>CM067337.1:153445000-154695000 GCA_034376525.1 Nicotiana benthamiana
GACTTACTTAACCATGTGGGGGATCGTAACATAGAGCTAGGGGAGTTGGGGCATTCAGAGAAACATAGAGACCTTGGGTACTGCAGGCGCATTTGGGTGGAGGAGGTCATGGGGGCTTAGCGTAGGATGAGTAGGGGTCGAGCGACCGGGCCTGACGAGATACCGGTAGAGTTCTGGAAAGGCATGGGTAGGTCAGGAGTAGAGTGGCTCCCCAGGTTGTTTAATGTGATCTTCAGGACCAAAATGATCCCGGAGGAGTGGAGGTGGAGTACAGTGGTGCCCTTGTACAAGAACAAAGGTGACATCCAGTGCTCAACAACTATAGGGGTATTCAAATTAATAAGTCATACCATGAAGGTCTGGGAGCGGGAGATTGAGGCGAGGGTGAGGGAGATGACATCTATATTTGTGAACCAGTTCGGTTTTATGCCTGGTCGCTCCACTACAGAAGCTATCCACCTTGTCAGGAGGCTGGTGAAGCAGTTCAGGGATAAGAAGAAGGACCTGCACATGGTGCTTATCGACTTGGAGAAGGCGTATGACAAGGTCCCAAGGGAGGTGCTATGGAGGTGCTTGGAGGCGAAGAGCGTGCTAGAAGCCTACATCAGAGTAATTAAGGACATGTACGATGGAGCTAAGACTAGGGTTAGGACAGTGGGTGGCGACTCAGATCATTTTCCAGTGGTTATGGGGCTCCATCAAGGATCGGCGCTTAGCTCTCTCTTATTTTCCTTGGTGATGGATGCTCTTATCCGACATATTCAAGGGAATATGCCTTAGTGTATGTTATTTGCAGATGACATAGTCTTGATAGACGAGACGAGGGTCGGTGTTAATGAGAGGTTAGAGATATGGAGACAGGCTCTCGAGTCTAAGGGTTTCAAAATAAGCAGATCTAAGACAGAATACCTGGAGTGCAAGTTTAGCGCCGAGCCAAGCGAAGTAGGCAGGGACGTGATGATTGTATCTCAGGTCATCGCCAAGAGGAACAGTGTCAGATATCTTGGGTCGGTGATTCAGGGGGACAGAGAGATTCACGGGGACGTCACTCATCGCATAGGAGCGGGGTGGTCAAAGTGGAGTCCTGCATCAGGAGTCCTGTGTGACAAGAAAGTTCCACAGAAAATCAAGGGGAAATTTCATAGAGCTGTGGTTAGACCGGCCATGTTTTATGGGGCGGAGTGTTGGCCAGTGAAGAACTCTCATGTTCAGAGGATGAAGGTTGCGGAGATGAAGATGCTCAGGTGGATGGGCGGGCTCACCAGGTTAGATAAGATTAGGAATGAAGTTATTCGAGTAAAGGTGGGAGTGGCCCCGGTGGATGAGAAGATGTGAGAAGCGAGGCTGAGGTGGTTCGGGCATGTACGGAGGAGAAGTTCTGATGCCCCTATGAGGAGTTGTGAGCGGCTGGCGATGGTCGGAGCACGGCGAGATAGAGGGAGGCCTAAGAGGTATTGGGGAGAGTTGATTAGGCATGACATGGCTAAAATGCGGGTTTCTGAGGAAATGACCCTTGATAGGAAAGTCTGGATGTCTAGTATTAGGGTTGTAAGGTAGGGGCCCCTAGAGTTTTTCGTAATCCTCACCCGGGGTTGGGTGAGGCTTGGCGATGTTATCCATAGATAATTTGTGTTTTGGATTGTGTCTCCCTTATGGTAGTTAATGTATGTTATTATTGCAGGCTATTTTATTTACGGTTCTTATGTTTAGATAATTATTTACGCTATTTCCTCTGGACTTACTAATGCTCTTTTGTTTTTTTTTGTTTTTGTTTTTCCTTTCCCTCACTGAGCCGAGGGTCAATTGGAAACAGCCTCTCTGCCCTTTCGGGTAGGGGTAAAGCTCGTCTACATATTACCCTCCCCAGACCCCACTTTGTGGGACTATACTGGGTAATTGTTGTTGTTGTTGTTGTGGCAGTAAGTGTGCCCGTTAACCATCGATTCTCCCAAAGGTGATTTAAGTATTGAACGTTAGCAATATATTAATTTGAAACGTTTTAATAAGTTCACGGTATAGATTATGCTTTAATGATAATGATAGCTACTCGTAACTTGTTCCAAAATAATTCCATAAAATAATTAAAAAGTGGTTCTAAATTTTGAAAATGCACAATGGTTTTAAAACATGTAATAAATAGGATAATAGGTCAACTATTAATAATTTAAGCGATCATGTTAAAGCTACAGAATCCGAAAATGCATAACACCTTCTCCCGGGTTAGCAGAGTTCCTCTCTTAGAATTTTTGGTTTGCAAGATTCAAAACCCCGAACTCCGGTTCAATGTCAAAGAGCTCGAGTTCAAAATAACTGTTGTAATTGGCTTTTATTTATTATCTGATTTTTACATATTTGGGCCTAATGTGCTTAATGTCGCTTTTTATCGCTTTGATATTATTTTAACTGTACATATACTGTTACGGAACTCTTATCTTCTCATCTTCGGGGATGTGCATTCTGGCATGACTCCTTTTCTGTTAGAGTCATACCTTAAATTCAAAAGAGGCTCGTACAAGTTCCAAAGCCGGATGGCCTGTTTGTTCCCAGTACGTAGCTCCCCCTTCTCTTCCCCCCACCCCTTGCTCGAGTTGTCCCCTCGGGTACACCAAGTCCAGAATAATATACTAAGGTTTTAAACCTAGAATAACTCAACCTCATGTCGGATCCCTAGTAGTAACTCTTGTTTGCATCACGTGCATTTGGTTTGTTACTCAACACAGGGGTTTGGTCAGCTTAGGACAGGTGTACCAAAATTAAAAAGGCCATCCTAATTCAATTTATGTGCTAGTTGTGCATGTGTTAGTTTTCGCTTGCATATTGACTAGCTTTTAGAATGGAGAAAGAAAAAAATAAGAAAAAAAATAAGAAAAAGAAAACCAGAGTGAGTTAGGAAAGAGAAAATTCACCAGGTTCTGAAAAACCCATGTTCTTGAAAAAAAATGTTGAAACTCTGCTGAAATACTGAAAAAAAAAACGACAAGGTCATTCCTAATTAAGCAAAAACTTTCAAGTGCCATATTTCCAGTTCCGTCAAAACTAACCGAACTACGCGAGTTTGATTCTCACCGGATGTGAGATACATAGGCAAACCTCATCGGTTCCAGCTCCAATTTTCAAAAAGAAAATTCCAAAAGTATTTTCTTTTAGTTCCTCCTTTAGAAATCTTTCCTTCGAAAATATTTTTAAATAAAGAAGTTTTTATGCTCTTTCCTTCTTTCTAAAGTATTTCATATGGAAAAAGAAATAAAATAACATAAAATACTATAAAAATCTAAAATACGAGTTTCCTTTATTTTAAAGTATTTTCAAGAAAAAATCAGAAAAAATCAAAAAAGGAAAATACTCTTTTCTTATATTTTTTTTTAAGCTTAACTGTCGATTTGTATTGATATCAAAAAAAATATACAATGTAATCCTATGGTAGTAGTATGGACTCCTACTACTCATTTACACTTTCATTCTAGTTACACTTGAATCCTAACTACTCAAGGCATATATACATTACTACCTAGTAGTTAATGATCAATCAAAACTAAGGGTAGAAGTTGAGCATTTGTAGCCCATCCTTCCACCTTTTACAATTCCTATTTCTTGCATGTATTAGCATTGCTACTTTTCTGCAACATTGTCCTTCATCAAATGTCTTGTTCTCAAATCTGATCAGATTTCTATTCTTCCACAGCAATGCAACAGTAGTCACAAATGCTGTTGCAGTGATCTCTTTCTTCCAGTTTTTGCTCTTGGCATTGCTACAAATTCATTTCACTTCATTCTCCCAGCATTCAGCAGTCCTTATATGTCCCAACCATATACAGATTCTCCTCCATACTCTACTGGTAATGTCACATTCAAAGAACAAATGCTTGAACTCTTCATCATACCTTTTGCAGAATACACATAAGGTTGGTATTTTGATGCCAATAATCTGCAGCCTCTCAATGGTAGGAAGTTTCTGATGAGCAGCTAACCAGACAGTGAACTTATGTCTAGGTAGAGCAGATGATACAAGCATTAAATTCCTCCATGCAATCTTAGGGAATTTTGGCAACAGAGCAATATACATTTTATGAATCTGAAATTTTCCTAGCTTGCAAACACTCTGAAGTCTGTTGGATATATTACCTTGCAACTGAATATTCCCCAACACCAATGTCCTACTGTCCAATATCTTCTTTACCACCCAAGATGAATTTGATGGCACAACCACTGACTCTATGGTTCAATTTTTGATATAGTAAGCATGTACCCATCTAACCCATAGACAGTCCTTCTTCTTTGCAAAATCCCAGAGTAATTTAGCTATAGCTGCTTTGTTCCATATTTTCATCTCACAACATTGAGACCCCCAGAGGATATAGGCTGACATACTTTGTCCCAAGCCACAAGTGCTCTTCTGGATAAAGTTGCTTTTCCTGTCCATAGATAAGATCTGCAAACTGCCTCTATAGCCTTCAATACCTTCTTAGGAATTATAAACACCTGTGCCCAATAAGTCTGCATTCCAAAGATCACAGCCTTTATCAGTTGAGTTCTGCCAGCATAGGATAATAGCTTTGCAGACCAGCAAGTAACTCTTGCTGTGATCTTTTCAATGAGAGGCAAGTAATGCTGAATAGATAGCTTCTTAGAATCCAGAGGGACTCCAAGGTATCTGAAGGGAAGATGTCCTTCAGTGAAACCTAAAGCAGCAATAGTCACCTCTCTAGTATCCTGTGGAATTCCTGCTAAATAGATTGCACTCTTGCCTACATTTGCCTGAAGTCCAGAAGCAGCTGAGAATGTAAGAAATGTGCTGTGCAGAATTTGAATAGAGACTATGTCAGCTCTACAGAACATTAGCAAGTCATCAGCAAAACATACATGTGTAATGTTTAGCTTCCTGCATCTAGGATGGAAGTTAAAATTTCCATCCTTATACAGCTGCTGCAGCAATCTGTTCAAATATTCCATGGCCAGAACAAATAGATAAGGAGACATAGGATCCCCTTGCCTTATACCTCTCATAGCATTGAATGGTTTAGTAAGACCTCCATTCATTACTAGAGAGTATGAGGCAGAAGAAATACAAGCCATTATCCAGTCTGTAAACTTAGCAGGAAAGCCCAGTGTAATAAGGATCTTTTTCAGAAATCCCCACTCTAATGTATCATAAGCCTTCCTAAGATCCACTTTTAGAACACATCTAGGTGAAACCCCTTTCCTAGAGTATCCTTTAAATATTTCATGGCTAAGTAGGATGTTATCCATGATACTCCTTCCTTCTATAAATGCAGATTGAGCAGGTCCAATCAAGTCTCCAATTACACTTTTCATTCTTCTGGTAATAACTTTGGATATGATTTTCTATAGTGTAGTACAGCAAGCAATTGGTCTGTAATCATTCACTGTGGTAGGAGATTTGACTTTTGGCATAAGGGCTATTGCAGTAGTATTGATCATATGTGGAATTTTACAAGTTTCAAAGAATTCTTTAGTAGCACAAAATATATCCTCTTTTACAATCTTCCAGTTCTTTGTAAAGAACTCAATGGGAAAACCATCTACTCCTGGGGCCTTATCCTTGGGCATTTCATTAACACCTGCATTGATTACATTGTGACTGGACTAATAAGAACTCTTTGCTGCTCAAGTGTAAGACATCTTCCTCCTCTCATTATATTAGTATCCACACAGGGAAGTTCAGCAGCAGATTCTCCCATTAGAGATTGGAAAACCTTTAAGAACTCCTGTTCTACAGCAATAGGCTCAATTAATTTGAAACCTGTGTCAGTATGAGTAGAAGTGATATTATTTTGACCTGTTCTGATCCTCCATTGTGCATGAAAGTACTTGGTATTTGCATCTCCACATTCAATCCATGTAGCTTTGGATTTTTGCCTCATTACTCGCTCTTCTACATTAATCCATTTGTCAAGTTCTTCTAGCAAGCATCTTTCTTCAATAATCAACTCCTGTGAAAGACAGTTTTTCTGCATCTGTAACTGTAGAATATCAAGTCTTTCTCTTGTCTGGAAGATCTGTTGCTTGTACTTGGCTAAATGGTCATTTAACCCCTTTAGTTGCTGCTTCACTGCCTTCAATTTGCTCCAAATCTGTTGCATATGTGAGCCATGATAAACCTTTTCCCAGACTTGCTTAACAATGTCATGAAACTGCTCATGTTCCATTACAGTGCTATATAGCCTGAAAGGTTTAGGATGTAATGGCTCGTATGCACCAAATTTAACTAGGATAGGGGAATGATCTGATATTAATGGATTCATGTAATCAGCCTCCAAGTGTCCAAACTGCTGTAGCCATTGATAGTTGCAAAATGCCCAGTCTATCTTGCTATACACTCTAGAATCAGCATCTTGTTTGTTTGTCCAAGTAAAGTGCCATACTGTTGCTCTTAAAGCAGTAAGTTGTAAGTCATCTACTGTGCCTTTGAAGTCCCTTATTTCAGCCTCAGTTACTGGAGAACCAATCCTATCTTCTGAGCTTAACACACAGTTGAAATCACCACTTATAAGCCATGCATCTTGTTGAGGAATAGAAATTGTTCTGAGATCCCTCCACAGTTGTGCTCTAAGTACTGCAGTGTTTTGAGCATATATAACACTGAACTGAAACCTAACTAAACTTCTTGTATCCTCTACTAGACAATGAATAAACTGATCAGAAAGAGTTACCCCTTGAATCTGTATATGAGGTTTCCATAAGAGCCATATTCTCCCATTAACAGCCTTTGCATAATTGCACTGCCACATCCAACCTTTTGCAATCCTGTCAAATATTTTCTTAGCTTTATGTTCCTTAACCCTTGTTTCAAGAATACCAATAACATCAACTTTATTATCAGTAAGGAATTGTTTCAATTCCTTCTGCTTTGGGGCCTGGTTAAGTCCCCTAATGTTCCATGTGACTACAATCATGGATCAATATTTGTTAGACTATAAGAAGGTCCAGGATCAAACTGTTGCCCTCTACTTCCCATAACTTCCATGATTCCTTTTCCTCTATTACCCATGCTAGCCACCTGTTCACCATTAGTAGTGATAGCAATATTTACTTCACTAAGTTGATCTTCAGAATTCTGTTGCTCATTCTGCTGCAAAATACCTTGTCCCACATTTAGCATACTTGAATCCTGATCTGCCTGCACTTCTGGAACTGGTGGATCAACAGCTCCCTCATGCTGCTTTTGGACTTCATCACTTGTTACATTCTTCTTTACAATCCATTCCTTCTTTTTTTGTTTCCCCTGCTGTTTGTGTCTAGTTTCCCCATTCCTTATGTCTCCTTTCTCCTCCTCATGCTTGTCTGCATTTCCAGTAGAGTACCAACACTCAATTGTCTCATGTCCAAACTTGAGGCAATGGTTACAAAAAGTAGGTTTCCAGTCATATTCAACAGACTGAATCTTAGGTCCATACGGTGTTTCAATTTCCAACTCATCTGGATGTTGATAAGCAGCATCAACTTCAACAAGTATTCTAGCAAATGAAATTTTATAATAATGAGCAGTAAATTTATCAGTATACAATGGCTTCCCTATCGCACTTGCCAACTTACTCAATACCTCCACAGACCAATACCCTACAGGAAGACCTGGGAATCGAATCCAAATAGGGATAGTGCTGAGCACACTAGCCTTGAAATTAAAATCAACTTCCCATGGTCTTAGTACCATAGGCTTACTCCTAAAAGTATATGGGCCTGATTGCATGACTGTATCTCTATCTTCAGCACTGTTGAATCTAAAGATACAATACCCTTCTGCATGCACTAGAACTTGAGGTTTGGTGACAAAATTCCAAACATGAATAACAAAGTTTTCCATATTTTATTCACTCGGCCTATCTCCGATTACAAATCCAATCAATGCATTTTGCCAATACTCCAGTTGTGGTTGTAAATCCTCTTCACAGATCTTCACTACCTTTTTTCCATCTCGCATAGTAGGGGGAACAAAGGATAGAGGCTTACCCATTTGCACATCTCTGTTACCTCTGACCACTTCCGCAAGTGTTCGCTTTGATTTTTCTGGCTCAACAACTTCAGTCTCTGCTGGTAATGGATTTTCTGGTTCCATTACTGCTGAAAATTGTAATCTCCTTGCTGTTGTGTCACTCATCCCTTCATTTCCTTGCAATCGATCCTTAGCTACTTCTGCATGTAATTTATCCTTCGATTGGTACTTCAGAGGAAGAAAGTTACGAAATGTTAGGGGTTCAAGAGTAGTTGTGATTCCATGTTCAGGTGTAACGAGCTTAGGAAGAACAGCATTAACAATCGGAGCAACATTCCTTCGCTTTCTGGCCATTTCCGGCGACAATTCCACTATGCTATTGTGCGCCGGAGAAGACACTGTTCGATTGGTTTGCTATAGTGCGCCGAGAGCGTTCCTCATAATTCCCTTTCTTCAACCACTTTCTTGGTTTTTCCTAGCATTACATTTTCAAAATACACTTTTCTTATTTAATATAAAAATTTGAAAAATTGAAGTACAAAAATATTTTTGCTGTTCTTTAGAATTAATTTGTAAATAAATAAGAGAAATTTCAAAATCTAAAGTGTTTTCTTAAAACTCCCTATTTCTAAAATTAAGAGGCAACGTCCAAAATTCAAAAATACTTTCTTTCTTCTTTAGAAAAAGAGAAAACAAATTTAATTTCAAACAAAAATATTTTTCTTTTACTTTTGAAATTCCGAGAGTTCAAAAACTTTTAGATGTTTTTCTTTCAAAAAAATAAAAATCAATATAAAAATCCAAAAAAAATACTTCCTTTATTCTTTTAAAGCTTTTCTTTTGCAAATTCAAAAAAAAAACAAAGACAAAAACAAAATTCGAAAAATATGTTTTTAATTTTCTTAAAGCTTTCATGCTATGAGTATTATAAAAGTAAAAAAAAGAGTTAGCTTATTTACACCATTCTCAATCTTCCCGAACTACGAAAGATCTAATTCATGCGACATTATGATGCGTAGGCAATTCCTATCGGATTCGATCATAGTCATAAATAAACTCAGAGAACATAACCTGAAAAAAAAACATTCTGTGAAAAAAAAAGAAAAAATAAGAAAGAGGGAGCGACAAGAAATAAAGAGTGACAAACAAAAGAGAAAAAGAGAGTGCAAAACATAAAAGTGCGGCAAAAACGAGATGGAAAAAAACAAGAGTGATTAAAGAGAGACACACATGAAAAAAGAGGAGTAGAGTGAAAAAGGTTAGTCAATGCCGAGATGAAACATACAACCGTTCAAATGCATGGTAGAAGCGTATAACTATTAGGTGCATTGCATCCCAAGTGCGATTTCCTACATGTTAAATGTTTCAAAACAAACAAGGTTGTTGGGTTTGCAAGCCATATTTTGGTTGTTGGTTTTGTTGGTAGTCTAGCCTCCCCTCTTTCAAAAGATCCAAAGGCAAAAATGGCCTCTGCAAGTAATCTACCAATCATCGATCGTGATGATAGCCCGACATCGGCTATTCTACAGCTAGAATTAGAACATATTCAAGAGAATAAGATATTTCATCCGTGCAAGTGAAATTCCTCGGTTCCCTGAGTTGATCCCCGGGTCAGGTGAGGTTACCAATGCTCATGTGCCCAAACCGCATATCCCATGGGGGCTCCCTTCAAGGCCCTCCAATGATCCTTACATTTCTTCTGTGGTTCGCTCCGATGCACCGGCTTCAAGGGTATCGCCTCCAGCGTTCATCTTTCAAAATCCACAACTTCAACTAGAAATAACATATGTGGCCCCGTATTCTTTCACTCAACATCCGTAATATGATCTCTCTGGGAAGCAAGAAAAGCTGTTAAAAATCCCCACCAATAGGAAATGACTCAGAAGATGAAGAGCGTGGAACAAAGCATAAATTCATGGAAGTTCTATATGGCCAAAAGAGTGTTTCATGCTATGACCTCTGTATGTTTCCCTATGTCCACTTTTTAGTTGGCTTCAAGATGCCAAAATTTTAAAAGTATGATAGACAAGGAGACTCGGCTGCTCATCTTAGACGATACTGTAACCAATTAAGGGGTACTGGTGGAAAAGAGGAGCTTCTAATGTCCTACCTTGGGGAATGCCTCACCAAAATCACTTATGAGTGGTATACGGATCAAGAAATTACCCATGGGCACGTGTGGGACGTCATGGCCCAAGATTTTGTCCGCTCATTCCAATAGAATATGGACATGCGATAGAAACTCCTTGTCCAATTTGGAAAAAAAAACTGTGGAAAGCTTCTGCGAATATGCTGTCAAATAGCGTGAGCAAGCTGCTAGGGTAAAGCCATACATGGACGAAATTGAAATGGTTAGGGTCTTTTTGCAGGCCCAAGAGGATGACTACTTCCAGAACATGATGTCTACCATAGGTAAGCCATTCGCTGAGGCTATCAAAATCGGGGAAATAGTTGAAAGCGGTTTGAAAACAATGAGAATACTGAATCATGCTGCCATTAAGGCGACATCACAGGTTTCTCAGAATGGTTTGGAGGGTTTGATGAACTAAAATGGAAGTGAAGAGGGAACCATGACGGTTTCGAGCTCGAGGGAGGCTCGTAGGTCATTCAACCAATCATATGTGCCTCCTATCGTCCCACCACACTATTATCCCTTTTCAGATGACTCTTATGCTGTGGAACCACCTTCCTATGCTATGATGAGCGTGCAATCTTACACGCAACCACAACATTATACCCAAAATTGAGCTCCACCTCCCATAAATGCTCATCCTTAGATAGATCCATATAATCCTCAACCAAATGAACCCCAATACAATCCTTGCCCACGAGAACCTTTCAGAAAGAATCATTTCACCCCTATTGGTGAATCATATTCATGCTTGTTCCAAAAGCTAAGTAGGCTAGACCTGTTGTAACCAATGGCCTCGAACAGGCCGAACCTCGAGTCCCCCTTGTATTGAGCTGATGGTATATGTGAATACCACTCAAGAGCAGTGGGACACATTGTTGTGGAATACTGGACCCTTAAAAGGGCAGTTGAAATTTTTTATTGAAGCTGAAAGAATCATTTTTCTGGATGAAGAAGCTCATGATGTGATGAACAATTTGTTGCCTTCCCTCAACAGTAGGCCAATAGTTGGAATGTTTGGTGAAGATGAGGAATTTGATCCAGTATTGAAGGTCATTGCATCCATTGCCGAGACAGAAGAAAAGCCAAAAGATGGTTGCCAAGCCTAAAAGTTCCCCATCAGACGAGAGTCTCCGTAGCCAGTCTTGCTATCCTTTCTGCGTCCGGATTATCTCAACGTGTGGTCTGGATATTTTACCTTATTGTCTTACTTTTAGATGTAAACCATTCAATCTTAAAATAAATTTGGAAAAAATCTAAAAGTCAAAAAATCAAAAATCAAATGAAATTAATATTTCATTGTCCAGGAATATCTCTATTATTAATTTTCTTATTTTTCTTTCTTATTCTCTTCTTAGTTCTGCTAAATGTAGATTCAATAACATGACATGCTTTTGGAGTTCATACACAGATCCTAAAAGCTGTCAGACCTCGAAATAATGAATAAAGAATTAGATCACAATTAATATATGTTTAAGGAAATAAAACACAGAGTTGGAAAAACTAAAAAAAAATTGGCTCCAAATGGGAAATATCCATAAATGGTTAATAACAAGAGTACTGCTAAAGAGAGAGTTATACCGGGGACATATCGAAGGAAATCTCCCTGAAACAATTGTCAAAGCCCAAAGATACTATGTTTGATCCTTCATATAGTATAAATATTCTCTGGTTGGAATGACGTCAGCTTTCATTCTCTCTACCCAAACACCATTTACCCTTTTGTAAACCATTTGAGACAGATAATCTTTTTTAATTACCTTCTTTGGAACCTAAAACTTTTATTGAAAAAAAAAGAGAAAAACTTGAGAAAAGAGAGAGAAAAATAAAAAAGGGTAAGAAAATACAAAGAAATTGAAATGAAAAAAAGATGAGGAAAAAGGAAGGGAAAAAGAAAGAGAAAAAACATAGAAGAAAAAAAACAAAAATAAACGTTTCCTGAACTACGTTCGACTTGATTCCGAAAGGATATGTAGGCAGCCTCTCTTTGGGGGTTCATGTCACACCAAAACAAAAATACAAAGTCACCCAAAAAGGCAATACTGGGGAAAATATTATAATGATTCACGATGATTTCCCCCGAAAGGTTCCAAAATTGTAACTCTGTCCCAAATCTTTTTACCCCACAACCCTGATCAAGTCCTTCTGATCAATCAACAAAGAGTTTCAAAATGGGAAGATAGAGTTAATTCGATCTGATACACCAAAATTAGAGAGTCCTATTGGTTAAAACACTCATGGGCACCATGAGGCGATAGTAAACAAAGAAATCAAAATGACATAGTCTTGTAAATGAAAACTCACAAAGAGTACTACAAGGTGATAGTGAGAAGAGAAATGAGAGAGGTCTGCTCGTGAAAACCCGCAAAGGGAGCCCATTATTTAAAAGAAGAACATCATAGCCATTGGCATCAACAAAGTCCTGGCAAGGTTTCTCAATTTGCAAAAGTTGAGATGAATTTTTGAGAGCCGGACGGTTTATACAGATCAGGCGTCCAGTCCAAAAGGCATGTCATGTTCATTGAAGTCTGCATGTACTCCAGATAAGTCCTTCTTTCCTTTCCCCAAAAGGGACACTTCTCAGTTTAAGCTGCTTATCCATTCCATTTTTTGTTTTCTTTGAATCCCTTTTGGTCTTACTCTGTTCCAAAACTAAGACAAAGAAAATATGGTCAGACAGATTTCCAGGGTTCTAATTTGATAAAAGCTAATAAACAAAAAGGCACCAAACCTCATCAGAGGCACCAAGTCGACCTCGACCGGCCATAGTGGCTGATGTTTTAAAATTGAAAAACTCCTGAAAAGAAAGGAAATCAAAGTCAAAGGCCTATAAAGGTGAATTAAGTTATAAAGGTTAAGTCCCACGTGGTTAACTGTCTCGAAAAAGGTTTGAAAACGCAATATAACCCGAATACTCTAAAATGGAAGTTGGAAGAAAGAAGCCAGAAATGAAAGGCCTATGAATGCAAAATAAAGTTAGAAAATGTTATGTCCTAAGCAACTAGTCCTTGCAGTAAGTTTGAGGAGCCAAAATGTTTCCCAATGCTCTGAAGTTAAAAATTTTTAAAAAAACATGTTAGAAGTGAAAGGCATACAGAGGAAAGACAAATTTGAAACATATGAGTCCCACCGACCAATAGTCATGGCAAAGTCTGGGAGATCTAGAGTTTTCTAACTAGTCAGAAATGCAACCAATATTCAGGAAACAACAAGTTTCAGTCTAAAGGGGCAGAGAATAAGTGATTGAAATAATCAAGGCCACAAAACCATCCACTGTTTTAAACTAAAAATTGTTCTTTATTTTTAAACATGAAAAGGATGCAATCCAAAGCAACCTTGTAAGAAGTAGTTGCAACCAAAGAGAACCTGTGCAAGGGCTAGAAATATTAGCAGCAACAATCCTCCATAATCAGAAGTCCGCTACAAAATTATTTTTTGGCATTTACTGATACTACGAAATAAAAAAGGAGAAGAAGAAAAATGATGAAAAAGAAAAAAAAATGGAGCGACAAGAAATAAAGAGTGACAAACAAAGAGAAAAAGAGAGCGCTAAAAATAAAAGAGATGGAAAAAAAATCAATAGTGATTAATGATAGGCAGAAATGAAGAAAATAGGTGTAGAGTGATAAGGTTTAGTAAATCCCGGGATGAAACATGAAACCATTCAAACACATGATATAAGCATTTAATTGTTAGGTGCATTGCATCCTAACTTGCGATTTCCTATATGTTAAATGTTTCAAAAGTAACAAGGTTGTTAGGTGCGCAAACAAGCCAGGTTTTAGTATTTGGTCTTGTTGGTAGTCTGTCCTCCCCTCCTCCACAACATCCAAAGACAAAAATGGCTTCCACGAGCAATCTACCAATCATTCGTCTCGAAGATAGCCCGGTATCGGCTATTCTGTAGATAGAATCAATATCTGCGAAACAGAATAAGATGTTGCGTCTCAGCATATGGGAAATGTTGAATGCCTGGTCTAATGGTAGGGAACCATCAAATGCAATTCCTGGGTTCCCTGAGTTAATCCCCGGGTCAGGTGAGGCTACCAACGCTCCTGTGTCCAACCCGCTTATCCTATGCGGGCTACCTCCAATTCCCTCCAATAATCCTCCATGCCTTTTGTGTTCCCCCATCATGCACTGGCTTAAAGGGTACCTCCTCTTTTCAGACCTTCTTCTCTTTTTCTCTAATTTTTAAGCTCTATAATCTCTTTTTTAAAATTTATATCCTCTTAATCCCTCTTTTTAGAATTTTATCCCTCAAAGATCTTCCTTGCAAGGCATGTACCAAATGCCTTTATAGGCAATTGGGTAGGGAAAAACATCAGAAATTATTTTATCCTTTAGGTCTCTATTAGAACTCTATTTTTAGCTTAGATACCCTCCATTATAGACTTGCTTCCAAGTTAACTACCAAAAAGTCTGAATTTCATCTAAAACCCCTACTAGAACCTTCCTATTTCAGTTACACTAAGATTTCCTAAAGTTAAAATCCCTATATTACCCCTAATGAACATGCAAATTATCTAAACTACTAAACAGACCTGGGCTCCACGGTGGGCCTTTGAATTGGGTCATGAGCCCAAAGTTGGTTCCAAATCAAGCCAAATGGACATTCATGGACTCTAACTAATTAAAACCAATTACTGTAACCTAAAATCGCGTACTTTTTATGATGAAAGAAACATACACAAACACAAGGATAATGAACAAATCCAAGAAAACAACTTATCAACTAAACATGATTCGATTGAACTAAAACCAGACAATTAAAGGTAAAAACAATATCCAAATGACTTTATAAAGAGCTTTAAATAAAATCTAATTTCTGACTATTTTAAACACATGCAAATATCCATTAACAAAACATGGATGAACAAATTACTAAGAGAAAATAAGGTAAAGAAGAAGCAGAAGCATAGAGGAAAAAAATCAGAAATGAATAGGACTCAGGAAACAAAGTAAGACTGATACCCTAATTTCTCAGAAATTTGAACAAATTAAACAAGTTGACAGAAAAGAGAAGAGGCGTATAAAAAAACTAATGCGAAAACTTAGCTTAATTTCTCTAAATTGACCCTGGAAATCTTCATGCATGTTTTAGCTTTTAGGTCAAATTTTTTGATCTAATATTTGAGCCATTTGAAGGGTATTTGAGGAAAACCAATTTTAAATTTGGGATGGGGGAGTCATGGTGAGTCTATGGTATAACTTTTGGTAGGGTTTGGCCGTGCCGGCGCCGTGCACGGCGGTGGAGTCCAAATTTCAAAATGATATTCGAGAGGCTCTGGTAATATCGAGGGATGGGGGTTGCATATTCAGATAGGGGAGGTTGAGATGTGTTGATGGATTTAATCTGGTGGGTTTTGGAACACTGCCGCCACCGTCGGTGATTTCTGGCTGGCGGCGTTAAGGTTTTATGGTGGGAGGTGGAGAGACAAGGTACGCGGTGGCCTTTTTTTTGGGGGGGGGGGGGGGTATTGTCACTTATATATAAATTAACACCCAACTTTGATACCGCCCGATCATCGAAGATCAACGGCCCTGATTGATCCACTAAAAAGACGTCGTTTTGTGTTTTAAAATGCTGGACCGTTTTGAGGGTTGAGTTTGGGCCAATTGAGGCGGGTATTAGATGGGTTTTGTGTTTTTGGGTCTAAATTCTAATTTAAAATGGCCCAATTGGGTGTCCTTCTTTTTGAATTGAATTTTCACATTTTCTCATCTCTTTTTTGCATTTTTCTTTTTGTTTTCCAAAATTATTTAAAACCTAAATTGAGTTATAAATACCTATTTAACCTATAAAAATCCTAATTAATCCTACCATAATTATTATCACAAACAATTGAAACAAGATTTAAGAGAAAAATTACTTAGAATCAAACTAAAACTTAAAAGTGCAATTAAGCTATATTTTTTTATTTTTCCTTCTTATAAAATGCCTACATTACACAATAATTCTTAAAATAAAATTAACTCCTAAATGCACATGCAACATTTTTTTTGTATTTCTCACAATTAAAATTGCACAAACAAAATGGAAACAATTAACTAAAAATGCCACAAAATCCACAATATTGCAAACAAATAAAAGAAATAATTTTGTTTGAATTTATAGGAGCAATTCACGTAGGGCAAAAATCACATGCTCACAGTTACTATCAGGTCCAGACCGGTTACAATTGTAACATTTTATTTTATTTTAAATTTTTGGGCTGTTGCCAATGGTTAAATTCAAAAACGATTGTGGGGCAACAACCTTTTTCACAAAAATGGCCATTTCAGCCTACCCCCTTATGAAAATAGCCCCCATTCTAACCTTTAATAATTGGTAAATTATAATTTTTGCCCTTTTAAAAGTATAAATTTAATGACAAGACCAGTCATTTTGATCATTTGTACTTTTTTCTTTTGTTTGAGGTTATGAGTAGCTCTTTATGATGTATTATAATTTATGTGAATCATTGGTTTTTATTTTTAGGTTATTCGAAATTAAATTAGAAGAATGGTTTTCACCTTGAAGCTTTAAAATTGAAAAGGCTGACTATGTTTGACTTTTTAAAAATTTACCTCGGATTAGACTTTTGATGATTCTGTTAGCAGGGTGATTTTGGACTTAGGTGTGCGTTTGTATCGTGATTTGGGAGTTTGTTGTGGAATTTGGCTTGAAATAAGGAAAGTTAAGATTTTGAAAAGTTTAAATGGGAGTGGAGTTTTTGATATTTGGGTCAAATTAAATGTGAGTGGTATGCAAAATTTGAGGTCAATTGAATATGATTTGATAGGTTTCGGCATCGGTTGTGGAAGTTTGAAGTTTCAAAGTTTATTTATTTTAATTGATGTGTTATTCATCATTTAGATGTTTTTATGACTATTTTGAGGCCTCGAGTAGGTTTGTGTTATGTTATCGGACCCGTTGGTATGTTCGGACATTGTTCCGAAGGGCCTAGACGTGTATCGGATTTGTTCGGGTCTACTTTTTTCCTTCATGTTTCACTGCTGCATTCTGTTGATATCTTGCTTCAGTCCTTCATCACGTTCGCGAGGCAAGTGCCACGAGTGCGTAGTGTATTTTGATGGCAGTGGCAATTTCTTCATCGCATTCGTGAATTTTGGTCCTCGTTCACAAAGGGTAAGTGTAGTCTCCTTCGCGTAGGCGTATGAGAGATCGCATTCGCGTATCAGAGATCGCGTTCACGTAGAGTTGATCTAGAAGATGGATCTATGGGATTTCTCTTTATCGTGTTCGCAAGGCCTGTGCCGCGTTCGTGCAGTGCTGTCTCCAGTGCTTATCACATTCGCGAAGCTTTTTCCGCGAACGCGCAGAGCATTTTTGGCGGTTGTCATTGTTGTTCATTGCAAATGTGATGGTTATCCCGTGTTTGCAAAAAAAGATGTTTGGGAAGAAGTATAAAGTACTCTATTTTAAGGGTTTCAACCATTTTTACGTTTTTAGAGCTATGGAGCTCAGATTGAGGCGATTCTTGAAGAAATTTTCACCATATGAGTTAGGTTATCTCTACTCGATTTTTGTTATATTCCATGAATATATCTTCAATTTTAGCTTTTGGTTGTTGAATATTAAAAAGTGAATAGGTGGTTTTGACCTAAAGTTTTATAATATGATTTTTTGAGTTTTTAACATCGAGTTGGAGTCAGAATTGAATGAAGCTAGTATAGTTGGACTCACATTTGAATAGGTTGTCGGATTTTTTGAATTTTGTCGAGTTTCTAGGCGTGGGCTCGAGTGTGATTTTTTTTCCTTATTTGGGATTTGATGTATAATTCGATTTTATCAATTGTAGTTGATTCCTTGAGCTTTATCAGATGTATTTGAGTTGCTTTTGAATAGTTTTGAGCCGTTCAGAGGTTACTTCGCTCGTGAGGGCATTTTTAGAGTATTGATTTGCTTGCTCGGTGTCAGAATTTGCTTGTTTACGATAATTAACTCTTGTAAAATTAGTGTTGAGGGTATGAAACACTGAATTATGTGTTATGTGATTGGTGTTAAAGTGATGCACATGCTGGTGACGTGCGTGTAGGTGTGCACCCCGTGAGTTGTGAGTGTTATTTCCAAGGCACTGTTTAGTGGCCCACTTTGTTGATATTTGTGTTTTTCACTATATGATAAAATAATTGAGTTGTACATCATGCTAGATATCATGTTTAGACTTTATGCTGATATATTTGGAACTTCTAGCGGTCGTTTCTTGTTGGCATCACCTTGATTTCATTGATCTTTCGTACGCACTCACATTCATGCATTCATATAATATCTCAGTTTTAGTTGTTACTTCTTGATACATAATATCATTAATCCGGGATATTTTCCATAACCTCTTTAGCCCGCGGGTGAGTTGGAGAGATTGATGCTTGAGTGAGGCCGAGATCCTGATTATGAATACAGTTAAGGAGTCACGTTGCACGCCGCAACATGTTTTATTGATTATTGAGTAAGGATGAGGGCCTGATTGATTTATTCCATGATTGGCTTGTTATAGCGCTTGTGCTAAAGTAGCCCCTCCAGATTCTGCACACCCACTGTTGGCATGGTTGATTATGTTAAGGGATGGATCTTCCCTTGGTTTGGAGATGGATTTTCTCCATGATGTTGGATTGGCCTATTTCCTTGGTACTGAGTGACTTATGGTCAATGATGTATATATTCCGAGATAGATCTTTCCCGGATCATATCGGCCATGTGCATTACCGAGTTGTTGATTATGATGAGTGGAAGGTGTAATACGGTGAGTTTGAGTACTCTAAGAGTGTTCATACATTATTCATCTTTGAAGTACATGACATTGGCTTGCATTTATGACATACATTCATAGAGATACATTTTCCTCATGTTGTATGTTACCACGTCATTCATGACATATTTCTCACATAGATTCATAGAGAGGTATATCACAATTGCTATCTGGAAAGAAAATGAAACATCTTATTTGTTATGAAAAGAAGTTTTGGAAAAAAAAGTACAGTTTTTCAAACTATCTCATAAATTCATGACATTTTCGGCAAGGAATTTGGATTTTCACTAATACTCTTGAAAGGCAGAACCATTTTGGGAAAATTATGAAAAAACTAAACACTTTATTTTTGTGTTACTTCCTTATTTATATGTTTTACATTGATATGAATTGTTATCGAATATTTTGTGTTGGACCCGACCTATGTTCCAGCTTGCTGCTGCTTTCAACGAAAGATTAGATTTGTGACTTTTGAGTACAAGGGGTCGGCTGTTCTCATACTGCACTTCCCGCACAGGGTGTGCAGATACCGAATGTCGATGTTGATGCATTTGTTGGTTGCTGGATTTGAAGGTGTACATGTGTTCTGGCTGTAGCCAATTCTTGTTAACAGTAGCCTTAGATATAAAACTCTATTTATGTATTGTCAAACAGCATATGTATTCTTTTCATGTCAACTTTGTAAACTCTATTCTTATAAGCGCATGATTTGTACTACCAATCGTTGGGAAATGTAATAGATCTAGATAATTTATTTTGCTTAATTAATTAATTAACATCATTGAAATTGGATAGTTATTGGTTGGCTTACCTAGCGGGTTGGATTAGATACCATCATGACTAGCAGATTTTGGGTCATGATAATAAATAGCTCCCTTTCTTTATTTTCTCACAATTTGCTCTCTTGCTATTCTAATTCTCTCTTGATAATATTGCTTATTGCTCTAAATTCTTAATTACTTATTATTTCAAGTTTAATCAAATATTTACTTTAGTCATACAAATTATAATTAACAAATATCAAGTATTCAAGTGAAGTATGGTATCAATATTCAATATCATCAAATATAAAGTATCAACTGAAATGTGATATCAAATTTAGTATGGCATCTGGAATCATGGTATACTCATTCCATCTCTTTCTTATTTGGTGTATATTTTTATTTTATTATTTAGAATTATTAATTTAACCTCTTAATTTAATTTACATAATGGATTTATTTAGAGCATCTAAAAAAGCGTGTACTAGTAGGGTTTGTAGTAGCAAGAGTAATACTCCTCAAAAATCAAGAGGTGGTGCTGGTTCTTCTCGCAACTCTATACATATTTCTGAATGTTTACCTAAAACGTAAATGATGATTATGGTATAGATGACTATTTAGATGATATAGATGATATTCAATCACTAAACAATCTTGAAAGATCACTAGCTACACCTGGTAATGCTAGTCAAACTCAAAGTACTATGGGTAGAGGTCGTGATATAGGTAGGCCTCCCCTCCCTATGGAGAGGAATTGATGATTAAGAACTAAGTGCTGGAATTTTTTTGAAAGACTAGAAGAATATAAAATTTATGTAAGATGTTATTTGTGAAGAAGTTTATAAATATGAGACCGAAAGTAAGCAAGGAGGAACGAGTCAATATCGTAGGCACATGGTAGATAACCACCCTATTGCATGTGATGCTGATGAGGAAGGTGGGAAATAAAAACTTAACCCTGGTACGGACGGTTTAATGGCAAATATGATATAGTGAAATATCAGAAAGAATTAACTGAAATTATTATTTTTGGTTTTTTACCTTTTAATTTTGTTGCTTTACCATATCTTGTTACTTAAATTCAAAGTATAACCCTTTATTTAAAGGTATTCTTAGAAGTACTTGCATAGTTGATATCTCTAAGGTTTTTGGACAATATCAGACTATCAGTTATTTATTTCGCCAGCCTTCTTTGTAAAGTTTCTCTTACTTCTGATATTGGACGTGTTCTTAATGGAAAAGATTATTTCATTGTTATATGTCATTGGATAGATGATAATTGTTATGTGCAAAAATATAATATTGCTTTTATATATGATAAAGATCAAAGTCATACTGGTGTATTTAATACTATCCATGTCACGACCCAAACCGAAGGGTTACGATGGGCATATGGTGCCTTACTCAATCGAGTACCAATATAACATATCTTTCTTATCATACTATCATGAGTACATGAGCCAGGAAACCCGTAATGAGATAACAAGAATAAACATGAGGGAATACTTAATATATGGTGACCCAACATGATATACAAACTAATACATAGGACATACGGGCCTATAAGGCCAACATGACCATTTATAAACTCAAAGCATAGGCCGACAAGTCCATACAAGAATCTATACACCGGACAACTGTCTACAATCCTATAAGAGTACATAAAATCATAAAGGTCAGGACAAGGCCCCGCCATACCAATCAATATATACCTAAAGCATACTGACCAAATAGGCAACTCCGGAGCAAGTGGAGTGCACCAACACCTTCCACTTAGCTGATATCCTACTAAGAGGACTCTCGACCTGTCTAGAAGGACCTGCGGGCATTAAATGCAGCACCTCAGGCAAAAGGGACGTCAATACAAATAATTTACCAAGTATGTAAGGCGGGAAAACATAAACAAGAACAGTAATGTAATGAGTGATAGAGAAGATATAACCTGTAATATCTGAGTGCCTCTAGGGGCTACTGAAATGAATGCATAATACATATATATACATAAACTTTTGAAAACATACGCCTCTGTGGGCATCATCATCATATCATACCCGACCTCAAAAAGGACTCGGTAAAAATGTACCCGACTATCATAAGGCTCGGTAAAATCGTACCCGGCCATGTGGAGCTCGATAAATCCAACTGATCAGTAGTTGAACAATAGGTATTGTACCTGGCCGACTATAGCACGGCTCGGTAGAGTAAAATAGATGCATATATGTAATGCATGTTTGACTCATAGAATCACGTTCTAACCATTTCATAGTGATATAAGGTCATTGAACCTTCGATTCCTATAATCAATTTGAACATTAGTAGGATTTAAGGATCATACACACTTGTTTAGAATAACTTTATAAGGAAAGAACAACATGGAAAAACTTAGTTTCTAGGAGTAGATCCGTTATAAATTAGCCTACCGTTTATGTTCATCTCACTTTAGATCATGTCAAAAGAAAGAAGTAAGTGCCTTAACATACCTTAGACATGTTGAGTCCTTAATACCTTCCAAGAAGCTCTTCAATTAAGTCAACTCGATCTATCATAGCATATGGAGATTCAAAATAAGTGTTGAGCAAAGGCTAAGCCTGTAACTTAAGCTAATAGCTCGTCTACGTAAATTCGGGTAGCATCTCTCTTGTAAAAAGGCCTCCTACAATAACATATACAAACAACAACAGCCATGGAAGTCCAGTAACCTATAAATATCAATAACAAGACACCATATAATAACAATAAGTCACAACTACTTCACGGCGAGCGGCATGCTCCAATTGGAATCCGTATAACCCATATCACCCCTTATAGACTTCTTAAATTAATTTAACAGTATCATTAACATGATAATAACACTCATCAATGATTCCATCCATATATCCTATATTTATAACAAAGGAAACAATCATCAACTCCAACTTTCTTTAATTAGTAATTTTATTCACTAGTTCATGTCTACTCCATCCATTTAACTTAATCAACATCAATATAACCTTAAGCACATGCAAGAACATAATACACACACCTCCTACAGTAACTTCTAGTTGAAATCCAAGGTATATTCAGCTCACAACAACCCTCAATAGCAATACCACACCATAGAAGTAACTAAAGTCAATCCAAGTACTATTTTATAGTTTCGCATCCTAGCAACTTAACCAGCATACAAGAATGCTTTAGAAAAACTAGCAGGATACTATAATCACCTTATCCAGTAGAACAAAGTTGGAATTTTAGCAAAACACAGACCACAACAATCCTCAACGACAACACAACCTCAAAGAGGTGTTGTTCTTTTCTAGAACTAAGCTTTGATGTTGAAATATTGTGTAATCACTTTGGAATCACTTCAAACCCTTGTGGTATCTGTTTTGAAGGGTTAGGAGAAGTTTGAAGACGAAGTTGAGTTGAAAATAAGTTAAAAATAGGCGTCCAAATCGTTTATAAAGTAATGTAGGTCGACCACCGCCTAAGTGACTCCCATTGGGAGCTACTTGCGCGGTCTCGCAGAAACGCAAATATCTCTCTACTCTGATATTGTGTCGATAAATAGTTTAATGTGTTGGAAAAGAGACTCCTAGATATTAAATTTTGTAGGTAGATCACCCCATAAATCCAAGTATGTTTGGATAAAAGATCATCTAAATTTGACCTAATTTTCAGCAAAATTATGAATGTAACTTGTGATGACCTTTGCCAAATCTTGTTCTACAACTTGCTTGCCTTCAAAAAGTAGTAAATGAATATCATAGGACTAATTTAACTCATAGAATAACCTCTTTATCATGTTAATCACCCTAGTCTCTGTCCAAAAGTTTATTTTATAACATTTGAAACTTGTTGACTTTCGACGAAACTTATTTTCTTCAATTTGTTTAAGCGTCTACGCATTCCAACCCTTTTGGTATTTGTTATTCATGATCTTAAAGATTTGTAACCTCCAAGATAACATGATGAAATTACATTTTGTACCTTAAATAATGATCTCATTTCCAAGGTTACATCAATTGTCTTACGACGTCCTCTCACGTACAAAAACATGGGATGTCACATCATTTCCCACTTTGGAACATTCATCCTCGAATGTTGACTGATGTGCTTATTAGTTTCATAAACTATAGCTCTGATGAATACCTTAATGCTCATCTTTCCATCTAGACAACTATTTTATGGATAACTCCAAATGATAAGGCATTCCCCCTTTATGCATCTTTCTCATGCCATGACATGTGGTCGGAATTCTTACAATCTTGTAACTATTGTTACCTTATGTCATGCAGTATGAATGACTGTGTCCTTGTATGAGTGCCTAGCTACTCTTTTTCTCTTTTCCTCCATCTTTTATCCAATCTCTAAGCCTCACTCTATGAGCATATACAGAACTATGACAAGTGGTTACTCTAGGCATACTGAAGTTCTTCACTTGGTACTTTGTTGAACTTACAACTATTGATATATCTTTTTTCATAGACTCAGATATCCATCCTTATAGATTTGCTACATCTAGGCAGGTCAAACTATTCCATAACTCTTACTTTTGTTTTATTATTATCGAGGTCTGTTACCCAACTCCAGGTTATTCTCTCGCTGCTTATCCTACATGTGTAAATCTACGTCCTTCAATGCTTCCTCATTATTGTTCATCTTAAGAATGACAACCTAATCTCCTCTATTCTTTTTATCTTGTATCTATCCATCATTGATCCAATCGTAATGTTGATCTTAATCAACCACTCACAACTTGAAACCTCTTATATAATACATTGTCATTGAGGCTCACGTCTCATCAGGGAACATCTTACGTGATTTCTTAATCCACTTAGAGATGATACTACACTGCAATTACCATATTTCATTGTATCTTAACATGATTCATCTTATGGGGTTATTCAAATCCTGTGCAATTCATGAAATATATTCTCTTTAAATCATTAATCAATCGAAGGCCTAAACGTTATTATCTTATCATTTATCACAATTACACCCTTATTCTACTACCAATGCGACATTCTATCTCTTCTAAATGCACCTAGTTTTAGACTCCTCTAAGTTCATTTAGGGTGTAGCAAGCTTTCAACATGTTACGGAAGCTATCAAATATCTTGTTGTAATGGGTTTAATCTCGAGAAGTCACCTATTCTTGTTACCTTCTCACTTGTCTTTTCTTATCCTTACCTATATCTACCTAAAACCTTGTTGCTCTACGATACTTTACCTTATGATCTACACCTATCTATTTATATTACTCGCAACCTTCCTTTAATATGATAGCATCATAAATTTCCTTTTATGCCTTCTCAGTTGTCCTCAAATGTAAGTGATTAATATTCCTAGTCGTTCTATCACTTGTTGTATGAATACTTGGCTTTTCTTACTGCCCACAAATACTGTAATTTCCTGTACCTCATAAAATCTCGAACATCACCTTTGATTTTTTTTCTTCCCATTCACTAGCCACGATAGGTGCCACTTTCTTATGGAGTGTGTACAATATTGTAGTGACACTGTTGTTACAAGATCATTTACTCTTTAGCTCGCTATGCTTAGGTGGAAACATTCTCCCTTATTTCCTCAGCTAGTCTTTTGTTGCAGTATTTAAGGAGACCTTCTGGGTCTTGTGAATTGGCAGGCTTGTTCTATCGTACACCCGAAGGAAATTTTGTTTTTTGTTACTCGCCTATAATAATCCTTAGTTACATTACATTGTGCCTTGTGCTCGTAGGATTACTTCTAGGCTCAAATTTTGATTGTCTCCTTAGTGGCATTCTATCTTATTTTCATAAACCTTAAACGTTAACATTAACTGCCTCAACTCTTATCTAAAAAATTAAAATTATTGCGACTGGTATCTGTGAGACTGAATTCACTATGCTGCAGTTCACTACATTTATCTTGCATGATGTATTGATTTATCTGTGACTATTTTCTAGCCGTAACCGGGCTCATCCTGAATCAACTACTAATTACTCGTTGGTCCATTCTCATATATATATATATATATATATATATATATATATATATATATATATATATATATATATATATATATATATATATATATATATATATATTTCTTCTTATTTTCTCATGGGATATATCATTTGCCTTAAATTACCTCTAACCACTAGTTCCTGATGTATCAAGTGTCCATTCACACTTATTTGTCAATAACATCTCGGCCGAAAAGTTTTACTGCCTCTCCGCTGTGTCGTGCTTGTATAATTTTCTAGAGTCGCATCATATCTATAGGAATTGAATAATTGCAATATCACCCTCTCTCCTTTTTACCATATTCCTCCTTTACCATTTCTATAGTTACCTGAACTACTTAACTCCGACTTAATACCATATCACACCATATTCCCCTCTTTAGGGGAGTACGATGATTTAGTACTACGTCAATCTTCCTATAGATGTTTACCTCTTCATCTTTGGCATCTTATCACATCATCAATGAACCTTAATTTCCTTATGATAACCTTATGTACCAAGGATAACTAAATTTCTTACGCACGAAGGTGACACATGGTGTAACTGGCACACTTAGTCCCTTATGATTAACTCTACTCACAATGCTTGCTCCAGGGAAGCATCTTACTGAATGACCTTTAAAGGTTATTCTTCTGTTGTGCATTCTATTATCGCCGGAACGAAATCTCTAATATTCTCATGATGGCGACTATTATCAAATCATTTGATTCCCAATTCATGTTTAGTTTATCTTGTTCACCAGCCCATACTTCTTTCTATTACTCGGGGTTTACCATTTCCTTTTGGTTATCACGTCGGAGTCTACAACTCATTTCAAAAAATAGGATATGGCTTTATGGCTTATACCCTTTTACTTTATCACGGACCGTCACCTTTTGTCTTTTCCTTCACTTGACTATAGACTCTGTCATCCTGTCATACCATTTATCATAGCTTACTCATAATATTTCATTACTCT
The DNA here is from genome assembly GCA_034376525.1 of Nicotiana benthamiana. NCBI lineage: Eukaryota > Viridiplantae > Streptophyta > Magnoliopsida > Solanales > Solanaceae > Nicotiana > Nicotiana benthamiana. Next base: position 153,471,543 of record CM067337.1, read on the forward strand.
CTTCTTATTCTCTAACAAATATTCCTACCTATCAATTTATTCTGAAAACTTCAACAAAATGTTCTTTCACTTTTAGATCCTCTTGTTTCATCTGACTAGCTCTTCGGGATGCGTAAATTTCTCTCTCTCTCTCTCTCTCTCTCTCTCTCACTAGGGTCGGAAGTCATACTAAGGTAAATAATGATCCCTTTTAGGATTCTGCTACCTATATTTTAAAATTTCTTAATATTCTAGAATTCATATCTGATTGCACTATTCTAAAGTTCTCCATCTGAGTGTCAAGGAAATCTTTTACCGCATTTGCACTACCCTTCAGAAATGTTAGCTAATGATAACAATCCATCCAAAATTTTTGGTTACTCTAACCCCAGCTTGATCCAGATATTACATCATTCTCTTAAACTATATTTGTTAGTTCCCATAGGGCTTAATAGAGATGGGTGTGGTCAATTGTATATAACTCTGTTATTGTTGAACGTAACTCAGAATGCTTATATTTCTTTACCTAAATTTCGTATATCGATAATCTTCATTATCTGGGTACCTCATACTTTTTTTTTCATGTTATTTCTTTCACTTATTGAAACTTATATCCACCTCCTAATTCTCTCATTGCTCTTTACCATATGGGTGAATTGATATTTATTCCTTGGAGCTCCTTATCAAGAGGCTCACATATCTTAGTATACACATGATTTGCTGAAGACCTAACATTTACGCATTATAAGCATGATGCAAAATTGAGTTCCTGTAATAAACTCTTCCACATCCATATTATATCCCATACAAACTGTCTTTCTGGATGTAGGCATTATCGTATCATGAAAAAGATAGAGTTTTGGAAATTGAGTTCTTACAACTGAGCTCTACCACACGATCTAGAATAAGAAGAAAGAGTGAAAGTCCTAAATACCCTATAGCGTCCTGCTTATAAGTGTGGTGCAACACACACCCATAAACAAGACTCTACTAGACACGGCTTGTAGATTTCCTGGGACAGAACTGCTCTGATACCACTTTTGTCACGACCCAACCCGAAGGGTTACGATGGGCACATGGTGCCTTACTCAATCGAGTACCAACATAACATATCTTTCTTATCATACTATCATGAGTAAATGAACCAGGAAACCCGTTATAAGATAACAAGAATAAACAAAAGAGAATACTTAATATATGGTGACCCAACATGATACACAAACTTATACATATGGCATGCGAGCCTATAAGGCCAACATGACCATTTGTATACTCAAAGCATAGGCCGACAAAGCCGTAAAAGTATCCATGCACCGGACATTTGTCTACAATCCTCTAAGAGTACATAAAAGCATAAAGGTCGGGACAGGGCCCTTCCATACCAATCAATATATATCCAAAGCATACTGAACAAATAGGTAACTCCGGAGCAGGTGGAGTGCACCAACACCTTCCACTGAGCTGATAGTCTACTAAGAGGACTCTCAACTTATCTATCAGGATGTGCGGGAATGAAATGTAGCATCCTCAGGCAAAAGGGACGTGACTATGTAAGGCAGGAAACCATAAACAAGAACAGTAATTTAAAGAGTTATAGAGAAGATACAACATGTAACATTTGAATGACTCTAGGGGCTACTGACAAGGAAATGCATAATACATATATATACATAAACTTTAGAAAACATACGCCTCTGTAAGCATCATTATCATATAGTACCCGGCCTCAAAGCGGACTCGGTAAAAATGTACCCAGCCATCATAAGGCTCGGTAATATCGTACCCGGCCATGTAGAGCTTAGTAAACCCAACTGATCAATAGTTGCACGATAAGTGCCATACCCGGCCGGCTATAGCACGACTCGATAAAGTAATATATATATATATATATATATATATATATATATGTATGTATATATATATATATGTATATATATATATATGTATATATATATATATATATATATATATATATATATATATATATATATATATATATATATATAATGTATGCTGGACTCATAGAATAACGTTCTAACCCTTTTAGAGTGATGTAAGTCATTGCACCTTCGATTAACATTATGGACATTCCTATCATCAATATGAACCTTAGTAGTATTTAAAGATCATACACACTTGTTTAGAATAACTTTATAAGGAAAGAACAAAATGGAGAACCTTAGTTTCTAGGAGAATATCCGTTATGAATTAGAGTACCATTTATGTTCATGTAACTTTAGATCATGCCAAAAGAAAAAAGTAAGTGTCTTAACATACCTTATACATGTTGAGTCCTTAATGCCCTCCAGAAGCTCTTCAAACAAGTCAACTCGTTCTATCATAGCATAAGGAGATTAAAAATAAGTGTTGAGCAAAGGCTAAGCCTGTAACTTAAGCTAATAGCTCGTTTACGTAAATTCAGGTAGCATATCCCTTGTAAGAAGGCCTCCTACAATACCATATACAAACAACAACAGCCAGGGAGGTCCAATAACCTATAAATTTCAATAACAAGATTCCACATAACAGTAATAAGTCAGAACTACTTCACGACGAGCGGCAAGCTCTAATTGGAATCCGTATAACCCATATCACCCCTCATAGACTTCTTAAATTAATTTAAAAGTATCATTAACATGACAATAAATTCACTCATAAATGATTCAATCCTTATATAATATATTTATAACAAAGGAAACAATCGTCAACTCCAACTATCTTCAATTAGTAATTTTATTCACCAGTTCATGTCTACTCCATCGATTAAACTTAATCAACATCAAGATAATCTTAAGAACATGCAAGAAAACAATACACACACCTCCTATTGTAACTATAGTTGAAATCCAAGTTATATTCAGCTCACAACAACCCTCAATAGCAATACCACACCATAAAAGTGACTAAAGTTTATCCAATTACTATTTTATAGTTTATCATCCTAGCAACTTAACCAGCATACAAGAAAGCTTTAGCACAAATAGTAAGCTATTATACTCACCTTATCCAGTAGAAAAAACTTGGAATTTTAGCAAAACACAGACCACAACAATCCTCTATGACAACACAACCTCAAAGAGGTGTTGTTCTTCTCTAGAACTAAGCTTTGATGTTGAAATATTGTGTAATCACTTTGGAATCACTTCAAACCCTTGTGATATCTGTTTAGAAAGGTTAGGAGAAGTTTGAATACGAAGTTGAGTTGAAAATAAGTTAAAAATAGGCGTCCCAATTGTTAATAAAGTAATGTAGGTCGACCACCGCCTAAGTGACTCCCATTGGGAGCTACTTGCGCGGTCTCGCAGAAACGCAAATATCACTCTACTTTGACATTTTATCGACAAACGGTTTAATGAATTAGAAATTAGACTTGTAGATATTCAATTTTTTAGGTAGATCACCCCTTAACAAAAAGTATATTTTGATAAAAGATCATCTACGTTTGACCTAATTTTCAGAAAAATTATGAATGTAACTTATGATGACCTTTGCCAACTCTTGTTCCACAACATGCTTGCCTTCAAAAAGTGGTAAATGAATATCATACGACTAAATTAACTCATAGTATAACCTCCTTATCATGTTAAAACCGTAGTCTCAACCCAAAAGTATATTTTATAACATTTCAAACTTGTTGACTTTGGACGAAACTTATTTTCTTCAATTTGCTTAGAGTCTAAGATTTCCAACCCTTTTGGCACTTCTTATTCATGATCTTAAAGATTTGTAACCTCCAAGATAAAATGATGAACTTATGTTTTGTACATTAAAAAATGATCGAATTTTCAAGCTTACATCAATTATCTTACAACGTACTCACACGTACGAAAACATTGGATGTAACAATCTATGAAGTTGTATTTTACAATCTTTCAGAATTTATTTGTATATCTCATTTGATAGTGCTTCTTACAACAGTGCTGCATTTATAATATTAAAATTACATCTACACCCACCACTTCATGAAATATTTCATGTTTATCACGACCTGAATTTTCTATCCTCGAAAGTCATGATGGCGCCTACTCGGAGAAGCTAGGCAAGCCACGAAATTATAAATTCTTAACACTTTTGTCGTAATCCCTTTATACAACATATAATGGCAAGAGATAAACATTTAAATAACATCAAAATATGATATTAAGCGGAAGATTAGAAAAAATGAACCAAAATGATAAGAGAATCCACATATGCCTCTACCCAGAAACTGGTGTCACATCATTCACAGACTACTAAGATTTACTACATACAGCCGATTGAAATAGAGTAACACTGTCGAATACAAGACATAACAGAACATAATATAAAGATATAGGAGATGCTGGACCTGCGTACGCCTGCAGGGCTACCTCGGTGTCTCTGTGGACTGAAGGCTGGCTCTCGAACTACTGCTGCTAACCAAGTGCTGCTCCGGTATTTGCACAGAGTGTAAAGTGTAGTATAAACACAACCAACCCCATGTGCTGGGAAGTGTCTGGCCTAACCTCGGCAAGGTAGTGATAAGGCTAGGACCAGCCTCCAAATAAACCTATGCAGTTGTATAATATATGGTGAAAAATAAATAGGAATAAACAGTTTAAATGGGAGGTGGTACATGCTTCAGGGAACATCTCAAATCCAACAGAAATTTAATAGAATATGGAAGGACAGTTCAGTATCTACAACATAGCAATAATACTACTGTTGTGGTGCGTAACCCGATCCCTTATCATTTAACATTGTTGCGGCATGTAACTCAATCCACACATAGATATAATTGTTGCCGCGTGCAACCCGATCCAATATAAGATTTGTTGCGGCATGTAACCCGATCCAATATAATATCTGTTGCAGCTTAAAACCTAATCCACATATAGATAATAATACTTTTGCGGCGTGCAACCCGATCCATATATAATATCAACAGTAGTCATAATACAGTCCCGGCAAGGGATCAACAATAAACTAGATCATCCTGGCAAGGGAATTCAACAGTACAAATATATATACGTCATGGCAAGGGAAAATCAGCTATAACCAATCTCAACTCCTACTCATCTCAGTTATCACCATTTCTCAGTAATAAGTAACTTCCACGAAAAACCCAAGTCTTTATTCATTATCAAGAATTCACCCACGAAAGCATTCATAGAATCATTTAAGAATACGAGTACCAATTTTAGACTCACGATCATGCTCGACACCAACGTATAGATACTCATTGCCATGCCTATACACCGTACTCAACAAGAAGAAAATAGCAATTAGGATACAACTCCTAATCCCTCAAGTTAAGGTTAGTCCGAACACTTAACTCGAACTTCCACGGCCAACTGAAGCCTCAAACGCAACTTTTCCTTTGAAATTAGGCTCCAAAACAATCAAATCTATACACAATTGACGTAATAACGTCAGTAAACACTAAAAAATCAAATTCTAATGCTTAATTATATCATTCTAATCATTCTTCCTGAAAACCCAAAAATCAACCTCGGACCCGCTTGGTCAAAACACGAGTTTCGGACCAAAATCAAATCACCCATTCATGTACGAGCCCAAATATATAATTATTTCCAAAATTCAACCCCAAAGCAGGTCTAAATCACAATTAATCAAACAGCCCTAATTCTACCCAATCCCTTATTTCTACCCTTACTTATATGTTTTAGGCCTAGAAATCTAATGGGTATTGATAGAAAATGAAGAAAACAAGATAGAGATTACTTAACCAAGAGATTATAGAGAATAAATGCTTCAAAAATAGCCTATGAGCTTTGGAGAATAAAGGGTTGAAATTTTCCAATAATCCTATAATATGTTTTGTTTTGAGACTTTAAAATAACTGGTCAAAAGTGTTCATCGCGATCGCGACATACCCTTCATGTTCGCGACAGGTTAGGCCTGGTAGGCCTTTGGTTTGCAGAATGTGGCTTGCATTCACGGAGCTTTGGCTCCTCATACGCGTCCGCAGACCAATGGTCGCGTTCGCGATGCACAAGCTGGTGACCCCTCCACTCAACCTTATGCTTTCGCGAGTGGATGGACGCGTTCGCGTAGGGTCTCCCCCCTTAGCTTCGCATTCGTGAAGAAGAAAATAGGCACCTGGGATTGTTGCCTTGCGTGTTTGTGAGGGGGATCACGCGAACACGAATGGTAAAATCCCTGGGCACTGACCGCAGAAAATCTACAACTTTTCACAAGTCAAAATCTTTCCGAATTCACCCGAGCCATCAAGTCTCCTAACCAAACATACGTACTGACTCAAAAACATCATACAAGCTTATACGTGCAATCAAATCACAAAAATAACCTCAATAACAATGAATTAAACTTCAAATATAAAGATTTTCCTAATAGCCCAGTCTATCATGACTTTCTCCGCTTTTTTCGGAATGGGGGAGACTAGGTGAGGGGTGAACCTTTTTGTTGTCTTCGTCCATCTTTTTTTCTCCCATGCTTTCTGTTGGGCAATGACAAAGTGCTCTATAATTCTTCACTACTCATACAGGCTTGACGAAAATTTCATAAAACATCAACTTTAAGAGTGGCCACATGATCAAGAATAGTCCTTACGGGAAATTGAATAGAAAAAGGAAAGGTTTGAATGAAGAAACAAAAAGAAGGAACATGTTCAACCCAAAAAGAACAAAGGATCAACAAAGGCTATGGTTTCTTCTTGGGGAGAAATACCATATGAGGATTGAGAAGATAAAACTGGAGATGAATAAGCACTTACGGCAATTGGCGAATCAGACGACGAACAAGAGCTAAGTGTGATTCATCTCAAAGACAAAATTAAATATTTGTCTAAAGAAAGGCTACTAAATGATTGCTAGACTTTATTGATGAGTCTGAGGTCATAAAGGATGAGAAGGAACAACTGACAAGGGAATGTGTGATCCTAAAAGCCAAGTGCAAAACTCTTAAACTTAGGGCTAGTGAAAGTGACAGCAAAATACTAATTTAAAGAATCAGGTTCTTGAACTTGACACCAGTGTCTTTAAACGTAGGTCTAAAAATTTAAAACTGAAATTAGGAATAAGTAAGAAGAAAGATAATCACACGATCTCACTGTCTATGGCGAAATAAGAAGAATTCATGTCCTGCCATTAAGGCCTGCGCGTAACATCGAGACGGCATATCAAGGCTACGAGATCAAGATCAGGCTCTCTATATCGAGGATCATTCGTGTTCTTGCAGTGGTCACGAGGCGTAGGTGTTCACCCGTGACCTAACAAGAAATTCAAAAATGGGAACTTACGAGACGAGTAGCTAGAGTTCATAGGCCTTGACACAACACTGCGTCATGCCTAGCCATCCCAACCCCGTGCCTTTACATTTAATGCATCATGTACCATGTCGCATTTCCCAGCCTATATAAAAGGAATCTATACCAATCTATAGGGGAGTGATGTTGCTCCATTTCTCAATAATTACAATAATCTCTCTCTCTCTCTCTCTCTCTCTCTCTTTCTCTCTCTCTCTCTCTCTCTCTTTCTCTCTCTCTCTCTCTCTCTCTCTCTCTTTCTCTCTCTGTCTCGCTCTCTCTCTCTCTCTTTCTCTTTCTCTTTTATTCTAAGCCATTTGTTCTCATTGGCCCCTATCTCTTTTCTTCTAAGCCATTTGTTCTCATTGGCACGAGGCCATCTTACATTCATTATTTTCTCACTTGCTCCACGCCCGTATATCTATGTAATGGCTATAAAGAGCCTTACCTAATCATATCTTTATCTGTTATCCCTTTCCCAACTGTCCCCGATAATTCAGTCCAAAATTTAGCCTCGGCCCTGAGAGCTCCATCGATCCGCTCCACGCTCGAGCAATAAGCTCATTAATTTTTCATACTGCCTCGTCTTAGCACATATTTTATCGCTATACTTAACATTTTTATCATCAAGTGCCCTAACAACTAATTTGAGAATAGATCACGTATTTTTAGAATCCCGTTTTAATATCTAATTGTTGTTAGCATTTTCACAGTAAACACTCCCCTTAGAATAACATCTAGGAAAAATGAAGGACGAGTTATACAAGAAGGATGAGCATATAAGAGTCGTAAAAGAACATCTAGGCAAGGTGAAGCATAAACTAGATAGAACTTGCAAATGGAATAAGTCCTCTGATGCACTATCATGTCTATATGAGCACCATAGTAGAAATAAGAGAGGACTTAGCTATGGGACCCCAGCACCTAAGTGGGATCCCACAAGCAAGTACATCACAGTTCCTAATAAAATAATCTGCATACGCTGTGGCAAGACTGGTAATTACAAATGTGAATGTAATGAAAAAGAAAAGGCCAGTCAAAAGAACAAAACCTTTGTTGAAGAGAAAAATAGGCTGCCTGGATAGGCCAAAAGGAAATTAATTCACCCCTTTTCCTATAGAAAGAGACCCAATCTAGTTTGGGTTCCTATGACTAACCCATGATTTCGTTTTGCAGGTCCAAGTGAAGGGAAGTAGCCAAATATGGTACATAGATTAATGGTTCTCAAAGCATATGACTGAAATTAAGAACCAATACCTTTCACTTGAGGACCAAAAATGAGGTAATGTCTCCTTTGGAAATGGGAAGAAACGAGAGATCATTGGGGTTTGAAAGGTAGGTAAGATAGAGTCACATTCCACTAAGAATGTCGACTTGATAGATGGCTTGAAATATAGCCTAATTAGTGTATCACAATTGTGTGACAGAGATAATCTGATAGGATTCACCTCTACAAAATATTTTGTGATTAATCGTAGCACTAACGAGATTGTTTTGCATGGAAAAAGAGAACAATATCTACGTTGTAGACTTGTCCACTCTTTCAAAAAATTAACTCACTTGCTTGAGTGTGTTGGACAATGCTCCCCTTTTGTGGCACGAAAGCCTATGGCAAAAAAGACTTTGTCATGAAAGTCTAAACGAACTTAACAAATTAGTTTCCAAGGATCTAGTGTTAGGGTTACCTAACATCAAGTTCAAGGAAGACAAAAATTTGTGAGGCTTGTGCAAGGGGGAAGCAGGTAATCCTCTTTTAAAAGCAAGAAAATGGTAGCCACGGCCAGGATAATGGAACTAGTTAATATGGATCTTTGTGGTCCAATGAGAACATTGAATAGAGGTGGTAAGAAATATATGATTGTACTTGTTGATGATTACTCTAGGTTTATTTGGGTATTGTTTTTAACATCTAAGGATGAAGTGTTTGACATGTTTACTGCCTTTGTTAGAAAAACTCATAAACAACTAGGTAATTAACTTGCATCGATTAGGTTTGATCATGGAATTGAGTTTGAAAATATTAATTTTGTTGAATTTTGAGATGAGCATGGTATAGATCATAATTTCTCTACACCTAGGACTCCTCAAAAAAAAATGGAGTAGTTGAAAGAAACAATAGTATTCTTGAAGATATGGCTAGGACTATGCTTATTCTAGTAAACTGCCCAATAGCTTCTGGGCAGAGGCTGTAAATACTGCATATTACATCATTAATAAGTGCATGACTAAACCTTTTTTCTAGAGAAGATTCCCTATGAGATACTTAGAAGAAGAAAACCAAAAATATCCCACCTTAGGGCAATTGGATGCAATTCGTGCATAATAATGGAAAGGATTCCCTAGGTAAGTTTGATCCCAGAAGTGATGAGGGAGCATTCTTGGGATATTCTTCACATAACAAATCATATAAGGTGTACAACAAAAGAACTTTATGTTTGGAAGAAAGTGTACATGTAGTTTTTGATTAAACTAACATTCTTTCTGAGAAATAGAAGCATGAAGATAAGGCTATTGGGCTGGTAAAAGAGTTAAATGAAGTCACAGCTTAAGATGAAACTGCATCAAAAGAAGGAATAGGTGACATGGGGAACTGAACAACGAAGTCTTCATCTGCATCTAAGGTTTCTAAACCTTCATTGGACAAGAGGAAAAGATCTGTAGTGAAAAAAAACAAGCTAGATTTACTGAAGATTAGGAATGTAGTGGTGAAGAAGTGAGTGAGTTTGATGGTGAAGGGATGATTACTAAAAGACTTGGAGGAACCAGGAATGGTTTATTTGGTTGATGCACTAGCTGTTCAGGGTTGGAAGGACATGGTCCTTCAGATGGATAGAAGGCTAGATAGGAATGAAATCATTGAATTCATGGCCAATGTAGAGGTCAAAGACGAAAGAGTCACCAGTCAAGATAAAGGAGTTCAAGTGACCTTTGATGCAGAGAAGCTGGGAGAGATTCTTGACATCCTTACTGAGGGATATTATGACTACACTAGGCAAAGATGACTAAATCTGGTTTCCTATCCTCCTACCCTTGAAATACTAGGAGATTCTGTGATGTTGAAGAAGTGAATGAGGCTTTGTTTTTGCACAAGAGTGAAATGAAGCCACAACACAAAGTCCTCTTTGAGTTTGTCAACATGTTCATAATGCCAATGCAAGAAAAAAGGCACATTGCTAACTATATACACCGAGTTCTGATGGAGTGCTTTGAAAGTGGGAAGAAAATCAACTGGCCTGCATTCATCAAGAATTATTTTTGAATTAATACTCTGATTGCTTGTGACTATCTAGTCAATTCCATTCCAAATGAACTAGGTTCATTGAAGAAGACACATATCAACAGTAAAGTTAGGGCTCTAGTTTAGGAAAGTGAGGCCAAGGATGCTCAGATAGCTAGGCTGAAGGCTCGCTTTGTGAAGTTGAATCTGAGAGGGATGCTTTAACAACTGATCTTACCAAGGAAAAGGAGAATAATTATGGGATTTTTCACAATATGTCGAATCTTGTCCTAGCTGAAAACCAACACTCTATCTCTCCCAAGCCTTTGGAATTATAACATTTATCTCTTGAACCTATCTAGTACCACCAGTGACCCAAATTAGGGATTTTCTTTCGCTTTGCTCATGTTTTGAATATTTTTTCTTTCTGTTTGTGGATTGTGATATCAACATATCTTCTATAAATGATATCTACTATTTTTTCTTTGTTGACTATTAAAATTTCCTTGATAGTTTAGATAAGTTTGCCTAATAACTAATGATTGATCCATGATTCCCCTTGCAGTTGCCCCAGTGGCCATAAGCAATTATTAAATTCTGGGACCCACACTTTGTTTCTGCAACTTTTCGATGATGCCAAAAAAGGGAAGAGATATTGTGCTATACATATTCTCAATAAGTGATGTTTATAACCTAATTAACCTGTCCTTGATGATAAGTGAATTTTTCTTAACTTTTCTTTGATGAATAAGTGAGTTCTAACAAGGGCTATGTGAGAGAAAAGCAAAGAGATTTTCATCATCAAAAATGGGAATTTGTTGGCCCAAGTAAAGGTGACGTTTTGAAGACTACCAAAGGAACTCCGACATAGACCATGTCCATCTTGTGAAGCATAGTTGTGACCAACCCAAAAATATGAGATGCACGCGAAGGAGATATACCTAACTTATCAGAAGTAATATCTCCTGATCATGATCGAAAAGGTTGCATATTGGATAAGGAGAAAAATGCCTTACACAAAGAGAACACGGTTTAGGAAAAGGATAGAGTTAGACTATAACATCAACTAGAACTCTTCCACCATGGAAGAGTAGCATTTGTATCCTAGTAAATCACAAATTACTAACTCCTTAAATATCAGTATTGTCATCTTTTATAAGTAATGCACATAGGCAGAAGTGAAATATGAATTGAGAGCAAAATAGAAAGGAAATTTTGCAAGCAATTTGTGTGTGATTCAAGCATGCAATCCTGAAGCTATTTGAACCAGATTGAAGAAACAGTTCCAAGTGTCTATCTTTTATTCTAGTTCAACTGTAGTATGTGATTTTACATTGTACCTTTAAGCTTTTATAGAAGAAATTATATTAGGTACTTAAAGTTATCAAGTTAGAGTTAACTTGAAGTTGTCGCAACAATTGAGGTCATATGCCACAATGGGATTAGAGTAAATCCTAGGTTTACAAAAGAGTTTTTGTAAATGCAGTTTGGCTCAATGACTTTACTGGAGAGTTTGGGAAAGTCCTACTCGAAGGTAGGCCATGGTGTTTTCACCTTTTGAGCCAGCTGTTTTCCACGTAAAAATCTTTGTGTTCTTTATTTTCTATATTTATTATTCCGTAACTGTAGTAGTTTGAACACATAGAAGAACCAGGTTCTTCTATTATCAAGTTAAGAAAAAATTAGATACCACACAAATCACTCCTCCATCTTATGTGGTATTCAAGTATAAAACATCAATTAGCTGAGAACAGAGAATGTTGTATTGTATTCAATATGTTGTGTAAAAATAAGAATGCTTTATAAGATAATAAGGGTCCCCTTTATATAGGAAGGGTGAATCCCAACATAGTACATATCTAATAAATGACGAAGAAAAGCTACTAGTATAGTTGTATAGCGGCTCTCTGTGGATTTGTACTATTCTTGCTAGCCTGGTTAGTTTTAACCACATATGATTTGTAAATTTCCTGCCCTTCCATGAAGATCATCGACTGTAATGCTCCTAGGTCTACCATAATGAGCCTTAGATGTTCTCCCTCGAGGGACCCACCTCAAGGTCTCACCTCATGCTTTGCTTTGGGATTCTTCGAGGTTAGGTGCGGAGTGACATAGTAGCCCCAAAGTCAAACTCCCCAATTTTGGTCGTATATAGATAGTCTCATGTTTTTTAGGATGATTACATGCGCGTGACGTACGCATTCCATGTAACTTAAAACATCCCATTGGTTCGTTTTCCTAGAAGCATTGATTATGTTGTTGATTCGCTTGCACCAAGGCATTGATTATGCCGTTGATACGTTTCCCAAATAGGAATTGATTGCATTGTTGGTTACATTACTATCCCTCTATAAATGGGGGGTTGCTTGAGCCAAGATTTCACTCAATCTTTCTTCAACAGTCTTTGGCCCTTTCCCTTTTCTACATCCTCCTCCAAACTTGTATTTTTAGGGTTCGAACTTGTGACCATAAGGTCATATGGCAGAAACTTTGTAAGTTATTCCATGTATCTTTCTCAAAGCTTTACCTCACTGAGTGGGATTGTACTAATTTTTTGTTGTTGTTGTTGGCTCAAAATAATGAGGGGCGGGCCTCAAATTCTTCCCGTATCAAAAGATATGTGGATCGTAAACCATTGCTCATCTCTCTTAACTTCAACTTGGTGTGGAGCCTCATTCCTTTTGCTTTCCATGGAGTGGGGTGGAATTATCTACTAACTTTTGTATCCCACACCGGTGTTATGTCCCAAGAAGTGGCTTTAAAATTGTAATGCTTCACGAGGCCCATACTCACCAAATTTTTCACTAGGACCAATTTTTCATACTTCATAAAAGCTTTTACTCTTTGATAGGCTATAGCCCATCTTTCATCTATTGTTGCTTCAGAGGAGATTCTTGAAGATATCACTCTAAAGATCGAAACGGGGACCCCAAGGAAATGGTTCTCGCGGATGTTTCTCCCGAGGATATGCCCTCGAAGGTAGTTTAGGCTTTTTAGCTACTGTTTTTTGCTTCTTTATTTCTGTGTAAGGACCCGTCGTGGGATTTTGTAACCGTCTTTTATTAATACAAAAGTTTCTTTCATTTTCGGTAGACTTTTGCTGAACTTCCATTTTATCTTCGATGGTCTGAATACTGGACCCAAACATCATGATCCCTTTGGTTCTCAATTGGTTAATATGATATTCCTTGAAATGTTTTGGCATGCTTTGGACTAAGTCTGGATTGATCTAATATAAACTTAGGTCGTCGAGACTTCTGAGTTTGAGTTGAGTGATATCAAGGTCTCAATTTTCTTTGAAATAAAGCATATCCTTTTTAGGCCTTGTTGCTAGTCCTCAAGTGAGAGTTTGCTTGAACTCGGGTGGCCCCCAATTGAGCAAAAATTTTCTTTGAACTTAAAATGAAGATAGCTCTAGTGCATTATAGATAGTCCCTGAGTGAGGATACACTAAAACTTGGGTGGCCCATGGGCTAAAATAATCGATGGAGCATTTAAATTGAACCTGAGTTGAAGATAACTCTGAGACATTATTAATAGTCCCTGAGGGGGGACTAACTCGAGCTCGGGTAAACCTTGGGTTTAATAGTCGAGCAAGTATTTGCTAGAACTCGAATTAAAGATTGCTCTTAGGCTTTATGAATAGTCTCTGAGTGAGAATTTGCTCGAACTCGGGTAGCCCTTGGGTTTAATAGTGCAGCAAACATTTGCTCGAACTCGAAGTAAAGATAGCCCTGATGATATAAGGATAGTCCCCGTGTGAGAACTGGCTCGAACTCGGGTAGCCATTGGGCTTAATAGTTGACCAAGCGTTTTCTTGAAATCGAAGTAAAGATAGCCCTGAGGCTATATGAATAGTCCCTAAGTGATAACCGGCTCAAACTCAGGTTTGGGATTAATAGTCGAGCGAGGATTTTCTCGAAATCGAAGTAAAGTTATCCTTGAGGTTTTATGAATAGTCCCTGAGTGAGAAATGGCTCAAACTCATGTAGCCCTTGGGTTTAATAGTCGAGCGAGCATTTGCTCAAAATCAAAGAAAAGATAGACCTGAGGCTTTATGAATACTCCCAGAGTGAGAACTAGCTCAAACTCGGGTACCCTTTGGGCTTAATAGTCGAGCAATAATTTTCTCGAACTCGATGTATAGATAGCCTTGAGGCTTTATGCATAGTCTTCGAGTGAGAACTGGCTCGAACTCAAGTTGCCCTTGGGATTAATAGTCTAGCACGCATTTGCTCGAACTCAAAGTTAAGATATCCCTAAGGATTTATGAATGTCCCCGAGTGAGAACTAGCTCGAACTCTGGTAGCTCTTGTGCTTAATAGTTGAGCAAGCATTTTCTTGAAATTGACTCCCAAACTGTTCTTTAATAATTTTCGACAATCTGGTTCCTGATGTTTGGGTCCATACATAAACATCACGACATAAGCAGTTGAAGGGACTGAGGGGTTGCTTCCCGAAGTTTGGTTCGGGACATAAACATCACGACATAAGCAGTTAAAGAGACTGAGGGCTTGCTTTTGGTATGATTCCCAGAAGCATTAATTTTAGGGGGCTGACGATCAACCTTTTACCTTCTTTAGCACGTTCAAACAATCTTTATAAATAAAAGAATCCCATTACCATATAGACATCATTCTCATACTGTTCTAAAAATTCCATTTAGCTCCATTCAATTTCCTTGAACTATCCCTTATCTTTTCTAACATTTTCCATCCCCTTGTATCTTTTGCTTTAGAGATGGCTAAAACTTCTAAATTTGTTCATCAAAAGGAAAAAGTATCATCATCTTCTTAAGTGACCAAAGGTAAACCGGTAGGTCATCCTAGTATCGAAGTATGTACCCCTCGGCATTGCGATATATCTAATAAATTCCAAGTCGCAAACCCCTCCTCTGTTCCGGGACGATATGAATCCATGTCTATTTATATCAATTCAATAATAGAAATCGAGAAAGTGAAAACTGATTACCGTGGGGGGAAGGTGGTGCAAGTAGAGATTCCTTCACGAGGATTTGAAATAAACTAGCACAAGGATGGTTTCCTCAATGCATACACATATCTTTTAACCTTAGGCCCGATAGAAGCCTCTTTACCATCGATAGATCCAGTGACCCTTGATTTCTGCAGCCAATATTAGGTGACACTAAGACAAATTTATCCATCATTCTGGCTCATTTTTTATATGATTAGTCATTTCTCAAACATGGTTGAGAGGATGCCTTTTTCCCTCGACCATCTAATTAGACTCTATAGCCCCCGACTTTATAGAGGTCGCCTGATTATACTGAATCGCCGATACTCGAAGGCTATTTTTGCTTGAATTGATGAAGATAATGACCGAGGGTGGATGAGCCACTTTATCCTAGTCAGCACGTTGGACCTGATCCCTGCCGATTGAATTCTATTCCCTGAGAAATGGAACATGAATCATAAGTAAACATGTTCCATCGATCGGATACCTTTCCCTGACTTTGAATTAACTCTATTCGATGATATAGTTATTGAATGGTACCATGGTGTTGTCAACAATCTCTCGGGTTAAGTCCAAAGACTTGATTCGATCTACACATATGCTAAGCACGTGTGGCGTGATCTGGCTAATACCCGTTGGGAGGCAAAATATCATGGTGAGTTCTTAGATCTGTTCATACTTCAGATCTTTTTGGAGAAGAATATCTCTTGCGAATAATCTCTTCCTTTGTGCTTGTGAAGGCCTCGAATAGGCCATTTTTTATGAGCATGTAATACGACCTTTGTGGGTTAATTTTTATGCTTCAGTCAATTGAGCATTTGTTACTTTAATTTGGCTTTTTCAGCTTAAGCAAAAAAAAGCGATCTAATACGATAGGAGCTTAGAGTCAGAGATACCGAAAATCTTGGGCTGAAGCAGTGCATGGACGAGGTGTCTTCTAGTAAAGGAAATATTTGAGAGAAGCTGACCTTGGTTGAGTGCTAACTCCAAGGGGCGAGGGAAGAAAGCCTCAAATACAAATATCTCCATACTGAACTAGTCACTGAGCTATCTCTAGCTAAGTCAAAAGCCGCTAAGATGTCCTCATATAGAAAATATGTTGCATCTGAAAATGCTCTAGCCAGGAAGGTATCCGAAGAGGCTGAGCTGAAACTGCCCCGTGCTTTGGAACATGCCCGATTAAGATCTAGGAGATAGTCTCTCGAGGATGTATATACATGGGACATCAAGTTGTCTACAGAGATTGAGAGGGTGAAGGCCCTAGAGGAAAAATCAACAACGCTTCTTTCCACTGATAATGGTTCATCCAGTTGTTCGACCAGGTGCTTGGAGGATGATGAAGACGAAGGTGAAGTCCCCAGGGAAGGAGGCCATTAATATTTTAGGGGTTGATGGCCAGGTCATTGGAGGTAAAATTTTTGAGGGAGCTCCATCTGGTTAAGTAGCCCCGATGGTAGATTAGGTTTTCATTTGTTCCTTTTTTGTGTAAGGGCTCTAGGCATAAGCCTTTTAAATATGACTTTGTGAAACCTTATCCTATATCTATATATGGATTTTTGCTTCTCGTCTTTTCTTGTTTTCCCTTCGCCTTTTATTGAATAAATTTTGACGCTTGTCGATAACCAATTCGATGTGTCGAACTTATAATAAAAACCCCTCAGTTTTTCATGCTCGAAGAGTGTTTGGTAGTAATTGACCATTTGGTGTTTGATCCTCGAGTGAAATTTTGACTCGGGCTTATTGCCCTTAGGTTTTTCAACATATTAGCACTTAGGCTATTTAGGTTGGCCCTTAGGCTCTTAAACATTGGTCCTTAGGCTCTATAAGATGGACCTTAGGCTCTTATGAATTGGTCCTTAAGTTTTTTAGGCTTGCCCTTAGGCTCTTATGTGTTGGCCCTTAGGCTCTGCACGCTTGCCCTTAGACTATTACGCATTGGCCCTTATGCTCTTTTTAGACTTAGTCGATACGAACTATGATATGGCTATAGTTTTTCCCGCATTTTCGCAAAAGATTATGCCTTGGCATGTTTTATGTTCATCTTACTCTTTGACGGCTCAAACGATAACTTCGATTATGAGTCTATATGTGATGATAGATGAGTACATCGGGAGGCTCACTCGAAGGTTGAGTTCTCAAATACTTTTTATTAAAGGTTGATTGTCTTTAAAGCCTTTTTATGGTTCGGATCTAATATTACCAAAGCTCCTTTACTTATGCCGAGGGTAGCCTGATTAACGGATTCTTTTCGAAGTATTTGAAGGCCATTAGTTTTATGGCGGCAGTTGGACGTCTCCGAGCTGCATTAATTTGTCTGTAGCCTTTTAGTTTGACCGTACTCTTTGTGGTAACCTTGGCCTCTATATCGAGGGTATGTCTTATTAGGGGTCTTATAAGTTCGATATATAGCCAAGGCCTTCATACTGGGGTTTTTCCTTTTTAAGGTCTTATAAATTTGAGTATGCCTCGTTGAAGTCTTACATGCTTAGTAATGCCTTATTGAGGTCGTACAGATTTGAATTGGCCTCACTGAGGCCTTACAAGCTCGAAATTACCTTAATGAGGTCTTAACAAATTCGATTTTTTGATTGCTTTGGTGAGCTGACTGCCGATGATTGTCCTCGAGTGTTCGAGGGTTTTCAGCCTTGAGCCGTTTACGTGAAAGTATTGAATTTCTTCGAGTGTTTTAGCAAGCAAAGAGACTTCCTCAACTATTTGATGTATGTGTAGATGTTCTTTGCCTTTGGAGGCTCTATTATTCTATATATACACAATCCATTTGACTTTTTGGCCCAATACAATATTCTCCTATCGAGATCCTCCTAGTTGTTGTTCAGTTTCTTACAAAGGGTTATCTCTTGGTGTGATGCCCCCAGTATATGAGGTTGATTGAAGAGAAGCCTTGAATAATTGATG
Organism: Nicotiana benthamiana; assembly: GCA_034376525.1. NCBI lineage: Eukaryota > Viridiplantae > Streptophyta > Magnoliopsida > Solanales > Solanaceae > Nicotiana > Nicotiana benthamiana. The sequence goes on from CM067337.1 coordinate 153,489,875, forward strand.
AGTTCCCCTTATGAAGCATATAGATGTTTCCTCGTTTAGAAACTCGCCGATAAAACCCATTTGTGATAAAATTCGGTCAAAGGGAAAAAGAACACAATGCATGCTTTAAAACCCAAGGTCTTATTGCTGGAGGGTGCTTTGATTCCTCTTAGTCGAACACCTAGAGTAACTTAGTATATAACATAAATAAAAAGTGAGAGGATTTACCTTAATGATGGCATTCTAGCTTTGATAAATACTAATTGCTTGTTCCGGCAACGCAACACAGTCCTCCTCGTTTGGATGTAGCTGAGAATGTAGGTTTGTGGTTGCTAGCTGATTTTTTACTTGTCTTTTTGCCTCTATGACGTAGAGGGCATCGATGTCGGTGTCATGTCTTGCACCACAAGCATCTCTCTTATTTCATGTTGCTCCCCATGTACTACCTTTACTCCATCCTTGGTTGGAAATTTTGTCGTTTGATGGAGGGTCGAGGGTACTGCCCTCATACTATGTATCCACGGCCTTCCAAGTAAGCTATTGTATCTCTTGTCACCTTCGATTACATAAAACTTGGTATCTTGGATTGTACCGGCTACGTTGACTAGGAGAACAATATCTCTTTTGTTGTTTCGCTCTCCATGTTGAGTCTATTGAGGACTTGAGAGGCGGGCACGATTTGGTTAAGCAGTCCGAGCTACTCCACCACCCTCGACCTGATTATGTTGGCCAAGCTACCTAGATCCAGAGCACATGTTTATATGAACTTTATTCAAAAGAAAAGAAATTACCAATGCATCATTACGAGGCTAAGCCAAGATCTTGATGTCCTCTTCGCTGAACGTGAGAGCATCCTCTGGTATGTAACTCCAAATTCGCCTTTCCCTGGTAATGGATATCTTTGTTTGCTTGAAAATGGTTTCCTGTACGGTGTCGACCCCTCCAACGATCATGTGGATGATGTGCTTTGGTTCTTCTGGTTCTTTTTTCCTATTTGCATCTCTTTCTTGGTAATAGTTCTTCGCCCGTTCATTGAGAAATTCATGAAGATTTCCTTCATTGAATAAATGGGATACCTCCTCCCTTAGGTGCCTAAAATACTCAGCCCCATGACCGTGAGTGTCGTGATACTTGCACATCAAGTTAGGGTTCTTCTATGAAAGACCCGATTGCACGAGTTTTGTCCACCTAGCATCTATGATTTTTTCTATGTCTCATATAATCCCGAGGCATCGACGTTGAAATTACACTCTAATAGCCGGGTTGCCTCTAAAAGCCCGATGAGCATATCAAACCCGGATTTTCACATGAGTCCCTGGGAATTTTTATCTCGATCCATCTTTCGATCACCTCGAGGCATTTACGCCTTGGTGCATTTCTTCAATCTTCTATGTACGGCTAGTTTTCTTGGTTTGATCTTGGCACCCTTTCTATAAATATTGCTCTTTCGTAGAGAGTCCGCTGGGATACACTGAGCTCGAGGGGGATCCCAGTTAGTCGTCTTCGCCACAGATCTTTGGTACTTGTTGTGTACATCCGCCCAGGTCACAGTAAGATATTCGACCAAATTTTGATTCATCTACCTTGAAGCTACCGAGCTTTGCTCGTTCAAGCCATTAGTGAAGGCATGTACTGCCTGGATACTGGTGGTAATTCCATTTTTTCCATTTGAAAATGAGACACGGATTACCTTAGCATTTTATTCTCTCTCTGCTTGATTATGAAGACATCGGGCTTCCTGGTGGCGACTTTGATGTCACCAACCCATGCTCTCATAAAAGAATCTGCTAATATGGCAAACGAATGTATCAAATTTGGAGGTAGGTTATCATACCACATCATTGCCACTTTTGACAGTGTTTCTTTAAATTTCTTTAATAAGATGGACTCTATCACATCGTCTCTTAAGTCATTTCCTATAACAGCACAAATATAAACACTGATGTGGCTTCAGAATCGGGGGTGCGCATGGGATATGATTGACCATTGTGTTATAACTCTCCATCCTTTTATCGTTATCTTCTATCTCCTTTTCTCTTGATTCAATTCTTTTGGTGAGGTCCCCGAGCATCTTCATAATAGTAGGGTTTGTTACTAACCCGTTGTTGCTCGATCTCTCTGGTACTTGCTCGACTCGAGGAGCTGTTTCGGGTGCTTCAGTGCTTGGGGTTTTTTGATGACTATGTAGCTAAGCAATAGACAATTGTTGTTCTTGCAAAATTTCAAAATCTACTTGAATACTAATGTCTCTTTCCTCACCGCACATTCTTCCGTTGGTAGGAAAGCTTACATCGACGTGCACATCATTCTGTGAGCTCACGTCGAAGAGGATTGATGCCTTCCCTAGGTTTTTCAGTGGTATATCGACACCTGCTGGTGCTACCCCTAGGTTTTGCGGTGGTAAACTAGCATCTGCATAATTTTCCCCTGAATCCCAGTGCCATGTTTTTCATATGCATTTGCTGAGTTAGACATTTTGAACTGAAATCAGAGATTCTTGGACATGAAAAAGTGTGAAGAATAACTTTGTGTTTTCATAAAACTAGCACCAAAACAATCACTATTATTCTTAGCCCACGATGGGCGCCAAACTGTTTACCTTGAAAATTTTAGCTACAATAATATTTGAGTTTCTCCTTCTAAAAAAATGTGATCTATTTTAGTACTAGTTTTTATACAGTAGATGCTAAGTATGAGTAATGAAAATAATAAATGCAAACTAATAAGGCTACAAGACTAGGCCTCGGACAAGCTGGAGGAAAGCGTCAAGGTCTAGGTGAGGCTAATAGTGACGAAAAATTGATGAAGAACCAATCATGATGAGGGCCTTAAAGATTTCCATTAATGAATGATGATGAGCAATAAATGAGGAACAATAAATGAACAATGAAAGAATAAGAAATACATGTTTAGAACAATAGTGTTAGCTAGGAGCATAGCATGTTGTATTATATTCAATATGTTGTGTAAAAATCTGAATGCTTTACAAGATGACAAGGGTCCCCTTTATATAGGAAGGGTGAATCCAAACATAGTACATATCTAATAAATGACAAAGAAAAGCTTCTAGTAAAATTATATAGTGGCTCAATATGAATTTGTGCTATTCTTGCAGGTCTGGTCAGTTCTGACCACGTATATTTGGGAATTTTCCCACCCTTCTTTGATGATAATCAATTTTACTGCTCCGAGGTCGACCAGTATGAGCCTTCGATATGCTCTCTCGAGGGATGCACCTCGAGGCCGCATCCCGTGCTCTGCTTTGGGATTTTCGAGGTTAGGCGTGGAGCTATAGTAGCCATAAAGTCGAACTCCCTAGTTTTGACCTTATACAAGTACATATCCATGTCATATCATGGGAATCCTCCGTTTGAGTTTGCGAAATTTCTTTCTAAATTTTTTGTATCTCATTTTCTTTCTAATTTTTTTGTATCTCATTTTCTTTCCAGTTTTTGTAGTTAATTCTGAACCTAAGAATATAAAGGAGTAGTTATTTCTTAGATTTTCTTATTCATCCATTGTGGTACACGAAAGAACTAACTCGGGACAGAGTATTTTCAAAAATAATCAGGAGGAATTTTTACTCTTTTTACATTGGGATTTGGATTGGGGCTTGAAACAATGAAATATCCTTTTCTAATCAAGATAATTGAGGTTACTGCCATCCGTTACTACCGAGATAATTGAGTTTCTCAATTGAAGGCACTAATAATGGATTGAAAGCTTTTTATGGTAGAATGTATATAAATTGTAAGTAATTCTTGTTTAGGGCCGGTAATATTCTAATTTGAACAATTTTGGTGAATAAACTCGAATATTGTATAGAAACAAAAATAGCCTTCTATTATTCCATATACAAAAAATTACTATTGATATTTATGAAAATTAAAATAATCACTTACATAGTTTGGAAATAAATTCTCTATTTCTTTATAAACATCATTCCAATTATAAAGTATTAACTTGAACATATATGTATACGGTGAAATTGGAGGGTCGAATTCCTCATCATCGAGGGACCTCAAAAGATCGTGTGGAAGGATCGAGCCTATGAGGCTAAAGCCGAGATTCCTCCCCCGAGATTCTTTAATGCTCGAACTTGGTACAATACTAACCATGGCTATGGTAAAAGTGGGGAGTTCCCAAGGCATGTTACTAGAGATGACAAAGTCTAACAGACTAGGGTAAACCCGAATTTGAGTATCAACTAGCTGTCCTATCTCCATATCTTTGTAATTACTGTATTTTTTACTATATTGGGATCATCCCTCCCTCTTCCCATGTATAAAGGAGATCCTTGTCATTTTATAAACATCTGGTACTCCATACTAAATACACAAGAACATTATCTCTGCTTTTTAACACATTCTCTTGATACAACTATTTCTATTTATTGTTCTTCATTTATTGCTTATTGTTGGCCATAAAAAGATTTCATTGATTTTATAATAATTATTAGTCACACATCAATCACCCTCGATAGCCCACACCCAAGCATCAGAGTCAACCTTGAAGCCACCGAGTCAGCAAGCTCGAGGCCCTGATTGCTAACCTTTCGCTTTAGTTATCACCTTGTGCTCATACTCTTATCTTGTTTCTAAGTCTTTCACATAGCATCGACTGCATAACAACCAGCATAAAAATAGATCACGTATTTTTAAAGTCCCATAATAAAATTTAATTATTATTACCTTCTTCACGGAATACGGTTTGGCGCGCACCATGGGTCTAAAAATAATCGTGATTATATTCTTGTTGGTTTCATTACACAACACAAGTTATCTATCTCGCTTTTTCTTGTGCAAGATTTTTGATTTCAGGACGAAAATGTCTAACTTAGTTAATGCAGGTGAAAAAAACAATCTTGAGGACCACGGAGAAAACGGTGTGGGGATTGTAGGTGACGGTGTGCCACCACAGAACCCCGGGAATGCACCAGAACCAATTCCAGTGGATGTAGTTTCACAGGGCCCTAACTAGTCAACATAAGCACACACCAATATGGGTGTGCATCAAGGAGACAGACAAGAAGCTCACAAAACACCAACTAGTGAAGGACGGGAGGTTAGCCTTCGTGTTATATTTGAAATGCTGCAGGCACACCAACTGGGCTATTGCTCAGTTGCAATGTCACCAAAAAACTCCTAGCACAGTCTAGGGACAGCTCCCCCAATCGGGAAGGTATCAGAGAGATCGAGCATTAACGGGTCCATAGCTGATCTCGCCATCGTAAAGATGATCGAGGACCTCACTAGAATTATCCAATCAGGAGAGAAAAACAGAAGCCAATGATTAAAAGGTCCAGACTTACAACTCCAGGGTGATCAAATTCCTGGAGCGCCTCCGAACTTGAAAGGTATGGACTTAAAGATGTTCGTACAAAAGTCGTTCCCATAGAAAGCGGCCTCAAAGCTTTTCAAATGATTTTCAGAATGCCAAATCTTCCAAACTATAATGGTACCTCGGACCCTAATGAGAACGTTACTGCTTACACCTATGCAGTAATGGGCAACGACCTAAGGAACAATGAGATCGAGTCCGTCCTGCTGAAGAAATTCGGGGAAAAACTTTCTAAAGGGACAATGATTCCTTCATAAAGGCACAGTTTTCACCGTGAAAATAGTAACAATAATTAAATTTTTAAATCGGAATCTAAAAATATGTGATCTATTTGAATGCTAGTTGTTAGAGCATTTGATGCTAGGCATATAAAGTTTAATGATGAGATGCAAGCTAAACTGGGACAATAATCAAATCAAAGGGCTTACTACCCGGGATTCGAACTGGTCGATGAAAGGCCTCAGGGTCGATATCCATCTCTAGCTCGAGCTATCGGGGTAACCGAGAAAGGGATAATAGTTAAGATAACATTAAAGAAGGATCTTTATGGTCAATTCCAACCAATAAATTAATAACAAGAACGAAAGCAATAAATACAAAGAGTAGCCTCGAACGAGTAAGTTAGAGAGAAAATAGGGAGAGAGATATTATTGCTTTTGTGTAGAATGGTTGGGATGACAGTCGCCCCTTACAGAGTGGTGTGGATCCCTTTACATTGGAGGTGAGTTTGATTATAGTACATCATACATTAATAACAAAAGCAAGGAGATAGGACGGTTAGATGTGATTCCTCAATACAGGCTTTGGGTAGGCCGACTCTATTAGACTTAGCCACATGCCTTGGGAGTTCCCTTTTTTCTCTAGCTTCGATCTTCATTTTCTTTGAGTAAGGCCTTGAAAATCCCATAGGGAGGGGACTCGGTCGCAACTCCACGTCCTCGAAGTCTCGAGATGTTCTTCTGAAGTGACTTGATAACAAGAAATTAGGCCTTCAAATTTTGCCGCATGCAGATAGTCTACGCATTTCTCTAAACAAAGCGATGGGAAACGACTCTAAAACCCCACCCCTCGAGCTTCTTGTGGAGACATCATATTGTCGACTCAACCTATGGCGCGAGTTGTTGTGATAACTAGTACATCCTGTAGACTTTCATTTTTGACATCATTCAATGCACTATCATTTCCTGTTCTCGAAGGTGAAAGTACCGCCATCGATTTGGTTCTCCAAGAATGTAGTAATTGCATCCGTCGGTCATCCTTTCAAAGGCCTCGATGACCGCTTCATTACCTCATCTAAATGGGGCATTCTGGCATTGTTCTTCTATCCAAATGTCTTCATCCACTCATTTGCCCTTTTCTACTTGCCATCTTCCTCTATCGGTTGTCATCATGTTTGGTGTTTGCGGTCTCAAGGCTGTATAGAAGAGCTCTCATAGGCTATGTTGTGGCCTCTTGCCTGAGCTTTCCTTTATCGAACATGATTATGTCGTTCTGTTGCTGCTGTGTTTGCTGTTACATCTGCTGTCGTTATCCTTGTTTACTCGAGATAATGACATGCGGGGATCAACTTTCCTCTCTCGTAAAATGTACTTCAGATTATATATTGCTTATTCAAAGGGGACTTAGATTATACTCCACTGCTCATCTTCATACCCCCCCCCCTCGACATTGCGCTCTACTCTGAGGTGGTAGCTTGTATGGCTCGATGCTCTAAGAAGTAGATTCTAAGTAGTTGTGCAAGTGAGGCCAAGGCTCACCAGGTCCACTATCTCTCAAAGGTTCTCTTGGCCAGTGAGGGTCCTCGATCTTCCACGAGCTTTTTTAGTAATATGATAAGGCCCCTCGAGGGCCGTTGTACATGAATATTCATAAATATAAAGATACCTTCTTGATTCCTGTTTTTTATACTTGCCATGTCATGGTATATGCGTGTACACATTGAGGATATTGAATGTTTCACTTTGTTGATTATTGCTTATATCTAACTCAGGTGCGAGCATTCTTCCTGATCTTTGGCTGATTGAAATAGCTCCTTTTCGAGCCCCTCATTGTACCTTGGATACAGCCAGGATTGTTCCGATAGATTCAGCCCATCGATCCCCTCGAGTTGCATAGAGATAGTACGCTGACTTTTGAAGTTCTTGAGAGCGGTACCCGTGTGAAGGTCATATTTTTGCACCTGGAGATTTGCTTTGAACTTGATGTAGATAGTCTTTTAAGGCGTAGTGGATAGACTTCCATTAAGGGGTTGCCTATATTTAGGTGATACCTTGATCCCTCACGAGGGGAGCTCAAAGTGTTTTTTCTATTTTAGAAAGGAAAACCATGAAATAAGGTACCGCCTCGAGCTCTATGATGGCACAGAAAGCTTTCCGAAGCGTGACTTCTTTTTGATGGAGTTCCTCAAGGTCGAGCACCACCTCGGGACTGGAGATGATATCGTTGGCTTCTTGAAGCCTAACTTCTCGTCGATGGAGGTCTCTGGGGTAGGGTACCTCCCTAGGATCTATAACGAGGCATTAGTCTCCCGGATCTTATCCAGGATAGGCAAATCATTATTGTTTCCCACATATATGTGGGGTGGCTCTTGCTTCTTTGGAAGATCCCATTATTTTAGATAGCTATCCTTCCACCTTGGCATTGAGACTTTCATTACCTTAAGGATAAAAGTGTTGGTGTACGCCCCTGCTTCAGTTTGCCAATTCCACTACAGCCATGACTGCTACTTTAGAGCCGCCTTGGCAGGGAAGGGAGAGTTCCACTCCTAGTGCTCAGGATCTACTGGAGTTTACGCTGAAGAATATGTTTGTGATAGGAGAGGAACATTTGGAGACGGCAATAAGATACTGCAGATGGGGCGATGGGTAGTGTTGCAGGTGGTTTCCATGGATGAGAGTATTACGGACCCTCCTGATGGATTCTTGAACGTGTAATTATATCATTTCGCCCTAGACCCCCTTGATAGGGTCATGCTTGATTTCTGCATAATGTATTGGGTTCCTTTGGCATAAATACATTCGTCATTTTGGTGAATAGTGCTAATAATAAGATTCTTTGTGCATAAGGCTTGGATGGAATTCATGCTTAGCTACCTCGTCAGGCTTATACCGGCCATTTCATCATCGAGGCTTGCTAATCTTGCGGTGTCATTTGTCCACGCCCTTTGTGTTTGATGATGAGGAAGATGGGGATAACGAGTGGGTCAATCGGTTCTTCTGGATCCGGATGACTAACGTTATCCCCGTGAAGCTTATGACATTTCGCGAGGGATAGAATTATGTATGTGAGTGGATTGTCTCGAGCTTTCATAGATTCACTTATAGAAAAATCCAGTTTAGTAATTGTGTTTCCTCCTTACCTGTAGCAACTTCGTGGTCACCAGGCGAAGTTCTCGATTTGTTTGGCTAGGTCAGGAGGTTGGCGACCCGTTCGACTTGCAACGAGTGCAGGTGGTGAGCTGTTTCTTGTGGTAGATGGGAAGCGAAATACCAAGGTATGAGTGTACACTTCTTTTACCTTGATCTTCATATATTTCGAGATGACATTTTTTCTTTCCTTTGTACTGGCTTTATCATCACAACTATTGGACGGTTCCTTGGAGTGAGGAATTTTTCCTCCGAATAGGGGGAGGAATCATCGTCCTCTGAGCCGAAGGACGATGGCGATAAATGGGATATGCACTCATAGTGCGATGGAGCTTTTAGCAGGGCAAAACGGGTCTGTATTATCGAGACGAGGGCATCGCCCAAGCCTGCTGTTCCTTAAGTCTTTAGTTTGCTGGGTGACGGTTCCTCTAAATGAATACGCCTTGACCGAGGTTGGTTCCTCTAGGTTCGAAGGGGATGGACCAACAGGAGTGGGCTCAGCCTTCGATGAAGTGTGCCGGCTAAACTTCATAGTGATTTTTGGCGGAGTCCTTCTATATTTCGCATGTTTCCTTCCTTATCGAATTTTTCTTCTACAGGACTTTGATAGGCTCAGGTCTGAGCTGCTCTGTCATAGGGCTAAGCTACAAAAAGCTTTGGATGGGGGTAATTACCTTAGGATCCTCAGTGAGCAGAAGGAGGTTGAGTTGATGTACTGGCTATATGAGGCATACCAGAGCTCGTATTACGAGAGCTATTTGAGGGAGCAGGTAACCTCTCATAGGTGCGTTTTACCCTGTTAACCCTTAAGGTTAATCTTTCTGCCAATCTTAGCTGTAATAAAAGCCAGAGGCTCTGGAGTATCTTAGGGGGCAAACCTGACTGAATTAGGAATGCTTGCGGTGAACCAAGGGCTTAGGTGCAGGCTAAAGCTTCAGAGGAGAAAGGTGCCTTGGCTAACGTTCCTGCCTTCGTGGCCCAACTCTGCTTGGATCGTGAAAATGTTTTAATTCAAGCAGATATAATCGTGAAGCTTGAGTCCGATTCTCTCGAAGGTCAAGGCTGAAATTGTCGATGCTCGGGCAAAAGCCGCATTGAGTCGGACTACCGCTGATCAGGATTTTGTGATTCATTTTAAGGATGCAAATGATGCCTAAACCTAGTTGATGAGGGCCATTGACAATGAAAGGAGGATTGAGGAATATGTTCGTTGCAGATCTTGAAAAGAGGTACTTCAAGAGGTCGATACTATGGATTTTATTCTCCCGAAAGAGCTGGATCGAGTGAGCGTAGACGAGCGAGATGCTCGGTCACTTCTTACTGATGTCGTGAAGAGTGAAGACGAGACTGATAGGTCGTAGCCCTCTCAAGTGGAGCGTAGACTTTGCCATTTTTATGAGATATTCATAAAGCATATTTGTAGATGGAGAATGCACCTTTACTGTATGTGAATAAAAGAAAACCTGAATCTTTTATTTCTTTTGTATCCCGCATTGTTTTTGATCTTTTCGTTTTTGGCAATCCACTAGGCATAGCCTAGGGCTAAATTTTATTAATAAAAACGAGAAATACAAAAATTACAAAGAAATAACCTTATCCGGAGGTTTTACGTAATGGAAATAATAATGTTTGACTCTTACATTAATTCTATGATATAGATTAAGTAAAATACTCAGGATTTGTATCACAAGATGTATACTAAAATTAAATAAATGGGTGCAAGTCTTGTAATTGTATGGTTGTTCAATGCTTGCTCTAACTTGCACGTGCAATGGCACCTTTCCTTCCTCAAGGGAATGAGCACAATGTGCTAATACCACCCAAAAAGGTCGTAGTGAGTGGCAATGCAGCAGTACACGGGCGAGTTGATACCATGAAGATACCCTTTCGTCCATTAACATGTCCCTCAATTTGAGTTCCAGTTGTATGGGTTGGTCTTGTATCTTCCAGTTCATTATTGAAGTCTTAATGGCCACCACATTAAACATCTCATGCTTACTTACTGTTTGTTTCCAACTACCCATGTTTCCTTTTGCATTGACTAATAATTCACTTGAACATTTCAATGAGGAGTCCCAAAGCCTCGTAAGGATGATTGTGATGCACCAAAAGTGTTCCAATTTTCCAAGCAGCATCGGACTATATTGAAAATACCACCCCATGAAAGAATAGTATGTATGAAGATCTCGTACAGCAAATAAAGCTGCTCGTCAAGAGTCATTTCTCAATGTCGACTTCCAATTGTCCAGTTCTCGTTTTGCTTTGTGTAATTCTGCAAAAAAGAAAACTATGTTAGATAAAAAGATCATCCTCCTCCCACGTGAATGTTGGCTTGTTTTCTGCATTTTCCATTTGGTAAAGGCATGTAACAACACATGCCTTCTTGAAACCATTACAAAATTGATATAATCTGCTCATGTTTTCCTCGATTTCTCTTGAATGCCAGCACACTTGTTCTAAACACATAGACCAATGTAAGCACATATTCCGGACGTGCATTAATGTCCAGCATCTCTTTTTCGTCGATGTTGTCCTCTTGGTCACCCACAGTCGAGCATTCTTAATCTCCTTCATGTGCAAAAGTTTGAAGCAAGTGTTAGTTGTTAATTTGTGGTTGAAAATTGTCCTCCAGCATTTTATGAAATGCAGCGTGGTTCTGCAGAAGCATTCGTGATTGTCCCAGTGAGCACTCTTCCCACGCAAAAGCTAGTTCTCGTGTGCTGCCAAAAACCTGCGTAAAACCCAAAGAGCAATGCTTTTTCCCATGGAATCATGCGTGAGATGTCCCCTTGTAGCGTGATTTCCACAGCATGTTCAATAGTCAATTTCCACGCTGCATTTTGATCTCCTTCTTTGCATGCTCCAGCCTTGGTAATAGCCACCACGCAAGCAGCATTCTCTAGTGAAGCATGCGTTGAAGAGAAAAGTAGACATGCTGCTCCAGTTTGAACCCCAGCGTGCTCCAGCATTGGGAATTGCCACTGTACCCCATGCGTTGCCTTTTGTGAAGCGTGCTCCAACATTGTGCAATGTGACCACTTTTCCTCCTAGTTCCTTGCCATTTTCACTCTTATGTATGGACATTTTATCTTATCTTCGTTAATAATCCTCCTTCCTTTTGAGTCCATATCACAGAAACCATGACATTCAATATTTCCTTCATCTAGAGCATAGCTAGCAAGGTGGTCTGCTAATGAATTCCCTTCTCTGAATATGTGTGTGACTTTAATGATACTTTGTTCCTTCAGTCTTAATATCTCCTCTACATGTTCAGTAGTACACCAAGGAGGCTTCCACGATTCCTCAATAATGTTCCTTAATAGCAAGGAATCTGTCTGCAGCCATATCTGGAAAAAAATAAGATTTTTGCACATCTTCAATGCCTCCACAATAGCTACTGCTTCTGATACATTGTTGGATCCCTCGTTAATTTCTCTTCCTTCTGCATATATCAAATCACCTATCTCATCTCTTAAACAGAAACCAATTGAACTCCTCCCTAGGTTCCCTCTGCAAGCTCCATCAGTATTCACTTTGATCCACCCTCTTGGAGGAAATTCCCATAGCACTTTATCATATTTCAAACGAGGTGAGTATTGCTCCATCATTGTCAGTAAGTTCAGCCACTTGTGAGGCACATGTAGTCATGGCTTTTTCAGTTGGATTAGAGATTGCAGCGTAGATGACACATGGTAAATAACTCTGCTTACTTCTACTGCTTCTCCATATTTCAAACTGTTTCTTCTCTTCCATAACTCCCATACAATGCATGCTGGTAAAGCTTGCAAGACTGGCATCAATCTAGGTACAATTGATGTCGTCCAACACTTTGTAATTGCTTGTTGTAAAGACAACCCTTCTAATGCAATTCCTGCTCTCCTCGGGAAGTAACTCCAAACACTCCTAGCTACATTGGATGTGAAGAACAAATGTACTAAAGACTCCTCCTTAGGATCAGCACAGCACCAACATATAGATGCAAGGCTAGCTTACAAGATGATATGGGTCAAAGGCTTACCATTCAAGATATCCTTCTTCCTGTGGAAGGTGTGGAAAGCATTGTTTTTTATCAGACTAGCTAGTTTTGGAGTTTGGCGGGAACCCTTAGATTCGTACTTTGGCTCTGGTGCTCATCACACATCCTTGGAGGCTCTTTCATGCTTGGTTAAGTGCGATTTTTAACGCAAGTTGGCGTTTAGACCTCTTATGCTTTGCCCGGCTATTTTGGGTTTAGTCTTTGAGTTATTAGCTTAGCTGACCTTCAATCTCCTATGCCCACATGGGCGAAAGACAATGGCTCTTACGCCTTGCCCTTGGTCATTTGTATTTTAACCATTTTGGGTTCATTCTCTGAGTCGGGTTGCAACTTGAGCTTATTTGACCCTCAAGTTTGTTCCTGCATGGGCGGACGACGATGGCGCTTACGCCTCGGGTCAAAGAAACTTTTCATGTATATGGCCCTTAGGCTCAAGCCGTTGGTGATGATGGCTCTTACGATGTGCCCTTAGGAATGTATAGTTAATTATTTCGGATCTGGTCTTTAAATCGGGTTATGACTCAAGTTCATTTTAATCCTCAAGTTTTAAAATTATTAGCTGGTGATAGTGGCTCTTTTGCTTTTGGTCATTGTGACCTTTTAGTGTATGGCCCTGAGGCTCGTTTGGCTGGTGACTATGGCTCTTACGCTTTTGACCTTAGGCATATGTAGGCATTATTTTCATCTCGTTAAGGTCTTTTCCATATGATTTTTGACCCATCATCAATTTGGAAATAAACTTTATTTTAAGTTGTTGGTGGAAATTTTTGAGTTCCTCAGAAGGTTTAGATCATAGGCTGAGTAGCTCGAAGCCTTGTTATTTGGAGCTGACATGGTCGAAGCTTGTTTGCTTGTTGAGGGTAGCCTATTTTAACCAGTTCTTTTCCAAGTAGATTTGAAGTAATGACCTATGATTTTATTAGAAATGGCCATGTGTCCCTGAGTTGCATTAATTTAGCTGGAGTAGCAATTTTGATCATAGTCATATATGTTTGGATAGAGCCATTTTTTATCCTGAGTGATACTTTAGGCATCTACACTAGGGTATGCCCTTTCAGGAGTCCTACAAATGCGATATACAGCCTAAACTTTGGGATTTAGTTTTATGCCTGTAGTAAGGTCTTAAAAAGGTTTCATGCCTATTCAGGTTTTACAGTTTTTGCCATGCCTATTGGGGTCTTATAACTTTGCCATGCATGTTGAGGTCTTAACTTTTTGTTGTTATATTGAATCTATCTTGTTAGACTGAGCTTGCTCACTCGAGGTCTTATGCAGTCAGGTTTTTAAGCGAATGGCGATTACCGATAGTTTTTGAGTATCGAGTTTACTCAGTCTAGGGGGAAATTACTCGTGAGCTCGGAGTTGCCTTATTGAAGGCTTTTATGACCTTGGAGCCTCCAATCCTAAGGTCAAACGCTTCCTGGCTCTATGATGCCAGTCTCCGAGCATCGACAATATTTTTTAGAGACGCTTTGTAATCTCCATGCAGCCTCATTGAGGGCATACAAGTATGGAGACCGACCCTGAGGTCATGCGACTGTCGAATTATTGACGCTATTCTTCTAGCATTTTGAGGCATTCTCAACGAAGGAATCTTTGCTGTGAAAATGCTGAATTTTTTATAGAGTACAAAATGCTGAAAGATATTCTTTGATTGCATGGTGTAAATACACGTTATTTTGTTTTAGTAAGCTTGGCCATGGGCATGACTCATTTGACCGTTTGTCTTGGTACATAATTTACCATTGGAACTTAATATGTCATTTCCCGACCCTTCTGAGCGGACGACGCCTTCATGGGGAGTGCCCTCTATTGTTCGGAGTTGATTGGAAAAGAAGCCCTGCGAGCTTATAGGATTATCCTTCAGAGGCACGTTTCTCCACTGAGAACCTTGCTGGCGGCACCCTTTTCAGGGCTAAACTCGGACTGAGAGGAAAGACTGCAGATAGGTGTCGTTAAGGTCTTGGCATCTCTGGGTCGAGTTAACACTTCTGAATGCCCTGGCCGGGTGTCTGCATACAGGTTTGTGTAAAATAGCGAAGGAGGGAGGTAATTTCACCTTATCGGGAAACGCGCAACCGACATTGCGGGGTCCGATATGTCCCTACTATTTTGGAGCGAGGAATCTAGTACAACCCTCCCCTGCATTTAATCGGGCTTGGCCAGAAACATGGTTCAATTACCTTTCAGACTCTTTCGAGAGTGGAGATATTGGTAACAATGATACGTTCTATGATGCGAACTTCCCTCTTGCTGCATGTTGCTTTCTACCGTTAGTTTTACATCTATCACTTGAGTGGAATTTCATCCTTTTGGCAAAGGGGGAACGATATTATCTTCACATGGTGCGTACTGTCGTATAAATAAGGAATCCATGCCTCACGCCTTCTTTAATGATACAAAACTTGCCATTACGTTCTAGGCTAGCCATGTTGAACTAATAGAATGGTCTTTCTCCTTGACATTGGGATCACCATTTGGAATCCCCCAAAGATCTAAGAGGCGGGCGTGATTTGACCCGGCGGTCTGAGCCGCTCTATCATCTTCGGCCCGATAATGTTAAAACAAGCCACCTGAATATATGAGCACATGTTTTATTTGAAATGGATCAAATGAGGAAGAATGTTACAAGTGCGTCAGTGTGAGGCCGAGACAAGGTCTCGGTGTCCTCTTTGCTGAATGTGAGAGTTTCCTAGGGAATATATCCCCAGATCCGCCTTTTTCTGGTGACAAGTATTTTTACTCTCCTTTTTATGAGTTCTCGTAGAGCGTCATCGCTCTTCCACTATCGTAGTAATGCGACGTGACCCATTTGCTTCCCTCTTCTTGATCGCCTTCCTTACTCAGGACTGAACTTCAATTCGGCTGCTCGACAGTTCTCGGTGGTGACTTTTGTTGAGTGGATCGGCATTTTTCCTTCAAAGCTGGTGGCTATGTTTGGCCATGTGTCCATGCGTAATATATAGTTCACACACCAAGCTGTGATTCCTCTATGAGGGATTTGACTGAATAAGCCTGGGCCTTTCGTCGTCCCTGGTTTCGCTTACGGTGAACAAAGTGTCTAATACAGCAATGTTGAAATTGTATCTTAATGGGTGAGGTTCCCTTGCTCGCCTTGTGTCCCCGTTGGATCTTGCTCTGTTGACAATTATTTGAGGATATTGTCGTCGATCCATTCTCCAATCATTGTAAGGAAGATTGCATGTTAGGTCATTTCTCCTATCTGCGGCGTACGGGTGGTATCTTTCTCTATTTGGCATTAGTTTCTTTCCCAAGAGCCTCCTTAGGTATACTGAGCCCCAGGGGGCTCCTAACTGATCGTGCACGACCATGATTTATGACAGATACTGGGTGTGGGCATGCAACCAGGTCTTGGTTGGATACTCGATCAAGTTTAATTCTAACTACCTTGGAATTGTTACGCTTTTTGTGTTTAGGATTTAAGTGAAGGCCTGTGCTGCCCAGTCATCTAGGACAGAGGGTCATTCCATCCCTCCATCTGGGAGAGATGCGAATTTTCACAGAATTTCATTCTCCCTTTGTTTAATCTCGGATGTGTTAGGCTTTCTCACTGTCGCTTTGGTGGCACCGGCTTGTGCCTATATGACGGAATACGCCGGTATGATAAGTGAGTTTATGGGGTCATGAGTTATGCTATGGTGTTTCATCACGGCCCTGTTCGAGAGCACTTCTCCGAACCTCTTCAATAAGACGAACTTAGTCTCCTGGTATCTTGTGTCATTACCTTTCACAACGTACGTACAGGCAAAAGCAGTAATGTGTTCATTAGGGTAAGTGATCTCATTGTACTTAGGGAGTTCTGGCACTCTGTACTTCTTTGGAATGGGTTTCGTGGCCGCTTCCCCGGGGAATGGATTTTGTATAAACGTTTTCGAATCCACGCCCTTGAGGACCTGGGGCACACCCGGGATCTCGTTGACCTAAGAGTTGTAGGTCTCGACCTTCTTATCATTGGCTGCTATCATTTTCTCGCTCGATTCGATCCTTTTGGTGATATCCTCAAGCATTTTTTTTATGGAAGGGTCGGCTATCGATCAGTTAATGTTAGATCTTACGGGTACTTGTTTGACGAGGGGAGCTGTTTCTTAGCGCTGTTGTGCTGGGAATCATAGGATGGCCTTGTGACTAAGCGATGGTCGACTGTTGTGCCTACAACATTTAAAAAATAACATGAGACTAACTTCATGTTCTTCCTGAGCTGGGGTTATTTGGGCTTCCTGTTGGTCATCATATTGTACGATCTTGGCGGTGTGTGAGGCTTCGTTGACCTATTGTGCGTCCTATGCATCTGCATCGGCTAAAATTGGTCCATTTATCGGGATTCTTTGGTGGCGTACCGACCACCGAAACAACCAAGCCGTTTTCCCCGTGGTTTTTGCGGTTGACGTTCTCAACTCTGTTTACCGAGCAAGACATTTTGACCTGAAATCAAAGGATCTTGGATAAGAAAAGGTGTGAAAGATAACATGCATTTTTGTAGTGGAACTAGAAAGAAAATAATCACTATTAATTTTTAGCCCCATTGTGGGCACTAAACTGTTTACCATGAAAATGGTAACAATTAAATTTGTAAATGGGACTTTAAAATTACGTAATCCATTTTTATGCTAGTTGTTAGAGCAGTTGATGCTAGGCTTATGAAATTTAATAATGATATACAAGCTTAAACGGGGCAGTGATAGAACCGAAAGGCTTGCTACCCGAGCTTCGGACTGGTCGATAAAAGGCCTCGGGGTCGATATCTGGCTCGAGCTCGAGCTATCAGGGGTAACCAGGAAGGGGATAACAGCTAAGATATCCTAAATAAGGCTCTTTATAGCCAATACCAAGAAATAAATAAAGAACAAGTATGAAATCAATAAATGCAAAAAGTAGCCTCACGCGAGCAAGTTAGAGAGAAAATGAGGATAGAGATATTATTGCTCTTGTGTAGAATGGTTGGAATGGCAGACGCCCCTTATAGAGTGGTGTGGATTCCCTATATATGGGAGGTGAATCCAGTTATATTATATCATACATTAATTACAAAAGCAAAGAGATGGGAAGGCTAGATATGACACCTCGACACAGGCTCTAGGTAGGCCGCTGTGTCAAACTTAGCCGCGTGTCTTGTGAATTCCCCTTTTTGATCTAGCTTTGATCTTTTTCTTCTTTGACTCGGGCCTGGACGAGCTAGAGGGAAGGGACTTGGTCACAAGTACAAGTCCTTCAGGTCTTGAGATGTTCTTCCAAAGGGACTTGATAGAAAGAAATTAGGCCCTCAGATTTTGCCACATACAAACATACTGGAGCCATCAAGGTGGCCACAAGGAAATCTGATGTTTCCAAAATCAAGCAGAAGGAGAATGAGATGCTGCGAAAATTCATGTCTTGCTTTCAAATGGAATGAATGGAACTGCCACCAGTCTCCAATAACTCGGCAGCGTAGGCCTTCACTCAGGGTCTGAATGAATGAAGCTTGGTGGTTTCAAAGCAGCTGAAGCAGAATCTGGTTGAATATCCTGCCGTGACCTGGTAGGACGTTCACAACCGATATCAATCAAAAAACAGGTTCGAGGATGACCAACTAGAAGCCCCCTCGTGCTTGGTATATCCCAATGAGCTTCTGGAAAATGCGCCAAAGCCAAACAAAGAAAGGTACCAGCCATACACCGAAGATAGGAGAAATGCCTCAAGGTGTAACCTACCACACAATAACCTACGGATAGACTGAGGATAAAATCCTCGAGCACTTATCAACAGAGCCGGATTTGATAGGAATACAGGTCCAATAGAGGCACCTCTCTTATCAGAATACAATTTGAACATCGATGTATCAGACATCATGCTCGCCATCAGTAAAATTAGAGACGCAAGATGGCCTAGGCCTGTACAATTGGATGCTTCACAAAGGAATCATAGCATAGTGTCTGAATTTCACAATTTGTACGGTCGCATGACCAAGATTGCCACTAGCTCCGATAATAAGTAGCCAGACTACTCAATAAAGGTCACTTCCGAGAATTCCTAAGCGACCGTGCCAAAAATTAGTTTTGGGAAAGAGAGGTGCTGAAGAAGAACGAAATGAATGACCCCTAACATGTCATCCACATGATCTTGGGAGGAATCGATGCCTCACAAGAACCCATAATGAGAAGGAAAAAGATATCCATTACCATAGAAAAGCGAACCCGGGGTTACATGCCCTAAGATGCTCTCACGTTCAGCGACGAGGGCATTGAGACCTTGTCTCATCCTCACAATTATGCACTGGTAATCTCTTTCCTTGTAGATAGATTTATAATTAAACGTGTACTTTTGGATCGAAGTAGCTCGGCCAACATTATCAGGTCGAGGGTAATAGAGACGCTCAGACTTATTGGCCAAATCGTGCCCGCCACTCGAGTTGTCAATGGATTCAGAATGGCAAGTGAAACAATGAAATGAGAAATAACCCTCCCAGTAAACGTGCTGGCACAACCCAAAATGTTGAATTCCATGTCATTGAAGGAGACACGAGGTACAACGGCTTGTTTGAGAGGCTGTGGATACACTGTATTAGAGTTACCATCCACCCTCGATCAAATGAAAAAATTCCCGATGAAAGATGGGATTAAAACCATCTATGGATAATAGCATGCGGTAAGAGAAATGTTTGCGGTGCATGACGTGACGGCTACGCCAGTACCTCCACCCGCAAAGATACCAAAGGGTAACCAAATAGAAAATTAGCAATGGCAAACTACATCTTCATTTAAGACTGATTAAACAAATCAAAGGACTGTACCGCGTCCTCATCACAACCGACTGGAACACATCGGGGCTCGAAACATTACATGCACTTTCTATATTCAGGTATAATGATCTCTCTTTTAATTTTATACTCCATACCAACCCATATGAAGGCCCCCGACCGAGGCAGTCGAAACGCTAACCCAACTCAAAGACCTTAAGGTTTTAAATCATCCATTTCACTCTTTTCCTTCATCCGGGTTTATATCCCAAAAAGGATTTTACCGTCAAAGGTTTTTACAAGGAACCATCTACACTCTTCCTCAAGAAAACTCACGACTATTCAAGGATTCTTTTGTAACCAACCTCGAATACTGGTGGGCATCCCACCCCGGAAGACCATCCACTCGAAGAAGCCAAGAAACACCGAATGGTGTCCTAATAGGAAAATGATGTACTGGTCCAAATGGTCGAAAGAAGCGTGTCCACATAGGATAGCCGGGCCTTTCAATGAAAACATGTATACTTGTACCAAGTAATCGAAGAATACTTTATATCAAAGCATTACACACTTCAAAAGAAACTCAACATTTTTGCAGAAATGACTATTCTCTCAAAAACGTCCCAATCACTAGGGGACTAGCGTCAATAATTTAACACTCGGACGACCTCCGGGTTGGAACTCCAAAGTCATACTCCTAACAAGGCAACATCAAAATCATAAAACGTCTCCAAAATTGAAAGCATCCCGAACACTAGGGGCCTGGCGTCAAAATCTCAAAAGTCGCATGGCCTCCGGGTCAGAACCTCGGAAATCATAAGCCTTCAATGAGGCAATTCCAAGTTTACGAGTAACGGCTCCAAAGGCAAGACACCCTCGTTGACTCGGGGACAGTCGCCAATCACCATTCATTAGAAAAATGAGGCCACAAGACCCCAAGCTGGTTGACTCGATCTCCTAAGACCTACATAAGGCAACAACGGTATATGTAAGACCTTAAGCGAGGCATGAACCATACTCATACAAGTATCTAAAAAATATAATACCTCAAGAAAGGTATGAACCGCACTTGTACCAAGTTGGAATACGAGTAAGACCTCAAGAGAGGCATGAAAAAAACTTGGACAATGTATCTAAAAACTGTAAAACTTCAAAGGTATGAAAATTTTGTAAGACCTTACTAATGGCATAAACCCGATCTTAAAGTTAAGGCTATATATCAAACTTGTAAGACCCCTAATAGGCAAACCCTCAACATAGAAGCCAAAACCACTTTACTCGGGATAAAAAATGGCTCCGTCAAAGAACAAAAGACTACGGTCACAAGGTAGTACCAGCCCAACTAACGCGACTTGATGACGCCTGACCAACGCTACAAAATCACAGGATTTCAAATACTTCGAATTTACTTCGAAAAGAACTAGTTAATCAGGATACCCTCAACACAGGAAAATGAGCTTCGATGTTTTCAGCTCCAAATTATAGGCTTTGAGGTACACAATCTCTGAGCCAAACTTCCTGAGGTGCTCTATCACAGCCGTATATTGACACACAATCGAGGTTTTCTATTGAATTTTTCAGTCGGGCAAACATTATTCAAAAAGTCCTTACTGAGGGAATACCAAAGCCTATAAAAGGTCACATTGACCCAACGCGAAAGAGCCTCAATCACTAGCCCAAATAAAAGGTCGCATCGACCCAAGGCATAAGAGACACTATTGCCGGCCCACATAAAAGTTCTTATCAACCCAATGTATAGGAGCGTAAGGGCCAGCTTGAAATTATAAAGCACAAGGTTCAAATGAGCTCGATTCGAACCCGAATCGGAGACTGAACCCAAAACAGTTAACTAAGTATTCCTAAGAGCAAAAGCGTAAGAACTCAAATGCGAGCTTACACTAAATTTTCGCATCGACAAAAAACGTAAGATGTATCATCGCCAGCTCAAAATTCGACATCTAGACCATCAATTGAGCTTGAGTCGGTACATGTCTTAGAGACTGAACCCTAAACAGTTGATCAAAACATGCCATAAAGAAAAATCATAATAGCTCAAACGTTGGCTTATACAAAAGGTTCGAATCGGCCAAGTGCGTAAAAGCCTACGAGCCAGCCCAATGAGCCTGAATACCATACAACGAATCTAAGGATTCAATATAACTCAAAGACCAGTTCACCTGGCTATATTTGAGATAAAAATTGATACAAAAGAAGTAAAGCTGCAAGGTTTTTTCTTGTACACATATACAAGAAAACACAAGCACCACCTATAAACGTGAAAATGTTACATACAGAATTAGAAAATAAAATCTACGCCCCCACTAGGGGCATTGACCCGTTGACCTCATCTATGCTATCTTTGGTGTCAGACAAAAGTAACGAAGCGTCACGCTCTCCTGCACTTGTTTTTGCCATCTCTTCCAAGAGGACAAATCCCCTAGCATGGATCTCCTTGAGAATTTTCCTATGAGATTTACAACGAGCATATTCTTTGATCTTGTCATCACGGTTGAGGGTCCTCCTCAGCTCAGCTTGAGCATCAGTAGCGTAGCTTTAGCCATCCTTATTTAGGCTCTGACTACCATCTTCTAATCTGCCTTATTTCATCTCATTACGACTTCAGCCGTGGCATCAATGACCTCAGCCTTAACCTTCAAAGCTCGAACTCGAGCTTTGTATCATATTTGTTCTAATCGAGGCATTATCATGAGCTAAGCGGAGTTGAGCCTCAAAAGCAAAAGCTTTATCTAGAGTTCCTTTCCCCTCTAAAGCCTAAACCTGCACTTAAGCTTCTAGCTCATCATGCTCGCGCTTGGCTTGGCCAGCTTCATCCCAAAGGTGCTTCAGGGCCTCCATCTTTTTTTACTACTAAAATTAATGAAACATTATCCTCGAGAGCTAGAAAAAGGAACACACACTCACTCGAGGCATAAAACTACATGCTCATTCAAGTAGCTCTGATAATTAAATCTCTGACTTGGCTCATACTGTAAGTCTTCCAACTCGACTTCCTTTTCAATGCAAAGGAACCTAAGGGATATCTCCTCATCCAGAGCTTTCCGCAGCCTAGCATCATAGTGAAGCGGCCTACACATATGCATGTCGAAGGCCTGCAAAAGAAAAATCAATAAGAAAAAGAAGGCGCGAAGCTTAAAAGGCATGTGCCAAAACTCAGCACAAAGTGAAGCCGCTAGGCTTCCTCGAAAGCTAAGCACAAATCTTCTATCCTAGCTCCCTCGGTTCTGAAAGAGTCGACTCTAATCGAGGCATGATCATTCGATGCATACAATCCCGGATTTCGAGTGTGCCTCAAAGCACTTTCGACGGAAAAAGAAGATGACAGCGGTAGAGAAACCACCTTTCCAAAACCAAGAACCACGATCCGATAGACTCAAAAAATTCTTCCACTACAAAGCCCTAATTCAGTTTTTCCTTGCTTTGAGTGCCATCGCCCTATAGAGGCATCTCTCACTTATTATTACCATTATTTAGCTCGAAATCTAGAAACCCTTCCCCCTCTCCAAAGGGGCGTGATCTCACCTTGGAAAGCTCACTGATGCCTTAAATAGTAGGATTATTATGCAATAAAGGGAAAGTACCTTTCCAAATGAAAATATAATAAAGAAATAATCGCAAAAGGCATACCATGAGGTATTGCTTCCTGTCTGCCCCGGGGCAAAGCTCTCCACTTACACTTATCGCAAGTCGAGTGGGTCGTCGACTTCTAAACCTAATTTGATGCATCAGGAACGTTGTCAGGTGTCCATAAGATCACTGCAAAAAAAAGAAAAAGAAAAAGGGGGTGCATTTACAAAGCTAGCCTTCTCCATGAACAAACTTAAGTAGGCACGACTACCACTCACGTGCATAATCCCATTCCTCAAATAATGGCATAAACTCCATGGGGGAAAACATCAATGGTCCATACTAAAATCAATCGACTCATCCATTCCCGATCTCTGTGTTCCTTATCATTGATGATGAAGGGCGTGGCTGACCGGCATCGTAAAGTTAGCAGGACTCGATGGTGAAAAGGCTGGTACAGCCTAATAAGATAAGTGACTGTAAGTTCAACCATGCCTTCTCCACAAAGAATCACATCATCAACATTATTCACCAAAATGATGGGTGAATCTGCGCCAAGGTAACCCGATACTTTAGACAGAAATCGAGCAAAATCCTATCAAGGGGGCCTAGTGTGAAAGGATACGTGCACACATTTAAAAATCCATCGGTGTAGTCTTTGATGCCCTCATTCGGGTAAGGCACCTGTCACACTACCTTTTCCCCCCATCAGCACTGTTTTCTCAATATCCCAAGGTGCTATTCTCCTATCAAAGAAGCAAACCTCACGGTATGCTCTCATTGGTCCAGAGTATCGGGGTGCTTTTCTAGCAAGGAGTCCCCTCTCAAAACAAAACGCCCCAAGTCAGTCCCACCTAGCGTTAGTGACACTCAACTGACAAGGCGAGAATTGGAGGCGAAACTCTTCCCTCTCTACCGAACAAACCCTAGTGCAGCAGTCATGACTATGGAAAAATTAAAAAATAAAGCAGGGAAATTAATACTAAAGTAATAAAAGGCTTAATGGAGGAATAAAGGGTAACTACTTAGAATGATGGGATCTACAAAAAAGTATAATCTAGCCTATACATGCAAAAAGTGGCAATGATCCGCCTGACTCAGAAGCTGAGTAAATATACTAACCGATATCACTTCAGAAAGATGTAACGACATGATCGCCTCAATTGCTTTTCAGCCATGTCATACATTAGGCAACACCATGTGATGTTTTAGGGTCGGAGATCCGCGTACCATTACAAATCCCAAGGTGATACCCGACCTCGAGAATCTCCATCAAAAAGAAGTTAGGCTCCAAGAAACCATTGGACTTCTTGTGAATTTCGAGGTGGTACCCGACCTTGAGGATCTCTATCTAAAAGAAGTTAGGGTCCTAGAAACCATTAGCATCATTACGAATCCCGAGGTGATACCTGACCTCGAGGACCTCCATCTAAAAGGAGTTAAGCTCCTAGACACTGGCATCATTGAAAATCCCAAAGTAGTACTCGACCTCGAGGATCTCCATCAAAAAGGGGTAAGGCTCAAAAAACCATCGGCATCATTGCAAATCTCGAGGTGGTGCCCGACCTCGAGAACCTCCATCCAAACGAAGTTAGGCTCCTAGAAGCCATTGGCATCATTGTGAATCATACAGTGGTACCCGACAGTGAGGACCTCCATCAAAAAGAAGTTAGACTCCTAAAAGTCATTGGCATTATTATGAATCCCGAGGTGGTACCCAACCTCGAGGATCTCCATCAAAAAGAATATAGGCTTCAAGAATCCATTGGCATCATTGAGAATTTTGTGGTGGTACCTGACCTTGAGGACGTCCATTTAAAAAAATTTAGGCTTCTAGAAGCCACTAGCATCATTGGGAATCCTAAGGTGGTACCCGACCTCGGGGACCTCAATCCAAAAGGGGTTAGGCTCCTAGAAGCCACTGACATCATTACGAATCTCATGGTGATACCTAACCTTGAGGATCTTCTTCAAAAAGACGTTAGGCTCCAAGAATCCGTTGAAATAATTATAAAACATGAAATGATACCCGACCTCGAGGGATCCTCTCAAGAAGGAAATAGGCACTACAACTCGAACCTATGGGCCTGGCCTCGGGATACCATCTAAATTTGGGTAAACCCTCGTTAGGGATATATCGTAAATGCCTTAAGTCTATCACACTTAGTTCAGACAAGTTTCCAGGTGGCTCGGGTTTGAACGAACCGTCATTCGAGGATTGCTCTCGATAGCCTAAAGGAAGTCCCTATTCTCGGGCCTCCGAGTGAATTCCCCCTCAAAGATTAGCGTGGGGTCTAAATGATAAATTTTGATCTCGAGCCTCATAGCATTACATTCATTCAACTTACATTAAGAATCCTGATGACCCGGGTTTATTAGTCCTACCCAGGCTTGATCCAAACTCACACCTGGGCTCGATATTGGAAGCAACTGGTAGATTCATGCATTCAGAATCTCCACAAACAAAAATAAAAGGAAATATAGCAAACATCAAAGACAAAATTGGAGAAACGTCTTTATACTAATAAACACTTGATTAAAAAATCCCACGAAGGGTCCTTACATATGATTGCAAAAGCCTACGAAGGGTCCTTACACAGAAATAAAGAAGCAAAAAGGTACACATATAGTAAAAGCCTAAAGCCTAGCCTCTTCTAGAAGGTGCACCCTCAGTGACAATATCTTCGAAGCACCATCTCCTCGAGAGTCTTATCTTGATATTCCAGAGGGGGAAGATGAAGAAGAGAAAAGTGGTGGAGGAGAGCAAAATAACACAGAAGAAGTAGAAAGGAATGAAGAAGTGGCTGGATGAAAAATTTGGCTAGTGTGGATTTCGCCAGCTATTACGAAACCACTTCCTGAGACGTTACACTGGTGCGGGATGCAACACTTATTAGATAGTAGTACCTCACTCCATGGAAAGCAAAAGGATTGAGGAGCCATACCGGGTAGTGGGGGAGGTGAGCAGTAGTGTAGAGTCCAAATATTTCCCCGAACCAGGAGAAATCATCCCCCTACCTCACCGTCCCGAGCCAACGACAACCACCATAACAAAAACAACAAAAAAATGGTGTAATCTCGCTTGACAATAGAAAATCCAGAAGATAGGCCATAGCGTGGCTGATAGAAAGTCTTCCATATAACCTTGAGACTATAGGCCTTAAACATGGTAAATGACAATGGATAAGGATGGTGAGAAGAGAAGGATGAATAGATATGGGGAGACACTTGGATAAAAGGTTAGTTCCAAGAGGCTCCCATTTATAGGAAGGGTGGCAGCATAACCGACAGTGACATTACTATCTTCGAAAGACGTAACGGCAGGTGCATTTAATGTGTCCTTGGGAGCTGAATCAGTAGAGACATTATGGCTTTGAAGAATGGGAAAAACTAATGCTTTGACTGATTCTGGGATGATGAAACAACGGGATGTTCAGGTTATCATGGAGGCTTGCATCATCCGTATGACATCATCACGAGCAGTTCAAAAAGCTAGTTATCAAGGTCATTTCTTATTGTTCTACTCCAATAAATGCATGGACCATCTATATACTGTGAAATATGAGGGTCTAACTCCTCATCATCGAGGCTCCTCAAAAGATTGTTTGGAAGGCTTGAGGCTACAAGCTTCCTCCACGAGGTTCTTCAATGCTCAACCTTGGGATAATACTGACCATGGCTATGGTAAAAGTGGGGAGTTCCCAAGGCATGCAGCTAGAGCCGACAAAGTCTGCCGGACTAGGCCTAACCCGAATTCGAGCATCAACTAGCTATCTCATCTCCATATCTTTGTAATTAGTGTATTTTGTTCTATATTGGAACCCCCCCCCCCCCCCATATTTAAAGGGGATCCTTGTCATTTATTAAACATATGTTGCTCCGTACTAAATACACAAGAACCTTCTCTCTGCTCTCTAACACATTCTCTTGATATTGTTGTTTCCATTTATTTTCCTTATTATTGTTCTTTATTTATTGCTTATTATTGGCCATAAAGAGCTTTTATTGATTTTATCATAACTTTTAGCCACACATCAATCGCCCTCGGTAGCTCCCACTCGAGTATCGGAGTCTACCTCAAAGCCTCCGAGTCGACAAGCTCGACTCCCCAATTGCTAACCTTTCGGTTTGATTATCACCTTGTTCTCATACTCTTATCATATTTCTAAGTCTTTCACATAGCATCAACTGCATAACAACAAGCATAAAATTAGATCATGTATTTTTAGAATTCCATAATCAAATTTAATTATTATTATCATTTCATAGTAAACAATATATATTACATACATAATAGAAATAAAATCCAAGAAAAAATATTCCTATAAATCCAGTCTTAATCATTATGAAGTCTCCATCACACTGTCATAATCCAAAATCCACCTAGTCATAATAGCACCTAACCCAACCCGCTAGGTAAGTGAAGCAATAATCAGTCAAACTTTAATGAAAATATAAGAGAACAATAAGTGAAATAACTTACTTTCCATTCAATAACCCAAGGATTTGGTAGTACAAGTCATGATCCATTAAGACTTGAATTTACCGAGCTGGTATGAACATAAATACAACACAGATTTAGAATATACATAAACAGATTATAAATGTAAAACTACCAGGCACAAGTGGTAGCTATATTTGGAAAGCATGTACATCTTTAACACCAGCTCTTGTCATCCATAGCAACATCGGCTACAAGATCTGCATACAAGGTACAGAAGTGTTGTATGAGTACAACCAACTGCATGTACTCAATAACTAACAAATCTAACATCAGGCTGAAAGCAGTTACGAGCGCGGCAGAAGGTCAGTGTCCAACACTAATAATCAACAGTGACACATGATATAATAATGATAGTAAATAGCACAACTCGAGAGACATCAGGTTCAAACTCGTTCACAAATACGTTAAATTAGACATGTTTTTTTCGAATATAATAGTTGAAGCCCCAATCTTACCACCAAGATCACTAAAACTTGAATTTATCAAGAAAACAATGGTTTCCAACTGTCAACAATAGGTAAGATATTACATTACCAAATAGAGCAGAAAAAATACATCTATATACCTATATGTCAAATATACATGTCAAGTCATTAACATCATTTGCAATTTAGCATAAAGAAAAATACAACTCAATACCAACATGTCAAATATACATGTTAGTCAATAATATTAAAGTGAAGTCATCAACTATACTCAGATTCATCACCCTCACGGTGCCTAGTACAAATATCCCATACCATCACACACAAAATCACACTGAGCACTGTGGGTTCCTAGCGAAAATGCCCATTACCATTACACACACAATCACACCCGACACTGTATGGGTTCCTACCATAAATTCCCCTCACCAAATAACATATACATCTATGTTCTTGTGCTCGCTGTAAATACAAGACCCTGAAGGGGCTGATCCTTATCCAAGAGCTAACCAATAATTAATATAACATAGCCCACCATAGGGGCTGGTGCCTGCGTCGCCCAAAATAATACCACTTAACCCAATGTCGGGCCTGGTGTAAGCGCCACCTCAATATCAGTAACACTCAGCCCAATATAGGGCCTCAATGCAAACATCACCTTACTATCAATCACAACGGCTTTATGACCCACATCAGTCATTAAGTCAGTCAACTCCCCGCATCCTAACATCTCTTTGAAACATATATAATCCAATTATGCAACATGGAATATCACAATGTGCCACAAATTCATCTCAAACTCATGTCACGTACATGGACACCAATAAAATGTGATACAGCATATCAAAAGTGCGTAGAGATACAGATAAAAGATGCGAATATAGCTATCATGACTGAAAAGTATGACTATGGTTAAGGCAAATAGTTAAACATGAAAAATAGCCCTTTCATATCTCAAACAATCAAGAAGATAGCCTAGACGTGATTTATAGCATGGATAATAACTCACATAGTCATAAAAAGGGAGAAAATAGCATGATAGCAAATATAAGTCATATAATCGCCTAAGAAACACCTAGATCATGACTATACAGTGCATGCACACACGTCCATCATCTACCACGTGCGTCATCCCCAACACATCTAAAATGTCATAGTTCCAAGGGATAATTACCCTCAATTCCACAATTAGGTATGTTTCTTACGATGAGCAAGAGAAAATAAATACTCTAGAAATGTTGTCCTATGCGAATCGACCTACGATTGGCTCCAAAACTAGGCAAAAGCAACTGAAAACATCAAATAAGGTCATAGGAACCAAACCTAAATGGAAAAGGTCAAACGCTTAATAAAATAATCAAAGTCAACCTGATCTTGCACCCCGGAACCCGACAAAACTCATAAATTCCAACAACTCATTCAAATACAAGCCTAACCGTCCTAATTTCATCCAAATCTGACTTCGCATCGATATTCAAAAATCAATTATTCACTTTAGAAAAGTTTTACCAAAAGACCCTCAAATTTCTCCTAATAAATCTCATTTTTTGATGTTAAATCTAGTGATGGATTCATGTAAACAGCATAGATATATATTATAATCTCTTACCCCAAGCTTGTAGATTAAGGTCTAGGTTGATACCCTTCAAATCGAGCTCAAGTCTCTAAAGTGGTGAAGAATAAAATACAAGCCCAATAGTATATAAAAACATGTTCTCAAACAGTGCTGACAACACTTTCCCTAGTATGGTCCAAATTTTCGAGTCTTGCGGCTGCAATCCATATTGTGCAGTCACAATCCATCAGTGACTACATTTCAAACCTTCAGTAAAATGACCATAAACATTTGTTCAAATGTCTAAATAACAAATGGCTTGATTTTCTGAAAATTAGACTCAAAGGGCTAGCACCTTCGTTTTCGGATCATCTCCGACTTTCTCATAGATTGAGAGATATCTGTGAGCACGTGATTTTTGCCTCGCTTGACATGTTCCTATTAAATTCATTAAATTAGGAATGTTCTTTTACTATTTGAATTTATTAGGAATTAATTGTGTGATTTTGTGTTTATTCAAAGTTTTCTTTTATTATTTGAATTTTTAGGAATCAATTGTGTGATTTTGTGTTTATTTGCGTCATTCTTTTATTATTCGAATTGTTAGGATTTATTCGCGTGATTTTGTGTTTGTTTGAATTTTATGAATTAATTGAATAATTTTGTGCTTATTTGCATGTCGCACGTTTTAATTTGCATAATTCATAAAAATATAAAAAAGGCATGTTTGCATCTAGGATTTAAATTTTACACTTTTTAGGTTATTGATTAAGTTAATATCGAAAATGAGGGGAAAATAACAAAATTGGTTAATTTAGAATTTAAGAGTTTATTTAGTTTATTTCTTGATTGACTATGTTTTGGCTATTTTTATTGCTATTTTTATTTTTATTATTATAAAAATACATATAAAATACATAGTACTAATAAAACAAAATACAAAAATATAGAATAATTGTGGTGTACAATATTGGCTTTATTTTGGGCCAAGTCTTGCATTAAACCTAGCCCAAATAACCAAACCCACCTAAATGAACCCAGACCCAATATCCTTGCCCGATCCAAGACCCCAAGAAATAAAACGACGTCGTTTTTCCCCAAGCATTTGAGCCGTTGATCATCCTTGATCAAATGGTCAAGATGCAAGGGTCTTTACCCTATTTAAATGTCGGACAGCCCCCTACCAATATAACATCGTACCGTGTCCAAATAATACCTAATCCTTCCGGTGTAACAACACCCAGTCCTGCCGTATCACCACTGTACGCCGCCGGCTGGAAATCATCGCCAGCGGTGGCATAACTCCGATGGAGACCAGAATTACACCCTGAAATCTCCTCGCTCCCCTCTTTCTAACCCCCCTAAGACCACCCCTCAAAACCCACCCAAATTTGTCGAATATTCATTTGAAACTTGGCAGCTCCGCCGTCCACAGCGGCGATCGGTTGCCAATGGTCTCCAAAATAACACCATACCCTATCTTCGCTCCCCTCTTTCCAACCCCACCATTGGTCACCCTCGAATATAGCCTCAGCCTGTCGAATATTCGTTTGATACTTGGCAGTTCCGCCGTTTGAGTTTCAAAATGGAGTCGCATGTTTGTTTTGGACAAAAACAAACTTGTGACTCCGTTTGGAGACTAAAATTGAATCCGGTCATTTTTTGAAGAGCAACAAGTAAGTTTCATCTTTTTCTTCTGTTTACTTTGGTTTTTTTTACTTCCTTGTTAATAATTCTATCTTATGTTAAGTTTTGAGTACTAGTTTTAATTGGAAACATTGATAACTTTTGCTCAGATTTGAGTTCATATTTTGGTGACCATTTGATTCTGTGTGCATTTCTGTTGTTACCCATTTCTTTAGCTTAATATCCATGTTTGATTTAATCCTAATTTTTTAGCCTTCTCACATTTATTGTTCAGCCCAATTTAATGTTCAACAAATAATTAGTAGTAGTTTGAATACTTTTTTTTTCAACTTTAGTTGTTCCAAATGGTACAATGCATGATAGTCTCAGCTTTGCATGCTTTCTTTTCTTTAAATTTAAGCATTTAGTTCAAGTTTTGGTTCAGTAGTGTTTGAATTCCAAGTTAAATTCTTGTTTATTCTTTGGATTAATGGTTCAATTTAACTAGGTTTTGGTTATAGCAGATAGTTAGTGAATAGGTGACTTTAAGACTTAGTTACAACAGTAATTCTAGCATATTAAAAGGGTAATATTGGGTTTTCACTAAGTGCTGGAAGTTTTAGGATTAAAACAAGGGTAGTATAGGTATCATATTAACAAGAGCAATGCTAGAATCTTTTAGACCCTTCTAGAAATCATTAATTTAGTGAAGTAGCTTGGGAAAAAAGTCAAAAATGAAGGACCAAGTAGGTAAAATCTGGAAATCGAAAGAGGGACTACTTGTTAAAATAGAATTAAAGGGTTGCCCTAGCCTTTGGCTATAAAAAAGGGACCCGGTGCATTCAAAATGGGGTTACACTATCTGAAAACTATCTCAAAAATCCTAGAACTATAAAACCCAAAATCTCTCAAAATTTTACTGAAAGCCTCCGAAATCCAAGTTTTTACTGTTCCACATCTTTTGTAAACTCTTAATATCAATGGTCCTGGGTAATGTTTGAGTTTATTTGGTTTTGTTTTCTGGGTTCTTACATTGTTTGATTTGGGTTTGGTTACTGATGGAGCTCTTGGTTGTATTTGCCACTCATTTTAGTTCATTTTTAAGGCCGTGTGTGGTCTTCTCTGAGTAAGATTGGTGACCAAGCTGAGTATTGAAGCTAATCACTGAAAACTACTGTTGACTCCTCACTCCTTTTTTTGCATTTTGCTTTCAGGTATTACTTAAGTCAAAGCTATGTGTGATGACTGGAAATACAAATTTAGCAAATGGTTAATGGCACTACTGTTTATTGCTTCAAGATGTGGTTGTGGCATTCATTGTAAATACCTTTTGTGGTGTGATGTCCTTGTATCTGTACGAATGTAACTGTGGATATTAATCAGGCATGTAATTTGGACTGAACTGTTAAACTGTTGATCGAGCCTATAGTTGGTCTTAGTGTAGTGTAGTTTGATCATTAATGTGTCCGTTTGATTTTGTTCTACTAGAGATTGTTAGTAGATTTGATATTGATCTATACATACATGTGATTCATAATTGAACTTTTTTTATAGCCATAAAAGTTAGCAAGAATTTTCAGTAGTCCTAGAATTTTGAGTAGCCATAATTGATATTAACTTACACGTACTGAGTCAAAGTTGGATTGACAAAGGAATTGCTTGTTTGTATTGAAATTGAACTAGGTACTTTGCTCGTTTAGTCATGTGTTGCCGGAAGTCCATATTGGACCCAATAAACTGGATGTTGACTTGCCTCAGTCAAAATTAGACACCCACATATCTAAGATTGGGCCTGGCAATTCCTATGCCAAAGGCCCAACACAATGTGTTCCCCTCATTTGTCCGAAATAACAAGTGTAGAAAAGTAGTAGTTCCTCTTAGGGATGACCTAAAAAATAACAACGAGGCGTGTCACGCCAAACAGAACCTATAAATTGTGCGACCCTCGTTGAATGTCTATTAAAATATTAAGAGACTTGGGACATGCCGTTTAGCGAATTCCCCGGTTTCCCGCGAAGATAATAACACGATAGTCGCTTTTTAGGCACGTCGTTAATAATTTTATTTCCTTAAACCCGGGTGAGCATTTATGTGACCATATCCAAATCTCAACGGAGTTAGAATGAGATAAAAACTGCTGGTGCATTTATGTGACGTGGTATGAGGCATGTTTTAACGACATTACAATTTTCTTAAAAAAATAATAATAAATGTAGTTAAAGATTCAAAATGCACACAGGTTCATAATTGTATAAAATCAGATAATTTAAGCTAAATAAAACAGTTGAGCGACTGTGCTAGAACCACAGAACTCGGAAATGCCTAACACCTTCTCCCGGGTTAACAGAATTCCTTACTCGGATTTCTGGTTCGTGGACTGTTAAACAGAGTCATTCTTTCCTCGATTCGGGATTCTAAACCGATGACTTGGGACACCATAAATCTCCCAAGTGGCGACTCTAATATTTCTTAAATAATTGAATCCCGTTTCGATTGTCCTTTAATTGGAAAAACTCCCTTATATATGCCCTTCGCCGGGTTGTGGATAGCCAAAAAGAGGTGTGACAATATCAGCTTCCGAAAATAGACAAATAACCCTATAGATTTCAGTGTGGTCTGCACTTTGGCCATAAGCCTCAGCGCTTGTGGGTTTACGAATGCACATGAGGCTTTGCCTCATCACTACAAATGTGCCCTTAACATAACAAAAAGCGCCATTCACGCTTCTTCATCTCTAGGACATCATCAATGTGCCGAAATGCCCAAATTTGTTAACAGCTCACCCAAACCTCTTAGGACCTTATATGAACATACTAATAACAAAAAATAACGTATACACTTGAGGCCTCAAATCACACCTAACAATATCAAAACTACGAATGGTGCCACAAATTAAGCTTAATGAACTATATCAAAATCTTAACTTCCTAACTTACGCCAAACACATATAAACAATTCGGAATCACCCCAAATTTTGCACACAAGTTTCAAGTAACATAACAAACTTATTCCGACGCCCGAGACAACAAGCCGAACCCGATGATATCAAATTCAACTCCCAATCAAACCTATAGACTTTTAAAACCTTTAAATTGCCAACTTTAGTCAAATAAAGCCAAACTTGTAGAAACATTCAAACACGAATCTGAGCATACACCAAAGTCTAAAATTACCATCCGGACTCAGCAGAACCATCAATATACCAATCTAAGGTCATTTACACAAAATACAAACCTTGGTCTACTCTTCCAACTTAAAGCTTTCCAATTGAGAATTATTCTTCCAAGTCAACTCCGAACATCACGAATCTCAAAACCAACTATAAACGCATGTCATAATGCATAATATGAAACTACTAAAGGTCTCAAACCGATGAACAAAGTGCTGAAACTCAAAATGAATGATCAGGTTGTTATATTCTCCCCCACTTAAATATATGTTCTTCCTTGAACGTGCCAAGAATCGTTCAAAAGTTTCCAAATTGCAGAATAAATTATTATACACATACCCATATCTGATGACGTATCATCACAAACCATATAAGACTGACAAGACTACCTAACTGAAGATCCTTGCTTCAACTTTAGTCAATTAAAATTATAACCCAATATCCAAAATCTAGATTGCATAATAAGAACGGGTTCTTGCATATATTCTCATGGTATAAGTCCTAACAAGCTGTATCAAGTCAAAACCATATACCAAGATGTAATCACATGGCATACCACAAAACTCTGATACTCATAGCAATGACTTTCGACCATAATAGTTGCTTATTAACAAACCCGGTACGAGAGACACACCTAATATAAAACAAAATCTTGTTTTAAACCTTCGTACACTTCCAATGGTGAAAAAAACACGTAGAAATCCATAATCACTCATCAGATCAACAAGTCATGGAGCTCTCTTGACCGCCAAGAACCATAAAAAACTTTGAAACTGACTTCTAATATTATTCTTCCAACTTGTCTCAACCAAATCCGATAGCACTAATTCTATGTCCAAGAATCTCATTTCACCCAATGCAATCTACTCTACTGATCTGACACCCAGAGGCACTTACAATGCAATTCATGCACCAAACAGGTAATAACTCAAATGAACCCAATTATGGAAGTGAATCAAATGAGAGAACCGTTCAGCAAGCTCAACAGATAAAACTACAAAATGCAATGCTATAAATTAATCGCACAAAGGAGAAACAAAACACATGAAATACGCATAAAGGATTATATCCCAACACAACTCCACTGTGATGTGTGACCCAATCCAAACACTGGTCCACATGGATTATCTCGAGGCATAATGCTCATAATCAACAACCATATGCATATTAACAATAAAAACAAAAAAGTCATGACCACAATTATGTAGAAAAAGATATCACAATATGGCAAAAATAGGAACACCATAACCAAGGTACGATCAACCATTCAACAACGCAAGAGTTATCTTGCTAGAATTTTGCCACAACGCCCTAAAAGAACAGCATCATGTGTCTAAATATTCAAAAGTCTCACAACCCATTATAGCATAGGAGAGTAACACATGTAACATATCAGAACAATAATAAGATTAACTCTAACCGATGACACACCCCCATTAATAGGTCTGTTGCGTAAACAAATATGACCGACGTAGAATACACATTCTCATTAGGTCTACCAGTGGCCTCCAAATCACTTCTGATCCTCCTGATATAGGTAGATAACCTCTAAAAAGTTTACAATAACCTACCCATAACACATACAATTAATCTACAACCTCTTAACATACTTTCACCCTTCGCA
Source organism: Nicotiana benthamiana (assembly GCA_034376525.1). NCBI lineage: Eukaryota > Viridiplantae > Streptophyta > Magnoliopsida > Solanales > Solanaceae > Nicotiana > Nicotiana benthamiana. The sequence goes on from CM067337.1 coordinate 153,525,816, forward strand.
ACCAAGGAACAATTTGCCTCGGACAACCTTCCTAGTCTTCAAATCCTAGAATACAAGAATCTCAATGCCCGATCCAAATTCTACCACTTAGTTGGATGATACATCCCTCATACAAAATAATATACTTTCTTAATTCATCTATTCCATGTAGAAAAATCTAAACATCAATAGTCAATCAACAAGGAAATTACCGTAAAACTAGTCATACATCTCCAAGTTCAGACATAATGCGCACCCATCTTATGTGATACCAGATAGTGCCAAAATTCTTCTAAACATCTGAAATTTTTCATGACGCTTAGAACTCATGACAACCGAGATACCCGTTCTGAAGTCTTCTGCGAATTTGAAGTTATTTCCTTAACCTCGATGATACAGTAATGTAGAATCAACAATGATACAGGATTACTGCAAGTCTTGGCACCAACCAAATGCAAGTCTCACTAGAACTTTCTCAAGAGTCATCCACTCTACTCTAATCTCCAATACATTGCCTATACAAGCTAAAAGACTTGTGCCCTATTAGGGCACAAATACCTAAAGAAGTAACCCCAATCTCTAAAGCAACCAGTGAAACCCTACTTCATATACACTACATCCACTACGAATAACAAACCCGAACTATTCCAAGATTTCCGTATGCCCTTAAAGTGTAACACATCATGCATCCAAAAAATTTCTTTCTCGCGTCATCCTCGAAATCAACCACTTCAAGTGATAAATAACCCATAAGTATGCCTCAGACAAAAATTAATATAACATATGACCATGTAATCTAAAAGTCAATAGCAAACTTCCCTACTTGGCTCGAAACCATAGAACGTAACATTTGGTAGCCAACAATACCCTTACTATATAACTGTCATAATCCCACACAATAATACATCTAAACCCATCAAATGATCATGTATCACCATTCATAGAATACCTCAAATCGTCTGCTAAGAGCATATCCATCCTCATTACAGTCGTGCAAAGTTCCTCAAGAAATCCGAACTCAAATTGCAACACATATGCAACCCAATGGGTAAGAAGAAAAGTCTTCACAGAATGACACAAGGATCACACATTTGTACACCACCCCACATGAGATAACCCACCTATTTAGCCTCAAGCTAGCATCTCTTTGCACCCTATCATGCTCAGTGTCACAATGAAATCACTTAATATTCTCGAGTCTAAACTTGTCAAAAAGACATAAGAATCTACATTATTCCACAAGTGAACAACATGAAAGATCCATCAACACGCTCATGAATCGAGACTATGCAACAAATCAAGACAAAAATAAGCACCCATTATCCTTTCACATCCCAAGAAAAAAAATCAAGCCACATCCTAACCACCTAAGCATAGTCCTCAGTCACATAACACTCATCATATATTTATCCAACCATTCGTTGATCCATCAATTCCACTCTTAAGGACACTACTACACATATAAGTCCAAATACACATACTCACACAACTGAAACCACCATACCCAAGCTACATTTGAACCTGGCCTCAAGTCTTCCATACTGGCCTATCTGCACAACACAAAAAACACATCTCGCACCTCATCCATGACATCACAATTTGTTGATGCCTACCTAATGTCGAGTGATGAATATAACGTATAAGTGGATGGAAGGAAATAAAAGTTATATATGCACGTTGAATCAATGTCGTGCGATAAAGAAAGAAAGATGGTAAATTTCCTAGCTTCCTTGTAGCCTCTAAAAGATAGGTATGGATGTCATCATATCGATCCATAAGAATCTACTAAACACTTGTTCATGACTCGTAGAACCAATGAACCTAAAGCTCTTATACCAACTTGTCACTATCAAAAATCAACCTAGTCAAAGCAGCACCAAATGTAACCCCTAGGTAAGAAAAGCAATAATCAATCCAACTTTAACGAAAATAATAGGAGAACAATAAGTTAAATGACTAAATTTTCATACAATAACTCAAGTATTGGTAGTACAAGTCATGAGCCACTAAGACATAGATTTACAAATCTAGTATAAAAATAAATATAACATCGGTTAGGAATATACATAAACAAATTTCAAATCTAAAACTACCAATAAAGGACAAGCGGTAGTTATATTCGAAGAGCAAGTACATTTTCAATGCCAGCTCCTGCCGTCCCCAGCAACATCAGCTCCAGAATATACGTACAGTGTAGAAGTGTAGCATGGGTACAACCGACCACATGTACGCAATAAGTAACAAACCTAACCTTAGGTTGAAATCGGTGACGAGGTCGACAAAAGATCAGTGTCCAACACCAATAATCAATATTAACACATGATATAATGATGAGAAAGAGCACAAATTGAGAGAAATCGGTTTCAACTCGTTCACAAATATGGAAAATTAGACAAGCTTTCGAGTATAGTAGTTAAAGCCCCAATATTACAACCGAAACAACTAAAACATGAATTTTTTATTAATGTTTTTGTTATAAACACCCATAATAGGTAAGACATTTCCATTATCAAATAGCGCGTGAAAAATACATCCATATACCTGCATGTAAAATTAATAGTATCATTTACCATCTAGCATAAGGAAAATACATCTCAATGCCTACATATCAGACATACATGTCAAGTCAATAAAATTAGAGCCAAGCTATCAAGTAAACTCACACTCAGCACGCTCACGGTGTATGGCACAAATGTCTTTTAACATCACACACATAATAACACTCAACATTGGACGTGTTCCTGGCGTAAATGCCCCTCTCCAAAGCATATATATAGCTATGTGCAAGCATGCACTTTGAATACCAAACTCTGAAAGGGAAGATCCTTGCCCAAGCGCTAATTAATAATCAATATCACATAGCCTAGTATGAGGCCTATTTCACAAGTCAACCCTAAACAATACCACTTAACCTAATGTGGGGCCTGGCATACGCATCACCTCAATATTAATAACATTGTATACCGTGAAATCAGAGGGTCCAACTTCTTGTCATTAAGGCACTTCGAAAGATCATCTCGAATGCTCGATACTATGGTCAAGTATCCTCCCTCGAGGGTCGTCTATAATCGACCTCGGGGCAATAATGATCACGGTAATGGTAGAAATGGGAGGTTCCCAAGACATATGGCTATTGCTAACAAAATCTAATGGACTACTCTAAAACCCGAATCAGGGCATCATCTAGCTGTCCAATCTCCATATTGTTATAACTAATGTATTTTGTACTATGTGCGATTCCTCGCGTATATAAATGGGACCCTTGTGATTTTACAAGGTTTTTTTTCTCCATACAAAATACCCAAGAACATTCTCTTTGCTCTCTAACACATACTCTTGATATTATTTCTTCCATTTTTATATTCGTTATTGTTCTTCATTTATATCATTGGCAATAAAGAACCTTCACTTATTTTATTATAACTGTTAGTTGTACATCAATCACCTTTGATAGCTCATAGTCGAGCACCCGAATCAACCTCGAGGCCCCCGAATTGACAAGCCCGAGCCCCGATTGCTAAACTATCAGTTTGGTTACAACCTTGCTCTAAACTTTTATCTCATTTCTATGTCTTATACATTGCATCAACTGCCTAACAACTAGCATAAAATTAGATCATGTATTTTTAGAGTCCCATAATCAAATTTAATTATTATTACCATTTTCATGGTAAACAGTTTGGTGCCCATCATGGGACTAAAAATAATAGTGATTATCTTTCACACTATTCTTGTCCAAGATCTTTAATTTCACGTCAAAATTTATAACTTAGAAAATGGAGGTGAAAACGACAATCTTGAGAACCACGGTGAGAATGTTGTGGCTGTTCCAAGTATAGGTGTACCACAACAAAACCTTGAGAATGCACGAGGACCAATTCTAGCAGACGCAGTATCATATGATGCCCAACAGGTCGATATAAGCTCACACATCAACAGGAGTGTTCATCAAAGAGATCAACAAGAATCTCAAAGAACCCCAACTATTGAAGAACGGGAGGTTAGCCTTCATATTATTTTCAAAATGTTGCAGGCACAAGAGTTGGCTATTGCTCAACTACAATATCACCAGAAAACTCCTAGCATAGTAGCACCAGTGATGCCTCCCCCAGACAATCAGACACCCATGATATCGAGCAATAACGGGTGGATAGCCAATCCCGTCATCGAAAAGATGCTTGAGGACCTCACCAAAAGGACCAAATCAGGTGAGAAAATGATAGAAACCAACGATAAGATGGTAAAGACATACAACTCCAGGGTCGACCAAATTCTAGGAGCCCCCAATATTGAAAGGTGTGGACTGAAAGAAGTTCGTACAAAAGCTGTTCCCACAGGAGGCCACCCCGAAACCCATTCCTAAGAAGTTCAAAATGCTAGATCTTCCAAAATATAGTGGTAGCTCAGACCCTAATGAGCACGTTACTCTTACACTTGTGCAGTAAAGGGAAATGACCTAAGGGACGACGAGATCAAGTTCATCTTGCTAAAGAAGTTCCGGGAAACACTTTCTAAAGGGGAAGTAATACGGTATCACAACCTGGCCCCAAATTCAATAGACTTATTTGCCTTGTTGGAAAATTCCTTCATATAGGCGCATCTTGGGGCCGTCAAGGTGGCCACAAGGAAATCGGACGTCTTCAAAATCAAGAAAAGGGAGAACGAGATGCTGCGAGAATTTGTGTCTTGCTTCCAAATGGAATGAATGGAACTGCTGCTAGTCTTCGATGACTGGGCAATATAGGCCTTCACTCAGGGTCTAAATGAATGAAGCTTGGTGGATTCAAAGTAGTTGAAGCTGAATCTAGTTGAATATCTTGATGTGACCTAGTCGGGCATTCACAACCGATATCAATCAAAAATCAAGGTTGAGGATGACTGACTAGGAGCCCCCTCGGGCTCGGTATATCCCAACAGGCTTTTGGCAAATGAGAATAATCCAAATAAATAAAGGTAATATCCATACACCGAAGAGAGGAGAAATATCCCCAGGCATAACCCATCTTGCAACGATCGAAGGATAAACTGAGAACAGAATCCGTTGGAACTCATCAACATAGCCGAATTTGATAAAGAACGCGGGGCCAACTGAGGCACCTCGCTAATCATAAAACTACTTCAACATCAATGTGTCATACATCGTGGTTGCCATCAACAAAACAGAGATGCCAAACACTGCATGCATGTACAATCGTATCCTTCACAAAGGAATCATATCTTAGTGTGCGAGATCCACAATACATATGGGCACAGGACTGAAGATTGCCGACAACTCCGGGAGGAAGTGGCCCGATTACTCGACAATGGTCAGATCTGGGAATTCCTCATTAACCGAGCGAAAACTCAGTTTTGAGAAAGAGAGGTAACTAAAAAGAACAAAGCGGAGGAGCTGCAACATCTCATCCACATAATCTTTTGAGATACCGACGCCCTATAGGTATCCGGAGCCATGAGATCTGGAGCATCTCTCGACAGGGAAAAACGAACTCAAGGCTCTACATCGGCCCCGTAATAATGCATTGTCAATAAAGCTGTCACTAACTGAAACACCAACGTCTCCACTGACAGAGGGGCTGAGAAACAAAGCAACGGTGAGATAGTAACTACGAGACACGCCCTTTGGTGTATCCGAATAAAGGGCTGTACCACGTCCTTCGAGCGAATACCAAGGCTCAAAGCATTATCGCTACTGAGGTTTAACCATCTCCCTTTTCATTTAATACTTCATATTAACCCTTAAGTAGGCGACCAACAAAGGCAGTCGTAACGCTAACCTGTGTCGAAGACCTCAAGATCTTAGAGCATCTGTTGCACTCTTTTCCTTTGACCGATTTTAATCTTGAAAAGGGTTTTACCGATAAGTTTTTAACGAGGAAACATCCACATGTTGCCTAAGAAAGACTCAAAAAGTATTCAAGGCTTCGTTTTCAATCAACCTTGATTACTGGGGGGCATCCCCTGAAAGGTCACCTACTCGGAAAGACAAGATACCTCAAATAGGGCCTCAATAGAAAAATAGTGTACCTAGGAAAACGGTCGAATGAACCGTGTCTATATAGAGCAACTTAGCCTTTAACAACAAAAGCCTGTACAGTTGTACCAAGCAATCGAAGAATACTTTTCATCAAAGCATCTAACGCACCAAACGAATCTCAGCATTTTCGCAAAAACTACTTTTCCAACGAAAACGTCCCCAACACTCAGGGACTGGGGTCAACAATTCAACACCAGAACGACCCCCGGGTCGGAACTCTAAACTCATAATCCCTCAACAAGGCAACATCAAAATCATGAAAAATCTCCAAAGCCGAAAGTGTCCAAAACACTTGGGCACTAGCATCAAAATCAAAAAAAAATGCACGACCTTAAGGTTGGAATCTCTGAAATTGTAATTCCTCAATGAGGCAATACCAAGTTTACGAGTAACAGCTCCCGAGCCAGGATACCCTCAGTGACTTGGGGACTATCGACAATCACCATTCATTGCAAAACTCGAGGACATAAGACCCCAAGCAGGCAGACTCGATCTTGTAACACCTACATAAAGCAGCAACAGTATATGTAATACCTATAGCAAGGCATGAACCACACTTGTACCAAGTGGAAATATTTGTAAGACCTCGATCAAGGCATGAACAATATTTGTGCCAAATATCTAAGAAACTTTAAGACCTCAAATGCATGAAAACTTTGTATGACCTTACTAAAGGGATAAACCTAATCTCAAAGTTAAGGCAATATATCGAACTTGTAAGACCCCTAAAAGGCATACCCATGATATAGACGCCAAAACTACTTCACCTGGAATAAAAAATGGCTCCGTCCAAGCCTAAATGATTAGGGTCACAAGGCTGTACCAGCCTAACTAATGCAACTTAGGGATGCTTGACTGTCACTACAAAATCACATGCCTTCAAATACTTCGAATCTACTTTGAAAAGAATCGGTTAAACGGGCTACTTCAGTACAGGCAAAAGAGCTCGACCATGTCAGCTCCAAATTTTAGGCTTTGAGATATTTAGCCTTCAATCCAAACCTCATGAGCTGCTCGATCAACGCCATATAACGACTCGTAATCGAGGTTTTTATCAAAACGTCGAAGAGTTAGGCAAAACTTATTTCAAAAAGTCCTTAACGAGTGAAAAATAATGCCTATAAAAGGTCATTTCGACCCAAAGCATAAGACTCATCGTCGCTAGCCTAATGAGCCTCAGGGCCACACATAAAAGGTCTCCTCGACCCGAGGCGTAAGAGCCATTGTCGCCAGCCCACACAAATTAAAAAATTGAAGGTCAAACGAGCTCGAGTTGAACCCCGATTGGAGAACTGAACCCAAAATAGTTAACTAAAAATTCCTAAGAGCAATAGCGTAGGAGCCACTGTCGCCAGATTAATGAGCCTCAGGGCCACATGTAAAAGGTCACATCGACCAAGTGCGCAAGAGCCTACGGGCCAGGCTAATGATCCCTAGGGCCATATCACGAATCTAAGGATTTCTACCATTTCAAAGACCAGTTCATCTAGCTAAAAATCTAGGCAAACAGAATCCCAAAGGATACAAAACCACGAGGTTCCCCGTTGTACACACATGTAATAAAATACAAGCTCCATTTACAACATACTTTGGAAGTACTATACACAGAGACAGGGAACTAAATGAACCTCCCCCTTTGGGACTATGGCCCGATTGCCCCATCCTTGCCATCCTCGGCATTGGACAAAAGGAACTTAGCATTGTATTCTTCTACCTTAGCTTGCTTGATCTCTTTCGAAAGATTGAAGCCCATGGCATGAATTTCCTCAAGAGCTTCCCTCCGACATTTGCACTTCACGTACCCTATGCTAATGCTTGCAGATAAGATTTCTCCTCAACTCAGCCTAGCAGCGAAAGCGCAGTTCAAATAAGCCACCATTTTCTAGTCAACCCTAGTGCTGCTCAATACAGCCTTAGACAAGGCATTCACCACCTCGGCTTTCACCTTCCAAACCTTATACTCGATCCTTGTGATCATATTCGCTCGTGCAGAATCATTCGCACGAGAGATCTGGACTTGCACCTCGTGGGAAAAATCCTTAGCCAAAGAACTCTCTTTGTCCGCAACATGGGCATCTACTTGTGCCTCCAGCTCGTTAAACTCGCATTTGGCCCAGCTAACTTCACCCCAAAGTTGTTCCAACTCCTCTGTTATGCTCTCCGACTGAAATATCGAAACATTAATAACCAAAAATGAAAGGAGGATCATACATCAACATGCAATGTAGACTACCTTTCTTTTGAAATGGTTTATGCAGTTTGACTTTGATCCACCTCACACATCCTAGATCGCTTTCCTTTCTCACATGAAAAAGCTTAAGGGGTTTCTCTCTATCCGAGTCTTTCTGCAACCTGGCCTCATAGCGAAGTAGCTCAGACTTAAGCCTATCAAAATCCTACAAAGGAAAACTCAATAAGGAAGGAAGAGTGCAAAACCAAAATAAGCCTATATTGGCTACCAAAGCTTACCATAAATCCAAGCCGCTAAGCCTCTCTAAAAGTCGAGCCAATGTTCAATGGCTTAGTATCCCCCGAAGCGCCTTTGGTAGGAAAAGAAGAAGGCGCCACGTGCTCCTCACTTTTTGAAGTACCTTCGGCAGGAATAGGAAATGTTCTTTCAAAAATGAAGACCTATAAATCTGGAAAATTAGCCAACTCGCCTTTTTGAACCTTTGAGAAGGACTCGTCCCATTGCGAGTGTCACGCCCTGACCTCGGGAACGCGACCGGCGTGCGACTGAGAAATCCCAATCTAGCAAGCCTTACTTGAGCACTCCCTAGCCGACTCGATACAATTGCGGGCCCCAATTTTTCTTAGTGTGATTTAAGAAATAAAAAGAGTTTCACAGTTAATCATGAAAATCTCATCTTATAACACAATATTAAACCATAGTTTAGACTTCCAAGATTCCCATACATTTATAGCGTGGTACATGCCATAGTTTAGTTCCCAAAGTATGTATAGTCGACAATCTAGAACGTAAAGTTTCAAAATACAACATGATTCAATGACCACCCCGGCACTCGTACATGACCCATAGAAATGTCTATGGAGCCTCTAAAGATACAAGAGATCAAAATTATAATGCCGGCGACAAGGCCCTGGCCATACCTCAAAATGTGATAACTTACATAATGAAAAGCTACAACCCCCGGGAGGGATAGGGGCTCACCAAGACAGATGCAAAGAAGACAAGAGTGCACCACCATCTGCGATCGACGTTATCAATGTTGAAACACGTTCTCAAGTCGCTAAACTAAACGTGTGTTCATATTTGTAGGTTTTGATAAATGACAAATCGACGAGAACGGAACATTGACATATGCCGAAGTCCAAGCACAAGAGAAACAAAGATCAAGATTAAGTAAAGCAACAAGTTATACATGAGTCGTTCTATAATTGTGATCTTGATCCGACAATTGATTCAAGACTTGGCTTCTCTCGTAAAATCATTTTTATCAAACCATGCATCTTTAATTTAAAGCAAAATGATTTTCAAACATTTCATTTTAACCAAAATGAATTCTAAACATGTCTTTCAAATCTGGACAAACAAAATCGATTATGTACTTTATGATAATCGATTATGTTAAAGCAGTGTACACCAGATTTTACAAAGCTCTAAGATAATCGATTATGTACCTTATGATAATCGATTATGTTAAGGCAGTGTACACCAGATTTTACAAAACTGCAAGATAATCGATTATGTACCTTATGATAATCGATTATGTTAAGGCAGTGTTCACCAGATTTTTCAAAGCTACAAGATAATCGATTATGTGCCTTAGACTAATCGATTATGTTGAGACAGTGAGCATCAGATTTTACAAAGTAGCAAAATAATCGATTATGGCTTTTCTGGTAATCGATTATATTAAAGACCGTTGCCAAAGTATTTTCAAACACTGAAAGATAATCGATTATGTACAATCAGACAATCGATTATGTTAAGCATATAATCGGGGAATGATTTTTGAACGTTGTCAGGTAATCGATTATACGATTTGGATAATCCATTATTATGCTTAAAATATGGGAATGATTTTTAAACGTTTGGCAGATAATCGATTATGCAGAATCAGATAATCGATTATCCTAGCACAAAATCAGCAATTTGTGATTGGCAATTAAGCAACGGTTTTGGGTGTTTTGAGCACTATAAATACAACTCAAATTCACTCTTCTAAGCACAACAACTGATTACATTCTTGCTAAAGCTTACATACTCTCTTTTGCAATCATTTTATACTCATTTCATAAGTTTTTGAGAGCCAAACTCTTGACGAAATTGTTGTGTTCTTGAGCGTATTGTTTTTACTCATATCTACTCTATTAAGAGAGTCTTGTCTTGAGTGCTAAGTGTTTGTACACACTTGAAGGGATATTCTAATCCCCTGTTGTAAGAAGGAAAATTAGTTCCTTGGTTTGAAGTCTTGAGGTGCTGTATCCTCGAGCAGGTTGAAGTCTTGTAGAGTGTATATCTACGAGCAAGAGTAACGGTTTGTTAGGCACCCGTAAGCTTAACGAAGTTAGTGTAAAACTCGAGAGAGTCTCTCGGGGACTGGACTAACCACACGTTGTGGTGAACCAGGATAAAATTCGGTGTGTTCTCTCCTTATCTTTTTAATTACTGCACTCACGTTATTCCTGCAATTTTTAATTCCGCAAATTCACATTGCTTTTTATTATAACGCTATTCACCCCCCCCCCCTCTAGCGTTGAGCGTATATTCTAACAATCAACAACTGAACCACCTACATTCATTCAAAGATGTAGCGCCCCCAATAAAAGGGACGTTAGCATTGTCGAATAGTACTAGTATGTATGCCTAACACAGTTCTAATAGGATGAATAGTGAAACAATGAATGGACAAACAATTACATCACAGAAACTCAAGGAGGAGAACCAAATAAGTCTTGCATGGTTGTTGGTTAAGTCTTTTCTTTCTTTTAGGTTATGTTCATTAGTGCCAAATACCATGTCTTTAAAATATAATACCATCGTGGGGTTGTTATCATGGAGTCCGGTCTCTGCCCGACCGGCTAAGCCATCCCAAGTGAGACATATTCATATTCACAATAATGTTCCAGAACCCAATACAAATGCCACCATGTGTATAGCATGGCATCCGATCTCGGCTCGATCGGCTAAGCCATTGGCACATAACCTCTTTTAGTTACTCTTCAATTCTCATTTCCTTACATCTATTTCCACACCGGGTATAACACCTGTTTTCATTTATGTGCTCCTTGGCACTCAGTTTCATCAACACAACATAAACCTTCCCCTTTGCCAATTTGTTCATGTCGTTCCATCATTCAATTATCAAGAGCTATTTTAAAAGGCAAACACATGCTTAGGGAAATAACAAATTCTTGAAAGACATGATCACCTTGTCAATTACCATGATTTCAAATAAACACATTGAATAATGCGGAATAGAAGTCCATCACCCAACACATAAATGCAATCAACCAAGTAGAATCAATTTGAAATTTCAAGCCATCCATTAAACACAAAATTCAACACTAAAAGAAAAAAGTTAGCCATACATACCTCAGTTGAGTCTCCCTTAATTCCTTACAAAAATTCCTTGAATTTCCTACCAACTTAGATCTATGTTATCAGAACCATGGATTTAGCCAAGAATTATACCATTAAGATCCTAGCTCATTTGAGTATATTAACAAGTACTAGGGTACATTGTGGTTTTTGGTTCCTTTTTGTGAGAGATTCTATCACTTTCTACCCTCATTACCGTGTTTTAAAGTCATGATCTTCCCATACCCCAATGTTATTTATGCATGCAAGATTTCTAGCCATGTACCCGATGTACCCTCTTGCTGATTACTTGTTTTTTAACAAAAATGCTTGAATATTGATTAGGGCACAGCTCCTTACCAGTTAAGAGGAAGATCTAGAAGCCTCAATTAGCAACCTTCAAGGAATTTGTCATGAATTTCGAGGGAACTTCCTGGATGACACTCTTTCTCACTCTAGAACTCTCTCCCCCTCTCTCTATATTGTGAGAATAATAAGAAAATAGCCTTTTGTGGTGTTATTTAATGGGGTGGGTCGTAATTTAAAATTTATAAAATAGGAGCCCGATTCAGATTTTGCGGTCGCGTTTTGTGATCGCAAATTGGAAATACGGTCCACAAAATGGACAGTAGAAGCGTTCCCAGAAACTAGTGAACTATTTAAGTTTGCAGCAAGAATGCAGTTTGCAATCTCGTTCTACAGTCGGATAATGCACTGTAGAACTGTCCTTCACAAAATCCTTATGAAATTATACGATGACTATGAGGTCCACATATCAGTTATGCGATAGCACAATGGACCACATTTTGACCTCAATATTAACCAAACCACTGACTCGTTTTGCGGTAGAAATGCGATTTGCATACTTGATTTACAGCCGCATTCTGGACCACATAATAGCACTTTTTTGAAAAACTTTGATTCTTGATTTTTATATGTATATATTAGTATGAAGGGTCCACTCGCCGCAAAAAATTTTACACATATCCTAACTTAGTACTACGAGCTACTAGGTTTTGAACACAAGTTTTCATGGGGCCTTACATTCTCCCCCACTTACAATCATTCGTCCTCGAATGAGGATCAAGGGTCACTTATTAGGAGTTCTTTATACAATTCCTTACCTTTTACAACCTAGAATCTATAAATAGCCTCAAAATTTGTCTAACTCCCTAGATTTCCTAAAATGCTCGCTAGAGTTTCCTTTGTATTTAGGCCTATCCACCTGCCAGAGAGCCCTAGAGTCATACCCTAATAGCATATACATGTTTCTTAACATAACATGACTTGTATTGTACAACATCAACCATGGCCAAATAGGCAACATATATAACCAAAATGGGACAGTTCTTCATTAATTAAATCACAAGATAAGAGTTCGTAGGAATCAAAATGCATAAAAGATATTACATTCCTATTCAAACAAATGCGGGTATTTCTTTTTCATTGCATCCTCGGCGTCCCAAGTGTCTTCTTCAACTTGCTAATTCTACCATAACACTTTTACGGAGGCAGTCTCCGTATTTCTCAGTTTCTGGACTTGCCTGTCAAGAATGGCAATTGAGACCTCTTCATAGGATAACTCTTCATTGACCATAATGGTTTTAACCGGCATGATAGTGGACGGACCACCTTTTCCAACATGGACACATAAAAAACTAGGTGTACCAATGACATCTCGGATGGCAACTCGAGCTTGTACACCACCTGACCAATCAGCTGGATGACCTTGTACGGTCCGACATATCTTGGGCTCAATTTCCCTTTCTTCTCAAATTGCATGATGCCCTTTATGGGGGAAACCTTCAAAATTACCCAATCACTTTCTTTGAATTCCAAATACCTGCGACAAACATCTGAATAAGACTTTTGATGACTCTGATCAGTCTTCAATCTTTCCTTGATGATCTTGAACTTTTCTATGGCTTCGCGCACAAGTTCTGGCCCTATTAATTCACCTTCCCAAACTTTGAACCACCCAATGGGTGACCTATGTCTTCTACCATACAGTGCCTCAAATATGACATTTTGATGCTAGCATGGAAACTGTTATTATGTGCAAACTCTATGAGTGGCAAATGATCATCCCAGCTACCTTTGCAAATAAGGGTGCAAGCACGCAACATGTCTCCAAGCATCTGAATGGTCCACTTAGCTTGCCCGTTAGTCTGAGGGTGAAAAGTTGTGCTAAGATTTACCTGTGTGCCTAGACCCTGCTGAAATTTCTTCCAAAAGTTGGCCGTGAACTGAGCACCTCGATCTGATATGATTGAGATTGGGGTACCATGCAACCTGACTCTCTCCTTGATATACAACTGAGCATACAGTTTAGCGGAGTCGGTAGATTTGACTGGCAAGATGTGTGCTGACTTTCTGAATCGGTCAATCACCACCCAAATTGAATCAATCTTTCGTGGAGTGCACGGCAACCCTACCACACACTCCATATTGACTATCTCTTATTTCCACATTTGAATTTCTATTCTTTGTGCCAGTCCTCCGGGCCTTTGATGTTCGGCCTATACATGTTGACAATTCGGACATCTAGCCACAAAGTTCACCACATACCTTTTCATGTTATTCCACCAATAGACTTCCTTGAGATCATGATACATTTTCATAGAACCAGGGTGCACATAATACCTAGAAGTATGGGCTTCTGCCATGATTCTTCTGTGAAGACCATCCATATCCGGAACACATAAGCGGCCTTAGCACCGCAGGGTACCATCCTCCCAGATAACGAAAAAACTATGGTCTTGTGTTCATAGATCCCTTCTTTCAAATGTACCAACAATGGATCGTTGAATTGTTTTTCCTTTACCTATGTCGCAAGCTATAATTCAGCCATGTTTTGCACAACTACCCCTCCATCATCCGATTCAGCAAAATGAACTCCTAAACTAGACAATTGATGAAACTCCCAGGCTAATGGCCTCTTGTCCACCCTAAAACGAGCCAAACTCTCGATAGATTTCTAGCTAAGAGCATCGGCCACAACGTATGCCTTTCCCGGGTGATAGAAAATATCAAGGTTATAGTCCTTGAGTAACTCTAGCCACCTCCTCTTCCTCAGATTCAGCTCCTTTTGTAAAAATATATTGAAGACTCTTGTGGTCCGAGAAGACATCCATGTGGAACCCATAAAGATAATAATGCCAAATCTTTAGCACAAACACCATTACCGCCAGCTCTAAGTCATGAGTCGGATAATTCTTTTCATGATTCTTAAGTTGCCTAGAAGTGTATGCTATAAACTTCCATGCTGCATTAATACACACCCAAGACCGATCCTTGAAGCACCACAATACACCAAAAATCCCTCTGTACCCTCTGGCAGGGTTAGTACTAGTGTTGTAGTCAATAATGATTTTAATTCCTCAAAACTTCTTCCACACACATCGGACCACTGGAACTTAGTTGCTTTCTGGGTCAATTTAGTCAAGGGAGAGGCAAGAGCAGAAAATTCCTCCACAAATTGTCTGTAATACCCAGCCAGACCTAAGAAACTGTGAATCTCTGTCCGAGTGCTAGGCCTGGGCCAACTCTTCACTGCTACAATCTTTTACGGATCAACCATAATCCCTTCTCAAGAGATGACGTGACCGAAGAATGCGACAGATTCAATCCAAAATTCACATTTTGAAAACTTTGCATACAGCTGATGTTTTTGAAGAGTCTGCAGGATTTCCCTAAAATGGCCAGCGTGGTCATCCAGACTTCAGGAATATACCAAAATATCATCGATGAACACGATCACAAAGGAGTCTAGAAAAGGCCTAAAGACTTGATTCATATGATCTATGAATGCTGCCGAGGTATTTGTTAGCCCAAAAGACATCACCACAGATTCAAAGTGCCCACACCGAGTTTTGAAGACTGTTTTCTACACATCCCGCTCCCTTCTCTTCAATTGGTGATATCCAGATCTCAAGTAAATTTTTGAGAAGCATAAAGCACCTCGCAATTAATCAAACAAGTCATCTATCCTTGGCAATGGGTACTTATTTTTAATTGTGACCTTATTGAGTTGCCGATAGTCAATACATATCCGCAGTGACCTATCCTTCTATCTGACAAAGAGAACCGGAGCACCCCAAGGTGACACACTCGGTTGAATGAAACCCTTCTCAAAAAGATCTTTCAGTTGTTCCTTCAGCTCCTTTAGTTCTGCTGGTGCCATTCTGTAAGGTGGAATAGATATAGGTTGAGTGCCTAACATCACATCAATCCCAAATTCAATATCCCTATCTGGAGGGATCCCACGGAGCTCATTTAGAAACACATCGGGAAATTCATTTGGCATAACAGGTATGCGATCGCATAATGCACCGCAGAACTACCCTTTACAATACCCCAAGATAATTATGTGATGACTATGTAAAAGGCAAGGGATTTTTAAAGAACTCCTAATAAGTGACCCTTGATCCTCATTTGAGGACGAATGATTTTAAGTGCAAGAGGATGTAAGGCCGCATGAAAACTTGTATTCAAAACCTAGTAGCTCGTAGTGCTATGTTACGAATATGTGTTAGCTCGTCGTGGTTTGGACCCTTTGTACTGACCTAGGCATTTAAAGATCAAGAATCAAAGTTTTTTAGATAAGTGCTATTATGCGGTCCAGAATGCGGCCGCAAATCAAGTATGCGGACCTCATTTCTACCACAAAGTGAGTCAGTGGTTTTGTTAAAATTGAGTTCAAAATGTGTCCTATTATGCGATCGCATAACTGATATGCGGACTGCATAGTCATCACATAATTATCTTGGGGTTTTGTAAAGGGCAGTTATCGGTGCCTTATACGATCGCATAATAGGTATGCGGACTGCATTTGTGCCGCATACCCAAACAGAAATGTTCAGATTTTTGGAGCACATTTGCGGTCCATTCTATGGGCCGCATTTCCTCTTTGCGATCGCATTACCTGACTCGAGGCTCCAATTTTATAATTTTTAAACCCGACCCCTTATCGATATATTCGGTGTTATGGCTTATTTTGAGCATATTATCTTGTGCTTTTAGAGAGAGAGAGAGTTTCAGAGAGGGAAAGTGTCGCCATCAACAATTCTCCCTAAAATCTTGCTTAAACATTAAATAAAATCAAGTGAAGGCACTAGAATTTTCATTCCCAAAAGGTAAGATTCATTGCCTCAACTCCTATTTCTGTACTTAGCTATAAAGGGGTCAATAGTGAAGTAACTTATGAGTACAAGAATGAAGTTGTTGCATGCATATCACACCATTGGATATCGGAAGGTAGAAAACTAAAAAGAAGGAAATTGGGGATATAAAATGATAGAAATTCCTCACAAAAAGGTCCTAAGATTATACTGCACTTTAGTGTTCGACAATATGCTTGAACCAAGATAGAATTTCAATCTCGTCTTTAATTCTCGGTTCAATTTGTAATTCCTACATAATAGATCAAAGGGCTAAGAGTTCCGAAATTTTGTAAGGACTAAGGAAAGATATATTGAGGTATGTATGCCTAAAACACCATTTTATTAGAAATTTAGCTCCATTGGCACCTACACAATGTGGTAAGTCTAGAAGTTGTTGATGTACCTATTGTTGTTTCACATGAACTGGTTTATAATTATGTTTATATGAAGGATGTGCTTGTTTAATTAACCATCCCTGTCACTAAAAGTTGTGTGAAAGATTCAAATTATGTGTTGACATGCCTAGACTATAAGCCAAGAATAAAAAGAATAGAACTGATATACAAGCAATGTGAAATCTTACTTATGTTTGCAACTTGAATTGCTTTTGTATATGCCCAAGAGTCACAAATTGCAAGGTGAATATTGAGAATAGAAAAGATGTGATGATTGAGGATCTAAGTGCCAATGAATGAATATGACATATATGAAATGAAGATTCAAGTGAGATGATTAATAAGAAATGAATAATGCCTAAGTAGGGTGTCCTAGCCGATCGGGCTGTGATCATAAACCATGCGCACACACGGTGGTAATGTGCTAAAACTGAATTCTGGAAAGATATGTGAAATGGTAATTGAGATACATGCCTCAAGTGAGGCGACCTAGCTGATCCTGAATAGACTCCGCTCAAGATAGCGGTGGTATTGAGGATAGTGATGAATATATGAAAGAAAGGCCCAAACTAAGTTGTGGAAATTATGTGAAAGATTACCTGGTTCCTTTATTTGATGATGTGGTGTTCGGTTAAAACCATGGTTTATTCTTGTAATTTCTTTGTTATTACTTGATAGTTCTTTCTTGTAAAATGGTGTTTAGTTATACATACTAGTACTATTCCATGGTACTAACGTCCCTTTTGCCGTGGGCGCTACATTTTTAAATGAATGTAGGTGGCCTGATAGCGGATAGTGCCAATCACGCGTAGCGTGTTCCTCCTTCTCAAGGTCTTGGTGAGACCCTTCCTCCTTCAAGGGGTTGTATTGTATTTCTTCTGTTGTTATGGATTTCTATTTTGAGGTATAGCCGGGGGCCTTGTTGACGGCATTGTTGTACTTATCTTTTGTATCCTTAGAGGCTCCGTAGACGTGTGTGTGGGTCATGTATGGGTGTTCGAATAGCTCCTAATCTATGTTGTAATTATAAACTCCTACTACCTATGAATTGTAACTTTATGGAAATCCGGAAACTAACTTCATCTATGGGTTAAGCTTGTAATATGGAATGAACTATCAATGTTGAATATACTACACTCCCTTGCTTAAATAGAAAGGGAACATGGTTATAATAATAATAATGAGTGGGGTAGAAAGTGTGTGATAAGTCTTTCTCGGTTGGATTCACTCAATCAAGTTCCAGTCGCGCCTCCCAAGGTTGGGGCGTGACATTGACTCCCTCTAAGGCTTCCCTCTTCACCTTTGCACTAGCAAGAGCAACAACCTGAGCCAGTTTTAGCTCGGCTTGTATTGATATATTTTGGGCTATTTTATTCATAGTGGCTACATCCTTCATATAAGTAGCAACTTTTCCTTCGACCTCAGACTTGACCGGAGTTAGCGCAGCAATTTCCTTTCGAGCATATTGGAGAAGACCATGGTTCAACGTCAATTCTGAGGTCGCAACCTCATTTTGCTCCCTCGGCCTGAGGATCTCCACATTTTTTTGCCTGATATGCGAAGGTAAAGGAAAGTCAATAAATATCGAATTATGGGAACGAAGGGTGAATTTACGCATAGCAAAATACCTGCTCAGTGAGATCATCCATTTCTTCAAGCACTCCCTCCAAAGCATCCCAAAGATAGCTTGACTCTTTCTTCATTTGGGTGGACAAAGCCTCCCACTCTCGCAGTCCCGAGGTAAGCCTCTCGAGCTCCTTTTCGCGACATAAAAGCTCCTCTCGGATCTTGGAGAGGGCATGATCATACATATACTTACACTACCGCAAAGAAAAAAAAAATTTAAAAAACAAGGAATGATGGTTGAGACTAAAGAAACATAAACAGCTATCACCTGTTGCTGGAACCTCTCCGCTTCCTTGACAGAAATGGGAGCGCCAAGATTGATGTCTTTGCTAACATTATCAACATCATAAAGAATGTTTCCAAGCGCACCTCCCCCTTGAGAGGACCCCCCCCCCCCCCACACACATTGGTGGTATTCATATCCTGAGCATCCCTTAGCTCCTCTGACGAGAACTGAGGCCCCCACATGAAGTCATCCAGGGCATCGAGATCCCTGATAGGAAACTCCTGCCCTTAAAAAACTATGCGTCTAGACCTTTCGGGACAAATAGCAACACCCCCCCCCCCAGCAGAAACTACATCATATCTGGTCATGGGATCCAAGACAATATTAACACCCTCCTCGAGGGTCTTCATCGCACGGAGCTAACTTGAATTGGTTGTTCCTGAGATAGTAGCCTCCGATCGAGGCTCCTATGAGACTCCCGCATCCGACCTCATCCTCTGTACCAAACGGTAGTTGCCCTCATCATCATCTTCATCCCCAGTGCTAAGGCTTGCTTTAGAAGCTGAAGTCAATGTCCTAGTGGCGGCTCGAGACCCACGCGACTTAGGTTTCTTTGCCACAGGAGAATCAGTAGCAGCCTTACCCTTCTTTTTCTTCCCTTTAGTAGGCTCCAAAGTCTCTATCTTTCCATTTAGATATGGTCTCATCAGCATTCCATCGCAAGGCCTACACGAACGCAACGGCCATAACTTATCACTACAATGGATACAGGGAGAAACATAAGGCTAAGATATAGGTGGCAAGGAAAACTTTACCATGATTCTTGGCCACCCAATTCATCTTAGCCAAGTCGAGACAAGGCTGGACGAGATACGGGAACGAGGTATCCAACCGATTGATCCATCTCGGCAGATCCTAAACCACTTCGGGATACCAAGCAGTAGATGCAGAAACCAAAAAGTGATAACTTTTTGGAAGGGAGGAAAAAAGATCACAAAATATGTCCGAGGGAAAAACTACTTACGCTATGTGTTCCACTTCTCTGGGAATGGCATTCTCCCAGTCAAAATAATGTCCGATGTTCTTACACAGACGAGCCTAATTATCCACCCATCCTTGCCCTTATCGGTGCTCGTGAAAAATAATTTTTTGGATCGGTGGTATAGCTTAATCAAACCTCAATAAAACTTAAGGTTGTACAACCTAATCAAATGTTCGAGGGTAAAGGTCTAGCCTTTGACCCTATCGGAGAAATTATGGAGCATCAAGACTATCCTCCAGAAAGATAGATAGATTTGACCATGTGTCACTAGGTATTTGTCACAAAAATTTAGAATAACTGGATCTATCTCCGGGGAAGAAGGTTTATAAGAGTCGACTAGACCCAAAGTGAATTGGTGAGTATATACATGAAGGAAACCAGCTTTGTGATCCTCTATGATCTCATCAGGGCGGGCAATCTCAACAACCGTTGCACGCACCTCCTCCTATAGGCAGTTTTCTTCACTTTCCCGATGTTGGTCACAACACTAATGCACCGGGACACGTGTTCCATCGGCCTAGTGTGGATGACGGTTTGTCAATGATAAAATCCTTCGTCATTTCAAGCTCAGTAGGAGTACATTGTTCTACTGTGGGTATCACTGTAGGTTTCCCTTTAGATGTTCAGGACGAAGAGGCAGCCTCGTCTTTCCGAGGAACCGTCTTGGAAGTTCTAGCCATGATAGTGGTGAAATTTTCTAAGAAGAGAAGAAGAAAGGATGCGAAAGGGGATGGGTATGGCCTTGCAAATTTGAAGATGTTGAGAAAGTAATAATTATCAAATAATTGGTGCATTTATAGGAGCCGTGTGGGTAGCGAAAAGGAAAACCAATAGTTGTTTGTGGGCTTCTCGATAGTCGCATTTTGCGGTGACCCTTACATGGTTTTTTATATGGCATTTAATGATCTGATGGGCTAACATCATGACGATGATGTCCTCGTAATAGAAACTCAAAACAGTTTCTTATTGCTTCGTTCTACGAAACACGGGGACTATCTGTATACGGTAAAAAAGGAGGGTCGAATTTCTTAAAAGATTATCTTGAAGGCTAGAGACTACTGCTGAGTCTCCTCCCTCGAGGGTCGTCGACAATCGACCTCGGGGCAGTAATGATCACGGTAATGGTAGAATAGGGAGTTTCCAAGACATAAGGATAGGGCTAACAAAGTCTAGTGGACTACTCTAAAACTCGAATCAGGGCGTTATCTAGTTGTTCCATCTCGATATCTTTGTAATTAATATATTATTTATTATGTTGGGATTCCCTTATATATAAAGGGGACCCTTGTATTTTTTCAATTATGTTTCTCCATACTAAATACACAAGAACATTCTCTTTGCTCTCTAACTCATTCTCTTGATATTATTGCTTCCATTTATTTTATCTGCTCTCTAACTCATTCTCTTGATATTATTGCTTCCATTTATTTTATATTGTTCTTCCTTTATTTCTTATAGTAGGCAATAAAGAGTCTTCATTGATTTTATTATAACAGTTAATTGTACATTAATCAACTTTGATAGCTTACAGCCTAGCACTCGAATCGACCTCAAGGCCCCCCAATCGACAAGCTCGAGGCCCGATTTCTAACCTATCAATTTGGTTACCACCTTGTTCTAAACTCTTATCTCGTTTCTAAGTCTTACATATAGGATCAACTGCCTAACAACTAGCATAAAAATAGATCAGGAATTTTTAGAGTCTCATAATCAAGTTTATATGTTATTACCAATTTTAGGTAAACAAACACTAAGCCCAATATAGTGCCTCATAATCAATCACCACAACTCTGTGGCACAAAACTATCAATCACTGTCAATCAGTCATCAATTCGCTCAACCCTCCATATGCCAACATCTCTTAGAAATATATATAATCCAATTATACAATATGGAATACCACATTGTGCAACAAATTTAGCTAAAACTCATGACACATAAAAGGACACCAATAACATATGAGACATCATATGAAAAGTGCACACAGAGAGATATAACATGCAGATATAACTATCATGGCTGAATAGTATGACTACGGTTAAGGTAAATAGCTCAACATGGCAAAAATAACCCTATCATGTCTCAAACAATTAAGAATATAGCCTAAATATGATTTCTAGCATGAATAATAACTCATATAGTCATATAAATGGAGAAAATATGATGTCAAAGAAGCATGATAGCAAACACAATATATATAAGGCCTAAGAACTACTCGCATCAAGAATACCCTGGTACACGCAAACACGTCGTTCACCTAGAACGTGTGTCATCCCCAACACATCTCAAATATCATAGTTGTCAAGGATAATTACCCTCAAACCAATACCTCGAGCAAGTTAAAAACATACTCTAGAAATGCCACCCCGCATGAATCGACCTCAGAATGGCTCGAAACTAGTCAAAAGCAATTCAGAAATACCAAATAATGCCCTAGGAAACACACCTAAATGGTAAAGTTCAAATCTTTAATCAAGTACTCAACTTCAACCAACAAGTCAACCCAAGCCTGCAATTTTGAAATATGACAAAACTCACAAATTCCGACATCTCATTCGAATACGAGTCCAACCATACTGGTATCATCCAAATTCGACTATGAATTGATGTCCAAACCCCAATCGTTCATTTTTTAAAATTTTTGAAATAAACCCCCAAATATCTTATTAAATCCAATGTTTTAAAGTTAAATCTAATGATAGATTCATATATATCTCATAGATATATGTTATTATCACTTACCCCAAGCTTGTAGATAAAGGTTTAGGTTAAAACCTTTCAAATCGAGCTCTCAAGTCTCTAAATTGGTGAAGACCGGAATAAAAAGTCCAAAATTCCAGTTTGTATATAAAAAACAAGATCTCACACAATGTTGACAACATTTTTCCTAGTGTGGTTCGCTTTTACAGGTCTTGCAGCCACAATCCATATTGTGAGGTCTTAATCTAGCAGTGACCGTGCTTCTACCCTTTAATAAAATGACAATTACTTTCATTAAAACTACCCGAATAACAACAAGCTTAATTTACTAGAAACTAGACTTGAAGGGCTATGATTTTCATCTTTAGATAATCCCCAAATTCCACATAGATTGGGAGATATATGTTTTTGAATCCGGACTAACAAAACTACAGATTTCCTGTTGCGTCCCTTAGTACGGTCTACACTTTAGCCATTTCCTCCGCACGTGGGGGTTTGAGGCCGCAGAATATGCGTTTCCTCGGCACTTGAAAGGTTCCCTTCACACTTCTATATCTCCAGGACATCATCAAAGTGCTGAAATGCCAAAACTTATTACAAACTCACCCGAACCTTGGAGAACCCGTCCGAACATACCAATAAGTCCCAAAATATAACACGGTCCTACTCAAGGTCTCAAATAACATATAATAATATCAAAACCATGAGTCGCACCCCGAATCAAGCTTAACAAACTATTTAAAATTTTTAAATTACAAACTTACGCTGAACATGTCTAAACAACCCGGAATCACCTCAAAATTTTCACACAAGTTTCAAATGACATAACAAACCTACTTTAACTCTCAAAACAACAATCTGAACCCAAATATGAATATGGGTATACTGTCAAGTCTAAAATCACCATCTGAACTTAACGGAACCATCAAAATATTATTCGGAGGTAGTTTTCACAACAGTCAAACATTTGTCAACTCTTCCAACTTAAAGCTTCCCAATTGAGAAGTATTTTTCCAAGTCAACTCTAAACCTCTTGAAACATAAAACCAACTATACATGCAAGTCATAATATATATAATTTGAAGCTACTCAAGGTCTCAAACCTCTGAATAAAGTGGTGAAACTCAAAACAACTGGTCGGGTAGTTGCACACACGATCATAACTTTCTTCACCTACACAAGAATATTGAAGAACTAATTAATTATAACTTATATAAAATTGTTAAATATATTTATTAAGGAAGGCAAGAATTAATAATTTTACAAAGACAACAAGCATGTCGATGAGATAAAAATAGAAAAATCAATAAAATGATCTGGCTAATTTCGTTTCAGAAAGGCTTGGGAATTATTTGGGAAACATAGTCTCATTTTGAAAGCTTAAGTTTCTAGAGTTGATCAATATTTATCTTTTGAGTGGAAACCTCGAAATCATGATTTGATTGTTCTAACAGGTTCGTATGGTAATTTTGGACTTAGGCGTATATTTGAATTTGTATCAAAGGTTGTTAGAAAGTTGGCTCTATTCGCCAAAAGTTGGCAATTTGAAATTTTGGAAAGTTTATATATTTGACCAAGAGTTAACTTGTACTTAAAGTTGGATTGGAACTCGAAATGTTTAGGCACGGTGCAGATGTGTTTGGTGAATTTAATTTGGAAAATAAGAGATTGATTTTGATCATCAATTCTTGGTTTTAATACTATTTTTGGTGTTTTGAGTATTTGGATAAGCTTGAATCAGTGCATGGAATGATGGTATGATTGCACATGGTCCCGAGAGCTCAAGTGTCTTTCGGGGTGGTTTCAGACATTTCTCTTTATCTTATAGTTGCTAGTTTTCTAACATGAGGTTGTGCTTCACGATGGTGGAGCTGAGTTTTGCGATCACCAAGCAGGGACACAAACAAGCAAGTTTTTTCATCGGATTCATGACATTGGTTTCATGTTCGTATAGTGGTCCGGGTATGAGGACTCATGATCGTGTAGGAGTGATCACATGTGTGATTGTATGGATCATGCGTGAAGTTTGCCTTCTCATTGGCGTAGATGGTCATGCCTTTGCACAGAGGCATGGCCTTATTAGGTGTAGTGATCCGACCAGTTATTTTGAGTACTAGCTTTCCATTCTGTCTTCCCAGTCTTCTTATTGCTAAATTTTATGATTTATGACTTGTTTGCGTGGTCCATATCAATTTTTGAAATATTTAAATGTGAATTTTTAAAGAAAATATGGTTTTTTTTACTTTTATAATGATTAGAGTCGACCACAATCAATGTTTTTGGTAAACAACCTCAGATGGTGTTTTAACAACTCCAGCAGGTTCATATGATATATTTGGACTTGTACGCACGATTGATTGGGTTCCCGAGTGAACCGAGGGCGTTTCAATACATTATGAATTGGATGATCAAGTCGTATCTGTATTCTTTCATCATTTTCTTCATTGATGATATTTATTGTCTTCATTAATGATATTTATGTTTACTCTTGCAATCGAGAGGAGCATGAGCAGAACCTACTGATTATAGTTTAAACTTTGAAGGATCATCAATTATACGCCTCATTTTTGAAGTGTCGGTTATGGTTACTCAGTTACCTTTTTGGTCATGTTGTATCTTTCGAGGGTATTAAGGTGGACCTTAAGAAGATTGAGGTGGTTCAAAACTATCCTAGACCTACTTCAGCTAAAGATATTTAGAGTTTTTTGGGTTTGGTAGGCTACTATCACCGGTTCATGGATAGGTTTTTATCTATCTCAGCCTCATTGACAAAATTAACCCAAAAGGATGTTCTTTTTAGATGGTCTGACGAGAGGTAAGGCAAGATTTTGGACGCTCAAGACTTTCTTGACTACATCCCCAATGATGGTATTGCCCACAGGTTCAGGATCATACATTGTGTATAGTGATGCATTGCATATTGGACTTGGAGCGGTATTAATGTAGAAAGACCTTAATTTACGGCAGCGAAGATGATTAGAGTTATTAAAAACTATGATATCATCATATTATATCATCTTGGAAAGGCCAATGTATAGGTTGATACCTTAAGTAAGAAGGCAGAGAGCATGGATAGTTTGTCATATTTACCGATAGTGGAGAGGCCATTAGCCATGAATGTTCCAGCTTTGGCCTACAAGTTCATGAAGTTGGATGTTTCAAAGCCAAGCAGCATTTTCACTAGTGTTTTGGCATACAATTTATTGTTGGAATATATTAAGGCTCGCCATTTGATGATCTTCACTTGTTGGTGTTGAAAGAAATGATGCAGCGAGATGGTGCCAAGGAGGTTGTGATTGGAGATGATGGTGTTAGGCAGCTTCAAGGCCGGATTTAAGAGAGTTGATCCTTGAGAAGGCTCACAGTTCATTGTATTCCGTTCACCAGGTGTCATGGAGATGTACCCTGACTTTAAGAAATACTATTGGTGGCAAAAGATGAAGAAAACTATTGTTTTTCATGTCTCTTGGTGTTTGAATTATCAGCGGGCGAAGTATTAGCATCAACAACTCGGTGGATTGACTTAGATATTTGAGATACCGGAGTGGAAGTATGAGGGCATCATTATGGAATTTTTGGTAGGCTTATGATGGATCTTGAGGAAATATGACGTTGGTTGGGTCATCATGGGCCGGTTGACTAAGTTCGGACACTTTATTCCAATGATGTCATCCTATTCTTCAGAGCAGTTGGCTCAGATTTACATCTAGGAGATTATCTGCCTGCATGCATGCCAATTTTTATTGATTTTGGGCCGGGCACACAGTTCACTTAACACTTCTAGAGAGTCGTACCACGCGAGTTGGGAACACGGGTCGAGATAAGTATTGCATTTCATCTTTAGATGGGCGGATAGTCAAAGCATACTATTAAGATTTTTGGGTACATGTTGCGAGCAGGATCTATGGAATTTTGGGGTCAGTGGGACTAGTTTTTACTTCTAGCGAAGTTTGCGTATAACTATAACTAACATATAAGTATCCAGATGGCTCTGTACGATGCCTTATATAGGAGGCGATATCATTTGCTAGTTAGTTGGTCTGAGCCTGGTGTGGCTACATTATTGGGCACCGATTTGTTTTGTGGTGCTTTGAAAAAGGTTAAGGTGATTCAAGAATAAATAAGTACAACTTAATCAATACAAAAGAGTTATGCAGATTGGAAGGTCCAATATGTAGCTTACATGGAAGGTAAGAAGGTTCTTCTCAAGGTGTCACCTACGAAGGGCGTGAGGTAGTTTGGGAACAAGGGCAAGTTGATCCCGAGCTTTATTGACATGTTTAAGACTTTGTAGAGAGTTGGGGAGCTTGTTTACAGGCTAGTATGGCCTCTTAGCCTAGCAACGGTTGATGGTAGGCTATAATTATGTATTTTAATCACTTATTACACTCTAATTCATTACATTTTACCTGTGTTGAGCTTTAATTGGTAGTGTTATGTGTGTTTTATGACTTGTAGGAATGATTGATGTTGCGGATTCCAGCTATTTGGAGCTTTGAAATCCGAGTAAAAGACCGAAGGAGTAAGCCGGGATTGTGTTCGGGGGTCGAGTAACAAGTCTGGATGTCAAAACCCAAGCAAAAAGCAACACTCTAAGAAAATTTGCACTAGCGCAACGCAGGATGCGAGGCATGGTGCAGCGCATCATAGTATTTTTGTTGCTTGATGAATTGTGAAAGCCCTTGATAATTCCCACTAAAGCTCCGCATGGAGCGTCGCCCCATACGATGCCGCCTATGTTTATAAAGTTATTTTCCTATTTCGGTTGGGAAAGCATGATTTTGTCTAGGCCTGACCCTACTTGGTATAAATACATGGAAAAATGTTATTTTCTGTACTTTTAACATATTTTATACCTAAGGAGGCTAAGGAGGAGTTGTAAGAACATGAGCACAAGGATTTAGTCATTCATTCCTCACTCACGACCCGAGTTTGGATCGTTTTATGTTTTCATATACTTTAAATATATTTGTGGTGAATTTCTCCATATATATATATAAAGTAGTTCCCTTTAGGGTTTGAGGGATTTGGTGTATTGAAGATTATTTTTGGATTATAACTCTACTTTTATGTATCAAAGCTTTTCGGATGATTTAATTGTTACATCTACATTCACTAGTTGTTGTAGTCGAGAGAGGCGTGACTTGTGATATCACTATATTGTTGGTTGAGTTCATAGATTCTTCTAAGTAATTGAAAGAGACTAGTTGAATTGTTGACTAAACCTAGTTAGGAGAATAATCGAAAGGGATTTTCCTAAAAACCAATCCACTACGCACTCTTGCATATATTTATGTGCTTAAATTAGGTTCATCTTGTTAGGTTAAAACTTAATTGAGAGAGGATTTTTTTCTGAACGTTTAAAAAAATAATTGAGTGAATTCGAGAGACTCACTTGAATATTAGAAGTGAATTATCTAGAGTTAGATCCCGAATAATAATCATGTACCTATCCTATGAAAACCCTAGCTTCTCCCACTAATAAACTTCGTTTCTTATTCCTTGTCTTGATAGTTACTAGTCAATAGCTTTAGAGTCTTAGTTAATTTCAGACTTATTCATATAAATCTCAATTGTTGCTCCTCTTAGATAGCAATCAAGCTAGAAACTACGAAAAACTATTTAAATCCAATCCTTATGGATACGATATTATACTATACTATATTTTATTAGCGAGCATAATTTAAGTGTTTGCTTTGCGCTCATCAAATTTTTGCGCCGTTGCCGAGGTTTGGCAACCAAATAACATTTGAAATAGTTTGTAGTGCTAATTCAGGAATTATTTTATTTTATTTTATTTTCCTTTTTTATGTTTAGTATTCCTTGGTTATGCGCAAGTTACTAGTTAAGATTGGTACATGCCTTGAGCTTCTACGAAGAATTTATACCATACAAGCCAGAGTAAGAGACAAAACTATGACAACTGAGAAGGAAAGAGATCTCACCGAGAAGCTAGAAAAGGTTGGGCAATCCTCAACCCGAGAAACTATGGCTGGAAACAGTGATAATAATGTACATTTGGATGCAAGAGAGGCAGTCCAACTTCGAGAAAAGTTGCACTGGATGTTGAGGAAACAATTATAGATATGCACATAACATCTACAAAGAAGAGAGGGGTCATAGACTTAATCAACATCAACCTTTGCCTGGGAGACAACTTGGAGGTTATGCTAGACCAGTCTACACTCAAGGATTATCCAGTGTTAGACCATGTCTAATAGTAGCAAATAATTTTGAGTTGAAGAAAAGGTTGTTTCAAACCCATCAAAATTGTTGTTTCTTCAGAGAAAAACCATACAAAAATCCAAACACACATCTAATGGACCTCGAGGATATTATGAATACCTTTTATTATAATGGGTTGTTAGAATATGCAGTGTACTTAAGGGAAATCCCTTTTTCTCTCAAAGTTGATAAGAAGGAGCTGCTTCGAAGCTTGCGTAGTGGATCGATTAGAACCTGAGAGGAGATGACCAGAAAGTTCCTTGAGAAATATTTCTCCTCAGCTAAGACGGGCAAAATTATAACAGAAATCTAGAACTTGTGCCAGAAAGAGACTTAACTATTTTTGAAGCATGGGAGATGTTTAAGGAGCTAGTTAGAAAGTCAACATAGCGTAATTAAACTCTAGATGCAGCTCCAAGACTTTTGGGAAGGATTGACCCTGGCCTTGCATAGAACATTAAGCAATGCAGTTGGAGGTCATTTGATAAAAGAAGACTCCAAAGGATATAATTACAATTCTTGATGAGTTATCTGAAGATGCCAATTAGTGGACCTCTGAGAGTGATGAAAGAAGAAGATCAGTTGGTGTTCACCTAGTTGATGCTAATACATCTGTGCAAGTACAACTTGATGCCAATACATCTGTGCAGGCTTTTAGTAGGTGTCTTGTCTTAGCTTCGTCACTACCTTGTCGGGGTTAAACTCGATACTTACTGAGTACATTGGGTATTTATACTCATACTATACTTCTGAACTTCTTGTGCAAATCCTGACATTAGTACTAAAAGAGTCTCCAGAGGTACTTAGCAGATACTAGAGAGTGATTCAAGGTAGAGTTACACTCCATTCGCATGCCTTAGAGCCACTTTCCTATTTTAGTTGTACTGTTTTATTTTATTTTAGACAATATTATATTTCTTTTCAAGCATTGTACTATTACTTTTAAAACTTGTTATGTTATCACAGAGTTTCTTTTACGTTATGTTATCGTTCAGTTGTCAAATGTTTATTTCTTTTCCTTTTGTATTATCTGTTGTGTTGACTTTCCTAGCAAGCATAGTCAAGCACCATTATAACCCCCACTGGATAGAATTTCGGGACGTGACAATCGTCAGCTGAAGCCTTTGGAGAAGCCCATATGATGATTATGATGGGGATATGAGAAAGAAACAAGAAGCAAAGAGGTTGAAGATTTCTTACACAAAAGCAACAATGGAGATCAGAAAATTTCAGAAAAAAGAAGTTCGAGTGAAAGGTAACAAGAACAAAGGAAGAAGACAATTCTTACAGCGAGGTTATCATAACCTTTATTACTGCTACAGCGTGAGGACCCGTCAGTGCTTGCCATATGTATGAAACTTTAAATGGAATGGACTAGATGTCCTTTAAGATTCAAAAATAATGATACTACCGCGTAGTAAATTCCGCCAAAATCTTTCTGCGATACACCAAAGATCATACCACCTCTCGAACATATTTTGGAAAATTATTTAAAAAGTGCAAGGACTAGTTGTACTGGTATAATCCAGCTCTAACATGTGGATAGATCGCATGATGGCACGACGTTGCTTGAAATAAGTTCTATCCCCCCCCCCCCCCCCCAATTCAGTACTTTGGGGGTCATAAAAATGTTTTCTCTCGGCTTACTCATTAATCATAGCTATTTCTATTCGAATCAAGCTAGGCAGCCATTCTCTCTTTGTTTTGTCAAGCATTGTAGCTCATAACAAAGATCCATAAGATTATTCTGGGGAAACTTACACCAATGTCCCAGGTAAATCTCAACTTATTAACTTTTAGTCATCAGTCATAAACTTACCAAAACTAGCCAAGCACATATAAAAATTGAAAAACTAAATAAATGTGATTCTTTATCTCAAAGAACACAAGCAAAAATCACCTTCTATATTTTTAAGCGTGATTAGCAACATTAAGTGTAAGACGGAAAGAAAATTTGACATATGTGGTAGCAAATAAGCTGATAAAATACAACAAAAAAAAATAATATTCCAAATATCTAAGCAAAAAAAGACTTTTTCAATGAGTATAGTTGAAATTTATTGAAAACATATAGATAAGTCGATACACAAAATTTGAGAAAAACTTAAAGTGATTTGGACTGGTTTTGTATCAAAATTCGTAACTAAATCGAGTTCAAAAAATTCTTCAACGATACATGTATCAAACATGTACGCCGCATGTATCTCACATATTTGTGTACCCAAATATACATGTGATATACAATTGATACAATTATGATACATATGTGATACACAAATGATACATATGTGATACATATATCATTTTTTTTCATGTTCGGTTTTTATTTCGTATTTTTAATTCAAATCACCTCAAAACTTCACCAAATCATCCAAAAATTGAGATTCAGGCTCCTTAAGATGTACCCAATCTAATCTAATAATATCCGCTCCAAAAACGTAAAA
Source organism: Nicotiana benthamiana (assembly GCA_034376525.1). Taxonomy (NCBI): domain Eukaryota; kingdom Viridiplantae; phylum Streptophyta; class Magnoliopsida; order Solanales; family Solanaceae; genus Nicotiana; species Nicotiana benthamiana. Next base: position 153,557,194 of record CM067337.1, read on the forward strand.
TGTTGATCTTTTTTTGCTACAAATAGCTTATTGAGTAATACTAGTAATATTTGGCTAATATTAATAATTTTCTATGAATTAGCCAATTTTTATAATGAACTACTTATAAATAGACATAGCTAGTTACTTTTGCTAATTTATTTTTCATTGCTTTATTTACAGCTTCTTTAGCGGAATGCTACGACCTCATTAAAAATAAATATGACTATTTATTCCTGACACTATCTTTGTAGTAAATAAAGATGTAATTTTATTAACTGTGGAGACCATAATATATCTCTATGTTTTAATGGATTGATTATTAGTAAATCGATCGTTACTCGGACAAATGATAAAATGACTCAAGGTTTTATAGAAAACCAAGGAGGTGGAATCGGTTGCCAATTTGGGAAGAAATAATCAATTTAAGAAACACTGATTACAAGTTATGAACCATAATGTTGAGTGGACACCTTATAAAGTTGTTGACAATTTTATTATTTCCTTAGATGGAAATACTTCTTCTTCTTTTAAGAATTTCATGTTTTATCCAATTTGCCAATTAAGTGACAATTCACCAAGTTGGTGAAGCGTTTATTTTTCTTCTTTCTTTGTTATTTTATTTTATTTTTAACTTTTAATTGTTTGTTATCACCGTAGACAACTTGTCTTGCTTCTAAGGTTCCTTTCCCATTTCCTTATTTGTTTTTTAAATTTATATATATCAGAATTGAAAGTTTGAATTGTTTTTATCCTGCAAAGTGATAAGTCTTTAATAATTCAACGAAAGAATACTTTGCACAGGAATTATATTCCGCGGGATTTCGACAAGTGACTTTTTTTTTTGGTTCCAACTTTTTGAAAATTTAAGACCTATTTGACTTTTGAGATTTCTTTGAAAGGATGAACTCTAGAGCCCGTTTGGATATAAAAATTTTTTATTTTTTTTGATAAAATTTCAGTCTTTTTTTTCCGAAATCAATGTTTCGCTATAAAATTTTTATTTTTCACTTGAAAATAAATTTTGAAACTTCTTAAAAATTTAAAAAAATTCAAAATCTATTTTTCAAAATTTTCACGGAGATCACTCATAAAAACTTCAAAAACAATCCAAAATATTATTCTTGTCCAAACACAACACTAAGTTTTACCATTTTTATATGCAAACGCCCACCTAATTTACTCTCCACTCTAGTTTAGTCTTAAATCGAGAATATAGAATTTAACAAGTTTATGATTAGGAGTTAAAATTGGATGAAGCAAATACAAAGTTTTATTTAATGGAAATGGTTATGAAGATTAGCTAACATACGCCTCGGCCATGGCTAGACAATGGAAAAAGCTCCCATTTTCCTCGGAAGTGAAGGATAATGAATTAAGCATAGTAACACCTACTCAGGTACAAATTTGCCGATAGTTAACTGGTATGTGTAGTGCTCCCACAATGTTTCATAACCCAGCTTAAGGTGGGGAAATTGATGGAACGATAATTACACCGGACACCAAAATTCAACAGGAATAGATGTCGTTGACATTTGGTAGCTTCCTACCACAAAAAATTTCAACCAATTATGGAGAAAATCGAGAGTGAAGGGGAGAAGTTTGCTGTGAAGGAAAGTATGGAGGCAGTTCATCTACGACTGAATTTCAAAGCAGCAGGGAATATAGTGCAACCTTCTAGAGCTATTGAAATCTAAGAGGAAATTGAGAATAAGGAAGAGGTACCTGCCAGGTATCATAATAGAAGTTCACATAGGGGTAAGACTTTGAACTATATTCCCCCTGCTATTTGCGATGGTATTGTCATAGTGCAAATTGATGAAGAAGAAACAAAGGAGCGGGAAATTTACTTAAGTACAGCTCTAATATGACATGTTTTGGGGGATAATCCTTATGAAAAATTGATGAATAATTACATTGCCATTGTTTGGAATTTTATTGAGAACCCTCAAATCCTTTATCATGATGAAGGATACTTTATCTTCAATTTTCAAAATATTGAAGATAGGGATTTAGTTCTGCATAATGGACCATATACATACCACAATAGTAGGAATGATTGGGCATTTGGAAACTTCGAATGGCTGCAACAATGCGGTCATATTGAAGTAGAGTTCTTGAACTTCGAATGGCTGTAACAATGTGGCTATACTTATATGACTTCCTACAAACATCAACTGAACCATGCTAGGCACAAGCTTGAAGATATACAGACTCAACTCATGGTCCATCACTTGGATCAAGATTTGATTGAACAAAAAAGGAGGGCTTTGGCAGAGGCTAAAAAATGGAGCAATATAGAGGAACAGGTTCTTAAGCAGAAATCCAGAGCAAACTGGATTACATGTGTTAACTCAAACTCTAAGTACTTTCATGCTCAATGGAAGCTAAGGATAAGTAAGAATGCAATTATGTCAATCTATAAAGATGATGGAGCAAAGGTAACTGGTCCTATACAAGTAGTGAATGAGTTCATCTCCTTTTTTACTAAGCTCGTGGGTAAGAGGGTACTATTCATAAATGTCCAAATATGAAAGTTATTCGACAAGGTCCATGCCTTACTCTTCAGCAGAAAGAGGAACTAATCCAAGAGGTTACATTGGTGGAGATCCAAAATGCAATAAAAGACATGCCTCATGAAAAGGCCCTTGGTGTGGATAGATTTCCAATTGAGTTCTTTAATAAACACTGGCAGGAAGTGGGAGATGAGGTTTGTGATGCTGTCAAATAGTTTTTTGTAACTGGTGCATAAAGGAATTAGTACTACTGTTGTGACTTTAATTTCTATGGTGCAAAATCCTAGTCATGTTAAAGACTACAGACTAATAGCATGTTGTACAACCTTATACAAGAATATTACTAAGGTTATCATAGCAAGAATAAAGAAGGTAATTGGAGGACTGGTAGGGGAGTCACAATCAGCTTTTATAGAAGGCAGATGTATCACAGATAATATTCTCTTCACGCATGAGTTATTCAAAGGTTACAACAAGAAAACTATTTCTCCGAGGTGTGTTTTAAAAGTTGATTTGAGGAAAGCATATGACACACTAGAATGGGCATTCCTGGAAAGGGTTCTAATGGACGTGGGCTTTCCTTATAAGTTCACAAGTTGGATTATGGAATGCATCTCTTCAATAACCTATTCTTTGAATATAAATGGTGGGTTAACTAGGCCTTTTAAAGGAAAAAGGGGGATAAGACATGGAGACCTAATATCACCCTATCTTTTTGTGTTGGCTATGAAATACTTACAGAGGGAATCTGCACAGCTGATGAAAAGTAAACAGTTCAAGTTTCATCCCAGATGTCAAAAGCTTGGAGTGGCGCATATTTGTTTTGCTGTCGACCTACTCATATTTTATAGGGCTGACTTACAATCCATTAGATTGTTAAGGATGAGTTTCCAAAAGTTCAGTGAAGCCTCAGGTCTTCAAGCAAATGCAGAGAAGAGTGCAACCTACTTATGAGGTGTTTCAACAACCCAGAAACATGATATATTACAAGAATTGAGGTTCTCTGAAGGTGCATTACCATTTAAATATTTGGGGGTCCCTTTGGCATCAAAGAAATTTTCAGTTATTCAATACTGGCCTTTAGTAGAGAAGATCACACAGAGAATCAATTGCTGGACATTAAGACTTTTATCCTATGCAGAGCGAGTGCAACTGATCAAGTCAATACTAATTGGAATACATTCATACTGGGCACTGACTTTTCTACTACCAAAGAAAGTAATGAACATGGTTGAAGCTATCTGCTGGTCATTTCTGTGGATAGGTTCATCAACAGTGTCAAAAAAGGCTTTGGTTTTCTGGGAAAAAAATTTGCTTACCATAAGTAGTAGGTAGTCTAAATGTGATGAATTTGGTATTTTGGAATAGAGTTTGTAGCAAAACACCTGTGGGCAATGGAAAAAAGAAAGATAGCTTAAGGATCAAGTGGATCCAGAGATTCTATATAAAACATAACACGTTAGTGCATATGCCAATACTCAAGAATACAGCTTGGGTGGTCAGGAAAATTCTGGAGTCAAGGAAATTCATTGGTGATGTTCGGGGTATCCAAGGTGTCTTATGAGCGGGTTGGATCAACTACAAAAAGGTAATTCCTTTAGCATTAGGAAGCTGTATCGATTACAATTCCCTCAAGTCCAAATATTCCTTGGAAAGGCATTGTGTTGCAACCAAAAATGCATCCCAGATTTAAGTTCATACTATCGTTAGCATTACAAAGGAGACTAGCTAGAGTGGACAGACTGTTGAAGTTTGGTGTCCAAATTCCTCAACCGTTTATCCTTTGTAAGCTTACTGTGAAACATTCGATCATCTATTTTTTAATGCTCTGTGATGAATGAACTGAGGTCGAGGCTATTGAAATGGCTGGGACATTGCCTAACTATTCGAGACTGGCAAAGTGAGGTAGCATGGATAAGTTATATTGCCACAAAAAAAGAGTGGACACTGAAAAATTTTTACTTGTGTTTTTGGTACGATAATTTATACCATATGAAGAGAAAGGAACAAAATTCGATTTCAGGGGTATAGTAAACATGAACTTCGTGTGCAAAGAGGTAGCAGTTCATACACGAGAGGGCAATAAATACAATATTGGAAATCAGCTATTAAAGCTCTCAATTGGTATCCGTAATAGGAAATTTTATCCTTTGATGTATTCTTGTTTTGATGTATTAGATTTAATCATCTGTTAGTTTTGTTTTGTTTGGTCACTTAGAGATAGTTATGAATTCACTTAGTCTAAGGCTCGGGCTGTGTAGTAAGGGATGTAGATGATCTGCATCTACCTGTTTTGTAAAAAAAATTCTTGGAATGAAATAGATAACTATTTATCAAAAAATATATATATAAAGTTGTAGATTAAGATTAAAGAGTAAAATTAAATTATTTTTCTCATGCTAACATAAGAGTAGAGAATACATAATTAGTGATTGGTAGCCAAAAGATTATTACATTCTTATTGGAGCTGTGTTGATTGAGTTATCCCATTAGAGGAAAAGAAAAATTAATATAAATTTTGCCCTTTTGACGTTAAAGATTTTGTTGCTCAAACGTTACTAAAAGAAGAGGATTGTAATAAGTTGACGACTAATATAAAAATATTATGAATTATACTAAATGAATTTGAATAAAATAGGATGAATAAAACATATCGATTAATCATAATTTTGAGATGGGGTATTAATTATCTCTTAATTAATTTAGTAGGTACTTCTTTCATTTCAGTTTATATAAATTTATTTTTTTGATCTATTTTAAAAAGAATAATTATTGTTAAATTTAAAAATAATTTAATTTAAATTTTGAATTTTATCGAAAATAGTTTATAGAAATTGAAAAGGAGAGAGAAGATTTTTGTTGTAGAGAAGAGAAAAATGGAAATGAGAAAAAGAAGAAGGTCAGAATGGGAAAAAGGGGAAGGATGAAAAGAATGGACATTGGGCCTAACTCAACCCCAAAAGCTAGCTTATGAGGTGAGGATTGCCCAAGCCATATAAGGAGACCAGGGACCTCAAATCCCTCCGACGTGGGCAACTCAACACCCCCCTCACGCCCAAATCTCTGGAGCGTGGACAACATAAATGGGGGCCCAACATCGATAACAATAATTGGGATGGGTCTGGCTCTGATACCACGAAAAGAATGGACATTGAGCCTAACTCAACCCCAAAAGCTAGCTTATGAGGTGAGGATTGCCCAAGCCATATAAGGAGACCAAGGACCTCAAATCCCTCCGATGTGGGCAACTCAATCAAATACTTCCGATGTGGGCAACTCAACAAAGGAATAAATAAAGATGGTATGATAATCTATATTATATTAAAAAGAGGATAGTGATGCATGGGGTTAAGCCAAGTGGCATAAAAAATGTCACTTGGCACTTCTAACAAAATCGAAATAGATTTTAGACAAATTTAATAAGGAGTAAGACAAACTAAATTTGATCAAATTTAATTTACATGGTTATTGGATTTGTCTTTGACTAGATATCATTTGAATTAGTTTCTACGATTATGCACGTTTGAGTTATTATGTAAGGAAATAATAATTAGTTTTGTTTACTAAAAGAAAATTAATGACACATATGATATCCTCATTAAAAAAAGGAGTCAGTTTTGGTTTAGACAGGGAGAACTTAAATTTAGTACTAGAACAATCATAAGTTTTGGGGTTTTGTGAATATAAGCAATATCTTGATATGAATATAATTATAGGACACGAATATGCATAATTTCCTCCAAAGTGAGAAAATCAAGAATGCATGACAGGGCTGATTAAGAAATATTTTTTGAAAGTGAATAATCATACAATAATCACGAATCATATTTGGAAAATAATATTGAGACCAAGACTCATTCCAAAATAAAAAAACAATGAAGCTTTGAATTTATTCAAAATTTTTCTGCCAAAGGAAAGGCCATTAATGATTGAAGACCCATAACGATAAACTCTAAACCCTAATGATGTCTTCTACTTTATAAATACTACCAAGAATACTACATTATTATTGGAATATAATCCTATAATACATTACAACTTCAGGCTTTAAAGTATACATCATATAGAAAAAACTAGGTTGAAGCCATTACTCCTTCCAAAAAATTATACGAAAACTAACCTCATCAATGATATATCCAATACAAAGATGCTATGGAATTTAAAGGTTCGTGTCGTATGAGTATGGAGGGTTCCAGATTGCAAATAGACATAATCCATTTTAATTGGAGATAATACTACAGGATGACAAGGTATTTATATTATACTGCGGTAAAAAGCATGTTATGTACTTACAACATAAATGCATATTCAAGAGTTACTGTACAAGAATGCTTGGGACTTTTTAAAATACCTCTACACTGGAGGTTAAATTTTTTGGTTTATAAAAATAAACAAGTTCATTGCTTGCACTATGCAAAGTATATGCTTGGCATTGTATATCTTTTATATGTTTCTTTTGTTAAATCAAATCAACTCAAAACCTATCAAAACTTTTGAATAAAAAATAAATAAAGAGATCAAATCTTATTCAAGTTTTTAAATTTAAAAAGAAAACTCCTAATACGAAAAAAACAATCCTTGAGGTTTCGATGGAGTGTAAAGTATGAGCATATGTATATTTTTTTATACCTATTATTGGATTAAATATTAAATGAAATAATTATATAAGAATTTATAATAGGGAAAAATAATATAGAAAGAAGGTGATGGATACAATGTGAGAGAATTTATGCGTTAAATTTCTTTAAAAGATAAAACAAAATTAATAAATATATTTAAGCAATGAAATAATTTAGAGAAATAGTCATACAATATAAATTTAAGTTAAATTTCAGTAGTAATTAATAGAAAATTATATTCATTGTATTATATTAAACTGGTAAGTTACTAAAAATTTATATGACAATTTATTAATACTAAGTAAGGAATAATATAATTAGATAATCAACGAAAAAAAGAATAAAATATAAATTTCATGGATAATATTAAAAATATAACTTATAGTTAAAATTATGATGAGAAAAACCATACATATATTGTGATATAGACATAACATAAATCATAATAAATAAGAAGTCATAAAGGAATATTCCTACAAAAATTCCGAGTGATAGAGTAAAATTATATATATTAATTAAATTCTTATATAGAAAATTTTAAGTTAATAAATAGAACTCATAATTTCATAATATATATATATATATATATATATATATAACACATAATAATTAAAATATTGGTAGATTTTTTATAAAAAAGGCTTATCTCTTTATAGTTTTAATGATTCAAAATTACAATTAAAAGGAATATTATATCATGGACATACAAAAAAAGGGGGATAAAGTTAATGTTAGAATAGATATACTATGAGCTAATTAAGAAAATAAAAAATAAGTAAATAACTCTAAAAAAATAAATATTTTTATCAAATTATTCGCGCATCGCAGGGTTCTTACGAAAAGTTGCGTACACGGTCAATACTACTCATGATCAAAGGGACCCTAGCTGACGTGTTAATAAAGGAGTGGGTAATAAGTATCGCACACGAACAACTCAAAATAATGAGAGATTTTTCATTTCATTTCATTTTCAGTGGAGGAATAGATAGATACAGAAGAGAGAGGGAGGGGTGGTGGGTGTGAATATGGTATAGGGCCTGAGACCCCTGAAAGGGCATGGAAGTGTTGGTCATGCTGAGGCAACTCATTGGACAAGTTAAACAACTCTTACAACAACAAAATACACATTCTCCTCCTCCTCCTTCTTCTTCTAACTTCTCTTTTCCTCTTCAATCGCCACCGCTTTTACACCTCCCAAGGTTTGATTTTTCTCTTTCTTTCCTTATTTTCCCTCATGGGTTTTCTGTTAATTTTGATTTTTTGTGTGTATTTTGGTCGATCTGTATGATTAAATGCTGTTTGATATTGAATTCCCACTTTGTGAAATGTGCTTATTCCTTGCTTTCTTTGTGCTTTTGGGTTTAAAGGTTTCAACGTTATGATATTTCTGAGGGCTTTGGTTCTTTTGTTGCATTTGCTGCGTTGATCAAATTGGGGAAATTGCATTGTTTTGTTAGTGTGGTGTTTTTATGTTTGGTAGTCCTTGAAATACTACCTAACTGTCAAACTTGTAAACTATAGGTCTTACAGCTTGGTCTTGCTTTTCTTTAGTGAATAAAAATGTCAAAGGTCTTTTTTAAAATTCTGTTTTATTCACAATGGTGGTGCCTGGTTCAGCTTGCGCACACCTTTGCTATTCCACTGGTTACTTGTTACCTCCTGCCAATACAGTTACCGGGTGACTCTGTCATAGGTATTGTTAAAATTTTACGGGCTAATATATTCTGATCACCCGCAACTATGATAAGCTCACAATCCCAGTGCTAGAGTTGTTATGCATAAATCGAGCTCATGTTCTCTTGGTTGTTGAATGATCATTTCAAAAGTAGTTTGTTCCTAGTCCTGCAATGGTACAGTAGTTGTCCTAATTGTCTAATGGTTCATATTGTTTCATTTGTGGTATTGTGCACTGTATGGTATTGGTTAAATACTCTATGGCATTCTTTCAGAATGGATGTTTGAATTTTCAAGAGGGAAATCAAGACAGCTGGTTGTTGGCAGCCACTGGGTGAAGCCAATGGTCTTTTAGACAAGTTAAAGGTCCTCGGTATCTGAAATGCAAACATATGGAAACAATACTCACTAGGCTAGGAACTTGGCTCAAGTGTCCTTTAGAGATTGTTTCGCCATCCCCCACTTGGGAAAGAGCATACATACTGTCTTGTAGTATCTCTGAAGCACAAACCCCGAGCTCTTTGTTTTGCAACATTATAAGTTTGCGAACTTCTTTTCTGAGTTTAAAGTTTATCTTCCTAAGTAAGAGCCTTTGCATTTTAGCCAACAAAATATAATTTTGATATACTCTAGTATAGTCTTTGTCTTTTGGAGACAGAAATTTTTAACACCTTCAAAGACTAGTAAAAGAGATACTAGTTTCTCTGTTGGGATTGAGTGCTATTTTAAAATTATAATGATTTAAAACCTGTTTGGTAGTCTAAAACTTTCTTTCGTTTGTGAAATACAATGTCAACCTACTTCTAACAAAGTACCCTCATGTAATTGAATTTTCAAAAGATGCTTTATACAGCATAATTTTCATCCATTTTGGTTCTGCAATTTGAGCATATTGCATTCTCATTGCAAAGTACAGTCTTACGCAATACATGGAAATCAAAGCTTTCGTCTTCTTTGTCATCATTTTTATTTAAACATAAGCAGATGGAAGCCAAAGTTCCCTCAAAGCAATAGTGAAGATTAGTAGAATCGAAGTTGAAACTCATTTTCAGTTGGAAGATAGAATCTTTTAGAAAGCAAAAGTAGTGGAGCTTACATCAGGATGATGCTTGTCTTGTTAGCTATAGATGGTTGCCTGCTTGCATGGCCTCAATGCTATAGTTATGGTTTCTAGCATTTCCTTTTTCTTTTCTTGATAATGGTGGTGTCCAGGTCAGCCTACGTGTACCTCGCTATTCCATCGGGTACCTGTTCTTTTCCACTCTAACAAGTATAAGTAACTCTACTCACCCAAGTTTAGGTAGACTTGAAGAATCACCTAGCATATATTGTTTTGCTACTAATTGAACCATGGTGCTCCATGGTTATCACCCTTTTCATTGACCACCGGGCCACATACTTGATTACATGTTTCTAACATCTTTGTGACTGAATTATGTGCATTTGAACACGTTTTCTTCCCCTTTAAGTAACATCAACTGGCGTGGGCTAGAATAACCACAATCATGTGAAAGTCATATAGTCTTTACATATAACATATTTGCTAGCTACTTTGTGTATTGGTGAGTGAATTAAGTTGAATATTCACATGTTAAGACTGTCTATCGGAAACAGCTTCTCTGCCTTAACAAAGTAGGGGTAAGGTCTGCGTACACGTTACCCTCCCCAGACCTCATCTATGGGATTACACTGGGTTTGTTGTTGTTGTTGTTGTTATTCACATGTTAAGACTAGCAGTTACGTTCTAGAGATATGTAGAAGAATAATTAGGGAATGCTACTTATAGTAATAGGCTTATTTCTGGATATTTCCAAGTTATTAGGTACTCTAATTCTTACTTTCAGAATAAACGGTTTATTGGCGCTTCCACTCTGCAACGACTAAGGTTGAGGATATTGGTTACACAGTTCTGGCTAAAATGCATTAATTTTTGCATTGTTCAAACTTGACCATAAAAGTGAAACATGTGAAAAACAAATCAGAATGTTTTGAAAAATTATGGAACATGAAAAAAGCCTCCATGTTTAATGTTCTCTTAGACATGATGGTAATCATATTAATTAAATGAGCTAGTAAAAATAGAACTTTGGAAGTTAAGCATGTTTTTAAAATCAAACTTTCTCGCTAGCTTTGCCAAGGTTGAGGTGCAGAACCTATATTTACCTAATCTGGAATCTTCTCAAACGCCTTAGCATTTTAGATAGAGCTGATGCAGTGCTACGGTTGCTGTTACGGGTTCATTTTGCTGAGTTCCTTTGATATGGTTCTCTCAACCTTCTTTGAATACTATATTTTTTTACTTGTGTTGGGTTTGGGTAGGCCAGTTCACCAGGAGGAATGATCTCCCAATTCAAACTTTTTTCTTGAATATTCCATGAGCAAACAATAAAACTAGTATCTAAATCCATGGTTATACCCAATTTTGGGTTCGCCTATTAAGGGATAACTTGCAGTGGCGTTCAGTCCTTTATCAGTTTCTCATATTTATATGATTTCAATGATTCACTGCATAATTTGAAACTTTTTACCTTGGAAGAAAATATGTGAATGAACGAGGTTTGTATCTGTGCAGGTGTTATGTTCTGAATCTTGATGACAGTTCTGCTGAAGACAGTTGCTATAATATAATTATGACTGCTGGAAAATCTGAAAATCTCAAGATGTTGGAACCTGGCAAGCCTCCACCAAAAAAGAAAGCTCGGAAGGAGAGGAATCGAGGAAAAGTGACTGGAACGTCATGCTCCATAGAGAATTTGGATCCGCAAATATGGAAAGAATTTCCTGAAGACTTATTTGAAGCTGTTATTGCAAGACTACCAATTGCCACTTTTTTCCGCTTCAGATCTGTCTGCCGCAAATGGAACTCAATGCTGATGTCCCAAAGTTTTTCTGAACAGTGCACCCAAGTTCCTCAACCACAACCGTGGTTCTACACCATTACTCATGAAAACGTGAATACTGGAGCCATGTACGACCCTACGTTGAAGAAATGGCACCATCCTACTATACCTGCGCTGCCGACCAAGTTGATAGTCTTGCCAGTTGCTTCTGCAGGAGGTCTTGTCTGTTTCCTTGATATTGGACATAGGAGCTTCTACGTATGCAACCCTCTTACTAGGTCCTTTAAAGAGTTACCAGCCAGATCTGTTAAGGTGTGGTCTCGTGTGGCAGTAGGGATGACATTGAGTGGGAAATCAGCTTACAGTATCCTTTGGGTTGGTTGTGATGGTGAATTTGAAGTTTACGACTCCAGAAAGAACTCTTGGACTCGTCCAGGAACTATGTCCTCAAATGTTAAGCTCCCTATGGCACTCAACTTCAAGTCGCAGGCAGTCACCATAGGTAATAAATTTTACTTTATGCGCTCAGAGCCTGATGGAATCGTGGCCTATGACATGGTTACTGGGATCTGGAAGCAGTTCATTATCCCTGCACCCCTACATCTGAGTGATCATACACTAGCAGAATGTGGGGGGCGCATAATGCTTGTCGGCCTGCTGACAAAGAATGCAGCCACTTGCGTGTGCATATGGGAACTGCAAAAGATGACTCTTTTGTGGAAGGAGGTTGACAGAATGCCAAATATATGGTGCTTGGAGTTTTATGGAAAGCACGTTCGGATGACTTGCTTGGGTAACAAAGGTTTGCTCATGCTATCATTAAGATCAAGACAAATGAACCGGCTAGTAACGTATGATTTCTCAACCAGAGAATGGATGAAGGTCCCCGGTTGCGTGTTGCCCCATGGAAGAAAGAGGCAGTGGATCGCGTGCGGGACTGCTTTTCACCCCCGTCTTACAGCTTTGGCTTGACTTGGGATGCTTAGTAAATTTCTAGTCACTGCGGAGTGCGATTTATTTCATGTGGTTTTAGCTTTTCCCATCATAATCTGCAGCCTAGTCTTTTTGCTGAATTTATTACCACTCTCTTGTAAAAACATCTAGTTGTTAAGCTTTTCATTCCAGAGGACTAATTTACGACTAGTTATTATTACATTAAACGTACAACCTCTCAGAATTTGAGAATTTGCTGTGTCTTGTGTATCAGAAAATTTGTTTGTACCTTTTCTATGTGAATCATACATTTTACGTGTTGGGACTTTTAGATAGAATGGCGTTTTAACTTAATTTTCGTTAAATTTACTTATGGTGATTTGCCTGCTATGCCTGTGAGGTCCAAAACGAGGAATTACAAGTATTGCACTTGTTTGATATTGTTCCAAAAGATAATGTAAAGCAAGGATAGTGTGTGAGGTCCTGTAGATGTTTACTTGCATCTAATGCACAACCGCTCTCTGAATTGTGCATTACTGTTACCCATAACATATACACAATTGTTCTCTGAACTAACACGGCTCTCCCTGCTCTTCAATAATATTAGGAAAATTCTTCCATTTGGTAATATATGTTCCCAGCATAAAGGATTTTTATAATAATCGTTTATACTAGAAGTGAAAGGATATTTAAACCTCTGCCAAGAACGCAATAGACACAAATATACCAACACATGAGACAGGAGAAAAATTATACTTTTCCGAGTATCTCACAAGTTAAAAACAGTTAAATTGAAGTTTCTCTTCTATTTCTACATTGGGCTAAACTTTGAGATAAACACTAATACAACAAGCAGGCAAAGCCTATAACACCAGCACTTGTAACTTCCATGCTTAAGCCATGCCCCCGCTGGTTGCAGTCCTTATTATCTGGAACAGAGCTGCAATGGCAGAAAAAGGATTAATTCAACCAAAAAGAAAAGAAACCAAAAGCAAAGAAATATGCATGTAGTGACCTCCTAAGTGACATGAAAGAATTGTATGGGTGCAGGGATACCAAAAGAAAAATAATCTCTCTAAGGTAAAAACCAAAGTATTTTTAAAGAAAAAACACCAGCTTGCCTACACATTCCTAACAGCTGACATACAATGTCAAATATTTATGCACATAGACCTTTCTGGTACAACAACAAGAAATAGATAGTGATGTTCTTGTTACTTGTCTCTTAAGATAAAGAATTTTAGAAGACAGGTTAGATACGAAGATACGTAGATCTTACATGAACCAATGACAACAAAGACAAAGAAACCAAGCAATATAGGGCCAACAGGATACTGGTTTCCCTTTTTTGCTGTAGTTTCAGGAACAGCTCCTCGCTTGGTAATGTTTTTCTCAAACCTCTCAATCTTCCTGTCAGCAAGACGTCTCGATGTCGTCTGATCATATGCAACAAAACAAAGGAATGATTCAGAACAAAATCTTGTTCAAACTACTAGTATATCTTATTGAAAAGAAGGCATAGCCAGCTTTCAACAAGCAACCAAGTCTCTAGTCGGACAGGATAAGTATCAAGCACTCAAGCAAGGAGCTCTAGTATTCAACATTCATATTACAAATATCCAATAACTTACACCTCCCCTCTGGTTTAGGGGTTTAGCAGGGAAGCCGCCTCCCTTATGTCGTGAAAAATCTATGACCTCCCTTTCTAAGTCAAAATCAATGCTGTCCATTTTAAAGGTAATCTGATCAAAATACCATACTTTTCTTACGTTATTCACAGTGCCGATATTAAGATGAAAGTTAGAGCAAAGAATATGAACACGAAAAAATAATAACTTAACAATTCACAACCATCTCCAACAGATAGAGGTTTGCCATACATGATTCAAGGGTCGAGCTGACACAGTGGAAGATTGGAGAACTGCTTCCCTTATTATCATTTCATGGCAGAATTGGAAATAAATTTTTATATTTTGATGAAAGTGTTTCAAAAATACATTTTTCTACACACCAAACACAACCTATATAGAATTTATTCAACTATTTAAACAACCGAAATGCTAACAGCCTAAACCATGATTAAAGCATGTATACCTAGTCTTGGAATTACCAAAAACCAAGCTCCTAAGACTCCTGGAATAGTAGAGCATGAAAGCAATGCAAGGAATACATAGGGTTGCCAATTGGCAGAAGCACTTTCAAAAGAATCCAAAGCAAACATACTATCAATTCTACGCCAAAAATCTAAATCAAATTGGAAAGTCCAAGCACTAAAGGTCTTTTGCGCATTAAGTAGGTAAGATACCCAAATTTACCAATTGCATCAGACAACGAGAAAAGATCTACGCTCAAAAGACACCTATCTTTTTCCTTTCGATTAATCATTGGATTTTGTACAAAAAAAACAATTGATTTAATTTTGCAATTACACATTTTGGTGAACCATTGGATAATTATACATCTATATTCCCTCCAAAATAACTTACTAGAGATAACTCCACCCATTACTTTCAAGGTAAATTATGTGCTACTTACTTTTAACAACAAAAGAGAGATATATTTTACAAAAAAAAAACTGTTCTGACTAACAGATCGACAAAATACTTAAAGATGAATTGAATATCAATCATCAGGCAATGGATCAACGACAATTAAAAAAATACGGGCAACAAGCAATGCCATTGTTACCAAAAACCAGAAAAAATTAAACCAAGAAAAGAAAAGACGACAATATAAGAAGTTATTGAACTGAGACGAAATTAATCATCAGATCAATCATGTGGCCTTGAATTTCAAATCTTAATTAAACTAATAAACCAGAAATAATAAATAAAAATAATCAAAGACTAGGATTTAAATTCTATGGGTTCAACATTAAAGTTCATAGCATTGAGCCCATTATAGTTTTTAAAATTATGGGATCACATCTGCTATTTGTTTCAATTTAGTTAATTTTTATACATTGATCTATGCTCGGCGTAGAAAGTACTGAATCCGCCCGGCAATATCCAGGCAGGTACAAAAAAGATAAAAAAAACAGCAATTAATCCATCGTAATTTACATTTCAAGATCAATAATAAGAAAAGAAAAGACAAAAAATTTCGAGTTTATTGAATTATAGTGAAATCAATGATCAGACAATTAAAAATCCAAATAATAAGCTTGGAGCAACGACACTGACACAAAAATTCATAAAAACAAATTTAAAAAAAAAAGATTTAGGTTTGCATATTACCATGGTCGAAGAAAAATCCGGTGGCCGCTGGTAGATGAGAACACGAAAAATTCAACTAAGGGTTTCTTCTTCCACCTTTTCTCTGCCCCAATTTATTTTGACTTTTTATTCATTGAATTTCTACTGCTTTTGAAAGATTTTATTTATAGCTGGGAAAGAAGGCAGGAGCCCAGGAAAAACGCGTCACACTCCTTCCATTAATTGGACAAATGGGTCAAAAACCACGTATCTTTGCTTAGCTGTCCATATTTGATTGGGTAAGTTGACCACATCGGAATCATTGGGCCTGGGCCTATATTAAGAATGTTAATCTTCCGTACGAGGTCCACCATACTGAAGAATTCTCCCAAAGCCCATTCACAATAACCACCAAAATAATTAGAGAAATTTTCATAAAATACTATTTTTAGTAGTAATTAGTCATTTATAAATACTATTTGCTAAATTATAGTGTATAAATATTTTTTTGTGGTTACAAGATATATTTAATGTATTTAAGCTAATATATTCATAAATATAGTAGCAAAAATAGATGTGAATCAGGGAAGTCCAGCTAATCTTTAAATGTATTTAACTGTATTTACGAGGTGTAATGCAAAATACAGTAACGTATTTTGCATAAAATATGGACCTTTCGACTAATTTAAAATGGAAAGAAAATCAATTTACCTGATATTCTCCTAATATAACTCAACTAACACAAACTATTGCCTATTCCTCCCTTTACAAAAGTTTTTCAATAAAAAATACAACCTAAAGTAGAGCAACATCTGAATTTTATGTTCTCCTGCTTTTTTTAGTTCCAGACCGTACCAAGTTCTTTTTTCAATAAATGAAAAATTGCAATTGATACAATTGTATACTTATGGCAAGTTTAACAGTGTTGTTGCAACATCCTGGCAAGTGGAACAGTGAGAGCAATTACGTCAATTATTCAATTGAGGGAAATATTGATAAAAGAGTATGTATTGCATAATAATTTGCTTGCATCAATATCTAATCAACTGGGTATAGATTTGAGCTCGAAGTCCATTAAAATTCAATACAAAGTAGAAGGAAATTGTACGTTAATGGAAATACAATGATATGTGTTATATGGTGTATGCAGAGTTGAAGAAAAGAGAACAGAGAATTCGGGATGTATCATTTTTGCATTACAACGATTAAAAAAGAACTTGTATCCGGAGCTAGTTTAATTCAAGGCAACATTGTGCAAATAGACGAAGCAATTCAAAGGTACGGTTCCGATACAGATGATACACTTGCTCTAGAATTTGTCAATTCAGGACAAAAATTAGGGTTTTCGAACTGAACAAGGATTTGATAATTTCAAAAACTAATCAAAGAGATAATATGGCTGGAAAGTATGTAAGGATAAGGCTACATTAAAATAGGTGATGGAGCATTATGCTATATCTCAAAGGTTTCAGTTCCTGGTTGATAGGTCTAATTCTGTGAGGTTTGAGTGTATTTCATTCTTCTTTATTTTTGTTGTATATTGTGTTCATGGTTGGAGTTGTAAGTTATATGTTGACGTGTTTATGCATATTTGTAAGATAATTGATTTTCACTGATGTAGTTATTTTTTTTACGGTCATCAAATACATGTATTCTTGTGTAGTTTAATTGTATAAACTTATTACAGTGGTTCTCATAGATTTCCTCTTTGTTGTACTAGTTGTATATAATGTATGCATATAATTATAGATGTATTCAGTTGTATTATTTACACAAGTAACTATGGGCATATTTGTATTCATGTGTATATGAGTGAGATTTTTGTAAGCATTTATGCTAATCATTTGTATAATGATATATTCTTTTCAGCTATGCATTATTATGTATGTCAGAAGATTGTGAATGGAGGTTTAAGATTCGAGAATTAATGAATCAAAACTATTCAAAGTGAGAGAGTATTAATAAACATACATATCTGTTGAAGGACAAGGTGAATGAGCAGCGCCAGGCAAGTAGCAGCTTTATACGTGGTATAATTAGGCCTAAGCTTACTAATCACAAGAGGAAATATACCCCAATGGACATTATTGATAATGTGAAATCAAATTTAGGTGTAGATATTAGCTACATGTTGGCGTGGCAGGCTAAAGAAAAGGCAATAAATTTTTCGAAGGGGAACCAGCTGATTCATACAAAAAATTGTCAGGATACCAATATAAATGGATATGACATATCCAGCTTCGCACATTCGAGCAGTAAATCGCCCAAAAATGAATTTATGTATGTGTATATATCGTTATATGCCTTTATAAAGAGGTTTGATCATTATAGATCCATTGTGGTTGTGGATGGAAGTCATCTAAAATCTTACTACACCAGGACATTCATCTCGGCTAGCACTTTGGATAGTGCAGGTGAATATATGAATTATAATACATTTTGTTTATATTGTAAAGATTGAAATACACATTTTTAAAATTTATATGCAATTGTCTTTACATATCATATATTGCCACTAGCATATGGTGTTATTGATTCAGAGAACGATGTTGCTTAGACGTGGTTCTTTGAGAAATTCAAGATAGCCTATGGTGACAGGAAAAAATATGTGCATTGTTTGATAGAAATGAGAGTATCATTAAATCTGTATCGTGAGTCTATCCAGATGTATCGCATTTTGCATGTATATGGCATCTACGGAGCAATATATGCAAAAAATTCAAAAAAAGCCATGCAAAGTTGAGCGAGATATACTTCTCAATGGCAAAAGCATACACACAGGCTGAATTTGACAGTCTGATGGAGAAGGTAGATATTATGGTGAAATAATACTTGGAGTTAGTTAGATTCAAAAAGTGGGCTAGGTTGAATGCACCTGTTAAGAGAGGATGGACCATGGCGTCAAATATTGTTGAGTCAATTAATGTCGTACTAGTTTCATCAAGGGAATTGCCAATATACGGCGTCCTCGAAGAAGTTAGGAAGATATTTGGACCTTGGAATTGTAGCAACCGCAAAGAAGCTATACATATATACACAATGCATGGAAAAAAGACCAGGAGATGCTAACTTTGAATGAGGCAATGTTTGTACGTATGATTGTACATTTTATTTTAATGCCATTGTATCATATATTGAGCTCTTTCTTCAGATAGCTTAATTTTTTCTGACTTTGAATTATACCTTTTGTAGATAGATGTATTCAGTTGTATTATCATGCAGTAGCCTTATAACTTTTTTGTTTGTTTTCAGCTGGCTAAAGTTAAGTAGATGTTAGATGTATAACAGTGTATTCATAAGCTAAGACGTACTTATAGTTTATAGTCGGCTGATCTAAATATATGATGTATTCTTTTGTATTCAAACATTTCAGTTGTATTTAACTGAATAATTCTGCATTCTACATACATAAATTCATGTATTTAACTGAATAATTGTACATTATACATGTATGATGCATTATTTAACTGAATAATTCTGCATTATACATAAAAAATATGTTGGTATTCAATGCATATTTGATTTAATTCATACTGTTGTATATTTAATATGTCTATTCTATGGTATATAAATAAATTTTTTGTACCATTAAAATACTTCTGAATACCGTTAAATACATTTGGACGTTGCCAACAAAACTTATAGGTCTATGTTTAAATGTAGGTGGTACCATTGATGAAAACTTACATACGGTTGCTGATGAAGGGAAGAATTACATTGTCTTCCTGTTGGAGAGAAAATGTGTTTGCTGGAGGTTCCAAGTTGATGAATTACCATGCCCACATGCTTGGGCTGTATTGAAGATCAAATTTCTAATACCGGAAAGTATTGCTCTAACTATTACAAATCAAATTCTACTGTAATGGCATACGATGTGCACGTGTACCCACTACCGTACAGAAATGAATGGAATATACTAGCTCATGTTGTAGAGTAAGTTGTATTACAACCCAAATGAAAAAAACCTTTTGGAAGGCCAAAGTAAGGGTGTAAATCTGGAGGTTTCGAACCGGAACCGGACCGGAACCGCGGCCCTGGAGGTTCTGCCGGTTCCAGTTCCGGCGGTTCCCGGGAACCGTGGCGGGGCGGTTCTACCCGTTGGAACCGCCAGAATCGGAACCGGAACCGGAACCAGACCGGTTCTGGCGGTTCCAAACGGTTCTGCAACGGTAATTTTTCAAAAAAAAAAAAATTTTTTTAAAAATAATTTCCAAACGGCTCTTTTTCAAAAGTAGCCGTTTGGAAGTTTAAAAAATAGCCATTTGGCCCCCAAACTTTAATTTAACCTCAAACTTTATATAATTGCACTATTTTCCATTTCTCAACTATAAATACCCCCTCATTCTTTCATTTTTATTCACCAATTCATCAATATCTCTCAATCTCTCTCAAACTCTCTTTTAATCTTTCTAGTACAAGTGCTTAATTTATTGTTGCAAATTCGTGAAACATTGTGAAGTTGTTGAATTGAAGTTTTCAAGTGTTCAATTTCAACGATTTTCAATTATTAAGAAGTTATTCGTCAATCCGGTAAACTCGTTTCAACTCTTACGTGCTAAGAATATTTTTATGTGTTGTTAGTTTGCTTAATTATAATTATTATGGCATTTTCGTTGAAAAAAATGTTCGGTAAAGGAAAAGCTAAAACCGGTGAAAGTAGTAGCCAAAATACTACCCCTCCCCCGGCTCCCCGACCTAGAAAAGATAAGCAAGTTCAAAGTAGTAGCTAACCTAGAAATCCTAATGAACCCTTCGGAATCCTTGATAGTGATAACCCGTGTTTTCAATTTAGCGATATTGATTTTCTACATGATGTAGCAGTTGGTGATAGAATAGACGATGATATTATGAATGCACTTTATCCTAATGCACCTATCTTAGAGGGAAATGAGGATGATGATGATGATGAAACCTAAACTCCAGTAGATTTAGATGATACACCTACTAGTCCTGTTCATAACTTAGGTGATGAACCGGCACACCCACCCGTACAAACTCCCACTTTTAGTAGACAACCTTCTAAACGTACAGAAACATCATTAGTTTGGCAATTTTTTATTCAACTAAGAGAACAAGATAAGGCTAAGTGTAAATCTTGTGGGAAATTACTTGTTCATAGGTATACTGGAGATCGTAGTGGCACGGGTTGTTTAGTTAAGCATATAAGATTACACCCTAGCGATAAGGCTAGATATTTGCAATTGAAAGCGCAACAAGAGGGGAGGACAAGTCATGATACTACAGTTAACCCAAGTACTGGTTCAAATCTAGTTCAACCAGGAATAAACACTGTCACCCGACGTATATTATATTACGATCCAAATAAGGATCGTGAAGAATTAGCTAAAATGATTACTGTTATGTGTTTGCCTTATTCTTTTGCTTCTAATCCTGCATGGATTCATTATATTAGAAGAGTATTTAATCCTACATATAAAGGTTGGCCTCGCACCACAGTTAAGGCCGATATTTATAAATACAAGCATGAATATGAACAATACTTGCGCTATTTATTTACCCATATAACTAATCGAATGTCTATTACAACTGATATTGGTAGAAGTAATAATGATTGTGATTATCTAACCGTAACCAGTCATTGTATAGACGAAGACTAGACAATGCAAAAACGCATTATTGCATATAGGATAATTAATTCATAGCACACGGGTAGGTTTATTGCTAACACTGTTTCAGATGTATGCAGATATTTTTGTTTTAGTGATAAAATAATGTCAATTTCTATGGATAACGCTTCTAGCAACACTAGTGCAATAGGTATGCTAACTAGAACACTTAATCATGCTTTTACTAATATTTATATGTCATATTTATCATTTAATTGTTGGTGATGGTATAAGAATATCAAACTTAGAAATTGAAAAGGTTAAAATGGCTCTTAATTGGCTATTTTATTCAAACCGTAGAAGTAGACTTAGAGAATATTTTAAAAAGTGTGACGAATATGGCCCTAGAGAAAGAAAGGTTCCTAAACCTTGCCCGACTAGGTGGAATTACATGTACGAAAGTATAGTAGTAGCGTGCGAATATAGAAACCCAATTAATGCTACGTATAATTCTATGGATTGTGGTGAGGACGATAATGACATGCTAACTAAACAAGATTGGACTAACGTTAAAATTCTTTTAGATTTTTTAGAACATTTTCATGTGGCTACAAATGCTTTATCTGGCCAATATTATCCAACTATTTCTAACTGTTTAGTTTATATTGCCGCACTTGCTAATTTGTTTGTTGATTTTAGCGAGGGAGGGGACATTTATGAAATTGCAATAACTGAAATGAAAAAGAAGTTTAAAAAATATTGTTTTTCAATCCCTCCTATATATGGTGCGTCTGCTATGTTAAATCCAACTATGAAATTAAGAGGTCCTAACTTTTGGTATTCTACTATTTATCAATCTTTAGATCTTTCAGAAGTAGAAATTGCTAAACTAGCTGATGCGAAAGCATCAATTAAAGTTAATGCTCAAACTGTTTATAATGCTTATAAACAGGCGTTAGAGCATGCTAGGCCTAATATTCCAACCCCTACTTCGTCTACATCATAGTCGTCTAAAAGAGCTGCTGGCTTAACAGCTCTTAAATCGTGGACGGAGTTCGGGGTACTCAAGGGGATAATTTAGATGAAATTTCCCATCTAAATGAGCTTCAAGTTTATTTGTCGCAGGGACTAGAGAATGAGAATCCAGACGGCTCTTTCGACCTTTTGGATTGGTGGAAGACAAGGGAAAAGCATTTTCCCGTTCTTGCAAGGATGGCTCGGGATGTTCTGTCGATTCAAGCGTCAGCTGTTGCATCGGAGAGTGCTTTTAGTCAAGCAAGACTACAAATAGGTGATCACAGAGCGTCGATGCGGGACATCTTGGAAAAATCAGTGCTTTTTCGAGATTGGATCCGCGGAGAAAGAAGGAACTTTGGCCTAGATTAATCACAACCTGAAATAGATGAGTGCTATGAAGAAATGATAGCAGAACTTGCTCAGGAAGAAACTTCACCCGGAAGTGGTGATGAACAAGCTTCATTTCCACCACCGCCAACACAACCACCTCCAAACCTTGAAGGTTTTATGAGATTTATTAGAAATAATGCATAAACTATGATGTAACTTGTACATTGGCATGTCTTCTTTTAGTTTTTTTCCCTTTTAATGGTGGTATTAGTACCATGTTGTGCTCATTCCATTGGGGGAAGGAAGACTAAGAAAGATATGTCATTTTGGTCAATAAATATGCTCTTTATCATATCCTTGAATATCTTTTGTCTCAATATTTCTTTGTCTTTACTTCTATATCAATCCTTGAATATTTATATAACATACAATATATAAAATACAACGCAATATACTAATGACAACATTCTTTTATAAATATATACTACTTATATACAATTTATACTAATTACTAACTACAACACAATATACACTACGTATATACAATATATACTACTTAAATACAATATATACTACTTATATACAAAATATACACTACTTATACACAATATATACTAATTACCAAACACAATATATACTATACTAATAACATAGTACACCATATAAAATATATTCTACAATATACTAATGACTACTATACAAGATATTGATTTAAAAAAAAAAAATTCAGAACCGCCGGGAACCGCCAGAACCGCCGGAACCGGAACCGGATGGTAGCGGTTTCGGGTCCGGAACCGCCAGAACCGGAATCCCCAGAACCGACAGAACCGGAACCGCCAGAACCGGAACTGCAGACCCAAATAGACCCAGAACCGGAACCGGATACAGCCTTAGGCCAAAGAAGAAGTGTGATAAACCTTTCAATGAGTTGCCGCAGCCGAAAAATCCACATTCATGTTGTATATGTGGGCAGAGAGGATATAATAAGCAAACGTGTAGAAATGCTTCACATAGGATTTAGTTAACACTGATATGTATTAGTGCTCCAACGATTTGTCATAAATTCTGATGACATTGTGAAGTAATACATTTTGAACCTTTTCGTGAATAGATTTTGGATATAGTTAGCTGTAGTATTCTGTTGATTACGTTCGAATGCAACCTTGTCAATAGATACTTGGACAATCTATTATTGACAATTTCTGACTTGTATATAAATAACCAACCACAATACATCTGAATAAAGTTATATGCTCAGCTCTAATATAACAATTTCAATAAATACAGATACAATTTGCTGAATATATAAGAATAGCAATTGTATTATTCAGTCACTGGATTGAATATACAATGCACACTATTGGAGCTGATTACATACTAATATATAATGTTGAATACATACAAAAATACAAATTGTCTTATACATTTTGTCTACCTTGACTATACAAATCAAACCAAATAAATAAAATTAAACATAGATTTGTATAAGTATGAATATAACCTGCTTAAGTACAATATATACATCAAGGTGAGTACATGCATATAAACCTGTAACATACAGTTTCTGACTTTGATATACAAGTCAAGTGACTCAATCTTAATACATACTTATACGCCCTGTTGAATACATATGAATATATCCTATAAGATACATATGAATAGAAACTATAGATTAAGCATGGATATTTATAAACAAAACAATGAAACATACATTGAAAAATTGCAATGATCATATATGAACACTGTTGATATAGTGATTAAAACATGGTTTTTTTTAACTAAATACCATCTTCACTAAGAACTATTCAAAAACAGTATTCACCTAAAACAACCATCCGAAACTACATTCACTTAAAGTTACTCTAACACTATTTACAACTTTGAATATGACTCCATGATTTGCCAAGAAATCTTTGAGGGTGCTTCATTTCTCTTATGGTATCATCGTCTATTTTTCGCATAGCATAGTCCCAGAGGAGAATATCATATCTTTGACGGAGTATATTAGAATCAAATGTTGTTTATAGAACCTCACCTAGAGTGCTCAGAAACTCAGTGTAGGCCACATCATGCACCCCACAATCCCTGAAAAATATTGATTGTAATAATTAAAAATAATTCATACAGTTAGAGTTTTAAAATGATACAAACATGATGATTGAATACATACATGCTTCCAAATTTTTGTTGAGGCATATTTGATATGAAAATAACTTTATAGAGATCAATATGTGTCTTTTCAGTGTATGCTGAGTAAGTAGACCAATCTATGCCTTGACTATCTCTATAAATTGCACTGATTGATAGATACGAAGGTACAAGCTTAGAAAGCTTATTTATGTCAGAAGCTACATAGGCATCATGACCTGCAAATGTATATGAGTCATAAACTTTGATACATCTCTCTTTGAATGAGACAACAACCAATGTCTAATGTAGTTTGTCCTTGAAGTTGACTAGTATCAATATATTGTCAACAGTATGCCAAGGTACATTGGCTAGCAATCTGTAGCCCCTTATGTACTCACATACCACATCCTCTTCTTTGGCTACATTTGTATTACTATCTGTATCAGCATACACTACAAGAAATTGGATTTCTGGCGGCAACTTATAGCAGCAACCCTAAATGTTGCTGCAAAAGTTATACCTTTAACAACAACATTATAAGTCGCTACTAAAAGTAATTATATCGGCGACTTTTCTGAGGTCACCTCTAATGTGGCTAAAATTTCAATACCCGCTAAAACTAAAATTTTGGCTCCATATTATTTGCGACGACTTTACATTGTCGTCGCTAAAGCCCTATTGGAGCGACTAGTTCGCTACTAAACCCTCTTATATTTTAATTTAAAATAACAAAATAAATTAAATAAAACTCTCAAAACTAGTATAGAGCATACAATACGTTTTCTCTCTCTCTATCTCTCAAATCTCTCCTTCTCTAGAATCCCTTCTCTGCTAAAAGAAAATAGCAAGGGATTATCTGCTCCAAATCTCTTATATCAAGATAAGAAACTCAATTATCAGGTTTCTGGTCAAATCCATTATTTCCCCCTTTTTCTTTTAATGAAAAAAATGATCATGTTTTGTGGCATAATTGAGTTTTGTGAAGGAAAATCGTACATCCGATTTCTCTCATATAGTTGGTGAGTTTTCCCTAATCTCAGTGACTTTTCTAAGTTTTGTGCATATGTTTAACTGAAAACCCATATTAGTTTTATATAAATTTATGTTTGGATTTTTTATAAGGAATCTTTATTCTATAAGGTAAAATCTTCAACATGCAGTTAGGGATTACCATTATTTCAGTAATTTTACATTTGTATTTTCAGATTTTATCTAGAATTTCTCTGAATCATTTGATAATCTACAGGAATACAAAAAAAAGCATACAGAAAGACCCATTTGAAGCCTCTTTGGTGATTTTCACTATTGATAAAACTCTCACCTATTTCTTTTTTGGGTAAGTTAAAAGCTTCTTCTTGAGAGACCTATTGCATACTGGCATTCCTCTTGAATGATTGTTGCTAGATTCTAATTCTTTTGGTAACCTTTCTAGCCTTTGTGTTAATTATTACTCTGTCTCTGCCTGTGTATGGGGTTTGTAATTAATTAAAAGATTTCAATATGATGATAAATTTGTCAGTTGTCCAAAACTAATATTTTAAATATTTTGTTAATCAAATACTACACGTGAATAACAATGACAACCTGCACATAGCCATTCACATAGCCATGGTACTCACTTATTCCTTACAATATGATATTAATGATGTTATACATATTTGATTCCTTTTTGTTCTATATTTTCAATCTAATCAACTTTCAATAATTCCCTTCAGCATATTTTTTTAATTTTCATTCACTGCATTTTCTTGCAACTACCTGTCTATGAGACCAATGTAAAGTGAAACTTCAAAACTTATCTGCTATTGTGTGCTATATTTGTGAACCAAAAAAATGGAAGCCTAATGAGATGAGGCTTTCTTTCGATAAAAAATAAGTACATTTCTGTCTTCTTTATTGGATAAAAAAATATGAACTAAAGTTGTAGATTCATTAAAGTTTCTTTATTTGATGATCTAGCAGTGTGTTTCAACATGAACAGAAACTGAGACTATAGATCTCTCTGTTGTCATAATCTAATTTTTAGTTATTGTACATTTTTCAAGTCTAAGAGAAAACTGCTTCAAAATTTTCACCTTTTGCTTTTATTACTTGTGAACTACAGTAGGACATTAATTTATTTGACCCCAATTATAGTATGGTTTTGGTTTTGATTGCTTATTTGCGTTTCCCCTCAAATCTTTTTATTTTCTAAAAAAATTGTTAAAATAATTTTCAAAATTTTTCCCTTTCTCAACTTATAGAAAGTCAACATTCGTTTCTCGGAATTGATTACATACCCCTCTATTCTTTTCATTTAGAGTATGTTCAGAGTGTCAGGACCCTAGTTCACCATCCGTGGATACATCGTGATGGCACCCAGTCACGAGGACTATATATATATATATATATATATATATATATATATATATAAAATTCGCCGTTTGGCACATACACTTCACAACACAACTATGAAGCAGAATCCCAAAATCCGGAATCTCATGGGAAACACAGGCTATAGAAAGTATATAGTAAGACTCTAACTCCGGAAATGTCTACATCAATGGAAAATAGGAACAACTAGCTAACTACATGATAGAATAGGAAGGAAACTCTTCGGTCTGCGGACGATGCGTATATACCTCGAGTCTCCGCTAGATCTCTCCGCATCGATGATAGTGCGCTGAGAAGAGGTACATAGATCTGCACATGGAAAACATGCACATAAGAGACATGAGTACACCACCGTGGTACTCACTAAGTGCAAGCCTAACCTCGGTTGGGTAGTGACGAGGAAGATCAAGGCCCTACTGAGATAAATATTGTATATGATGACATAGAGAAATACATTACAAGTAAAATCTAAAGCGAGAATCTAAACAGGATAAATAAGGGAAACAACAATAGGAAGAAAAAGACGGAACGATTAATACAAGGAACACTACTCACAATAGAAAATAATAACTGGGGTTCTCTTGGTATGCTCATCATATCCGCTAGGGATCTCTTGGTATCCCGAGGATCTCTTGGTATCCTCATTATTTCACTAAGGATCTCTTAGTATCCCGAGGATCTCTTGGTATCTTCATTATTTCACTAGGGATCTCTTGGTATCCAGAGGATCTCTTGGTATCCTCATTATATTCACTAAGGATCTCTTGGTATCCCGAGGATCTCTTGATATCTTCATATCTTACCATCTCATGTGCCAGGGATCTCTTGGTATCCCGCACCCTCAGTCCAGAACATATCAAGTGCAGGGGGATCTCCCAGGAGGCCAACCCGTAGTCCCAAATTAAATATGCAAGGGGGATCACCCGGGAATCAAACCCGTAGTTCCAAAGTAAATATACACGGGGATCTCCTGGGAATCAAACCCGTAGTTTCAAAGTAAATGTGCAGGGGGATCCCCCGGGAATCAAACCTGTAGTCCCAAAGTAAATATGCAGGGGGATCTCCCGGGAATCAAACCTATAGTCCAAAAGTAACTATGCGCAACCACAATCAAAGAATATTCATAATGAAGTACTACAATACAAGGAACAGATACTTCTAGCCTATCATGTTTCACACCATGCATTTAAGGCAATTTAAGCAAGTAGGCAAGCTAAATCAACAAAACACGACTTTTTCATCTAACACAGGTTATAATTGCAAGTAAGGTAAGTAGGCACAAAAGAAACTCAATCTCAATATCTAAAGAAAAGAACAGGATTTTTCAATAATTAGCTCAAGCACGCACTCGTCCCCTCATGTACAAGACACTCAATTACCAAATAATATATCATAGGGGAAAGGTCATCCACACACGGTTAGACAAGCAATTTACCTCAATCGACTCCAAAAATCAACTTGAAATCACTCCTTTGCCACGGTATCCGACTCCAAATGGCCCAATTCTATTTATTTCAATTACATCTCGTAAATAACCTCTCAAGACACTAGTTCTACTTTTAAATTATAGCTAAGACGAAATTTTAGGTAAAATGACCAAAACGTCCCTCGGGCCAACATGGTGAAAGCCCGAGGTTCGAACTAAAGTACAGTTACCCATTCCCCCATGAATCCAATTATGTGATTAGTTCTGAAATTGGGCCTCAAATTGAGGTCCAAACCCCACTTTAGCAAACCCTAGGTCCTACCCAATATACCTGAATTTACCCATTTAAAACTTCGACTTGATGTTGAAATTATGTTAAATGGTGTTAAGGAGTGAAGAAAATGAGTTAGAAACCACTTACCAATCGTTTTGAAGAAGGAGTATTGCTTAGAAAATCGCCTCTTAGGTTTTGGGTTTTGAAAAGTGAGAAATAGCTGGAAAAATCCAATGTATTTATACTCGTAGAATCGCCCAGCGCAAATCGCACAAAAAGGACTACGGCCGCGCTAGTGGAATGAAGACCTTTTGGCTTTCTGAAGCTAGCCAGCGGGCCGCACAAAAATGACCGCGACCGCATGGCTTTCAGTGCGGGCTGCGCAAAGACGACCGCGGCTGCGCTGGGGGACTGAAAATCGCTTGTCCTATGAAGATTGCAGCACGGGCCGCGCAAGGGCGACCGCGGCCGCACGCTTCCACCGCGGGTCACGCTAAGGTGGACGCTCCCGCACTGGAGTCTGCAGCCTTTTCACTGACCTAATAACATCTGGTGTTTAAGCCTAAGACCTCCCGGAACTTACTCGAAATTCCCCCGAGTCCTCTAGGCTCCAAACGAAGTAAGCACACAACCTCAAGAACACCCTACGGACTTGTCCGTGCGATCAAATTGTCAAATAATATCATATACGTCGGATCAAGCCTCAAAACTCATGATTTTCTTCCGAATTTTTCATAAGACATAAAATTTCCATTTCGGGTCCGAAACACGTCTAATGATGTCCGTTTTCAACAAAACTTTACAGGAAGAGCTCAAATCATATATAAGACTTGTACCGGGCACCAGAACCAAAATACGGACCCGATACCCCAGCTTTTAATAAAATTTCTTTTCTATTTTCTTTAATTAATTTCAGAAAATGATTTTACATAAAAATTTATTTCTCGGACTTGGGACCTCGGAATCTGATTCCAGGTATACACTCCAGTCCCATATTTTCCTACGGACCCTCGGTGACCATCAAATGATGGGTCCGGGTCCGTTTACCCATAATATTTTCCGAAGTCAATTTGTTCAATTTATTACCAAAATTAGCATTTTTCTCACAAAAATCCGTATCTAAGATTTACGGCTCCGTGCCGGGACTGCATACGCAAATCAAGGCTACTCTCAATGAGGTTTTCAAGGCCTCAAAAGTACAGAACAGATAATAAATGCGTGATGACCCCATTGGGTCGTCACATCCTCCACCACTAAAATGACCGTTCGTTCTCTAACGGGCAAAGAAAGAAGTATCTGAGTCCGGAAAAAGGTGAGGATAACGGCTCCACATATCAGACTCGGACTCCCAGGTTGATGCCTCAAGAGGCTGACCTCTCTATTGGACACGAACAGAAGGAAATCTCTTGGACCTTAACTGACAAACCTGCCGGTATAGGATAGCTACCGAATCCTCCTCATAGGACAAGTCCTTATCCAACTGGACAGTGCTGAAATCTAATACGTAGGCTGGATCGCCATGATACCTTTGGAGCATAGATACATGGAAAACTAGATGAACGGCTTATAAGCTAGAAGGTAATGCGAGTCTATAAGCCACCTCTCCCACTTTATCAAGAATCTCAAATGGACCAATGTACCTAGGGCTAAGCTTGCCCTTCTTCCCAAATCTCATCACGCCCTTCATCAACGATACTCGGAGCAATACCCGCTCCCCAATCACAAATACATCTCGAACCTTGCGATTTGCATACTCTTTTTCCTAGAGTGAGCTGAACGAAGCCTAACCTGAATGATCTTGACCTTGTTCAAGGCTTCCGGAACTGAATCTATACCTAGCAACCGAGCCTCTCCGGGGTCAAACCATCCAACCGGTGATCGACACCGTCTAGCATATAGAGCCTCGTAAGGAGCCATCCAGATGCTGGACTGGTAGCTGTTTTTGTAGGCAAACTCCACTAATGACAAGAACTGTTTCCAAGACCCTCCAAAATCAATCACACACGCACAGAGCATGTCCTCAAATATCTGGATAGTACGCTCGGATTGTCCGTCCTTCCGGGGGTGAAATGCTATACTCAACTCTACCCGAGGACCCAACTCTCACTGCAAGGCCTTCCAGAACAGTGATGTAAACTGAGTAACTCTGTCTGAAATAATAGAAACTGGAATGCCATGAAGACGGACGATCTCCCAGATATAGATCTCTGCAGCCGCTCCGATGAATAAGTGGTACACACAGGGATAAAATGAGCGGACTTGGTCAGTCGGTGCACAGTGACCCAAATGGCGTCAAACTTCTTCAAGGTCCGTTGGAGTCTTGATACAAAATCCATGGTGACGCGCTCCCACTTCCACTCTGGCATCTCTAATTTTTGAAGCAACCTACCTGGTCTCTGGTGCTCACACTTCATCTGCTGACAGTTGAGACATCTAGCTACATATCCAACTATATCCTTCTTCATCCGCCTCCACCAATAGTGTTGTCTCAAGTCCTGATACATCTTCGCGGCACCCGGATGGATGGAATACGGCGAACCATGGGCCTTTGCTAGAATCAACTCCCGTAGCCCATCAACATCGGACACACAAACACGGCCCTGCATCCTCAACACCCCGTCACCTCCAATGGTCACATCTCTGGCATTGCCACGCTAAAACTTTTTCTTAAGGGAAACCAAATGGGAATCATCATACTGCCGCTCCTTAATACGATCAAATAAGGGAGACCAGGAAACCACATAATCTAGAACCCGGCTGGGCTCCGAAGATCCAATCTCACTAACTGGTTGGCTAAGGCTTGAAAATCCATTGCCATAGGCCTCTCTGAAGCTGGCAAATATGCCGAACTCTCCAAACTCTCCGCCCGACGACCTAAGGCATCCACTACCACATTGGCCTTTCCACGGTGATACAGAAAAGTGATGTCATAGTCTTTTTTCAACTCTGACCACCTCCTCTGGCGCAAATTTAGGTCTTTCTGCTTAAATAAATGCTGCAAGCTCCTATGATCAGCAGAAATCTCGCAAGGCATACCATACAAGTAATAACGCTAGAGCTTTAAGGCATGAACGATAGAAGCTAACTCAAGGTCGTGGACAAGGTAGTTCTTCTCATGTATCTTCAACTGTCGGGATGCATAGACAATCACCCTACCGTCCTACATCAACACTGCTCCAAGGTCGACTCTCGAGGCATCACAGAAGACAGTGTAAGACTCAGAATCGGTAGGCACTATCAATATAGGAACTGTAGTCAAAGCCGTTTTGAGCTTCTGGAAGCTCGCCTCACACTCTTGTGTCCACTGAAAAGGGACATCCTTCTGCGTCAACCTAGTCATAGGGGCTACAATCGATGAAATTCCCTCCGCAAAGCGACTGTAATAACCCTCCATACCAAGGAAATTGCGAATCTATGCAGCTGAGGAGGGCCTGAGCCAACTTTGCAAGACCTCTATCTTTATCGGATCTACCCGAATGCCCTCGCTTGAAATCACATGGTCTAAGAATGCCACTAAATCTAACCAAAACTCACATTTTGAGAACTTTGCATATAATTGCTTCTCCCTCAGGATCTGAAGCACGACTTTCAGGTGCTGCTCGTGATCTTGCCAACTCTTTGAATACACTAGAATATCATCAATAAAAAAAATAATGAATGAGTCGAGATATGGCTTGAACACACTGTGCATCAATGCATAAAAGCTACTGGAGCGTTGGTCAGCCCAAATGACATGACAAGAAACTCATAGTGACCATATTGAGTCCCGAAGGCAGTCTTCAGGATATCTGGCTCCCAAATCTTTAACTGATGGTACCCTGAGCGCAAGTCAATCATAGAAAACACTCGTGCACCCTAAAGCTAGTCAAACAGATCATCAATACAAGGCAAGGGATAACGGTTCTTCATTGTAACCTTGTTCAACTGGCGGTAATCAATGCACATACACATAGAACCATCTTTCCTCTTCACAAACAAAACAGGAGCACCCCACGGTGAAACACTAGGTCGAATAAAACCCTTATCAAGCAATTTCAGCAACCAGTCCTTCAAATCCTTCAACTAAAGAGAGGCCATTCGATATGGAGGAATGGAAATGGGCTGAGTGCCCGACAACAAATCAATGCCAAAATCGATGTATCTATCGGGCGACATGCCCGGAAGATCAGCTGGAAACACATCAGGATAATCCCGTACCACTGGAACAGAATCAATAGAAGGGCTATCCATACTGACATCTCTCACATAGGCTAAATACGCTGCACACGCCTTCTCAACCATACGCTGAGCCTTAAGAAAAGAGATAACTCTACTGGGAGTGTGATCTAAGGTACCACTCCACTCAACACACGGAATACCTGGCACAGCCAGCATCACGATCTTGGTGTGACAATCAAGAATAGCAAAATGGGGCGGCAACCAGTCCATGCCCAGAATAATGTCAAAATCAACCATGCCGAGTTACAATAAATCCGCTCTGGTCTCAAACCACGAACAGCAACTAAGCATGACCGATAGACGTGGTTCACAACAAGAGAATCTCCCACAAGAGTAGAAACATAGATAGGGGCAATCAAAGATTACCGAGGCACACCCAAATGCGGAGCAAAATAAGAAGACTCATAATAATAAGTAGAGCCTGGATCGAATAGAATCGATGCCTTTTTGTGACAAACTAGTATAATAGTGTGATAACAGAAATAGAGGCAGAGCCTCAGCACGAGCAGAAAGGGCATAATATCTGGCCTGGCCTCCCCCTCGAGGGCGACCTCTATCTTCTCAACTTCCACCTTTTTCATGTTGAGTAGGTGGGGCGGCAACGTGAGCTGTGATCATTGCCTACGAACTCCGTTGGGAACGCTGTGGATGAGAAAGCTGTGGGGGTGCACCCCTCCCAAGTCTAGGGCAATCCCTCACCATATGGCGGGTGTCACCACACTTAAAATAAGATCTAGGAGGGAAAGATGGTTGTGACTGACTAGGGCTAGGTCTGCTAGACTGACCTCTGAAAATACCCTTGGTAAGAGGCGCGACCGAAACTGGAGGTTCATAGTAAGGCTCTTAAGGTATAGGCGGAGCTGGAGCACTGCTGGCTATTGTAAGGGCTGAATGAATAGGGAGTTCCAAAAAACCCCTACCATGTTGACCTGTAAGGGCACCAGAGTAGTGGCCCGACTCTCGAGTTCTCTCTCTCCCTTGTTCCCTGACGATCATACTCTCGATCCTCCTAACAATGCTCACTACCTGCTGATAAGGAATGTCCATCTCCAACTCTTGATCCATGCTAGATCTGATGGGTGGGATAAGACCCTCGATGAACATGCGAACTCTCTTGCGGACTGTAGCAACCAAAGTCGGTGCATGCCTGGACAATCTGGTATAAAGGATAACATACTCCGAAACGCTCATAGCACCCTGGCACAAATGCTCAAACTCTACGTGCCATGCATCTCTGAGGCTCTAGGGAACAAACTCTCTCATAAACATATCCGAGAACTGGGTCCAAGATAGTGAAGCAGCCTCGACTGGACTGTCTATCTCATAAGTGCGCCACCAATCATAGGCAATTCCCCAAAGATGGAAGGCGGTATAGGAAACCCCGCTGGACTCTACTATGCCCATAGTGCGAAGAATACGGTGGCACTCCTTTAGAAATCCCAAGGCATTATCTGTCGCCAGTCCACTGAAAACTGGAGGGTCATACTTCTTGAACCTCTCCAACCTCCGTTGCTCATCCTTAGAAGCAGCTGCCCCGTCCACGAGTTGAACTAGCACTATAAGCGGAATGGGAATGATCCCTTGGGCATGCTAAACCTGCACTCACTGCTCAGGAGTGCGGACGGCGGGAGTTTGTGCTCTTCCCCCGACCTGGGGTGTGGCTGCAGCAAGGGGAAGCTACTTTGCCTGAGCTAATGTGGTGTAAATGGACATGAATTGAGCTAATGTCTCCTGAAAAGGCGGGCGTAGTAGTGGCTGTAGTAAGCATGCCAAGTTCTTGGGCTCCAGCTGGATCTACTGGTGGTGCTTCGGCAGTAGCTCGCGCAGGTGCTCTGGCTGCACCGTATTCGCGTCCTCGACCTCTACCCCGGCCCCGGCCTCGGACGACTGCTGTAGGGGGCGCGGTTGTCTAATCGTCACGAGTAGAGCATGTCCTTACCATCTTTGAGAGAATGGAAAATAGAAGTTTAGATTTGACGTCAAAATACCGCACAACAAGGAAATCAATGAAGTGAAGATTCTTTCTAAACGGTTATATAGCCTCTCGCAGATAAGTACAGATGTCTCCGTACCGATCAGTGAGACTGTAATAAACTGGCCCGTGTTACGTGAATCATATGAACCTAGGGCTCTTATACCAACTTGTCAAGACCCTAGTTCATCATTCGCGAACACGTCGTGATGGCACCCAATCACGAGGACTAGGTAAGCCTAATGGTGCGGAAATAACAACATTCACGATAATAATAATAACATAAACTAAGTAACTTAAAGAAATGTGTATATATAATTCACCGTTTGGCACATACACTTCATAACAAAACTATGAAGCAGAATCCCAAAACCCGGAATCTCACGGGAATTGCAAGCTATAGAAAGTATATAGTACGGCTCTAACTCCGGAAGTGTCTACATCAATGGAAAATAGGAACAACTAGCTAACTACAGGATAGAATAGGAAGGAAACGCTTTGTTCTGCGGACTCTGCAGATATACCTCGAGTCTCCACTAGATCTCTTCACCTCGTTGATAGTGCACCTGAGAGGAGAAACCTGGATCAGCACATGAAAAACATGTGCAAGAAAAGGCATGGGTACACCACCGTGGTACTTAGTAAGTGCCAAGCCTAACATTGGTTGGATAGTGACGAGGAAGGTCAAGGACCTACAGAGATAAATATAATATATGATGAGATAGAGAAATATAGTACAAGTAAAATCTACAGCGAGAATCTAAACAAGATAAATAAGGGAAACAGAAAAAGGAAAAAAAATGGAACGAAACAATACAAGGTACACTACTCACAATAGAAAATAATAACCAGGGATCTCTTGGTATCCCAAGGATCTCTTGGTATCCTCATTATTTCACTAAGGATTTCTTGGTATCCCGAGGATCTCTTGGTATCCTCATTACATTCACTAGGGATCTCTTGGTATCCCGAGGATATCTTGGTATCCTCATTATATTAACTAGGGATCTCTTGGTATCCCGAGGATCTCTTGGTATCCTCATATCTTATAATCTCATGTGCCAGGGATCTCTTGTTATCCCGCACCCTCAGTTCAGAACATATCAAGTGCAGGGGGATCTCCCAGGAAGCCAACCCGTATCCCAAAGTAAATATGCAGGTGGATCTCCAGGTAATCAAACCCGTAGTCCCAAAGTGAATATGCAGGGTGATCTCCCGGGAATCAAACCCGTAGTCCCAAAGTAAATATGCAAGGGGATCTCCCGAGAATCAAACCTGTTGTCCCAAAGTAAATGTGCGCAACCACAATCAAAGAATATTCATAATGATGTACAACAATACAAGCAACAAATAATTCCAGCCTAACATGTGTCACACCGTGCAGTTAAGGCAATTTAAGCAAGTAGGCAAGCTAAATCGACAAAACACAACTTTCTCATCTAACACAGGTTATAATTGCAAGTAAGGTAAGTAAGCACAAAAGAAACTGAATCTCAACATCTAAAGAAAAGAACCAGATTTTTCAACAATTAGCTCAAGCACGCACTCGTCACCTCATGTACAAGGCACTCAATTACCAAATAACAGTTCCTAGGGGAAAGGTCCCCCACACAAGGTTAGACAAGCCTTTGCCTCAATCAGCTCTTAAAATCAACTTGAAATCACTCCTTTGCCACGAGTATCCTACTCCAAATGGCCCAATTCTATTCATTTCAATTACATCTCGTAAATAACATCTCATGCAACTAATTCTACTATTAAAGTTACAACTAAGACAAAATTTTAGGTAAAATAACCAAAATGCCCCTCAGGCCAACATGGTCAAAGCCCGAGGTTTGAACTAAAATCCGGTTACCCATTCCCCCATGAATACAATTACATGATTAGTTTTGAAATTAGGCCTTGAATTGAGGTCCAACCCCCAATTTATCAAACCCTAGGTCCTATCCGATATACCCGAATTTACCCATTTGAAACTTCGATTGGATGTTAAAATTATGTTAAAAGTGTTAAGGAGTGAAGAAAATGAGTTAGAAACCACTTACAAATCGTTTTGATGAAGGAGTATTGCTTAGAAAATTGCCTCTTGGGTTTTGGGTTTTGAAAAGTGAGAAATAACTGGAAAAAACTCGCATATTTATAATCCCGGACTCGCCCATCGTGAACCGTGCAAAAAGGACTGCGGTCGCGCTGGTGGAATGAAGACCTACTGGATTTTTGAAGATGGCCACGCGGGTCGCATAAAAATGAATGCGACCGTGCGACTTTTAGTGCGGGCCGCGAAAAGACGACCGGGGCCACGCTGGGGGACTGAAAATCGCTGGTCATCTGAAGATTGCAGTGCGGGCCACGCGACTTCCACCGAAGCCTTGCTGAGGTGGCCGCGGCCACGCTCGAGTCTGAAGCCTTTTCTCCGACCTAATAACATTTGGTGCTTAAGCCTAAGACCTCCTGGAACCCACTCAAAACTCCCCGAGCCCTCGGGGCTCCAAACCATGTAAGCACACAACCTCAAGAACACCCTACGAACTTGTCCGTGCAATCAAATCGCCAAATAATATCATATACATCAGATCGAGCCTCAAAACTCATGATTTTCTTCCGGTTTTTTTCATATGACATAAAATTCCCATTTCGGGTCCGAAACACGTCAAACGTCGTCCATTTTAAACCAAATCTTACAGGAAGAGCTCTAGTCATATGTAAGACTTGTACCGAGAACTGAAACCAAAATACGGGCCCGATACCCCAGTCCTTTAATCAAATTTTGTTTGCATTTTCTTTAATTAATTTCAGAAAATAATTTCACATAAAAATTTATTTCTCGGACTTGGGACCTTGAAATCCGATTCCAAGCATATGCTTCAGTCCAATATTTTCCTACGGACCCCCCGGGACCGTCGAATCATGGGTCCGGGTCCATTTGACTACGTTGACCGAAGTAAAATTTGTTCAATTTATTACCAAAATTAGCTTTTTACTCACAAAAATCCATATCTAAGATTTCCGTCTCCGCACCTGAACTGCACACGCAAATTGAGGCAACCTTCAATGAGGTTTTCAAGGCCTCAAAAGTACAGAGCAGAGAATAAATAAGTGATGACCCCATTGGGTCGTCATACAAAGTTGGATTTAGCGTCGATATTTCTTAGTAAAGTCTCAAAACTGTTTTTCTATTTTTTTTATTGTTGTTAAATTTTTCTGGATGTCTATTCTAGTTCCAGAGCCTCAAGTGGCATTTTTGTAGATGCCTCTAAGTGACATTTTTGATATTAGTATAATATTGCAACGACGTTATTAGTTACAACGATGTTGTTTGGCTTGTAGGTCTTTGTACTAGCTGCACAAGGGTGCGCAGATGAGGAGCTCATAAGCATAGCCGTTGGTCCTGCACTGATGGTACCTCGATATTCCAGAATGGATTCAGATTTTATACAAGAGATCTTGAGATGAGAAGAAACACTCAAAGTAGTAGAGTCCTTGAGAGAGGAGATGATTCAGACCCTAATAAGGAGTATTACGGTGTATTGGAGGACATTTGCGAGTTTTCCTATATCAGAAATAGGAAATTTTACTTATTCAAGTTTCACTGGTGGGACGTGGATCGCTTGAGAAGGGGATATAGATTGAAAAATATAGTTTCACAAGTGTGAATACTCATTGTTCCTTAAACACAAATGAGAAGTTTGTGTTGGCTTCTCAGTCTGAACAAGTCTTTTACTTGGACGATATGGTTGATAAAGATTGGCTTGTAGTTGTACAGACAAATCCTCACGACCTTTTCAATATACCCGAAAAGGATAATTGTGTAGAGGTTGACGAAGGAAGCATTGTTAATGAAGAAGCTTATCAACACGAGGAAGTTGAATTGAACATTTTGCGTACCAATGATCATAAAAATGATATTGATTTGTATTTACATAGGAATGACCTTGAACCACAAAGTATTAACAACAATCATATAAGCAAACAAGCATAAACACGTGTGCATGATGAAGAAGAGAATTTTATTAATGACTATATTACAGATATATCTGAGGATGAAGAAAAGAGGATTTTATTAATGACAATCATATAGATATGTCCGGGGTGAAGAAAGCAAAGAAGATTGACTTGATAATGATGAATAAGATATTGATGATGCTCTTGAAGACTTAGAAGCAAGATAATATAGATGTCTACTTTTTGTTTTAAAACGTTCTCTATATTTTGTTTTTTGTTGACATAACAATGAAATTAGTTCATTATGCTTGTAACTTTTAATTTCATAACTAGATTATATATTAAGCTTTTGTGAAATGTTATCGTTAGTTTCCAAGTTGTAATCATCAATGAAGAAACCTTTGTAGTGCATTTGTAGCGACAACTTACTATTTTATGAAATGGACGAAGTATGTAATTTTCCAGTTTTAGTATATTTCTCTCATGAATTGGAAGAAGCTTATCTACTGTGCCTATCTGCTACCATCACCAGTGCCCAGCTAATGATTCAACTAATTTTAACTGCTTGTTCCCTCTTTCATTATGTCGGATTATTGTTGGCCTGTATGAACCTTTGAATTGCTTGTTGCCTGTTTTATTATGTACTAATTGTTGTTGCCTTGTATGAACCTTTGGACTGCTTGTTGCCTCTTTCATTATGTACTAATTGTTGTTGCCCTATAAGAACCTTTGAACTACTTTTGATAATCCATTGAATACCACACATATGCCTCCTCGATTGTGCAACAGTGCACTAAGCATCATTGTTACTTATTTCACTGATGTTACAAATCTATACAGCAGTGCACTTCTATTCTTACTGATGTTTTTATACATCTTGTAGGAGGGTCCACATGATAGGATAAGGTAAAGGTCGAAGCAAAACTAGTCGTGGACGTGGCCATTTTCAAGGACTTGGTAATGCTAGAGTGATGTCTCAAGCACAAGTACAACCAATAAGTAATACTGCAACATCTGTATCTCTGCCACAAATACAACAAATAGGGAATACTGCAGCTACTCCTGAGACAGAAGAACCAAATAATCCTCGTCAAGAACCTCTAGGGATAGGATAAATATCAAGTAACCCTTGGCAGAGACCTTCTATAGAGATAGTATTGTCAAGGAATCTGGACAGAAGAGCGCTTCTCTCTCCTGAAGTTGAAAATGAAATGGTGCAGGTTAGTTTTTGAGTATTCAGTTATTACTTTTACTAGTGATTAAAATAACGCTCGCTTCCTCGCTTTAAGCAATAAGAAAGGTGAAGCGTGAAGGTCATCACTTCAGGTAATAAAAGCAACATTGGGAAAAAAGCGACTGCTTCTTTGTACAATGCGAGAAGCATTAGAAGCATTTGAAAATTTGATTTTAATTCTTCGTCTTCTTCAGCAACAACTTTCTTCAGAAGTTGAAGTTCTGCAATTTTGAATTTTATTCTTCTTCTTCTTCTCTTTCTTTTTCTTTTTCTTAATAAACGTCCAAAAAGTGCCGAAATGTTAGAGATTATTTTTTTGCCTTTAGTTCTTTATCAGAAAATTTTTGCCTAATTTTTCCAGTTTCTGCCTTTAATTATCTGCCCAATTTCTGCCTAATTTTTATATGAAGTATTCATAGTTCTTATTGCCTTTCTTTTGTGTTATGTATAGTTGTTCATAAATTCCAATTTCTGACAAAAATTCCGCTTCTTGCTTCTTATGAAATGAGGTTTGTCACATTTCCTTGCTTCGCACTTTTCACAACACTGACTCTTACTCTTAGCATATTTGCACCTATGTAGACTGATCACATGTACTATTTTTTTCTTTGTATGGTTTCTTCCAG
This sequence comes from Nicotiana benthamiana, assembly GCA_034376525.1. Classification (NCBI taxonomy): domain Eukaryota; kingdom Viridiplantae; phylum Streptophyta; class Magnoliopsida; order Solanales; family Solanaceae; genus Nicotiana; species Nicotiana benthamiana. The sequence continues at coordinate 153,598,058 of CM067337.1, forward strand.
CAGTAAAAAGAGAAGAAGAGGGAAATATAAATCCAAAATAGTAGATATAAAAACTAAGTATGGTGAAAAAAATTACAATTACAATTCCAGATGATATTGATAGAGCAGTCAGTGCTGGGGGCTAGAGATATTGTTAATTATTGTGGTTTAATCATGAGGAGCACTATCTCGTTCCATGATTAAAATTGGCAAAAGAATTTTAAAAACATGGAGAAGTAATGTGGTTGAAGGTCAAGGTAAAATTATTTTTAATATCGTAACGACTTCATGTTGATCAAATTTTTTTGTGGTTAGAGTATAAAATATAATGGTACATGTATGTTCAGGATAAATTTGAAGTTCTTGGCGGCGTGCGAGAGTATTGGCTTCAAGCCTTTGTTATCGATACTATGCGATGACTTTTTAGAGCTTGGAAAGCTCGACTGAGCATTTGCTACGCTCACCATGTTGCTAAAGGAAACATATTGTCTCGTCGACCTATATATGTTGATCTAGAGGATTGGAAATACTTAGTAGAGTATTTTAGAAATCCGGAATTTAAAGTAACTTAATAACAATGTTTGATTCACTGCCTTTGAATAATGGCTTCTTAACCATTGAGTTGATGCATGTTTTAATAGAGAGAAATAGAAAGAATAGGGAAAATAGATAACTAAGCATCTTGTGGTACGGGGTCTTTTGCGAAAGTAGAGGAATCGACAGTGAAATATTTTTTTTTTCATGTTATTAATTCAACATCTTTGTTATTTATATATTCATTTATTTGATTACATATTATTTCCCAATCGAACTATGTTTTAGAAAAATCCTGCTACGGAGAAAAGGAACCACTGGATAGATTTTGGGAGATACAACATACACATAAAAATGATAGAGGAGAAATAGTGTGGATGGATCCACAATCCCAGAAGATTCACATTGTATTCTTAAATTAATACCTTACTATGTTTTACTCCTTTTTATTAGTTTTGGTGTAAATAGCTATGAATAATTGAAGTTCCAGCTCCAGGAACTTGTGGCTCAGGAACAATCTGAAGAGAGCGAGTATCCCATGGCTAGAGATGAGATTTTATCCTATGTTCTTGGTGAAGGATAGGCTGTGTTCGTGGTAAAGGGTATGGAAAGTAGCCTCCAAAACGTAGTCACACGCAAGCGGGAAACTTCGAGTTTAGTGTGTCTTCTCCAATAGAAACTGTGCACCAAGAGATGCAAGCTGATATGGATCGAATGTTGCAAGTAGAACGTGAACAAATGGTTGCGGAGTTGAATAGGAACATGGAGCAAGAGTTACAAAAAAGGTTGGATGAGAAGCTTAAACATGTGAATCTGGAAGTAGAGAACAGGTCCAGTCTAGAAGTAACAAAATTGATTCAAGAACAACTGGTTGCTCTCATGGCCGGAATGCAACAGGTAATTTACTCTTAATGTTTTTATATTCTTCCATTTTGATATTTCTTCTTCTTAGCGACTTGAATCTTCTTCTATCCTTCTCAACAATTCTTTTCTTTATCTTCTCCTTCTTTAATTATCCTTATGACAATAAGTTGTTGGATTGGTACATGTTCTCGTGCGATTCTAAAATTTTGAGCGATTATGAAATTTATGTTCTAGTGCGATTCAGGTCTGTTTTGGACAATTATGTGTTTGGACAGTTCTGTGTTTGCCTATTTAGATAGTTCTGTGTTTGCCTGCTGGGGCTCCGCCTCTAAATGACTTATACAATTTTGGAGTGGATCTGAAATGGTGTAATGTAACATGTTGAACCCTAGTTGTTTGTAATACTATGTAATTTTCTTAGTATGACATGATCTTGTAACTTTTCATCGAGTAATTTATAATTAAGCATCTCCAAACATTAATGCGTGGCTACGAAGACTTCATACGCATAGTATAATTTGTAGTATGATCGTGCCCTTTTCTGAGTCTTGAATGTTTTCTTCCATAAACACATGTCTGTTTGGCCAGTAAGGATAAGTTGAAGATAAAGGAAGAATAATAAACACCAATAACCTTGACCTTATCTTTAACAAGATGTTTATCTATGATTATGAGTCATGATTTCCCAACATATTAGTTATAGTAAATAGACAACATAATAGTAGGATCTGAGCAGACGGATAGAATTATCTCAGTAGAAATTGGCTAAGACCTTATATATATGTTAGAAATTTCAAAATATGTGTTTTCTTATCATATGAAAATGATGTTAGCTCATGCCCTATACGTTGAATGTTTATGTCAAGTCTAGTGAGTGGCTGGACATGTAAGTTATATACGGTATCCTGGGCAGATCAATAAAATTTAGATGTATATATAGTTTCTTCATTTTAGAGACTAACAAGTAGCTAGCTAGTCGTTTTTCTTTTGTTATATATTGTGTATCTAAATTGGAAGTGAAGGAGGAGTGCCTATCTTCAGAATCCAGAATCTGTTAGAACATGAAGCTTATGAATGAAGATAGTTGAGATGTATAGAGTTTTGAATTACTTTACTTTAAAAGCTTAAGAGATGCACAAACATCTCATAGGTGCAATGAATGATTAATCACTCCAAAAGTTTGCCTTAACCTAAGTTGTTATACTAATTATGTAATAATCCGACTGATTGTTTTTAGCTTTTGCACCTCTCTCTCCAGTTCTCGGGCATGACTTTCCCCGTGTAATGCATTATGACTTATGTAAATCGTTGGGTTTGGTTTTCAGGGTAATCAGAATGAATTTGGAAGAAATGGTTCTCGATTGAAGCTTGAAATTTGAAAGGTTTGACCAAGATTTGATTTGTTTGTAGATGATCTTGGATCGGAATTTTTATGATTTGGCTAGCTCCGTTAGGTGATTTGGGACATAAAAACGTAATCGAAATGCATTTTGGAAGTGCGTGGAAGGTTGAGACTTGAATTGGCGAAAGTGGAATTTTGGCAATTTCCGATTGGTTGGTGATATTTTGATATATGGGTTGGCAATGGAATTCCAAGAGTTGCAGTAGTTTCATTGTGTCATTTGGGTTGTTTGTGTGAAAATTCAGGTCATTTGGACACAGTTTCCTTGGAGTTTTAATCAAAAGAAGAATTTGGATGTTTTTGGGAAACTTAAGTTTGGACTCGATATGTTTTGGTCGATTTGATATTGTTTGAGGCATTCTGATGATTGAAACAAGTTTGAATAAGGTTTTGGGATATGTTGGTGCCTTTGGTTTGAAGTCCCGGGAGCCTCGGGTGAGTTTCGGAGGGTTGAACGAACCATTTTGAGTTAAGGAAAAGTTGTAGAATTTTGTTTAGCAGTTGCAAGCCTTTTACTTTTCGCATTTACGAGTGGATCCTCGTGTTCACAAAGAGTTAGTTGAGGAAGGCAAAGATTAAGACTTCGCGTTTGTGATGGGAGCTCCGCGTTTACGAAGGGCTAATGATTGGTGCATCGCATTTGCAATATTCGTGTCACATTCACATAGAAGGAATTAAGAGGATGAGCTTTAGTAGAATTAACTCATCGCGTTCGTAATGGATGGACCACGTTCGGGAAGGTTTGTCTAGGTAAAGCATCACGTTCGCGAGGGCTTAGTCGAGATCACGTAAGAGGAAAATTGGTTAAAGTTAAGATATGCTTTGCGAAAATGAGACTCTGATCGCGTCCGCGAAGAAGGATTTTCATGCCTTGGTAGAAGTTTAAAAGGTCGTCTTGACCACAAATCTGAGGTTTATTTCCTCCATAGTTGGTCATTATTGGAGCTTTTTGAAGGAGATTGAAGAGGGATTCAAGGGGAAATATCTGGAGGTAAGAATTTTGGACCTAAATCTCTATTCTATTGTGAAAACTACCTAATAAATCATGAATCTAAGCCTAAAATTGAGGAATTAATGGATGATATTAATAGACTCTAAATGAGTATTTGAGGGGTCATTTTGTGACGACCCCACAGGTCGTTTTCTGAATTAATTCTCCGATCCCCTATTAACTGCATCTCCCAAGTTTATTTATGTTTATTTGATTTTCCGGGACATTCGATTTTGAGTTTCGGTGAGTTTTGGAACACTTAGTCCTAAATGAGAGCTTAAGTGTTGGAAAGTTTTCCATAGTCGGAAGAATGGGAAGACAGCCTCGAAATGGAAATTCGTTGGTTCTGTTAGCTTTGTTAGGTGATTTCAAGGTTAGTAGCGTGTTCACAAAGTGTTTTGGCGATCTGTAGCTAATTTAGGCTTGAAATGATGAAATTTGAATTTTTAAAGTTTTGGGTTGATAGGTGAGATTTGGTCTGAGGGTTGGAATGAAATTTCATGAATTTCTGTAGCTTCGTTATGTTATTTGGGATGTGTTTGCAAAATTTCAGGCCATTCAGAGGTGGTTTGGTTTGGTTTTTGATCAAAAATAGGTTTCGAAAGTTTTTTAAAAACTTAGGCTTGAATTCGATGCGAATTGATGGATTTGGTGTTGTTTGAGGAGTTTTCATGATTGGAACAAGTTTGAATGAGGTTTTAGGAGGTGTTGGCACTATTGGTTGAGGTCTCGGTGGGCCTCGGGGTGATTTCAGATGGCTAACGGAATGTTTGAGACTTTGAAGATTTGCAAAAAATTGTAGCAGCAGTGCTGGTGTAATTTGGTCTTTGCGATCGCGAGCCTGGGGCCGCGATCACATAGAAGGATTTCGGAAGGCTAGTTTAATGCTCTTCCTGTTCGCGTTATGGGGTTCGTGATCATGAAAGGTTAGTTAGTGGTTCTTCGCATTCACATATAAGAATTTGCGATTGCATAGTAGTCATTTAGGGCCCCAATGCTATTACTCTTCGCGTTCGCGTGTGTGGTCATGCATTCGAGTAGCTTTGTGAGTGGAAGATTCGCGTTAGAAGAGCACCTGTCGCATTCACATACTGTAGTTTGGAAACTTGGAATTTTTTCACTTCGCGATTGCGAGGCCTTGGCCGTGATCGCGATGAAGGAATTACAGGACTGGGTTGTGAGGTTTTGAAACATTTCATCTGCAAGTCTCAACCGTTTTTCCTCCATAGTTGTGCATTTTGAGAGCTCTTGGAGAGGAGTTGAAGAGGGATTCAAGGAGAATCGATTGGAGGTAAGTTTTATGAACAGAAAACGTGATTTTGTTGTGAAATTAGCCTAGAAATTCATGAAATTTAATTGAAAAGGGAAGAATTAGGGCTTGGGATTTTTAAATTTTAATTTGGGATTTGAGGGTCATTTGAACTCTAATTTTTGTGTTCTTGTTATGTATAGACTTGTAAGAGTATTAGGTTTCCGAAAATATAAGTTTCACCCAATTCTGGGATGTTGGCCTGAGGGGCATTTTGGTTATTTACCTAGTTTCGCATCTTAGCTTTGAATTAAATAGTGGAGTCAGTTGTTTGAGATATTATTCACGGTATGTAATTGAAATGAATAGATTTGGGCCATTTGAAGTCAGATACTTGTGGAAAAAGTGTGATTTCGAGTTGATTTTGGAGCCGGTTCGAGGTAAGTGGCTTGTCTAACCTTATGTGGAGGATTTTCCCCTTAGGATATGATGTTTGGTAATTGAATGCCCTGTACCTGAGGTGAAGAGAGCGTACTTGTGCTAATTGTTGAAAATTTGATTTTACTTAAATATTTAGATTGAGTTTCTTTCTTACCTGCTTTATTCTATTTGCAGTCATAGCCTGTGTTAGTTTTGAAAAATATGCTTAGTGATCTAAATTGCCTATTTGCTTATGTTTCTTTGTTTGTACTACGTGAAGCATGTTAGGCTAGAACTGCCTATTGCCTTGTATTTCATTGAACTTCATTGCTGAATATCTTCTTGTTGTGGCTGCGTATTTACATTGGGACTACGGATGTGGGATTTATGTATCTCCCCCCTTGTTTGTTTACTTTGGGACTACAGGTTAGATTTTCTGTAGATCCCCCTGCACATTTACATTGGGACTAGGGGTTCGATTCTCGATAGATCACCCTGTATATTTAGTTTGAGACTGCGAGTTCGATTCTCGATAGATTCCCCCTGCATATTTACTTTGGGAGTATGGGTTAGATTACCAATAGATCCCCATGTACATTTACTTTGGGATTGCAGGTTCGATTTCTGATAGACCACCTTGCATATTTATATGGAACTACTGGGTATTTGCATTTGAGACTATGGACCGAGGTTTGAGTAGATACCCCCACATTGATAGTTGGACTACGGGATGGTCTCCCAGGAGATCCGCTGGAAAGATGCTGAACGAGACTAAGGGGTGGTATCCCGAGAGATCCTTCAGATATACACATATGATGGACTACGGGATGGTATCTTGAGAGATCCTTGGACGGTTGATGAAATGGACTATAGAATGGTATCCTGGGAGATACTCGTTGTTGGTATTGATATTGAGCTGCTTTACTCCATGTTACCTTATTCTTTGTTGCCTTGTATTAACTGTCTTACTTCATAACTGTACTAATTTTTTCTATTTATTTCATACTGTTGCAAGACTTATTATTATACTTATTCTCAGTAGGGCCTTGACCTTCCTCGTCACTGCCCGACTGAGGTTAGGGTTGGTACTTATTGAGTACCGCTGTGGTGTACTCATGCCCCTTTATGCGCATGTTTTTCATGTGCAGATCCAGGTACCTCCACCCAGACATATTATTCTCGAAGTGTAGAGATCTAGCAGAGACTTCGAGTTACATTTGCCGCGTCCGCTGACCAGAAGTCTCTATCTTATTCTAGCTTTAGCAGTTAGCTTTCCTTTCTTACTCATGTTTTAGACATTATGGAGTTAGAGCTGTGTATTACATTTTGTTAGCTTGTGTTCCCATGAGTTATCGATTTTGGGATAGTGTTGCAGTATTTGAGATATTGTGCTGTATGTGCCAAGTGGCATTCTACATTTATGTTTTCCATTTTTTTGCAAATCTTGATTTGAGTTATGATTTTTGCAGGTTATTTGTTTTCACATTGTTAGGCTTACCTAGTCATATGGACTAGGTGCCGTTACGACATGTTCACGAGGGCAATTTGGGGTCATGACAAGTTGGTATGAGAGCTCCAGGTTCATAGGAGTCACGGAACACAAGCCGGTTTGTTAGTGTCTCGCTGATCGGTATGGAGACGTCTGTACTTATCTACGAGAGGCTATGTAAATGTTAGGAAATTTCACTTCATTTGATTCCCTGTCATGCAAGATTTTTGACATCACAATCCTAAACTCCTACCTTCTATTCTCTCACAGATAGTAAGGACACGTGCTACTCAATATTTTTGACACTTGTGCCCCCTATTTTAGCCGTCAGAGGCCGGGGCTGGGGTAGAGTCCAAGGACGCACGCGTGGTGTAGCCAGAGCAATTGTGCGTGCTACCGCTGAGGTATCACCTGAAGACCCAGCCGGAGTTCCGGAACCTAACACGCCTACAGTCAATACTACTTCAGCCCTTCAGGAAACTTTGGCATAGTTCCTGAGCATGTTCTGTACATTGACTCAGGCGGGATTGATTTAAGTTGTACTGATTACTTCACAGGTCGGGGGAGGGACTCAAACTCCCTCTGCCCCCAATCTTGAGTAGTGAGTTCCTATTAGACAACTTCCAGGTGTCATGGTGATACAGGCTGTGGTCCCAGTTCAACGGATGGTGAGGACCTCTTGCCGAGTAAGAGACAGGTGTGTCCAGGAAAAAGAGGACATACGAGGTCAGGAGGGAGTATATAGAGGAGTGAGGAGGCCTCGCAGATTGAGGAGACCCACTGGTCCTTATTTTAGAGGTAGAGTAGGCATGGTAGAGGTATCATGGGTCAGCCAGCTCAGTTTGCATCCCAGATTTCACACAGCGTTTCAGGTGTTCACGGGTTTTAGAGTACCCATACCCCACACATTCCACTGCCACATCGGCCGCAAGGTTGCTTAAAGTGTGGAGACATAAGCCGTATTGCCCTAGACTTGGGAGGAGTGCATCTCCACAGGCTTCTCATCCATAGCGTGCCCCGTAGAATTCTCAGGCTATGGTTACAGCCCTGGTTGCTACCCCACCAGCTCGTACTGAGGCTATTGCCTCCGATTCTGTCATTACAGGTATTGTATTGGTTTGACACAGAGATGTATCAGTTCTATTCGATCCATGATCTACTTTCTCTTATCTGTCCTCTTATTTTTCTCCGCATTTGGGGGGTATCTCGAGATTCTTTTAGTTCCCTATTTTATGTTTCTACTCTTGTGGGGGATTCACTTGTTGTGGATCGTGTTATCGGTCATGTTTGGTTACTTTTTCGTGATTTTGAGACCAGGCAGACTTGTTACATCTCAACATGGTTGATTTTGATATTATTTTAGACATGGACTGGTTGTCGCCCCATTTTACTATTCTTGATTATCACGCCAAAATCGTGATGATGGCTATGCCATGTGTACCGCGTGTTGAGTGGAGTGGTACTTTAGATCACAATCCCATCAGCGTTATATCTTTTCTTAAAGCTCAACGTATGGTTGAGAAGGGGTGTGTATTGTATTTAGCTTATGTGAGAGATGTCAGTGTTGATACCACTTCTGTTGATTTAGTCCCAATGGTGCGAGATTATCCCGATGTATTTCCAGCTGATCTTCCGAGCATGGCACCTGATAGAGACATTGATTTTGGCATTGATTTGTTGCCGGGCACTCAACCCATTTCTTTCCCTCCATATTGTATGGCTCCTCCTAAGTTAAGGAGTTGAAGGATCAGTTATAGGAGTTTACTTGATAAGGGCTTTATGCAGCCTAGTGTTTCACCTTGGGGTGCTCTTGTCTTGTTTGTGAAGAAAAAGGATGGTTCTATGTGTATGTGTATTGATTATTGCCAGCTGAACAAGGTCATGGTGAAGAACCGTTATCCTTTGCCTCGTATTGATGATCTATTCGACCAGCTTCAGGGCACACGTGTGTTTTCGAAGAAAAATTTGCACTCAGGTTACCATCAGTTGAAGATTCGAGAGCCAGATATCCCGAAGACGTCTTTCAGGACTTGGTACGGTCATTATGAGTTTCTTGTTATGTCATTTGGGCTGACCAATGCCCGGACAACCTTTATGAATTTGATGAACAGTTTATTTTTTCCATATATTGATTCTTTTGTCATTGTGTTTATTGATGACATTTTGGTGTATTCCCAGACTTGGGAAGATCATGAGCAGCATATATGGACAGTGCTCCAGACTTTGAGAGAGAAGAAATTTTATGTAAAGTTCTCAAAATTTGAGTTTTGGTTAAATTCTGTGGAATTCTTAGGCCACGTGGTATCGAGTGTGGGCATTCGGGTGGATCCGAAGAAGGTAGAGGCTGTGCAGAGTTGGCCTAGGCCGTCCTCAGCTACAAAGATTCGTAGTTTTCTTGGCTTGGCAAGCTACTACCATCTTTTGTGGAGGGATTTTCATCAATTACAGCCCCCATGACTAGATTGACCCAGAAGGTTGCTCTATTTTGGTGGACAGAGGAGTGTGAGACGAGCTTTCAAAAGCTCAAGACAGGTTTGACTACAACCCCAATTTTGGTATTGCCTCCAGGTTCTTATACTGATCATAGGATTTTGCAGCATTTTTTCAAGCAAAAGGATCTAAATTTGCGCCAGAGGAGGTGGTTAGAGTTGCCAAAGGACTATGACATCACTATTTTATATCACCCAGGCAAGGCCAATGTAGTGGCTGATGCCTTGAGTCACCAGGAAAAGAGTTTAGGGAGTTTGGCATATCTACAAGTATCAAAGAGGCCTATAGTGATGGATTCAGTCTTTCGCCAGCCAGTTTGTGAGATTGAATATTTTGGAGCCCATTTGGGTTCTAGCTTGCATGGTTTCTCGATCTTCATTATTTGATCGTATTAGGGAGCGACAATGTGATGAACCTCATTTGCTTGTCCTTAAGGACAGGGTTTAGCATGGTGATGCCAGAGATGTGACCATTGGCGAGGACAGGGCATTGAAGATGTAGGGTTAGGTTTGTGTACCCAATATTGATGGGCTACGAAAGCTGATTCTAGAGGAGGCCCACAGTTCGCGTTATTCCATCCATCCAGGTGCCGTGAAGATGTATCAAAACTTGAGGCAACACTACTGGTGGAGGCGGATAGAAGGATACAGTGGGATATGTAGCTAGATGCCTCAATTGCCAGCAGGTGAAGTACAAGCACCAGAGACCGAGTGGGTTGCTTCAGCAGATAGAGATTATTGAGTAGAAGTGGGAGTGGATCACCATGGACTTTGTAGTTGGACTCCCACAGACCTTGAAGAAATTTGATGCTATCTGGGTTATTGTGGATTGGCTGACCGAGTTTGCTTGTTTCGTTCCTGCGTGTACCACTTACTCTTCGGAGCTGCTTGGTAGAGATTTATATCCGGGAATGGTCCGTTTGCATGGTATTCCAGTTTCTATTATTTTAGATAGAGGTACTTAGGTCACATTATGGTTTTGGAGGGCTGTTCAGTAGGAGTTTGGTACTTGGGTGGAGTTGCGCACAACATTTCACCCCAGATGGCCGGATAGTCCGTGCGAACTATTCTGATTCTTGAGGATATTCTCCATGCATACGTCATTGAGTTTGGAGGGTCTTGGGATCAGTTCTTACCATTGGCAGAGTTTAATTACAACAACAGCTACCAGTCCAGCATTCAGATGGCACCGTATAAGGCCTTGTATGGTAGGCAGTGTAGATCTCCGGCGGCTTTGTTCGAGTCGGGTGTGGGCAGACTATTGGGCATAGATTTGGTTCAGGATGCTTTGGAGAAGGTCAAGGGAATTCAGGATAGACTCTGTACAGCCCATTCTAGACAATAAAGTTATGCAGAGTGGAAGGTTCATGATATTTCCTTTATGATTGGAGAGTAGGTTCTGCTCCGTGTTTCACCTATGAAGGGCATCATGAGATTCGGGAAGAAAGGGAAGTTATGTCCAAGGTTTATTGGCACTTTGGAGATATTGAGGCATGTTGGGAGGTTGCTTATGAGCTTGCCTTACCTCCCATCATGGTAGGGGTTGATATGTTATTTCATGTTTCGATGCTCCGGAGGTATCACGGTGATCCGTCGCACGTGTTGGATTTCAGTTCAGTCCAGCTGGACAAGGATCTATCTTATGTTGATGAGCCATTTGCTATATTGGACAGGCAGACCCGAAAGTTGAGGTCAAAGAACATTGCTTCAGTGAAGGTTCATTGGCGAGGTCAGCCGGTTGAGGAGGCGACTTGGGAGACCGAGCAGGATATGCAAAATAGTTACCGTCACCTTTTCACTACTTCAGGTATGTCTTTATGCTCGTTCGAGGATGAGCGAATGTTTAAGTGTAGGAGGATGTGATGATCCGGCCGGTCGTCTTAAGAATTAAAGCCCTGATCCCCTATTAACTGCTTCCCCAAGTTTATTTCTGCTTATTTGATTTATCGGGACGTTCGGTTTTGAGTTTCGAAGAGTTTTGGGACACTTATTCCCTAAATGAGAGCTTAAGTGTTGGAAAGTTGTCCATAGTAAGAACAGTGTGAAGACGGACTCAGAATGGAAAAACAATGGCTGTGTTAGTTTCGTTAGGTGATTTCGAGGTTAGGAACGTGTTCAAAATTTGTTTTGGAGGTCCGCAACCAATTTAGGCTTGTAATGCTGAAATTTGAATTTTTAAAGTTTCCGGTTGATAGGTGAGATTTTGATCCGAGGTTCGAAATGGAAATCCGGGAGTTGCCGTGGCTTCCTTAAGTGATTTGGGATGTGTGCGCCAAATTTTAGGTCATTTGGAGGTGGCTTGGTCTGGGTTTTGATCAAAAGCGTTTTTCAGAAGTTTTTAGAAAACTTAGGCTTGAATTCGATGTGAATTGATGGATTTCGTGTTGTTGGAAGTGATTTGATGATTGGAACAAGTTTGAATACGGTTTTAGGAGGTGTTGACACATTTTGTTGAGGCCTCAGGGGCCTCAGGGTGATTTCGCATGGCTAATGGGAAGTTTGGGACTTTGAAGATTTGCGCAGCAGTGCACGTGTGTTTTGGCCTTCGCTATTGTGAGCCTTGGGCCGCGATCGGATAGAAGGATTTTTGTAGGCCAGGTTAATGATCTTCAAATTCGCGTTATAGGTTTCGCGATCATGGAAGGTAAGTTAGTGGTGCTTTGCATTCGTAGAGAAGAGTTCGCGATCGCGTAGTAGTAATTGAGGGTCCAGTGCTATTACTCTTCGCGTTCGCATGTATGATCACCCGTTCGCGTCGATTTGTGAGTGGAAGCTTTGCATTTTCAAAGTCTCTGTCGCATTCACATAGTGTAGTTTGGAAACTTTGAATTTTTTCCCTTTGCGATCGCGAGGCCTTGGCCGCGATCGTGATGAAGGAATTACAGCACTGGGCAGTGAGGTTTTTAAACATTTCATCTGCGGGTCTCAACCGTTTTTCCTCCATAATTGTGTATTTTGAGAGTTCTTTGAAGGGAGTTGAAGAAGGATTCTAGGGGAATCGATTGGAGGTAAGTTTTATGAACCAAAAATGTGATTTTATTGTGAAATTAGCCTAGAAATTCATAGAATTTAACTGAAAAGGGAAGAATTAGGGCTTGGGATTTTTAAATTTTAATTTGGGATTTGAGGGGCCATTTGAACTCTTATTTTTGTGTTCTTGTAATGTATAGACTCCTGAGAGTAAAAGGTTTCCGAACATATAAGTTTCACATGATTCCGAGATGCTGGCTTGAGGGGCATTTTGGTTATTTTACTTACTTTTGCATATTAGCTTTGAATTAATATTGGAATCAGTTATTTGAGATGTTATTTATGATATGTAATTGAATTGAATAGATTTGGGATATTTGGAGTCAGATACTCATGGAAAAAGTGTGATTTCGAGTTTATTTTGGAGCCGGTTCGAGGTAAGTGGCTTGTTTAACCTTGTGTGGGGGACTTTTCCCTTAGGATATGATGTTTGGTAATTGAATACCCCGTACCTGAGGTGACAGGTGCGTATTTGAGCTAATTGTTGAATATCCGATTTTACTTAAATATTTAGATTGAGTTTCTTTCTTACCTGCTTTATTCTGTTTGCAATTATAGCCTGTGTTAGTTTAGAAAAACACGCTTAGTGATCTAAATTGCCTATTTATTTAAGTTTCTTTGTTCGTACTACGTGAAGCATGTTAGGCTAGAACTAACATTTTCCTTGTATTTCTTTGAACTTCATTGCTGAATATTTTCTTGTTGTAGATGTGTATTTACATTGGAACTAAAGAAGTGGGACTCCGGTGGCTCCCCCTTGTTTGTTTACTTTTTTACTACGGATTAGAATCCCGATAGATCCCCATGCATATTTACTTAGGGACTGCGAGTTTGATTCCCGATAAATGCCCCTGCATATTTACTCTAGGACTGCGGGTTTGATTCGCGTTAGATCCTCTTGCATATTTACTTTGGGATGCGGGTTATATTCCCGATAGATCCCCCTGCACATTTACTTTAGGATTGAATGTTCGATTCTTGATAGATAACCTTGCACAATTATATGAAAATATTGGCTATTTGCATTTTAAGCTATGGACCGGGTTTCCGATAGATCCCTATGCATTGATAGTTGGACTATGGGATGGTATCCTAGGAGATCCTTTGGATATGCATATACACATGATGGACTAGGGGATTGTATCCCGGGAGATTCGTTGGATTGAAGATGAAAGGGACTACGAGACAGTATCTTGGCAGATCCTTCAGATATACACATATGATGGACTACGAGATGGTATCCTGGGGGATCCTTGGACAATTTATGAATTGGACTACATGATGGTATCTTGGGAGATCCTCGTTGTTGGTATTGATATTAAGCTGTTTTACTCCATCTTACCTTATTCTCTGTGTGTTGCTTGTTGTCTTGAATAACCTATCTTACTTTATAGCTTTACTCATTATTTCTATTTATTTCATACTGTTGCAAGACTTATTATTATGTTTATTCTCAGTAGGGCCCTGACCTTCCTCATCAGTACCCGACCGAGGTTAGGCTTGGCACTTACTGAGTACCGGTTTGGTGTACTCATGCCCATTTCTGCGCATTTTTTTCATGTGCAGATCCAGGTACCTCCACCTAGGCATATTATTCTCGAGGCGAAGAGATCTAGCAGAGACTTTGAGGTACATCTTCCGCGTCCGCAGACCGAGAGTATCTATCTTATTCTAGCTTTAGCAGTTAGCTTTGTTTTCTTACTCTTGTTTTAGTCATCTGGAGTTAGAGCTGTGTGTTATATTCTGTTAGCTTGTGTTGCCGTAAGTTTCCGAGTTCTGGGATAGTGTTGTAGTAGTTGAGATATTATTCTGTATGTGTCAAGTGGAATTCTATTTATTCTTTCTATTTTTTTTGGTAAATCTTGATTTGAGTTATGATTTCCGCAAGTTATTTATTTCCACATTGTTAGGCTTACCTAATCGTAGGGACTAGGTGCTGTCACGACATGTTCACAAAGGGCGAACTGGGGTTGTAACACATTTGGACTGCGATTTTAGTGCTCTTGATATGTATATATTCCTAGGAGGATGCAGATTCTATTGATGTGATTTTTATAGGATTTTGAGACGTGGGCCCAAGGGCCGGCTTTTACCATTTTTGGGATTTTGATGTAAATTTGATATATTCGAGTGGGCTTTGTTTTGATAGCATATTTCAATGATTATGTACTGATTGTAGCTAGATTTAGAGCATTTGAAGGTCAACTCGTGAGGGAAAAGGCATCACAGGTTAGAGTTTTGAACGGATCGAGGTGAGTAATGATATGAAATGTTATTCTGAGGGTATGAAACCCAGGATTACACAACGTTCAGCTGTGTTTAAGTGATGCAAACGCTAGATTATGAGCGTGGGGTAGTGCACCATTGGGGGCCACAAGGTGGCTTGATATTGATATGAGGCTGAGAGCCTGTTTATGATGCCACGAGATGGTTTGATATTGTGCTTGGGCCGTAAGGGGACTCTCCAAGAGTTAGCACACCCCCAGTGAGGGCGTATACCTATTGTGATGTGAATTTTTCTATGTGATTGCCCGAGGGGCTGGTATTGTTGTGAGATTTTGCCTGAGGGGCAGACATGTTGACATTGTGCCCAAGGGGAGAATCTTATGTGCTTATCTGTCTTACTTGCCTGTCATTTACCTATTTAATTATATATTTGTGCCCGAGGGGTGGATTTTCTGTGCCTATCTGCACTAATTGCTTTGTATTCATTTGCATAATTGTTGAAAAATTCATCTATAAAGAAGTTTGAACTGAGCTAAGATACATTATAAGATTTCATAGCTTCATTGCTTTCTTACTAGTTTTGTACTACTTCTATACAACATGTTGATGCACTTTCCATTTTTTCTTATCACTCAGTCTTTAGTTACGATTATTACTCACTGAGTCGAAGTTCTCACTTTACTCCCTGCACCTTGTATGCATATTCAGGTATTTCTAAACCCGGTACTGGGTATTGGTTGATTGGAGGTAGATTTATTGGAGTTTAGCAAGGTACCTGCCGGCATTTAGAACATTCTTTTCTCCCTCATTATTTCATCAGTCTGTATTTAGCAAATTTCAGACTTTTCAGTAATATTAGGACCCTAGTGGATGTTCGTGACTTGTGACACCCCGATGTTGGGCTGTATGCATTTCCGCACTTTTTTTATTTTGCTAAATCTATACTTGTTAGGGATTTATTCTTATAAATGACTTAAATTGACTTATTATACTATTAAAACTAATTTTGGAAATTGTATCGGCTGGCATTGTCTTCACGAGAGGTGCCCTCATGACTAGGTCCGATTTGGGGTCGTGACAAGTTGGTATCAGAGCCTAGGTTACATAGGTCTCACGTGTCATGAGCAGGTTTAGTAGAGTCCCGCGGATCGGTACAGAGACATATGTATTTATCCTCGAGTGGTTGTAGGACCTTTAAGAAAAACTTCACATCCTTGAATTCTTATTGTGCGTCCTTGATTTAGCTTGAAACGTAACTCTTGAAATACCTTTCACATGTTCGTATGTGCGTATGAGCGTTTAGATGCATCGATGGATTATGATTCCCTGATCAAGGGGTGAGATGTGATCTTTGTGTGCTTGACGTTGGGCTAGTTAGAGGACTTGAGGCCGAATTTTTACCTATAGCTTGAGCACTGAGGTGTTGATTATGTGACCCATAATTTTGAAATTATATATTCGATAATGCCCATATTAGTAGAAGTTATGGCTGGATAGTTACGTGATGAGTTTGATGTGACTTTGAGATGCCTTCATATGATATAGAAGCGACAAGAAGGGTATGCTGGAGGATGGAAGAACTATTAGGGGCTTGATTTCCATCTTGATTCGAGTATAGCCCTAAGTTATGGGTGTGTGAAGAACCTTTTCATGTTTCCTAGTTGGGAGTGAAGTAAATTCATGTTGCGGTATGAGCTTAGACTTAGGAAGATGAAGCGACTGCATAATCTTTATGATGGTGGAAGGTATACGGAAATGTTAGTTTGAGGCAAAATAGATCTCATGCGCAGTGTTTTGAAGTTGTGTGATCCTTATGTTTCATGTTAGGAGATCTCATTTAAAAGTGAAGTATACGTGTTAAAATTTGAATTTTGGGTTGCTCAAGAGAGTGGATTTAACTGTTACAAGGGTGAATGTAAGATTTGCAGAAGATTTAAAGTACTAGATGGTCGGTATTTCACAAGTTTGTGAAGGATCAAGTTTAATCTCACTACGGTATTATGGTAGTAGCAGAGTATAAGCATTATGAGTTATTGTGTGTGTTTTTATCTATGGCTTCGAGCCAAGTGGTGGAGTGTGCTATTGATTAGTGATTGCATAGTTATGTGCTATGTTGGTTACAGTTGAGGCGTACATGTGAATACGTAATGGCCTACAGAGATTGAGTTCGAGGATGGCTCGAGTAAAGGAAAATTCTTGACAAAGGTGATATTATGCTTCATATGTGTGTGAGAATCACGGAATGTCTTGAGTTGTTATTGGTAAAGGCTACTTGGTGCATAGAGCAAGAAGTTGGTTGGCTATCTTGGAATGATGTTACATTCTGCGATGTCGGAGTACTGATGAGGCACTAGTTGTTCGATCTGTTTGATCAGGATAATTGCATTTTGAGTAGAGTGAATGACTCTCGAGAATGGTTATTATGCGTTCAAGATTGTACATGTAATAATTAGAAAATTTGCAAGTGTATGATTTGGCTAGGAACTGAGGTTTGCGCTGAGGTGTCAAGACTTGTGTCATTTCTGTATCAATTATGGGATTCTATACATCAGTAGTAGGAAGGTAATGGCTTCAGATTTGTTGGAAGTCTTTTCACGGTAGGTATTTTGAATGTGGTGCTATTAGGAACTTTTAAAAGAGTATTTAGCGGGCTGTGAGCCTTAGACTGTGATGTACTATGCTTGGGTCTCGTTTGGTGAGTCTTGATTGAGGAATTGTGATGCCATAGAAAGAAGGAGTATCAAGTTAAAGGTGAAATAAGAGGAACTCAGATAGATGGGATCAGATATGGTGATTCATGTGTTATATGGAGTTGGAGACTGGGAGTTCTCATGAACATGTTATGTTGTGGTTGTGGGTCGCGTGTATTGGCATTGTGTAGTGACTATCGGGGTTCGGAGACCTGAGTGGATCTTTTGCTCCTTGGTAAGTTAGGATTTGAGGGATATTAGGTATAGAATGGTTGTATCATTCTGGACTTTTGCACAAAGTCGATGATGTTGGCTATGCCAAGAATGCCAAGAATGCCACAGACTGAGTGGTGAAGTTCGACGGATTTTGGTCTAGTAGGGTGGTTTTATATTTTGAAGACCAACAGATGGTTGGGAAGGATTGTCCTTCTTATTTTGGATTTCGTGATGGATCTCAGTGTAGAGACTCTTACCATTGATTCAGGTCTGATAGTAAGGAACTTTTCCAGATGTGTTCTTGTAGCTGGGCATGCTACCAGGCAAGGTTGCTGATTTCGGTATTGATTTGATGCCGAGCACCGTATCGTATTGCACTGGCAGAGTTAAATGAGTTGAAAGAGTAGCTTTAGGGCTTATAAGGGGTTAGTTGGCAGGCCAATATGGATGTGTGTTCTAACTTGAGTCTACTTAGTTGACTCCGAGTTGTATTGCTGAGAGATGTGTGATTCGATTGTTATCGAGCCTATTAGCGTCCTGGTGTGATCTATGAGTTACCTTTCTATTGCAAGGCATTGGGATTTGTATGTTATAGGCACATGTAGTGCGGTGATATTTGGGGGGGGGGGTATATCAGTAGAACTCGAGTTGGAGAAGAATTAGATATTTCCCGGTGGATGGCATATTATTTATGTCCTTTCGGGTTTGTGTGGTTTTATGTATTTGCTTCACTGTGCTTATGATGATTTGATTTGGTTCTAGGCAACAATTGCGGGTTTCGCCAATTTCGAGCAGAGTGAATTGCGGTGTTTCATGTGAACCAACATTTGGATAGGATGGCGCATTGAAGCGAAGCTATATGGAGATATGACCTTGCGGGTTAGATTCGTATGTTTTGTTTCTATGTTGTGAGACGGTTTATCAACCTTGTATTGTGGTGGTACTGGTGAGTTTGTTGTACAACTCTTTCATGTGAGTTATTTCCATGATTTGAGTGTGTTCAAATTGTTGCTTATTGGTGCGCGGATTGCACATGTTGTGGCTTTAGTCTGTATTGATGTGTCATGTCACTAGAGTAGTTGTGTTGGATTAGAGGAGATCGTTGGGATCTTTAATGAATATAATCAGAATATGTTTTAGCGTGTTGGAATGATAATATCGAGGTTCGACTCAAAAATTTGCTATGGTCTTTGCCAAAAGAGAAGTGGCTTCATGAATTGTCGATCGGAGAAATGGTTAGGGTTTACTGCGTGTTTCATTTATCATTGGCAGTATATGAAAATTTTGGAATAACAATTTAGTTGATTAGAGGTTTTCTATCGATATTCGGTTGTTATGTAAAACTAGTGTGATTAGAAGTTATTGCTACCAGTGTTTGAGTTATGTAGTATATCTTGTAATTGTACCCGATGTTGCAGGTATGGGATATTACAGCTTGTTCGGTCTTATTCAGAGTTTAGATGTAAGATCCTGATCTTGTAGATGATTTTGGAAACGAAAATGTGGTTCTAAGGCTTATGGGCTAGGTCGGATTGTGAAATTTCATTTAAATTGTGTTATCAGACCTAAATGAGATAGGGTGACATGGGATCACCCCCGGGTATATGCATGGTAAGGTTATTCAATGATTGTTTGGCTTTTGAAATAACTATAGGCACGTTCGAGGACGAACGCATGTTTAAGTGGGGGAGGATTTAACGGCCAGATCGATCGTTTTGGGATTTTGCACCTTACTCGAAAGTTCTTGGGCATGACTTGTGTCGTGTAATGTATTATGACTTATGTAAATCGTTGGTTTTAGTTGTTGGGTTATTAGAATGAATTTGGAAGAAACAAATTTCAATTGAAGCTTGAAATTTGAAAGGTTTGACCAAGATTTGAATTGTTTATAGATGATCTCGGATCAGAGTTATAGTGATTTGTCTAGCTCCGTTAGGTGATTTGGGACTTAGGAGCATAATCGAAATGCATTTTGGAAGTTCGTGGAAGGTTGAGGCTTGAATTGGCGAAAGTGGATTTCTTGCAATTTTCGGTTGGTAGGTGAGATTTTGATGTAGGGTCGGAATGGAATTCTAAGTGTTGTAGTAGTTCTGTTGTTTCATTTGGGATGTGTGTGCGAAAATTCAGGTTATTCAGACATGGTTTGGTTGGGGTTTTGATCAAAAGCAGAATTTTGAAGATTTTGGGAAACTTAGGCTTGGATCCGATGTATTTTGGTCGATTTGAAGTTGTTTGAGGCGTTCTGAAGAATGGAACAAGTTTAAATAAAGTTTTGGGATATGTTGGTGTCTTTGGTTGAGGTACCGGGTGTCGCACTCCCTTTTCTCGCGAAATTATATTTTTGACATTTGGGAAGACAACTCGTTCCATTTTGGGAATCGGGTTTAAGAGAATTGAAGAGTCGCCACCTAATGATTATAGTGCATTAGGATACTAAAGAAGGTTCAATTTGGATAACCTGAGATTGGGTAAGGATTTGAAATTATCCCAACGGGAAGGTGTTAGGCACCCCTCAGGATCCACTAGTGCGGTTCCCGGCGAAGCTATTGTTGTGACTTAAATAAAAATAACACATAAGCACGGAAGAATGTCACATAAGAGCGGATTTGTCGCATAAAGGTTAGAAATACACAAAGTTAGAAGGCATAGAATAGAGTTGATTTAAAAGAAATATTTTTTTCAGAATTAAAGAGACAAAGAGCAGAGGGGGAGGTTCTAGGTTTATTAATAATATGATCACGCGAATGCAATACCCGTTAATCACTCCTCAGATAGGGGCTACATGTGGTATTAATGCACTGGTCATCATATCTATATCTACCTTTTCCCACCCCGTTAAGGTATTAAAGCGTGGAATGGTCTCGTTTACCTATTGCATGCTATTTCTCGTCTCGATCCTATCTATCCCGGAGGTATTTGTTATTACTAATCCTTAAGGGGGGGAGACATTGGATTATTTGTGGTTTCAAAAGGTTAAAATACTAAGGAAAACAAACAAAACATATATAGCAAGTTTGGGGGAGAGCATATAAACAGATAATAAGGCTTAGACAAACCTCCTTTAAAACCATATAAGGCATATAGTTTAGCATGCCTTACACGTACTATTTGAGATCTAATTAAAACTTAATGATTTGAGGCAGACTGATCTGCTACATAATTTAGATAGGAAGCCTGAGTCAGGGCTGCCTGCTGGTTGTAGTTAATTAAAAAGGACTGATTTAGTTTGTAAGTGACCTTAAGGCTTGCCTAAGTGATAGACGAAAACCTAATGTAGGAAATCTACAAATTTCAGGAATAAGAGTATGAACTGATTACTCATTGATTTAAGGAAAGATTGCTAGTTTAAATAGAAGGAGAACAAGTTTTGCAATTGATAATACATTACTACTGACAGTTCAAACTAGCAAATGAGCGAGGCTATTCAGATTTGAATTAGGACCCATATAGGCATGCTTTCTATGTGTTTGCCAACTTAAAAAACATTGTTATAGACATAGAAGAGTGCAAGGATTCTATAATAGGATTATCCAAACGTTGTGTTCTATTTGATTACATTTTGTTATTAGGACCTATAGACAAGTTTTCCTAGTGAAAAGCGGGTGCGCAAGAATAAAAGAACGACCTATAAGCATATTCTCTATGTGTGTGTGTGCAGGAGCTATAGACATAGCATCTACATGAAAGTACAAGATCCCTATAGACATGGTGGCTAAATGAGATGCAGAAATCTTATACACATAGTAACTATATGAAAAATGCAAGAGTCTTGTAGGCATAATAACTATATGAAAAAATGCAGAAGTCTTGCAGGCATGGTAACTATACAAAAAATTACAGAAGTCTTACATGCATGGTAACTATATAAAAAATGCATAAGTCTTATAGGCATGGTAACTATATGAAAAATGCATAAGTCTTATAGGTATGATAACTACATAAAAAATGCAAGAGTCTTATATGCATGGTAGCTATATGAAAAATGTAGGAATTAGAGATTCCTATAGGTGGGTTATCTACCTATATGCATAGTTATTCCACCCTTTTCACTAATCATCCCCAAAAGTTATTCAAGTTATTACAGTCTAGAGAAAAATAAGGTTAAAAAATACATCAGAAATTTGAAAGTTACAACCAAGGAAAGCCTGATTTATATTCCCGTCTAATTTATGAAATAAACCAACTCCAAATATCAATATTTCAACGACTTTCTCTTATTTGGATGTGTCAGATCCCTAAGAGCCTCATATGGACTTCGGACAGTGCTCACACCCAAATGTATTACAAGGTTAAGACATAGTGCAGTATGGAAGGGCCAGCCCTTAGTGTCCAAGTTCAGAGGGAACTCAAGGTGCCAAGGCAAGGCTCACAAGAGTGGGCAGAACTTAGGAACTAAGAGGGAGAGTGCAAGTGCAGAATTCCAAGAGGGCATAAGGAAAGGGAAACGGGGAATAACTTAGATTCAATGCACAAAGGGGTATAGGGGAGTGGGGACTATGAGATATGCTGATACACCCTCCAGCCTATTTAGAGGTTAAGACCTCATTGGTTCGAACGTCAGTTCAGGAACAACAACTCATATTGCCATGCCCTAAGTCACAACTCACAAACATATAGGGGCAATGGGATAGGGAATAAAGATTCACTGTAGAAACAGGCAGTATAACATAGACTGTGAAGCCCCGTGAAAATTTCCGCTCAAAACCCGAATCTCATAGTGCCTAGCTAGAGCTAGGTGTTAGAAACTCATAACATTTCTTCGCGATGAGCTTGCGAGCCGTAGTTTGGATTCTTAGAGTTGATCTATGCATTTAAAAGTCAAGAATCAAAGATTTCCAAAAAAGCGCAAGAATGCGGTCACTTATCAGGTATGCAGATCGCATTTCTACTGTAGAGTGAGTCAGTGTGTTAGCTAATTTGAGGTTGAAAATGCGGTCCATTATGGGATCTCATAAACGATATGCATACTGCATAGTCGTTGCATAATTCCCTTGGGATTTTGTGAAGGTCAGTTGTGCGGTGTATTATGCGACCACAGAACGGTTATGTGGACCGCATTTCCGTTGCATACCAAAATAAAATGTACAGATTTTGGGAAATTTTCTACCGCCCAATCGGTGGCCTGAATTTACACTCTGCGATCGCAGATCAGACTCGAGGCTCTAATTTTCTAATTTTTAAACCGACCCTCCTATCATTATATTCGGTATTATAGTTCATTTGAGCATCTTTCTGAGCATTTCTAGAGTAACAGAGAGGGGTCTTAGAGAAGAAAAGTTCTCCCCATAAAATTACTCCAAAGAATCTTAATAAATCCTTAAAGATAATCAAGTGAAGGCATCTAAATCTTCATCCCAAGAGGTAAGGCTTCATCACCTCAGTTCTTATTTCTACACTCAACTATAAGGGGTCAGTAGTAAGGAAATTCACGGGTATAAGAATTGTTTTCTTTGCATGAATATCAAAACTTAGGGTATTGGGAAGTAATAAACTACAAAAGGAAACAATTGGGGTATAAAATAGTAGAAATCTCTCTCAAAAGGGGCCATCATAATGCACGTGTAGTGTTCAATATTATGCATGAACCAAGCTAGAATGTCGATCTTGTCTCTAATTCTCAGTTTAATTTGTGATTCATGCATCATACATTGAAGTGATAAGAAATCTAAAAATTTTTAAAGAGTAAGGAAAGCTATATTGAGGTATGTATGGCTAAAACCCCATTTTAGTAGAAATTTAGCTTCGTTGGCATTACGAAAGTGGGGTAAGGTTTGGATTGTTAATGTATTTGTTGTTATTGTCCGTTAGTAGATTTGCAATTATACACACATATACATGAAGAATGTGCCTCAATGTGAGTAATGTACAATTCCTGATAATTAAGGATGTGTGATGAATACAATTATGTGTTGAAATGTTTAGGCTATAAGCCAAGATTGAAACTGAGAATTTATCCATGCTAGCTATGTGCTCACTTACCTGTGCTTGCAACTTGCATTACTTTTGTATATGCCTTTGATCATAACATGCCAGATGAATATTGAAAATGGAAATAATGTGATAATGGTGGCCCTTAGTGCCAAGGACTTGATATGATATGTGTGAAATAAAGATTCAGATGTGATGATTAATGAGAAAGGAACAACGCCCAGGCAAGGCGGCCTAACCGATCGGGTCGTGATCGGGCACCTTGCCACACTGATGGTTGTAATGTACGGATATTGAATCACGGATAAGGGAAATGAAATGGTCATTGAGATATATGCCTCCAATGAGGAAACCTAGCCGGCCGGGTCGTGATCGGACTCCGCTCAATATAGCGGTGGTATTGAGAATAGTGATGAGCATACGAAAGAAAATCCCAAAAGTCAGTTATGGAAATTATGTGAAAAGTTATAGTATTTGCATACTTGATTTACTCATGAAACTTTCTTGTACTTGCTTGGTAGTTCTTTCTAGTAAAATGGTGTTTAGTTATACATACTAGTACTATTCCATGCTACTGACATCCCTTTTGCCGGGGCGCTACATTTTTAAATGAATATATGAGGCTCCAAAGCGGATAGTGCCGATCGTGTGTAGCGGAGCATCCTTCTTCACAAGTCTTGGTGGGCCCCTTTCTCCTCTAAGGAGTTATATCGCGTACCTTTTTGTTATTGTGTACGTCCAGTTTTGAGGTATAGTCGGGGCCTTGTTGCCGACACTGTTATGCATATATTTTGTATCCTTACAAGCTCCGTAGACATATGTGTGGGTTATGTACGGGTATTTGGGGAGTCTAGTAGCGATGTTGCAATTTTGCACTCATGCTATTTATAAATTGTAACTTTATTAGAATTTTTGAAGCTAACCTATCTACGGTTAAATGTGAAGATGTGAAATGAACTAAAGATGTTGAATATAATATCTTTCCTTGTCCAAACAAATGAACGCTTGGGTTCCTTATTCATATTATTTTGGGTAGGAATTGTTTGAAAAGGCTTGCTCAGTTGGGTTCACTCGATTGCGTGCCGGTCGCGCCTCTTAAGGTTAGGACACGACAAACTTGGTATCGAGCCTAAGGTTCCAAAGTGTCCTAGGATGTCTCGGAGCCATTTTTGGTGGAGTCCTCTTTATCGGTGTGTAGTCGACCACATCTATAAGTTGGAGGCTACTTGGGCATGTAGGAATAACACCCTTCTTTGATATTTTGGATCGTGCGGTGAAACTATTTCCTTCCTAACCAATGAATTGTTCTATCTTTCAGTAAATGGCACCTAAGAAGAAAGCGAGAATTGGCCAAGAAGCCAATGCCACTCCAGGAATGGCTGGTTATTCATTGCTTGATGTTGCGGGAGAGGTTAGTTGCCTACTATTACTCTGGCTGATCCTTCTATTCTAGAATAGACTACCCCAGTTCCTACACCTCCGAAGGGTACCACTATCCCTCCCGTTGACACTTCTGTCCCGCCTCCAGCCCTAGGTTCAGGTTCTGGTATTTCTGATAGGGATCTTAGGGGAGCTATTCAAATGCTGACCCAGTTAGTGGCCTCTCAGGCCTAGAGGTCAAATGTTGTGCCCAGTTCATCCAACCAGCAAGGGGATTCTACTAGTTCCAGGGTAAATAGATTCCTTTAGTTAGACCCTTCGATATTTACAGGTGCCACTCTGGAAGAAGACCCCCATGATTTCATGGATGAGATGCGCAAGACCTTCAGGGTGATGCATGCAAGCGAGACAGAGGGAGTGGAGTTGGCTGCCTACTGTCTGAAAGGGGTGGACTATTCGTGGTTTGAGTTGTGGGAGGATTCCCGTGAGGAGGGGCGTCCTCCGGCGAAGTGGAGTGAGTTTGCACACGCCATTATGGATCATTTCCTGCCTATTGAGACAAGGGAAGCGTATGCAGCGGAGTTTGAAAATTTTAGGCAAGGTAAGAGGAGTGTGTGGGAGTACTACATGGAGTTTGCTCGCTTATCAAAGTATGCCATTCATATGTCGACCACCATGGATGCCAAGGAGCACCGATTTGCTTAGGCAATAGAGAACCGCAAGCTGAAGAATAGAATGGAGAGCGAGCGTAATAGTATGGCCCAGTCTACAGGCAACATGGGAGAGTCACTAGGAGGGGGAAGATCAGTTTTCAGACGAGGATCATCAGGGCCTTCCCAGTCAGTTGCAAAGTCTTCAACCAGTGCACCGCTATCAAGGCCCAGCCAGCAAAAATGTAGTCGTTTTAGGCCATGTCAGGGCAATAGGGGATCCCATTAGCGGGGTCGGTAAGGAAAGAGGTTTCAGCAGCAACAGAGGTCCCCGTGCCCTAGGTGCGGGTAGATGCACTTGGGAATTTGCTATATAGAGTTGCCCATATGATATAGATGTGGGATGAGGGTGAATATTCAGAGGAAATGTCGTGTGTCTCACCAAGGAGCAAGTAGGGGCACTATCGATGCCCCTATTTCTAAGGCAAAATCTGGTTTAACCTTTGGAGGAAAACTTGTTCCCTTTTGGAAATTGGGTTTTGAATTTGAAGAGTCTCCACCAAATGATTAGTGTATTAGGACACTAAAAAGGGTTTGAGTTGGTAAACCAGAGTTTGGATAAAGGATAGAAATTATCTCGGGGGGGGGGGGGAGGGGGAAGGTGTTAGGCACCCCCCAAAACTAGTGTGGTTCCCGGCCATGTTATAATTGTGATTTCACGTAATAAGTAAGCAAATAAGGGTTCAAGTAGAAGGAGTTATCACTTGATTTTGCAAGTAAATTAAAATTTGAGGAAAAGTAAAGAGGACAGAAATTTTAAGAAAAATTTAAACAATTAAAAAATAAACAAGTAAAGGGGAAGGGGGTCCATGGTTTATGATTAATATGGATCACGTCAATGTAATACCCATCACTCCTCAAAAGAGAGGGGCTACATGAGGTATTAGCGCACTAGTCATCATATCCATATCTACCCTTCCCACCCCGTCAAGGTATTAAAGCACGAAAAATTATCGTTACTTATCACATGCTATTACCCGCCCCAATTGTATCAGTCCTGGAGGCGTTAGGACTACTAATCCTATAAGGGTAGGGATTTGGGGATTTTCAAAGTTTAAAAGGATAAAAGTCTAAGGCGATAAACAAGAACACTTAAGTAGTTAGGGGGAACAAATAACAGTTAAGGCTTAAATAGGCCCCCTCATTTAAAGGAGCAAATTATGTAGCATGACTTCAAATATTAGTTATGGTATGAATTAACTTTAAAGCATTAGGGCACGCTGATTTATCACATATTCTCAGATGAGAAGTCAGAATTAGGCTTGGTTTGGTTGTAATTTATTAAGAACTGAGAAAATTGATTAATTACCTAATGGCTTGCCTAGGTGAGACCTATAGGCATGATATCTAACACTGTAGAAGGTGTACTGGTTTTAAAGAAAGGATTACTAGTTTTATAAGCAAAAGTTCTGCAAATTTTAAACGATCTTATTTACTTATTTCAGATTCATAGAGGAAATAGAAGAAGCTGATTCAATTGATTAATCCTATAGGCATGATTTCTAAGTGTTGTTGATTTTAAATGATTACAGGAGTTCTATAGACATGGTATCTTGAATGGAGGTTATTATTATTAAGCCTGTGATCGTTTCCCTGATGACAGGTACATGTAGATCATTACTAAACCTATGATTGTTTGCCTAAGGACATGTATATGCAAAAGTGTAATAAAAAAAGAAACCTAAGATCATGGTTTCTATACGCAGAAATGCATAAACTTAGAGACATGATTTCTATATGCAGAAATGCAGATCTTATAGGCATGATTTGTATATGCAAAAATGCAGATTTTTTAGGCATGATTTCTATATGCGAAATGCAGAACTTATAGGCAAGATTTTGTAGGATGAGAATGCAGAAGTTCAAGAATTCCTATTAACAAGTTTTCTACATGAATGGAGTAACCTATAAACATGCTGTCTATGTGAATGCAAAAAATCAGAAATCTTATAGGTTAGTTATCTACCCTTTTCATACATTCATCCCATTCCCTTTCCACTAGCCACCCCAATAGTTATTACAAATTATTATTGACAAAATGAACAAAAAAAGTAAAAAATTACATCAGAAATTCAAGCTACACCTAAACAGCCTAATTCAGATTTAAAGTTTAATAATATGAGATAAACAAACTTCCAGGATCAGATTTCCAAAAGCCTTTCTCTTATTTAGGATGTGTCTAAGTTCTCAAGAGTCTCAAATGGCTGGGGGCAGTGCTTACACCCCAAATACATTGCACAATTAGATCATAGTGTAGTATGGAAGGGCCATCCCTCAAATGTCTAAGTTCAGAGGGAACTCAAGGTCTCAAAGTAAGGCTCAAAATAGGGGGCAGTACTTAGGGTCTATGAGTAATCGCAAGTGCATAAAGAGGGAATTAGGGAAAGCCATGGCAGGCTGGTGGTCATGCCCAGCCATTCGGAGTGCTGGCACACCCCTAACCATGCTTATTAGTCCAATCTTAGGAGTTAGGATCCACTATGGATTATGTTACAGTAATTTGGAAACTGCCAGACCAAAAACCTTAACTCAAACACATAGAAGGGAATATGGGGTAGGGATTCACAATGTAAACAGATGCAAAGAAAGGACATACATAGTCTAATCACCGAACAACAATAGCAAAGTAAACAAGAATGCTGAAACTACGAAGTAAACACATAGGGGTGAAAAAGAAAATTAAATCAGAACATACCAGTTACAGGGAAAAGCAAGTAAAAATAGGAGTCTTAAAGAAGCCAAGTTGCAAGCAAAACCACTCCAAAAGATATCAAGAAAAAAAGAATG
This sequence comes from Nicotiana benthamiana, assembly GCA_034376525.1. Taxonomy (NCBI): domain Eukaryota; kingdom Viridiplantae; phylum Streptophyta; class Magnoliopsida; order Solanales; family Solanaceae; genus Nicotiana; species Nicotiana benthamiana. The sequence goes on from CM067337.1 coordinate 153,626,442, forward strand.
TTGAAAGAGTATTGAACTCAAAGTAGTAAGTGTGTGAGAGTATTGAATTGGGGGTTAGGGATGATTTTCCTTGAAGTGTGTGTTAAGATTGCAGAAGGGCAGTCCCTTTTATAGTGCAGAAAACAAGTAAGAATGGTGAGGAAATATTCATTGAAATCAATCTCCCTTTAGTTAAGGCATTCTACTTTCAACGGGTAAAAACCAATTAAGGGAATAGGTTTTGATTAAAACCTTTTCAAAGTAGCACAAAAAGGCTAAATACATAGAAGTCATTTAAGGAAAGCATTCAATGGTACACAGTTTGGGACAAATATGGAAAGGGAATCAATCATACAACCAATGAAACCAAAATTACAGGTTCAATTTGAATGAACCAGGTCAAGAAAAGGTAAAGGAGGTTCAATCAAAGAAAATCAGTGACAAATTATCAGCCTTATTAAAAGGATTTCAGAATCAATCAATTAGTTGGTAAAAATATTTTAAAAGAGGAGTTTCTCCTATATAAAACACACAAATAAGGGAATTAAAAAGGGATTGTCAAGTTATTTAGAACAGAGTAGAACCGAATAAAGATTCAGAATGATAGGAAAAAGTGGTACAAGTCCAATTTGTAGACTCAAATGAGTCTCAAAGCCCAAGATCCCGAAGTGGATCCCTAACTCCCACATAAGAAATCAAAATTGCCAAAAATCCCAAAATCCTAGGGTTTTGAATTGAGCCAGATAACAGATATGAGAAGGCAAGCCACTTGAGAGAGGCTCATAAGCCTTTTCCACAGACTTATAGAAAAAAAAATACATGATAGAAAGAAGAATGATTCAAGGTTATGAGAACATGTTTGAGAAAACGCAAAACTTAAACAAGTTTAGAAGAAAGAGATGATATAAGCTGAAAAAAAGTAGATGAAATATGCTTGGCAAGAACACAAATAGAGTTCAGTTAAAGTGAACAAAATCAAAGAACTCAACCATAAATACTTATTGCAAAAAATGAGGAAAACATCACGGCTTAACATGTGAGCATGGAATATAAAAGCACATAATAACACGTGTGGTAAAAGGAACATATGAAAGAAGTAGCAAACAAATACACACAAAGAAAGGGAAAAAAAGTCGGATAAACATTGTAAATCTTTCAGAAAACCTTAAATTGAAGAGAAGTGATTTTTTTAAAGGAGAGTTTTTGAAAGAAAAATTAGGGAAATTGTTTAAAACCCAATTGGAGCACAGATACATGACACATCTAAGAAAATTTGGAAAGAACCTCGAATAGTCAAGGTTTCAGAAGAACCATAGGGTGAGAAAGGTCTTGATGAAAGTCAGATCCTAAGTTAAAAAGACTCATATTGCTCGAATATGCCGGAGTAATGGCCGGAGAAGCGATAGATCTACCAATATAAGAAGATTTGAAAGGGAACCATCAAGGTCCGTACTCGAAACTTTGAACAACCGTGGTTTACTGATGGAGGAGAGTGACTACCAACCACCATGGCATGAGAAGCTATAGATTCCGGTGGAGTGGTGGTTGAAGAGGGGTAAAAGGAGGTTAGGGTTTCAGAGAGTTTGATTGGTTTGAGAGACGAGAGGTTTCAAAGGCAGATGAGAGATGGGAAATGAGGGATTAGGGTAGTCGTTTGGAGTTAAAAAGGTAAAGGTACGTTTTGGCCGTTGATCTTAAGTAATCAACGGTCCAGATTTAAGTGGATAGGTAGGGAACGGGTCGGGTCTTTTATAATTGGGTCGTGGGTTGGCCCATTTAGGATTTGAAATCGGGTTAATTTGGGGGCCTAATTTAGGCTAAAAATGTAATAAAATAGGGCTAGTGATTAAATAGACATTATTTCCCTTTTTATTTTTAAAAATAATAGAAAATGATTTTAAAAGTAAATTAAAAGTACTGAGCCATTTAATGTTATGTAAATATTAATTTAAAAATAGTGGAACTAATTTTACAATTATAAAATGCTATTAATATGAAAATGGGCTAAAATTGCAATTATATGCAATTTATCTTTTAAAATACCAAATAAATTTGTAAAAAATATACAAAAAATAATTTAATCATATTTTGGCATAAATATGAAAATAAAATAAGCCACTCACCAAAATGATAAGCTTTGAGAATAATTATTTGATTTTATTATGTTAAAATGGGTAATAAATTGGTTTTGAAAATCTTTAAAAATTATGGAAAAATATAAAAATACTTGGGAATGCTTATATATAAATGTACATGCTATTTTGAAAGTATTTTATATATGAAATTATATAGGGAAAATTGGGTATCAATAGCTGCCTCTCTTTATCCGAGAAGGATGAAAGAGTTGCTGGGTAAAGATATGATGGCAAATTTTGACCGGATGAAATGATTTGAAGAATTTTGGCCGAGATTTGGTTTTTGAGCTACCTATATATCCCTGGTCTTACAGGAGCTGGGCCATATATAGTTCAGGATCCGTCAGTAGAGTATGCCGAGGGAGGTCTTTCAAAAATGGACACGATATTTCGGTTGGGGTGGATGGTTATAGTCAAGTAGGGTTGCGGGAACCGAAGCGGGATCACTAATGCTGAGACGACCATTACTAGACGGTGTGCCTGCACTTGAGCAATATAAGCATATATCGTGCATAAATTTAAACGTGATGCAAGTTCTCGCTGGACCATCTAGCACAACCAAGGTAGAGTAACATGGGTCTACCTAGCTCGGGAAGAACCAAGATTGGTGGTGTTGACAAGTACTCCTTCATTATGTAAAAGTCCTTTTGGCAGTCATCAGTCCATTTGTTAGAGGCGTCCTTCTTCGGCATCTTAAATATTGGCTTGCAGATGAAGTAGATTATGCTATGAACCGGCCGATGTAGTTAAGTCTCCCCAAGAAACTCATTACTTCTTTCTTATTCTTTGGCGGTGACAATTTTTGAATGGCATTGACCTTTGATGGATCCAATTCTATCCCTCGGCGACTCATGAACCCAAGCAATTTCCCCACTGGAACCCCAAATGCACATTTTGCGGGATTCAATTTCAGGTCTTACCTCTCAGTTTGTTGAAGAACTTTCTCGAATCTTCCACGTGGTCAGTGGCCTTCTATGACTTAATGATGACATCAATTGCATATACTTCAATTTCCTTGTATATCATGTCATGTAAAGTGGTAGTCATGGCCCTCATGTAGGTGGCCCCTGCATTCTTTAACCCGAATGGCATCATCTTGTAGCAGTATTTCCCCCATGGGAAAACCCCTATCCTTGTGATTTTCCGGCATAGGAAAACTCGGAGTATCCTATGGGATACAAGCTAACCTCCTATTTCCTCTAGCAAAGGTGTAATTTCAAGGTCCCCGAAATGGAACAAAGACTTATAGCCATCCCGGAATAGAGTTGTAGCCTCTATATTTTTGTTGTTGGGTTGGATTTTCAAAAGAGAAGGCAAATTTCCCAAATATTTGCTGACGAGAGACTGATCACTGCAGTGAAGGTCTTCCCACCAGCTTAGCAACCTTGGGTGGATGTTGGTTACCATGTGGAATCTGGGGACATCGTGCCTTACCCCTGCAAGACTCGATTATTTAATTATCAATAATTGACATAAGCAGTATTTTAGTTCTCCAAATAAATGCACAGACGTGGTAGTGTCCATTTGGGTTCCATAGAAACCCATTGGACTTTGGACAAGGCTATCTTAAAGATTCATTATGCAGACAACATAAGTGACTCGACTAGGTTTGACTATGATGCATGCATAATTGAATGGAATAATGTTTCTACAGGATGCTAGACCGGTACCACTGAGCGGACAACTCAAGAGGGAAAGGCACGGAACCGTCGACTACACCGTTGATCGATTGGTTTTACCGAAAATATGCCTTTGCCAAATTAGGGGGTGATATATCGGAAGGGTGCAACCACTCATTATATGCATTGCTATGGTATTTTGTTTGGCTTGAGTGGAATATGATGTTGAATATGCAATTACAAGAATGAAATAAATTGTCACGCACTTGCACATTCATAAAGTAATGACTACAATAATTGCTCAAAATTACAACAATATTCAAGGAAAACGGTAAAAGAAAGTATTAAAGAAAAGAAACAGAGAGACAAGTTAGTTTTGCAGTAGAAGAGAGATAAAGACATTAAACAAAGGAAAATAAAAGCAGTAAAGTCACAAGTAACACGAAATCATAAAAGCCTGAAAATTTCCCCAGCAGAGTTGCCAGCCCAATCGGGTTTATGATATTTGAGAGGAAAACTCGTTCCATTTTGGGAATTGGGTTTTTAATTGGAAGAGTCTCCACCTAATGATTAAGTGCATTAGGATACTAAGAAGGGTTTGAGTTGGAAAATCTGAGTTTGGCTAAGGGCTAGAAATTATCTCGGGGGGAAGGTGTTAGGCAGCCCCCAAGATCCACTAGTGTAGTTCCCTGCCTTGTTATAATTGTGACTTCACATAAGAATTAAGAAAATAAGGGCTTAAGTAGAAGGATTTTTCACATAATTTTGCAAGTATAAATTTGAGGAAAAGTAAAGAGGGCAGAAATTTTAAGAAAAGATTTAAACAATTAAAAAATAAACACATAAAGGGGAAGGGGGTCCTAGGTTTATGATTAATATGGATCACATCAATGCAATACCCAGTAATAACTCCTCAAAAGAGAGGGCTACATGAGGCATTAACCCATCGGTCATCATATCCATATCTATCCTTCCCACCCCGTCAAGGTATTAAAGCGCGAAAAAGTATTGTTACTTATCACATGCTATTACTCATCCCAATCCTATCAATCCCGAAGGAGTTAGGACTACTAATCTTAAAGGGGAGGGATTTGAGGCTTTTCAGAGTTTAAAAGGATAAAAGTCTAAGGTAACGAACAAGAGCACATAAGCAGTTAGGGGAAAACAAATAGCAGTTAAGGCTAAAATAGGCCCCCTCATTTAAAGGAGCAAATTATGTAGCACGACTTCAAATACTAGTTATGGTCTGAATTAACTTTAAAGCATTAGGATAGGCTAATTATCATATATTTCTCATATGAGAAGTCCGAATCAAGCTTGATTTGGTTGTAATTTATTAAGATCTAACATAGATGATTAATCACGTAATGGCTTGCCTAGGTGAGACCTATAGGAATGATATCTAATAGTGCAGAAGGTGTACTGGTTCAAAGAAAGGATTGCTGGTTTTATAAGCAAAAGTTCTGCAAATTTTAAACGATCTTATTTACTGATTTTAGACTCATAGAGGAAATAGAAGAAGCTGATTCAATTGATTAATCCTATAGGCATGATTTCTAACTGTTGTTGATTTTAATCGATTACAGGAGTCCTATTGACATGATATCTTGAATGAAGGTTATTATTACTAAACCTGTGATCATTTCCCTGATGATAAGTATATGCAGTTCATTACCAGACCTATGATTGTCTGCCTAAGGACACACACACACACACACACACACACACACACACACCCCTAGGATCATGGTTTCTATACGCAAAAATGCAGAAATTTAGAAACATGATTTCTATATGCAGAAATGCAGAACTTATTGGCATGATTTGTATATGCAAAAATGCAGAACTTATAGGCATGATTTCTATATGCAAAATTCAGAAATTATAGGCAAGATTTCTAAGATGAGAATGCAAAAGTTCAAGAATTCCTATGAACAAGTTTTCTACATGAATGCAGTAACCTATAGGCATGTTGTCTATGTGAATGCAAGAATCAGAAATCGTATAGGCAAGTTATCTACCCTTTGCATACATTCATCCCCATCCCTTTCCACTAGCCACATCAGTAGTTATTGCAAATAATTACATACAATATGAACAAGAAAAGTAAAAAATTACATCAGAAATTCAAGTTACACCCAAACAGCCTAATTAAGACTTAAAGTCTAACAATATGAGATAAACCAACTTCTCGGATAAGATTCCCAAAAGCCTTTCTCTTTTTTGGGATGTGTAAAAGTTCCCAAGAGTCTTAAAGGGCTCCAGGTAGTGCTTACACCCCAAATACATTGCAGAATTAGATCATAGTGCAGTGTGGAAGGGCCAACCGTCAAATGTCCAAGTCAGAAGGAACTCAAGGTCCCAAAGCAAGGCTCATAAGGGGGGGGGGGTAGAACTTAGGATCTAAGAGTAAGTGCAAGTGAATAAAGAGAGAATTAGTGAAAGCCATCGCAGGCTGGTGGTCATGCCCAACAATTATAAGTGTTGGCACACCCCTAACCATGCTTTTTAGTCCAATCTTAGGAGTTAGGATCCATTATGGATAATGTTATGACATGGGCAGCAATTTGGATACTGCCAGGCCAAAGACCTTAACTCAAAGACATAGAAGGGAATATGGGGTAGGGATTCCCGATGGAAATAGATGCAATGAAAGGACATACATAGTCTAATCATCGAACAACAATAGCAAAGTAAACAAGAACGCTGATACTACGAAGTAAACACATAGGGGTGACGAATAAAATAAAATCAGAACATACCATACATGGAAAAGTAAGTAAAAATAGGAGTCTTAAAAAATCGAAGTTGCAAGAAAAACCACTCCAAAATATCTAAAGAAAAAGCAGAATGTTGAAAGAGTATTAAACTCAAAGTAGTAAGTGAGTGAGAGTATTAAATTGTGGGTTTGAGATGATTGTCCTTGAAGTGTTTGTTAAGACTGCAGAATGGCAGTCCCTTTTATACTGCTGAAACAAGTAAGAAAGTGAGGAAATAATCATTGAAATAAATCTCCCTCGAGTTAAGAGATTCTAATTTCAAAGGGTAAAAACCAATTAAGGGAAGAGGTTTGATTAAAACCTTTTCAAAGTAGCACAAAAGGGGTAAATACATAGAAGTCATTTAAGGAAAACTTTCAATGGTCCATGGTTTATGAAAAATATGGAAAGGGAATCAATAAAACAGTCAATGAAACCAAAATTACAGGTTCAATTTGAATGAACCAAGTTAAGAAATGGTAAAGCAGATTCAATCAAAGAAAATCAGTGACAAATTGTCAGCCTTATTAAATGGATTTCATAATCAATCAATTAGTTAATAAAAATCTTTTGAAAGAGGAGTTTCTCATATATAAAGCACACAAATAAGAGAATCGAGAAGGGATGCTCAAGTCATTTAGAAGAGAGTTGAATCTAAGAAAATTCCGAAATCATAGGCAAAAGTGGCACAAGTCCAGTTTGCAGACTCAAACGAGTCTGAGCCCAGGGTTCAAAAGTGGAACCCTAACTCCCGCACAAGAAATCAAAATTGCCGAAAATCCCAAAATCCTAGGGTTTTGAATTAAGCCAGATAACAGAGATGAGAAGGAAAGCCACTTGGGAGAGGCTCAGAAGACTTTTCCAAAGACTTATATAAAAAAACATGCATGATAGAAAGAAGATTGATTCAAGGTGATGGGAACATGTTTAGAAAACTCAGATATTAAACAACTTTAGAAGAAAGAGATGATATGAGCTAAACCAAAGTAAATGAAATATTCTTGGCAAGAACACAAACAAAGTTCAGTTAAAGTAAAAAAATCAAATAACTCAACCATAAATACATATAGCAAAGAATGAGGATAATATCATGGCTTAACATGTGAGCATGATATAGAAACACAATAGGAAAATAAAAGATATAGAAGCACAGAAGAACACGTGACGTAAAAGAAACATATGAAAGTAGTGGCAAACAAATACACACAAAGAAAGGTAAAAGAAAAGTCGGATAAACATTTTAAATATTTTAGAAAACCCTAAATCGAAGAGAAGCAATTTTTTTAAAGGAGAGTTTTTGAAAAAAAAATTAGGAAATCATTTAAAACCCAAGCTGAGCACAGATATGTGACAAATCTAAGAAAAATCGGAAAGAACCTCGAATATCCATGATTTTTGAAGGAACCTAGGATGAGAAAGGTTTTAAAGAAAGTCATATCCTGAGTTGAAAAGACTCATATTGCTCGAATATGCCAGAGTAATGGCAGTAAACGCCATAGATCTATAGATCTAAGAAGATCTAAAAGGGAACCATCGAGGTCCGATTTGTAACTTCGAACAACCATGGTTTATTGATGGAGGGGAGTGAGTACCATCCATGGCCTGAGAAGCCATGGATTCCGGTGGAGTGGTGTTGAAAACGGGTAGAAGAAGGCTAGGGTTTTGGAGAGTTTGAGAGTGTTTAGAGATGAGAGGTTTCAAATGCAGCTGAGATATGAGAAATTAGGGATTAGGGTAGTCGTTTGGAGTTAAGAAGGTAAGGGTGAGTTTTGGCCGTTAATCTTGAGTGATCAACGGCCTAGATTTAAGTGGGTAAGTTGGGAACAGGTTGGGTCTTTTAGAATCGCGTCGTAGGTTGGCCAGTTTAGGATTTGAAATTTGGTTGATTTGGGGAGCTAATTTATGCTAAAATTGAAATAAACTAGGGTTGGTATTTGAATAGCCACTTTTTTCGTTTTTATTTTTGAAAAAGAATAAAAAATTATTTTAAAAGAAAATTAAAAGTGTTGAGCCAGTTAATATTATTTAAATATTAATTTAAAAATACTGGAACTAATTTTACAATTAAAAAACACTATTAATCTCAAAATAGGCTGAAATTGCAATTATATGCGATTTAGCTTTTAAAATACCAAATAAATTATCAAAAATTATATATTAAAAATACCTTAATTATATTTTGGGCTAAATATAAAAATAAAATATGTCACTCACCAAAATGATAATCTTTTGGGAATACTTAATGGATTTTATACTGTTAAAATAGACAATAAATTAGTTTTGAAAATATTTAAAAATTATAGGAAAATATGAAAACACTTGGGCATACTTATATATGCATCTACATGTTATTTTGAAATTATTTTGTATATGAAAATTATATAGGAAAAAATTGGGTATTAACTGGCACAACTCAGCCCTGTAGTCCAGCAACTGCTACATTTTCAGCCCCCTCTCCTGCTCGAGGTACCCCAGCACCAGCAAGGCGTGGTGAAACTAGGGGTGGTGCATAGAAATTAGGAGGACCCGGTCAGTTCTATGCTATGAGTGGTCACCAGACTGTAGAGGCCTCTCCAGATGTTGTTACAGGTATTCTAACTGGCCAATCTCATGATGTGTATTCACTTATTGACCCCGATTCCACCTTATCCTATGTTACCCCTTTTGTTGTAGTGGAATTTGGGATAGAATCGGAACAATTTTATGAACCATTCTCAGTATCTACCCTGGTTGGAGAGCCAATTTTAGCTGCTCGAATCTATAAAGGGTGTATTGTCACGGTGCAGGATAGAGATACCACGACCGATCTTGTTAAGCTAGGGATAGTCAACTTTGATGTAATAATGGGATGAATTAGCTTTATTCATTCTTTGCTAAACTTGACTGTCAAACTAGAACTATCAGGCTTGAATTCCCTAATGAGCCCGTTATTGAACGGAAAGGAGATAATGTAGTGCCTGGAGGTCGGTTTATTTCCTACCTTAAAGCCACAACAATGATGATAAAGGGGTATATCTATTATATAGTTTGGGTCCCATATACTAATGTTGATGGGCTTAGCCTTGAATCTGTACCAGTTGTAATGAATTCCCAGATGTCTTTCCAATGAGCTCCCTGGAATTCCTCCAGACAGGGAGATTGATTTTGGGATTGATATGATGCCAAGCACACAACCTATATCAATTCCACCATATAGAATGGCACCGACAGAGTTGAAAGAGCTAAAAGAGCATTTGAAGGATTTGTTAGATAAGGGTTTCATCCAACCGAGTGTGTCGCCATGGGGCGCACCAGTCTTGTTTTTGAGAAAGAAAGACAGATCGCTGCAGATGTGTATTGACTACCGGCAACTCAACAAAGTCACAATCACAAACAAATATCCTCTGCCAAGAATATATGACTTGTTTGATCAATTTCAAGGTGATACATGTTTCTGAAAGATTGACTTGTGGTTCGGGTATCACCAGTTGAAGATAAGGGAGCAGGATATTCCAAAAACAGCCTTTAGAACTCGATATGGGCACTTTGAATTTATGGTAATGTCATTTGGGCTAACAAATGCTCTGACAACTTTCATGGACCTTATGAATCAAGTCTTCAAGCCCTTTCGGACTCCTTTTTGATAGTGTTTATTGACGATATCCTTGGGTATTCCCGAAGTTAGGAGGACTATGCTGCTTATCTCAGGGCCGTTTTGCAGACTCTTCAACAACATCAATTATATGTGAAATTTTCAAATGAATTTTGGCTTGAATCTGCCATGTTCTTGGGCGATGTCATTTCCAGGAAAGGAATTATGGTCGATCCTTAGAAGGTTGCAGCAGTGAAGAATTGGCCTAGACCTATCACTCCAACTTATTTGCAGTTTCTTAGGTTTGGCCGGGTATCATAGAAGGTTTGTGGAAGGGTTCTCTACTCTTGCCTCTGCATTGACTTAACTAATGTAGAAGGCAGTTAAATTCCACTGGTCCGATGCTTGTGAAAATGGTATCCAAAAGTTGAAGTCAAGATTGAGAACAACACCGGTGTGAGCCCTGCCAGAGGGTACAGAGGGGTTTGTAGTGTATTGAGATGCTTCAAGAGTGGAACTTGGGTGCGTGTTAATTCAACATGGCAAAGTGCTAGACTATGCTTCTAGGCAACTCAAGAATCATGAGAAGAACTATCCAACCCATGATCTAGAGCTGGCAGCAGTGGTGTTTGTGGTAAAGATTTGGCAACATTAATTGTATGGGGTCCATGTAGATGTATTTACGGATCATAAGAGCCTTCAATATATTTTCAAGAAGAAATAGTTGAATCTGAGGCAAAGAAGATGGCTGGATTTACTCAAAGACTATGACATCGATATTCTCTATCACCCGGGAAAGGTTAATGCCATGGCAGATGCACTTAGTCGAAAATCTATGGGGAGTTTAGCCCATTTGGGGGCATATTAGAGGCTGTTAGCCAAGGAGGTCAAGCAGTTGGCCAGTTTGGGAGTTCACCTTCTAGACTCTAATGAAGGAAGGTTAGCTATACAGAATAGAGCTGAATCATCGCTTGTAGCAGAGGTGAAGGAAAAACAATTCAATGATCCATTGTTAGCACAATTGAAAGAGGGGATTCACAAATACAGGGCCACAATTTTTTCCTTTGTCATGAATGATGGTACCCTACGGTACCAAAATCTTCTATGTGTTCCTGATATTTATAATCTTTGGGAAAGGATCATGGAAAAATCTCACACGTCCATGTAGTCTGTGCACCCAGGCTCTACGAAAGTGTATCATGATCTCAAGGAAATTTATTGGAGGAAAAACATGAAGAGGGATGTGGCGGATTGTGGCAAAGTATTAGATTTTCAACAAGTGAAGTCAAAGGCCTTGCGGATTGGCTCAAAGCATGGAAATTCCAATGTAAAGATGGGAGATGATCAATATGGATTTTGTGGTAGGGATGTCGTGCACTCTGCGCAAGTTCAACTCAATTTATGTGATCGTTGACTGACTCACAAAACCACCGCACTTCTTGCTAGTTAAATCTACAGACACAGTAGAATAGTATGCTCAGTTATATATCAGGGAAATAGTCAGGTTGCATGGAACTCCAGTATCCTTCATTTCAGATTGAGAGTCTCAGTTCACAACCAACTTTTGGAAGATATTTCAGCAAGGTTTGGGTACGCAGGTAAACCTTAGAACAATATTTCATCCTCAAACAATTGGGCAAGCAAGCGGATTATTTAAACGCTTGAAGACATGTTGCGTTATTGTACTGTCTATTTCAAGGGTAGTTGGGAGGACCACCGCTCATAGAATTTCCTTACAACTACAACTTTTCCATGCTAGTATCCAGATTGCACCATTCGAAGCATTATATGTGAGGAGATGTAGGTTTCCAATCGGATGGTTCAAGGTTTGAGAAGCAGAATTGATAGGGCCATACCTCGTGCATCAGGACCTAGATAAAGTCAAGGTTATTAAAGAAATGTTGAAAGTTTCTCAAAGTTGCAAAAAATCCTACTCGGATATGCGTTAGAGAGACTTAGAGTTCAAAAAATATGATTGGATATTTCTGAAGGTTTCCCCTATGAAAGGTACCATGCGGTTTGGAAAGAAAGGAAAATTGAGTATGAGGTATGTCAACCCATACGATATCATTCACAGGATTGGTCAAGTGGCATACAAGCTTGAGCTGCACCCGAGATGTCATTAGTACACCCGGTTTTTCATGTGTCCATGTTGAGAAAGGTAGTGAGAGATCCTTTCACCATTGTACCAATTGAGACCGTTGAGGATAATGAAGAATTATTGTATGAAGAAGTTCCAGTTGCTATTCTTGATAGGCAGGTTTGAAAATTGAGAAATAAGTGAACCACATCATGAAAGTATTATCGCGGAACCAACAACTTGAGAAAGCCACTTAGGAAGCCGAGGATGACATGAAAAGGAAGTATCCACATTCTTTTGAATAGTCTTGTAATAGTGTTTATGCATTTAATCCCTATGAACCCCTATCTTTTGGCCTGATATATGTAGAACTGTTCCCTTTTTGATAAAATGATTGCCTATTCGACCATGGTTGATGTTGTATGAGTTTTACTATGTTTGTGAATCATGTTTATGGTGATTAGAATGTGTTTTTGGGGCTATCTGTCAGGTGGATAGGCCTAAATACAAAGGAAACTCTGCCACAATTTTCGGAAATTTTAGGGAGTTAGCTAATTTGGGGGCTGGCAATAAGTTTCAGGTTATAGAGAGCAGAAGATTGCACTAAGACTATTAGTAAGTGAACCTTAATCCGCATTCAAGGACAAATGATCTTAAGTGGGGGAGGATGTGAAGCCCCATGAAAATTTTCGCCCAAATCTCGAATCCCGTAGCGCCTAGCTAGGGCCAAGTGTTAGAAACTCATAAAATTTCTTCGCGATGAGCTTCCGACCCACGGGGCAGACCCTTAGAGCTGATCTATGCATTTAAAAATCAAGAATCAAAGTTTTCCATATAAGCGCAAGCGCATATCAGGTATGAAGACTGCATTTCTATCACATATGAATCAGTGTGTTAGCTAATTTGAGGTTGAAAATGCGGTCCATTATGCAATCCATAACTGATATATAGACTGCATAGTCGTCGTATAATACCATTTGGATTTTGTGAATGTCAGTTCTGCGGTGGATTATGCCACTACAAAACACGTATGCGGACCGTATTTTCTTCGCATACACAAACAAATGTCCAGATTTTTGGGAACTTTTCTACGGTCCAATTTGCGGCCGCATTACCACTTCAAGATCGCATATCCAACTCGGGGCTCTAATTTTCGAATTTTTAACCCGACCCTCCTATTGTTATATTCGGTATTATAGTTCATTTTGGGCATCTTTCTGAGCATTTATAGAGTGAGAGAGAGGAGTCTTAAAGAGGTAAATTTCTCCCCATAAATTTACTCCAAAGAATCTTGCTAAATCCTTGAAGATAATCTAGTGAAGGTATGTAAATCTTCATCCCAAGAGGTAAGGCTTCATCACCTCAGTTCTTATTTCTACACTCAGCTGTAATGGGGTTTGTAGTGAAAAAATTCATGGGTATAAGATTTGATTTCATTGCATGCATATCAAAACATAGGGTATTGAGAAATAGTAAACTAAAAAGGAAACAATTGGGGTATAAGATGATAGAAATCTATCTCAAAAAGGGACCTAAGACCATAATACACCTCTAGTGTTCGATATTATGCTTGAACCAAGCTAGAATCTCAACCTCGTCTCTAATTCTTGATTTAATTTGTGAACCATGCATCATAGATCGAAGTGATAAAAAATCTGGAAATTTGTAAAGAGTAAGGAAAGCTATGAGGTATGTGCAGTAAAACCCCCTTTTATTAGAAATTAAGCTCCGTTGGCGTTACGAAAGTGTGGTAAGGTTTGGATTGGTTAATGTATTAGTTATTACTGCACGTTAATTTATTTGCAATTATACACACATATACTTGAAGAATGTGCCTTAATGTGAGTAATATACTATTCCTGATAATTAAGGATATGTGAAGAATACAGTTATGTGTTGAAATGTTTAGGCTATAAGCCAAGATTGAAACTCAGAATTTATCTATGATAGCTATGAGCTCACTTACATGTGGTTGCAACTTGAATTACTTTTGTATATGACTATGATCATAACTTGCACAATGAATATTGAAAATGGTAAATGATGTGATAATGGCCGCCCTTAGTGCCAAGGAATTGATATGATATGTGTTAAACAAAGATTTAGATGTAATGATTAACGAGAAAGGAACAATGCCTAGGTAAGGCGCCCTAGCAGATTAGGTCGTGGTCAGACACCATGCCATACTCACTTTGGTAATATGTGGATATTGAATCCCGGATAAGGGAAATGAAATGGTGATTGAGATATATGCCTCCAATGAGACAACCTAGCTGGTCGGGTCGTGATCGAACTCCTCTCAATATAGCAGTGGTATTGAGGATAGTGATAATAATACGAAAGAAAAGTCCTAAACTAAGTTATGGAAATTATTTGAAAAATTATAAGATTTTCATACTTGATTTACTCATGAAACTTGCTTGTACTTGCTTGGTAGTTCTTTCTAATAAAATGGTGTTTAGTTATACATAGTAGTACTATTCCATGGTACAATCGTCCCTTTTCTTAGGGGCTGTACATTTTTAAATGTAGGTGGCTCCATAGCGGATAGTGCCGATAGTGTATAGCGGAGCATCCTTCTTCACAAGTCTTGGTGAGCCTCTTTCTCCTCCAAGGGGGGTTATATCGTGTACCTTTTTGTTATTGTATACATCCATTTTTGAGGTATAGCCGGGTCCTTATTGCCGGTAATTATTATCGTTTGTATCCTTATAGGCTTCGTAGACATATATGGGTTATGTACGAGTATTTGGGGAGTCTAGTAGCGATGTCACAATTCTGCATTCGAGCTATTTATAAATTGTAACTTTATTAGAATCTTTGAAGCTAACCTATCTATGGTTAAATGTGAAGATGTGAAATAAACTAAAGATGTTGAATATACTATCTTTCCTTGTCAAAAAAATGAAAGCTTGGGTTCCTTATTCATATTATGTTGGGTAGGAAGTCTTTGAAAAGGATTGCTCAGTTGGGTTCACTCGATTGAGCGTCGGTCGTGCTTCCCGAGGTTGGGGTGTGACATAGACATACTAATTTAAATGTTGAACTCTACATAAACAGTAAAGTAGATATGGATATGAAGACTATAAGTAAACACATTGGGGTGATGCTGAAACATAAATTAGAAATAGGACATACCAGTTTCAAGGAAAACAAATAGGAAAAAGTAGTGGTCCTGTAAAAGTCAGAGTGTAGACAAGAGAGTTCTCATATGTGAGAGTAAGAGTTCAGAAGAATCTTTAATTTTAGTAGTGGAGGATTATTAAAATCGTCTGTCTTGTGTGAAAGAAAAGAGTCATGTATTTATAGTGTGAAAGTAATGAGAAAATAAGGTAAGAAAATAATTGAAGACTAATTATAAATCAATTGTATAAGACTCCCTTTAATTAAGTGATTCAAATTCAAACGGGTAAAACATTTAAGGAAATGATTTAAATAAACATTTTGTGCTGAGTAGTAAATTAAGGGTGAATAGATAAAGGATATTTAAGGACAATGTCTTTGAAACACATGGTTGTACAATTTAAGGAAAGAAAATAAATTAAAAGCCAAGAAATTTGAAGCCAGAGAATTTGTATGAATGAACCAAGTAAGAAAGATGGGAATGCTTTTTAAATTAAGGAAAATTAGCAAACAAATCAATAGAGTTTTATAAAAGGAATTCTGAATCAATCACAAGATTGAAAAACCTTTTTCGAAGAAAGATTCATCATATATAAAAGCATACAAACACGTTAAACATGAAGGAATCTTGTCCTGCCCTTGTAAAATCAGTAGAACGAATCCAATGTAGAAAAGTTTAAGAAAAGGCTCGACATTGCATGAAAACAAGGTGTAAACTCAGTTCAGAGACTCAAAGTTAGTCTAATAGAGTTAGGGTTTCAAAATGAAACCCCAGTCAAACAAAATATAAAGCAAGGATAAGAGGGCAGCCAATTGAATCAAAATCATATTCAGAAGTCTTTTAGAAAAATGATAGGCTTTTTCAATAACAGAACTTATGAAGAATATGATAGCAAAGTAACATGCAATCATTGTAGAAGGATTCAAAGAACATAATGGTAAATACTAATATGAAAAATAGAAAAAGCATGCTTAGAAGAGACTTAAACAAGGCTCAGTAGAAGGCAAACAAAGAGACATAAAACTTAGTAGGAAAATACAGTAGAAGAACATAAGAACACTGGAAGAGTATAGTAGAAGAGTGTTGGAAATCATTGATATCATTGATATGTGTTCCCTGGTTGTATTAGCATGATTTCCAAGTACAGGTTTTTATGAATGACAAACAATGAAGTCAACTGTCAAACAACTATATTAGTGTATGACATATGGCAAACAATGAAGATGCATTAGCAAACGATCAAGATGGTTGACAAATAAATTATGATGAAGATTGAATGCCAAGAAGCATATTGACGATAGGATTGAATAGACAAGCCAAGACGAGCTCAATAATTCTAGCTTTTGAAGACCCAAGGCGTAGGTCGCTAGGTAGAACCAATGTAAGAGCAACGTTTAAGTTATCTCGTCTTCTGGCTCAACATAGGTCATCAGAAATATGAATAAAATCATTTTATCAAATCATAATCATCATAAACATTTTTGATATACTTCAAACAAAATGATTTTTAACGTTTTCATTTAAACCAAAATGGTTTTTGAAGTAAGTTTTCAATTTTGGACGGAACAGCCAGATAATCGATTATCTAAAGTTGATAATCGATTATGTTGAGTTTCCAGCCAAAACTGGAAATTCCAGAATGGCTACATAATCGATTATCCAATGTAGATAATCGATTATCTTCAATTCCAGCATAAACTGGAAAGTCCAGAGAAGTAAGATAATCGATTATCATAATAGCATAATCGATTATCCTACTATCCGTTGCCTTCCAACGAATAGTTTTTTTGAACGTTTGAAACAAGATAATCGATTATACAAGTTAGATAATCGATTAATGCTGAGCCAAAATCAGATTTATTGTTTAAACGTTGGGCAACGGCTATATCACCTGCACACCCTATAAATAGAGGTCTTTGGAGCTGATTTTAGAAGAACAACATCTCTCATTATTCTTGAACATATTGATAACATTTATACATCATATTCAGAGCTTTTGTTGAGCCATTTGAGAGACAAGTTTGTGTTGTTCATAGAGCTTATATTGCATCTCTTTGTCTACTCTTCTTAGAGAGTTCTTGTTGTAAAAGAGAAAGGTTCTTGAGAAGACCATATCTTCTCATTGAGCATTGGGCTTGCTAAGTACCTTCAATCTTAGTGTGTGAAGTCTTGTGGTGCGATATCCACCAGCAAGTTGAAGAATTGTAGAGCGTACATCTACGAGCAAGTGTAACGGTTTGTTAGGCACCCGCAAGTTTAACGGAGTTAAAGTAAACTCGAGAGAGTCTCTCGGGAGACTGGACTAACCACACGCTGTGGCGAACCAATATAAATTCGGTGTGTCCTCTTCTTACTCCTTTGATTACTGCACTTACTTTAATCCTGCAATTTTAATTCCGCAAAATTTACCGACATTCTCGTGCCTCACTATTCAACCCCCCCTCTAGTGACGGGCATAAATCCTAACAGTTGGTATCAGAGCCTAACTCTCTGAAAGCCTGAACCGGTTGAGAGAACGATATATATTTTTGTTGAGAATGTTGAACGCAAGTATGATGAGCGAAGGACACTCTACCATTAGGCCTCCACTATTTGATGAAACCAATTATACATATTGGAAAGAGAGGATGAGAATATTCATCCAATCAAATAACTTTCGCTTGGGGAAAATCATCAAGAACGGTGAACAAATGCCGACAAAGAAAGTTGGGGAAACCATGGTTCCAAAGGAGGAAGATGAATATAATTCCGAGGACATCAAGAAGCTTGAAAATAACGCAAAGGCCATCAATATGTTGTATTGTGCGGTGAACCCAGATGACTATCGGAAGATTTCTTACTGCACAACCGCCAAAGAGATGTGGGATAAGCTTGAGGTCACTTATGAAGGTACGCCTCAAGTCCGAGAAGCAAGAGTTGATTTTCTAACACATGAATATGAACTCTTTAGAATGTAGGAGCCTGAAAGCATCAATGATATGTTTGATCGATTCTCAATGATCATCAACGATCTCCATGCTCTTGGGAATGTATACTCAAAAAAAGATCTTGTTCGAAATATCCTGCGGAGTCTCACTCCCGAATGGCGTTCCAAAGCCAATGCCATCCAAGAGTCGATAGGAATCACGGACGTCTCAATTGATGGACTAAGAGGTAACCTCAAAACTTATGAAAGTACAATTCTTAAGCCTTCATTTGGAAATGAGAAAAGTCCAGGTATTGCCTTCAAAGCCTCATCTTCTAAAAGAGTAGAAGTATGTGATTCGGAAAGCGATGACGATACTCTTTACAACGACTTGATCGAAATATTCTATAAGTTCATGAAAAAGGAAATTAAGAAGGAAGAACCAAGTCCTTCATGCCATAATTGTGGAAAACTTGGCCACAGCAAGTGACATTTTCCAAAACCCAAGGACAAGAAGAAGAAGAAACACCAAAGGAGCGTGACATGGGATTCAGACAGCTCGGGTGATGAAACTGCCACCCTATGCCTCATGGCCAACGAGGAAGAAGAGGTAAGTACTTCTAACTCTTATTCTTTTGAAGAATTACAAGAAGCTTTTCAAGAATTATATGATGAATTGAAAAAGTCTTCCAAAATCTCCAAAGAGGCCAAGGCTAAAATTAAAGTTTTAGAAGAGAAAAATAAATTTTTGGAAAATGACAATATTGATCTTAGAAATAAAATTAAGGAGATGAATGAAACTTCTTCAATTGATCAAAATTCCAATTGTTCATCTTGTGATTCTTTGAAATTAGAGAACATAGAACTTAGGAACACACTAGAAAAACGAAGTGTAGAAGATCCTAAAACTGTTGAAGAAATTAAGAAGAAAAAGCCCATGAAGAATAAAAGGTCTAAAAAGAATAAGAATCATGATAGAAATGGTGTTGCACAACCTAGAAATAATTCTAGGAATTTTGTTGATAAGTCTAGAATGAATCATTTTAGACCACCTAAAAACGACTCTAGGAATTTCAACTCTTCTAGGAATAATGACTTTAGATCACCTAGAACGTTTTTGGCTCAACCGAGACATATGCACAACCCGAACGTTATATGTCATTATTGCAACCGGGTAGGAGACATAGCACCTGTATGTTTTGCTAAACATAGGGACTCGTCTTTTGGCTATGATTATTATTTGCCTAACCCCCAAGGACCCAAAAGTAATTGGGTACCTAAAACCTATTTTTAGGTACATTTGCAGGTGTGCTTGAAGACTACAATGTTGTAGTAGATGTACCAAGCACGAAACCTTATTGCATCAAGGGGGAATTTCGGTTAGTTATCATATTTTGATAAAAACCCAATAGTTGATATGTGTTAACAGTTGGTATGTTTATCTTTAAAACAATAATTGATTGATGTTTTGATGAATATAACTCTTGGTTTGTCAAAAATTAACAGTTGTTATAAGTAATATGTTTTGCTAAAAATAACAATTGGTTTTATCATGTTCTTTCTAACAATTGGTATCATTTTGAAACTAACAATTGATATGTTTTGTTTTTCTAACAATGGGTATGCTTTTTAATTATTCAGCATTCTTCATCATGCATATTCTGCAATGTCTTTCCTATTTTATTTTGACATTCATATAACCAAAAAGGGGAAGTGTCAAAAGGGGAAAATAGCCTTTGTATACTCTTTTTGCTAATGCCAAAAGGGGGAAGAGCTTAGGCGATATGCATCAAATAAGGGAGAATGTCTCTACGTTCTAGTATGCCTTATTTGAGGGGGAATTATCATTAAGGGGAATAGTTTGCATGACTTGTATGTTGAGATATAGCATGAATTTAGGGGGAATCCTATATGCATATCTCCTATTGTTTGTCATTATCTAAAAGGGGGAAATTGTTGGAAATCATTGATATCATTGATATGTGTTCCCTGGTTGTATTAGCATGATTTCCAAGTACAGGTTTTGATAATGACAAACAATGAAGTGAACTGTCAAACAACTATATTAGTGTATGACATATGACAAACAATGAAGATGCTTTAGCAAACAATCAAGATAGTTGAAAAATAATTTATGATGAAGATTGAATGCCAAGAAGCAAATTGACGAAAGGATTGAATAGACAAGCCAAGACGAGCTCAAGAATTCTAGCTTTTGAAGACCCAAGGCGTAGGTCGCTAGGTAGAACCAATGTAAGAGCAACGTTTAGGTTATCTCGTCTTCTGGCTCAACATAGGTCATCAGAAATATGCATAAAATCATTTTATCAAATCATAATCATCATAAACATTTTTGATATACTTCAAACAAAATAATTTTTAACGTTTTCATTTTAACCAAAATAGTTTTTGAAGTAAGTTTTCAATTCTGGACAGAACAGCCAGATAATCAATTATCTAAAGTTGATAATCGATTATGTTGAGTTTCCAGCCAAAACTGGAAATTCCAGAATGGCTACATAGTCGATTATCCAATGTAGATAATCGATTATCTTCAATTCCAGCTTAAACTGGAAAGTCCAGAGAAGTAAGATAATCAATTATCATAATAGCATAATCGATTATCCTACTCTCCGTTGCCTTCCAACGAATAGTTTTTTTGAACGTTTGAAACAAGGTAATCGATTATACAAGTTAGATAATCGATTATGCTGAGCCAAAATCAGATTTATTGTTTAAACGTTGGGCAACGGCTATATCACCTCCACACCCTATAAATAGAGGTCTTTGGAGCTGATTTTAGAAAAACAACATCTCTCATTATTCTTGAACATATTGATAACATTTATACATCATATTCAGAGCTTTTGTTGAGCCATTTGGGAGACAACTTTGTGTTGTTCATAGAGCTTATATTGTATCTCTTTGTCTACTCTTCTTATAGAGTTCTTGTTGTAAAAGAGAAAGGTTCTTGAGAAGACCATATCTTCTCATTGAGCGTTGGGTTTGCTAAGTACCTTCAATCTTAGTGTGTGAAGTCTTGTGGTGCGATATCCACGAGCAAGTTGAAGAATTGTAGAGCGTACATCTACGAGCAAGTGTAACGGTTTGTTAGGCACCCGCAAGCTTAACGGAGTTAGTGTAAACTCGAGAGAGTCTCTCGGGAGACTGGACTAACCACACGTTGTGGCGAACCAGTATAAATTCAGTGTGTCCTCTTCTTACTCCTTTGATTACTGGACTTACTTTAATCCTGCAATTTTAATTCCGCAAAATTTACCGACATTCTCGTGCCTCACTATTCACCCCCCTCTAGTGACGGGCATAAATCCTAATAGTTAGTATTAGAGCCTAACTCTCTGAAAGCCTGAACCGGTTGAGAGAACGATATATATTTTTGTTGAGAATGTTGAACGCAGGTATGATGAGCGAAGGACACTCAACCATTAGGCCTCCACTATTTGATGGAACCAATTATACATATTAGAAAGAGAGGATGAGAATATTCATCCAATCAAATAACTTTCGCTTGTGGCAAATCATCAAGAACGGTGAAAAAATGCCTACAAAGAAAGTTGGGGAAACCATGGTTCCAAAGGAGGAAGATGAATATAATGCCGAGGACATCAAGAAGGTTGAAAATAACGCAAAGGCCATCAATATGTTGTATTGTGCGGTGAACCTGGATGACTATCGGAAGATTTCTTGCTGCACAACCGCCAAAGAGATGTGGGATAAGCTTGAGGTCACTTATGAAGGTACGCCTCAAGTCCGAGAAGCAAGAGTTGATTTTCTAACACATGAATATGAACTCTTTAGAATGTAGGAGCCTGAAAGCATCAATGATATGTTTGATCGATTCTCAATGATCATCAACGATCTCCATGCTCTTGGGAATGTATACTCAAACAAAGATCTTGTTCGAAATATCCTGCGGAGTCTCACTCCCGAATGGCGTTCCAAAGCCAATGCCATCCAAGAGTCGATAGGAATCTCGGACGTCTCAATTGATGGACTAAGAGGTAACCTCAAAACTTATGAAAGTACAATTCTTAAGCCTTCATTTGGAAATGAGAAAAGCCCAGGTATTGCCTTCAAAGCCTCATCTTCTAAAAGAGTAGAAGTAAGTGATTCGGAAAGCGATGACGATACTCTTTACAACGACTTGATCGAAAAATTCTATAAGTTCATGAAAAAGGAAATTAAGAAGGAAGAACCAAGTCATTCATGCCATAATTGTGGAAAACTTGGCCACACCAAGTCACATTGTCCAAAACCCAAGGACAAGAAGAAGAAGAAACACCAAAGGAGCGTGACATGGGATTCGGACAGCTCGGGTGATGAAACTGCCGCCCTATGCCTCATGGCCAACGAGGAAGAAGAGGTAAGTACTTCTAACTCTTACTCTTTTGAAGAATTACAAGAAGCTTTTCAAGAATTATATGATGAATTGAAAAAGTCTTCCAAAATCTCCAAAGAGGCCAAGGTTAAAATTAAAGTATTAGAAGAGAAAAATAAATTTTTGGAAAATGACAATATTGATCTTAGAAATAAAATTAAGGAGATGAATGAAACTTCTTCAATTGATCAAAATTCTAATTGTTCATCTTGTGATTCTTTGAAATTAGAGAACATAGAACTTAGGAACACACTAGAAAAACGAAGTGTAGAAGATCCTAATACTGTTGAAGAAATTAAGAAGAAAAAGCCCATGAAGAATAAAAGGTCTAAAAAGAATAAGAATCATGATAGAAATGGTGTTGCACAACCTAGAAATAATTCTAGGAATTTTGTTGATAGGTCTAGAATGAATCATTTTAGACCACCTAGAACTGACTCTAGGAATTTCATCTCTTCTACGAATAATGACTTTAGATCACCTAGAACGTTTTTGGCTCAACCGAGACATATGCACAACCCGAACGTTATATGTCATTATTGCAACCGGGTAGGACACTTAGCACCTGTATGTTTTGCTAAACATAGGACTCCTCTTTTGGCTATGATTATTATTTGCCTAACCCCCAAGGACCCAAAAGTAATTGGGTACCTAAAACCTATTTTTAGGTACATTTGCAGGTGTGCTTGAAGACTACAATGTTGTAGTAGATGCACCAAGCACGAAACCTTATTGCATCAAGGGGGAATTTCTGTTAGTTATCATATTTTGATAAAAACCCAGTAGTTGATATGTGTTAACAGTTGGTATGTTTTTCTTAAAAACAATAATTGATTCATGTTTTGATGAATATAACTCTTGGTTTGTCAAAAATTAACAGTTGTTATAAGTAATATGTTTTGCTAAAAATAACAATTGTTTTATCATGTTCTTTCTAACAATTGGTATCATTTTGAAAATAACAATTGATTTGTTTTGTTTTTCTAACAATGGGTATGCTTTTTAATTATTCGGCATTCTTCATCATGCATTTTCCGCAATGTCTTTCCTATTTTATTCTGACATTCGTATAACCAAAAGGGGGAAGTGTCAAAAGAGGAAAATAGCCTTTGTATACTCTTTTTGCTAATGCCAAAATGGGGAAGAGCTTAGGCGATATGCATCAAATAAGGGGGAATGTCTCTACGTTCTAGTATGCCTTATTTGAGGGGGAATTATCATTAACTGGACTAGTTTGCATGACTTGTATGTTGAGATATAGCATGAATTTAGGGGGAATCCTATATGCATATCTCCTATTGTTTGTCATTATCAAAAAGGGGTAAATTGTTGGAAATCATTGATATCATTGATATGTGTTCCCTGGTTGTATTAGCGTGATTTCCAAGTACAGGTTTTGATGAATGACAAACAATGAAGTCAACTGTCAAACAACTATATTAGTGTATGACATATGACAAACAATGAAGATGCATTAGCAAATGATCAAGATGGCTGACAAATAAATTATGATGAAGATTGAATGCCAAGTAGCATATTGATGGAAGGATTAAATAGACAAGCCAAGACGAGTTCAAGAATTCTAGTTTTTGAAGACCCAAGGCGTAGGTCGCTAGGTAGAACCAATGTAAGAGCAACGTTTAAGTTATCTCGTCTTCTGGCTCAACATAGGTCATCAGAAATATGCATAAATTCATTCTATCAAATCATAATCATCATAAACATTTTTTATATACTTCAAACAAAATGATTTTTAACGTTTTCATTTTAACCAAAATGGTTTTTGAAGTAAGTTTTCAATTCTGGACAGAACAACCAGATAATCGATTATCTAAAGTTGATAATCGATTATGTTGAGTTTCCAGCCAAAACTGGAAATTCCAGAATGGCTACATAATCGATTATCCAATGTATATAATCGATTATCTTCGAATCCAGCTTAAACTGGAAAGTCCAGAGAAGTAAGATAATCGATTATCATAATAGCATAATCTATTATCCTACTATCCGTTGCCTTCCGACGACTAGTTTTTTTGAACGTTTGAAACAAGATAATCGATTATACAAGTTAGATAATCGATTATGCTGAGCCAAAATCAGATTTATTGTTTAAATGTTGTGCAAAGGCTATATCACCTCCACACCCTATAAATAGAGGTCTTTGGAGCTGATTTTAGAAGAACAACATCTCTCATTATTCTTGAACATATTGATAACGTTTATACATCATATTTAGAGCTTTTGTTGAGCCATTTGAGAGACAACTTTGTGTTGTTCATAGAGCTTATATTGTATCTCTTTGTCTACTCTTCTTAGAGAGTTCTTGTTGTAAAAGAGAAAGGTTCTTGAGAAAACCATATCTTCTCATTGAGCGTTGGGTTTGCTAAGTACCTTCAATCTTAGTGTGTGAAGTCTTGTGGTGCGATATCCACGAGCAAGTTGAAGACTTGTAGAACGTACATCTACGAGCAAGTGTAATGGTTTGTTAGGCACCCGCAAGCTTAATGGAGCTAGTGTAAACTCGAGAGAGTCAGTCGGGAGACTGGACTGACCACACGTTGTGGCGAATCAGTATAAATTCGGTGTGTCCTCTTCTTACTCTTTTGATTACTGCACTTACTTTAATCCTGCAATTTTAATTCCGCAAAATTTACCGACATTCTCGTGCCTCACTATTCACCCCCCCCCTCTAGTGACGGGCATAAATCCTAACAAAGAGTATATAGGAAAACATAGTAAGATAAATATGCAAGAGCATGATAAAAGGAAAACACAAGAACATAGTAGAAGAACGGGATATAGAAAACACAGTAGAGGAACATAAGAACAAAGTAGGGTCATATGAGACCACAATATAGGAAAATATAGTAAGAGAAGCATATAAGAATAAGATGCAAGAAAAAAATAGAGACAAATACACAAATAAAAAAGAAAAATCATAAAAAACATTTGAATGCTTCAAAAACCCTAGATAAAAAAGAAGCGGTTTTGAAAGTAATCTTTGAAAGAAACGCTAGGAAAATCGTTTGAAAACTCAAATAGAGCATAGATACAATAACAACTATAAATATCGGAGAAAAAGTCAAAGGGTTTTGAAAGAATCCTAAAACGAGAAAGGCTTTAGAGGCCACCAATCAAAGTCGGAGAATCTAAAATCAGGCTCAGAAAACCAGGATACGTCGGAGCAAGGCCGGCGATGGCCGTGAAACCTCGAGCTGGAAAAGGTATGGATGAAGACCTTCAAGGTCTAGCCTCGAATCTTCAAGTACCAAGCACATAGGAGAAACATGAGACGAGTATATGACTCCCACGGCCGTACATGCCATGGTTTCCGATGGGTTTGGAGGCGGGAGCGATTAGAGGCGGAAAAGGGTCAAGGAAGGTTCAAGAGAATCTGAGGGAGAAGAAGGATTTCCGGGTGGCGTTTCTGAGGGAAATAAATTAGGGTTGGGGGTTTGGAAATTTGATCAACGGCCTAGATCAAAAGGGAAGCCGGGAAGGTTGGATAAATGGGTGAGTGGTCAGGTCAAACTGCAATTGGACCCGGTTATTTTGGATTTGAAACTGGGTTACTGGGGTGGTCAATTTTTGGCTATAATTGAAACGAAATAGGACTAGTATTTAAATAGTCACTTTCTCTTTTTATTTTGTAAAAAATAGTAAATGATTTCTGAAAACAAATTAAAGTTGCTAAGTTAATTAATAATATATAAACATTAAGCTAAATATATTGGAATAAATTTTGTAATTATAAAGCTATTAAATCTTAAAATTGGTTGAAATTGCAATTTAGTACAATTTAGCTTTAAAAAATAGCAAATCAATTTATAAAAATGTGAATAAATTACCTTAGCTATATATTGGCATTAATATGAGAATAATATAAATTAGTGACCAAAATGGTAGTTTGAGGAACAATTATTTATTTTTGTATTGCTAACATAGGGCAATAAATCTGTTTAAAATCTTTTAAAATTTAGAAAAAAATAATAAAACACAACACTTGAACATGTATATCAAAATAGTATATATAAATATATATACTATTTTGAAAGTATTTTACATATTCAGGAAAAAATTGTGTATTAACACCAGGGGTCTTGTGTGAGTTTCAGAGGGTTGAATGGACAGGTTTGAGTTAAGGAAAAGTAGCAGAATTTCGTTTTGATGTTGCAGCCATTTTACTCTTCACGTTTGCGATTGGACCCTCGCGTTCGCGAAGAATCAGTTGAAGAAGGCAAAGATCAAGCCTTCATGTTCGTGATGGGAGCTCCCCGCAAAGGATTGGTGCATCGCATTCGCAGGACAGGTGTTGAGTTCACATAGAAGTAGTTGAGAGTCTGAGCTTTAGTGGAATTAACTCATCACGTTCACGATGGATGCAATACATTTATGAAGGTTTGTCAGGGTAAATCATCGTGATCGTAAGGGTTTGGTCGCGATCGCACAAGAGGAAAATTGGTCAAAGTTAAGATGTTTTTCATGAATGTGAGGCTTTGACCACGTTTGTGAAGAAGGATTTTCAGGCATGGCAGAAGTTTAAAAGGTCGTCTTGACCATGAATGTGGGGTTTATTATAGTTGGTCGTTTTTGGAGCTTTTTGAAGGAGATTGAATATGAATTCAAGGGGAAACATTTGGAGGGAAGAATTTTGGACTTAAAACTCGACTCTATCGTGAAAATTACATAATAAATCATGGAATCTAAGCCTAATATTTAGGAATTAGGGCTTGAGATTAATAGACTTTAAATAGGGGTCATTTGGACTCCGATTTCAGTGTACTTGATATGTATAGACTCGTGGGAAGGTGAAGATTCTATTGATGTTTTTCTATCCGATTTCGGATTTTGATGTAATTTGGATTTTTTTTAGTGGCCTTTGTTCCCTTAGCATATTTTAATGATTATGCACTAACAGTGGCTAGATTTGGAGAATTCAAAGGTCGACTCGTGAAGGCAAAGGCATCGTGGGTTAGCGTTTGGATCAGATCGAGGTGGAGTAAAGATTTTAAATGTTGTTCCGAGGGTAAGAAACCCCAGATTACACAACATTCAGCTTTGTTGCGGTGATACACATTCTAGATGACGAGCGTGTGTTGCGCACTATTGGGGATTGTGACTTAGTCCATCCCGAGTGACTATTTTTCTTTATATTTTGTAGCTAATTGTATGATATTATTATACTTTGGAATAAATGCCATATTTGGGCTTCGTGCTAACTACGTGAACCCTTAAGGAATTGTTAATGATATTTTCCTTACTGTTCGATTTCATACTTATGCTCAGTCATGCTATATTTTAACTAATTTTAAAACTCACCTATGTTATTTTGTTTTAAACTCATTAATTTATATTTTCAAAGATATTTTAGCTGAGGTTCATATTTTACTAATGTACGAGGGGCTTGTGAGACTCTGGCTGAATAGGGCCAAGGGCCTATATTGTGATGATACGTTTGGGTCGGCATGCAAGTAGCAACAGTGATACACTAATTATGATAATGAGGACGAGAGCCTGAGATTGTGCTCCACGAGGTGGCTTGATAATTATGTGAGGCCGAGAGACTATTTTTGATGCCACGAGATGGCTTTAAATCGCGCTTGCACCGTAAGGGGCCCCTCCGGGAGTCTGCACACCACCAGTGACCACAGGTACACATTATGATATGAGATATAGCCCGAGGGACTGGTATTGTTATATGTGATTGCCCGAGGGGCTAGTATTGTTCCGAGATTTTCCCGAGGGGCGGACTTGTCGACATTGTGCCCGAGGGACAAACCTTATGTGCTTATCTTTCTTATTTGCCTATCATTTACCTGTTTAACTGTGTATTTGTACCTGAGGGGCAGATTTTCTATTCCTATCTAAAATAATTGCTTTGCATTCATTTGCGTAACTGTTAAAAAGTCATTTGTAAAGAAGTTTAAACCGAGATAAGATGCTTTAAGAGATTTCTTCATTGCTTTCTTACTGGTTTTGTACTAATTCTATATAGCATGTTGATGCACTTTTTGTGAGTTATTATCACTCAGTATTTAGTTATGATTATTATTCACCGAGTCAGAGTACTCACTTTACTCTCTGCACCATGTATGCATATTCAGGTATTTCTTAACCTAGTAGCGAGAATTAGTTGATCAGATGCAGAGTCATCAGAGATTAGCAAGGTAGCAGCCGGCGTTCGCAACACTGCTTTTCTCCCTCTTTATTTCATCAGTCTCTATTTAGTACATTTTAGACTTTTCAGTTGCATTTAGACTCTAGTAGATTCTAGTAACATGTGATACCCCGATGTCAGGCTGTATTCATTTTTGCATTTGTTTTATTTGCTAAATCTTTACTTGTTGGGGATTTATCCTTATAAATGACTTAAATTGACTTATTAAACTGTTAAAACTGAATTTTGAAAGTTGTGTCAGTTGGCGTTGTCTTCACGAGAGGCGCCCTCACGATCGGGTCCGATTTGGGGTCGTGACAAACTCTCCGGCATTAATCGACAAAGTATCCATCTTCTATATCATGAACATATCGAGATGTATGCTGCAAATTGATATGAAAAATAATGATTCATATTCAATATGATTAGAATACGCACCTATGAGATGCATGTGGATTTTAGTTGAATGTTACATCTGTATCTTGAAAGTTGTCCATTGATATGTGCATGCAAAAGAAGGAAATGAAATTTTGTGACAAGGAAATCTGCTTAGTCAAATGCACACTACAGACTTTCTTCTACTAACTACAGTGTAATTTATCTTTTATCTCAATGCAAAATTTTTTTTATCTTAGTGCTGGATTTTTTAACTTAATGCTCAAATTTAATCTTAAAGAAGTTTATCTTAATGCTGGAAATTTTTATGCAGTGTACTTACTGTACATGCGTTAAAGTGATCTTGTATTTTTTTTGTGTGCAATAACAGGGACAAGGTTCTTAAACAATATAGACAACAAAGGAGGGGCTTCAAGACACTTAGTATTTGGTCTTTTGGGATGTATATGAATACAACGAAAATGAAGTATTATGCGTTATATATATAATTCACACTTTAGTAATAGAAGTATTTAATATCCGACTTAAGATATTCTTTTGGTGTTTGTAAAATACTATTGGATTCATTTATATAATTTTGTTCATTACAATTATTGTATTAAATATGTTTTAGTGGTGACAAAATTTTATTATGCAATATTGAAGTTGCTATTGATTGTTTAATAGTTTTTGTAGCATTTATCATTTCCACTAAATATCATTCTACAACAGCCAGCTCATAGCCGCCACTGATCATTGAGTTTTTTGTGGCGACATCAATTGCTGCAATATGAGAATTGCTGGTAATAGCCAATTGTTTTCTTGGCGACTTCAACAGCTACTAAAAGCAACTCTCTAGTAACGATCAAATGATGTCACTGGTAGTTATTTATTTTTTGTGGAAAAAATTGTCACTACTAAAAGCCACTCTTCAGTGGCGACTTGCCCCTGAATATGTTTCGTGGAACATAATTTGTGGCAACATGACATACTTGTTGTGACGACATTGTCGCCACTAAACTGTGACATTTTGTGTCGACACTTTGCAGTTGTCACAAATGATGCTTAGTAATGTATTAAGTTGCAGCAAGTCGAATGTCGTTGCTATAAACATTTAGCGGCGACATTTAATTATTTAGTAGCAAATGAGGTCACCGCTAAAAGGTAGATTTCTTTTTTTTTTGGCACCTCTACGCAAGAGCCTAGGGTTAGGATTTTATTAATAGCAAACAAGAAAATACAACAGATAGGAAAGTACAAATAAAGGGCCATTAGCATCGGTATTGTTACCCATATAACATATATCAGGCTAAACTTACCATACTAAATCCTATTGAGGTTTGAAAACCTCTCTTATTAACAGGAATGCAACACTATGAACTTGACAGGACCAGATTTTTTTTATGATCATCACAGAATTTGTAACATACTCTATGATGAGATTACAAATAAGTATCAATTTCTTCAATATGTAATTCTTTATCAACATCGTCCCATTCTTCATGAAATATTAAAAAAACATGATTTCTTTTTAGATTGACTGGATTTTGTTGAAGTAGTTGGGACGGCCTACTTAAGCTTGGCATTTCTCATCGGAGGTCGTCTAACATTGTCGTTCCTGCTCTTTTCCTTTGTTTGAGACTTTAGTTCCTTTGAAGCGTTAATTTGGATTGTTTCAATGCATTGTGTCAGCACTTCAGTTACGTCACCTTCTTCTACTGCCCGATGATTTGGCATGTGTATAACACCTTGACCATCCAAGTTTAGTACATCTTGAGATTTAACATCACTTTGCTTGACTTGTTGTTGTACCTCATTCTTGCTCCTATTTGCACGTTTAGCGCTATAAGGATCACAACACAAAATTTCAAAAGGATGGGCATTTAGCATTGCATCCAACAGTTATTTATAATGGGATAAAACATCTGTTGTACTGGTCATCCTTATTGGTTTCTTCCCAGAATTGACAAGAAGCTGTGAATTACTATAGGATCCTATTTCCTCCGGCGTGCTCAATTCTTCAGTACTTTCATATCCTCGTTCATCACTGGCTCGAGACTCCACATTGTCCATAGAATGTATTAGTCTTCTTTCCTCTACTGAAATGATTGCACTTCTTTCCTTGGCCATTTGTATTTTGTCTCCAGTGAAGATCCCCTCGTCAATATTGAAGTTTGTAAGTGCAGCAAATGAGTGTGAGTTTGTGTGAATAACTGGATTCTTGTCAGCGATATGCATTTCGTTTTTGGATTTTGGAGATGCTTTTCTGTTGGACATCGATAAGCAGTTGTTTGCATCAGCTTCAGCAGCATCCGTAGGCTGTAAATCCAAACCTCTTTGAAATTAGGCTTTATGATAAACTGCACCTGTTGCATATGTCGAAGAGATCTCGCTGCCTTGTTGAACCATATCCGGCTGATGAGATATATCTTGACGATATGTGGTCTCCCCTCGTTGAACTGGGGTTACAGTAGGAATTGTAACTTTTTTGGCACGATCCAGAGACTCCAAAATTGTATTCTTTTCTTGGCAAAACAGTGTAGGTTGCTTATTGACATTATTGTGTATTAAATGTTGCTGGTGACTCAACAAGTGTTCATTGTGATGTGCAGCAGCAGCAGCAGATGCAGTAGCAAAATTTGGCATTGCATGTTCACTGGGAACATTGAGATTTGATGTAGAAATACATTTACTCAGCTGTATTATATCAGCATTTGCTATTTATTGAGCTTCTGTTGCTGGACAAATTGGATCATCATCAATATTGTGTCCTGGATCAACAGTCGGTTTAGGAAGAACCCCAGGCAAATTTTCATTGTGATATGCATCTTCAACAGATTCAATATCCATATTTGATAGTATATGTTCATTGGGAACATTCATAATGGACAGAACAGTAGATTGACAGTGCTATGCTATATCAGCATTCGACACTGGATGATGTTCTGCAGTTGGAAAGATTGGATCAGAAACAATATTTTGTTGTGCATTATCATTCACATTATGAAGATCCTGTTCACTAGGAACATTCAACTTGGATGGAGGGGATTCAGTATCCATATTTGACAGTGCCTGTTGACTGGGGACACTGAAATTGGATGAAACAACAAATTTACTCAGCTGTGTTAAGTCAGCATTTTGCATTGAATGAGCTTCTGCAGCTGGACCAACAACATCAATGTTGTGTCCTGGAACAGCAGTCACATTAGGGAAAACCCCAGCCAAGTTTGCTTTGTGATGTGCAGCTGCAACAGAAATAGCCCTATTTGACAGATTATGTTCACTGGGAACATTCAGAGTGGGTCGAACAGTCGATTTACACTGCTGTGCTTTAGCTTTTGCAGCTGGACCAACATCATCAATGTTGTGTCCTCGAACAGCAGTTACTTTAGGGAGAACCCCAGCCACGTTTGCTTTGTGATGTGCAACTGCAACAGATTCAATAGCTCTATTTGACAGATTGTGTGCACTGGGAACATTCAGAGTGGGTCGAACAGTCGATTTACACTGCTGTACTATATCAACAATTGGCAGTAAATAAGCCTGTGCAGCTGGAAGAATTGGAACAGAATCAATATTTTGTCCTGCATTAGCCGTCACATTAGGACGAACCCCTTCACTGGTTCGTGCTACAAGATTAGAATTTATGAACTCTCTGGCACCACCTTCTAATTTATTCAACCTGCCCCGGCCTTCAGATTGTCGATCATGAAATGCTTGTTCATTCAATTCATCTGAATTCCACCGGCACGATTTTACATCATGACCTTGATGATTACAATACGTGCAGTATTTAGGAAGGTTATCGAAGACGATCTGCTGGTCGTATTCGACTATTTTTCCAGATTTGATATCAACTATGTTGATCTTTATATTTTTTGGAAGTTTGTCTAGTAAATTAATCAAGACTTTTAGTCGTGCCGTACTAGGTCTCTATCGATCTTTAGTAGCCTTATCAACTGCTAAAGGCTTACCCACTACGGCAGCGATTGACATTAAGGATTTTTTTGCGAAGAAATTTGCTGGTAGTTGAGGAAAAGAGATCCAAACGACAGCTTTTGATGTTTCTTCATGACGATTAAATCCCATTGTCCATGGGAATGTCCTAAAGAAGAACTCGTCTCCTTTCGCCTTAATATAACCAGTTGTTCTTGAAACGACATTAGCAAAATCTTCAAATAGATCAAATCTTACCAGAATATAACGATATTCTAACTGTCCTATATTGCAATTACCTTTAACATCAAGTAGCTTCGGTAAAATCTGTCTCAGCTCCTGAAGCTTTGGTTCTCCATACGAGAATTTAATCACAACAGCTTGTTGAAGACCTTCCTCCTTGGTAAATGAATTCACTTCATCTACTATGAATTCAACAATAGGTATTCCATGCTCAAACGTAACAGGAAAGAGTTCAAGATTTGATTTTGTTGCGATAGAAAGTTGTCGAACAAGTTGCAATGCATACATTTGTTTTATATTTTGAGATGTTTGTTTTTCGGTACTGTTTTGATTATCCTCCCCCACAACACAAGGCTGGGGAGAGGTTGAAGCTTCCATAATTGCGAAGAACGTCAACCAGGCTCCATCACAAACACTCTGTCGGAGAGTATAATCCTTGTGAATTTCAGAAGTTGAGATTGCTACAGTAACGCGAGAAACAAGATTTAAGATGTAGGGAAATTGGCTATAGATTTTATGAAAAAATGTATTGAGGATTGTTCGCAACGAGAAGGGGATGTCTTGACATCAAAATTGTGATAATCCACCGCCGGATTCCGGCGATAAAGCCGATGAATAGTTGCAGCGTACTTTTCAGTGAATAGTGGCGGATAAAAAAAATCTTGTGTGGATAGTGATACTTGTTGAAAATTTTTGCGATTCTTATCTTGAATATACAATCAACGGTTGTATACTTGAAGTTGGTTGTTTGGATGTACTTTCCCTTCTTTCTCAAATAGTTGAATATGATGTCAATATGCTATACACAAATTTAATTACATAATGTTAGTACAATGAATAAAATTAAGGAAAATAAACTGAATATAATAAGTTA
This sequence comes from Nicotiana benthamiana, assembly GCA_034376525.1. Taxonomy (NCBI): domain Eukaryota; kingdom Viridiplantae; phylum Streptophyta; class Magnoliopsida; order Solanales; family Solanaceae; genus Nicotiana; species Nicotiana benthamiana. The sequence goes on from CM067337.1 coordinate 153,660,598, forward strand.
ATATTCAGTTAAATACACCGTACAGATTCTGTTAAACACATATGTTATTTAAAACTACTGAGTACTGTTAAATACCTTTGAATACAGTTAAATACATTTGTTATTCATGATTAATGAGGCCATTAAATACATCATACAAATCGGATAAACACATATGTTATTTAAAATTACTGAGGGCTGTTAAAATATAGTTAAATACATTTATTATTCAAGACTAATGAGGCCATTAAATACATCATACATATTCAGTTGAATACATCTATTATTTAAAACTATTGAGTACTATTAATATTTATCTGAATACATTTTAATACAACTAATGTAAAAGATATACCTGAGTACAATTGAATACATAAAAATCATGTAAGACAAATTTGTGTGAGAGCTCAATTTATCAATTATACAATTAGACAAACCAATTGTGATGATCTGGCCTATCTTGTTATGTGTTATCGCTCCATTTTCCCCCATTTCTGCTCCTTAATGCTTTATTTATCAGTTTTATATGTGATCGGGTTGGCTGGCTTGGGTTCGAAAAGGTTTTGAGAAGGTTTGAGATAGTTAGTCACATTTTGGGAAGTTTAAGTTGGAAAAAGTCAATTGGATGTTTACTTATTTGTTAGAGGACTTGAATGTGAGTTGTGATGGTTTAGATAAATTCTAGAGGTGATTTGGGACTTAGGATCATGATCAGAATGTGTTTCAGAGGTCAAGAGTAGATAGGCTTGAATTGGAAAAATGGGATTTTTGGCGTTTTCCGATTGACATGTGAGATATTGATATATGGATCAAAATAGAATTTTGGGAGTTGCAGTAGTTCCGTTGTGTCATTTGGGATGCGTGTGCAAATTTTAGGTTATTCGAATGTGGTTTTGTTGGGGTTGTGATCAATAGCAGAATTCAGAAGATTTCGTAATCTTAGGCTTGAATCCAATGTGTTTTAGTTGATTCGATGTCGTTTGATGTATTTGAAGATTGGTACAAGATTAAGTAGTCGTATATGATATGTTTGTGCTTTTGGTTGATGTCTTTGGGGCCTCGGAGTGATTTTGGATGGCGGATGAAAAGAATGAAAGTATTAATGGAAGCTGAAGTTGGATTTATTCTGTTATAACTGCATCTCTGGTTGGGAGGCCATTGGTGTGACCCCTGCAGATGCAGAAAAGAATTCATCGAAGCAGAAAGGAGCTCGGAAAATGTGACCGCAGAAGCGGGTAGAGAATTGCACATGCAATGGCGCATGTGCGGCATGTGTATCGAAGATATGATTTTGCTCGTTCTAGTGAAAACTGCAAAAGCAGTTCAAGGACAGCAAATCCGTACCACAGAAGCCGGAATTAGTCTGCATATGCAAAATCCCAAGGGCAGAAGGTTTAAGTTATTTTCTTCGTGATTTTTGAGTTATTTCACCATTTTAAGTTGGCTTTCGAGCTTTTGGACGATTTTGAAGAGATAATTCAGGGGGACGTCATTAAGGTAAGGATTTTGGACCTAAAACTCGTTCCTATGGTATTATTTCACAAATTAACACTGTAATTAATTGAATTTAAGGATTAAATTCGTAAGAACTAGGGCTTGGAAACTTAGAACTTTGATTGAGGATTTGAAGGACAATTGGTGGTCAGATTTCAGAACTTTTGATATGTATGAACTCATGGGGAGATAAGGAATCTATTGATGTGAATTTCATCAAATTTTGAGATATGGACCCGGGGGTCGGGTTTTGGTAGTTTTAGGATTTATGCTATAAATTGATTATTTTCGTTTGGGCCTTGTTCCCTTAGCATATTCTTATCGCCGTGATTCTGATTTTGAATAGAGTCGGTGCAAGTGGAGGGCGATACGATAGGAAAAGGCATCGCCGACTTGAGTTTGGACTGGATTGAGGTGAGTAATGATTGTAAATATTGTCCTTAGGGTATGAAACCCCGGATTGCACGTCATTATGCTATATTGAGGTGATGCACACGCTATATGATGAGCGTGGGGTCGTGCACTATTTGGGATTGTGATTTGGTCTGTCCGAAATGACTATTTCACCTCATATTTGTCACACCTTCTTTTTTCCCTTACACGTGGTTATCCGAAAGATGACACGCGTATGGGAGTTTTTCAAATTAAAGTGACATTATTCGAGATAGGATTAATTATTTATTTTGAAGAGTCGCCACTTGGGATAGGTTTGGCTTTTGGAGTCCCAAGTCACCGATTTATTTAAAATCCCAAGTCGAGGAAATTTCTACTGACCAATTGGAGTCTGCGAACCAGAAATTTCTGAGTAAGGAATTCTGTTGACCCGAGGGAAGGTGTTAGGCACCCTCGGCTCCCGTGGTTCTAGAACGGTCGCTTAAACTCGTTATATGTGGCTAAAATATGATTTGATATGCCTGTTAACCTGCGACTTTAGATTATTAACCGCTTTTAACATCTTTTCTTAAATTTCCAATGTTATTAAAACATGTCATGAATCGCGTCACATAAATTCACCCGCAATTTTAGACATATTTTAATTCCATTGAGAATGGGATTTGGGTCAAATAAATGTGCACCCGAATTTAGGAAGGTATTTTTATTAAACTTGCACCTATAGCAACTACGTCTTAAAAATTCATGGGAAGACCGCGAAATTTGCTAAGCGGCACTTCCTATCTTTCTATGTGTTTTAATGAATTAAGGAGCCATCACATTGTATTTTCTTGAATTAACGCGGCTCACTTTATTTTTATAAGGATATTCTAACACATGCGAAATTCTCTACTCCTGCGGGTGCTTAAATGCACTAATTAGTTACCTACAGGCAGAACATTTTTAAGAAGATAACATCTGCAACTTAGCCTCATTCATGGATAGTTGTACGCACTAACTCAAATTTGGACCAACCCAGGACACACATTGTATCCGGCCACTGTTGGGCCTCTCAACAGGGCCAAAAGTTAATTCATACGGAAGAGTTCATCGTGAACAAATTTCCGTGGTGTTCTCTTCAGTTTCAGTTTATACACAAGACTTTAAATATCAAATATATCTACCAGGTTCACATGGAAGCTACTAGTGATTATGTTATGTCATCTTTAATCTTATATCTGAATTACACGACTCATATACTCATCAATCAGAGCAAAAATTCAATTATGCTTCAGGTTACACTATATTGGATAGATCTGAAAACCAATAATTACTAAACGTATTGAGATTTAAATAAACTGAAATATTACACAACATTTTGATCTTTAAACGATTATCAATACTAATATTTCCTAAATCCAGTAGCTCTAAGTGCAAAAGGAACATCACTTGAACCTACCAAACCAATAACTAAAACTTACTATTAATTATACACATAAAAGAAAAATTCAGTCAAATGTCCAGTTATTACATGTTGAAGCAGTTCCAAATGTCCAATTATTACAAAAAAATAGTTCAGTCTAACATTTAACTACAAAATGAATATCATCATATTATTACAGCTATATTCAAACTAAATAAGGTGAAAATGGGAGTATAATTCAAAAATATAGACAACAAATAGAGATTTTCACACTTGGGAATACATTTCACTTGAACTTCATATAAACATGAACATTGACTGTACCTGTAATACAGCAAAGGAAAATAGCCTATGAGTAAGGGAAGGCAAGCAACAAGCAAAACAAAAGCTAACAACCAGCACACCCAGGGTTTTCAACTGAGTTTTTGAGAGAATTAAATCTCCAAAATGATCAAAACAGCACTGATAGCTTTTTACAGATATCAGGAGAGCTAATATGTATTTTTATCTATATGATTCAAAGGAAAGGTTCCGGATCCTCTAAAATGTGCTCCGGGGGTTTCTTTTGTAATGGAGCCTTAGGGCATCAACCTTTCTCTTATTTTTCTTTTAGTCTTTGCTTGAGATGTGCACTTTTCCTAAATGGTCCTTAATTTCCTGACTTGTGGCTCAAGTTTGAGAATGAAATTGTGTTTTTCCCCCTTATTAGAAGGTTCTAGCGATTACTGTCAGATTCGTTAAGATTCTAATCTCTCTTATACCCCTACTTCCTTTCCTAAATTACCCAGTGAAGTTTTTATCCTCGAATACTCCTTGACCCTGGTCAATTGTATTTGGGTTATTGGCCAAGGATTGGTCTTGGCCTAGCAGGTCCATTGGATCCATACAACTAGGTGTCCTAATATGGATTGGGTTTATCATTTATTTAACTTAGGATTGTAACATTCAGGCGTCTTTGTGTTAAGACGAATGGATCACTGTCAACCAGAAGACCAATAAAATACTATTCATTACAAGAAAATCCAAAGCTTTAAACAGGGATTTACAAAATTATAAAGCAATAAAAGACCTAACCACACAAATCAGCTTGAATTATGCCAGTACTAAAGATTAACATTACTATAAGTATCAAATGCTTGGTAGCCAAAACAAATTAACCAAGTTGATCAGAGTATCAGGGAGAAAAGCAATAAAGATCAGGAGAGGAAGGTCACAAACTATGAGAATTACACTGATCACGAAGCTAATATTCCCAGGATGCCAAATTATTCAAGAAACGACGGAGTTCCAAACTAAAAAAAACAAAGGCGTATAACAACTTAACCCATTTCATATGATGTTGTGGAAAAACAAACAGTTATTCAAGATAAATCCAAACGATGGGACTTCAACCTAATCGGCATATAACTACTTAACCCATTTCATATGAAATTGTGGACAAACAAACAATTACTAAAAAGAAATCAAACATCTTAAAGCAATTGAAGCCAATATACAGAATACTTAGCATTTTTAGGCATGTCCACCCAAGACCATTTCATTGGCTCTTGACCCCTTCCACAGGGGTTTCAAATCTCCTGCAATAACTGGCATGATGTGTAACCGATTTAGAAAGGGTTTTGTGATTCTGATACCCCAATGAGGTGTCAGATATGAATTTTTTCAGCGGTTGAGGTTGTTTGGGAGTCGTGGGTGGCATGGTTTGGGAGGGTAAAGGCCAGGGATTTCCTGGGAGAAGCGTCACTAAGTTCCGACAGGGTTTGGTTTTTAGGGTTGAACTTTGAATCAATATTCGACACGTTTGGGCTCAATTTGAAGGGTGTGACACATATAGTTGAAAAGAGGAGACTCCGTTATTTCAGGGGTGTAAATTTTTTAGGGATTTGGAGTTGGGGTCGCCGGAAATGGGGATTTCGACAAACTTTCTGTGAATATTTGAGCCGATAGGGGGTCATTCGAAGGGAAAAAACTGCAGGACAGGCAAGGGGAAGTCCTAATGGTTCTATGGTGTAAAGCTGGGGGGTTTGGAACAAGGTCGTCGGAGACGGTGGTTCCGACGACCTTGTTTTTGAATATTCAAGACGGAGGGGGTTTATTCGACGGGAACTAATTAAAGGATGGGGTAGAGGAGACTGATGTGGTTTGGTGGTGTAAATCTGGGGAGGTTTGGTGACCAACCGCTGGCGTGAGATGATTTTTGGCGGCGGTGTTTGGGTGGCAGGTGGGTGGTCAAAGGTGGTCGTGGGGGTGGCCAAGGGGTGATCGGTGGCGGTGTTACACCGGGGAAAAGGGTAAGAGGAAGGGGAGGGTTTGGTCTCTAAGTGTATTAGAGGTGTTTTGATATATATATATCAAAAATTGGGGGCGACTTTAAGACCGTTGGGTGGGAACATGATCGACGACTGTGATGATTTGTCCCTAAACGATGTCGTTTGGATAGGTCCTTGTGTGGACTGGACTGGGATCAGTTATTTGGGTTGGGGCTGTGTATTATTAGAAAGGGGAAAAGGTTTGGGCTACTCATGTCTTGCCCAATTGTGGGTAGCCTGAGTGGTTGTGTATATATATACATATATTTTTTGTCTTTTCTTTTTAAAAAAAAATTAATTTCTAGCTTTATTTAAAAACCTAAAAATCCCCAATTATCAAATACAAAAACTAGAATAAGTTGAAGTTAAACAAAATAGTTACAAATGCCAATTTTTTTTTTGTCTTTAAATTTTTAAAACAAACTTATTTAACAATTAAATCCCTAATAATTTAAACAAGCATTTACAAACACGCACTGGCACGCAATAAAATTCTATAAAATGAAATTTAAATTTAAAGAAAATCCTAAAATTCTGAGAGTCCTGTAGGAGCTTATTTCAACCGGGTAAAAATCATATGCTTACAACTGCCCATCTTTGCGCGGGAACACGAACAGTTTTCGTGCAAAGACAACTGAGCAAATATGAGAGATTTCCGTCCGATTGAATACACCATGTGAAGCATTTTAAATAAATTTCAGACCGAACATTGCTTCAAAGGGTTTCCTACATATCCTTGGCAATAAAGGAATCAGGTCAGTGTAGTTCTGAAAGTTTTGGTAGCTGGGAGTACCGGGGAACTGTGATTGGCAGTTGTTGCTGTTGCTTCTGCTTACTGAGATTCTTATTACACCAAAAGAAAATCAAAAGCTAAGCTAGCTAAGCCTATAAACTATAAGTTACAAGATTTCTATCTATGAGTCTTTTGAAGCTTGATCTTGAGTCATGGCTGTCTTTTGCGGCAGACTCTGATATGAAACTTGATGCTCGTTGATTGCAACTGCTGGCTCAGCTTCAATTTTGATATAAAGCGGGATATGCTGAGCTTGTGACTTTGATTATATTTTGAGCAGTCTGCGTCTTTGTCCGCCTCATCACTTTGAGTTCACCTTTTGTCTCTTTTCTTTTCTTTTATTCTAAATTGATACTCATGTTTTCAATCATGCCGAATTTTGTCTCGTAAGGCGACACCTTCTCAAACAACAACAAGCAAACGAACGAAATTTTCTGCCCCAGTTTTTCACTGGAAAATTTCGTGAGTTATTTGTAACACACATCTATGCTACTCTTTATTGAAAACAATAAAAATCAGAATCGTATATCCATTGGAAAAATCACCAGGTTATGCTGGGGAAGGTAAAGGGTTCCTGCTGGGGATAAGACAAAAATTCACGGGTTATGCCGGGATAGGAATGAAAAAAAAGGGTCTCTGTAGGGATGGGAAGAAAAGATCCGCGGTTTATGCCAGGATGAGAAAGTTCCTACTAAGAGTGGGTTATGAAGAAATTCCTGGGTTATGCCAGGGGATCCATGGGTTATGCCGGAATGCACGAAACATTTCTAGGTTATGCTAGGGGGACCGCGGGTTATGCCGGGATGAATGAGAAAATCCTAGGTTATGCTAGGGGGATCCGCAGGTTATGCCGGGATGAATTAGAAAATCCTAGGTTATGCTAGGGAGATCCGCGGGTTATGCCAGGATTGGAATGAGATCCTGGGTTATGCTAGGGGAATCCTCAGGTTATGCCGGGATGAATGAAAAGCCCTAGGTTATGCTTGGGGAATCCACGGGTTATGCCGGGATTAAAGGAGATCCGGAGTTTGTCAGGGGAATCCACGTGTTATGCCGGGATGAATGAAAAGCCTAGGTTATGCTAGGAAAATCCACGGGTTATACTGGGATGAAAGGAGATCCTGAGTTATGTCACGGGAATCCGCGGGTTATGCCGGGATGAATGAAAAGTCCTAGGTTATGCTAGGGAAATCCGAAGGTTATGCCGGGATGAAAGGAGATTATGAGTTATGTCAGGGGAATCCGCGGGTTATGCCGGGATGAGTAAGAAATCCTAGGTTATGCTAGGGAGATCCGTGGGTTATGCCGAGATCGGAAGGAGATCCTGAGTTATGTCAGGGGAATCCACGGGTTATGCCGGGATGAATGAAAAGTCCTAGGTTATGCGAGGGAAATCGCGGGTTATGCCGGGGTGAAAGGAGATCCTGAGTTATATTAGGGGAATTCGCGGGTCATGCCAGGATTGAATGAGGAGTCCTAGGTTATGCTAGGAGATCCGCGGGTTACACCGGGATCAAAAGGAGATCCTGAGTTATGTCAGAGGAATTCGCAGGTTATGCTAGGATGAATGAAAAGTCCTAGGTTATGCTAGGGGAATATGCAAGCCAATGGAGGACCTCAGAGATCTTTTTGATTGTGCTGAGCATAGAGGAGGAAAAGAATAACTCTTAGGTTATGCTAAGGGTAGGAAAGTGTTAACTCCTAGACTATGTTGAGGACTGGAAAGTGTAGGGAGAAAATATTTAGGTTATGCTAGGGATGTAGAGGGAAACATCCTGATTAATGCTGGAGGGGGTAGAAGGCAATCCTTAGGTAATGCCTAGGAAACCCACAAGCTGAACAATGGGGAACTAGGGATTGGGATCTCGTGCTATCATGCTCATTTACGAGTTTGCAGAAAAATGAAAAGAAAATTTCCCTTTTTTCATTGACGCACCATCATCTTTGGTCCTTTGCCTATCCTTTGGTTGTTTTTTTCCCTATGTTCCTTTTTGCTTTTCTAGGTTGTACCTGCATCTATTTTGTTCAGAAACAAAATAAACTGTCAGTTTGAACAGTGATTGATTTTACGGCCTTGTCACGCTTGATTTTAAATTCCTTTGTGTTCAAAAGCGAACCCTTGTCTTTCAATCATTGCTTTGTTAATTGGACAGGGGGTCCTCATTTCGGATTGGTCTTTGTTTCTCGGGCCTTGGGTTGTGAGTTTTGTCCCGCCTTTAATTTTGAGCTTGCTTTTGGGACTTTTAATAAGAATCAACATCCTGTTCGGCTTAAAACCCCAGATTTTGCTTCAACTTCATGCCCCTTTAACTTTGAATTTCCTTTATTTTATTTCCTTACTTTTGGGATATTAACTATCATGATCAATCGGGATTGGCCAAGCGTACTTGACGATGTCCGCCATTCCCCTAATTCTTGCCAGGAGAAAACCATGAAGCTGGCCCTGCTACCTTTCTTTGACGAATTGTGAGGAAATTAATGTGGAAAAGAGTGAAGTATGGATTTAGAGAGGTATGCACTTTGAGGGAAAAGAGGGAACTTATTTGGAAATACGACCCAACTTTGAATGGCGACGACATGCTTCTTGGACAGGATACTCGGCCCAAATCCATTTATGCTTTCTGACTTCAACTTTTCTGAAAACTAAAGAAACTTACTCAGACCTGCGCAGCAATATTTCCTGTTTCGGCCAACGGCGCCCTTTGTAGGTTTTCGCAAATCAGCCTCTCTCATTTATCTTCTCCCGTCGCCCGATAGTGCTCTTTGCGGGATTTCGCTAAACGGACTCTCATTTTGTTTTTCTCTGCTCACCGTCGCCTTATGGTACCGGGAAGTTTTCATCGATAAGACTTTCTCATTTTATTTCTCTCAAAATTTGATTGGTGCCGAATCCCTACGACGGTATTTTCCCTCTGCGGATCTATAACTTTGTAACCATTCAGACGGATTTGTAACCAAACCAACACATTTCTGTCCCAGTTTTAATTTTCTTGGGTAAATAGGATTTTTATATTGATGTGACTAAACCTCAGTGATAGGGTGCTTACGTATCCTTTCGGAATCAAGTACGACATAGTTCAGGAAACTTGGTCCTAAACTAATTTTGTTTGTATTCTCCTTTTTCCTTCTTTCTTCTTTTTGAGATTGTTTTTCTTTTCTTCTTCTTTGTTGTTTTTTTTCTTTTCTCTTTTTTTTCATTTTCTTTTCTTTTCTTGTTTTTTTTTTGCATTTTCTTTTTTTGCTTTTGAACAGCATTTCCGGGTTACAAAGAGGGAGGGGATAGCGGGAAAGCAAAACCTTCGTCATCTTGATCCACCGGTGTCATTGCTGCAGGGGGTTTAAACGTATTACCTCTTTAAGGCATCTGCGTTTACCGTCGCCTCGGGCTCATCTCCTTCAACGTCGCCCAAGTACAATGCTCCTTTAGGCAATATCGTCCTGATGATGTATGTGCCTTTCCAATTTGGGGAAAATTTTCCTTTGGCTTCCTGGTGATGAGGAAGTATTCTTCTTAACACCAACTGGTCAACTTCAAAATTCCCGAGGCGCACTTTCTTGTTGTAGGCACAGGATTTCTGTGTTGATAGAACTGCCCGTGCCATACCGCGGCCATTCATTTTTCATCAATTAATGCCAGTTGATCCAAACGGGTTTTGACCCATTCATTATCTTCGATTTCTGCTTTGACAATTACTCGGAGCGAAGGGATTTCCACCTCGGCAGGTATAACAGCCTCAGTTCCATAGACCAGCAAATAGGGAGTTCTTCCTATAGATGTACATACTGTCGTACAATATCCCATCAGCGCGAAAGGAAACTTTCCATGCCATTTCCTCGAGCTTTGAATCATTTTCCTCAAGATTTTCTTGATGTTTTTGTTGGCTGCTTCGACCGTACAATTAGCCTTAGGTCGGTAGGGAGTGGAATTTCTATATGTTATCTTGAATTGTTCACATATCTCTCAAATCATCCGACTGTTTAGATTAGTTTTATTGTATGTAATGATGACAGCGGGAATCCCAAAGCGGCAGATGATGTTTGAATGCACAAAATCCACTACCGCTTTCTTGGTAACAGACTTGAGGGTGATGGCCTTAACCCATTTCGTGAAATAATCAATAGCGACCAGTATGAATCTGTGTCCATTTGAGGCTTTTGGCTCGATCAGCCTAATGACGTCCATACCCCAGGCAGCAAATGGCCAAGGTGCTAACATAAGATACAGTTCATTCGGTGGTACATGAATCAGATCACCATGCACCTGGCATTGATGACATTTCTGCACAAAGCTAAAGCAGTCTTTCTCCATGGTTATCCAATAATAACCAGCTCGGAGTATCTTCTTTTACAGTACATAGCCATTCATATGGGCCCCACATACGCCCCCATGTACTTCGTGAATAATTCTCCCGGCTTCTTCGGCATCCACACATCTCAAAAAATTAAGATCTGGAGTCTTTTTATACAAATGGTCACCACTTAAGAAGAAATTGCTCGCATGCCGTCGGATGGTTTTCTTTTGTTCTCTGGTGGCTTGCTTAGGGTACTCCTATTTTTTTAAGGAATCTCAAGATGTCGTGATACCAAGGATATGGGCTTGGCTCTGCTTCGGTTGCATTGCAATACCCGTTTCTTTCTTTGATTTGGATTTGTAAAGGGTCAACATAGGCATTCCTAGGGTATGGCAACATGGAAGTTAAAGTTGCAAGTGCATCTGCTAACACATTGTTGCAACGGGGAATGTACATGAACTGTACCGACCTGAACCGTTTGTTGAGATCTTCGACATGCTGTCTGTAAGAGAGGAGCTTAATGTCCCTTGTCTCCCATTCTCCTTGAGCTTTTCGATTGATTAGATCAGAATCCCCCATGATTAGCAATTCTGCAACATCTTGGCTAATAGCCATGTTTAAGCCCATAATGCAAGCCACATATTCAGAGGTATTATTTGTGCAAAAGAACCACAGTCTGGCTGTATCTGGATAATGCAAGCCTATAGGTGAGATTAAGATTGCCTCAATCCCTTCGACCTTTGCGTTTACTTCTCCGTCGAAGAACATTTTCCAGATGGGGGTGTCCTCAGCTGCTATTTCCAATGACTTCACTTCTTCATCAGGGATGTATGTGTTCAGAGGCTGATATTCATCATCAGTGGGATTCTCTGCCAGATGATCTGCCAATGCCTGAGCCTTCATCGGAGTACGAGTGACATAAACAATGTCAAACTCGGTAAGTAGGATTTGCCATTTAGCTAGTCGCCCTGTGGGCATTGATTTTTGGAATATATACCTTAGTGGATCTAGCCTAGCTATGAGGTACATGGTACGGGCTTGCAGATAATGCCTTAGTTTATGAGATACCCATGTCTAGGCGCAACACTTTCTTTCTAACAATGTGTACTTGGCCTCGTAGCCGGTAAACTTTTTGCTCATATAATAAATGGCCTGCTCTTTCTTTTTCGTGGCATCATGCTGCCCAAGAATACAATCAAAAGAGCCTTCCAAGACCGTCAGATAGAGAAAAAGTTGCCTTCTTGGTTGTGGCAGAACTAAAACTGGTGGATTGGACAAGTATTGTTTGTTTTATGAAAAGCTTCCTGACACTCGACCGTCCACTTAACAGTTGCATCCCTCTTCAGTAGCTTAAATATGGGCTCACACGTTGAAGTTAACTGGGCGATGAATCGGCTGATGTAATTCAACCTTCCCAATAGACTAATTACAACCTTTTTGGTCTTTGGCGGGGGAAACTCCCGAATGGATTTGATCTTGGTTGGACCTAATTCAATTCCTCTCCGACTAACGATGAACCACAGAAGTTTGCCCGACGAAACTCCAAACGCGCATTTTGCCGGATTCAATTTCAAATTATATTTGCGGAGCCTTTCGAAGAATTTCCTCAAATCCTTTACATGATAGCCCTGTGTCTTAGATTTGATAATCACGTCATCCACGTACCTCTATTTTTCGATTCATCATATCGTGGAAGATGGTGTTCATAGCCCTCATGTGTTGCCCCGACGTTTTTCAATACAAAAGGCATAACTATATCACAATACATTCCCCAAGGTGTGGCGAAGGAGGTTTTCTCAGTATCTTCCTCATCTATCAGCACTTGGTGATACCCTGCGTAGCAGTCTACAAAAAATTGAATCTCATGCTTGGCAAAATTATCGACAAGTATGTGAATGTTGGGTAGAGGGCAGTTATCCTTGGTACTCGCCTTGTTAATATCTCTATACACACACTCAGGTATTCTTATCCTTCTTCGGCACCGGTACCACATTATCCAGCCATGTGGTGTATCACACTACCCGGATTACCCCTGCTTCAAGCTATTTTGGTAGAAAATCACTCTATCCATGATATGTGTGCTTTGGTTGTATTAGCATGATTTTCAGGTATAAGTTTTGATGAATGACAAACAACGAAGTCGATGAATGACAAACAATGAAGTTAAGTGTCGAACAATGTTATTATATGACAAAAAATGAAGATTGAATGCCGAGAAGCATATTGATGACGGAATTGCATAGACAAGCCAAAGACGAGCTCAAAAGTTCAAGACCGAAGACCCAAGGAGTAGGTCATTAGGTAGAACAAATGTAAGAGCAACGTTTAAAGTTATCTCGTCTTTTGGCTCAACATAGGTCATCATAAATATGCATAAAATCATTGTATCAAATCATATTTCAAATACTTCAAACAAAATGATTTCAAACATTTTCATTTTAGCCAAAATGAATTTTAAACATGTCTTGCAAAGCTGAACAGAAATAATCGATTATGCTTATTGTGATAATCGATTATGTTAAGACAGTGTAAACCAGAATTTACAAAACAGCAAAATAATCGATTATCAGAAGTGCATAATCGATTATCTTGTATCCGTTGCCAAGTGTTTGAACACTGTAACAAAATAATCGATTATGCATATCTGATAATCGATTATCCTGCATAAAATCAGCTTCCGATTTTGTAACGGTAAGCTGATAATCGATTATCCAAATCTGATAATCGATTATCTTGTCATAAAATCAGCATAATTGATTGCCAATTAAGCAACGGACATACTACTTCTACCACCTATAAATAGAGGTCTTTTGAGCTGAATTGAAAAACACAACACCTCTCATTATTCATATACATATTGATATCATTTGTGCATCATTATAGAGCTTTTGTTGAGCCATTTGAGAGACAACTTTGAGTTGTTCATAGAGCTAATATTGTATCTCTTTATCTACTCTTTTGAGAGAGTTCTTGTTGTAAAAGAGAAAGGTGTTTGAGAAGACCATATCTTCTCATTGATTGTCGGGTTTGCTAAGTACCCTCAATCTTAGTGTGTGAAGTCTTGTGGTGCGGTATCCACGAGCAAGGTGAAGTCTTGAGGTGCGGTATCCTCGAGCAAGTTGAAGTCTTGTAGAGTGTACATCTACGAGCAAGTGTAACGGAAGCACCCGTAAGCTTAACGGAGTTAGTGGAGTCTCGAGAGAGTCTCTCGGGGACTGGACTAACCACAAGTTGTGGTGAACCAGGATAAATTCAGTGTGTTCTTTCCTTACTATTTTAATTTCCGCATTTACTTTACTCCTGCAATTTTAATTCCGCAATATTTATCAATATTCTCGTGCCGCACTATTCACCCCCCCTCTATTGACGGGCATAAATCCTAACAATTGGTATCAGAGCCTAACTCTCTGAAAGCCTTAACCGGTTGAGAGAACGATCTATATATTTTTTGTTGATAATATTGAATGCAGGAATGATGAGCGAAGGACACTCCACCTAAAGGCCTCCACTATTTGACGGAACAAATTACACATATTGGAAAGAGCGGATGAGAATCTTCATCCAATCAAATAACTTTCGCTTGTGGCAAACCATCAAGAACGGTGAACAAATGCCAACAAAGAAAGTTGGGGAAACCACGGTTCCAAAGGAGGAAGATGAATATGATACCGAGGACGTCAAGAAAGTTGAAAATAACGCAAAGGCTGTCAACTTATTATATTGTGCGGTGAATCCGGATGAATATCGGAAGATTTCTTGTTGCACAACCGCCAAGGAGATGTGCGATAAACTCGAGATCACTTATGAAGGTACGTCTCAAGTCCGAGAATCTAAAGTTGATTTTCTAACACATGAATATGAACTCTTTAAAATGAGGGAGGAAGAACCCATCGGTATTATGTTTGAACGATTCTCAAAAATCATCAACGTTCTTCATGCTCTCGGGAAAGTGTACACGAACAAAGATCTTGTTCGAAAAATCCTACGGAGTATCACTCCCAAATGGCGTTCCAAAGCCAATGCCATCCAAGAGTCGATAGGAACCACGGATGTCACAATTGATGGACTAAGAGGTAACCTCGAAACTTATGAAAGCACAATTCTTAATCCCTATCTTAGAAGTAAAAGTTCGAATATTGCCTTCAAAGCCTCATCCTCTAAAAGAGAAGAGGTAAGTGATTTGGATAGCGATGATGATATTATTTCCAATGATATAATTGAAAAGTTTAATAAGCTTATGAATAAGGAAATAAAGAAGGAAGAACCAAGTCCTTCATGCCAAAATTGTGGAAAACTTGGCCACACCAAATCACATTGTCCAAAATCCAAGGACAAGAAGAAGAATAAACACCAAAGGCGTGTGACATGGGATTCGGACAGCTCGGGCGATGAAACGGCCGCATTATGCCTCATGGCCAACGAGGAAGAAGAAGTAAGTACTCCTAACTCTTACTCTTATGAAGAATTACAAGAAGCTTTTCAAGAATTATATGAAGAATTGAAAAAGTCTTCAAAAATCTCCAAAGAGGCCAAGGCTAAAATTAAAGTTTTAGAAGATAAAAATAAATTTTTGGAAAATGACAATATTGATCTTAGAAATAAAATTAAGGAGATGAATGAAGCCTCTTCAATTGATCAAAGTTCAAATTGTTCTTCTTGTAAGTATTTGAAAATAGAGAACATAGAACTTAGGAACACACTAGAAAAACGTAGTGTTGATGATCCTAAAACAATTGAAGAAATTAAGAAGAATATTAGAAAGGATGATAAAAATGAAGTTGGACCACCTAGAAATAATTCTAGGAACTTCACTAATGAGTCTAAAATTAATCATTTTAGACCACCTAGAAACAACTCTAGGAATTTTGTTAATGAGTCTAGAATGAACCATTTTAGACCACCTAGAAATAATTCTAGGAATCGCAACACTTCTAGGAATAACGACCTTAGATCACCTAGAATGTTTTTGGCTCAACCAAGACATATGCACAACCCGAATGTTATATGTCATTATTGCAACCGGGTAGGACACATAGCACCCGTATGTTTTGCAAAACATAGAGATTTATCTTTTGGCTATGATTATTATTTGCCTAACCCCCAAGGACCCAAAAGCAGTTGGGTACCGAAAACCTATTTTTTTAGGTACGTTTGCAGGTGTGCTTGAAGACTACAATGTCGTAGTAGATGCACCAAGCACGAAACCTTATTGCATCGAGGGGGAATTTCGGTTAGTTATCATATTTTTGATAAAAACGTAATAGTTGATATGTGTTAACAATTAATATATCTTTGTTAATAATTGATATTAATTATTTTTGTTGATTCATATTTTGATAACTTTTATCTTGAATAACAATTGGTATCAATTATTTTTGTTAAAAATAATGATTGATGTTTTGATGAATATTTCTCTAGTTTGAATAACAGTTGGTATATTCGCTAAAAATAACCTTTGATATGGTTGTTATATTTTTACTAACATTTGGTATTATTTCATGTTGGTATAATTTTTTAAATATCATATTCCTCATTGTCTTTCCTATCTTATATTTGACACTAACAATTGATATACCCAAAAGGGGGAAGTGTCGAAAGGGGATAATAGCCTTTGTATACTCTCTTTTTGCTAATGCCAAAAGGGGAAGAGTTTAGGCTATATGCATCAAATAAGGGGGAATGTATCTACGTTATAGTATGCCTTATTTGAGGGGGAATTATCATTAAGGGGAATTGTTTGTATGAATTGTATGTTGAGATATAGCATGAATTTATGGGGAATCCGATATACATATCTCCAGTTGTTTGTCATTATCAAAAAGGGGGAAATTGTAGAAAATCACTCTATCCATGATATGTGTGCTTTGGTTGTATTAGCATGATTTTCAGGTATAAGTTTGATGAATGACAAACAACGAAGTCGATGAATGACAAACAATGAAGTCAAGTGTCGAACAATGTTATTATATGACAAACAATCAAGATTGAATGCCGAGAAGCATATTGATGACGGAATTGCATAGACAAGCCAAAGACAAGCTCAAAAGTTCAAGACCGAAGACCCAAGGCGTAGGTCGTTAGGTAGAACAAATGTAAGAGCAACGTTTAAAGTTATCTCCTCTTTTGGATCAACATAGGTCATCATAAATATGCATAAAATCATTTTGTCAAATCATATTTCAAATACTTCAAACAAAATGATTTCAAACATTTTCATTTTAGCCAAAATGAATTTTAAACATGTCTTTCAAAGCTGGGCAGAAATAATCGATTATGCTTATTGTGATAATCGATTATGTTAAGACAGTGTAAACCAGAATTTACAAAACAGCAAAATAATCGATCATCAGAAGTGCATAATCGATTATCTTGTATCCGTTGCCAAGTGTTTGAACACTGTAACAAAATAATCGATTATGCATATCTGATAATCGATTATCCTGCATAAAATCTGCTTCCGATTTTGTAACGGTAAGCTGATAATCGATTATCCAAATCTGATAATCGATTATCTTGGCATAAAATCAGCATAATTGATTGCCAATTAAGCAATGGACATACTACTTCTACCACCTATAAATAGAGGTCTTTTGAGCTGAATTGAAAAACACAACACCTCTCATTATTCATATACATATTGATATCATTTGTGCATCATTATAGAGCTTTTATTGAGCCATTTTGAGAGACAACTTTGAGTTGTTCATAGAGCTAATATTGTATCTCTTTGTCTACTCTTTTGAGAGAGTTCTTGTTGTAAAAGAGAAAGGTGTTTGAGAAGACCATATCTTCTCATTGATTGTCGGGTTTGCTAAGTACCCTCAATCTTAGTGTGTGAAGTCTTGTGGTGTGGTATCCACGAGTAAGGTGAAGTCTTGAGGTGCGGTATCCTCGAGCAAGTTGAAGTCTTGTAGAGTGTACATCTACGAGCAAGTGTAACGGAAGCACACGTAAGCTTAACGGAGTTAGTGGAATCTCGAGAGAGTCTCTCGGGGACTGGACTAACCACAAGTTGTGGTGAACCAGGATAAATTCGGTGTGTTCTTTCCTTACTATTTTAATTTTCGCATTTAATTTACTCCTGCAATTTTAATTCCGCAATATTTATCAATATTCTCGTGCCGCACTATTCACCCCCCCCCCTCTAGTGACGGGCATAAATCCTTACAATTTTGTAATCTCCTCTTTGATTTTATCACTGACATCATGCTTGAAATTTCGTTGTTTTTTTGGACCAGAGGGCATTCAGGATGTGTAGACAACTTACGAACCACCAAATCTGTACTCAAACTAGGCATGTCACCATAGGACCACACAAATACGTCTTTGAATTCCAACAACAGTTCAACCAATGAATCCTGTATTTCTTTATTTGCGTGGATGCTTATTTTAGTTTCTTTGATTTCATCGAGATTGCCCAGGTTAACCTGTTTAGTATCATTTAAGTTAGGCTTAGGTTTGTTTTCAACGGGTTCCAACTCTCGAGTGATTTCCCTAAAAGCATCTTCTTCATTGTATTATGATTCCTGGTTCATTATTTCACAGACGGGTAGCGAGTTTGGGTCATGGAATGAAGTCCGCGAGCATGTCATTTTATTTAAAGCCGCATTATTGGAACTAAAAGAAAAGATGAAAAATATAGAAAGACAAAAATCAGAGAAAAACAAAGAAGTGCGAATGACAAAATATTGATTTTATTTCTTTGAATTGAAAGATAAACAAGGTTTACAATCGAGATTTAAAGTGCTAAAACAAACAACCGAGCTACACCCTAAAATATCTCGTGATGTTTGAAGAGGTAGCGAGGCAATACTACCGCGTCTCGCGCCTGACAAGAAAGGGTATGGCCTTCCAATTTTGAAGTTTGGCTTCTGGCCCCATATACAGCAATCAGCAGCGCTTGAACCTTCTCCCGGTTGGACCATGTTTACTTCATATAGCAACTCCCTCATAGCCCCGCAGATCTCATCAATTTCTTCTGCCGTGAAGGTTTCTTCCTCCTCCTCTTCATTGTACATTGGTTTCATAAAGGTTTTGTATAGGTGAGGTAGGGGTCGTGGTAAGGCCCATCCTTGGCGCTTTCTGCGATTAGCCTAGGTGATATATTCTGAGGTTGGATGAAATCCCAGTCCAAAGAACTCTTCTGTGGTAGGCAAGGCAACCAGCTCGGTTATGCCTTGTAGGGAGCTTCCGAGTCCTTTTCCTGGCCTGAAGCCTTGGCACATCATTTCCTTTGCTACCATAATTGAAGCATTTGACAGTAAAGGTTGTGGGAGCGGCTTGCCCTCTTCATGCTGATCAGCTACTACGACTTCAAAAGCTTGATAGACTATGTGTTTACTGCCTTCCTTGGCTTCCAGATAGGGAACAGAGGGGTCCCGATAAATCAATTATTCGTCCTCCCCATGAACTACAATCTCCTAATTTTGATACTCAAATTTTAGCATTTGGTGTAGGGTCGAAGGCACTACCCCTGCTGCATGAATCCAGGACCTTTCAAGGAGGTAGTTGCAGGAGGTGTCCATGTCTAACACCTGGAATGTTACTTCAAAGTCGAATCAACTAATTGTGGGCACCAAATCAATTTCATCTATCGTATCTCTTTTTATTCCATCGAATGCTCGGACACATACGTTGTTAGGACGAATCCTCCCTGTCCCGACCTCCATTCTCTGCAAGGTATATAGTGGGCATATGTCCACTCTGGAACCTCCATCGACCATCACTCTCTTGATATAATATCCCTCACATTTAACAGTGATGTGCAAAGCCTTGTTGTGAGCAGCTAAGTCATTCTTACTGAATGATATCTGGTTGATAGCGAAGAATAGTTGTTCTACAGAGGATTCATCTAGTACATAAGCTTCGTTAAGTGTTTTGGCCAATACCTGATGATGCTCGGGAGATTTCATCAAGAGTGACAATAAAGAAATCTACTCAGGGGATTTTCGGAGTTGATCTACAACTTCGTACTCTAGCATTTTCCTTCTCTGGAAAAAAGCTTTTGCTTCTTTAGCATTCACTGGCTTCTTTGGCAGAAATCGCCGTTTGGTAGTGGCGTTCACCTTTTCCATGTCTAGGTATTTCTTTGTGGGTCATCCCTTTTCGGCTTCTCCGAGGACTTCTTTGCCCTTGTATGTAAGAATGGTTACCTAATAATTCCAAGGGACGTCTGAAGGGTTGGTCATGGGCTTCTGTGGCACGCGACCAATAACCACTTGCTCACTTAGCACCGGTGGTTTGATCGATCCCCATACCACATAGGCCTCCTTGGGCACATACATGATTTTGTTCAGCTCGAACCTTTTTAGAGGGCTTAAAGTGGGCTTCTTTTCTTTGCGACCCCATGGGATGTAGATCATTATTTGTTTGGTATGGGTTGTCTCAGCTTCAACCTCAGCCTTCTTTTCTGCTTCAGGGCATTTGGCATCATTCATTTTCTTTTCTTCCATCTTCTTTGGGGTGACTTTTGGTATTCTATCTGCCTCGGCGATGGCTATGATGGCTTTTAAGAGCGAGATCAAATTCCTTGTCCTTGCAGATCATTCCGGTTATCGGCCCATTGTTGTGAGCCGGTACGTGTTATCCGTTACATTTTGGACTTCGTCATCTCTTAGAACTATCTTCTGTTGATCAATCAAGTCCTCCACTGCTCGTTTTCAGGTCCAGCAATTTTCAGTATCATGTCCCTCTACCCTAGAGTGGTTGGCACAACGCACGCCTCTTTGGTAATAAGGTGATTGAGGATTCAGTCTAACTTTGGGAATAGGCTGGCGTAGGACTCTCCTATTGGGGTGAAGTTCTGTCTCCGAGGTGGCTCCTGGGAACGATAATTATTTTGCTGAGGGCGAGGATTGTAATTATTATGAGGAAGTGGATTTCTTGGAGCTTGATGTCTATTGTTCTACTGTTGAGGTCGGGCAAAGGGCTGAGCGTTCATAATTGCGTAGGGTTGAGGGACGTAGTGCATGTCTTGGTGAGGATAATAATGTTGAGGTGCTCTTTCAGAGAATGCATGCCTCTGGGTATGTTGTTTCCTCATCCCTGTTTTGAGGTCATTCTCCACCATTTCCCAGTCTTTACTGCTTCTGCGAATGGTTTGCCCATTGCGGACATCATATTCTGAAAATAGTCTGCCTCTTATGCTTGCAAAAAGACGGTGACGATTTCTACTTCGTCCATAGAAGGCTTCACTCTTGATGCTTGCTCTCGCCTTTTAATAGCATACTCTCTGAAGCTTTCAGCATGTTTCTTCTTTAGGTTGGCTAGGGAATTCCTATCCGGGGCGATGTCGATGTTGTACTGGAATTGTCTTACAAATTCCCGGGCAAGGTCATCCCATATGTGCCATCGGGTAATGTCTTGATCTATGTACCATTCAAATTCAATACCTACTAAACATTCCCCAAAGTACGTCATCAGGAGTTGTTCCTTCCCGCCGTCTCCACATAATTGATTGCAATACCTTTTCAGATAGGCGATGGGGTCGCGGTGGCCGCCGTATTTCTCGAATTTTGGCACTTTAAATCCAAAACGAAGATGTACATAGGGGAACATGCACATGTCTGAATAGTCTACACTTTTATGTCCGCTCAGTCCTTGCATATTCTTCAGGCTTTGCTCAAGACTCTTCATTCTCTTTGTGATTTAATCCTGCTCGGGTGCTTTGGAAGTTTTGTCTGGCACATGGGTAAGTTCATATGTTTGCTTAGCGTAGCTTTATGTAGGGTACATGGGAGGCTCATTTTTGTAGTTAGGAGTTTGGAATGTAAACACTGCAGAGTCAAACACCCTTGGTAGAGGCTGTGTAGTAGTTGCGCATGGAGCGACTGTAAAGATGTTGGGAACTGGCCCGGATGTAAACATTGGAGGGTGGGTTTCCAAAGGCTCCCCAATAAAATTGGTTGAAATGGTGGGTTGCCCCAGAAGAATACTCGAGGTACCCCCTAACCTTTGAAATAGCTCGGGAAATCCAGGGATAGTGCTGGGAGGTTTCTTCCCATTGGTCCATGCATCCCACATTTTCATGACCCGGAGCTGCATGATCCTGTTCTCTTCCGCCGTTGTGGATTCAGAAGCGGGTAATCCTGTGATTGGACTGTCTTCTGGAATAGGGATGGTGGGTAGAGTCATCTCAGTCGACATCTCTGTATTTCCCTTTGACCGAGTGAAGTATCCGTGTGAAGCCACTTTACCGCAAAACCAACAACTATTCTTAACACATGAACTGTAATATTGTAAAACGTAGTTAGTTCAGGGTAGATGACAAACAGGAAATCACACGTTGAGCATGATGCACCTATGAAGATAATGGGTTTCTATATGCTTGCCATAGTCGCATGTGTCATCCCGGCATTTATTTCAACTTTCTTTTGTTTCTTTCCTCTTATTCCTTTTTTAGTCTTTTTTTTAATGAATACGTCGAATCCTATAGAGATTGCCTACATATCATGACTTTGCATGAATCAGACCGAGCGTAGTTCATGGAAACAAAAGGTCAAGTTCTTTGGGATTTTTTGATTTTGATAAAGATCTAAACTTTGATTACAATGGCTAATAGAATAAAAGCAACTACCAGACTGGGACTTAATACCCTTACAGACTCGAAAGGACAACAGACATACTCTTTTCAGAAAAATACAAATCTATGAGTACATCAACACTTCAAATGCTTTTGGAGCTTGCGGGGCATCATTCAGCCTTGCTGTAGGTTTGCGCTCTAGACTTCCTTGGAGATAGTGGAGATCTTCCATTACTTGTCGGACAAATGTCATAGTAGCGGCGAAAAGCATGGTTTTTTTCATCTCCTCACAGTTATTGCATTTAGTGGTAATATAGTATATAATTGCCAGCACCTTTTCAGTGATAACCCATTTTTCTTGTAGCAGATGCCCTATTTGTTCGGCCCATGCTTCTAAATTCCGTTCAGCCGCATGATTTAGCTTTTGAAACTGCCGCAAATCTCTTTCCAACCCCGCTATTACCGCATAACAATGCTCTCTCTTGGCTTTGAAATCCTTGGCCTGCTTGGCCATTTTGCTTTCGACTATGATAACCCTCTGTTTTGGACCAACGCTTTCATCGCCGCTTCATTCTTTTAGCTGCTACAGTATGCGGGCCCTTTCTTCACCACTTATAATTAATTGCTTCCGAGCTCTAGACAATTCACCCTCTCCCTTATTCAGTTCAAAACCATATTCGGTTACTTTTGTCGCAGGTTCTCTATGAGCTTTTCATCTTTTGTACTTCTCGGAGGATTTTTTGCGGGTGTCTTCAATTTCTGAATCTGGCCTCACAGAGTTTCGTTTTCTTTAACCTGTCCCTTCTTTTCTTCCTCACTAGCAGCAGTTTGCAGGCTATTTTCAAATTGCAATTCTTGAATTTTCTTTTCTAGCCTTCCTGTAGTAGCACATTATTCATTTTCTTTTGCTAACCAATCCCACTGCTCTTGTGATGTTCCAACGAACTCTTGGAGGTGAGGCCTTTTGGATGGTCTTTGGTGCTCAATTTCTCTCTTGTGCCAAGTGAGGTACCTCGAGGACACTTCACCTCTGGCCAGATCCTGTACACAAATGTCAGCGGCTAGATATTGACATTCACTATATATTTTGCGAACCCTTGCTTCAAGGAACTGACTACCAGGCTCAATTTTGACTACCCGGATGCTGAGATCTTCGATTTTTGGCACTATCTGGCATCTTCCGAGTTGTCTCAAGAGAAACTGTGGTTCTATTGCGGGCATATACACAACTTCGTCCACGGAGAGCCAACTGAGTGTCCATTGTATTTGATTTGCAGAAATAGCCCAGAGATGTGACACCCACTCTGCGACGCTCTCTGGTAGCTTAAACCCATTCACCCTTTTGTCAGCTTCTTCTATGTAACCTTTTGTTGGCAGCCCACAATTCATGAACCGCGGCCTGTGACATAAATGCTCAATCATCCAAATTTGCAATAGCAAGTTACTGCCTTCAAACAAATCCCCTCCAGCTTTACAAATGGTAAGGGCTCAGAAGATATCAGACAGGATCATTGGAGCAAAATCACTCTTTGCTTGAGTCATCAAATTACGAATGACCCCTGCTATCCATATGTCGATGTTCCCATCCTTTCGGGGAAATACTAAAAGACCCAAGAAAGACACCATGAACGTGAAACATCGATGCTCTTCCCACTTGATCCGATTGCCCTTGCTACAAATGAGGTTTTCAGGGGTTTTTGAATCCTCTGATGTGGCCATACCTCTGATATATAAATTGTAGGGTGCAAATCCAGCTGATAAGTCAGGGTTGTGAGTCTTTCTACTAATTTTCAAAACATCCTGAAATTTGTGCACATCGAGGTGTCTGGGTGCGATCAAATATTAATGTCTCAAAGGGATTGGATGGGTCCCTATATATCCGGTGATTTCTTCTAAATTCGGGGTTACCTCGATGTCCGATAAGTGGAAGACGTTGCGGACGGGTCCCAGAAAGTGATTAAGGCCTTTATATATCTCCCTTGGGGTTGATTTTCAGCAAACTAGTGAGGCCTCCCAGATGTGCGTTGACTTTTTTCTGTCCTGCTTCTCCGAGGCCATTCCACCACAGTCGCAGCTCCAAAGGAATTTTATTCATTATCGTGCTCATTCTGCACATTTATTAGGGCGAATTAATATTATCAAAACATTTAAAACTGACATTTTATGAAATTTATTTTAAAACTAGGACAGGTTTTGCAAATACTGCCTTTCGACACTTCGGCTAGAAGGTATTTCAGGTTGTGCTTGCTTACCGGCCCGAATAAAATTTAGAGGTAGCCATTTGCGCAAGATCAGCCTTCCGGCGTCCCTTGTAGCAACATTCAGCTATTATCGCAATAATGGCACCATCCAACTCTTTTCAAAGTAAGAAAATAAACTCGTCTATTTCTTGACAGTTTTATAAAAAAGGGGTTGGACCTGGCGAAAATAATTTATCAAAACCCGGGATATTATTGAAAAACTCCAAAATTTGGTGCCTTTGTTTTGGTTTTTTTTTTTTGGTTTTTTTAAAATTTTTTTTCAAAAATCCGCCAGCATTTCGGCGTTATTTGAGCATCGGTTTTAAAAAGTGACTACCCTAGCACTGCTTTTTTTTTTCTCAAATCATTCCCTTTGTTTACAGGTCGGTCAACATGCTAATCCGAGGCAAGTAAATTTGCAAGTAGCACGTAAAAATGCATCAGGGTGGTCTTTTATTTCAGGGCACCTGTCCTAAACGGACCCAACCCCTGTGTTGAGCCCCGTAAGTCATAATGCATGATGCAAATAAACGTTCCTACAAGGGATCCCACATGAAGTTTTGTTATACTAAGTTGAGAACCTCGGTATAGGGTCTAGACTGTGTACCCGAGGGGACAACTCGAGTTGAGAGGGGCTGCGTACCGGGGACCCGTGAGATCGTCCGGCTTTGTTAGTTGTCCGGCCTCTTTCTTATTTCAGGGTAAGACACTAACAAAATAGGGAGTCTCAACCAGTAAGCACATCCGCGGAGGAGAGAAGTG
The DNA here is from genome assembly GCA_034376525.1 of Nicotiana benthamiana. Taxonomy (NCBI): domain Eukaryota; kingdom Viridiplantae; phylum Streptophyta; class Magnoliopsida; order Solanales; family Solanaceae; genus Nicotiana; species Nicotiana benthamiana. The sequence goes on from CM067337.1 coordinate 153,685,783, forward strand.
AAGGGTTTCGTAACAATTTATATATACATTTCAGACAATATCAAAGCGGAAAAACATGCAGCATTTAGCACAGAACATGTAAGCAAATCAGAAGAAGCCAAAATATAACTGTTATTGTAAGCTCAAATTCTTGAGCCCTGAACCAGAGATTCTGGGTTCTATTCCCAGTAGAATCGCCAGAGCTGTCACGCCTCCTTTTTTCGCTTACACGTGGTTATCCCGAAAGATGACACAAGTATGGGAGTTTTTCCAATTAAAGTGATATTATTCGAGATGTGGATTAATTATTTATTTCAAGAGTCGCCACTTGGGATAGGTTTTGCTTTTGGTGTCCCAAGTCATCGATTTATTTAAAATCCCAAGTCGAGGAAATTTCTACTGCCCAATTGGAGTCTGCGAACCTAATATTTCTAAGTAAGGAATTTTGTTGATCCGAGGGAAGGTGTTAGGCACCCTCGGATCCCGTGGTTCTAGAGGGATCGCTTAATCTCATTATAAGTGGCTAAAATATGATTTGCTATGCCTGTTAACTAGCAATTTTAGGTTATTAACCGCTTTTAACATCTTTTAGGAAAATTTGCAATGTTATTAAAACACGTCGCGAATCGCGTCACATAAATGCACCCGCAATTTTAGACATATTTTAATTCTATTGAGAATGGGATTTGGATCACATATATGCGCACCAGAATTTTGGAAGGTATTTTTATTAAACACGCGCCTATAGCAACTACGTCATTAAAATTCATGGGAAGGCCGCGAAATTCGCTAAGCGACACTTCCTATCTTTATATCTATATTAATGAATTAAGGAGCCATCGCATAGTATTTGCTTGAATTAACGCGGGTAACTTTATTTTTGTAAGGATATTCTAACACATGCTAAATTCTCTACTCTTGCGGGTGCCTAAGTGCACTAGTTATTTACATACAAGCAGCATTTTTTCGGAAGATAACATCTGCAACTTAGCCTCATTCATGGCTAGTTGTACGCACTGACTCAAATTTGGGCAAACCTAGGACACACATTGTATCCGGCCACTAGGGCCTCTCAACTGAGCCAAAAGTTAATTCATATGGAAGAATTTATCGTGAACACATTTCCGTGTTGTTCTCTTAAGTTTCAGTTTATACACAAGACTTTAAATATCAAATATATCTACTAGGTTCACATGGAAGCTACTAGTGATTATGTTACATTATTTTTAATCTTAAATATGAATTACACGACCCATATACTCATCAATCAGAGGATGCGAATCTATCTTCCCAAATTCAATTATGCTTCAGGTTACACTATATTGGATAGATCAGAAAACCAATTATTTCTAAACGTATTGAGATTTAAATGAACTTAAATGTTACACAGCATTTTGATCTTTATATGATTATAAAAACTAATATTTCCTAAATCCAGTAGCTCTAACTTCAAAAGGAACATCACTTGAACCAGAAAAACCAATAATTAAAACTTACAATTATAATTATACACATAAAAGAAAAATTCAGTCAAATGTCCAGTTATTACATTATTGAAGCAGTTCCAAATGTCCAATTATTAAAAAAAAATAGATCACTCTAACATTTAAGTACAACATGATGATCATCATATTATTACACCTATATTCAAACTAAGTAAGGGGAAAATGGGGTATAATTCAAAAATATAGACAACAGATGGAGATCTTCACACTTGAGAATACATTTCACTCGAACTTCATATATACATAAACATCGAGTGTATCGCTGATACAGCAAAGGACAATGGCCGATGAGTAAGTGGAGGCAAGAAACAAGAAAACAACAGCTAACAACCAGCACACCCAGGGTTTTCAGCAGAGTTTTTGAGAGAATTAAATCTCCAAAATGATCAAAGCAGCACTGATTGTTTTTCACAGATATCAGGAGAGCTAATATGTATTTTTATCTATATGATTCAAAGGAAAGGTTCTGGATCCTCTAAAATGTGCTCAGGGGGGTTCTATTATAATGGAGCCTTATGGCATCAGCTTTTCTCTTGTCTTTTTTATTAGTCCTTGCTTCAGATTTGCACTTTTCCTAAATGGTCCTTCATTTCCCGACTTGTGCCTCAAGTTTGAGGCAGAAATTATGTTTTGCCCCCTTACTAGAAGGTTCTGGAGATTGCTATCAGATTCCGTAAGGTTCAAATCTCTCTTATACCCCTACACCCCTACTTCCTTTCCTAAATTACCCACCTGAAGTTTTTAACCTTGACTACTCCTTGACCCTGATCAATTGTATTTGGGTTATGGGCCAAGATTTGGTCTTGAGCTATCAGGTCCATTGGATCCATACAATTAGGTGCCCTAATATAGATTGGGTTTATCAATTATTTAACTTAGGATTGTAACATTCAGTTGTCTTTGTGTTAAGACCAATGGATCACTGTCAACCAGAAGACCAATCAACTAATATTCATTACAAGAAAATCCTAATTAAATCACTCAAATGAAGCTTGAAACAGGGATTTAAAAAATTAGAAAGCAATTAAAGATTCAACCACACAAATTAGCTTGAATTATGCCAGTACTAAAGATTAACTTTACTATAAGAATCAAATGCCTGGTAGCGTAAACAAATTAACCAAGTTGATCAGAGTATCTGGGAACAAAGCAAATAAAATCAGGAGATGAAGGTCATAAACTATGAGAATTACACTGATCAAGAAGCTAATATTCACAGGATGCAAAATTATTCAAGAAACGACAGGGTTTCAAACTAATAACAAACAAAGGCGTATAACTATTGAACCCATTTCATATGAGGTTGTGGACAAACAAATAGATATTCAAGAGAAATCCAAACGATGGGACTTCAACCTAATAGGCACATAACTACTTAACCCATTTCATATGAAATTGTGGACAAACAAACAATTATAAAGGAAATCAAACATCTAAAAGCTATTGAAGCCAATATACAGAATACTTAGCTTTTTTATGCATGTTCACTCTGGACCATTTCATTCGTTCTTGACCCCTTCCACAAGGGTTTCAAATCTTCTGGGATAAGTAGCATGATATGTAACCGCTTTAGAAAGGGTTTTGTTATTCTGAGACCCCAATGAGGTCTCAGATCTAGATTTGTTCATCGGTTGAGGTTGTTTGGAGTCGTGGGTGGCGTGGTTGGGGAGGGTAAAGGCCAGGGATTGCCTAGGAGAAGCTTGACTAAGTTCCGACAAGGTTGGGCTTTTAGGGTTGAACTTTGAATCAATATTCGACACGTTTGGATTGGATTTTGAAGGGTGTGACACATATGGTCGGAAATAGGAGACTTAGTTGTTTCAGGGGTGTAAATTTGGAGGGATTTGGATTTGGGGTTGCCAGAGATGGGGATTCCAACGACCTTTTTGTGAATATTTGAGAAGATGGGGGGTCATTCGAAGGGAACGAACTGCAGGACAGCGAATGGGAGGTCCTAATGGTTCAATGGTGTAACGCTGGAAGGGTTTGGAACAAGGTCACCGGAGACGGTGGTTCTGACGACATTGTTTTTGAATATTCGAGACGGAGGGGGTTTGTTCGACGAGAACTAATTACCGGACGGGGTAGAGGAGATTGTCGTGGTGTAAATATGGGGAGGTTTGGTGACCGGCCACCTTCGTGAGACGATTTTCGGCGGCAATTTTAGCGTTGTAGGTGGGTGGTCAATAGTGGTCGTGGGGTGGTCAAGGGGTGATCGGCGACAGTGTTATGCCGGGAAAGATGGTACGAGCAAGGGGAGGGTTCTGTCTTTAAGTGTATTAGAGGTGTTTGGACATATATATCCAAAATATGGGGCGGCTTTAAGACCGTTGGATGGGGACATGATCGACGGCTGTGATGATTGGTCCTTAATTCGTGTCGTTTGGATTTGTCCTTGTATGGACCATACTAGGATCAGTTATTTGGGCAGAGGCTGTGTATTCTTTGAAAGAGGAAAAGGTTTGGGCCACTGAGGTCTGGGCCAATTGCGGCCAACCTGAGTGGCTGTGTGTGTGTGTATATATATATATATATATATATATATATATATCTAATTATCACAAATAAAAACTGCAATAAGTTGAAATTAAACAAAATAATTACAAATTCCAGAAATATATTTTATTTGGTATTTTAATTAGTAAAATAAACTTTTTTAACAATTAAATCGCAAATAATTTTAAACATGCACTAACAAACACGCACTAGCGCACGATCAAATTCTAAAAAATGAAAATTAAATTTAAAGAAAATCTTAAATTTTAAGAGTCCTGTAGGAGCTTATTTTAACCGGGCAAAAATCATATGCTCATAATACTTAACGGAATACTATTTTCTATCATCATGTTTTGGACTGATGCCATATTTGGGCTTCATGCCAACTATTTGAACCCTTAAGGGATATTTATTGATATATTCTCATTGTTTTGACTTTATATTTGAACTCAGCCTTTCTATATTCTACTGATTTTCATAACTCAACCATGTTTACTCTGCTTTAAGACTTAAATGATACAATAAATGTTATTTTGGGTTGAGCACTATGTCTTACTATTGCCCGAGTGGTTGTGAGATTCTGACTGAGTAAGGTTGAGTGCGTATGTTGTGAGGAAACTATGATTATGATGATGAGGCTAAGGGCTTGAGATATGTACGCCATGAGGTAGCTCGTTGATATGAGGCCGAGAGCCTAGTGATGATGCCACGATATGGCTTCATATTGTGCTTGAGGCGTAAATGGCTCTACAGAGTCTGCATATCCCCAATGAGCGCGGTTGCCCGTTGTGATATGCGATATAGCCGAGGGGTAGGTATTGTTTCTAAGATATTGTTCGAGGGAAGATTTGTTGATACTGTTCCCCTGGGGAAATCCTTTTATGTGGTTATTTTTCCTGTTGGCATGTCATTTGCTTGCTTAAATTGTTAAAAGATGTTTTATGAAGTTTAAACTGCACTCAATAATTTTACACATCTTTAGTACTTCCCAATAGCCTATAATGTGCCTTACATGATTTCTTGCTTTTAGTCTTTATTTATGATTATTACTAACTGAGTTTGAGTACTCCTTTACTCCTTGCACCTTGTGTGAAGATTAAGTCATTGTTGGTCCTGCTTGCGATGGTTGGGAGCTCCCGATAGATTTCAAAGTCCATGAGGTAGATGTTTGGCGTTCGTAGCCCCGTGCTTCTCCATCTTTATACCATCTCTATCTTTATCAATTAATCTGCAATCATTTGGTAGACGTTTTAGACTTGTAGTGTATTAATGGATGCTTATGACTACTGACACCCTGGTATCGAGCTATGTTGGGTTTATTTCTGCAAATTGTAATGTTCAGTGCTTATATTTTGGAATTATTTATCATGTTTTGGACTTAATTTGTATTGTTTAATTGCTTAAAACTTAATTGAAATGTGTCGGCTGGCCTTGTCTTCATGAGAGGCACCATCACGACCAAGTCCAGGTTTGGGATTGTGACTAGTTGGTATTACAGCCTAGGTTATATAGGTCTCACGAGTCATGGGAAGGTTTAGTAGAGTCTCATGGATCGGTATGGAGACGTTTGTATTTATCCTCGAGAGGATGGAGAACCTTTAGGAAAAACTTCATATTATTTAAGTTTTTGTCGTGAGTATTTGTTGATCCTTGTACTAAACTTCTGTTATTCTATTCTCTCATAGATGGTGAAGACACAAGCTTCCGGTCAGGATGGATGACCACAAGTACCACCAGCTGCGGACACGAGAGGCCGAGGACATAGTCACAACCGCGGTAGGGGAAGATATGTGGCCGACAGAGTAGCTAGGGCAGCACCTACAGATCCACCAACTGCCTAGTTCAGGATCAGGTCTCAGTTATGGACACTCCAACAGCACCAGCTCATGCACTAGCTGTGCCCATTGTGATTCTAGGTCTTCAGGAGGCCTTAGCTCATATTCTATCAGTTTGCATTGGCCTAACTTAGGTTGTTTTAGTCATTATAGCTGCAACTACTTCTCGGGACAGGGGAGGCAATCAAACTTTCGTCGCTCGCACACCTAAGAAGGTCGTGGACGGACTTTAAACACCGGGGGACACATCTAGCCCACTCGATTGCTGCTTCTCAAGACTATGTAGTTTCTACCATGCCAAGGAACTAGCAGTGCATGTAGGAAATGTTTGGTAGACTTTAGCCACCGACCTTCTATGGTGCAGACGATGATGCCTAGGGTTTCTTAGATAAGTGTCAAATAATGCTTCGTACAACAGGTATAATGGAGCCCAACGGGGTCGTTTTCACTACTTATTAGTTTCTAGAGCCGCCTCCATTTATTGTGAGGCATTTGAGAGGCGTAGGACTATTTTTGCAGCACCCCTTACCTGGCAGCAGTTCTCCATTCCCTTTTTAGAGAAGTATGTGCCGCAGTCTCATAGAGAAGACCTACACAAAGAGTTTGAGTGGTTGTGTCATGGAGAGATTAATGTGATGCAGTATGAGATAAGGTTATCCGACTTAGCTTGTCATGTGATTTGGTTCGTTTTGACAGATAGAGAGAGGATTAGAGGTTTTTTGATGGCCTCACATATCAGCTTCGTATTCTCGTGACTAGGGAGAGGGTGGCTGGTGTGCCTTTTGAGGAGGTTGTAGACATTGCCATAGAGATTGAGTCTGTTTGTTGCCAGGAGCAAGAGCAGAGAGAGGCCAAGAAGTCTAAAGGATCTGATAGTTATAGTGGTGCTCCTTCGAGAGGTCGTTTCAGCACGACAAAGGTTGTCCATTTGAGCATGCTCAGTCGTCTTGCCTAGGTTATCATGGGGCGTCATCGGGTCATGGTTCTTAGAGTTTTCATTAGAACCAGTCATTTACTTATTGCCCTTCCAGCTCAGAGTTCATCCCGTGCTCCCTCAGTTCAGGGCTCTTCTATGCCAGGTGCATTTGCTAGTCATTCAGGTGCTATAGGTTTCCTTCGATTCCCCTCTCCAGCACATGGGAGTTGTTATGGGTGTGGTGAGATGGGTCATATGTGGAGGCAGTATCCTCATCTTCTTGTAGGTTCGTCTCAGCAGAGGGTTCAGTCATCGACTTCAGTACCAATTACTTCACCACCTCCCACCCAGCCATATAGAGATGGAGGTCAGTCAGATAGGGGTTGCTCTATTGCAGGAGATCCATCAGATGACGGTCTGACCCTTTTCTATGCACTTCTAGCTAGACCCAATGCTAATGCTTCCGATGTTGTTATTATGGGTATTATTATGCCACAAAGATGCCTTTGTATTAGTTGATCTTGGTTCCACCTTTTCTTATGTGTCATCATACTTTGCTCATTATTTGGGTATGCCCCGTGAGTCTTGTTTCACCTGTACCTGTATCTACCTCGGTGGGCGTACTATTATTGTGAACCGTAAATACCGATTGTGTGTGGTGACTATGTAGGGTCTGGAGACTCGAGTGGATCTTTAATTGTTATGTGTGGTGGACTTGATGTTATTTTGGGCATGGATTGGTTATCTCCATGTCGTGCTATTCTAGACTATCGTGCTAAGACAGTCACATTGGCTATACCGCGTGTGCCACAAATTGAGTGGCGAGGTTTGACTAATTATGTTTCAAGTAGGTTGATTTCTTTCTTGAAAGCCCATTATATGGTTGTGAAGGGTTGTCTTTCATAATTAGCCTTTTTGAGGGATGTCGATGTAAAGACTCCGAGTATTAATCTCACCCAATGGTCAACATTACCTGGCCACAGCACAACTTTGGTTTTTCTGCACCAACAACACAGTTGAATATGAGGCCTGCATCATGGGCATGAATATGGCTATCGATCAGGACGTCGAGGAATTATTAATCATGGGGGATTCAGATTTGATTATCTGGCAAGACCAAGGAGAGTGGGAGACAAGAGATGTCAAACTCATCCCTTATCGACAGCATGTGGAGGATCTCAACAAACGGTTGAAGTCGGTACAGTTCAGGTACATTCCTCGCTATCACAATGAGTTAGCAGATGCACTTGCAACTCTGGCTTCCATGTTGTCTCACCCTAGAAATGTCTACGTCGATCCTTTGGAAATCCAAATCAATGGAAGGCATGGATATTGTAATGCAACTGAGGCAGAATACAACATTCAAACCTGGTATTATGATATAAAGAAATATTTGAAAACACAAGAGTTTCCCAAGCAGGCCATTTGGGATCAAAAGAAAACCATCTGATGGCACGCGAGTGGTTTCTTCTTGAGTGGTGATATCTTATACAAGAGAACCCTAGATATCAACTTGCTAAGATGTGTTGATACCGAGGAAGCCGGAAGGATTAAGCATGAAGTACACGCGGGAGTGTGTGGGCCTCATATGAACGGGTATGTATTGGCAGAGAAAATACTCCGGGCAGGATATTACGGTGATTTGGTTCATGCACCGCCAACTGAATTGCATCCTATGTCAGCACCTTCGCCGTTCGTTGCCTGGGGCATGGACATCATTAGGCCCATTGAACCAAAACCCTAAAATGGACATAGATTCATATTGGTTGCTATGGACTACTTCACAAATTGGGTCGAAGACATCACACTTAAGTCTGTCACCAAGAAAGTTGTGGTAGACTTCATGCATTCCAATATCATTTGCCGCTTCAGTATTCCTACAACCATCATTACAGACAATGCGGCCAATCTTAAAAGTATCCTGATGGGAGAAATATGTGAACAATTCAAGATAACGCATAGAAACTTCACTCTTTATCGGCCCAAAGCCAATGGTGCCGTCGAAGCAGCTAACAAGAACATTAAGAAGATTTTGAGAAAAATGATTCAAAGTTCAAGACAATGGCAGGAAAGGCTGCCTTTTGCATTGCTCTGATACCGCATCATGTTGCGCACATCGATAGGGGCAACTCCATATTTATTAGTCTGTGGGACTGAAGCTGTTATACCCGCAGAGGTAGAAATCCCTTAGCTCTGGGTAATTATTGAAGCAGAAATTGAGAATAGCGAGTGGGTTAAGACTCGGCTGGAGCAGTTGTCATTAATTGATGAAAAATGAATGGTCGTGGTTTGCCATGGGCAATTATACCAACAAAGAATGGTCCGCTCTTACAACAAGAAAGTGCGCCCGAGGAATTTTGAAGTCTGACAGCTTGTATTGAGGTGTATTCTCCCTCACCATCAGGAAGCTAAGGGAACGTTTGCTCCAAACTGTAAAGTTCCATCTATCATCAGAAAGATATTGCCCAAATGAGCATTGTACCTAGGTGACGTCGAAGGAGACGATCCTGAAACAACAGTGAATGCAGATACAGTCAAAATTTATTACATGTGAACTATCTGCAGCAATGATTCCGGCCGGTTGAAATGACAAAGGCTTTTCTTTCCCGCTAGCCTTAAACATTATCTATTCTTCGTAAACCTTTTGAGCCGTCTACGTTTCTTTGTTCACCCTCTTTGGAACCCGGAAATGCTATTCAAAAAAGAAAAGGAATAAAAGTGGAAAAAGAATAAAAGAAAAAAAAAAAAACTGATGAAAAATGACTTAAAACAAAAAGAAACAATAAATAAATTAGTTTAGGAAACACTTCATGAACTACGTTTGACTTGATTCCGAAAGGATACGTAGGCAGCCTCTCCTTGAGGTTAAGTCAAATCAAAAGAAAACCTCACTTCCCTAATTCTAAACTGGGGCAGATGATGTAATGGTTTGGCCACGAACTTGCCAGAATGGTTCCAAAGTTGTAAGTATCCATCCAACTTCCATACGCAAGAACCTAGCCCGAGTCCTTCCGATCGATTTGCAAAAGCAAGGACATGACAAACACCATTGTTGGGATTTGGAACAATTCAAATTGAGAGAAATAAAATAAGGGAGTCTTATCGGTGAAAACCTTCGGGCCCCATAAGGCGACGGTGAGTAAAGAAAATAAAAATGAGAGAGTTCGTTTAGTGAAAACTCGTAAAAGAGCACTATTAGGCGATGTGAGAAGAGAAATGAGAGAGGTCGAATGGAGAAAACCCGCAAAGGGTGCCATCGGCCGAAAAAAAGAAATATCACCATCAAATCCCGAGAAAGTTTTAGTGGTTTTGAAAGATTGCAATATGTATCACAAGAAGCAAGAAATGGGTACGTGTCAGGCATCCAATTCAACAAGCATGTCATGTCCATTAGAAGGCGGCAAGTACCCCCAAGTATGTCCTTCCCTTCTTCCTCGAAAGGGACACTTCTCTCTAATCCATAAGCTCGCTTTTGTTGTTTTCCCTGAATCCCCTTCGGATTAACTTTGATTTCATGACTATTCTGAAAGAAAAGGTGGTAAGGCCGATTTCACAGCGTTTCGCCAGGCAAGAATCAAAGAAAATACCCAGTCTTAGCGGACTCATCTAGTCAATCCCGGCTAACCATGACGGTTGACGCTTCAAAAGCCAAAGGGTGGAAAGAAAGAAACTTAAAGTCAAAAGCCCACAAAGGAAAATGAAAATTGGAAAGGTTAAGCTCGAGTAGGCAAATTGTTCCCACAAAAATTCTCAAAAAGGCAAGCCTTGAGGTGGAACCGGGGCAAAGAAATCTTAACCAAGGGCCTATAAAGGTGAAACAAAACTGAAAGATGAGGTCTCCCGACAAACCTACAAGGCAAAGTCTAAAATGTCAAAGGTCTTCTCAACAGAAATGAGGCCGGGATCACACAAATCAAGGCCACAAAACCAACCACTATTTTGAACTAACAAATCGTGCTTTGTTTGAAAATTTGAAATAGGTGTAATTCAAAGTAATGGGATAAGTGGAAAATGCAATCAAAGGAATTCCACAAGAGCTAAGAATAGCCTTGCACCAATGATCAACAAAAAGGGAAGTTCTCTTTACATATTTTCCCGCAAGTTTTTATAAAAAAGGAAGGGAGAATCACAACACGTGATAGCATGGGACCTTGATCCCCGACTCCATCCCCTACTCTTCCCGAGTATAACCTGAGGGACCCTTTCTCTTTTGTCCATCCCCAGGATAACCTGAGGGACTCCCTCTTTCTTTCAGTCCCCAGCATAACCAGAGGGACCTTCTTTTCTCTTTCAGTCGCCAGCATAACCTGAGGACCAATCTTCCTCTATCCCTAACATAACTTAAGGGTCATTCCTTTCTTTCTATCCCCATCATAACCTGAGGAACTTTTGTGCCTTTCATTCCCCACCATTCCCTAGCATAACCTGAGGGCATTTCTCCTTTCCTCCCCAAAACGAGTCTTTTCTCTTTCAATCCCGACATAACCCGCAGTTCATTCCCCTGGCATAACCCAGGATTTCTTTTCTTTCAAATCCCGGCAGAACCCGCAGATCCCCCTAGCTTAACTTAGGAATCTTCTCTTTCAATCCCGGCATAACCCGCGGATTCCCCTAGCATAACCCAGGGGTCTTTTCCTTTAAATTCCAGCATAACCCGCGGATCCCCATGGCATAACCCGAGAGTCTTCTATTTAAAATACCGGCATAACCCGCGGATTCCCCAGGCATAACCCAGAAGCCTTTCCTTTCAAATCCCGACATAACCCGCAGATCCCCCTAGCATAACCTAGGAATCTTTTCTCATTCAAATCCCGGCATAACCCGCGGATCCTATGGCATAACCCAGGAGTCTTCTCTTTCAATCCCAGTATAACCCGCAGATCCCCCTGGCATAACCCAGGAGTCTTTTCTTTCAAATTCCGGCATAACCCACGGATCCCCCTGGCATAACCTAGGAGTCTTTTTTTTCAAATCCCGGCATAACCTGCGGATTCCCCTGGCATAACCAGGAGTCTTTTTTCCCAGAAAAACCTGTGGGTTCCCCTAGCATAACCTAGGGGTCTTCTTTCAATCCCGGCATAACGTGCGGATTTGCCTCGCATAACCCAGGAAACTTTCTTATACGTCCCGACATAACCCGTGGATTTTCTTCCCCTTCCCCAGCAGGGACGTTTTACTCATATCCGTCATAACCTATGGATTCTCCTCTTACCCCTGTAGGGACCTATCTCTTATTCCTGCATAATCCGACCATTTTCCAGCATAACCTGGTAATCTTTTCAAAATACATAATCCCAATTTCATTGTTTTCAATAGAAATAGTTTAGATTTGTGCTACAAATAACTCACAAAATTTTCCTAGTGAAAACTGGGGCAAAAATTTTCGTTGGTTTGTTGGTTTTGATGTTCGAACAGGTTTTACCTTAGGGCACATGGTTTAAGATGACCGAAAGAGCGAATATTGATCTAGGACAAAGAAAAAAAAAGAAAAGAACAAAAGGAAACAAATCCAGAATATTTGAAAAGAAAGATGTGGATTGTCCAAATCTGATTCAAAGTCACAAGTCGCGCATGTCCTAGCTGATTTCAACGCTGAAGAAATAACTGAAACCTATAGCTTACGAGCATCAAGATTCAGATCGAAGTCCGCATCGAGTCCACCTAAGACTCAAGATCAAGCTTTTAAGAGAATTATATATAGGAATCTTCTAACTCATAGTTGATAGATATAGCTAGCTTAGTTTTGATTTACCTTTTGGTGTAATAAGGGGTCAGCAAGTAGTAGCAGCAACATCAGCAGTGAAATCACAAATCATGGTAGTCCCAGCTAGATAACACTCCAGAACTACACTGATCTGATTCCTTTATAGCCAAGGATATGTAGGCAACCTTTGAAGCAAGGTTCGGTCAGACAGTTTTCAAAATGCTTCTCATAGAATGCAAAGCAGGCAAAAATCTCTCAGTTGCTCATTCATCTTTTCCCGAAAACCCTTCCTATCCCCGAACAAAGAGGGGCAGCTGTGAGCACTTGATTTTTTCCTCGCTCGAAATGTTACAATACAATTCATTAACTTAGGATTTTTCTTTACTATTTGAAGTTTAAGGATTTATTTGCGTGATTTTTTGTTTATTTTCATTTTTCCCTTTTATTATATGATTTTAGGAATTATTTGAGTGATTTTGTGTTTATTTGCATTTTTCTTTTATTATTAGAATTTTAGGAATTAACTGCATAATTTTGCGTATATTTGCATATTACGCGTTTTAATAAATATAATTCATAACGAATATAAAAATTGCATGTTTGCATTTAGGATTTAATTTTTACATTTCTTTTGGGTTATTAATTAGTTAATATTGAAAATAATGAAAACAAATAACAAAATTGGTTCATTTTCTTTGAAATTTAGAAGTTAGGACATTGTATGAGTTTATTTAGTTTAACTCATTTTAAATATATTTTTGGTTATTTTTATTTTTGTTATTAAAAATCTAAAAAATAATAATAAAACAAAATATACAAAAAAAAAGAGAATAATGATGGTATATAATATTAGCTTTATTTTGAGCCAAGTCTTGCATCAAACCTAGCCCAAATAACCACCAAACCCACCTAAATAAACCTAGACCCAATTTCCTTGCCCAATCCAAAATATTAGAGGCCAAAACAATGTCGTTTCACGCCCTATAAATCTGGACCATTGATCAATCTTGATCAGACAGTCAAGATGAAAGGATGTCACCGTATTTAATTGTCGGACCAGCCCCCTACCATTAAACCTGGTACCTTGTTCAAAATACCCTAACTGCACCGATGTAACACCACCCAGCACTTGTCGTATCACCACCACCCGCCGCAGGCATAACCCCAAATCCACCAAAAATTACACCCTAGATTTCCCGTCTTCTCCTCTTTCCAGCACCCATAAAATCACCCCTCAAAACCCCATCGAACTCGTCGAATATTCTATCAAAGGAGCGACGGCTCCGCCGTCCACGACGGCGCTGGCTCCAATGGCATCCAAATTAACACCCTACACCACTTGCCCTTCTTTACCCAAAAACATGTCTTACTCCATTCGAATAAGCCCCAAACTCGTCGAATATTAAATCTGATATTATAGCTAAAATGCTAAGATGGGATTTTTGAAGCCGCTTGAATTAAAAAATGGAGTTGCATGTTTGTTTTGGCCAAAAACAAACATGCAACTCCATTTGGAGATTCAAATTAAACTCATCAAGCTCAATTTAATGACCCAACCAGTAAGTTCACTGTAATTTTAATTTGATTTCATTTTTATTCTATTTTGTTTTCTTTTTTGTTTAGTAGTTAGGTTTACCTTATTTCTATTTTTAGAGTATCATCCTACTTGATGTTTGACTTTGTTACAATACCTTGTTTCACATAAGCTTAGTTTATTCCCTTTGCAAATGATCCTGATTATTATACTGTTATTTGATTTTCTTTTATTAGTTAGAAATTCTGAAAATACATGTATAATTTGCCTCAATTTTGGCTAGGATTTTGTTAGGTTTTTAAAAAAAATATATATATATGATTTGGTTTTTGCATTAGTAAGTTAATTAGAAGTTGGATTGCAGGATAATATAGCTTTGCATAGTTCTTTTTAATATCTTAATTTCAGTTTAAATCCCCGTTAGCTTATAACAGTAATTAGTTGATTAGTCATTAGCCTCATATTTTTAATTTAATTTTCTGGTTTTTGTTCAAATATAATTAGGGATTGGTTATAGCTGTTAGTTAGCTAGTAGTAAATTGTAAGACTTAGTTTGATAAAGTAGTAATTCTGATACACTAAGAGGGTAATATAGGGTTTTAACTTAGTGCTGGTAATTTTAGGATTAAAACAAGGGCAGTATAGGTATCTTATAAATAAGAAACAATCGTAGAATCTTTTAGACCCTTCTAGAAAGGGATTTTAGTTTATAAATCAGTAGTTTAGTGCAGTAACTTGGGAAACAAGTCAAAAAATGAAAGACCAAGCAATTACAATTTGAAAATTAAAAGAGGGACTAGTAGTTAAAATGAAATAAGACGGTTTCCCTAGCCTTTGGCAATAAAAGGGACCCCATGCATTCAAAAAAAAGTTAGACAATCTGAAAAATTACTGAAAATTTCCATCCATAGTCAAAATTAATCTTCCAATTCCTGCAATTATAACAACAAAAAAATGTTAGTTTAGTTGGAACATTTGAGTGCCTTTACCTTCAAATTTGTGCATTAAAGTTTTAAAACCCTACTGAAAATCAACAAAAAAAAAAATTGTTTCTATTTGTGCTTTGTTTCTGGGTTATTAGATTGATCTCCTTGATATGCAGCTGCTCATTTCTGACAGCTGATTGCTTTGTTGCTCAGTGCTGGCCCTTGTTTTCTTCATCTTTGGTTTCATTCCACGTATTTGCTCCATCTTTAATGGCTAAAGGCCAAGGAACTTAGTGTTTGAAGCCTGTGCATTGAAATCTACCTGTAATTTAAGCATTCAGCTGTCCCAAACTCATGTATCCATATGAATTACTACATATTTCATCCATTGATTTGTTTTGAGTATCTTCAATATACTATGGATATTAATCAGGCATGTAAATTGGACTGAACTTCTAAATATTTTATTGAACCTATAGTTGGTTTTAGTGTTGCATAGTTTGATCATTAAAATGTCCATTGGATGTTGTTCAACTAGGGATTATAAGTGGATTTGATATTTATCTACACATACTTGTGATTCATAATTATAGAAGCTAGTAGGAATATAAATTTTAATTTAATAGCCATGGTATTCACGTGGATGATAGATTCAGAATAAGTTACTAGGTCCAAGTTTGGATTAAAAATAAATTAAAGACTCGCCTTAGCCAACATTGGACAGCCTCCTTTCCAGGTTTGGGGCTTGGCAATTCGTGTACCAAACGCCCAATACAATTTGTTCTCATTAGTTGTCTGGAATAAGTGTTGAAAAGTAGTAATTCATTTAGGAATGGCCTTTTTAAAAATAACCAAACGAGGTGTGTCATGCCAAACGGAATCCAAATTGTGTGGCCCTCATGAAATATTTATATTAAAATACTTAGAGATTCGGGACATGCCGTTTAGAAAATTTCACGGTGTTCCCGCAAAGATAATAACGCATATGTCTCTTTTAGGCGCGTCTTTAATAATTTTATCTCCTTAATTATGGTGCGCATTTATTTGACCCAAATCAAAATCTCGATGAAGTTGAAATATGTCAAAAACTAAGTGCGCATTTATGTGACGTGGTTCGCGATATGTTTTAGCGACATAGAAAATTTCCTAATAAAACATTAAAAGCGGTATAAATAATAAAAAATTGCATTTTAGGATGAACATGTATAAAAATAAGAATTATACCCATTTATAATAGTTTAAACGATCGTGCTAGAACCACGGGATTCAGGCGGGTCAACATAATTCCTTACTTAGAATTTCTGGTTCGCAGACTCCAATTGGGCAGTCGAAATTTTTCTCGATTTGGGATTCTAAATAAACCGGTGACTTGGGACACCACAATCCAAACCTATCCCAAGTGGCGACTCTTAATTAAATAAATAATCTCATTTCGAATAATGTCACTTTAATTGGAAAAACTCCCTTATATGTGTCACCCTTCAGGGTAACCGTGTAAAAAGGAGGTGTGACAACATTACATATTCGGGTCAATATTTAAATGAATCTAACTATTATGTAATAACATTTGTATATATAGGATTAACATAATTGCATATAGGATTAATATAGTTAATATCTAACTGCATATAGGATTATGATAATTAAAAATACTAAAGTATTTTGTATATACTTGTATTTCACAATGTTACAAATTGTTTTATGTATGATTAATCCGAATAAGAGCAAACATGAGATATAAACATATACTAAAGAGGTTAAAAAATGCTAATCCTTGACATTCTTTTTGACAACTATATCAGTGTGTCTTTGACCTTTTGGATTATCTTGCAAGTGGGATTACATGAAATTTCAATACCATCATCATGTCTCCCTATGATTTCTTTTCTCTGGTGTACACTTTCTTTTTGTTGATTGTCTTGAAGATTTTCATAAAGCATCTTAACGTTATCATTGATCAATGATCTCATAGACTTTAACTAGCCCACAACCTTACCAAGACAGAAATAATTAGAAAAGTGCGCAGAAAATATACAAATATTAAGCACTAAACTGTAATTCTAAATATGTGGATAAAAAGCTCACGTATTCTTTGAATGAATTAAGGTCCTTCCTCAAAGAAGATACTTTATTATTTTTGGAATCTTTCAGCTGGTTCTGATGCAAAAAAATTTGTGCAATTTTAGATACATCAACAGGAGGAATCTTGGATTGAGACTCTGTATTTGAGGGATGAATAATCTGTGCTTTGAGTTTTTTATGGGGCGGTAATGAAGATGGATCAACACTTGTAGCATGTTTCTTCTTAGACTAAAGATCACGTATTGAAAAAAAGTCATCCAAATCATCTATTGACGTGTCTAATTGAGCGGGAGTAGGACTCTTCTCAACATCAACGCCTACTGGAGGAATCTGAATAACGGTAAGCTCTATATTGTTTGGATGGATGCCCTTGTAAAAAAATCTGAAAAATAAAATACAATCAAAGTCTTACTGCCATAGCTGTATCTGAAATCAAAATGTAATTTGTATTTAAATAAATGCAGTAGTAATGAATAGTAAATTATATGCAACTTTATGCAGTGGTAATAATGAAGGTTGCAACAACTATATGTAGCAAAAAATATATGCAATTGTATTCAATTAGTAACTTATAAACTAGCCACCTAACAAATTGTAAATTACCATATTTCCCTTGTCATTGAACATGCCGTACATCAGATAAATAAAGTTTGGTTGATTATCGGTGGATCTCCAATTGAATATTCTAGGTACCACATTATTAACTCGTAATGCAATTTTAGGATCAACATTTTTACAACACTTATAAAATCAAACTTGCATAGCTAGAGGCATTCCACCTATCCCGTAGCACTTCTTCTAAGCATCCATCTTCTTGCTAATAGATTTTATTAGGCTTTCAAATGCTTTTTATACCCCATGGATATTCAAAATTAATCCCACTCTTTACCAAGTCAAAATGTAGCCATGGTATGGGTGTGTTGTTCTTCTCGAATGAAAATATGAAATTGTATATTAAATACAACACAACTATCTTTAAAGCATCCCCATCGTTGTCGTGACCTCAATTCCTGTCAGCAAAGCACTTCAATGAATATTTCTTTTTGACAAGATTGGCACAATCAAAGTATGTCTCAATAATCCGATTAGGAACCTTTTCGTTGAACTAATAATCAGCAGGGTTACAAACACATTGAGGCCAGTCACAAATGCAAACTCCCTTATTAAGAAAGATAATGTAGCATCGTAGATGTTTATTTAAAATACATCGTCAAGAGTTCCTTCTAACTGGAGAGCCAGGAAGCCTCTCAAGAGTTTATGTTGGGCTTAACAACTCTTCATTTGAAGGAAATTTCCAAAAACAAGTATTATCCAGTTGTTTGTACTGCTCTAGATTAAGATTTTCTTTGAGGTCGGAAACTGTGTTTGTGTTAGTATATAAATTGATATGCAGTGCAAATATAGGCTATTTTTTCACAAACCTCTTAATTTCCTACATTTAACAACTGAATACAACACATATTTCATAGTACAAACTAATATGAATACAACTAAATACAAACTACAAAGATTTATTGGAGTAAGATGTTAGTGATAGAAGTATACACATACAACAAATAAAGATACTGCGTTTAGAATAAAACAATGATGGGAAATTTGAAAATCCTTATAAATACAACTATATGAAATATGAAAAGGTCAGTCTAGTAAGGTAAAAAATAGTGAAAGACTTATTTGAATATATCTAAATAAATGTAAATGCATTATGCCACATATAATTCAACACAAGTGAATTTGATACATTAGAATACATATACATATTTGTATCATTGATTTTTGTAAGTACAAAATACATTGAACATACTTCTTGACTAAATCAAAATACATGTACATGTATTTATATACATAAATAATAGAGATGTCAACAGGTTTATACATATAAATACAGATGGATACACCAATAATATAGATGAAGCTTTTACTTGCTTCAACCTCCTTCCCCTTTGTCAGATGAAGCTTCAGAAATATGTTTTTTCCTCTTTTCCGCAATGGGAAGTCTTGTTTTCTTCTATGATTTCTCCACTTGGGTTTCTTTGAAATTGCCATGGAAAGATTTTGTTCTCTTTTCCAATGCCATATTTTTTACTAAACTAGTATCCAATTACCCTCGAGTGATTTTCAACGAGAAAGAGGGCCCATCGAAAGTGAGAATTTTAGTGGGTATACTTCTGGTAATCAACTTACGGGGTGCTTTAATCAGACATTGTGAGAATATGCTTGGATACTGTTGATTAGAGGACACTTGTTGAGTAGAGATGATGAGAATAAACAAAAATAGCAAAATACAAAATTTTCAAATACTTACCATACTAATTATAGCAACAAATGACAATAATCGAGAGGAAATTAATCGGTTTACGCCGATATTGGGGAAGAATTAAGCATCAGTATGAGTGAGAGTTTCTCTGATTTTGAGCGTATTTACAGGGAGGGGAAGAGAATAGAATGTATCAAAATAGAGAAAGAAAGAAGTGTATTGTCACGACCCCAGTTCGCCTCCATGAATATATCGTGACGGCACCTAGTTCCTACGACTAGGTAAGTCTAACAATGCAGAAGGTAAACCATAAATAGCGGAAGAATAATTCAAACTGGTTTAGTAAAATAAACATGTATTTAAGGTGCCGCTCGCCACCAACAATAATAAATCGTAAAGCTAACAAAAATTCCCAAATCCCGAAATCTCACAAATCACAAGCTAAGGGATACATACAAGGCTCTGAGTCAAGAATATCTATACAAAGGAGAAGTACTTAGAGAGCTATACTTATTACAGAAATCTAGAAAGGGACTCCTCGGTATGCGGACGTAGCAGATATACCGCAAAGTCTCTACTGATACACCTTCATTCAAGGCTGACAGAACAAAGTAGGAGTACCTGTATCTGCACAACAAAAATGTTTAGAAGAGTAGCATGTGCACACCACGATAGTGCCCAGGAAGTATCAAGACTAACCTTGGTGAAGTAGTGACGAGGAACAGGCAAGAAACCTACCGGTCAATAAACAGTATAATCATAGGAACAACGGGAATGATATATAAATATGTAATGACTGCACAAAATGACCAATAATGCTACAATCCATAATAAGGGAAAGGAAAAACAAGTACAAGGAGAAAATAATAAATGATGATACATAACGACAACAAATCAATATCCAAATCCTAAGGTCACAACACATCAAGGAAAAATCAACTCCATAACTTATATGCTATAGGATGATCACATCATGTCTTATTCACTCTTTACACAATTTCACCATGTCTCGGACAAACCATATCTCACGAAAAACCCAACATCTCAAATCTAACACTTGGCATCCTGTGCCCCATAAGTCCCTCAGTCACGCTAACCTCTAACCAGCTAACTATGACCACTCTCATATATATAATGGATAAATGAGGGCGTACCTCCCTCCTTAGAAAAAAAGGAGCAATTTATGTCTAATAGGAGTATACGACTACGTGTATGCTTCTGCAAGTGTTCTAACAAGAATTCTACAAACTGGTAAACATGAATAGGAGAACGGATTGCATTTACGATGTTTCCTTAAAACTTCTGAGCGATAAAGCTGATACAAGTAAGCAACCAACAATCACAATAATAAAAAAATAGAAATGCCTCCACAGACCATCACAATTCGTTACAATCAACCCCTTGCATAGCCCACCTTGTTTCTCCAAGTGTGCAATTATAATATAATAAGAACTGCCTTATTTTACCTCACATGCATCACAATGTTCCCACCTTATTCCGCGACATGTGCAACCCACATATAAGCATATAACATATCCCGCCTTATTACGTCACATGTGAAAAACATCAATAACAATGATAGCACGGCAAATACCTCGTGCAACCCCTCTACAACAACCGCACGTTAGAGACCTCGTGCACCACAGTATCAATAGTTGCATGGCAGAAACCTCGTGCATCACAGTATCAACAACCGCACGACAGAAACCTCGTGCATCACAGTATCAAGAACCACATGGCAGAAACCTCATGCATCACAGGCTCAAGTACAACACAACAAATGACAATATATACATGAATAAAGCAAGGGAATCAACTTAGGTATTTTATTCACCAATGACGGTACAACCAACTTACCTGGAAAAGCCGTAACAGAGAAATACTAAGCGCAATAAGAACAACTCTACAAGGAAGAAATAATACGAAACAACGATTCCATAATACTCAATTCAACAACAAGGAATTTAACATGAAATGAATAATCACAATTAAGGAAAATATCACCTAAACACAGGATATCTAACTTCTTTCCAATTAATGCCAATTAATGCACGAGAGATAAAAATAATGTATTCCAAATAAAGATAAGCAGTTAGGAATGATAACATAACTATAGAAGGATAAGTGTTCACATTTAAACAAGTAAAAATCAATTTGGCAATAAGAATACACCAGAAAGGGAAAATAAATTCCAACCAAGACATGTAGAGGTGAAACTAATAGCAAGGACTCAATCGTATTGAGAACAACCTCATATTCGTTGATTTCAGGGATCTTAGAACCTAAAAGGGACAATTTTCCACAAATAAATCCGAGCACACACTCGTCACCTCGCGTATAAGGAATACAATCAGCAAAGAAGACTTAAATCCTAAGGGGAAGTCTCCCACACAAGGTTAGGCAAGATACTTACCTCGAACTGGCTAAATTCAACTAGCAACAACGTTCTTTCCACGAGTTCTCGACTCCAGATGGCCCAAATCGATGCTATTCAATCCCATATTATAAGTAACATCTCAAGCAACTGATTCCACTATTTAATTCAAAGCTCAAGCACGAAATTAAGCAAAATAACAAAAATTCCCCTCAGGCCAACATCTCGAAACCGGATGAATTTAATATTTTCAGAACACTTGTACTCTCACGATTCTAACCATATAAATATCTCTCAAATCGGGAGTCAAACACTCCCTCAAAACTAAATAATTTGGTCTATGAAGTTCTACCCATTTTTCATTAAAAATCTGAAATTAAAGGACGCAATTAAGAGGAGATTCAAGGAAATTGGTCTCAATCAAGTGAGAAACACTTATCCAAGTGCCTAAGTAAAAACCCCTTCAACATCGCCAAGAACCGAGATCTAGAAGTCAAAATGTGATAAAATGGTCAAACCTCAAATTTGGGATTTAATTATGTATGCCTAGTGATTTGTGCTATGCGATCATGGGACATACAATGCGATCTCGTAGAAGGAAAAATATTGCTACCAAATTTTTGCTATGCGATCGCAGGCAAAACAATACGATCGTATAGAAGGAAATACTGCTGCCCAAAATTTGTGCTATGCGATCACGGGACAAGCAATGCGATCACATACAAGGAAAATATTGATGCCCAAATTTGTGCTATGCGATTGCGGAACAAATAATGCGATCACATAGAAGGAAATACAAGATTGCGGAACAACAGTTCAAACATAGGGAAAATGACCCGTAGCCCATCTGAAACACACCAGAGGCTCTTGAGACCCCGTCTAATCACACGCACAAGTCATATAACCTAACAAGGACACACTCAAAGATTCAAATCACTTAAAACAACATCGGAATGACGGATAAAACCAAAAACAAAGCTTACGAACTTTCAAGTCTTCAAATATCGAATCTCATGCCGGAAACCTATCAATTCAACTCGGAATGACACCAAATTTGCATACAAGTCCAAAATAACATAACGGAACTGCTCGAACTCTCGGAATCACATTCCGACCTGATATCCCAAAAGTCAACTATGGGTCAAACCCCTTCATTTTTCAACTTCAACTTAGCCCGAAATGCCTCAATTCACTCAACGGACATCCAAATATGAATCCGGACGTGCTCCTAAGTCCAAAATAACCATACAGAGCTATTTAGATCATCCATGACCCATTCAGGGGTTGCTTACCCAAAATTTCAATTCTGGTCAACTTTTCACCGTTCAAACTTTCAAAACTAGATTTCTTCTTTTATTTTGACTCTAAACCATCCGAAAGTCAAATTTTACCATGCACGCAAGTCGATACTCATATTCTGAAGCTGTTCCAAACCTTATGACCGTGAATGGAGCTTAATTTCTCAAAACGACCGGTCGGGTCATTGCATGTACTGAGAAGTTTTATGAAATATGGTAATTATGAAAGAGAAAACTCTGAAAAGGGAGAGAGAAATATAAAACATAGCCTCTTTAGTGTCTTATGTGTAGGCGATAATAAAAATAGAAATGCCATAAAGGGTTTCTATAGAATATAATTTATTTAAATAGTATTTAATTAAAATAAATAAGATTTTAACCTTTTCTATATAAGGTAAAAATTCCAAATAGTTACCAAGATTTTACGTAAAAATTGCACGGGAATCCTATTTGGTCGCTCCCTTTAACTTATGCCCGTTTTATTATCGTTTGCATCCGTACTCATTTTTTGTTAAAAGCATTTTAAAAATATGATTTTGCCCTTCTTTAATAAAAGACTATTGACAAACTGCAAAACAAAACCTTACGCATTTTTAGGCTAAAGTGTTAGCAAATAAACTAAAAAACTCCAACTTGTTGAGACTGAAGTTCTGATAAACTCAAGACAAAATTGTAGACTACATCACATAACTTTAGCATGTTTTAGTATGAAATTTTAGCAAATGAACTAAATAGCTTCAGCATGCATTATCAAAAATTCTTTAGAAAATTACATACTTTAGACAAAAACTTAAGCATGTTTAGTATGAAGTTCTGACAAATGCACTAAATTACATCAGCATTTTTAGAATGAAGTTTCGGATAAAACTGATGACAAAAATGTAGAGCGCATGATATATAACTTTAGCATGCATTAGCATAGAGTTTTAGCTTCAAAGTGAAAAAACTTTTTGCTGTATTAGCATGAAGTTTTAGATTCAACATGAAACAACTTCATGCTACATTAGCATAAAGTGTGATTATGAAGATGAATCTGGATAAGTTTCTATTTTTTTGATAAAGTTGCCGAGAGGAGAGAAGGAGATATTTTTTCAAGAATAAGTTTGCATATCACATTATTAACGCGTGATGCAAGTTTTATATCTTTTGTCAGGGATACAATTGTCATATTATTAAAGACTTTTTGTCAGCTGGCTACCAAATCAATAATTTGTAAAAATAGGGTTGCACAAATATATGGTATGGGTACAAATTCCCATACGAAATGGTTATGCGACACCAAACCCATACACTATTCCAGTATATCTATCTATATCTATATCTATATTGTTATAAAAGTAAGAACATTCCAAGATAAATGTTGAACGATAATAATATCCTCAACAAGTTGATTGACCTTTATATCCTTCAAAATAAAATTTCATATTGGATAAACTTGTAACTTAAAACTTGAATTAATATTAATTTGCATCGAATTCTAATCACAATCATATTTAGTCCGACCTTAAAAGTAAGATTTTGAAACGATAATATGATTTGGAGTTGGATACAAAATAAGAACCATAAAAGAACAATGATTCTATTAAAACCAATTATTTGATATTTATATGCCAATTGTCAGTCTTGTTGAAGAGAAGATATGGATAGGCTCTCTCCGTCATACTTTCAAAGGCTCGTATGATGCAACTACTATAGTCGTGCGCATTTCTAGGGTTTAATTTTGTGTCCTATAGCAATCCTGCCGGTCGTTTTGAGAGTCATAGCGGAAATCCCCAATTTATTTCCCTTCCCAAATGTTTCTTTGCTTATATGACATTCCAAGAGGTTTCATTTTGGTTTTAGAGTGTTTTGGGATACTTAGTCCCTAAACGGACGCTTAAGCCTTAGGATTTAGACCGCAGTCGAAACTATGTGAAGGCTTCTCTAAAATAGAGTTCCTTCAATTCCTTTAGCTCTGCTAGATGATTTTTAAAATTAAGGTAAAGTTTGAATTACGTTTTATATGTTTGTAGCTGATTTACGCTTGAAAGGGGGAAAGATAAAATTTTTGAAGATTTTAACCGATGGTGGACTTTTTGATATCGAGGTTGGATTTTGATTTCAGAAGTTGGAGAGGCCCGTAATATTGAATATGACTTGTGTGCAAAATTTGGTGTCAATCGAACATGGTTTAATAGGTTTCGACATCAATTGTGGAAATTTGAAGTTTCAAATTCTTTAAGTTTGAATTGGAGAATGATTTGTGATTTTACCATTGTTGGAGGGCTTGGATAAGTTTGTATTGTGTTTAAGGACTTATTGTTACATTTGGTTGAGATCTCAGTGGCCTCGGGTTGATTTTGGGTGGTTAACGGACCTTTTCCACTACAGAAAGATAGTAGCTTTTTTGCAAACATTTCTTCATCAAGGGCGCGAGGGAGGTCTCGCATTCGCATATGGCCTCTGGGAGATCATCTCTAGTTGTTCTTCGCATTCTTGTATAGGAGCCCGCATTCGCGAAGATATGGTCAGTGGAAGCATCGCGAACGCGTTCGTGTACAGGAAGTGAGGTAGCTGGGAGCCCGATTGCAAATAAGATATTCGAGGTAAATCGGGTCACTTTCTCCGATGACGAGTTTCCTATGGAGGGCACTGAGAACAATTGGGCCCTTTATCTAACCGTGAAATGTGAAGATGTTGTGGTCACCGGGTTCTGGTCGTCAATGGGTCCAGTGCAAATATTTTTCCACACTCCACATTGATCAAGCTGAAGGTGGAGAATGAAAGGGTCCACAAAAATAACATTTGCATTCGAGGTTTTGATGGCGGAGGCAAAGACTCGGTGGGGGACATAGTGCTGGAAGTGACAATAGGGTCTATTGAGTTCACCATGGAATTACAAGTGCTGGACGTGGTAGTCTCTTATAACCTGTTGTTGGGTAGGCCCCAGATTCACACAGGCAAGGCGGTGCTATCTACGCTGCATCAGATGGTCAAATTTGAATGGGATAGGCAAGAGATTGTGGTGCATGGTGAAGACAATCAGTGTGTTTTAGGTGATTCTATCGTACCTTTTTATAGATCTGAAGACACCAAAGGGCCATTGGTCTACTAGGTATCATATACGGTGTCACTTTCGAAGATCCCAGAAGGTGAGGTTGTCATGACTCCAAAGATAGCAGCTGCATCAGTCATGGTGGCTTCACAAATGATGAAAAATGGTTTCACGCACGGCAAGGGGTTGGGTGCTTCTCTACAAGGCATTGAGCAACAAGTGTCCCTCCCCAAAAATTTGGACACTTTTGGCCTAGGGTTCAAGCCTACAACTGCAGACATAAGGCAAGACAGAAAGCTGAAGTAGAGGGCCTGGGCTCTCCCAAAGCCCATCCCAAGTTTGTCCAAATCGTTCGTCAAGCCCAGTACTAGCAATGGCTCCGTACCAAGGATTTTTGTCTCGCTGATCGAAGTGGACGGGGATTTGGACAAGGGGTTAGTGTTCAATGTAGAAAATATGGTCGAGGCAGGAGAAGGATCGAGCAAGGAAGATGTGCAGTTTGTGGGAGTGTGTGCAAAATTCAACAACTGGGAAGCCACTCCTCTTCCCACTCAGAGGGAGTCGTGGTAGTCGGCTTTGATTTTTCTTTCATTCAAGCTTGGATTAGCTTCATAGTGGTTAATTCAGTTTTTATTTCCATCCGTTTGGATATGTAAACTCTGTTATCTTCTATTTTAATAAAATGCAATTTCCTTTCCGATAATACTGATAGTTCCCATTTTTCTTTACTTCTCTTTTTTTTCTCATTTGTACACTTATTTTTATGTTGCTTCCAATGATCTGACTTGCATAACAACTCTTTGGCCAAGTCTTAAGGATTAGTCTAGTTCAAAAATCATAATTCAGGAAATAGAGCATGAGGATGAACCAGAATACGACGAGGAAGGGGCATGGGATGATATTAATAAAGAGTTGAGCCAATTTGAGGAGAAACCAAAACCAAACCAAAGCGATATAGAGGCAGACAATTTAGGAAACCTGGATAATGTTAGAGAAATAAAAATAAGTGTCCATATGGAATCAAACCTTAGGAAAGAAATAATTGAAGTACTTCTTGAGCACAAAGATGTCATTGCATGGTCCTATGATGATATGCTCAGGTTGATCACTGACTTGGTGGTTCACAAGTTGCCTACTGACCCACCCTGCCCTCCCGTCAAACAAAAGTTGAGGAAGTTCAAAACTTATGTGAGTGTGAAGATCAAAGAGGAAGGACCAAGTAGTTTGATGCAAAAGTCATCCAAGTCACACGATATCCCACCTGGTTAGCTAATGTTGTGCCCGTAACAAAGAAGGATGGTAAAACCAGAGTGTGTATCGATTACCATGACCTCAATAAAGCAAGTACGAAGGACAATTTCCCTCTGTCGAACATTCATATTCTGATTGACAAAGCATGAGATTGGGTCGTTCGTGGATTGTTATGCAGGATACCACCAGATCTTAATAGATGAAGAAGATGCGTAGAAAATAGCAGTTATCACACCGTGGGGGACATACTCGTATAGGGTCATGCCTTTTGGTTTGAATAACGCCGGGGCGACATACATGATGCCATGACAACCATTTTTCATGATATGATACATATGGAAATTGAGGTATATGTGGATGATGTGATTGTGAAGTTGCTAGGGTTCATAGTTAGCCGACGAGGCATCGAACTAGACCCATCAAAGATCAAAGCAATACAGGAGCTAGCGCCACCGAGGAATAAAACAAAAGTGAAAAGTCTATTGAGAAGATTGAATTACATCATTTGGTTTATTACTCAGCTCACAACCATCTGCCAGCCCATCTTTAAGCTATTGAAAAAGGATGTTGCGGTGAAATGGAGGGGAGAATGCCAAGAGGCTTTTGATAAGATTAAGGAACATTTTTCAAACTCACTGGTATTGGTCCCACCAGAACTAGGAAGACCCCTGGTCTTATATTTTACAGTCTTGAACAACTCATTTGGATGTGTGCTGGGTTAGCACGATGTTAAGGGGAGAAAAGAGCAGGCCATATACTACCTCAGCAAGTGGAAAAATGGCAAGTCTTGCTCACTTAGTTGACATTATTTACCTAACCAGGACTGCCATGAAAGAACAAGCATTGGCAGATCATTTAGCTTAGAATGCGATAGATGAAGAATACGAGCCCTTGAACACATACTTCCCAGACGAGGAAGTGATGCATATTTATGGAATGGAACGGGATGAGAAGTCAGCTTAGAAATTGTTCTTTGATGGGGCTGCAAACATGAAAGGCGTCAGGATAGGAGTAGTGCTCATTTCTAATGAAGGGCATCACTACCCTCACGGATCAACTCCGCTTCTATTGCACAAACAACATGGCATAATATGAGGCATGCATTTTGGGTATGACATTAGCAGTAGACATGGGTGTCCAGTAAGTCTTGGTCTTGGGAGACTTGGACGTTATGTTACACCAGATTCAAGAGGAGTGGGAAACAAGAGACTTAAAGCTCATACCATACCGGCAATGCTTGCATGATATTTGTCAATGATTCCAATCAATAGAGTTCAGCCACATCCCCAGAATTCACAATGAAGTTGTTGATGCCTTAGCTACTCTAGCGTCAATGTTACATCACCTGGACAAGGCTTATGTTGACCCGATACATATCCGGGTCCATGATCTACACACTTATTGCAATATGGTGGAAGAAGAGCTTGACGGCGAGCCTTGGTTTCACGATATCAAGGAATATATTACGAGAGGTATGTACCAGGTATAGGCCACGAATGACCAGAAGAGAACAATCCATCATTTTTCAAGTGGGTTTTTCTTCAGTGGAGGAATATTATATAGAAGGACGCCAGATCTTGGTTTGCTAAGATGCATAGATGTTGTGCAGGTGATAGCCATCATGGATGAGGTTCATGCTGGTGTCTGCGGGACACACATGAGCGAATATGTTTTGGCAAAGAAGGTTCTCGGGGCAGAATATTATTGGCTCACCATGGAACAGGATTATAGCAGCTTTGTGTGCAAATGTCACCAATGTCATGTGCGTGGAGACTTAATTTACTCTTCGACGTCCAAATATCATACGATATCCACACCATGGCCTTTCGTTGCTTGGGGTATAGACGTCACCAAGCCCATCGAGCCAGCATCTTCTAACGGACACAGATTTATCCAGGTTGCTATTGACTATTTGACCAAATGGGTTGAAGACAAAACCTCCAAGGCAGTAACCAAGAAGGCCGTGGTCGACTTTGTACATGCAAATATCATTTGTAGGTTCGGAATCCCCAAGACTCTCATCACTGACAATGGGGAAAATCTCACAGTCACTTAATGAGAGAAGTATGTCAGCATTTTAAGATCACACATCAAAATTTCACCCCATACCACCCCAAGGCGAACGAAGAGGTTGAGGCAGCCAATAAGAACATAAAAAGATACTTTGTTAAATGGTGGAAGGGTCCACGCAGTGGCATGAGAGGTTACCCTTTGAATTGTTAGGCTATCCATTGCCGTTCGCACCTCGGTAGAGGCAACCCCATACTTGTTGGTGTATGGCACCGAAGCAGCAATCACGACTGAAATCAAAATCCATATCGTGACGGAAGCAGGAATCGACGACGAAGAATGGGACCAAGCTCGTTTGGAGCAATTAAGTTTGATTGATAAGAAAAGATTGGTTGAGGTATGCCACGGCCAGTTGTATCAACAGAGGATGGCCAGAGCATATAACAAGAAAGTGCATCCAAGAAAGTTTGAAGTGGGTCAATTAGTGTTGAAACGCATCCACCCTCACCAGGCCGAGGCAAATGTCAAATTTGCTCCAAACTGGAAAGAACCGTTCGTCGTGTCAAGAGTGTTGTCGAATGGGGCATTGTATCTAACAGATGTGGAAGAAAAATATGTAGAAATGACTACCAATTCAGTTGTAGTCAAAAGGTATTATGTATGATTTTCTTTTGTTGGAATCATTGTCTATACTTGGCGTTTGTTAGTACTTGTCATATTTTAGAGATTGAAATGACGAAGGCATTTTATTCAGCTATCTAAACACTTTAACATTTGTTAACCCTCCTAAGCTTCAATTATTTTTTTGCATACCCCTCTTTTAGAATCAGTAATGAATGTTAGAAGCGGAATCATAAGAAGGCAGTGAAAAGATAAGAACGAAAGGAGAAAAGAAAGCAAAACAAAGGAAGAAGATAAAAGAAAGAAGAGAAAAGAGAAAAAGAAATAAATAAAAAAAGGAAAAAAGAAAAGAAAAGAAAAACAAAGAAAGGAAAAAAAAAGCGGAAAAAGTAAGAAAAGTAGCAGAAAGAGAAGAGGAAAGGGAAATAAAACAATGGCGAACATAAGTAATCAGTAGGAACTAAGTTTGACCTGATTCCTTTTTAGGATATGTAGGCAGTCTCACAGCTCGGTCATATTCAAATAAATACAAAGCCTTAAGCAAGAAACAGGGGCAGAAATTGCATTGGTTTAGATTCCGAAAGTTTTAAATTTTGAACCTGTAAGAGCAGTTTTTGAGCCTTTTATATCCTTTCTTTCTAACTCTATCAAAAATCCCACATTACAGTCCAGAGAATGACCTTCTGACCAATCTGTATGAAATGTCGGGACAAGCAAGGAGAAATGGACGATATCTCAGACTCAAGTTCCTGCATATAATAATAAAAATGAGAGAGCCTTATTGGTGAAAACCCTCACGGGCACCATAAGGTGACGAGAGTTGAGAGAATAAAAAATGAGAGTGCCTCATTGGTGAAAAACCTCACGAGCACCATAAGGCGAAGGTAAGGCAAGAAGCAACAACTGGAAAGGGGCTATTGGCGGAAATCCGTTCATGACACTGTAAGGCAAACAAAGCTAGGGTTTGGTTGAAGGATTTGGGTTTGATATGGTTACAACAACAAAAGCATGGCAACAGAAGGCCGGTCATCGGGACAGACTGGATCGACCAGGACGAAGTGCATGTCATGATCACGGAAGACTAGCTACTCCTTCTCATTTAAGATCTCTTTCTCTTCCCTTCAATAGTCATGGAATGGGGAATTCTTTACCCTAAATGCCGTTCTGAATCATTACATTTCATTTTTCTTTCAAGTCTCTAAATTCTTTTGTTTAAGGAAACATGAGGAATTTCAAATCCTATTATCAGCTCCTAAAGGGACAAAGCGCATGATACCCAAAAACATAACAAATATAACAAAATCTGAAACAACAAGGGAAGGATTCACAAGAGCTTAAATTGATGGAAGAGACAAGAGTTGGAAAAGTGAAGGATCACCATACAGAGATGGGGATGCAAAGTAAAACCACAAAGGTTGTGGGGTCAGCCGAGCATAACACACCGGCTGGGCAGTCTCATGAGGGATGCAAGTTCAGCACAACACAAAGATGGGAAAGGTCACAAGGGTTGACCAAGCATAATACATTAACTCATGAATCATCAAGGAAGGGCATAAAGCTTCTGGCAAAGAGGCAGAAGTGCAACACAATGAAGGAAAAGGTCATGAGGGTTGACCCAGCACAATACATCAACTCATCAATCGTCGGAGAGGGGCATAAAGGATTCTGGAAAAGAATCGGAAGTGCAACACAAGATGGGGAGAAAAGTAAAGAAACAAAGGTCAAGGGCCAGCCAAACATCATAGACATACCGGGTGATCTCGGGAAAGGGTGTAAGGATTTTAGCGAAGGCTCAAAAATGTAACACAAAGATTAGAAGCAAAGTAAAGCCACAAGGGCCAGAGGGTCAGCCAAGCATTATACATTGACTTGGAAATTTTGGGGAAGGTGCAATGATTGTGGCAAAAGGTCTAGGAATGTAACACAGTAATGGGCAAGCAAAGTAAAGCCACAAAGGTTTGGGTGTCATCCAACCAACTCAGGAAACTCATCATCAACATGGAAATTTGAACACAACGGGACATGAAAGTGAGGATGCCGCTTCCAACAAGAATGCTACAAGCTAACCACCACTTTTCAAACTGACTAGTTTTCTATGTGACAAAGGGGCAGAAAAATTCCAGAAGAGCCTAAGGGAGGCCATCCACAGGGGAAAGCAGGCACATGGCAGGTATGATAAAAATCTTAGGGCCCACCTAGAAATATGGCTTTGTTCGAACTCAAAAGGGGCATAGTCCATCATAAATATCATCCCAGCAAAGAGGACAAGGGGACCGACCTTTACTAGCAAACCCCAACAGGAACAACTGAGGGTTAAAAGAGGCATGGATGTTGAGATGGAACACAGTTTAAAACTCAAACAAGTGTGGGTAATATGGGCAAGCACTAACACCTTCCCTAGTAAGAATCGCAGAAACCCTCCTAGACAATAATCACTAGCAGAAACAACCAGAAGTCATTTAAGTTGGAACCTTCAGGACCTTCCTGGAAAATGGGACTCATTTAAAGGTTAGAGGTAATCATGGACAGTAAAGGGCATAAAATGACTTGCATGTTAAGTGTTATCAGGACCCTCCTGAAAAATGGGACTTAGCCTAGAACATAAACAGTCGGGTGGCATGGGCAGGTTCAAATATTTCCCCAACAAAGGTCAACAAGAGTCGTCAGGACCCACCTGGATAATGGGATTTAATCATAGGAGTTGTACGGAACCCCTGGATAATGGGATATAGCTCCAAATACTAACCCCCATTAGACACACTTTGTCATTAAATTAAAAGGTTGCCAGGACCCGCCTGGATAATAGGAAATAGTTCTAATCTTCAGTCACCAGCAGATCCCCATAGGATATAACCCGTAGCAAGACATAGCGGAAAATAGTACCTTTTGAGAAGCATAGCATAATATTAATTTGTCATCAGGACCCTCCTATATAATGGGACTTAGCCTTAGAGATATTTAGTAAGGAGAATTGATTAACATTCACAGATCCGCCAGCACCTAACTGGGGCAGAAAGGATTTTTTGTGTTTTGTTTGTTTTGTTGTGATGGGGTACACAAGCAGCAGTTTCACGGAACACTTTTCAAGATTCAAGCTTTGGTAATCAGGCCCCGCACATGAAGAATAAGGGAATACTTCTCAAAGTTTCAAGTTTTGATAATCAGACGCCCACCTGGAGAATAAAAGAATATTTCTCAAAGTTTCAAGTTTTGATAATCAGTCACCCACCTGGAAAATAAGGGAATATTTCTCAAAGTTTCAACTTTTGATAATCAGGCACCCACCTGGAGAATGAGGGAATATTTCTCAAAGTTTCAAATTTTGATAATCTGGCACTCACCTGGAGAATAAGGGAATATTTTTAAAAGTTTCAAGTTTTGGTGATCAGGCGCCCACTTGTTGGAACAAGGAAATACCTTTTAAGGTTCAAGCTTTGGAAATCAGGTGGCCACCTGCAGTATAAGGGAATACTTCTCAAAGTTTCAAGTTTTGATAATCAGGCATCCACCTGGAGAATAAGATAATATTTCTCAAAGTTACAAGTTTTGATAATCAGGCACCCACCCTGAGAATAAGGGAATATTTCTCAAAGTTTCAACTTTTGATAATCAGGCACGCACCTGGAGAATAATGGAATATTTTTCAAAGTTTCAAGTTTTTGTAATTAGGTACCCACCTGGAGAATAAGGGAATATTTTCAAAGTTTCAAGTTTTGGTAATCACGAACCCACCTGTAGGACAAGGGAATACTTTTCAAAATTTCAAGCTTCAGTAATCAGGCGCCCACCTGGAGAATAAGGGAATATTTTTCAAAGTTTCAATTTTTTGTAATCATGCACCCACCTGTAGAACAAGGGAATATTTTTCAAAGTTTCAAGCTTCGATAATCAGGCACCCACCTGCAGAATAAGGAAATATTTTTCAATGTCCGAGTTTTGGTAATCAGGTGCCCGCGTATTAGAACAAGGAAATACTTATTAAGATTCAAGATTTGGTAATCAGGCGCCCACCTGCTGAATAAGGGAATACTTCTCAAAGTTTCAAGTATTGATAATCAGGCACCCACCTCGAGAATAAGGGAATATTTTTCAAAGTTTCAAGTTTTGGTAATCAGGCACCCACCTATAGGACATGGGAATACTTTTCAAAATTTCAAGCTTCGGTAATCAGGCGCACACCTGAAGAATAAGGGAATATTTCTCAAAGTTTCAAGTTTTGATAATCAGGCACCCCCTGGAGAATATTATTCAACGTTTCAAGTTTTGGTAATTAGGCACTCACCTGTAGGAAAAGGGAGTACTTTTCAAAATTTCAAGCTTTAGTAATCAGGCGTCCACCTGGAAAATAAAGGAATATTTTTCAGAGTTTCAAGTTTTGGTAATGAGGCACCCACCTGTAGAAGAAGGGAATACTTTTCAAAATTTCAAGCTTCGATAATCAGGCGCCCATCTGAGAGAACAAGGAAATACTTTTTAATATTTAAGCTTTGGTAATCAGGCACCCGCCTGCAGAATAAGGGAATATCTTCCAAGTTTCAAGTTTTGGTAATCAGGCGCCCACCTATAGAACAAGGGAATACATTTCAAGTCCAGCGTTTCGGCATCAAACATAGAAAAATAG
Organism: Nicotiana benthamiana; assembly: GCA_034376525.1. Lineage (NCBI taxonomy): Eukaryota > Viridiplantae > Streptophyta > Magnoliopsida > Solanales > Solanaceae > Nicotiana > Nicotiana benthamiana. Next base: position 153,720,226 of record CM067337.1, read on the forward strand.
AAAATAAGAAGTCAACAAAGCAACAAGGAGCTTACTGGAAGAAATATTAGTTAACAAGGAAACGAGGAGTTTAGACGAAGAAACACAAGGCAGCAAAGTAACGAAGATCAAGATCAAGCTTGAAGACGTAGATAGGTTCTTTTGTAAATTCATAGTTCATAGCTTCGTTTAGCTTCTTCATTTTACACAAGGTGTAATAAAGAGGTCTAGAGGTAGTAGTAGTAGTAGTAGTAGTAGTAGTAGTGGCAGCAGCAATGAAATCGCAGCTCCTGGTAGTCCCCGCTACCAAACACTCCCGAACTACACTAACATGATTCCTTTTTATTTAAGGATATGTAGGTAACCTCTGAAGCAGGGTGCGGTAACACTTTTCAAAAATACTTCACAGGGAATATTCAAACGGAAAAAAATAGCTCGTATTTGCTCACTTATCTTTGCATGAAAACTTTTCATGTTTCTGAGAAAAGAGGGCCAGTTGTGAGCACGTGATTTTTGCCCTATATGAATTACTCCCATAGTTTAAAATAAAATAATTTCCTTTTGTTATTTTAATTATGCTTAATTTTGAATGGCTTTGAGGCATGTTCCGTTATTTGTTTGCAGTCGTGTGTGCATTTTTAAAACATGAAAAACAACAACAAAAATACATGCATTGTATTTAGAGTACTTTGTATATTTTAGGAATTAGGAGTTAGTTTACTTTTATTTTTAATTTTAATTCTGGAATTTTTACAGGTTTCCTTTTGCGTTTAATTATCTATGATAATTATCATTTACATCTAATTAATTTAACTTGGTCTTATTAGGAGTTAATTCTGATTTTAGGATTTAATTTTAAAAAAGGGGGAAAGGGAAGGAATAGCAAAGATAGGTCTTTTATATGGTTTTGTCTTAATTTTTGAATTTATCAAGGGAATTTTTTTTTTAAAATGATTTTTTGAGATTTGGAATTAAAATAGATCTTTGCTATTTTTAATTTAGCATTTTAAATAATCTAGAATACTTCTTAATAATAATAAAAATTAATTTTTAAAAAAAAGAGAAAAAAGAAGAAAGCAAAACAAAAAGGGTGATAAAAGCTGAAAATAGAAAGTATACAATACAAGTTGGTCCAACCCAGTTACTACCCAATAACCAGCCCAAAGACACACCTCCAACCAACCAAAATCCAGCATGGGTCCGATCTGGCCCCACCCTTCACTAAAACGATGACGGTTAGCCCTTATTGATCTGCACTGTTGATCTCAATAGATCGAACAGTCCGGAATTGGTTAGATTTTAAATAAAACTGTCCAAATATAGTCCCCACCCCTCCGAACCATCTCCCAAATACCGTAGTCTCTCTAGTGTAACTCTGCCCAACCTCCACCCTCCCTCCATCGTCTACCGCTGGCTAAACATAATCACCGCCGTCGGTGTAGCTCTGATGACCTCAAAACTACACAACATCATCTCCTCACCCTCCCCTTTCCAACCGCACCACCGGTTACCCTCTAATATTTCTCGATTTCATCAAATATTCGTCTGAAATTTGACATCCCCGCCATTCACAACGGCGAACGGCCACCAAACACCCCAAGTTTGACACCGTAGACTCCTCGCCATATCCTCATCACAGATCTAAAACCGGTATCCTTAAAATCACACCACTTCTTCTTGAATATTAGTTTGAAATGCCCGACAAAAATATAACCATCTCCAAAATCCGCCAAATCAACGTTGTGCACTCTCCTCACACCCCTCAACCTAAATCCATGACTCATGGAGCTTGAGTCACCCTTGTCTAGATCGGATGCTAAATCAAAGTCAGGCAAAGCCCGTTTACTAGTGCATGTGGTTCCTGAAGCCCTAATTTTAAGCCAAGTCATCTAATCGCGTTAACTTTAATAGAATATCATTGTGTATGTTTGGTTTAGTCTGTTCTTAGTCTTCATGTTCTCTTCTCTTCTGTTCTGTTTCATTTAGTTCATGATTTATGGTATAGTAAGCATAGTTGTTTCTTTGGTTAAATGTATAGGCTCATTGATTTGTTCTTCTCTTGAGTGTTTTTTATTTTGGTTCATTATTCTATTTTGGATGAACTTATTAGTTGGAATCTGTTTGTGGAAAGGCAATTTGTGTTTGTTCTATGATTTCGATTCTTATCTTTGGATCTTTGGATAAATATATACGCTCATTTATTTGTTCTTCTCCTGAATGCCTTTTATTTTGATTCATTATTTCCATCATTGGCTGATTGGATTAGTTTGAGTCTGTTGTTGGAAGGCAACCTATGTTTATGCCTTGATTTTTCCTGATTTTGTCAATCTGATCCTATTTTGATTTTTGTAATCTGCTTTGGTTAGACTAGTGTTGTTGCATAATTGTAGTCGATCTGGATTTTAGTCAATTAATTCAAACCTTATAGAATGATTTGGGTCCTGTGATTCAGACTTAAGGGCATTTGGTTGTAGTTGAGTTAGGACTGGTAAGTTAACTAGGGTAGAGATGGGCTAGGGTTAGTACTTTTAGGAACAATTCAAGGGTAATTTGGGTAGTTTAACAAGGAATCTTTGGCAGCTGAATTAAGAAGCTTCCAGAATAGGGAACAAATTGGAATTTAGATTTCTATTTTGTGGTAACTTGGATAGCAAGCTAGGAATGGGGGACTAAGGTAGGAAATCAAATAAGTACTAAAAGGAAACTTAAAATCTGAAGGCAAGAAAGAGGGAGCTCAATAAAAACTAGAGGGCTACTACTAATTCAATTGATTTTCTGAGCTTAAAACTCGAAAATTTTGATCAAAACCAGTTCTGATTTCTTCTTCTTATCATGGACTAAGGATAACTGTTGGGTTCATGTTTGGGTGAAGTTCGAATTAGTTTGGCTATTTGAAATTAATATTAGTTGTGCGAGTTGCATCTCCTGGTCTTTTGAAAGTGCTAAATCTACTGTTCCATTGATTTGGGGTCTATTCACTGATCTTCTCACTAAATCTGGGATTATTTGTTGTTGTTGTTGTTGTTGTTGTTGTTGTTATTTGTGACGTGCCTACTCATAGGTCTTTGCTTCATTCCAGGTACACACTCAAAGCCCCCCTGATGTAATTCTTCAAGTGGAAATAGAATGGAAGCCTAGCTTCCTGATTTGTGTTTACTCAAATTATATAGTTGATAGGAAATAGTGTACGACTGCAATTTAATTTATAAGCTTATGTAATTTATCCTAATTCATTTGTTTTGTATATGGACTGTATAAGGACTAACTAAAAAACTTACTTCGATTTTTTTATGGTTTACAGTATAGCAGTTGTCTAATGTAGTGCTAGGTTAAGTCAATTGATTAAAGGTTTTGAAATTTATCACTCATCAGTAGGGGATTATTAACGTGGTGTTTATTTTACTTTAATAGCATGAAATTGGAAATCAGGTGTTTATTCATGTAAGTTCATATATACCCAGTTCAAATTAGGAAGTTTTCTTTTTTTCATAATAAATTTTATATTAGAATCGTTGGTCGTATGTCTAAAATTCAGGTTTTAATCAGTTGTTTTACGTTATTTCCTTGAACCCTGTGAGTATTAGTTGAATAATCAGCAGCCTGCTTTCATAGATCAAACATATCTATCTATTGTTAAAATTTTGCTGGAAATAATTATACAAGTTTATATTCGAATAAGGATCTCGATCCACCAAGGATCAGGGCTCAACAGCCCGTCTATGATGAGCTGGGTCTCATCCATGGCTAATGCAACGCCGAATTTGGCCTTAACTCACTGAGACTCAACAAAGGTTGGTTCGATAAGGCTGGATAGATTAGGCTCATTTCGAAGCCCAATAGTTTGAAGTTGAGGCGTAAGCTATGAAACGCTCACTAATCAGATTTTATTAGAGACTAATTTAGTAGAGAACAATGGTTTTCTTTGGAGATATCCTTTAAAATAATAAACTGAGACGAGTTGTGCTAAATAAACTAACGATTGCACGGCCCTTGCGTTAGTTAATCTTGAATTAATCCTTAGAGTCATAGGTATGCTATTTAGCAAATTCCATGGCCCTCGCAAATTTTCAAATGTATAATTGCTTAGGCGCGTTAGTTTAATAATCTACCTTTCCTAAATTCGAGTGCACATTTTTGTAACTCAAATCTAAATCTCAACGAAGTATAAATGTGTCAAAAATCGTGGGTGCATTTAGGTGACGTAGTAGACATGTTTTAACGACGTTGTAATCCCCTTTAAAAATAATAAAAGTGGCTAAAGGATTAAAAATGCACATAGGTTCATAATTGTAAAAAAATCATATAACTTAAGCCAAATGTAATTGTTGAGCGACCGTGCTAGAACCACTGAACTCGGGAATGCCTAACACCTTATCCCGGGTTAACAGAGTTCCTTACCCGAATTTTTGGTTCGTAGACTATTAAACAGATTCATTCTTTCCTCGATTAAGGATTCTAAACGGTGACTTGGGACACCATTAATTTCCCAAATGGCGACTCTGAATTCTCTTAAATAACTGAATCCCATTTCGATTGTACTTTAATTGGAAAAACTCCCTTTTCTACGCCCTTTGCTGGGTAGTAGTATTAAAAAGGAGTTGTGACAGTGCAAAGTAGGCAATTAGGGGTAAATATAAAGGGGTTTAATTAAGGAGAGAATCTTTGAAATACTCGGTTAACAAAATAAGGTAAGAAAACAAGGTAAAGTTGCATAATATAGAGGCAATCAGTACATAGTAAATCAAGGAAAATTACTTATTCATGAATAAAAAAATAAACCCTGTCAGAAATAGGAGAATCGAAAAGCTAAGGATAGTTTTCAAATCAAACCAAGAAATAGGGAAATCGGCAAAGTGAAACAAGGAAATAGGCAATCACTTAACACATAAATGCAATCACAATTACACAAGGAGGCCTGAAATCAATCCCCAAATTGAGGGTCATTTTAGAGGAAAATCAACATATAAAAGAGTTAATAAGTATTAGGCATGCAAGGCTGAATTTAAGACAAATAGAAGTGTCATGAAATCACCAAATCAGTAAGTAATGGACTATAGTCACACGGTAGTCACCTCGGTAACATAGAAGAAGGAGTATCAAATAGCATGCAAAGGGGGTTAATTAAAAGATCTTATAGAGTTTAGCAGGGAATCGGAATCATATAAAGAAACAAAAATTGAAACAGAGATTTTAAAACTCAGTCGAGCATTAGATGAAACAATTTCAGAAACTCGAATAGGTCCAAAGAAATTAGGGTTTTGAAACCAAACAAGTTCAACGTTGAGGAACAAGAAAATAACATTGCAAATAGTCTTGAAACTCGAATAAACCCACAAATTTGGGGTTTTTACCATCAATCGAGTATAGAGATAAAAGACAAGAGAATCAGATAGCAAATAGTCTTCAAACTCGAATGAACCCCAAATTTTAGGGTTTTCACCATCAATCGAGTTATAGAGATAAAAAATAAATGAATCACAAACACTTTTAACAAAAATAGATTCAAAAATTTCAAAAGATTAAGACCCTCAACATGAAAACTCAAACAGATGGATGACATAAGAGTACACAGTGGAACATGTTAAAAATTAGAGAAAACTTCAAAAGATAACTTAATGGAACCCTAAATCAAAACAGAAAAAGGTTCTAAAGGTAAAGGTTCGTAGAAACTTTGAGGAAATGTTTAAAAGCTAATATATATATATATATATATATATATATATATATATATATATATATATATATATATATATACACATACATACAACAGATCTAAAAGAATCCGAAAAAACTCGAAGGTTAGGGTTTCAAAAGAACCTATATGGTGAGAAAGGCTTGGAAAGTCATTGATCTGAGCAGGAGAAGCCAAGAGTCAGGCTTGAATGGCCATAGATGGCAAGAACAAGGTCAAAGTTGGCCAGAAACAACCATCGAACTGAAAGAATTTGAGGTCTGGACCAAGCTTCTTCAAGGCCTATCCTTGAAACCATAGCACTCAAAAAAATGTGAGTCATAGGAGGTAGATACAGGCCTTTAATGGCTTAGGAAGCCATTGATTCAGGCGATTTTAGGGTGGAAGAGGAGGAAGGCGGCTAGGGTTTCTAAGAGAGAATTGGGAAAAGGGGGGATTCAAGGGAGGCTACCGGTGAGAAGTGATTAGGGTTTGGGGGTAATTAGAAATTAAATAGGAAATGTTAAACGCTGGTCGTTGATCGTTTTGATCAATGGCCTGGATTGAATAGGGATCCGGGCGGGTTATTTTAATAGGGTCATGGGTCGAGTAGAATAGGGCTTGGGTCTAGGTAATTGGGCCTCAAGCTCGGTTTAATTGGGTTTCCAAATCTGGCCAAAATTAAAATAAAAATTGGCTACCATTTAAATTGCCACTTTTCCCTTATTTATTTTTTTGTAAAAATAGTAAAATAACTATTTTGAAAAAAATTAAAAGTACTAAAATGATTAATAATACATAACTATTAAATTAAAAATATTGGAGTTAATTTTGCAAATGCAAACACAATTAAATCCTAAAATGGGATAATATTGTAATTATATGCAATTTAGCTTTCAAAATACTAAATATAAGTACAAAAATATGAAAAAGCTTATATTAGCTATATTTTAGCACAAAGATGAGAATTCAACAAATGAATCACGAAAATGATAATTTTGGGGATAATTATTGGGGTTTTCCTTGGTAAAATGGGGGAATAAATTGATTAAAAATATTTTAAAATTAAGGAAAAAATAGTAAAACCTTAGGACATGCTTATATATGTATATACATGCTATTATAAAAGTATTTTTCATGTTAAAAATACACAAGGAAAATTGGGTATCAACGGTTTCCCCTTTTTACTCGGGAAGGATGAAAGAGTTGTCGGGCAAAGATATGATGGCCAAATTTGACCCAACGAAATGATTCGAGGGGACTTAGACCATGCTCTGGTTTTTGAGATAACTATGTATCCCAAATTTTACAGGAATCAAGTCATATGTAGTTCAGGATGCGTCGGCGTAATACGTTGATGGAGACTTCTCGAGAAAGGACGCGATATCTAGGACGGGGTGAATGGTCAAGGTCTGCTAGGGCTAATGGAACTGGAGTAAAGTCGCTCATGACGAGAGGGATATTGCTCGCTGATTTTCCTGCAAATATACAATACAAGCATATAGTGTGCATAAATTTAAATGTGATGCAAATTCCTGTCGGACCATGAGTGTTGTCTTTGGACTGTTAGGATGACATCATTAGATCATGATGTCCTGGGCCATGAAGTGTATAATAAAGGATTCGTAGGCCATGAAATGATATTCTCGGGCTATGAGAATGATTCCATCAATTCATGATACCTTTGAATAGTGATATGAAAAAAATTAAAGGGGTCCTTAGGCCATGGGGCGTTCTCGGGCTATGCAAATGGTGCCTCCGAACAATGACGCCCTCGGATAATTTGGCAATCTTTCAGCTTATGGAATGCAGTATTTGGCGATCTTTCAGCCCATGACATGCAAAAGGTGGCAATCTTTCAGCCATGCAAGCGTAAATAAAGCGCCAATCTTTCAGTCGTGCAAGCATAAATAAAGTGGTGATCTTTCATCCATGCAAGCCTAAAGAAGTGGAAATCATTCAGCCCTGCAAATGTAAATAAGGTGGCAATCTTTCATCCATGCATATGTAGATGGAGATAGTATTTAGTCTCGGAAGATAGGAATATAGCCTTATGCAATGCTGAAAATGACGATGGAGATAGTGTTTAGTATTAGAAGGCAGAATGGTAGCCTTATGCAATGTACAAATACAGATGGAGAAAGTGTTTAGTCTCGGAAGGCAGAAGGGCAGCCTTATGCAATGCATAAATATAGATGGGACAGTGTTTAGTCTTGAAAGGAAGAATGTTAGTCTTATACAATGCAGAAAAATTAAATGGTAGATGGTAATAAAGTTTCTTAGCTGATAGCAGTTTGCGATGTTATGCCTGCTGAGGACATTGTGATTTAGGGAATTTTTGTTAGCGTCCGTGGATAGCTAATTCTAGTAAATGCAACAATTCTGAGAGTTGTATTCCTGACCAATGTTTGTCTCGTGAGTGTATAGTACGTTTGATGCTTGTGCAATCTAAGTGTCTGCATCCAAAGAAAAATCATGAGTTTTGTAGAAGGGAGGTTAGTTCGTATCCCTACTATCCTTGCTTGATCTTTTCAGTTTTGATCTGGTGGTATGTATCATTGGGTAGCGTCGTCAAACAAAGTGATTTTGATAATAAACATGCATGAATTTGTAAAAATATGACATAAGTATATATTTAAGAAATAAGTTTTAGATGAACAGACAACTGTGACATGGCTGCAGACATTGCAACCTCTCTTGTTACGGATTTGGAGGGTCCTCCTCAAAATTCTGCCCTAGTTTTACTGGTACATGCTTTTGACGGCTGCCTGCGATGATTGGCTGAACTCAAAATTCTAGCCCCGTTTCCTATTATGGGGGAAATGAAAATTTTATTGAATTGTAACTAAAACCATAAGGCTGCCTATGTATCCCATCTTAAATGGAAATCCGGTCAGACGTAGTTCGCAATTACATCATATAGAAAAACACAAAGATTACTCATAGTAGCGCTTGACTGCATCTGACTTGATTGGTTTTGCCAAACTTCTCCGTCCATTTCTGCAAGTATAAGGGCTCCTCCTGTCAGAACCCGGTGAATCATGTATGCACCCTGCCAATTGGGAGAGAAATTCCCTTGACTTCATTTTGATGCGGGAAAATTTTCTTTATGTAAACTGTCTTGTCTTGACTCTTTTGTTGAAGGCTTTGGACATTTTGTTCTGATAAATTTGACAGTAGCAAACTACATTCATTCTCTTTCCGTCGATAAGGGCTAATTGCTCATAACAACTTATTACCCATTCTATGTTGTCGAGCTTAGCTTCTTATATGATCCTTAAGGAAGGAATTTCCGCTTTAGCTAGAATGACGGCTTCTGTACCATAAACCAACATATGTTGTATCATGGATTACAAGGTAGCCAATGCATCGAAAAAATCATTCTGGATTCTGGGAATATGTCGGAGGTTTATCTTTGTGAACTCTTTCTCAATTCTTATACATGATGCAGATACGGGAGTATCTTAGAGTTCTTGGCTGGCAATTCTTCTCGGACCTGCTGTATGAGTAAGTTTGAATCTCCAATCACTAGCAATTCTTGTACGTTAATGTCAATGGCCATCTTGAGCCCTAGGATGTAGGATTTATATTCAGCCATCTTGTTGGTCTATGGGAGCTTGAGTTTGGTACATACCAGATAATGCTGATCGGTTTCTTATACTAAGACTGCTCCTATGCCGACTCCTATAAAATTTGCTACTCCTTCAAAAAAGATTCTCCAGCCATAATAAGATTATGCAATGTCTTCTGCCACGAATAATACCTCCTAGTAAAGAAAATACGTTGTCAAGGGTTCATAATTCTCCATCTACGATTTTCAGCAAGGTGATCTACTAGTGTATGTCCCCTGATTGCCTTTTCAGTCACGTAGACAATGTCAAATTCACTCGACAGGATTTGTCACTTGGCCATCTTGCCAGTGGGCATGCGCTTCAGAAAAATATGCATAAGAGGTTTCATCCCTTATATGGGATATGTACTATAGGCCTAGAAGTAGTGCCTTAGCTTCTTGTCCACCCAAGTCAGAGGCAGCAGGTGCACTCTAACAAAGAATACCAGGCTTCGTACAAAGTGAACTTCTTGCTGAGGCAGTAAATGGCTTGCTCATTCCTCCATGTTTTATCATGCTACCCCAGGACACACCTGAAGGCACCGTCTAACACTGCGATGTAGAGTAGCAAAGGTCTACCTAGCTCAGGTGGTACCAAGACTGGTGGTATTGATAAGTATTCCTTAATTCTGTCAAAAGCTTTCTGGAAGTCGTCACTCCATTTAGAAGCAACGTCCTTCTTTAACATCTTAAAGATAGGCTCACAAATAACTATGGATTGTGTTATTAACCGACTAATGTAGTTGAGTCCCCCCAAGAAACTCATCACGTCCTTCTTGTTCTTCGGCAGTAGCAATTCTTAAATAGCTTTGACCTTTGATGGATCCAGTTATATTTCCCGGCGACTCACAATAAAACCCAAGTAATTTTCCAGCGGGAACCCCAAATGTACATTTCATAGGATTTAGTTTTAGGTTGTACTTTTTCTATCTATTGAAAAACTTCCTCAAATCTTCCATGTGAACAATGGCCTTGTTGGACTTGATGATAACATCATCTACGTACACCTCGATATCCTTATGTATAATATCATGAAAAATGGTAGTCATACCTTTGTGTAGGTGGCCCTTGTATTATTTAACCCAAACAGCACCATATTGCAGTAGTACATTCCCCACGGCGTAAGGAAAGTCATTTTCTCAGCATCTTCTTCATCCATCCAAATTTGACGATAACTAGCGAAACAATCCACAAATGATTGCAATTCATGCTCTGCGCAATTATCGATTAGGATGTGCATGTTTGGTAAAATAAAGTAATCTTTGGGACTATCTCGATTGAGATCTAGGTAGTTGACATAGACTCTAAACTTCCCGTCCCTCTTTGGTACTAGCACAATGTTAGTCAACCATGTCGAATACTTAACTACCCTGAGAACTTTAGTTTTGACCTGCTTGGTGACTTCTTCCTTGATTTTCAACTCATATTAGGTTTGAAATTTTTGAGCTTTTTCTTTACCGCCGGACATGTAGGATCAGTCGGCAGTTTGTAAGGCATAATATACATGCTCAAGCCCGTCATGTCGTCATATGACCAGAAGAATATGTCCTCATATTCTCTTAGAAAATCTGTGTATTCCTTCTTTTCTGATGGCGATAAATGGACACTGATCATGTTACTTTGACATTTTTTGCATTTCCTAGGTTAACAATCTCAGCTCGTCTAGATTGGACTCGGTCTGTTTTAAAAATTCTCAACTTCCTTAACAATCTCCTCTGGTATGTCATCTTCCTCTGAATCTATGTCCGTTTATTGCATTGTCTCATTGCATGTCATAGTCATTGGTTAATCAAGAGAAGTAATAATAATGTTGTATAAGTAAAATAATTAGAGAAAATAATAAAATACATGATTTATAAGGAAAATTTAAATGCTTTGATAAATTCCACAACTATTTTAAACATTGCAGATCATATTGCGGAAATTTAAAATGCGAAAGGACAACTCAACTAGTAAAATAAAAGATAATGTATGACGCTTGTTTAGCCTTGCTGCCCCGAGGCTCGCCGGCTGTGGTGGTTTTGATGGTCCAGTTATTGAGGCATGCTCCTCTGCTTACAGTCCGTATGGAAAGGCTTTCCTGCCCTCCTCCTCGAGAATGACACAACAATCCATGTCACTGTCTTCCAAGACAAATTTTTCACCGCTGCCCGCTGCCTATGTTTCCTCCTCTTCTAACCTATAGATGACATTGGATGGTTGGAAATTTTGTACCAAGTGTAGTATTGGCTGCTCCAACGGATAGTAAGGACCCTTCCATGGTGGTGACTAGTCGTTGAGTTCTCTCTAGGTGTACTCGTATCCCTGACCGAAGGTGGTGTTGTGCTTCTTGAGTTTTATGGGCTTAGTGATTCCTTAGAGGTTTTTGCCAAGCCCCTTCCCAGGTCGTATCCGCTATAGTTCAATATGCTCTCAATTTTGTTAGCCCACCATATGTCCTTGTCAATCGCGTTGACTTGCTCGATGTGATGATAGGTATCCCCACCTATCTTTCTTCTACCTCCGATTGTTGGGATGGTCTGGCGACTATATATGGGGTTGCTACCATTGTCATGAATGATCACCCCCAAGTTATTCCACTTAAACTTCACTGTCTGATGTAATATTGACGCTACAGCCCCAACAACATGAATCCATGGTCGTCCCAACAGCAGATTGTAAGATGCTGGCACATCTATCACTTAAAAATAAACATCGAACCAAGTAGGCCCCATTTGTAGACACGGACTAATTTCCCCAATGGTGAACCTTTGGGAATCTTCGATAGCTTTCATGTTGATGGCTCCATACTTGATCTCATCTAGTCCCTTACCAAATGTCCTGAGTGTCATCCATGGACAAATGTTGAGGTTGGACCCTCTATCAATCAAAATTCTGGTGATAATATAATCTTCGCTTTGTACGGTGATGTGCATTGCCTTGTTGTGACTTAACTCTTCTGGTGGAAACTCATCTTCATGAAAGGTGATCTTGTGACTTTCTAATAACTGTCCTACCATGTTAGCCATTTCTACACTAGTGATGTTGCTTGGCATATATGCTTCACTCAGCACCCTTAGCAGGGCATTCTTGTGTGCATCAGAATTTGCCAGCAAAGCAAGGATAGATATTTGTGCTGCTGTTTTGTTCAACTGATCAATGACCGAGTATTCCTAGGCCTATATCTTTCTCCAAAGTTCATTTGGGCCAGCCTCGGTGATGGGAGGCCGGTTAGAGGTCTGCTTTCTTGACTCAGCTAGATGCTCTGGGGTAAACTCTACCAGTCCTCGTCATACCCTGTGCCGCAATTGCGTCTCTGAACCTAACCTTGCCTTTCCTTCTTGCCTCGCCTATATAGTCCCAAGGGATAGCTTTTGTATGGAATGCCTCCATGTTTGACATTGCCACTGGAATTGGCGTGGCTACCTTTACTCCGATATGAGCATGTACCAAGGGCTGTAAAATTACAACTTCAAATTGTCTAGGTGTATTTACTAGAGACACGAATTCGACCTCCATTAGTGCTGGTGTCTTTTCAGAGGGTGTTGCTTCAAACTCAAGTGGTACAGACATATTTACCTCGGCATCCCCAAAGGGCTGAATCTTGACCACGATCGGATTAAGGGTGACTATTGGTTTCTTTGGGTTGTCTTCTATTACGATCAAACCAATTGATCCCTTGGGATCCCAATCATCTTCTATTTCAATCTGTGAACGCCTCCAACCTTGTGGTATGGTAGAGGTTTATTGGGGACAATTGGAGTAGGTTCCTTTGACATAATAATCTTGTTGTCAATTAGAGTCTGGATCATATCTTTTAGAGAACAGCATTCGTCAATGGTATGTCCTTTCAAATAGGAATGGTATGTACATGATTTATTTAGATTAACCTACTAAGAAGGGTTCTCAAGAGTAGCAGGGAAAGGGGTGACGTAACCAGCAGCTTTGAGTCTTTCGTATAACTGGTCAGTAGGTTCAGCAATAGATGTGTATTGTTTCGGAGGCCTTCGGTTAAAGTCTGGTCGAAGCCTAGGAAGTTTTGGCATGCGGGAGGGGATTGATAGTGGGATGGTTGACCATTGTAGGCTTGGTAAGCATGTGGGGGTTGGGAATATCTAGGTGAAGTAGGCAGATATATGGGAGGTTAAGGTGATTGATAAGTGGATGGTGGAATTTGGTAAGAGGGTGAGGGTGCTTGGTAGTTTGGAGTAGGTTGATATGTCATTGGGGGAATTGATTAGGTTTGGTATTTGACAGAGATTTGGTTCTTTGTGCCACATTACGGCTCTTAAGTCCCTTTTCTTGGACACACCTCCTGACTGTAAGGCCTTATTTGTAGCTTGCAAGGCCTCAACGTTTGTAACCATACCGCTTTTGATGCCATCTTCAATCCTTTCTCCCAGTTTGATGATGTCAGCAAATTTATGGCCCTTGATCATCATCAGCCTTTCATAATATTGTGGGGCTTGAGCCCGAACATATAATTTATTCATTTGTTCCTCCTCTAAGGCAGATCTAACCTTAGAAGCTTCGGACCTCCAACGAGTAGCATACTCGCGAAATATTTCTGTAGGTTTCATCTTTAGATTTTGAATATAGAATACATCCGATGCATTCCCTGTGTTGTACCTGAACTTGTCCATAAAATCGGACACCATGCTTACCCAGTTCAACCACTTCTTTGGTTCTTGGTTAATGTACCAACACAAAGCATCTCCTTTCAAGCTCCTCATGAAAAGATTCATGTGGATTTTCTCGTCCTTTCCTACTCCCACCAGCTTGTCATAATACATCCTTAAATGGACTGTTGGGTCACCTGTACCATCAAACATCTCTAGCTTAGGAGGTTTTTTCCCCTCAAGCAGTTCGACGTCGGGCTGTAAGCAAAGATCTTTGTAGTTTAGCCCTTCAATTCCCTTACTTCCTTCAATGCCTTGAATTCTGCTAGTGAATTTCTTAAGTTGTTTATCCAGGTTTCGGATAATCAAGTCTTTATCATCATACTCGGGTGTGCTTGACATGGGTTAGGTGGAGTGTTGTGGCATAGTCTCCACATAGATGGAGGTGTTATGGTGGGCGTGGCAATGGTCATTTGAGGAGTTTAGGGGCTTTGGGAAGAGTAATGAAGTATTGTTTGAAGTATGGCAAGTGTTACCGTGGTGGTGAAAAGTAGGACGGTTTTGTTTCATTGGGATATTCTGCGGAGAATTAGGCTTTTGAGCATTTGGGAAATTGATATCTGGAGTAGTGAGGGAAAATGAGAGATTCTCCAAATTTTGAATCTGATCAAGTTCCTTTTTGAATTTCAATAGCTTTTCCAATTGGGATGAATTTTCCTTGGGAACCAGAGTACTGTGACCATGAGTGACCTCTACCCGTTCAGTTGAGTTATCCTTTCTAGCATTGTTCAAGTCTTCCATCTTCCCTTTGTTCTTGCTTTTCACAAGACTAAGAGGAGGAGTGGGTGGAGAGCCCTTGGATCTCATGGAATACTATGATGTTGCCAAAGTGCACGAACTAACCTTTGGGGAGGGGAATAAATAAACAAAAGGTAAAAACAAAAGGGTAACAAGTCAGTGAGGATCATAAAAAGATGTTGAAATAATTAAACACATAGTGCAGAAATGTAAAGTGCGTCCTAATTTGGGGATCTCTTTGCACCCGAGGTAGGCCTAGCGAGAAATTAATTGGAGAATTCATAATGCTAAATGCCTCATTTGATAGAAAATAAGACGAATCCCAAATCAACACTAAATAGTAGGAAATAAAAGTCATTAATGGCTATTGGCCTTATTACATTTCATAAAAATAAAAATACTCCTATCTATTTGGTCCAAGAAGGACCTTACCCAGGTTGAATGCTCTCGTTGATCAAATCCTCCATTTCGTGTAGGTTCACCAGTAAAAATGCCTATGTCAGGTGTTCTCCTTTGTTTCCCTCTTCTGGCAATCGGTGGCTCTCTTCCTCGCTCTTCCTTCCAATTCCAGCATAGAGTAACTATGCAGACAACTCAAGGGGTAAAAACATGGAACAATCGACTACACCGTTGATCGACTGGTTGTACTGCAAATGCGCCTTCTCTAGATGTAGGGGTGTTAATATCGGAAGAATGTAACCACTCATTATAAGTGTTGCTATATGATTTGTTTGGCACGAGTGGGAATATTATGATGAGCATGATTACTCAACAATTAAAGGCATGTAGTCACGTATTTTCACATTTAAGAAAGTAGTGACTACAACAATTTTGCAATTTAAAGAGGAAATGAAGGAAAGGAGTAAAGGAAAAAACAAAAAGACAAGTCAGTTTTTGCGATCGAAAGGAAATTGAATACGTAAAATAAATAAAAAAATCATTGCAAGGAAATAAGTATAAATTCACAATAATAGTCTGAAAGGGTAAAACCCTAAAAAGTCGCCAAGAGTCGTCATGCTGTCGCGCCCTCTTTTTCCTCTGCGAAAATCAGGTTGATGACATTTGGAGAGACAACTCTTTCCTTTTGGGAACTGTCTTAGCATTTGAAGATTCACCACCTAATGATTAGGGTGCATTAGGACACCTAAAGAGTTTGATTTGAATAACTAGAGATAGGGTAAGGTCTTAAGATTATCCTACGAGGAAGGTGTTAGGCACCCATCAGAGTCTACTAATATGGTTCCCGGCCTGACAATTATTGTGAATTTAAGGGCAATTAACATATAGGCATAAGGCTCAAATAAGAGAGATTTCAGATAATGGTTTGAAGGTAAACAAAGTTTGAAAGAACAATTAGAGGAGCTAATATTTGGAAGAAGGAGTTAAAATGCTAAAATAAAAGAAATAAAGAATAAAGGGACGGGTCCTAGGTTAATTAAAAAAATGGATCACCTCACACAATCTCCGGTAATCACTCCTCAACGGGGGCTACACGTGACATTATCGCATGGTCATCATATCCATATCTACCCATCCCATCCTGTTAAGGTATTAAAGCGTAGATTGGTATTGATTGCTTATTGCATACTGTTACTCGTCACACTCCAGTCAGTCCTAAAGGCACTTAGGATTATTTATCCTAAAAGGGAGGGGATTTAAGCTTGTTTGAAGTTTCAAAACGTAAAACTTTAAGGCGACATGCAAAGCATATATTGAACATTTTGGGGGAGACATATAAACAAACAGAGGCTCAGGTATACCTCCTTGAACAGAAAAGCATATATCAGCATGATTTTCACATATTTTTTAGATCTGAATAAAATTAAAGATGAGGGAGCTTAAATATTGAGGCACACTGGTTTATTACATAATTCAGATAAGAAGCCAAAATCAGGCTTGTATGCTGGTTGTACTAATTAACCGAAGCATATTCATTTTAATTTATTAATCTAAGGCTTGCCTAAGTGTTAAGGCGGGGTCCTATAGACATGACATCTACTGAATTCGGGATCTAATAAGACCTTAAAACTTGAATCGAATTATTTGAATTCCTATATGCATACTTGTTAAACTAGTTAAGTGAAGGACTCAGATTATTAAAAGAGAAGTAGAAATTAAATAAATTGATTACAAGTTCTGCAACTAATGATAACCATTATTACTGATTCTTAGATCTGGCGTTGAGTGAAAGGAATCATGTTCATTTAGAAACCTCTATTGGCATACTCTCTTTGTTTTACTAAATTTAGACACATATAGACGTAGCATCTGGGCGTAGAACTTGTTTTACAACTTATGAGCATGATATCTAAATGCACCACTTGTCTTAAAACTTATGAGCATGATATCTAAATGTAGAACTTGTTTTAAAACTTAAAAACATGGTGTCTAAATGTTGTTTGAATTATGCAGAATTAAAGAACCATATAGACATGATTATTAGATGGTAGTTTGAATATGCAGAATTATAACAGCCTTATAGGCATGATATATATGTATTGAGTGTGCAGAATTAGAATAAACATATAGGAAGGATTTCTATATGTATTGAGTATGTAGAATTAGAATAAACCTATAGGCATGATTTCTATATATATTCATTATGAAGAATTAGAATAGACCTATAAGCATGATTTCTACCTTTTGCACGCATAGTTACCCACCCTTTTTTCACTAGCCAGCCACAAGCGTTTATTACAACTTATTACAACCCAGAAATAAATTACATCAACAAAAATTACAAAGAAAATTACACCCGAAGGAAAACCTGATTCTGACTTCTTGTCTGAATTATGAGATAGACCAACTCAAAGACCACTTATCCAAAGCCTTTCTCCAATTTGAGTGTGTCAGAGTTCCATACGATCCTTAATGGGACTCCGTGTAGTGCTCACACCCAAATTGCATCACCAAAATAGGGACAAGTGTTGTATGGAAGAGTTAGCTTTCAAGTGTCCAAGTTCAGAGGGAGCTCAAGGTAACGCTCACAAGAGGGGCTAGAACTTAAAGTCTACGAGAGAGTGCAAGTGTAGAAATAGAACTTTAAAGAACTGAGAAAGTAAAAAAGGGGGAGTGGTGCTGGAAACAGCCATCAACAAGCCATACAAAGGGTTCAGGAGTTGGAGAAATTGCCAAAGAGCCTATGTACGTAGGCATTAGCTATTTCTGGGCATGCACAACAATAGAGAGTGCTATTATGCTAACAGAATCTACACACAACATATTATGGTGACGTAGAGGTTATGATTCTAGGGGAATAAAGTTTGAGCCATAGACAATAATACTCAACACTCTCATGCATCAAACAAACCATTAGCATCAAACACATTAGGGTAGGGGGTTTAGGATCCATAATAGGAGGAAATTATAACATTCTAGAGTAAACACTGAACTAAACATAAGCAGTAGGCATACTGCAAGTAGAGGTATAACGTAAAAATATTGTTTCTGATTGCTAAAAATCTTAATCAGGACATACCAGTTTCAAGGAAGCAAAATATAGTAAAAGCGGTAGCAAGAATTGAAAAACAGGCCACAGTACAAGTAACAAGAGAGAATGCCTTTTCAGTTTAAGTGTGAGTTCATAAAACTAACAGTGTTCGTGTCTTTGTGCCAATGAAATAGCAGAGTATTTATAGTTTGAAAATAGGTAGAAAGCAAGGAAAGAAAATAATTATGGAACTGTGTATCAATTAAAAATCAATTAGTAATAAAAACTTTCTTTACTCAAGGAGTTAAAACCAAACGGTAGTGGACATAAGACTTTAAGGAAAAAATGAAGTAAGCATCTTGTGCAACATAGGCAATTATGGGTAAACACGTAGGGGTTTAAATAAGGGAAGAATCTTTGAAATACTCGATTAACCAAATAAGGTAAGAAAATAAGGTAAATTTGCATAATATAGAGGCACTTAGTACATAGTAAATCAAGAAAAATATTGATTCATGAATTTAAAAAAACCCAATCAGAAATAGGAAAATCGAAAAGCTAAGGAAAGATTTAAAATTAACTGAAGAAAAAAGGGAAATTGGTAAGGTGAAACAAGGAAAGAGTAAATAACTTAACATATGAATGCAATCACAATTACACAAGGATGCATGTAATTAGTCCCTAAATTGAGTTCATTTCAGAGGGAAATCGGCATACAAAAGAGTTCGTATGCATTAGGCATGCAAAGCTGAATTTAAGACAAATAGAAGTGTCATGCAATCACCAAATCAGTAAGTAGTGGACTATACGTAAATGGTAGTCACCTCAATAACAGAGAAGATGGATTATCAAATAGCATGCAGAAGGGGTCAAGTAAAAGATCTTATAGAGCTTAGGAGGAAGTCAGAATCATGTAAAGAAACAAAAGTTGAAACGCAGATTTCGAAACTCAGTCGAGCAGAAGATTAAACAACTTTAGAAACTTGAATAGGTCCAAAGAAATTAGGGTTCTAAAACCAAAAAAATTCGGGGATGAGGAACAAGCAAATCACATAGCAAGTAGTCTCAAAACACAAATGAACCGCCAAATTTTAGGGTTTTCACCATCAATCGAGTATACAGATGAAAGACAAGAGGATCACATAGAAAATAGTGTCCAAACTCAAATGAACCCCAAATTTTAGGGTTTTCACCATCAATTTTATAAAGATAAAAAACAATTAAATCAGACAAACACTTGTAACAAAATAGATTCAGAAATTTCAAAAGGTTAAGACCCTCAACATGCAAACTCAAACAAACGGATGACATAAGAGAAAATGGTAGAACATGTTAAAATTAGAGAAAACTTCAAAAGGTAACTAAACAAAACCCTAAATCGAAACAGATAGAGTTTCTTAAGGTAAAGTTTTGAAAGACACTTCGAGGAAATGTTTAAAAACTTAAAACACAAATATACAACGGATCTAAAAGTATTCCAAAACCTTGAAGGTTAGGGTTTTAAAATAACCTGAATAATGAGAAAGGCTCCAAAAGTCATTGATCTGAGCAGGAGAAGCCAAGAGTCAGGCTTGAATAGACATAAATGGCCAGAACAAGGTCAAGGTTGGCCGGAAGTAGCTATAGAACTGAAGCATCCGAGGTCTGGACCAAGATTCTTCAAGATTTGGCCTTGAAACCATAGCACTCGAACATATAGGAGTCATAGGAGGCAGATACATGCCTTTAATGGCTTCAAAAGCCATTGATTCAGGCAATTTTAGGGTGGAAGTGGAGGGAGGCGGCTAGGATTTCTGAGAAAGAATTGGGAGAAGTGGGGATTCAAGGGAAAATGATTAGGGTATGGGGAAGGGTAATGGGAAATAAAAAAGGAAAGGTTAAATGGTGGTCGTTGATCGCTTTGATCAACGACCTGGATTGAATGGGGATCCGGGTGAGTTATTTTAAAAGGGTTGTGGGTCGGGCAAAATAGAGTTTAGGTCAGGGTAATTAGACCTTAGGCTAGGTTTAATTAGGGTCCCAAATCTGGCCAAAATTGAAATCAAAATGGGCTACCATTTAAATGGCCACTTTTCCCTCATTTATTTTTTATAAAAATTGTAAAATAATTTTTTCTAAAGAAATTAAAAGTAGTAAAATGATTAATAATACATAATTAAATTAAAAATAGTTTATTAAATTTTATAAATACAAACACAATTAAATCTTAAAAGAGTCTAATATTATAATTATATACAATTTAGCTTTTAAAACACTATACAAATTTACAAAAATGTGAAAAAAAAATTGTTAGCTACATTTTAGCACAAATATGATAATACAATAAATGAATCACAAAAATAATAATTTTGGGAATAACTATAGAGTTTTTCCTTGATAAAATAGGGCAATAAATTAATTAAAATATATAAAAATTAAGGAAAAATAATAAAACCTTGGGACATGCTTATTTATGCATGTATAGGCTATTTTGAAAGTAATTTGCTTGATAAAATATATAGGGAAAAAATTGGGTACCAACAGGAGGCGCCATATTCATTGCCCGAGAACATCATTTCATGGCATGTGAATCCTTCTCCGAGTAATTCATGGCCCATGACATCATGGTATGAGGAAGTCATACTTAACCATCCGAAGATAAATTTCATGGTCGAAAAAGGAATCTCCATCATGTTTGAATTTTCGCATAAATAATGTTTGTAGCATCTCTTTATCTGCAGGTAACCATTAAGCAACATCTATCCTAGCATGAGCAACCTCGCTCCGGTTCCTTCAACCATCTTGGGACTTAACCATTCACCATAACCATTATTTAACCTTTTCCAAGATCTCGTGTCCATTTTTGTGATGACTTCGTTGATATATTCCTCCATTGAATCTGAAACTACATATGGCATAATTCCTATAAAATCAGGGATATATAGGTAGCTCAAAGATCAAAGTTCGGCCTGTATTTCCCAAAACATCACATCCGGTCAAAACTGGCCATTATTTCTTTATCCGGAAACTCTTTCATCATTCCTAGGTAAAGAGGGGCAGATGTTGACACCCAAGTTTTCCCTTAATAATTTTAAAACTATGGTTTGGCATCAATTAGTATTTTTCATACAATTTATACATTTTCAAAATATTTTAATTAATTTATCCCAGCATTTATTTTATAAAAAAAACAAACGTTGGTTGCATCACAAATAGTTTTACAATAATTTTTGTGGCTTAATTTTATTATTTTGAATTTGTAGTAAGTTTCAATTATTGCACAAATAGCCATATTTATATTTTTAGGATGGAATTGCAATTACTTTGCAATTATAGCCTATGCATGTATTATTATATTATTTTACTAGAAAATAGCCTTTTATATTTTTAAAATATTAAGTAATTATTTTAAAATACTTTCAGGCATGAAAATCATTTTTTACAACCAATTAGTTCTTTTGAAAAAAATTATATCAATTAAACAAGTATTTCATAAATGGCGCTCTTATTTTTGGATTTAGCCTAATTGCCTAACCTAATTTCAACCCCAATTCAATTAAACTAGGCCCAACTACCCAGCCCAAACCCCTTATCTACCCGACCCAGTTCTTATTAGATCATGGTCGTTGATCATTTTGATCAACGGTCCAGATCTCCCCTTACTCAAATTAAACTAACATATATCCCTAAACCCTAATCATTTTACCACCCTTCCCCGCCGTCATCTGTTCCTCTCCTCTATCAAATGCTCTCGACCTAAACACTAATCTCCAAATGTCGTCACTCACGTACTGCTCTCCCATGGTGGTTCTTCACCACCTCAGTCCTCTAACGGCCTCCTGTTCGCTATGGTGTCTCCATTTTTTGGATCCTTAAAGAGATCCTCAAGCGACCTATGTGGTCTGTTTACACCTCAGGTTTTCTTGCTGGTTTCAGGATATTTGTCTTGATCTCGAGTAAGATCTTTCTAATTTTTCATATTAGATCTATGGTATCCTAACTCTGTGCATGTCTCTGTTGCTTTTCCAAGAAAAGCTAATTTTTTTATCCTTTGATCTTCTCAGGTCTATCCAGATCTGAGATGAATCTACTCTATTTCACATGTTTTCACAAAAGTCTTATG
This sequence comes from Nicotiana benthamiana, assembly GCA_034376525.1. Lineage (NCBI taxonomy): Eukaryota > Viridiplantae > Streptophyta > Magnoliopsida > Solanales > Solanaceae > Nicotiana > Nicotiana benthamiana. The sequence goes on from CM067337.1 coordinate 153,742,414, forward strand.
GTTTTTAATCGATTCTCTATTTTTCCTTAAAGAACAAGGGTTTACTGAACTCACTCTTTTATAGACTTTCCAATTTTGAGTGTTTAATCGTGGTTCTTCTATGTTACTGACTGATTCGTGTTAATATTGTTTGAACACTAGCCGATTTATGCTAAAACCCTAATTTCTCATATTTTTGCTTTGATTCTGTATCTTTTTGTGTTACTGGCTACATTGTTTGGTCCGTGTTTAGACTTTCATCATTTTCCTTAGTATCTTGTGACTTCTGCCTAGTTTATCTCTCCTAGGGTTTCTGAGTCGATCTCTTGGATTATTTATATGTGTTTATGAAGTTTTGTTCACCCTACTCATATATTTTGTGGAATACTAATATTTTTCCCTCTATTTAAATTAGCAATATACTGAATTTCGATTTACTGATTTGCTTGGTTAAAATCATGTGTTGATTCTTGATTAATTCCCTTTTTTACGACTCTAATTATTCTTTTTACCTTATTGTCTATAATATTACTGATTCTTCACGATTACTTCCTTAATTAAACTTTTGTTTGTTAACCTTTTTACTTAGGTCTGATTTGATTTTCTTTCCTTGAGTGAGTCATGTCCTTTAAACGTTGGGTATTTGTCCTTAATTGAAGGAAGGGTATGCTAATTTCATGTGTGATTGATTTTGTACTTTCCCTGCTCGTTGAATTATGATTTCTTTACCATATTCTGCTCCGCTCTAAACTACTATTTATACTCTCCCTTACTCTCAGTTTAGATACGAACAATTGATTCAAAAACTACTCTCACACTCTCAAAATCTATCTCTATATTCTTCTCTGTTACTTGCACTTCTCGCTGACCTAGTCAGCTGTAACCAAGGCTAGTTATTTGCATTATCTCTGCTCTATACTCTGTATTCTCTCCTTAACTGGTATGTCCTTATTCAATTCAAATCCCAAAACTATGTGTTCCTTTGTTGTTTCAGTCCATTAGTTATGACTTCCAATCATGTTTATTTCTTACTATCATGATGCTCAATGTGTAACCAGCATGCCTAGATCAACTGACTAACTACTGCCTCACCCAGCATGTCTAAATGATGCTTGTTCTATATGTGATTTGTATTTCTATATGGATGTTTATGTAGTGCTTGCCTAGTTTGTTCATCTAAGTCTTGCTTACTCTACTTCACTAATGAGATCCTGCTAAGTCATCTAGCCCCTCAAAGTACTCAAGTTGTATGTTTGGCCATGGCCAAGGTCTATGCGTTCTCAACATGTCTTTGTTGTAATCTTTGTACCTAACTTGTCAATTCTACAACCTTTTGAGAAGTTTATGCATCTATTTGCTTATACACTAGGATGTATTCTATATGTCTTCGACCCCTCTCTCCATGTGAGGAATATGTTTGCCCCAAAGTGTTTCTGAATGGAGTATACACCTTCGGTGGTAACTGCAACTTGGAAGGGTGTGGGTGATTTTGCTTGTGACATGAATTTGACCTTAATTGGTGTTGGCGTCTTTGCAGAGGATGGTACCTCAAAATCAAGTGGCATGGACATATTTACCTCGGCGTCCCCAGAGGGCTGAATCTGGACTATGACCGGATTGAGGGTGACTATTGGCTTCTTTGGGTCGTCACGTTCTATGATCAAACCAATCAATAACTTGGGGTACCAATCATCCTCTATTTCAATCATGTGAACGCCTCCACCCTTATGGTATGGCAGAGGGTTATTGCGGACATTCAGAATAGGCTTCTTTTCCACAATAATCTTGTTATCAATCAAAGTCTAGATCTTATCTTTCAGAGAGCAACATTCATCAATTGTGTGTCCTTTCGTGCAAGAATGGTATGCACAAGACTTATTTGGACAAACCCACAAAGAAGGGTTCTCAGGAGCAGTGGGGATAGGGGTGATGTAACCAGCATTTTTGAGTCTTTCATACAATTGGTCGATATGTTTTGAAATACACGTATACTGTTTTGGGGTCTTTGGTGAAAGTTTGGTCAGGGTTTAGGGAAGTTTTGGCGTAGAGAAGGGATTCATAGTAGGATGGTTAAGTGTTGTAGGCCTGGTAAACATGTGTTGGTTGGGAATATTTGGGTGAAGTGGGTTGATAGCTAGGAGGTGATTGATAAGTGGGTAGTAAATCTTGGTAAGAGGGTGAGGGGCTTGGTAGTTTGGAGTAGGTTGATATGAGAGTAGAAGCATTGGGTAGATTTTGGTATTTGATGGGAGATTTGGTTCTCTGTTCTACCATTACGGCTCCTACGTCAATTTTCTTGGACACACCGCCTGCTTTTAAGGCCTTGTTAGTAGCTTGAAAAGTTTTGAAATTCGTAGCCATACAACTTTTGATGCCATCTTTGATCATTTCTCCTATCTTGATTATGTCAAAGAATTTATGGCCCTCGTCATCATCAACCTCTCATTATATTATGGGTCTTGGGCCCAGACGAAGAATTTATTCATTTGTTCTTCTTCTAATGCGAGCCGGGCCTTGGTAGCTTCGGACCTCCAACGAGTAGCATACTTGCAAAAGGTCTATGTGGGCTTTTTCTTTAGATTTTGGATATAGAACACATCCGGTGCATTCTCCATGTTGAACCTAAATCTATCCATGAAATCAGACACCATGCTTACCCAATTTGACCATTTCTTTGGATCTTTGCTAATGTACCAAGATAAAGCATCTCTCTTCAAGCTTCTCATGAAAAGCTTCATGCGGATTTTCTCATTTTTTTCTACTCCAACCAATTTGTCACAGTATCTCCTTAAATAGATCCTCGGATCTTCTGTACCATCAAATATTTCGAACTTAGAAAGTTTGTACCCCTCGGGCAGTTCAAAATCGGACTGTATGCAAAGATCTTTGTAGTTTAACCCCTCGATTAAGTTACTACCTTCAATGCCTTGAATTCTGCTAGTCAACTTTTTAAGTTCTTCAGTCAGGTTTCTGATGAGCAAGTCCTTATCATCGGACTCGGGTGTGCTTGAGATGAGCTGGGTGGAGTGTGGCATAGTCTCCACATAGATGGGGGTATTATGTTTGGTGTGGAAATGGTCATTTTTAGAGTTTTACAGTTTTGGGATGAGCATTGGGGTGTTAGTTTAGGCATAGCAGGTGTTGCAGTGGTGATGAGAAGTGGGATGGTTTTGTTTCTTTTGGATATTTTGTGGCGGTACAGGATTCTGAGCATTTGGGAAATTCACATTCGGAGTGGTGAATGAAAATGACTATTTGCCAGATTCCGAACTTGGTCAAGTTCTTCTTGAAATTTCAACAGCTTTTGTTCTAGTTGGGATGCATTTTCCTTGGGAACCAGAGTACCGTGACAATGAGTGACATCTACATTTTCAATTGAGTTCTCTTTTCTGGCATTGTTCAAATCTTCCATCTTCCTTTTGTTTTTGTGTTTGATAGGACTAAGAAGAGGAGTAGGTGGAGGGTCCCTAGATCTCGTAAAATATGATGATATTTCTAGAGTTCACGAACTAACCTTTAGGGAGGGGAAATAACAAAAAGTAAAAACAAAAGGTAACAAGTTAGTGCGGATTATAAAAAGCCTTGCGATATTTAAACATATAGTGCAGAATATAAACTGTGTGCAAATTTGGGGAACTCTTCGTGCACAAGGTAGGCCTAGCGACAAATTGATCTAGAGAACATAAAATGCTAAATTCCTTATTTTATTGATAGGAAAATAAGATGAATACCAAAACGATAAATAACAAGAAATAAAAAAAACCACTAATGTCCATTGGTCTTTTTACATTTTGTAAAGTAAAAATGGAACTCCTATTATTTGGTCCCAAAAGGACCTTCCCCAGATTCAGCATCCTTGACTCCATCGAATAGCTTCCCTAACTCGCGAGTCCCAGCATTAGGTAGGCTCAGGCTAGATGTCAGCCTTCATTTCCTTCAGCAGTCCGGTAGTGTTCGACCCTCTTGAGAAATTTCTTTTCTAACTCTACTATACCTCGCTCCAAATATCCCAATAGCTTGTTGGCATTGACAGCCATATCCTTCCACTCTTCAATTAGTTTTCAATTGGCTTCTTGTATCTCGACGGTGCTTGCTTTCACATTCCCGAATCATTTTGTGTAGTTGATTGTACTTGACCTGTACCTCGGCCTTTTCATCTATAATCTTGTGGCCTCGAATAAACCCAGGTTGACTTAGACCATCGTGCATATCTTCCAACTAGCCTGAATAATAGGAAGCAACACCATCATGATATCTCTCTGGCTCAATGGTATCCTTTCCTAGGACAATCTTGCAGTGCCATATATGTTGAGACTGGCACCTGAAAGGACTATCATCATCCTGGAAGTCAGCCCGGAAGTGGCTCATTTGGTCGACCTTGGGTATAACCTGCTTCCTACCTGCTTGTCTCATAACCCGGAGAATTAAGCTGATAAGTATTAGGAAGGGTGCATCTCTGGATCGGACAATGAACTGCTCGGTCAGAAACCACTCGAACATCCATTCTACCTGGTTCTCGTTCAGATTCTCGAACAGTTCGACACATTCTCTGGTTGGGCGAACATGTTGGGAATGTAATTCATTCACTTTGGATGATGGAAAACAATATGATCATTCCAGTCTCTTCGATAGATTTCTTGTTGGTATTTACCCTTTTGGAGATGTTCCACGAGCCGCAGTTTAAGTAGAAAATTACATCCTTCGAAGTGTTTAGCTCCCCGTTGACACCTTTCTAGGGCTCGGTATATTTCTACAATGATTATCGGTGTGAGGCTATATGGTTGTCCTTTAATTCCCTCTATTAGTCTTAGTTACCATAGCTAGTCTGGTGTGGATTCTTTCCTTCTTAGTTGAAAACACGATCAATCTCAGGAAGCAAAACATGAACACAAAGACCCTTCGGTGAATATGTCCTAATGATTTGATGGTATATTTGTCAGGATAGGTACGGCAAGATTTGTTGTGACCATACCTTTCATGCAAATAATCAAAAGGGATATAGGAGTCTTTCAGACATGTAGCTTAGGATTTTTCTTCAAACCCATCATCTTGAGGAAACCCCTTCTATTGCAGTTCTCAAGCATCAACAAAACCCGAAGTTTCCCATGATACACCAGTCAATCCCTATATTTGTTTTAGTAAGGGTCTCACTTCAATATCCCCGAAGTAGAACACGGACCTCTCACAATCCCAGAACAAGGTAGCAGCTGATCTTGTTGTTGGTTTGGATTTGTAGGAGAGAAGATAGGTTCCCCAAATATTTTCGGACAAGAGTCTGATCACTGGAGTGAAGATCCTCCTACCAGCTTAGCAGTTTGGGATGGATGTTGGTGACCATGCCGAATCTGGGGACTTTCTGCCTCATATTTCTATAAGAAATTAGGGTTAGGCCCTTTTCTCAACCGACTCGACTATTTAATTTCAATAATTGGCATAAAAGCATTTCGTTTTCCAAATAAATTCACAAAATGTGACGGTGTCTAGTTGGGTTCTAGGAAAACCCTATGGACTTTGGACGAGGCTATCTTAAAGAGTCATTATGCATACAACATAGACCATGATGCATACACAGTTAAACAGAGTAAGGTTTCCATTGGGTTTTAGACTGGTACCCTTGAGCGGACAACTTGAGGGGGGAAGATGCGGAACCATCGACTACACCGTTAATCGGTTGGTTTTACCGCAAATATGCCTTTTCTGGATTTAAGGGGTGATAATATTGAAATAGCGCAACCATTCATTATAAGCGTTTCTATAGGATTTTGTTTGGAATAAGTGGAATATGATGTTGAGCATGATTATGCAATAGTTAAAGGCATGTAGTCATGTATTTGCATGTTAACAAAGCAGTAAATACAATGGTTCCACAATGTAAAGCAGTAGTAAAGGAAAGCAGTAAAGAAAAGAAAAAAGAAGACAAGTTAGTTTTGCAATCGAAAAGAAAATTGAATTCTTAAAATAAATAAACAAATAATAATTTATAAAGAATCATAAATTCACAATAAAAAGTCTAAATTGGTAAAATCCTAAAAAATATCCCCATTGGAGTTGTCATGCTGTCGCGCCCCCTTTTTTCACAAAATTGGGTTTATCACATTTGGGAAGACAACTCATTCCTTTTGGGAATTGGTTTTGATTTGAAGAGTCGCCACCTAATGATTAGGGTGCATTAAGACACCAAGGAAATTTAGATTTGAGTAAACAGAGATTGGGTAAGGGCTTGAATTTATTCTAAAGGGAAGGTATTAGACACCCCTCAGAATCCACTAGTGTGGCTCTCGGCTAGACTGTTGTTGTAAATTTAGGTGCAAATAACATGTAGACAAATGAAAATTCAATAAAAGGTGATTTTCATATAAGGGTTTACAAACAAACAAAGTTGGAAAGAACAAAACGAAAGCTGACTTTTTTTAGAAGAAAGAGTTAGAAATTTAAGAAGAAACAAAGAAATAAAGAAAAAGGGTCCTAGGTTTATTAATAACATGGATCACCCCACACAATTCCCGATAATCACTCCTCAATGACGGAATACACGTGACATTATCGTGTGGTCATCTTATCCATATCTACCCTTCCCTACCCTGTTAAGGTATTAAAGCGCGAAACGGTCTTGAGTACTTATTGCATGTTATTACCTATCCCAATCCTATCAGTCCCGGAGGCATTTAGGACTACTAATCCTAAAGGGAAGGGATGTTAGGATTATTTTTAGTTTCAAAGGCAAAAATTCAAACATAACATACAAAAACATGTATAGAAAGTTAGGTAAAGTATATAGCAAGCAAAGGCTTGGGTATACCCCTTTTAAACAAAGAAGCACGTAATTAGCATGACTTACACATACTGTTTAGGGTCTAATTAAACATGAAAGACCTTAAATATTGAGGCGGACTGATTTATTACGTAATTCAAATTAGAAGCCCAATAACTACTAGTTGTAGTTAATAGAACAAATTCAATTCATAATTTTACCCTAAGGCTTGCCTAAATGTTGGACATGGATCATATAGGTAAAGTATCCACTGAATTCAGAAAAGTAAGGAAATAACAAGGTCTAAAAATAAACTAAATATGTAATGGTTAAAAAGGGTAGTCAGATTATTAAAAGAGAGGCAAGTTTAACAGAGGTTATAAGTTCTAAAATTGTTAACACCCATTATTACTGATTTTAGATCTATGCGTGAATGAAGCGATTCAAATTCAATTAGGAGTTCCTATAAATATGCTTTATACGTGTAGTTAATATTAAGGCTTTGCAGACATGGTATTAAAAATGCGGAATATTCGTTTTAAACCTATGAACATGATATCTAGATGCTGAACTTTGTTTAAGACCTATGAACATGATATCTCAGTGCAGAAATTTTCTAAGACCTATGGACATGATATCTAGGTGCAATTGAATTAAGACCTATGAACATGATATCTAGGTGCAATTGAACGTTCAAACTTAAACAACACCATAGGTATGATTTCTATATGAATAGGGTAGTCATATGATCATGATTTCTATATGAATATGGTAGTCTTTGATTTCTATATGAAAGATGGATGTACATAATTCAAAAGGACGTATAGGCATAATTTCTTTATGCACATGCAGAATACAAAATTCCTATAGACATGGTATCTATCCTTTTTTGCATACATAGTTATGCACCCGTTTGCACTAACCATCCTCAAGAGTTTATTACAATAAAATAAAAATACATCAGAAAAATATAAATAAAATTACAACTAAGGAGTGTCTGATTGAGACTTCATGTCTGAAATATGAAGTAAACCAACTCTATGAGATCAATGATCCAAAGACTTTCTCCCATTTGAATGTGTCAAAGTTCCTTAAGAGCCTCAATGGGTCTCCAGGAAATGCTCATACCCAAATGTATTACTAGAACAGTGACAAGTGCAGTGTGAAAGAGCCAGCACTCAAGTGTCCAAGTTTAGAGGGAACTCAAATGGTCCCAAAGCAAGGCTCACAAGAGGGGTGCAGAACATAAAGACTAAGAGAGTGTGCAAGTACAAAACAGAATGTTAAAAGGGGAAAAGGAGAGGGAAACAGTTACAAATAAGCACACATAAGAGGGTTCAGGGGAACAAGGAGATCGTAAAGAGCCTATTGCTTAGGCAAGGGCAGACTTTAGGCATGCCCAGCAATGGGGAGTGCTAGCACTCCTATAAGTCTACCAGAACTCATACTTTTAGAGACTAGGATTCTAGGGGATCAAGTTTTATTCATGGACAATAAATGGTAGTATTGACATGCCTCAAACCATACCTTAAACACATAGAGGGCAAGGGTTTAGGATTCATAACAAAATAGGTAGAAAGAAATAGTATGCTAGAATAAGTGTTGAACTATACAGAAGCAGTAAGCAGACAGGGATACAAAAGTAGTAAATCACATTGTTGTGGTGCTAAAACCTTAAATCAGGACATATCAGTTTCAAAGAAACAAATAGAGAGAAAGCAAGTAATAGGTCTTGTAAACACGGCACAGTACAAACAACAAGCGGGAATTCTTTTGAGTGTAATTGTAAGTTCATAAAGACAATGAGTGATGGATTTTTTTCTTAATAAAAGAGTCGTGCATTTATAGTGTGAAAAATAGGCAGAAATAAAGTAAGAAAACAATTAAGGAACTGGGTATTAGTTAAAATCAATTATACAAGAAATCCTTTAATTGAGGAATTCAGACTTAAACGGTAATGAGCAAGAAAATTATTTAAGGAAATAAATCCAATAAGCATCTTGTGCAAAGTAGGCAATTAGGGACAGATACATAAGAATTTACTTAAGGGTAGAATTTTGAAATATACAGTTACATAAATAAGGTAGAAAATCAATTAGGACACAATAAATTAAGGAATCAGATGTTTGTAATTACTGGTCCATGAATGAACCAAGTTAGAAAAGCTAAGGAAAGTTTTTGACTCAAACCAAGTAATAGAGAAATCAGGAAACAAGGAAAGAAATCAATTAGACTTACACAAAAGGAAGTCTGAAATCAATCAAAATTGAAAGCCATTTTTAGAGGGAAGTTATATAAAGAGCACACAAATATGCTAGGCTGAATTTAGGTCAAAGAAAAAGATCATGCCATTGCAAAACATGTAGGTAGTAGACTATAGGATCATGGTAGTCACATAGGTCAGCAATGTAGAAGAGAGATAGTATCAAATAGCATACAAAGGGTCCAGTAGAAAGACCTTAGAAGAGTTTAGTAGAGAATCAGAATTGCTAAAAGTAACAAAGGTTGGAACAAAGATTTCAAGACTCAGTTGAGCAACAGATGAAACAAATTCAGAAACTCGAAATAGGTTCAAAGGAGTTAGGGTCAAACAAGTTCAAGCAAATACCTAGCCAATGGTCTCAAAACTCGGATGAACCCCCAAATTATAGGATTTTTACCATCAATCCAGTGTAGAGATAAAAGGACAAGTAATCAAGGAAAAAGATACTAATCAGAACAAGTTCAGAGGACTCAAAAAGGAAATGAGACCTTTAACATGCTCTTTCAGTAGCAAAAACTCATGAAAAACTTAGTAATAAAACAACATGCGAGACACTGTAGAAGAACTCAAAGAAACATAGTAGAAAAAGCTAATAAGAACATAGTAGGAGAAACGTTTAGAGAAGCATAGTAAAAGCAACTTAATAATAACATAATAAGAGAAACATATAAAAACACAGTAGAGGAAAATGATAAGTACATAGTAGCAGAAACTTAACAAGAACACAGTAGAACAAACTTAATAAGAAATATAGTAGAAAAAACACATAAAGAACACAGTAGAAGAAACACACAAAGAACACAGTAGAAGAAACACATAAGAGGAAAGAAAATCAGAGAAACATCAAAATAACTGAAAAAAACCCATAGATCGGGAAACAAATAAAGGTTTTGAAAGTATAGTTTTGAAGGAAATATCAAGAAATCGTTTAAAAATTTAGGGAAAACACGGGTCTAGAACAAATCTAATGAAATCAGAAGAACCTCTAAAGCTAGGGTTTCAAAGGAAACCAAACGGTGAGAAAGGCTTGGATAATCGGTGATCTAAGTAGAAGGAGTCGATGTCATGCTCAAAAAAGAGATGGCTTACCGGAATAAGGCCATAAACGGCCATAGAAATTTAATCAAACCAGGTCTGGATGAAGCTTTTTCGAGGTCAGGCCATTAAACTTCAGCACAAGCATGTAGGAACTATAGAAAGCTGGTAAGTGGTGAGACAACCATGGATTCAAGGCCAGGAGGTAGACGGAGAAGGCGAGTGAAACTCATCAGAGCGGAGGGGAAGGGGAAGGTTCTAGAGAGAACCAGAGATAGAGATAAGAGTCGGTTGGGTGAGGAATGAGAGGGGTTTGGGGGTCATTTGGTTTAATTTCGTAAGAGCGGATCTGGACCGTTGATCAAAATTTATCAACGGCCAAAATTTAATCCAGTTGGGTCGGATAGATTCATGGATTGGGATTAGGTCTTTGGGCTAGTTTAATTTAGGCAAAATTAGAAAGCCAAATTTTGCTATAAATTAAATAGCCCTTTTCCCCGTTTAATTAATAGAAAATAGTACAAAAATCTAAAAATAAATTGAAGGAAATAAAATGATTTGTAATCTATTTATCAATTTAAAACTATAATATCCCATTTTGGTAAACATGAGACGAATTTAAACCTAAAATGGCTAATATTGTAATTATGTAATTATATCCTTAAATTACTAAATAAATTTGTAAAAAAATATGTAAAAAGTATCTTAGATATATTTTAGCATAAACATGAGAATTCAATAAATGAATCACCAAAAGTGATATTTTGGGGGCAATTATTGGGTTTTTCTTGATAAAATAGGGCAATAAATTGATTTAAAAATCTTTGAAAAAAATAAGAAAAAATAATTTAACCTTGGTATATACTTATATATGCATATATAGTCTATTTTGAAAGCATTTTGTGTATTTAAAATATAGGGAAAATTGGGTATCAATAGTTTGTAAGATCCCTTTACGATGACACCGAGGACCTGATACGGTTCTTCCTAATTTGGGCCGAGTTTCCCCTCGTTTGGGTCTCGAGTGTTGAGGGTGACCTTTCTCACAGCTAAGTCCCTAATTCGAAAGTGGAGAATATTGGATCTTCAATTGTAGTATCATTCAATTTGTTGCTTCTATGCTGCCATTCTGACAATGGCGGCTTCTCGTTTTTCATCTATCATTTTGAGGCTTGTGTTCATAGCCTCGTGATTTTACTCTTCCTCTTGTATGGAAACCTGACATTGGGATCCTCGACCCCTATCGAGATTAGGTCTTTAAAATCATATACTAAGGAGAATGGTGTTGTCCTCGTACTAGATTTCGACGTTGTTCGATACGCCCAAAGGACTTCGGGCAAAATTTCTCTCCATTTTCCCTTAGCGCCGTACAATCTTTAATTTAGATTCTGAATGATAGTCTTGTTTATTAATTCGGCCTATCCCTTCCCACTAGGATGATACACATTGATAATATTCTTTTCATTTTGTGATCGTCGAGGAACTTTGTTATTTTGTTGCCAATAAATTGTTTTCCATTGTCGCATACTATCTCGACAGGAATCCCGAATCGGCATATGATGAGATCCCAGATAAAGTCTCTAATTTCTTTTTCTCTTCCTAGGACCAATGGTAGAGTACCGACAATATCCATTCTCCATTTCATGAATAACCATTAGAATAGTACTGAATGACATTACTCACCGGGCCGGTGGATCATCAGTACATGTCTTTTTCATTTGTCGAATTATCAAACGAATTTCTTAGTAACTTTGTCCATATCGACCTCACTGTTCTACTCTCGAGGCATATGTTGTAGGGTCCATTCTTTAAACTGTTGTAGGGTTACCTGGAGTTTGTCAAAGTACCTCTGTATTCGATCTTCTTGAGCCTCGACGGTCTTATTGACTTGGTTAACCACGAGTAGGGAATCACATTTGGCCTCGATGACCTCTGCTCCCAAACCTTTAGCCAGCTTGAGACTAGCAATCATGGCCTCATACTCGGTCTTATTGTTAGTTAACTTAAGGGTTTTGATGGATTGTATAAGCGTATTACCAGTAGGTAGCATCAAATTGATCCCTAGCTTTGACCCCTTCACATTTGAAGCACTATCTATGAAAAGTGTCCACACCTTCTAGAATGTATCCAATTTTAGAAATAGTTCCTTTTGGACCTCAGGTACGAGGGCTGGCGTGAAGTCATCCATGAAGTCTGCCAAGATTTGAGACTTTATGGTTGTTTGGAATTGATACTCAATATCGTACCCACTAATTTCGATGCCCCATTTGGCCAGTCGACTCGAGAGTTTGGGCTTGTGCAAAATGTTGTGAAGGGGGTAAGTGGCTACAACACAAATTGGGTGACATTAAAAATACGATTTTAATTTCCTAAAGGTGCTTATTAAAGAAAACACTAATTTTTCCAAGTGTGGATATCGGGTCTCGGTTTCACCCAAAGTTCATCTAACGTAGTAAACAGGAAATTGTGTGCCTTGCTCTTCTCAAACTAGGACACCACTTATCGCAACTTCTGAGACGGGCCAAATGTAAGTAGAGTTGCTCGTCTGCTTTTGGAGTATGAAGCAATGGTGGGCTTGAAATATACCGCTTTAATTCTTCCAATTCTTGCTGGGTTCTGGGTCCAAGTGAATATTTTCTTAGTTTTGAGCAGTGAGAAGAACCTGTGACTTCGATCTGAAGCCCTCGAGATGAATCGGCCTAAGGTAGCTATCCGCGCTATTAATTCTTTTACGGCCTTAATGTTGTCCATGACTATCATGTAGTAGATTGCCTTAATTTTATTGGGGTTGATCTCAATTCCCCGAATTGACACCATAAAGTCGAGGAACTTGCCCAAACCGACCTCGAATTCACATTTCTCAGGGTTGAGCTTTATGTGTATTCTCTCGATATGTTGAAGGTTTCCTACAAATGTGTCAAATTGTCCTCTATGCCACAGGGACTTAACGAGCATATCATCAATATAAACCTCCATCGATTTTCCTCTTTGCTCTTCAAACATTCGGTTTACTAGGTGTTGATAAGTACTACCGGCTTTTTTTAGTCCAGACGGCATTGAATTATAGCAATAAGTACCATACTTAGTAATTAACAAAGTCTTTTTCTGATCCTACAGATTCATCTGAATTTGATTGTACTTGAAATAGGTATCGAGGAAGCTAAGGATCTCGTGGCTGGTTGTGGCATCGATCATGCGAACGATGTTCGGTAGAGTAAAAGAGTCTTTGGGACATTCTCTTTTTAAATCTTTATACTCTATGCACATTTTAATTTTGTTCCCCTTCTTGGAGACTACGACTATATTCGCTAGCCGTTCAGGAGATTTTACCTCCCAAATGGACCCTATTTTTAGATGTTTGGTTACCTCATCCTTGATGGATGCACGCTTAACCTCGGATTATGGCCTTCTCTTTTGTTTTACCGATATGAACTTTGGGTCCAATCTCATCCATTAGTGGTAATTTCCTATGGGATCCAAGTCTTATCAATTCTCCCCTAATCTCAAGGGCTAACCCCATGCCTAGGTATACCTTTCGTTCAAATAGATGCTCGATAAGTATTACTTGTTCCAGCTCTTCAATTGTTCACTTTGTGGCATCAGAATAATCGGGTATTATGAAGGTTCGAGGTATCATATAATTATCATCCTCAATAATTTCTTGCTACATCAATCTGGTCGAGGCTGGCAACTGTGTTTGCTATTTGACATCCTACTTTTCCTTTGATTTTGGTCCCTTTGTTAATGTTAGTGCCTATACTGGTATTACCTCATCAATTACAAGCATCTCTTTGGCTACTAGTTGTTTGTCGTACACCATTTTGATTCCTTCCGATTTCGGTAATTTCAAGACTTGATGAAGCGTGGAAGGCACTGCACTAATATTGTGAATTCAAGTTCTTCCGAGCAGCACATTGTATCTCATATAACCTTTGATTACATAGAACTTTGTTTCCTGGATAGTTCCGGCCATATTTATTGGGAAAATGATTTCTACGTTGGTGGTTTCACTTGTGATGCTTAAGTCATTGAGTATTCATAATCTGATCCTAAAGTCTGAGCTGCACTACGACCCTTGATCAAATAATATTCGTCAAGCTACTTGGGTCAACCAACATACATTTAACTTGAACTTTATTCATATGAATAGATATTACAAGTGTGTCGTTTTGAGGATGTTCGGTCCCTTCGGCATCCTCATCATTTAAGTATAAGGTATCTTCTAGTAAGTAGTCCCGAGTACATCTTTCCCTTGTGATTGTAACTTTGGTGCATTTATTGATAGAGACCTTAACACTAGGGATAAAGCCTTTCTTTCATAACCAAATGAAACTGTCTAAGGTGAGGATCCAAGGCTGATGGGTACAGAATCCGATGGTACTTTTTATTGATCACAAATCGCTTGTTATCACACTGTACTCCTTTTGCAAGATCATCTCTTAGATGCGAAAAATCAAATGATGAAGGGGGAAATGAAATGTCGGATTGAATCGCCGAAGCAGGGCTAAGACGAATAGCTATGAATGACGAAATGAGGTCTTCCCCCTTACTAAATATCAGGCCCTGAGGAATATTGAACCGTCCAATAATCATATAAAAAACATAATGTGGTTCCTTCTGTTTTTTTTTCCTGTTTGCATCCCTGTATCTGAAATGATTTTTAGCTTGGTCACTCAAGAACTCTCGAAGATAACCTTCGTTGAGTAAACGAGCTACCTTCTCCCTTAATTGCCTACAGCCTTTGGTTTTTTGACAATGGGTCCCATGGTATTTGTATAATTGATTAGAGTTTCTTTAAGCCCGGTAAGACTAGAAGGGGTTGAGCCATCTAGTATTTTTCATCCGTCCAATGGCTGATGCAACACTCGGTGCATCGATGCTGAAGTTGTATTTTGATAACTGTGGCACTTCCTTGGGCTCGACATGTTTATAAAAGACACTCTTAATCATAAGCCCTTGGTATTTTTGTCCTCAATCATTCCTTCGATCATTCCGAGCAGGATTACGTCATGATCCACTATTTCAATGGTATGTGTTGTATGATTGGTGTCGATCTCTGTTTGATCAAGGCTCCTTATTGATGTCCCTTTAAATTCTACCTTCCGATCTATTTGGGTAAATGGAACCATAAGAGTCTCCTAACTAATCATCCTCGGCTCTGATCTTTGATAGGTACCGATTATGTACATTAGCCCAACTCACAGTTGGATATTCAATTAAATTATGTTTGAGTTGTCATCATGCTATTGTACTTCGCTTATTCAAACCTTGAGTGAAGGCTTGGACAATCCAATCATCGGTAACTGGGGTTATGTCCATCTGTTCCATCTGGAACCGAGATACGAATTCCCTTAGAATTTTATTTTCCTTTTATCCCACTTTTAAGAGGTTTGATTTTCTAGTCGTGGCCTTTATTGCTCCGGTGTGTGCCTTTATGAACAAATCATCAAGCATGGCAAAGGAATCAATGGAATTGGGCGGAAAATTATGGTACCATATCATTGCCCCCATTGAAAAAGTTTCTCCAAATTTTTTCAACCTAAAAGATTCAACTTCATCATATTATAAGTCATTTTATTTTATTACACATTTATAAGAAATGCCATGCTCATTAGGATCGGTGGTTCCATTGTACTTGGGAATTTTTGGCATGCGGAATTTCTTCAGGATGGGCTTCGGAGCAGCATTTGCTGGGAACAGTTTCTGTACGAACTTCTTCGAATCTGGATCCTCTAAAATTGGGTCGCCCTGGTATTTGATAAACCCGTGAGTTGTACGTTTCTACCTTTTTATCGTTAGCCTCAATTTTATTTTCTCCTGGTTCGATCCATTTAGTAAGTTCCTCGAGGATTTTATGATGGCAGTTTGTTTTCTTGGAATAGGCTTAAGGCTGGAAGTTGCCCGGTTCGGAACCGGAACCGCAGTTCTGGCGGTTCTGGCGGTTCCGACGGTTCCGGTTCCGCGGTTCCGTGTCTGGCAGTTCCCCGGAACCGTGATGGAGCGGTTCCACCCGCTAGAACCGCGGAACCAGAACCGCCAGAACTGGAACCGGAACCGAAACCGGACCGGTTCAGGCGGTTCCATCCGGTTCCAAACGGTTCCGCAACGTTTGGAATTTTAAAAAAAAAAAATTTAAATTCGGACCATTGCGGAACCGTTTGGAACCGTTTGGACCCGTATGGAACCGGACCGGTTCAGGCGGTTCCATCTTGTTCCAAACGGTTCCAACCGGTTCCGCAACGGTCCGGATTTTAAAAAAAAAAATTTAAAAATTCCAAACGGCTCTTTTTCAAAATTAGCCGTTTGGAATTTACAAAAATAACCATTAACCCCCCAAACTTTAATTTAACCCCAAACTTTATATAATTACACAATTTCCCATTTCTCAACTATAAATACCCCCTCATTCTTTCATTTTAATTCACCAATTCATCAATATATCTCAATCTCTCTCAAGCTCTCTTTCAATCTTTCTAGTGCAAGTGCTTAATTTATTGTTGCAATTTCGTGAAACATTGTGAAGTTGTTGAATTGAAGTTTTCAAGTGTTCGATTGCAACGATTTTCAATTTTCAAGAAGTTGTTCGTCAATCCGGTAAACTCGTTTCAACTCTTACGTGATTAGAATATTTTTGTGTGTTGTTATTTTGCTTAATTATAATTAATATGGCATTTTCATTGAAAAATATGTTCGGATTTTTTAAAGGAAAAAATAAAACCGGTGAAAGTAGTCGCCAAAATACTACCCCTCCCCCGGCTCCCTGACCTAGAAAAGATAAACAAGTTGAAACTAGTAGCCAACCTAGAAATACTAATGAAAACTTCGGAATATTTGATAGTAATCACCCGTGTTTTCAATTTAGCGATGTTGATTTTCTACATGATGTAGCAGTCGGTGATAGAATAGATGATGATATTATGAATATGCTTTATCCTACCAATATTAGAGGGAAATGAGGATGAGGATGATGATGATGATGAAACCCAAGCTCCGGTAGATTTAGATGATACACCTACTAGTCCTGCTACTAATGAACCGGAACACCCACACGTACAAACTCCCACTTTTAGTAGACAACCTCCTAAACGTTCAGAAACTTCATTAGTTTGGCAATTTTTTATTCAACTAAGAGAACAAAATAAGGCTAAGTGTAAATCTTGTGGGAAATTACTTGTGCATAGGTATACCAAAGATCGTAGCGGCACAGGTAGTTTAGTTAAACATATAAAATTACACCCTAGCGATAAGGCTAGATATATCCAATTGAAAGCGCAACAAGAGGGGAGGACAAGTCCTGAAACAACAGTTAACCCAAGTACTGGTTCTAATCTAGTTCAACCAGGAATAAACACAGTCACCGGAGGTATATTGTATTACGATCCAAATTAGGATCGTGAAGAACTAGCTAAAATGATTACTGTTATGTGTTTGCCTTATTCTTTTGCTTCTAATCCTGCTTGGATTCATTATATTAGAAGAGTATTTAATCCTACATATAAAGGTTGGCCTCGCGCCACAGTTAAGGCCGACATTTATAAATACAAGCATGAATATGAACAATACTTGCGTTATTTATTTACCCATATAAGTAATCGTATGTCTATTACAACTGATATTGGTAGATGTGGAAATGATTGTGATTATCTAACCGTAACCAGTCATTGGATAGACGAAGACTGGACAATGCAAAAACGCATTATTGCATATAGAATTATTAATTCACGGCACACGGGTAAGTTTATTGCTAGCACTGTTTCAGATGTATGTAGATATTTTTGTTTTAGTGATAAAATAATGTCAATTTCCATGGATAACGCTAGTAGCAATAGGTATTTTAACTAGAACACTTAATCCTGCTTTTACAAATATTTTCCATGTTAGATGTATATGTCATATTTATCATTTAATTGTTGGTGATGGTATGAGAATTTTAAACATAGAAATTGAAAAGGTTAAATTCGCTCTTAATTGGCTTTTTTATTCAAACCGTAGAAGTAAACTTAGAGAATATTTTTAAAAATGTGACGAATATGGCCTTAGAGAAAGAAAGTGCCTAAACCTTGCCCGACTAGGTGGAACTACATGTACGAAAGATTAGTAGTGGCGTACGAATATAAAAACCCAATTAACGCTACTTATAATTCTCGGGATTGTGGAGAGGAAGATAATGACATGTTAACTAATCAAGATTGGACTAATGTTAAAATTCTGTTAGATTTTTTAGAACATTTTCATGTAGCTACAAATGCTTTATCTGGCCAATGCTATCCAACTATTTCTAACTGTTTAGTATATATTGCCGCACTTGCTAATTTATTTGTTGATTTTAACGAGGGAGGGGAAATTTATGAATATGCAATAACAGAAATGAAAAAGAAGTTTAAAAAATATTTTTTTCCAATCCCTCCTATATATGGTGTGTCTATGCTAAATCCTACTATGAAATTAGGAGGACCTCACTTTTGGTATTCTAGTATTTATCAAGCATTAGATCTTGATGAAGAAGAAATGGCTACACTATCTGATGCGCAAGCATCAATTAAAGTGAATGCTCAAACTGTTTATAATGCTTATAAACAAGCGTTAGAGCATGCTAGGCCAAATATTCCAACCCCAACTTCGTCCACATCACAGGCGTCTAAAAGAGCTGCTGGCTTAACAGCTCTTAAATCGTGGACTGAGTTCAGGGGTACTCAAGGGGAAAATGTAGATGATATTTCCCATCTCAATGAGCTTCAAGTTTATTTGTCGCAGGGATTAGAGAATGAGAATCCAGACGGCTCTTTCGACCTTTTGGATTGGTGGAAGACAAGGGAAAAGCATTTTCCCGTTCTTGCAAGGATGGCTCGGGATGTTCTGTCAACTGTTGCATCGGAGAGCGTTTTTAGTCAAGCAAGACTACAAATAGGTGATCATAGAGCGTCGATGCGGGACAGCTTGGAAAAATCAGTGCTATTCCGAGATTGGATCCTCTCTGAAAGAAGGAACTTTGAGCTAGCTGAATCTCAACCAGAAATAGATGAGTGCTATGAAGAAATGCTAGCAGAACTTGCTCAGGAAGTAACTTCACCCGGAAGTGGAGATGAACAAGCTTCATTTCCACCACCGCCAACACAACCACCTCCAAACCTTGAAGGTTTTATGAGATTTGTTAGAAATAATGCATAAATTATGATGTAACTTGTACATTGGCATGTCTTCTTTTAGTTTTTTTTCTTTTAATGGTGGTATTAGTACCATGTTGTGCTCATTCCATTGGGGAAAGGAAGACTAAGAAAGATATGCCATTTTGGTCAATAAATATGCTTTTTATCATATCCTTGAATATCTTTGTCTCAATATTTTTTTGTCTTTACTTCTATATCAATCCTTGAATATTTATATAACATACAACACATAATACTAATGACAACATTCTTTTATCAATATATACTACTTATATAAAATTTATACTAATTACTAACTACTACACAATATACACTATTTATATACAATAGTGTATTACTTAACAACAGTATATACACCACTTATACACAATATATACTAATTACCAAACACAATATATACTATAATTAATAATATAGTACACCATATAAAAATATATTCTACAATATACTAATCACTATTATACAAGATATTGATGTAAAAAAAATAAATAAATAACTCGGAACCGCCGGGAACCGCCAGAACCGCCAGAACCGGAACCGAGCGGTTCCGGAACCGTATGGTAGCGGTTCCGGCTCCGGAACCGCCAGAGCCGGAACCGCCAGAACCGCAGAACCGGAACCGCAGACCCAAATAGACCCAGAACCGGAACCGGATACAGCCTTAAATAGGCTCGACACTGCCAATAACTTCTTGTGATGCATCGAGTTCGATTTTGCTTGGTGCTCAATTATGATTTTAGAGCTATGTTATCACAGCTTGCTGAGTCTACAACATTTCAAATATCATTTGAAGGCTAACCCCACCTTCTTCACCACCTTGTGCATTCTGATCGGCTGCCTAGGCATCTCTGCAGATGCTATTTTCAGGGTCGGCGCCTAATTTTCATAAATCGCAACATGAGAATTGACATCGACAGGATCTAAGGCTTGTGGCCCATCGGGATTGATTGGAGGTACTCCTTTTTCTGGAGCGACTATGTGCTCGTTCTCGCCATAAAAACCAAGGTCGGTGTCTTGAGATTTTTACATATTGATTCCTCAAATCAAAGACACTTACGAGAACAAGTGTAAAAGCAGTGTGTGTTATGAGGATTAATACTAGGCAATCACTATTATCCTTAGCCCCATGGTGGGCACCAAATTGTCTACCCTAAAAATTGGATAACAATTAAACTTATAATATGGTTTTAAGGATATGTGATTTAACCTAATACCAATTGATAAACGTAAAGATAAGTGATGCAAATTGACAATAATATAATGCAAACAGTGTTCGGATAGAACCCTCGAGCTAGTTATGCATGCACAGTTAAAATGCGACGAGCTGATAAACAAGAGAATGTAAATTAAAGAGAGAATATTATATTGCTTTGATCTGTGTGAATATAAGGTAATTACAAAATGATCATAACCTTCTTTATGTAGTAGAGGAATCCTATATATGGTACAATTCTAATTACGAAAGTAAATCCCATGATTGGCATAATTAACCGCCCTTGATTTGATTTGTTCCGAGATTTTCTCCGTGATCTTCAACTGGTTACGAATATCTCCTCTTTCCGTTATTGCGCTTCGTTCGAAATCATATTTGATCTCGATCGTTATTGGCCTCGACCTCGTGAGCTTCTCGATTCTCAAGTCTGATACCTTATCTTTATGCCTTGGCCTAATCCATTACGAGGCGGACCCTCGACGTGATTCTCTGGTCTCGATTAAATAGCAAAATCGGATAAGCCCTATTTTAACCGTACACAAATATCCATCTATTCGGATTTAATTTCTTCATTTGTACGATTAAAGGACGGTAAAACTAAATAAAAAAGAAGAAGAAAGTTAAACTATTTTGAAAATTCTTTTTTGAGCAATCAAATGTTACCATAGTGAAACACTACTTTAAATTGAATTCCCCACGCTAGCACAAAGAGTGGAAAAACAAGAAGAAATACAATATCACGCTCTTAGACTGTTACTAAAAATTGCAAATATTTGCTAGAAATCATCGAGGCTAATATCATACACATTTTGAAAAAAGACAAACAAATATGCAAACTTTTGAAAAGTTGCTAGTTTGGAGAGACGCAAGAAATATAGAGTTTTTGCTCTTGACAGATTTAAGCATTGTTAAAGATTTTAGTTTTCCTATCAAGTATTTCGAAGTGTACCCAAAGAAAAACAAAGAGAGGGAAAAGAAACATTATGTGTTGTGTTGATTTTTGAAGTCCTTATCATATTACGTTATTATATATAATCTACCAAATACTACAATAACGTGTTTCTAAAGATATTCCAAGCAGCAAAAGCGAGAGAATAATAGGTTAAAGCAGAAGTATTTAAATGTGCTAAAAGAATCAATACCAATTACCATTTACCTAATAAACAATGATAATGTTTGGGAAAATAGATACGAAGTGTTTTCTTACCGAACCATTTCGTCACCTTTCATTGAATGTTCCTCGTTCATGTTTTTTTGGTATTTTTCCAAAACCAAAAACTCATGCTTTTATTGTGCTGCTAATTTGTAACATTGCGTCTCAAAGGATTTGATATTTTTCGAGCTCCAAGATTCGAACTAAACAAAATTAGACTAAAACTTTAAAATGCGATTTTTCCATTTTACTGTAAGGTAATTTGCAATTACACGATTTTTCATGTAATTTCTGTTAGATTAAACTGAGGAGAGAGAATAACGAATTGTGTACCTTATTAATGCAGCGGAAATTGTCGAACTCGCCACCAAAAGAGAATTGCCCCAAATAAGATTTTGTCTCTCCTGGAAATAAAATTTTTGTTCACGAACTAAATGCCTAAGTAACTGTGTCCTTTCTTTTGTAATTTTTTGTGCACCCCAATCTCTCTATTGAAGAGAAGTATATAAAGAAGAGGAGATGGGGAGAACTTCCGGTGTTAACTACTACCACACATTCTCACGTTTCTCAAAAGAAAACGTGCTGTAGTTTTTAGGAGTTGGAACCTACGTATAACCTCCTTAGGTTTTATCCCCCTTTTTATTTCTTTTTAAAACGGGTCGGGTCAATCCACATGGGCAACCCACAACCCAAACTTTATATCCAACATCTCCCACTTCGCAGGGGTGGACTATATCCAAACTAGTAATTACCGTAAAAGCAACACACATAATTCATACAGGCAAATAGTTTGTGCGACCTGCCAGCTTTAAGAGCCATAATATTCTTAATCCCTTTAAGGCTGTTTAACAGCTCTATGTAGAAATCCTATCACATGCGGAAGGGATTTACTTCTAACATGAGGATTTTGTTTCTTGCAATACCCCCGATATCACCTGCTACTCCAATAGCTAGTTATTTAAGCCCTCGTCCTCGAAAGAAGTGAACTCGAGTTCATGTTTAACTTTGTATTCATAATTACATCCAATACTTGCATGGTAAGTGTAATGGTCGACCTATGAATATAGGTTAAAATTACTAAATTTTAGTCATCTTCCCTTTCTACTCGAATCTTTCCATTCCAAATCAACTGCTTCCTTGACATACATTGCATTGCCGAATCATTCATAGCTATTAGTGACATGCTAAAGTCGCAACACTGATTGGCACTTCAAGTGACAGTAAAAGGTCAAAGGGTATTCTTATAAAAGTTAATTTAACTTCTTTGGGATCTCACACAATAAAGAAGTAGGGATTCATTATTCCATTATCCTATGGTCGATAGCACACGTAGTATGAAACACATGTTACGGTGTTCTCACTTAAATTGGTGTGTATGTCCTATTCTTTTAATCATTCAACACCGTACAGATTTTAGTTTAAACACCTCCAAATGTCTAGCCTGAGTTTCTCACTTCAATAATCCTCAAACCCTCATCTTAGAGAAACTTCCATCTAGCTTTACAAAACAAGTCATAATCGAATTATAAAATCCGTAAGCTATCAAGAACGACCTCTACAAGTAAATATAACTCCGCCTTATCTAAGGTTTTATGCGGTCTCATCTCTTCACTATTCTTAACGTAAGAGGCGAATTCTCGTGTAGAGAGACAAACTCGCGATTTGTTCGACACACTTTATCAACAAAATATTCATCACATGCATACGAGATATAAGCACAAATTCAAGAGTCAAATATTGATGAGTGTACTATAATACTTAAGTTGTTTTACAATACATAAATATATTCATATCCTTCGCAAACCTAGAGCCATAACATGTTTCTCAAACAGGCATCTAGATATCGCTTTTATAAAAGAATCAGCTATCATGTCTCGCATAGGAATATACTGTAAATTTATCTCTCCACTTGCTACCATGTCTCTTACAAAGTTATAAGATTTGGATCGCAGGTTATAAGATTTGGGTCGGGGGTCGCCCATGTGGACTGACCTAACCCGTTTTAAAAAGAAACCTAAGGAGGTTATACGTAGGTTCCAACTCCTAAAAATGATCGCACGTTTTCTTTTGAGAAACGTGAGATCATGGGGTAGTAGTTAACATCGGAAGTTCTCCTAATCTCCTCTTCTTTATATACTTCTCTTCAATAGAAAGATTGGGGTGTACAGAAAATTGCAAAAAGAACACAGTTACTTAGGCATTTAGTTCGTGAACAAGAATTTCGTTTCTGGGAGAAACGAAATCTGATTTGGGACAATTCTCTTTTGATGGTGAGTTCAACGATTTTCGCTGCATTAACAAGGTACACAATTCGTTGTTCTCTCCTTCAGTTTAATCTATCAATTTTAAAAAAGCAATTAATCTAGATGATTAGCGTTGAAATTTGATAAAACTGATTCTTAATTAGTGAAAGGTATTAAGTTATATAAATTGATATGGAGGGAAGACTTGTTAACCAAAACTTATCGGAAGTTTTAGTTGAAGTAAGCCTGCCAACCTTCATTTTTAAATTTAGTTAGAGCTGGGATATTCCTACCTTTGGTAATTTGGTCTCATTGACAGTGAATTGGAATTTACTGTAAGTAAAACTGTGTCCAAAACAAACAAACAAAAAACGTTAATTAACAAAAAAAAAATGTTCCAAGCAAATAAGTTTTTTATGTACCTTAAGGAATTTAATATATTTGTTGTTGCCCAAGGTAATTGAATCCAGAATAGCATGAAAAACTATTCTATGATAGCGGCAATGCAAATTACAGAAATTCAACGAACTCAAATAGCGAATCAAATCTCACACTAAATACTTACAATTTACTTTTGACAACTATGCAAAAATGCACCGACATAGGGTGGGGTGAGTTTTCTGATTTTAGCAATAAAAAATACGGCCAAGCCTCTGAATTTATTACCAGCAAGATGGAGTTGAATGGGTGTGAAGATCCCTTTTCGAAAACAAGGTTGTGTCTCATTCGGGAGAGTACTTTGGGTTTGCAAAGAGCCGATATCGAGGTGTCAAATCTTTCCGTTGATGTGAGCTCTTGGGGAAAATTAACACGTTATCTGTAGAGTAACTTTTATCTGTTGAGCGACGACCCTCCCACTTGGCACTATTGGATCACTAAGGCCGACTTTTGTCCATGCTTAATAGGTGGGTCTTGTAGTCAAGCTTCCTTATGCTTCTACACTCGAGGTCCAAGAACTCGATTGGCGAAGCAAATCACACACTGGACACTTACATTTTGCATTGGTAAACTATACAAAAATATAGAGAAGAGAGGTGAGATTTATCGTATTTCGGTGATGTAAACGAAGCGAAGCCTCTGAATTTATAATCAGCAAGTTGGAGTTGAAAGGGTGTGAAGATGCCTTTTCGAAAACTCTATTATGCGCAAAAAGTAACGAAAAAAATAAAAAATTTAAATAATTTCATCCAAAAAATATATCAGTCAAATTATTTGACTAAATTTAAAATCCAAAAATCAAATGATGACAGTTCGAGGCTTACCTTCTTTTCAACTCTTTAAGATCTTGAAAAATTTCTCGCAATATAAGCACAAGGATTTTATTCCCTTTTTTCGATGAGGGACAAGATTCATTAGAAAAAGCGAAACTTTCAAAAAATTTACTTTACCGCCTATCTTATCTCTCTATTTTCCATTCACACGTCACTTTCAAAAAATCCAACATTTACAACCTTGCTACCTAAGCTAGCCTTCTTTATCAATAGGTAAGGATTAGACAAAGAGGTGTTAAAATTAGTGGAGGAATACAATGTGTGAAGGTTGTATAGGGATATTTGTTACAAATTTGAAGAGGTATCCACAAGACTTTAAGTCTAAAAGGAAGGGTGGATTTAGGATACAATTAACTATTCTCAGTACAATGCTGGCAACTATGTGTCTAATAACCCCATTAACCCCACACAAGTAGGATATGCAGCTAACTTTGCAGGAGTCTCACATAGGTGCAGCAGATGCAGCAAACAAGTCAGCATCTTCAAACTGGAATTCCTCAATTCACTCAAGATTAGTACAAGCAGATTCTTAACTTCTAGGAAACCTGAGTGTAGTGGGTCTACTATGGCAGTAGGTATGCCATTTTGTGGTGACATTACTAAAATTCTGACAAAATGAATTATAGACTCAGAGGCTTCAAGTCTTATGGTGAATGTTTCTAGCTTGTTGATTAATGCTAAATCAGTTGATAGCAAAGTGGAAAAGTTCAGTTACCTACTGGTAGTGTTATCTTGTTAGTCACATAGGATCTATTGTTTTCTTGAAGAATCTAATAGTGTCTAATGTGATGTTTATTCCTGACTTCAAATACGATCTTCTATCTGTGTCCAAGCGCACAAAGGAAATAAGATGGATTGTTATGTTCTCTCCTGATTTCTTCATTTTCCAGGAGCTCTTCAGTGGACATGTGAGGGGGATTGGTAGAGAGGAGATGGACTGTATGTGTTCAACTCTACTCTAAAGAAGTCAGTGGCATTACAAGTCAAGGTCAAGGTTCAATAGTAGACATCGTGAATGGTCCAAGGCAAATAAACTCTGTAAATACAGTAAAAGTTCCAAATAAAATAGTGAGTATAATTGTATGGCATAAGAGACTAGGTCATGCACCCTTAGATACTCTGCACAAAGTAAAAGGTTCCTATGATTTTCAGTCTATTGAACGTAACAGTAAAGAAAAGCATTCTACAGTGTGTCCCTTAGCCAAACAAACAAAACTACCTTTCTCTCTCAATTCTACACCCTCAAAATCATGTTTTCATACAATTCATGCTGATGTTTGGGATCCTTATAGAGTCCCAACTTATGATGGAAAAAGGTATTTCCTGACCTTGGTGGATAACTACTCTAGGTATACATGGACTTTCCTTCTACCTACTAAAGCTGAAGTTGTTGTTGCTCTGAGGTCTTTCTTTGCTATGATTAAAAATGTATACTCAACATATGTTAAGTTTTTCAGATCTGACAATGGGTGTGAATTCTTCAATTCTCATATGTCAGAATTACTACAATCTCAGGGAATCATACATCAAAGTTCATGCATTTATACTCCTCAACAAAATAGAGTTTCTGAAAGCGACATAGGTATATTCTAGAGATTGCTCGAGCACTCAGATTTCAAGCTTTAATACCCTTAAGGTTGTGGAGAGAATGTGTCAGCACTACTGTATATATCATCAACAGACTCCCTTCAACTGTTCTTCACAATAAAACTCCTTTTGAGATTCTGGTTGGGCATTCACCTTCATTACAACATATGAGAATCTTTGGATACTTAGGCTATGTCACTATAGATAGATGACCTAACAAATTTGCTCCTAGAGCATATCCTATAATTTTTCTTGGTTATTCTGCTACACAAAAGGGATATAAAATGTTTGGTCTTTATACAAATGAGTTACATATCAGTAGGGATATGGTGTTTATGGAGGATATCTTTCCTTTTCAGCACTTGAACTCTTCTATCTCTTCCTTATTTCCAGTTTTAGATTCTTCAGCTATTCCATCAAGTAGACCTATGGAAATTTAGTTCCAAGTTGTGTCTTTTATTCTTTCTTCTTGTGTCTTTTATTCCTTCTTATCCTATTTC
Source organism: Nicotiana benthamiana (assembly GCA_034376525.1). Lineage (NCBI taxonomy): Eukaryota > Viridiplantae > Streptophyta > Magnoliopsida > Solanales > Solanaceae > Nicotiana > Nicotiana benthamiana. Next base: position 153,769,576 of record CM067337.1, read on the forward strand.
TCCCTATTCAGTTGGTCCTTCTATACCTCTTTCCCCTGTTGTTGCTGATGATTCCACAGTCCATGATATCTTTATTCCTCCTGATGCTGAGATACATGATGCCACAAAAAAGTCCATTAGGGTCAGCAGACCATTCATATGGATGAAGGGCTATATTGTTCCTTGTAAAGGCAGTGCCCATTGTTGTTATCCAATATCATATTATGTCAGTTATGCCAATATGTCACCTTCTTTTGGGGTTGCCTTAGCTGCCTATTCAGCCATTTTGGAGCCTAAATCTTACACTGAGGCTGCTAAAGATGCCAAATGGGTTAAGGCAATGAAGCGTGAGATATCTGCTTTGGAGGATAATCACACTTGGACAGTGGTTGATCTGCCTCTTAGGGAGGTTCCCATTGGATGTAAGTGGGTGTTCAAGGAGAAATATACCTCATCAGGTGCAGTGGAAAGGTACAAGTCTAGACTTGTAGCTAAAGGGTATAGCCAGCATGAGGGGTTGGACTACATTGAGAAATTTTTTCTCCTGTAGCCAAAATAGTTACAGTCCGGTCAGTTCTTGCCATTGTTGCAGCCAAGCATTGGGCCATCTTTCAAATGGATATGCACAATGCTTTCCTTCAAGGTAACCTGCTTGAAGATGTTTACATGGAGGTTCCTCTAGGGTTTGATAGCCAAGGGGAAGCACAGTGTCTGGAAACTCCTGGATCTCTCTATGGGATTAAAACAAGCTCCTAGATAATGGAATAAGAAGCTAACAGATGCCTTACTACATCATGGATTCACTCAAAGTCACTTTGATTATTCATTGTTCACTTGGAAAGTGGAGTCTGAGCTAATAATGGTGCTTGTCCATGTGGATGATTTACTTGTAACTAGGAGCAGTCAAAGACTGATTCTGCAACACAGAAATGATCTAAAGCTGAAGTTCAAAATGAAAGACTTAGATGAACTTAAATTCTTCCTTGGAATAGAATTTTCTAGGCCATCTGAAGGTATTGTGATGAGTCAAAGAAAGTATGCCTTTAAACACTTTGCAAAAATGGGTCTCAGTGGTGCAAAACCTGTTGTTACACCTTTGGAAGCAAATGTAAAACTCACATCTGAAGAATATGACAGGTTCATTTATAATCAGTCCTCAAGCAGAAGACAAGTTGTTAGTAAATGCTGGAAGATATCAATGGCTAATAGGCAGATTACTGTATCTTACTACCAGAGTGTATATTGCATATATGGTACAAGTTCTAAGTCAATAATGCACAAACCAAAGCAGTCACACATGGAAGTTGCATTGCGAATAGTGAGATATATCAAAGGTTCTCCTGGACTTGGTCTTCTAATGCCATCTGGAGACTCAGGTAAACTAGAAGGCTTTTGTGAATCAGACTGGGGAGGATTTCTACAGACCAGGAGATCAGTTACAGGCTACTTGGTGAAGTTTGGAGATGCATTGATTTCATGGAAGTCAAAGAAGCAAGAAACTGTAGCAAGGAGTTCCGCAAAAGCAGAGTTCAGGAGCATGACCTCAGTAGTGCCTGAACTCACATGGCTTACAGGGTTGTTCAAAGAGTTAGGGGTGGATGTTGAGTTACCTATAACTGTTAATTATTATAGCAAGGTTGTTATTCTAATAGCAGCCAATTCTATATTTCAGGAGAGAACCAAATACATTGATATTGATTGTCATTTTGTTTGCGAGAAGTTAGTGCAAGGTTCGATCAAAACACATCATGCGCCCACTAAGGAACAACAGGCTGATCTTCTAACAAAGCGCTTTGGTTGAGTGCAGCATGACTATTTAATGTCCAAGTTAAAGTTGAAAGGTCTCTTTCAACCATTAGCTTGATGAGGGGTGTTGAATCAAGCATTAGTGACAACTGTACGGCTAATTATATGTAATAAGTTAGTGGTGTGATAAATGGTAGTTAGAAATAGTTAGAAAGTTGAGTAGTTGAATTAGCATAAATATATAGTACTCTTCCATTTATTAGTTACACAAGTGAAAGCAGATCATAACTGCTTATTTTACTGATATCCGTTTCTTCTTTCTTTTGACCTTCATCGCCATAACTTAGAAGCTGAATTTAAAATTATCTCTTTTGTTTGAGTTTTTGCAAAAATAGTTTTTATAGACCCAGTTCTGAGTTTTGAAGAAGTGTTTATTTGAAACGTTTTTGCAAAAGAAAATAAAGTTTGAAAAGAGTTTTAACAATTTAAAAACCTGATCTTGCAATTCTTAAAAAAGAAAAAGAAAAATTTCTCAAATGAACATTTTTTTCAGACTGAAAAACTGAAATTTGTATTTTTCTTGCAAAAATTCAAAGGGACGCCACGTGGAAGTGGATAAGCAGTAGAGTAGTGTCCTTGTCCTATAGCCAGCAAAAACAAACCCCATTTGGTCACGTGGCCAATAGATGCCTTTGCTCTTTTTCGCTCCTTTAATAGAGACGACACGTAGCTTATGTGCGCATTAAAACGTTGGTAGCTTGTAATTGGGCAGAAGTCAGAGAACCGTTGGATTGTCGCGGCACGTCGCTGTCGCCTCCTCTCCTCCCCTACAGGACACTAAAAAAGAAGAGTGTTTTTAGTGATGGCCTAATCACTTCCTCACAAAGAGGACTCCTTTGCATCATTCTTTATTTTACCCCTACGTTTTCTTCATACTTACCATTCTGCAACTTACGATACACTATTTACCAATAATGACACCACATCAACCATCGAGGATATGATACAGTGAATAAAATTATTTTTTTATTAATTAGAGATTCTAGATTCAAGTTTTGAGTATAAAAATTTTTTTGGTAAAAAATACCTTTTTCTCAATGATATATGATGTAAATTCGGATATAATCAGACTTCAGTACAAATATCGAATACTAACGAGAAAAAAATGACACCCGATCATTAAAATGTGAAGTCTAAGAGCCTGTTTAGCTTAGCTGATTTAGAGTCGCTGATAAGCATTAGGTGCTGAAAATTACTTTTAAGTGCTGAAACTAATTTTAAAAATAAGGAATTACATGTTTGGATAAAAGTGCTGAAATTAAAGCAGCTGAAGAACAGGGTATACGAAGATTTTTGTTCTAATAAGAAGTATTTAGGGATAGAATAGTAAATATTTTAGTCAAACCTAATGTGTTTATAAGCTGAAATTTGATAAGTTGGACGAGACTAACTTATGCCTTTTAACTTATTTTTAATGTATAAGCACTTAATTTATAAGCACTTTTAATTTTATCAAACATACAAATAAACCAAAAAATACTTATAAATCAATTTAACCAACTTATAATCTTAGCAAAACACCTCCAAGGTATCTTGTTTTAATTCAGTACTAGACTTTTCTTTGAAAATGCGGAGTGAGCCGTGTAGTAGAAATGCATTAAGCAACCATTTATAAGTCTAGGTCCAATTAAAGGTCTTTTTAAAGAATCAAGCGACGAATAAATCTAGCCTAAGAAACTCATAACTTCCGTCATACTTCCTTCTATCCATTCCCCACAAAGGGATCATAAAGGAGTTTTTTTAACTTAAAGGACAATCGGAACTTGATTTTATTATTATTTATTCAGAGTTTTGTTGGTAGTTCATGATATTTTAATTTTTTTTACCACGTATCAAGGAGTTAAATTGTTATTTTCAAAGTTATATTTGGAATAAAGAGATTAGAAATATTTGTTATATTTTTAATGAATAAACTAAGATTAATATGATTAATCTTATTGTTAATTAATATTTTTTAATATATGTAAAAATAACTGGAAAAAAACCAATTAAAGTAGATCGAACGGTGTATTTCACTCTAGTCTTATCAGACCATTCATCTCTTTTAGTTATATAAAGATATAATAGGTAGGAAAATATTTGGGGACTACAATATTAAGATAGTCTTTAAATTATTAAGAGTCGCATAAGAACATGTCTCCTAAATTCACTATTAATTAGGGAGACTATGTTATAACCCCCACTTCCAACCGAGAGGTTGTTAGTTCGAGTCTCCCCAAGAGCGAGGTGGAAAGTTCTTGGAGGGAAGGATGTCGGGGGTCTATTTGGAAACAGCTTCTCTACCCAAGGGTAGGGATAAGGTCCCCACTAAATGAAATTATACTAGGTTGTTGTTTTTATGTTATAACTTTTTATACGACGAGGACGGACGAATAAATAGAGTGGAACAAAATAAAATAAGAAGCAATCTTAGAAAACACTGCAGTAAGCTCGCAACATAGAAACGGTAGGCTTTCTGCTCTATATGCCTGTCAAGTCATCTTAGTTTGCCATGACTTTGATGCCACAACATATCATTCGACTCACTCTCTTTTTCTTCTTTTTACTGTATTTGTTTCCTTGAGCATAAAAAAGGCTCAAGAAAGAAGAAGAGAAAAGGTTACTACAATACAGCTAAGTCCTAGAGAAGGTTGGCCAACCAACTTTCTTACCTCACTGGTTTGTCTAATATTTGGATTGTTTTACCATTAATCAAAGGAAAGCTGGTAAAGCAATAATCAAATTAATCAAAGAAGTTGGTTCCAACAACAGTTTTATTTCTCTTTTTACCCTCCCCACTTACTTTTTGCTTTGTTTGATGCTAAAAGTATGCAGAATGAGAAGAAACTCAGAAAAATCATAGTAAAATTCTAAAAAAAAATAGTGTTGTACTTAAAGCCAAAGATAGGCTGAAATCTGAAGAGGTGCAACTCTTCAAAATAATTATTTCTGCAAAACAACCACAACATAAATGCATTACATATATGGCTATACTCAACATTAAAGAGGGAAAATAAAAAGGAAAAATTAATGGGTAGTTAATTTTCTGTTCCAAAAATAGAAAATTGAAGTTTGGATAACTGAAATGGATTTAATATTAATATTTGTTTAATACTAATATGCTGTTATTAAATTAAATATTTAATAACATTTCTGTTAATATTTTAATATTAACAAATAAATTTGGTCTAAAAAATTAATTAATCAATCGATCATTTGACCAAATCCAAATCCAAATCCAATTCGAATCCGAATCCGAAGCCGAAGCCGAAGCCGAAGGCGAACCGAGCCGAGCCGAGCGACAATGATGACGACAACGTGAGGCTTGCCTTCTTCTCAACTCTTTAAGAGCTAGAAGAAGAGCAATTTCTTATATACCCATAAACAACCTCTTCATCTTCCAATATAGGACAATGTCCATTTACCAAGGGGAACATAAAATTTCACTCAAAAATTTTATTTCCCTCCATTTCTCATTCACCCTCTTTTAAGTTATTAATATATTAATTAAATACATTCGAAACCCAATAATCCCCCACATGAATGGGAAATGGCTATATCACGGAAGTGTGTATGTAAAACTGTGTGATTCGCGAGTAAAGATTAATTGCATCTGGATAAGTAGATTTTCCTTTGAACTTTTCGTAGTGAACTTATGTCGGATATACTCGATCAATCAGTAGATTTGATATCTTCAAACCGTCAAACTTTTGTATATACCTAGATAACCACAAGTCACACAACCAATCTTTAACCGTCTTTGGTTCTCATTATTGTGCTCGTTTCAGCCATGAACACCGCATGGTGTCATAATTGTGTAGAGAACTAGCCTTACATTGTTCTCCTTGAAGTGGATAACACTTTATACTTACATAGGTGATTCCTAAATGTGTCATCCCGTAGATACACCATTTGATATACCCTGTATCAAATTTAGAAATTATTAAAAAGCCTTAATGTTTTATCCTTGGCACTGAACATTGTCTCATCACGAGTATGGACCAAAAGTTTAGTTGAAAATGTTGAACCGTCATAAATGACTTTGTTTGATCTCCTTGAACCTAAACCATGGGATCTCTAGTCTTCTAGATAGAGTTACCACCACTATGACTTGTTCTCGGCCACAGTCCCATTTCCCTTGATGACTTCTCAACTACCTCTCTTGTTAGGCCTTTTGTAAGTGGAACCAACATATTATCACTTGACTTTACATAGTCAATCGTGATAATTCCTCTAGAGAGTCATTGTCTAACGATTTTATGTCTTTGCCGTATATGACGAGACTTACCGTTATACATAACGCTCCCAACCCTTCGAATTGATGCTTGACTATCACAATATATGCATATTGGTGCCAACGGTTTTGGAAAAAATGGAATATCTTCCAAGAAATTTCGGAGCCATTCATCTTCTTCACCGGCTTTATCCAAGGCTATGAACTCAGCCTCTATTGTAGAGAGAGCAATACAAGTTTGTTTGGATGACTTTCAAGATACCGCTCCTCCACTAGTAGTGAATACATATCCACTTGTGGACTTGGAATCAGTTGATCCGATGATCTAATTTGCATCACAGTATCTCTCAATGACCGCAAGATATTTATTGTAGTGTAAAGTAAAGTCCTGGGTATGTACTAAATACCCCGAAAATCATTTCATGACCATCCAATGAGATTGGCATGGATTGCTCGTATATTGACTCAATTTACTTATAGCACAAGCTATATCTGATTGTGTACAATTCATGATGTACATTTAGCAACCCAACAGACGAGCATAATCCAATTGTGATTTGCTCTGGCCTTTGTTCTTTGCTAATGCAAGATTTACATCAATTGGAGTCTTTGCAACTTTAAAGCACAAGTGCTTGAATTTTTCAAGTACTGTCTTAATATAATGAGATTGTCACAATGTTAGACCTTGAGAAGTCTTATGGATCTTAATTCCCAGTATTAAATCAGCAACTCCCAAGTCTTTCATATCAAACTTTCTAGTTAGCATACATTTAGTAGCATTTATGTTGGCAATCTCATTATGAGCATATCATTCACATATAAGCAAATAATGACTATGCTATTTGGAATATTTTTAATGTACACACATTTATCACATTCATTTATCTTAAATCTATTTGACAATATTGTTTGGTCAAATTTAGCATGCCATTATTTGGGTGCTTGTTTTAATATGTAAAGGGAGTTAACAAGTCTACAAACCTTCTCTTTCTTTACCTGGAACCACAAACCCTTCAGGTTGTTCCATGTAGATTTATTCCTCCAACTCTCAATTTAAGAAGGTTGTCTTAACATATATTTGATGAATTTCAAGATCATAAACTGCATCTAACACTAGTAACGTTCGTATGGACGTAATTCTTGTAACTGGAGAGTATATATCAAAATAGTCAAGACCTTCTCGTTGTCTATACCTTTTGATTACAAGTCTTGCCTTATACTTTTCAATTTCATTTTCGTCTTAAAGATCCATTTAGAACCCAAAGGTTTGTTTCTAGGAGGAAGATCAACCAATTCCCATGTATGATTGTTCAGTATAGATTCTATTTCACTATTGACTGCCTCTTTCCATGACAATGATTTCGAAGAAGACACAACTTCTTTAAATGTTTGAGGCTCATTTTCCAATAAGAAAGTCACAAAATTTGGTCCAAATGAAGTAGACGTTCTTTGACATTTACTACGTCTTGGATCATCATGGTTAAGTGTACTTTCTTTTGTTTCTTCCCAAGGTCATTTAGATCCTTCATCAATCGACTCACATTCCCTTTTATACGGATACATATTTGCAAAGAACTTAGCATTATCTGATTCTATAACCATATTATTATGAATATCAGGTTTTTTTTATTTATGAACCAGAAATCGATATGCTTTACTATTAGTCGCATATCCTATGAAAACACAATCAGCGATTTTCGGTCCTATTTTTACCCTTTTAGTTTTAGGAACTTGCACTTTTGCCAAGCACCCCCACACTTTGAAATAATTCAACTTGGGCTTCATTCCTTTCCATTTTTTTATATGGAATGGCTTGTGTTTTGCTATGGGGTACTCGATTTAGTATTCGGCTAGCTGGAAGAACGGCTTCCCCCCATAAGTTCTGTTGCAAACCAGAACTTATCGATAAAGCGTTCATCATTTCCTTTAATAAACGATTTTTTCTTTCTGCAATTTCATTGGATTGGGGCGTGTAAGGGGCCGTTGTTTGATGAATAATTCCATATTCTAAATATTATTTTTCAAAAGGAGATTCATATTCACCACCCCGATCACTTCTTATCATTTTGATTTTCTTATTAAGTTGTATTTCAACTTTATTTTGCATTGCTTGAATGCGCATATTGCTTTATCTTTACTATTAAGTAAGTAAATATAGCAATATCGAGTACTATCGTAAAGGTTATAAAATACTTCTTCCCACCGCGAGACGATATTGACTTCATGTCACAAATATTTGTGTGAATTAAGTCTAAAGAATTTGAATTCCTTTCAACCTACTTATAAGGATGTTTAACATACTTAGATTCCACACATACTTGACATTTTGATTTGTCACATTCAAACTTGAGCAATACTTCCAAATTAATCATTTTACGTAAGGTTTTATAATTGACATGACTCAAACGTATATGCCATAATTCATTTGACTTAAGTAAGTAAGACGAAGCTAAAATTTTATTATTATTTTCAACAACCATTACATTCAGCTTAAAAAGTCCCTCGATGAGATAATCTTTTCCTACAAACATTCTATTCTTACTTATTACAACCTTATCGGAAATAAAAATACATTTAAAACTATTCTTAACACAAAGTCCAATAGAGACTAAATTCTCCCTAATCCCGAAAACATAAAGGACGTTGTTCAACTACTTTGCCGAAAGTCATTTTGAGAAATATATTTCCACATCGTTCAATCTTCGCCTTTGAAGCATTTTCCATAGAAATCGTCTCATTGGGCCCAACAGGAGCATAAGAAGGAAAAGCTTCTCTAACAACACAAACATGGCGGGTGGCTCCAGAATCAATCTACCGCTCTTTAGGATTACCTACCAAGTTGCATTCGGAAAGCATGACACATAAATCATCAACATCATCATGCTTTTCAACCATGTTTGGTTGACCCTTCTTCTTGCCTTTTTTTGGAGCACGACACTCCGTAGATTTACGTTCAATTTTCCACAGTTGTAGCTATTTCCACTGAACCGCTTCTTTCTTGGGTTGTATTTCGGTCTAGAAGCCTTCTTCCTTTTGTTTGTTCTCTTCAACAACATTTGCTCTCATTATTGTTGAGTTTCCACGGCCTCTCTTTTGAGCAACTTTTTTGTCCTTTTCGATTCTCAACTGAACAATGAGATCTTCAAGGGACATCTCCTAGCGTTTGTGTTTCAAGTAGTTTTTGAAGTCCTTCCACAAAGTAGGCAACTTCTCAATTATTGTTGCTACTTGAAATACTTCATTGATGACAAGATCTTCAATGAAATTTCTGTTAGTAAAAATACTAAGGTTATTACTTTCAACATTAATATAAACTTGATTTATACCTTCAGCAAGGAGATCGTGAATAATTACTTGCAATTCCTGGACTTGGGTAATAACTGACTTGCTATCTACCATTTTGTAGTTCAAAAACTTTGCAGCAACAAAAAATTTCAACCCAGCATCTTCGATTTTGTATTTCTTTTCAAGCGCTGTCCACAGTTCCTTTGACGTTTTCACGGCACTGTAGATGTTATACAAAGCATCCTCTAGCCCCCTTAATATATAATTCTTGCAAAAAAAATCTAAATGGTTGCACGCCTCAATCACGAGAAAGCGTTCAGTTTCTGAAGTTTCATCGGACAACACAGGAACATCTTCCTTGATGAACTTCTGGAGACTTAGAATAGTCAAATAGAAGAACATCTTTTGCTGCCTACGCTTGAAATCAATCCCGAAATTTTTTTTGGATTTTTCTGCCAGTGCGAATGCTGCTGGTGTCGTTCGGTTTGTTGAGGCATTGGCAGTCACCATTGGAACAACTTGGTTCTCATTCTCATTAGTTATTTTTGTAAAAGAATGACACAAACGTTAAAAATCACGTAGATTTTAATATAGTACAAAACCACAAAGGTATACTCTTCCAGAAACAGTGAGTACAAATACATAAAATATATATTAAATTCCTTTAGCTTTTTAGTATACTGTATTTGTAAAATAATTCTGAAAATATAAATGAATATAAACAGAAATGAATGTAAACAGAAATGACAGAAACCCAATTCGAGCCCACTGAATTCATAGTGTTTCCTTAAGGAATTTAATCCCCTCCTAGTATCCAAAGGTTATGGATTATTTTCTCCCAGGATAGAATGAATTACACACTACTATAGTGGTGCTTCAAACCCCAGTGTTTCAGCGAACACAAAGTTCGATAGTAAATCACACTTACTTTTTGCTTTGTTTGATGCTAAAAGTATGCAGAAGAAGGAGAAGTAACTCAGAAAATCGTAGTAAAATTGTAAGCAGAATAGTGTTGTACTAATAGTCAAAGTTGGGCTGAAATCTAAAGAGGTGCAACTCTTTAGAATGGTTGTTTCTCTAAAACAGCTACATCATAAATGCCATTACATAAATGGCTATCTACTCAACATTTAAGAGGGGAAAAAAGAGGAAAAAATGATATGTAATTAATTTTCTGTTACAAAAACAGAAAACTGAAGTTTGGATAACTGAAATGGATTTAATATTAATATTCTATTATTAAAATAAATGAGGGTCGATTGGAAACAGCCTCTCTGCCCTTTCGGGTAGGGGTAAGACTTGTCTACATATTACCCTCCCCAGACCCCACCTGGTGGGAGTATACTGGGTAGTTGTTGTTGTTGTTGTTGTTGTTGTTGTTGTTGTTGTTGTTGTTGTTGTTGTTGTATTATTAAAATAAATATTTAAATCCAAATCTGAGGTGAGCGGGCGACGATGTGTGGCTTGCCTTCTTCTCAACTCTTTAAGAGCTAGAAGAAGAGCAATTGCTTATATACCCATAAAAACCCCTTCCTCTTACAATATGAGACAATATCCATATACCAAGAAAAACTTAAAATTTCACTTACAAATTTTATTTCCCTCCATTTTCTATTCACCCTCTTTTAATATATTTAATATATTAATTAAATATATTCAAAACCCAATAAGACTCAGATCAGCAAAATGCACTACAACATTCCAGACATTCAAATGTACCAAGCTCAACAAAACAATCACAATCTAAAGTTATATATACAGATTCTCCCGAGATCGTTGTAATTATGTAGGCATTGTACATAAACTATCTTTACCTGTAGATGTACATAAAATAGTGATTAGCCTGTAGCAGTTGAAAAGGGTTAATAACTACATATGAAAGAATATAAAGAAAGTTAGTGATACATATATTGAGAATGTAATTATTATATTTATATGTTAAGTTATTATTGTAGTTGCAGACTAGTTAGCATTATTGTAGGTAATCAATTAATGCTATTAATTAAAGTTACTTGAAATTGCCTCTTAACAGTAATTTAAATTTGTAAATATTTTTACGCCCCAAACATCTTACTTAGACTTGGATTGGGATTACATTTATCATGTGTTAGTGCTATAACAAAATTCTATTAAATAAAAGAAAAATATTTAATTTTTACTTTCCCGGATGGCATTCATGATATATAGCTCCACATGCAAGGATGATATTGTAAATACAGAATTTAGAAGCGTACCAGGAATATAGTTTAACAACTTGGCGTGTAACCATAGGACTTGTCTTGTGTGGAAAGATAAGGCGATATGAACACAAAAAGCTAAGCGGAAGCGTGAAAAAGAAAAAAAGGAAAATTAATTAAATAAAAGTCATTTTCCTGCTGAGTGGAAGTATACTTTTCTGCCCTTCATTAAAATAAAAATATTCTACACTCATATTTTTTTTTATTATAATGGGAATATGTTCATTTAATTTTGGATGTCGACAGAAATTGGATAGAGAGATAACAGACCGTGGCAGCAGACATTTCTACCACCACCACCATATTCCTTTCATCTTTCCTTTTACAGATTCTTTATAGATTAGTTTTAGTGTTTTCATGATATGAACCAAAACTCTTTTTATTATTAAGGGTATACGCATATTTACTCACAGAGAAATTACTTTTGAGTAGTGGCTATCTCTTGAAACTCCACAAGTACAAGCGTGTTATTTTTTATATTTTCATATTTTGAGAGTATTAAGTAGACATTCTACAGACTTGGGTGTCAAATTCTTTGTCTGTGGGATCGTAAATTTTTGTTGCTTTTATCTATGTCTCTGTGGTGTTTCTGACTTGATAACTAGAATTAATTATTTAATTACCTTTGGAAAATCTTGTTTTGGCCCATTGTTTCTTTTTTGAGCTTTGTTTTAGTAGCTTACTGGGTAATCTTGAGGATTCTTTCTTTGGCTTTTTGCTGTTTCTTTATCAATTCAACATTCCTCTAATTTGAAGAAGATAGCATCAAATTGACTTTCACTTGTTTTACTCTATATTCCTCATCATCGGTAGTGGTGTTAGGTTCAGTAAGCTGCTTATTATTGGTTGGATGAGTTTGATCCATGTAATTGGGTTCGGTTTGAAATTGGGGAACTTACTGTTGACTCTATGTTGGTGGTTAGTGTCATTGATGTCCATGAATTGGTTAAATAATGGTAGCAAGAGTTTGGTTGGTGATGGGGAGCAGATATTGATGAAATTGTGGGAAGGTATAGTAGAGGTGAGTGCTAAGATTTACCATTGTTACCCTCGGTATGTCGTAGGAAAAAAGTGGTGGAGGAAGCTTTTGATAGCATGGGTATTATTTTGGATAGTTGTATCTTTTTCAGTATTCTGGTACATGAGCACTCAAGCTTTTGACAAGAGAAAAGAAACACTTGCTAGTATGTGTGACGAGAGGGCTCGGATGTTACAGGATCAGTTCAATGTTAGTATGAATCATGTGCAGGCCATGTCCATTCTCATCTCTACTTTCCACCATGCCAGGAACCCTTCTGCTATTGATCAGGTCATAATTTCATCTGCATCCACAACAAAAGACTTTAACCATCCTAAATTATGGGTTTTAGAAGTTTGTAATTGTTCAAGTCTTAGTAACTTCTTAGCACTAAAATTATGGTGAACTCTAAATCATAAATTCTTGTGTTTTTTCTTGGTCACTTATATGTTGAACTCCATAGACTTGTTTTTTTCAATCAAATAAAAGTGAATGTCTAAATCTTTTCCTATTAGTCTTCAAGGTGTTCTTATAGCCTGTTTGGCCAAACTTTTGCAAAAAAGGCCAAAGGCACTTTTCTTCAAAAATATGTTTTTGTTTTCATAGTTGAAGTGTTTGACTAAGCTTTTAGAACTAAAATAAAAGTGCTTTTGAGTAGAAGTAGAAGCAGTTTTGGAGAAGCAGAAAAAGTAGTTTCTCCGTAAAAATACCTTTTTGAAAAATATTTTTGAGAAAATATACTTAAAAGCACTTTTTAAATGCTAGGCTAAACAATGATTGTTGCTCAGAAGTACTTTCTAAATTAATTAGCCAAAAACAAATCGCTTCTCACCCAAGAGTACTTTTGAGAAAAAGTATTTCTCAAAATAAGTTGCTTTTAGAAGTTTGGCTAGACATGCTATTAGTTTATGTTGCACAACTCTCCAAAATGATGCTACAACCGTGTCGGATCCTCCAAAAATAGACTATTTTTTGAGGATTCGACACACACCGGCAACATTTTCGGAGAGTCCGAACAACATAGCTATTAAATACATTGGGCCTATAGAACCAGCTTAGTAATCTTTCTAATTAATTCTCTAAATCGCCCGAAAACTCTGTGCTTGCAGGGTACTTTTGCAAGATATACTGAAAGAACAGCGTTCGAGAGGCCTCTTACAAGTGGGGTGGCATATGCAGTAAGAGTGCTCCACTCAGAAAGAAAAGAGTTTGAGAATCAACAAGGTTGGAGTATTAGGAGAATGGATACACTTGAACAAACTCCAGTTCACAAAGATGATGAGTATGATAGAGAGGGCCTGGAGCCATCACCAGTTCAGGCGGAATATGCCCCTGTTATTTTTGCACAGGATACTATTGCACATGTAATTTCTGTTGATATGCTCTCCGGAGAGGTAACTTCTTTGTTAAATCTTCCTAAGTGTTCTCTGAATATGCATTATTAGATCGCTAGATGTAGTTATTTTAAAATCTGCCACACACTCACGCATATGCAAAGGGAAGTACAAAGAGCAAGACCCTTATAAATGATTGTGCCAAACAGGAAGATCGCGAGAATGTTTTACGTGCGAGGGAATCAGGAAAGGGTGTTCTCACGGCTCCCTTCAGGCTACTTAAAACAAATCGCCTTGGAGTGATAAAGACATTTGCAGTTTACAAAACTGATCTTCCTTCTAATGCAACTCCAAATGAAAGGATCCAAGCAACTGACGGGTATTGCCATCTGCTTTATACAATCACTCATTGACTACTCAACTTTGGAATATGTTACCCCTTACATAGTGGGAATGGAATCTAAAAACTGCAGGAGAAAGATAATGATCTTGTTCAGCATTTTAGAATTTCACATTTTGGAGTATGCTAATATTCTGGAATACTTATCAAGTAGGAAATTCATGAAGCGACCTGATGACTTCTCGTGACCAAATTATGTGAGCTAATTAAGTGACTATTTTATAAGCTTCTTTCCTTTCGAAGCAGGTATCTTGGTGGAGTCCTTGACATTGAGTCACTTGTAGAGAAGCTTCTTCAGCAGCTTGCAAGCAAGCAAACTATCCTTGTAAATGTGTATGACACAACTAATATCTCCCACCCTATTAGCATGTATGGTTCAATTGTGTCAAGTGATGGTGTGGAGCATGTCAGTGCCCTCAACTTTGGGGATCCATTTAGAAGGCATGAGATGCGTTGCAGGTGATTTTGTGCTTTCATCATTGGATGTCTTCTTTGTGTATAATCATGGTTCCTGTCATTTTTCACTTAACTGGATATGGGCACTAAAGATTTGTGGAGGCTCAATAGATTTGAATTTAAGATTGAATCCTCCGAGATTGCTACTCTTTTTTTCAGATTCAAACAGAAACCGCCATGGCCTTGGCTAGGCATCACAACTGCGACAGGAATTCTTGTAATTGCATTGCTTATTGGGCAAATATTTCATGCAACAATAAACAGAATAGCCAAAGTTGAGGATGATTATCATGAGATGATGGTGCTGAAAAAGCGTGCTGAGGATGCTGACGTTGCAAAATCACAGGTAAATATTATTTTTCTTTTCTTTTTGCTAAATACTTTTATCCAACACTTGTTATAGGTTATGACCTAAATTGACCTCTATCTTGTAGTTTCTCGCTACTGTTTCCCACGAGATCAGGACCCCCATGAATGGTGTTCTTGGTGAGTCTCAAACTTTGCAATTTGCTGCGTCATTACTCTTAGTATATTTTAGAGGATATCGGAGTATTAGGATAAACATGTATACACTGTTGCACAGGCATGCTTCATATGCTTATGGACACCAATCTAGATGTGACACAACAAGATTATGTCAGTACAGCTCAGGCCAGTGGTAAAGCTTTAGTTTCACTAATAAATGAGGTTTTGGACCAAGCAAAGATAGAATCTGGTAAGCTTGAGCTTGAGGCAGTCTGTTTTGATGTGAGAGCTACTCTGGATGAGGTTTTGTCGCTCTTTTCAGGGAAATCTCAAGAAAAAGGAGTTGAGGTACTCCACACCTTAGACTTTCCATTTATTAATACTATCTTCTTTTTCCTATTGTGATCTAATTATTCTTTTTCTTGAGTGCAGTTGGCAGTTTACATCTCTGATAAGGTTCCCGATGTGCTCATTGGTGACCCTGGACGGTTTCGTCAGATTATCACAAACTTGATGGGAAACTCTATCAAAGTAAGTTCTCATATCTCTTCAACTTTACTCCCAGGAAATATAGCAGTGACAAAGAGTTGACTTAGCTAGGAGATAAAGGGAAAGCGAAATAGGAACACTACTCTCTAATTGAGTTTAAAACTGGACTTGATAAATGAGTTTGTGCATTTTTTCAACCCCTCTACAGGGATTCCCTTTGCTACCATGGTGACTCGAACCGCAACCTCAAGATTGGAGGTGGAGTGTGCTTACCACTTGAGCAACTCTCTTGTCAAGAAATATCTAAAAATTTTAAAGATCCATCCGGTGTTTTTCTTATGTAGGAATTAACAGAATGCGTTGCAGAAAAAAGGAAGTAACTAGTGCAGTCAATAACGTGCTTTTGTCATGTTCTGCTTATTAAGTTACCAAAGTTGCGCCCGATTTTAATGAGTCTCTTATAGCATATGTATATCACTCACTATGACATATATATACATTATGTATATATATGTCATATATCAGGGATGTTGTCTCTATATACTTGATATGAGTCATTCTAGTCGATCCCCAACTTGCTTGGGACCAAGACACAGTTGTTATTGTTGTTGTATCGGAGATAAACAAGCATCTAAAGGATTCTAAAAAGATATTGTGCTGCCCACTTAATTTCCTTGCAATTTTAGTTTGTAGGCTTAGATTGTTTGGCAGTGTATCAACACCAACTTTTGGTAAACCAACTCTCACGTGTGTAAATGTGCATTCAAGTCCACTATTGGGCTACATGTGCTGGAGAGTGCGGGAGATATGGAACGACTCATTAAGGCCAGGAGGGTGCACAAATATATAATGACCTAAGTTGCTCCGACACAGCAGTTTAGGTGCGCACCCGTGTCGACACGACACTAGTATGGGTGTGGGTATGAGATCCGTACCGGGTCTGGTCAAATAACTTTGGGTATTTTGACCATGTCAGACGGAAAAATTCGAGACGAAATATAATTTGATTCCTGAAATAAGAACTAAAAGTAAGAAAAATTTGAAGAAAATAGCGTACCTTATCTAGGAAATCAATCCTTTACTTATTTACAACTTGAGAATAAGAAAGAAATCCACACTTTTGAAGCTATACAAGTACTCCAGAAAATTTCTGATAATTAAGAGATATTTTTATACTTTTATATTTTTGAATTGTTTTTTAGCCAGATCTCTAGCACCCGTATCCTTACTAGTGTCCGTATCCCCGAATCTTCGAATTTATATCTCGAAGGATCCAATCTCTAGATCTACACCCGTGTCAGACATCCGCACCTGTGTCTGAGCAACTTAGATAATGACTCACATTGATATGCACAGTCAAAAAAGAGTTTTGGACTTCTGCTGATGTATATAGTTAAACATTGCAATATATAAGGGCATCTAAGGGGGTAGTTCTGGGTCCTCCACCCCACCTTAGGTTTGGGTTGGATGATCATACTTTTCACACTCTCTAAAGTATAATGTCTTTTTGCAGTTCACCGAGAAAGGTCATATATTTGTGATGGTCCATCTTGTCGAGGAAGTGATAGAGTCATCTGAGGAGTTCAATATGGAATCGTTGTTAAAGAACACTTTGAGTGGATTGCCTGTAGCTGATAAACGACAGAGCTGGAGAAATTTTGTAGCTTTCAATCAAGAAGGATCCGCTTCTTTCACATCTTCCTCGCTGGGCCAGATCAATCTGATAGTTTCAGTAGAAGACACTGGTGTAGGAATTCCTTTAGATGCTCAATCTCGTATATTCACCCCATTCATGCAGGTTGGTCCTTCTATTGCTCGCATCCATGGAGGAACAGGTATTGGACTTAGCATAAGCAAATGTTTGGTTCAACTGATGAAGGGTGAAATTGGATTTGTAAGTTTGCCCAAAATTGGATCCACCTTTACTTTTACTGCTGTTTTCACCAATGGCCGCTGTAATTGGAATGAGCAGAAAAGCCAACAAATCAACAATCCATCAAACTCTGTTTCTTCAGAATTCCATGGCATGAGAGCCTTAATTGTTGATCCAAGAACTGTCCGTGCTAGGATCTCACAGTATCACATGCAACGACTTGGAGTTCATTCTGAAGTGGTTTCAGATTTGAATCATGGTTTGTCTTACTTAAGAACTGCCATTAGGGTCACAAATATGATCCTCATTGAACAGGAGGTCTGGGATACTGATTTGGGAATGTCAAGTCTCTTTGTCAAAAACTTGAGAAATATCGATGCTAATGACCCTCCTAAACTATTTATTTTAGCTAACACGATAAATTCTAACCGAGTTGGTGTAGCCAATGGTTTTTCTAGTCCATTTGTCATCATGAAGCCGCTAAGGGTGAGTATGCTTGCTGCATCGCTCCAACGTGCGATGGGTGTTGGTAACAAAGGGAATTGCACGAACGGAGAGCTCTCCGGTTCTTCTCTTTCCAAGCTCCTTCAAGGGAGAAAAATTTTGGTTGTGGATGACAATAATGTGAACCTTAGAGTAGCTGCTGCTGCGGTGAAGAAGTATGGTGCTGATGTTGTCTGCACAGACAGTGGAAAAAAGGCAATCACTTTCTTAAAACCACCTCATCGGTTTGATGCATGTTTCATGGATATTCAGATGCCAGAAATGGATGGGTATGTTTCTTAAGAAATGCTATGTTATGTATTTAGAGCCGCTAATTTATATTTTCCTTGCTTATTTTTGCATAACCATGAGCTTCTGCAAGCTCCAATCATAGCAATTCCTTTATCGCACTTTCTGCTCTGCACGAGTATGCTTTAGAGAAGCCCTGTTAAATGTTTGACAAATTAAATTGCTTTTAAGCTGATGGTAACAATATAAAATTCAATAACAGGTTTGAAGCTACAAAGAGAATCCGCGACATGGAATCTGATATCAATAGCCGTATCCAACTTGGACAACTTCCTGTTGAAGCTTATGGAAATGCTTCAAGCTGGAAAGTGCCCATTTTGGCCATGACTGCTGACGTGATTCAAGCTACAAACGAACAGTGTCAGAAATGTGGAATGGATGGTTATGTGTCTAAGCCATTTGAGGCTGAGCAACTTTATCAAGAAGTGTCACGCTTTTTTCACGTCAAACCAAATCAGAATAGCTGAAGTTCAGTAGAAATGCCATTTTCTTCATGGTGCCCAAACTTGATTATTACTGCAAGTTAAGAGTGCGAATCTCCGAAACATAACAGACAAAGTACATAAAACTTCAAGGATTGCTTTTGGATTCTTTGTTGGGGTCTGATCTGACATCTTATAAGGTTGAGGAGCAGAGAACTTGGATGTAACCACTTGAACTTCTGCTTCTCTCATCAAGAAAAAACCTTTCTTAAAGAGTTGTCAATCCTTTTGATGGCTAGTCTCTTGAGGAATGGATGATGCTTGTACCATAGAGCTAGTTGATATAGGAAGAAACATTGTTTGTCAACAGAAATACGTTTTGTGTGTACATTTGTCAAATCCTATAGGGCACATAGGAAATTAGTCATAATAGGTAAAAGGTGATGGATTATAATAAGCAGCGGAAGCAATTCCAATATCAAAATCACATGTATCTAGACAATTAGCGTAAACGAGATTTCATGGGTTACCTCTTCAAGCGTGAACATATCTCTTCTACTATGTGAGCCTTAGGTTCCATAACTTCTCAATGGAATCTTCATCACCCGCACAATCGTGATCCTCGAACGTTCCACGGTCTTCTACTGTGTTACCCAAATAATACCGGAAATAACAATTTCGTGTGGGCGAAATTTCTAGGAAAACATGGCTGAAAATTTCAGCCATCATGCACTACTCAATTTAGATGGAAAACCTTATGTATTTATATCACAAGTTTTAAGGGTTAAGACCCTTTTCCAAAACTTGTTGGGTTTTCTCTTCCACCAGAAAAAGGATTCCTTTATTTCCTATTATTTAGGCACAGTAGGGACCGCCGAATTTAATTAACAAGGCTCCAATTATGGAATTAATTTCTAATTTTCGAAATTAATATCGACCATAATTAATTACGAATTATTCCACTAAAAATTCGTAATTGCACTCTTTATCCAATTATGAAATTCATCCATAAAATCTTATTAACTCTCCATGTTAAGACTCAGATACTAATCAAATAAATTAAATTACTGACGATTTAATTTATTGATTATTTCCTTTAGACTTTCGTTTAACTTATTTCATGTGTCAGATACAAAATTCACCGGCCGGGTTTACACATGAAAACTTCTAAGCTTTAATAAAAGTGTATCATCAATCTCTAAACCGAGACATGAATTCAATCAACTAATTATTACTTTGTCAATGTATATTATTATTGTTATCCAATTTACTAGGCATATCGACCCACGAAAGAATTTCGTCTTTTACTAAAACAAAACAATAATACTATACACACCTAATAATAATTATATCAATATTAAGAGTATAAGTACATTTAATGGCTAGAGAGTTTATTTTATTAAGTCAGTATAAAATATTTATCTCTTCATGCTCCGGTCAATACATACAAAATGTACTATCACAAGAAGTTGGAACTAAACCATTTTCATAATCATGATAAATTATTTTTAATCTTTTGCTACAATCATTCCTGATGGTTTGTCCAATTCATCATTAGATCGTGAACTCAAACTTTATACTTATAAGAACCGATGATTTAATGATTTAATGATTTAATAATTGATGTAATCATGGGATATTTGTTTCTTATTGATAGTTGATTGAGATTATCTGAATTTTTTGGGGTAAACCCTAGAAAAACGCAAAATATGTTTTTGACCGAATAGCCGGTATTTTCGGAGATCAGGGAACTTGATGGACTCCGATTGCGCTGAAATTTGGTGAGTCTACCGGAAACGATGTGGTGAGAAAAACTCACTGCTCTTGGAGTGAGCCATGGTAGTTTTCGACGTTTTGAGGTCGTTTGGACTTTATTTTGGATGTTTTTCTATTTTCTGAAAATTATTTCTTAATAATTTTAATTTCTTTTTAATTCAATGGTGGTGGAGGTGACTCCCCATGGTCCCCGTGATTAAATACTAGTCATATAATAGGTTTACACATTGGCTATTAGCAAATAGACGTGTTGTTGTATTAAATTTAATAATAAATGTGTAGGATTTTAATTGACTAGGTCTTACAAGGTATAATTGATATTGTGTGATGATATAAATATTTTGTAAGAAAGTAAAATTCTCTATTTGATATCCTGGATGACTAATGATTGGAGCGTTTGGCATATTTGTGCATAAAAAAAATTCTCAAATTTAAGTTTATGTTTTCATGCCTTACGCGATTACTAGTTTGGATTTTCGATGAAGAATTTTGTTCTTTGATTGGAGGTTCTAATTAAGTGAAATATGACGGTATTTTGTATAAGTTTTATATTGTTGCTATGACTTTTTAAGGTACGGTCTACCATAAAATAATTTTATGAGCTAAATATATATTCACTTGTAAATTGAGAATTTTATGAATAATAAATAGTTACCGCTGAAGTGGTTTGTTTATTTGAACTCATGAAAAATTCTTAGTAAATTTGTACATGTGAAATTATATCTATTCATGGATTGAGCATTATGATTAATAAGTAGGATCCACAAAATGGTCTACTTATTTGAGTCATTGAAATATGTTTAATATACCATGTGAAAATTATCCTTGAGAAATCTAGGTTAATGGTGGAGGTTCTTAACTAGAAAAAGAGTTTTATCTTTGGGTACTAGTGAAACTAACTCCACCCATAAGAAGAGATATTGGGGTTTTCACCGAACGGGAGAAAATATTATATCTCGAATTCTTATGTGTTTAATAAAAGAATAATTTATTGCAAAAAGGAGATATTATATATCCTAGAAATAGGAATAACATAATATATGCCTCGAGCTCATAGTATAATTATAAGGAGAATGAAAATCAATATCATATATATTTTAATTCATGAGACTACTTAAAACGGGTATTCTCCGAGTTTGGTTACAGGCTGGTGGTCATGAATTTGACGGATTTCGATTGACCTGAAACTTGGTAGGTTCATTAAAAACGATCTAGTGAGAAAAACTCACTGCTATGCAGTGGATCATGTTATTTTTTGGCATTTTGAGGTCGTTTAGATGGATTTTCAAGCAGTTTATTTATTTGAATTTGTTATAAATATGAAAAATTATTCTTTATATATAGGCTATATTTGTGTTAAATCTGAAACATGTGATTTAACTTGATATGATATATATGAAGAATGCAAATCACATGGATTTAATCCTAACTACGCCAAAAAATAATTTATTCGAATTTGGTCCAGTTTTAGCGATCATGCATTTCACGATCTCCAAATGATCTGAAATTCGATAGAATCATCGAGAACGGTCATTTAAGAAGAACTCACTGCTTTGCAGGGAATCACATTGTATTTTGACGATTCGGGATCGTTTAGATGAGTTTTTTTGGAGGTTTAAAGGATTAAAATGTGATTTACATACGAAAAGTCATTCTTTCTATCATTTTATTTATGTATAATCTGGAACATGATAACACATGTTGATTTGACATGAATTGATATATGATAAAAAAATGTACAGGTCATGTTTTAAATTCTTAAAAAATGCTTAAAATGATATTTTTTCAAATTTGGTCGCAACTTTTGGAGATTGTGACTTTAACAATCTCCGATTGATATGCAATTTGGTAGATTTATCAGAAATAGTTCAATGAATAATCACTGCTATGAAGTGTAAAACATTAATTTTAGTATTTTAAGACTGTTTAAATGGGGTATTGAGCATTTTTTCAAAAATTGTGGAACTTAATACTCAGAGAAAAGTTTATGGTTGTGATAAAGCGGTGATAGAAATTAACCCCTATGGTCTCCATTTTTTATTTATAGTGAGATAGTAAATTTACGCGTTGACATTAGGCCTTCCTTCATATCGGATAAATTTATTATGAACTCACTGGATATAGTTACTAGTTATCGATAATCTATGTTAGCTCTCCATCTGAGTTTAAGGGTTAAATCAATTCTGTAGCTAAAATACAATCATGATTAAATGATGATAGAATTATATTTCTATGGTCTTTTACTATTAATTTCAAGTGAGTAATAAATTTACGCGTTGACATTAGGTCTTCCTCCATATCGGATAAATTTATTATAAGCTCACCAGGTGAAATACTAGTAATTGATATTGTGTACTTACTCTTCATCTGAGTATACATGTTGGATCCATGGAACTAGAGCTATTAAAAATGATGTTCACTTGACTTAAATTAACAACATACTCTCCATATGAGTTGGGTCTGTTTTAATTATTAGAGTGAATAATCTGGCATTGCATATGTATGTTGCATGAGTAGTTCTTTTCCCATCGAAATTTATTATTCAAGATGCATGTATGTATATAAATATTGAATGCAGTCTGAATTTTACTATTCAGTGTTTTGACTTATTATGATCTATTTAATATTTTTATTTCAACTCCACAATGATTTACGCAACTGATCGTATTACTTGTTAAATTTTTTGTAGTGATAAGACATTAATTTTAAGGATGCAATATATGTACTTTTGTTAGAATGAATTTAATTCCGGTTTCTAGGCAAAATAAGAGATGGATATTTGTTGTATTTTTCAAATAACTCTTGAGTTATTGAGCTTAATAAATATTTTATCTCTTGTGGTACATGAATGCATGACCTTGTTATTATATATTGATATCTCTCCTGAACAGAACAATATTAGTCTACCTCATAAGAGAATATGTTCTTCAAAATTGAGTAAAACTTATCTGTGCACTTTTGTCTAAGTCATATTAATCTGGATAGAATTTCAAGTTGGTCAAGGATGGACCTTAAGGTTCATTGAAAGTAGAGGCACTACCAACTTGTGGATCCTATTTGGAAAGAAATTTTGACTAAAAATATTTCCTTTTAAAAGGAAATAAAACTAGTGATAAGTTAGAATGAATCCTTTCTGATTCGTATGGTTAAATGAACATACGCGTAAGAGATAGATTTTGAGTATTTTGTGACGTTCATAAATGATTACTCAAAATATTAATATATTTAGTTGATGCACTGTAAGTCTTAATGAATTAAGTAATTCACGATTCTTAAGACTTAAAACGGAGAAGCATCAAAGAAATATATTAAGTTACTACAATTTGATTGTAGTAGCGAGCACATCTCTAAAAAGTTCTCTTGTACATATCAGAATAAGGGATTACATCTCGATTGACTACACTGTAAACTTCATAATAGAGTGGTGTAGTAGAAATATGAAATAAGTCTCTTTTGGATATGGATAGACTAATGACGTGTTATTCAAATTTACCTTATTTATTTTTGGAATGTTTCCTGAAAACTGCAAATTACATTCTGAAATTTAGCTTCTTCTAAGTTAGTATCTGGGACATCTATAGAACTGTGGATTGAATGTAAGCTCGGTCTGTGGCATGTTCAGATATATGATTGTCCCATATATGTGCTGAAAGGGAAAACAGATATGTAAGTTGGAACTAAGAATTGATAGGTGCATGTTTATCGAATATCCAAGAAAACGAATTGAACTTTATTTTATTGTCCTAAAGAAAATAAGGCAGTTGTTAAAACAATTGCATTTTTCCTAGATAAGGACTGTTTAATAAAATATGTTCCTAGAAGTAAATCATTTTTACAGGAACTGGGCAAAGAAATAACTAGATGTTCAAGAACATCAAAACCCACACGTCAGAATTGACGTTCCATTACATTTATATAGTGGGAAAACGTTAATAGACATGATATGCCTTTATCGAGTGGGAGTGATGTTTGAACATTGAACACTACAGTAAGAAGCTACTAATATTTCAATGTCGTGAGGTAATGAAGGTAATATTAGTAGTACTTCATCGTAGTAGGAGAAAGATAAATCAAATTATAGTTCAGCGTACATTCTTAGGATAGTTTCGGTAACAGGATCCCTGAAGAGTTTAATACAAAACTAGATAGTTACGACAAAGCACTACTGGACAAATATTGCATCAGATATAACTTGGCAAGATTTATGAACAAAACCTTATTTGGTGAAGACTTTTAATAGTTATGTAAAAGAATGCCTGAGAAAGTTGTAGATGCATGGATATGAGTCTAAGTGGGAGATTGTTGGGGCATATACTATTAACCATGCATTTGGATATAGTATATTCTAATAATTATTATGGTTAAAAGTCTAAGTGAGAGATTGTTGGGATATATACATGGGTTTGGTTTAAATATAGTATTTATTATGAAATAATTATTTATTCAGTTTTAATAAAGTTTTAAATAGATCATATAATAGTCTGTGTCCTTTGCTTATATCGTATTTTAAGACCAAGGTTCTTACCTCAAGTCATTTCCCCTTAAATCCCTCCTTCATTCCCTCTAAATATCTCCAAAAAAGAGCAGCCATGGATGAAAATAGTCCCACCTTCGCGAACAAGTCGATTTAAAAACATTCTGCCCAGGGGTATTTTTCTTCTATGTGATCGCAGCCCCAGGCTCGCGATCGCGATGCAGAAAATTCCAGCTCCACATTTTTTACCCTATGCAAACGCATAAAAAACCCTGCGAATGCAATGACGTATTTCCTCTAAACTTTGCGAACTCGGGCCACTAGCCACGAACGTGAAAAGCTAATGGCTTGACCCTCAATTCTTCCTATGCGAACGCATATGGATCAATACGATCGCTAAGCTTTACCTGATGAACCTTTGCGATAGCAACTCCTGAACGTGAACGCATTGAACAAAATTTCCTGCCTCACAGACTACTTCTATACTATCGCGACATCACCCCGCAATCGCAATGACCAAATTTTGTGCAACGTAATGACTGAAAACCTGCAACTCCCAAGTGCCAAAATTGGTCCGCTTGACTATCCGAAACTCACCCGAGGCCCCTGGGACCTCAACCAAAATCACCAAAACATCCTTAAGCATCACCCAAACTTGTTCCAATCATCAAAACACCTCAAACAACATCAAAACCATCAAATTACATCAAATTCAAGCCTAAGTTTTTCTAAAACTTCCAAAACACGCTTTTGATAAAAAACCCGACCAAACAACATCCGAATGACCTGAAATTTTGCACATACAACTCAAGTCACTTAACAAAACTACATCAACTCTCAGAATTCCATTCTGATCCTTTGATCAAAATCTTACCTATCAATGGGAAATCTCCAAAATACTAACTTTGCCAATTCAAGCCTAATTCTACTCCAGACCTCCAAAATCACTTCCGATCACACTTCTAAGTCACAAATCATCCCATGAAGCTAACAGAATCATCAGAATCCATATCCATCTCTCTAACACATAGGTCAACATCCAGTTGACTTTTTCAAACTAAGCCTTCCTTCAAGAGACTTAGTGTCTCATTTCCTTCAAAAAATCATTCCAAGCCAATTCGATCATACAAAACACTGATAATGAAGCATAAAGAAGAAGAAAAGGGGGGGAAATAGAGTAACTCATGAGACGACGGGTCGGGTCGCCAAAGCGCCGCAACATTTTTTAATGAATATATATATATATATATATGTGTGTGTGTGTGTGTGTGTGTGTGTGTGTTGCATGCGGCAACAAATATTATATTGGATCAGTCGCCGCAACAAATATTATATTGGATCGGATTGCACGCTGCAACATATATTATATTGGATCAGATTGCACGCCGCAACAGATATTACATTGGATCGAGTTGCATGCCACAACAGATATTATATTGGATAGGGTTGCACACCGCAACAGATATTGTACATATTGGATTGGGTTGCACTCCGCAACATCTATAGTATGTTTATTGGATGAGGTTGCACGCCGCAACAGTTATATATATACTTATGGATCAGGTTGCACGCTGTAATAGTAGCATGATTATGTTATTTTAGATATTGCATTGATCCTTCATATTTATTGTTTTCTGCTAAGTTAAATTGTTCCCCCGAAGCATGTACCCCCTCCCTTTTAACTGCTTATTACTTGTTTATTTCCACCATATATGATATAAATGCACATCTCTATCTGGAGTCTGGTCCTAGCCTCGTCACTACCTCGCCGGGGTAAGGCCAGACACTTACCAACACATGGGGTCGGTTGTGTTGATGCTACACTCTGCACTTATATGCAGATATCAGAGCAACTTACAGTGCGCAACAGTAGACAGGGAGCCATCCTTCAGTCCATGGGATCCCGAGGTAGTTCTGCTGGCGTCCGCAGGCCCGACATCTCTTCTTTATGTTTTATGCACTATTTCTTTTTGTACCGAGACAGAGTTTTATTTCATTGTTCAGACTCTTGTATTTAGCACTCTTAGATAGTCCGTGTACTTTGTGACACCAAGTGTTGGGTAGAGACATGTTTGATCTTTTGTATGTTTGTTTTCTATTTATTTGAACGTCCGCTAAATTTCATATTCTGCTGTTATTTAATTGTTTATCACTTGTTAAATGCAAGTTGTTAAAAAGGCTTAAAACAAAGGAGTTAAAGATTTTTGAATTTCATTGCTTGCTTAGCTTTCACGAGTAGGGGCCATCACGACTCCTGAAGGTGGGATTTCCGGGTCGTGACAATAACTATCTTGAAGCCTTTTTATGAAAGCAAAGCAACAGATATTAAGTTTTTCTTCATATCAGGAACATAATACACATTCAATAATGTCAACTTCTGGCGGGATGTGAAGTTAATCTCAATGCTTCAATTTCCAGCAACATTTGCCGCAACATGGTTTCCCATCAAGACTTGTTCAGAATCTTTCACTTCCGCATATGTCTTAAACATCTTCTTGTCATAATAGACATGAATAGTAGCACCCAAATCTAGCCACCAGTCTTGAGTATTTTTAGCAACGGTATCCATATTCAATTCGGTGACCATACCAATTTGCACTGCAGAAACCATGGCAACCAGTCCTTGGGCAGAATTTTCTACTATGTTTGCTTTTCAGAATTTCCAGATTTTTCTATCTTTCCAGGCTTTTTTGTATTTTCTGCATTGAAATTTAGTCCTGTCGTTCTATATCTATAATCCCGAATCATATGACCTTTCTTCCCACAGTGATGGCAACTAAAGTTCTTTCTCTTTTTAAAAGAAGACTTTTCGGAATTTTTTATATTTTTGTACCCACTGCATGAACCATTCTGATTGACAAAATTGACTGAGGAACTCAAGGGCTGCTAATAGCACCACAAGCACAAGTCTCACTTTCAGTTTGAATGTGAGTACGAAATTATTCCACAGTGATTTTGTCCATTGAATGTAGGATTTTATTTCAATAGTCATTCCAGGAGGAAGACAATTTCGAAAGAATAACACCTATTTGAAGTGCATCGGGAACTTTAACTTCAAGATTACTTAGTTTTGATACTAAGATTTGCAGTTCTTGAATCTGACCCATTATGGGCCTCGTATAAAGTATTTTAGTTTCATAGTACTGTAAAGCCAGGAATTTGTCGAAACCTCATTTTTCATTCTGGTATGTAATTTATATAGCGGTCCAATCCCTTGGTGACTTTAGATTGTAGTAGAGATCATAGAGTCGATCTGTCAAGGTATTCAGAATATGACCGCGACATAATAGTTCATCATGTTCTCGTTTCTTTCTTTCTTCCTTGACTGCATCAGAATCTTCTGTCGTGGGCTCAGACATCATAGGCAAGGCAAAATCTAGAACTTAGTAGATATTGAGAGTAGATTGCAAGAATAACATATTGTCTCTCCAGGGGGTAAACAAAAAATGGCTTTGAGGCGTCAAAATCGTTCGTCCTTAAAGAGTTATCGCATGTATGTTAATTTAGGGAAATACAAACGATTCTCTTCAGGATACAACAAAGCGTGCAACAATACTTGTGATTTTCTATATTCACTTTGTTGGAAGAACTTCTATTTATAGAGCAACCATCGGACTTTTAAAAAATAATGTGTTCTTTCACAAATAGACGCATCTGTTTATTCAAATAAATTTAAAATTTAATTTTCAAATAAAATAAATTTATTGTAAAAATAAATAAAATATAAGTTATTTATTTAGATCCGACCCGGTCCATGCCCAAGCCCAAATCTCTATAAATATATATGTGGGACAAGTCCCACTCTTTCCAACTTTATAACAAACTATCCTTCATCTTCGTATCAATAGCAGCGAAATAATTATAAGACCACAAGTACTGTTCCTGGTATCCTTTCTCATGCTGTTAAATTGCTTTTCAATGAGCTTGGTCAAATTCATCGATTTATTTGTCCTGGTGAGATTATCAATATCCTTTAAGTGATTTATGAAAGTTCATAATATGTGAATGGAAAATGACTATGTATCTGCTATGTTCCTCCTTTTGTTTAGCGAAGCTAGATCGATGCAACTTTGTACGTAAGTGGTGTATATGCAGTATGCTTGCCATTCTTCTGCTTTAAGACACAATGAGTGTTCATTTAAAGAAAATAATGACGTCAAGCATCTACTATGGCTCATGCTGTTCATCTTTTAATTTCTTTAGAAATTTGACAGGAATAGCTATGATTTTTACCAGATTTTTGAAGAAAGAATATAATGACAATTACCAAAATTAATTAACTTTATTTCTATGTTATGAGTATTTATTACTGTATAACAGGAATATACGTATGCAATTACATTTGTCAAAATAAACTTTTTTTTTTGCATTTTAGCATGTTTCTATTCTTTGTAAGAATCCCTTTACTAGGTTGGGCAAGCTTTGATGCTCCTACTCCCAAGAAGTTGCTGGTCGGGATCGTGGAACTATCGCTCGAGAAGTAAGAAGCTAATTCTTTATTATTTTTCCTTTGGGGCTGGATAGCAGTAGATATGATTGGACAATGAGATTCTATCATTACAAAGAAAAATAGGGAAAAAGCAGGGAACATTTCACATTAGAACAATTGGCCTCCATACTTTTAATTTTATAGCTCATATTTCAATTTACAATCAACGAATCCATAAATAATAGGCTAAGATTCAACAACCAATTTCAATAGGTTCTAAAAATTACTATTTAATTTTTAAAAATGATTCCTCAGGCTTTAAAATTAATTTTCAAATCAGTAATTGTGACTCAAATATGGGGGATTTGCAGCCGTACCCTATAATTATGCCCCTTTTAACCTATACCCTATGTTTAAAAACTATTGATTTCGTAACCAACTAACAAAAAATTCATAATAATATGACCATTATACCTCTTCCAAAACATAGAAAAGATGCATCAAGCATACCCAGATTCGAATTCCATTGTCATATCTCCTCCATCACTTCGTCTCTCATGAGTCGCATATCGCAAACCAGATTTGAACCAGATTCAAATTCCAAATTCAAAATTACAAAATACATTATAAGTATTCAAATTCATCTAATTTTGATTGATTGAAGTTGTTTGACAAACTTCACTGGTATGCTGAATTTGCATTCTAAATTTGTTTGACTTTTTATTCTAACATTCTAATACGACAAATATGCTGAAATTTTTGGTTTATTTTCTAAACAAGCTGAAGTAATTTAGTTCATATCTAAAAAATTCAACAAAACGAGTTATATGAGTGTTAACATTGTTTATTTGCTAAACAAGCTGAAGTTGTCTAGTTCAGATTAAAATAATTCAGTAAAACAAGCTGAAGTTTTCCCCTACACTGGTTATATATTAAACATAAAATAAATTTTATATTGCAAAAAAACTTAAGAATTAGTTGCTGAAGATGTCCTCCTAAATTGGGTAAGAAAAACATAAACTAAAATTGCATATTGCACAAAAAACGTCAGCATAGTTACCGAAGTTTTTTAGTTAGTATTTAAAAACTTCAGCAGGAAGAGTGGAAGTTTTCTTCCTACACCGGGTAAAAAAAAATAAAAAATGAAACTATATATTGCACAAAAAGCTTCAGCATATGTGCTGAAGCTTTCAGTTAATCTTTAAATACTTAAGCAAGAAGAGCTAAAGTTAATCATTTCCTGCTATTTTTCGATTTTTAATAGAATTAATATTAAAAAACACACAAAAAACTTAGAACAAAATCTGAATATTTCATTAGACATTAAAAAAGATAAATTAAATTACATAAATAACAAAATAACATAAATAACAAAACCAAAAACTAATCGTCCCTGTCATCATCATCATCGCCGTCGTCACTACCAGATGGACGAGCATCTTCATCAACAAAATTATCAAATCTTGCATACATCACAAGCGTATCAAGCTTGTTGTTGATATCATCCATCTCTCTGTTGTACTTGTTATAAATTTTAATAGGAGGTGGATTCCTAATTTCAAATACTTGGATCATCATACAAAACATGTTCTACGTAATAAGCACATACCATTCAATACTTTCCTAAAGAAAACTAGTGAAGTAGAAAATATTGATTCAACCATATATGTACTAAAAGTATTGTCACACCTCCTCTTTACGCTACATCCCGCGAAGAGCGTAGATAGGAAAATTTTCCAATTAAAGGACAATTGAAACAAATTTATTTATTTAAAAATCAGAGTCGCCACTTGGGATAATTATTGGTGTTCCAAGTCACCGGTTTAAAATCCCGAATCGAGAAAGATTTGACTTTGAATTATAGTCCGCAAATCAGAAATCCGGGTAAGGAATTCTGTTAACCCGAGAGAAGGTGTTAGGCATTCCTGAGTTTCATGTTCAAGCACGGTCACACAACTGTTATATTCAGCTTAATTATCTGATTTTAATACATTTTAAACCTATGTGCAATCTTTAGCTTTCACCGCTTTTATTCATTTTTAGAAATATTGAAACGTTGTTAAAACACTTCTTGAACCACGTCACATATATGCACCCGAGGTCTTCGACATATTTTAACATTGTTGAAATTTAGATTTGGGCCACATAAATGCGCACCCGAGCTTAGGAAGGTATATTATTTAATTAACGCGCCTAAAGCAATTACGCATTTTTAAATTTTCGAGGGCCATGAAATTTTGCTAAATGGCACAACTCGGATTCAAGGTTAAGTTGAACTAACTAAAAAGCGGGCCCCGTAATTGAAATTTAATTTAGCGTGGTGCCCCTCAATCCTATTTTTAAAAGTTTATTACTAGAACTCGGAGGGATATTATTATTTTTCTAATGTGGCTTGTCCTGATTCATTTTAAGGAAACTAGTTGAAGGAAAATATTGAAGGGGACGAATTACTGAAAAATCGAGTCTATTTGTCAGCCGATCCTACGTCAAATGACTAATAGATTAAATGAGATGCTCCAACAAAATTAGTCTTTTATGATTCAGCAAAATTAGAAAAATTAAAGTCCAGGAAGTACACAAGTCTTTCATGAATGACTTATGAGACTTGGCCTGGGAGGAGCCCATTTTAAATGGACGAGAAGATCCAAAACAGGTGACAGCCTACCATGTCTGTCCTGAGCTTCCTCCATTGGGCCGAGGCGAGGCCCAGTTCTGTGCATAATCATTTGAAAACTATAGGAAGACAAGGAATTAAACTAATGAAGTTATTTATCAACCTCACTAATTAAACAAACTCAACAATTTCTGTCACCTAGTAATCCATAAAACATCACCACCCCAAGACAAATCAAAATTCAATTAAGAAATAGTTGGAGAATTTATTGGCACATAACTAATATCCAACATGCCTTCCATACAAATCGTTTCATACCAAACAATGAATGTGCTGACTAAATGCCATTTTGTTCAATTTTATTATTCAACATGGACCACTACTAATTTTGAACCCATGCATGAAGTGATAAACATTCAATTGAACAGGACCAAATGAGACCTAAGACAAGGATTAATAGTTCCAAATAAGACAAGCATCAGGACCGCTCCTACCTTTGCTCTTGTGACCCAAACATAGCAGTAAGCCTTATTAATTAAAAATAAACACAACACTACCCTATAGTTCATACTCAATGTCAATGAAAGCTTTGTAACAGAAAATGAATATTGTAGCTTGAAACAGAGATAATTTGCAAGTATTATAAGTTATGACACCATCCAAACAAACAAACTTCAGCTAGCTTACAAACCCATACTTGCTAAATTATGACACCATGCCATCTTATAAATGAGATTCTAACTAGAAATATAAATGAATAAACAAAACATGTAAAGAAGGCATAATTTACATAGCAATCACAAGATCCTTGAAGGACAAAAGATGAATCTCAACATTTATCATTGGTCTTCCATGTTGAACATATATTTGCATTTCGCATATGATTCAAGATGCAACAAGTACTTGGATATTGAAAGAACAATTACAAGGGTAAGGAAGTAGGCAGCAACAGTAGCAGTCAATGATCCAAAGTAGAGATAACAAGAGGAAAAGAACTTAGAACTAAGCTTTAAACCCTCCTCGACCGGAGCTTCAAATCAGACCTTTTTTTACAATTATCCTTAAACCATATCAGCTTTATTTATATTCGAATTTGTTCTTAGAAGAAGGAAAATTAAGAAATCCACAAAGATGACCAAATGTAATAGTATTTCCACTGATATTTAGCCCCTATGATTTTCTTGTATTTCCGCTCACTCTAATCCTCGTTTTAGCCTAAGTTTTGATGCCCTTATAGGCAAAAAATTAGGGCAACCAACATAATTTGCTTTTATCCGTTAGTCCCTACTTAATTAACTTTTTTGTTACTTAGGCCCTATCAAAAATCACGTGCTCACAAGTATAGTTTGATATCAAAAAATATACAAGCACAGGAATGCTTGTAACTTCAGATGAAGAACTTAGTACCTGTATACATTTGTTTACAACTGATTCAGCCTACAAGAATTGCCATTTCGTCATCGAAAAAATACAACCTTCTGAATGTGCAGCATTCAAACAATCTATTGCATATGCAATAGATTCAGAACCTTTTGTTGATTATCAACATGAAGTAGGACAACCAATAATGGAAGTAGACAACGAGCAACAACCTTCTAACACTACAGCTGCTTCAGAAAATATAACGCTGAAACAATTACCCCCTTCTCCAATAAATTCGAACCAGTTTGTTGATGACTAAGAAGAAGAAGGACAACTAATAATGCAAATTGACAACGAACACACAATCCAAAATAGTTTTTGTTACCTTCTGCAATGATAAGTAACAACGAAAATGAAGTAAACATGAAACTTGTGCCTATAACATCAGATAAATTGAAGAATTTGCTGAAACATCTTGTACTTCTCAAAAATCAAGAAAAAGAGTGAGGAGAAAGCGTAAAGAATCTCCCCATGTAAAATACTTAGGAATGATGCGTTTCCCGAGGAAGTAAGAGTTGGATCAATTTTTGTGAACAAAAAAAACATGACTAAATTTTTCTGTAGCTTGGAGATAAACTAGAAAGTTCAATTCACTGTTGTTCGATCATGTTCAAAGAGATACGAGCTGAAATGCATCATGGACAAATGTGGTTGGAATGTATACGCTACCAGAATAAAAATTCCACAATATTCAGGCTGATAAAATATCATAACATCCATGAATGCTCGGTTGATGCAATAAAATCAGATCAGAAGCATGGTACATCAAATTTTATAAGTGAACGAATTATAGAACATGTTCTAGACAAAATGATAGAGGTTACACCAGCCTTTGTAGAAAATGAAATGAACAAGAAGTTTTGAATTAATATTGGTTATCACAAGGCATGGCGTGCTATTCAAAAAGTTGTCGCTTGCATAAGGGGAATGTCATGACCCAATTCTATAATAGGTCATGAAGGCGCCCGACACCTTTGCCAGGCAAGCCAACGCGGAAACATCTCTAAATTTCTTATGTTGATTGTTATCAAAATTTAAGTGAAACAAATACTCAAATTTGAATTTCAAACAAAAAGTGATAGATAATGTAAACGGCATGATAATACAACTCAAAAAAAAGTCTACTAATGTGTGTGCCAGAACCTGGTGTCACAAGCTACGGGCAACTAGTAGAATATATACAAAAGAATATCATACTATCCTACTAGCTGAATCAGGATAGACAGAAAACAAAAGTACAAAGGAAAGACTTCTTCCGCTGCGGGTCGGCATAGAGGAAGAGCTGCTCACTGTAGAAGACCCAAGTCCGCTCACGAGTGCGCACCAGAATGATAACCAGATCAACCTGCCTCAAATCCTGTACATTTAAGTACAGAAGTGTAGCATGAGTACATAAACTACATGTACCTAGTGAGTATCCCGTCTAATCTCAAAGAAGTAGAGACGAGAGGTCGACTCGATACTCACTAAGGTCCAGTAGAATGAGGAAAGTTTCTAATAAGCAGGAATAACTAAAATCATAAGGATTAGTAAGTATAAAACAACAATTTTTCCTTTAACCTCTCATCATGAGCGTCTATTTGTTTATTTAAACGAATATGAAGTCTAACCCACAAGTAGAATGCTAAAATAAGCCATGCGAAGATAATCACTGAGAAGCGTACGACCTGATCCAACATAAAAGTAAATTGTGCACTATCGAGGGTCGAACGGCTCGGACCATAGATGCATCTATTACCCCGCTCGCTAACTATCCATGCGACATAGTCAACATAAAATAAACAACCATCCTTCTCACAAATCATGTATGCGACGCAGGTACACATAAAAATACATGCTCAAATAGCCAGTTAAGAATTTACTGGGGAATAATTATTCAATTAGAAGCCACTTTCTCCTTTAACAATCTCTTTTATGAAAAGAAATCAAATTCTTTTGATAATAAATTTATTAATTTTGGTGGTTTAAATACTCTGAGTTATCAATAAGATTACAAATATTCCAAGTATAGCATGCTTTTAGGTCCTAAACTACCCGAACAATAGCATATTAGTAGCTACGTACGGACCCTCGTCAACTTTTACGTACGTAGCCCCCACAAATAAGAGCACATAACCAATTAATTCACCTATGGGGACAATTACCTTTTACAAGGTTAGAAAGGAGACTCACCTCGCTCCAAAGCGTACTTCCAATATCAAGAACAAACCCAAGTCCTCAATTCGGAGCCCAATGATCACAAACTAGTTAATAAAGTAAAAAATAGTTAATATAAGCTCACAAGATCGATTTCTAGCTATTCAATCCATTTACCAACTATTTACATGGGTTTCCTAAATTCCAACCCTGGGCCCGTATCCCAAAATTTTTTGAAGAAAATTGTTCTCTACTACTTAAGGATCAATAATATATAATCTAGTTCATTTCATAACAAATTTTGTGCTTAAATCTTAGTTTTATTAAAACCTAGGCTTAGCTCTAACCCCCTTGATTTCGCCTAATTTTTAGTGTTTAATCAACTTAGTACACATGTACTTAAACTAATAATCAATGGGATTTACTTACCTTGAAGTGCTAAGTTGAAATCCTCTCCTTGGAAGCCCCCAAATCGCCTAAGTGTGGTGTGGAAATGAAATAAATGGCCTTTGAGTTCGAACTAAATGAACTCACTGCCCACTGATTTCCGCTTCCTCGGTGTAGTGACCATTTCTGAGGAATTAGGATTGCTTCTGCGAACCTGGCCAAAAATGCATGGACCGCATCTGCGGTCTGGGTCCCACTTTTGCGGAACCACTTCTGCGGAAATTTGGCCGCTTCTGTAGTTTCTGTTGGCCTTGCCCTTGGCCACTTCTGCGATGAATCGAGTGCATCCGCTGTCTCGCTTCTGCGGATCAAGAACCGCAGATGGTGTTATGACAGAAGCAACAATTCAGCTCCTTTTTCCAAATTTCAACTTCACTCAAGCCTCGTCCGATCGATGCCGGAGGCTCCCGAGCCCCGTCCGAACATACCGACAAGTCTAATATGGCGAGGCGGACCTACTCGAACCCTCGAAACACTCATAACAATGCTAAATCTTGGAATCATCCCCTAAAAAAATGAATTAAACTATTGAACTTCAATTTCTCAATTCTCTCCTAACGAGCCAAAACACACTTAAACTACTCATATTGACACCAAATTTCACGGCTGCTCTTAAACAAAATTACGGACCTGTACCGAGCTTTGGAACTAAATTCCGAGCCCGATACCTATGGGATCAATGATTACTTAGTATCTTTAATTCCTTAAAACTTCAATTTAACAATTTCACAATTTCAGATAAAAATTCATTACTCGGGCTAGGCACCTTGGAATTTTATTCTGGACATACGCCTTGGTACCATATTTTCCCACGGACCCTCCAAGACCATCAAATCATGAGTCCGGGTACATTTCCCTAAAATGTTTACCGAAATCAAACTTGGTCTTTTAAGAACATCTTAAAGAAGCAAATGGACATATTTTTACTCAAAAATCTTCCAACTCCTGAACCAACTGCCCCTTGCAAGTTATAAATTATCTAAAGAAAGTGCGGGTTGTTTTATTTTAGGGAACATGGTTCTAAAATTCAAAATGCATCCACCTCTTAAGCAAATATTAGTCATCGAACGGATATAGAAAAGTACTTGGACTACTGAATGAGTGGGGATATATACTTTGCATGTGTACTACTAATTTTTCTCATGATCCTTCAGGTGATGTGAGGCATATGCAATGACTCATCCTTACTGCATCAATACACATCCCAGGCCAATGCGGGAAGCGTCACAATATACCGTATACATCCCTGAAACGGAAGGCAATGCAAGAACTGGTGTCGTGGTCAATGCTGTCTTGAGCTTATAGAAGCTCTCCTCACAATCATCGGACTAACTCAATGGAGCACTCTTCTAGGTCAACTTAGTCAAAGGTGATGTAATAGATGCAAAACCCTGCACAAATCGCCGGTAATAGCGTGCTAACCTTAGGAAGCTCCTGATCTCGGCCACTGAAGTAGGACGTGGCAAGCTCTAAACTGCCTCAATCTTCTTGGGATCCACCTTAATACCCTCTCCAAACACTATATGTCCCAATAATACCATTGACTCTAGCTAAAACTCACACTTAGAGAACTTAGCATATAGGTTCTGCTCTCGCAAGGTCTGAAGCGCTACTCACAAGTGTTGCTCATTCTCCCCTAGACTACGTGAGTATATCAAGATGTCTTCAATGAAAATGATAACAAAGGAATCAATATAAGTCTGAATACCCTATTCATCAAACCCATAAATGTCGTTAGGCATTAGTCAAGCCAAAGGACATTACTAGAAACTCATAATGGCCATATCTAGTTCTGAATGCAGTCTTCGAAACATGTGAGTACCAAATCTTCAGTTGATGATACCCTGACCTCAAGTCGTTCTTTGGGAACACCTTAGCACCCTGCAGCAAGTCAAAGAAATCATCTATACAAGGCAATGGATACTTGTTCTTGATGGTGACTTTGTTCAACTAGCAGCAGTCAATGCACATCCGCATAGTCCCATCGTTCTTCTTCAGAAATAACAATGGTGCACTCCAAGGAGATACACTAGGCCTAACAAACCCCTTTGCCAACAACTCCTCTAACTACTTTTTCAACTCCTTCAACTCCTTAGGAGCCATACGGTATGGTGGAATAGATATAGGCTGAGTGCCTGGAGCCAAATCAATACAGGAATCAATATTACGATCCGGAGGCATGCCAAGAATATCAGAAGGAAAAACATCAGCGAACTATCGAACTACTGGGACTGAATCAATCATCAGAGACTCTCCACTGGTGTCTCGAACATAGGCTAAATAAGCCAAACACCCTTTCTCGACCATGTGTCGAGCCTCTAGGAAAGAAATAACCATGCTAGGTGTATCAAATGTGGAACCCTTCCACTCCAATCTCTGTAACCCTAGAATCGATAGAGAAACAGTCTTAGCATGGCAATCCAGGATGGTGTGATATGGAGATAGCCAATCCATGCCCAGGATGACCGCAAAATTAATCATATTGAGTAACAGGAGATCTGCTCTAGTCTCGAAACCATAGAAGATGTCCATATAGGACCAGTAGATCCAATCCATAAGCATAGGGTCGCCCACAGCAGTGGACACATAAACAGGAACACCTAGAGGCTCCGGAAAAGTAATCAGGAAACGAGCAAACCGGGATGATACATATGAA
Organism: Nicotiana benthamiana; assembly: GCA_034376525.1. NCBI lineage: Eukaryota > Viridiplantae > Streptophyta > Magnoliopsida > Solanales > Solanaceae > Nicotiana > Nicotiana benthamiana. Next base: position 153,808,299 of record CM067337.1, read on the forward strand.
TAAGAAGACCCTCGATCGAATAAACCCGAAGCACCCATAGCACCAACAGAAATAATGCCTGTGATGACGACATTTGAGGGCAATGCATCTGGCTTGGCTAGAAGAACATAGAATCTAGCTGGAGCACCGGCTAGATGGCCTCTACCTGATGGAGCAATAGTGGGCTGAGATCTCCTTGTCTGGCCTCCACCTCTAGAACAGCCTCTACCAGCCTGCCCTCCACCTCTATGTGGCTGGGCAGCTGGTGCTGGAACCATGGGCTGCTGACTCTACTACGCCGCCTTGCCGGAAGTCTGGGACAAGTCCTCTTCATATAACCTGGATCTCCACACTGATAACACCCTCTCGGCACCATAGCCTGTTGCCCTAAAGTCTGAGCGTGCTGACCGGAATACTGGAAGACGTCTGGATAGCTGGTGGGCAATATGATCTCTCTGGCATTGCACTAAAATAAGTCCTCATTGGGGCACCTCGAGGGGGTGTGCTAAATATGGGGGCCTGCTAGGTTGACCCCTCCCGAACTGACCTCTACCCCTAGCTGGGGCACCTCTGAACTCTCCGGAGAATATAGCCCTCTTATCGTGCTACATCTGCTCTCTACCCCTCAGACGATAACCCTCAATCCTGCGTGCAATCTCAACCACTAGCCGATAACTTGTACCCATCTCTACCTCTCGGGCCATACTAGACCGGATAGTGGGGTGTAACCCCGCGACAAACCTCCGTATCAAGTGCATGGCTAGACAAGTCAGAGAACCTCGCCTCATAATTGATCACTGACATCGGACCCTGCTCTAGATGCTGAAACCAATACCGTAACTCTTTCCTCTCAAAGGGTGGAATGTACCGATCTAGGAATAGCTGTGTGAATTGACCCCAATAAGGGGAGCAGAACCCGCTGGCCTGCCAATAATATAGGACTGCCACCATCTGCGAGACCTTCCCTCGAGCTGAAAAGTAGTGAAGTCAACTCCAAGCGACTCCAATATCCTCATGTTGTGCAGTCTATCCCTGCACATGTAAATGAAGTCCTGGGCATCCTCATGGCGCTCACCTCCGAAGAATGGAGGATGAAGCTTGGTCCATTTGTCCAATAACTTTTGTGGATAACCATCCACAGCTGGCCTGGGTTGGGGTGTCACTGCAGCAACTGGGTGAGCCCCATCTGCGGGTAGTGCACCCGGAGTCTGATATACTGCAGTTGCATGACCTGGGGCCTAAGTAGTAGGGGTCTGGGCTTCCCCTCCTATATGTGAAGTAGCTGGGTCTGCTAGAAATAAACTAGCATGAGTAATAGTGTCCATGAACCATAACATGCGGCTCATGACCTCCTGAAATCTCGGTGCTGTCATGAAATCTACTGGGGTAGGCTCAGTTGCGGGCACCTCGCCCTGCTCCTCAATAATAGGATCCTCCACAGGATCTGCTGGAGGTGCAACTGGAAAGGCTCTGGGATGTCCTCGTATCCTACCACGGGTTGGTGCCCTCCCCTGGCCTCCACCTCGTCCTTGAGCAACGAGGGGAGCAGCCCTTCCTGGGTTTGGAACGTCAGCGGTGCGAGTTCTCACCATTTGTGAGAGAATAGAAGATAGAAATTTAGTATAGTAAGCACTGCATGACAGGAAATGAATAAAGAGTAGTCTTTTCTAATACCCTATAGCCTCTCGAATATAAATACAGACGTCTCTATACCGATCAACAAGACTCTATCAGGTTTTCCTATAACTCGTGAGACCTACGTGAACCTAGAGCTCTGATACCATGTTGTCACGACCCAATTCCATAATAGGTCATGAAGGTGCCCAACACCTTTTCCAGGCAAGCCAATGCGGAAAAATATCTAATTTTCATATGTTGAGTTTTATCAGAATTAAGTGAAACAAATACTCCAATTTGAATTTCAACCCTTAAGCGATAGATAATGTAAACGGCGTAATAATACAACTAAAAACAAATAAGTCAACTAATGTGTGTGCCAGAACCTGGTGTCACAAGCTACGAACAGGTAGTAGAATATAAATAAAAGAATGTCATACTATCTTACTGTTTGAATCAGGATAGACAGAAAAAAAGTACAAAGGAAAGAGTTCTTCTGCTGCGGTTTAGCATAGAGGAAGAGCAGCTCACCGTAGAAGTCCAGAGTCCGCTCACGGGTGTGCACTAGAACTATAACCAGATCCACCTGCCTCAGATCCTGTACATTTAAGTACAGAACCGTAGCATGATACATTAGCATGTACCTAGTGAATTTCCCGTCTAATCTCGAAGAAGTAGAGATGAGAGGTCAACTCGATACTCACTAAGGTCCAATAGAATGAGGAAAGTTTGAAATAAGCAGGAATAACTGAAATCATAAGGATTAGTAAGTAAAAACAAAATGTTTTCCTTTAACCTCTCATCATGAGCGTTCATTTGTATATTTAAATGAATATGAAGTCTAACCTACAAGTAGAATTCAAAAATAAGCCATGCGCAAATAATCACCGAGGAATGTACAGTCCGGTCCAGAATAAAAGTAAATTGAGCACTGCTGAGGGTCAAAGGGCTCGAACAATAGATGCATCTCTTACCCCACGCGTGAACTATCCATGCAATGCAATCAACATAAAATAAACAACCATCCTGCTCCCGAATATGCATGCAACACATGTACACATAAAAATATATTCTCAAATGGCCAATTAAGAATTTACCGAGGAATAATTATTATATTAAAAGACACTTTCCTTTAACAATATTTTTTAAGAAAAGAAATTCAATACTTTTGAGAATACATTTGTTAATTTGGGTTGTTTAAGCACTCCGAGCTATAAATAAGATTACAAATATAACAAGTATAGCATGCTTTTAGGTCCTAAACTACCCGAACAATAGCATATTAGTAGCTACGCACGGACTCTTCTCACCTTGTACATACGTAGCCCCCGCAAATAAGAGCACATAACCAATTAATTCACCTATGGGGACAATTCCCTCTTACAAGGTTAGAAAGGAGACTCACCTCGCTCCAAAGCGTACTTCCAATATCAAGAACAGGTCCAAGTCCTCAATTCGGAGCCGAACGATCACAAAATAGTTAAATAGATTAAAAACTAGTTAATATAAGCTCAAAGATCGATTTCTAGCTATTCAAGCCATTTACCAACTATTTACATGGGTTTCCCAAATTCCAACACCAAGACCACGTGCCCGGATCCTGAAAGTTTTCGAATAAAATTGTTCTCTACTACTTAAGGATCAATAATATATGATTTCTAGTTCATTTCATAACAAATGTCATGGTTAAATCTTAGTTTTATTAAAACCCTAGGCCTAGCTCTAAGCCCATTGATTTTGCCTAATTTTTACTGTCTAATCAATTTAATTTACATGTACTTAAACTAATAATGAATAGGATTCACTTACCTTGAAGTGCTAAGTTGAAATCCTCTCTTTGGAAGCCCCTAAATCTCCAAAGTGTGGTGTGGAAATGAAATAAATGGCCTTCGGGTTCTAACTAAATAAACTCACTGCCCAGCGATTTTCGCTTTCGCGGTGAACTGACCGCTTCTGTGAAAACTGCTTCTGAGCAATTAGGATCGCTTCTGCGAACCTGGCCCAAAATGCCTTGACCGCTTCTGCAGTCTGGGTCCAGCTTCTGCGGAAATTTGGCCGCTTCTGCAGTTTCCCTTGGCCTGTCCCTTTGGCTACTTCTATGATGAATCGACCATATCCGCGGTCCCTTTTCTGCGGTTCAGGAAACGTAAATGCGGTTATGATAGAAGCAGCAACTCAACTCCCTTTCCCAAATTTCAACTTCACTCGAGCCTCGTTCGATCGATGCTGGGGGCTCATCTGCCCCGCCCGAACATACCGATAAGTCTAAAATCGTGAGGCAGACCTACTCAAACTCGTAGCACTCAAAAAATGCTAAATATCGGAATCACCCCCTAAAACCAAATGAATCAAACTATTGAACTTCAAGTTCTTAATTCTCTCATAATGAGCCAAAACGCCTTTAAACAAGTCGGATTGACACCAAATTTTACGTGCTAGTCTTAAACAACATTACGGACCTGTACCAAGCTTTGAAACAAAAATCCGAGCCTGATACCTATGGGATCAATGATTACTTAGTTTCTCTAATTCCTTAAAACATCAATTTAACAATTTCACATAAAAATTTATTACTCGGGCTAGGGACCTCGAAATTCGATTCGATACATATGCCCAGGTCCTATATTTTCCCATGGACCCTCTAAGACCATCAAATCACGAGTCTGAGTTCGTTTCCCCAACAGGTTGACAGAAGTCAAACTTGGTCTTTTACGAAAATCTTAAAGAAGCAAAAAGGACATATTTTTACTCAAAACTTTTCCAACTCCTGAACCAACCCCCCTCCCCCTGCAAGTTATAAATTAGCTAAAGCAAGTGCGGGAAGCTTTATTTAAGTGAACAGGGTTCTAAAATGCAAAACGACCAGTCGGGTCGTTACAGGGAATACCTGAAGAGAACTACCAGATTCTTCCTTCATACCTACACATGATGGTGTGCAAAAATCCAGGAACGTACATAAGCATAAAAAGAGATTGGGCAGAATAGGTAAGCAAATAAATACTGTCCATCAGCCTGAAGTTTTAGATGTTCCTATTTGAAAATTTTCACACCTTATTATTTGTTTTTTTTGTGTTTCACTATACAGATTTGCTTACATGTTATTTGCTCATGCGACGTCAGTAGCTGGTTGGTCCTATTGTAGACCCGTTATTGTAGTAGATGCAATGTTTTTATAGTCCAGATATCGTGATGTTTATTTATTGTTGTATCAAAGGATGAAAACAATCAAATCTTTCTTCTATGTTTTGGTGTAGCAGAATCAGAAAACAATGAGGCATACATGTGGTCCTTTAGGAAAATGAGAAAAGCAATTCATGTCCGTCGTGAATTGGTTTTCTTGTTAGATAGAAACCAATCGATTGCAAATGGGATTAGATAAGTTTTTTATAAAGCTCACCATGGTATATGCCTCTATCACTTTGAGAAAAATTTAAAGCAAAGACATGCAAAAGCCACAGTAATAAATCTATTTCAAAGTGCTGCAAGGTTATTCAAATGGGAAGATTTTGATCAGTTATGTCCCAACTTAAAAGTATTGACAAAAACATACAATTACATAATGGAAGAGCCTCTAAAGAGATGGGCTCGATCGTGGTTCCCACGACGATGTTGTGATATGCTAAAAACAAACATGGTATAATCAATGCATTCCATTTTACTAAAAGGGAGAGAAATGCCTATTTTAAGTATATTAGATTTTATCCAAAAAAAAAGTTGGGAGAGTGGTTTTATGAATGAAGAAAAAAGACAAATGAAACATTTCACAAAGTATCAATATGGGAAGAAGAAGAGATGACTAAGAAGATGGATTCGTCTTGTAAAATGTTTGTGAGTATATTTATTAACTTCAACTTTTTATATCTCTTGCGGTGATTTACTGCTTATATTTAAATAATTTCGTACTTTTTCATTTTGAAGAAACAATACACTAATATAGTTTGTCTTAATTTTTTATTCCTTGTTATATGTCCGACCTTGATTCAGTGTAATTTAGAATAAATTGTGAAGGAATCGAATTCATTGTGGACTTAAAGAAGAGAACTTGTGACTGCCTGAAATTCCAACTTGATGAATTGCCTTGTCCACATGCAATTGCTGCTATTAATAAGAGATATTTGTAGAAATTTGATTACTACTCAAAATTGGTATTCAAAGGAAACACGGTTGAAAACATATGAAGGATATGTGAATACCGTGGGAGATAAAAAAATCATGAGATATACCACAAAATGTACAATCTGAGATCACAAAACCTCCTGATATACAGATTTTACAAGGAAGAAGACAAAAGAAGAGGCATATACCTGTGATTGAATCAGTAACATTCAAATCTACCAAATGCAGTCGATGTAAATAAGTTGGGCATAACAGAACAACTTACTTGTCTTCGCCAGCACCTCATCCATATTAAAAGAAACACACTGAAAAATACTCCAACCTTCAATAATCCTTGGTCTTAATTTAAACTTTCATTATTATATGAAATATTTGAAATGTGATTTTTTCATAGGAATAAAAATAAAACGATTCTCCTGGACTATTTTATATACTGCTAAAGCACAAACAACTCATTTTTGTTGCGCAGGCTTACAGATTTGTCGCATTTTAAAAAAGGTACGGAATGACTTCTGCAAAAAAAGACTTTTAATGTGAAATACATATCCTTAACACAAATACATACATACAAATGCACACATACATGCATACGCGCACAGACACAAAAGAAAGACATGTACAAATAAAATCTTCAGCATCTCTAAGCTGAATTTATAGAAAATGAACTTAATAACTTCAGCATATGAAGTAAACAAAAAAGCACAACATAAAAACATAAAAAATAATTTTAAAAACTAAATATAAAAACCAACTAAGAAGTATAAATCAAATACCAACAAATAAAAAGGATAATGCAATAGAAAGCTAAGAAGAAACAGGATGAAATTACATTGATACAAAAAGAGATGAGAACAACATACAAAGTACAAACAAAAACATCAGCTCCCTGGGCTGAAATTATTCAAAATGAATCTAAAAACTTCAGCTCTCTAGGCTGAAGTAACAAAAAAGTATAGCATTAAAACATAAAAAAAGGATTACAAACACTAACAATCATCACCACTACCACAATCATCATCATCATCATCATCACAATACTCCTCGATTTCTCTAAATATCTCATCACCATCAGTATCAGAGATAACTTTATAGTCAGGCAACAAACCACTTAATCCAAGAAGATCAATCGTAAACTTGTTAAATTCATCACACAGCTGACTTTGTTCGACGATTACTCTGTCCATAAGAGGAAGAAGAGTCTTCAATTTGTTTTGCAACTTAGAATAGTCGTTTGGGCTGGGAATCTGAAATCTATCAAAATGTTGCACAACCTTGTGGAACAATGTTGAATAATCTCCACAACAACATTCCAGGTTAAGCCTATTCTAGAATGATTCATTGGCAAAGAGTTGTGGTTTGATTCTCTCCCAAATCAGCCCTTTTTGTTCCCATAAAAGCGTAAGATTAGCCATTGATTTGTTATTGTACCACTCACACTTAAAACTCTCCCACTTCTATATAATTTCATCGATATTAGGCTTCGTACTTCCGCTTCCACCATACATTCTTTCTTTAGCAAAAGTTGAAAGACTAAGTATGAATATAAATTTAAAGAAATATGATGGAAGTCTATGAATGCTATGAAATTTTCAAATGAAGAGATTGTTAATATAGACAAAGAGTTCAGCTAATCAATTTAATATCTATAAATGTAAAAGTAACTTTTCAGGTGTTATTACTATTTTACGTTCAGAGAAATTGAATGAAACAAGATAGGTAGGTGGTAAAACAAGTATGTGGTAAATTCAAAAAGAAATATAACTGCAGCCCTAATAAGCCTATAGTTTTTCTATAGTAAAAAAATAACTTCACCCTGAAAAGTAACTTGTTGGATCATTTACTATATAGTCAAACAAATTTAAATAAAAGATGAAGTATGTTACAAAAGACAAAAAGTAGATAGTAAATGCAAAAAAGATAAGTATCAACTAAAAAAATACCAAAACATGCTGAAGTTTTTGCCATAAGCTTTTTCAAAAACTTCAGCTCAATGTGTTGAAGTTATTTAGTTCATTTAAAAAAACCCAACACTTGATAAACTGAAGTTTTTCATCGTGGATTCATTAATTTGGTCATAAATGCTACGTGCTGAAGTTATTTAGTTCATTTCCAAAAACTTCAGCATGTGATAAGCTAAAGTTTTTCATCGTGGATTCAATAATTTTTTCGCAAATGCTTTTTCCAAAATTTTAGCTCAATGTGCTGAAGTTATTTAGTTTATTTTTAAAAACTTCAGCACTTGGTAAGCTAAAAATTTTCATCGTGGATTTAGTAGTTTTGTCGTAAATGCTTTTTCAAAAAATTCATCTCAATGTGTTAAGGTAATTAGTTCATTTCCAAAAACTTCAGCACTTGACAAGCTGAAGTTTTTTATCGTAGATTTAGTAGTTTTGTCGTAAATGCGTTTTCAAAAACTTCAAATCAATGTGCTGAAGTTATTTAGTTTATTTTCAAAAACTTCAGCACTTGATAAGATAAAGTTTTTCATCTTGGATTTGGTAGTTTTGTCATTTTTCAAATAAATTTAGCTCAATGTGCTGAAGTTAATTAGTTTATTTCTAAAAACATAAGCACTTTATAAGCAGAAGTTTTTTTCCTGGACTAGATAGTTTATGTCGTAAAACATTTTCAAATAACTTACACAGAAACTGCTGAAGTTATTTAATGTATTTATTGATGAGCTAAAGATTTTGTCCTACATTTGACACTTTTGTTATGACTTTTGATCAAAACTTCATCTTAAAAAGTAGAAGTTATTTACTTCATGCTGAAGTTTAGCATATTTGAATCAATCCAAGTCAACTGAAAAAACTTAATGCAAATAGAACAAAAATTTAAAAGATATCACATAAAACATACAAAATAATGTATATTCACAAAATCCAGTTTTGTTTTAACTTACATCCTTGAAAAAACAGAAACAATTAGTTTTTTGTACTGCATTTTCTACATATGTGCATCTGAGAGGAGTCACTAAGTGTGAAAAGGAGTTCATGCAAATTCGCTGAAACACCATGAGCTATAATACGGTCACGCTCCATTTCACTAAGTTTAATTCCACCAAAACATTTTCTGTCAGACACAGGTTGATAAAGTTTAGTACTGTGATTTTTTTAGCAACTCTCGTCTTCATTCATAAGAAAAAACAAGAAAATATGGGCAAAGACATGCTTACTAGTAAGCGGCTGGAAATTCATGGGAAACAAAGATAATGAAGGAGAAGTCCAAAAAACTTCATTTTTGACAGAGAGTGGCCACATCAAATACTCGAGCCCCAGAATAATTTTAGTAAAAGTTAGATTATCAACTAGTAAAAAGAGCAAATTGTCTTGGAGCTCGAGTGTTTGATCTGGCCACTCTCCTTCACATATGAAGTATTTCGACTTTTCATTCATTTTCTTTGCTTCCCATGAACTCCCTTCTACACCCAATATGTATGTCACTGCCAACATTTTGTTGTTTTTTTTAATATTAATTTAAAGAAATATGATAGAAGTCTATGGATGACTATAAAATTTTCTAGTGAAGAGATAATTAAAATAGCCAAAGAGTGCACCTAATAATATCTATGAATGTTGACTATTTTTCATTCAGAGAAATTTAATGTAACAAGATAAATAATTGGTAAAACAAGTAAATGGAAAATACTAGTAGTTGGTAAATGCAATAAAAATAGTAAAAAACAAGGCCACAAAAAGTAGGTGATATATGTGCGTGACGATCCAAAGGGATCATCACTTGTTTCTTACTCATTATATGCTTCCAAGGCCTTGACAACCACATTTAAAGTTGCCTCGATTTGCATGCGCAGTCCGAGTGCATAGCCGAAAAGCTTAAATATGAATTCTGTGAGAAAAATACTAAAATTTGATTGAATAAATTTTACTTTGATCAATATTTTTGGTAAATGGGCCCAGACCCGTGATTTGACGATCTCGGAGGGTCCACAGGAAAATATGTGACTTGGGCGTACGTCCGGAATCAAATTCCAAGGTCCAAGCCCAAGAAATAAATTTTTGTGTGAAATTATTTTCTGGAAATAATTAAGGAAATTAATAATGAAATTTGATTAAATTATTATGGTATTGGGCCCGTATTTTGGTTCAAGCGCCTGGTACAAGTCTTATATATGGTTTAAGTACATTTTGCAATCTTCGATAGAAAACAGACGTCGTTTTACGTATTTCGGACTTAAAATAGAATTTGATATTTTATGAATATTTGGAGGAAATCATGGATTTTGAGGCTCAATATAATGTCTATGATGTTATATTAGAGATTTAATCACACGGATAAGTCCGTAGAATGGTTTGAGGTGATGTGTATGTTGGTTTGGAGCCCTGAGGGCTCGGGTGAGTTTCGAGTAGGTTTCTGGATGCCTTAGGCTTAAAAGACCAGGTGTTGCAGGTTCAGGAAAATGTTGTAGACTCTGAACCCTCCAGCGTGGTCCGCGTGAAAGCGTGTGCGGCCACAGAGGGGCCAGCACGGTCGTGGTCGCCTTTGCACGGTATGCGATGGGTGCTGTGCGGCCGCAGTCGGCTTTGTACGGTCCGTGTAGGGCTAAGATCCACAGGCCTTCAGGTCTTCAGGTAGGCCAGTGCGGCCAGGGTTTTTTTTGCATAGTCCGTGCTGGGGGACTTTAGAGGGTATAAATACACGGGAATCTCAGTTATTTTGCATTTTAAAAAAATCCAAAACATAAGGGGTGATTTCCAAAACGATTCTTCTTCTTCCAAACAACTTGTAAGTGATTTCTAACTTATTTGCTTCACTCCTTTGAATATTTAAACATAATTTTAACTTCAAATCAAAGATTTTAATGGGGAAATTTGGGTAGTTTTGGTAGAACCTAGGTTTTTCAAAATTTGGGGAGACCCCAATTTTGAGGTCAGATTTCAAAACAAATCATAGATATAGATTCGTGGGGGAATAGGTAACCGGATTTTTGTTCGAACCTCGAGTTTTGACCACGTGGTCCCGGGGAAATTATTGGACTTTTTGGGTAAAACTTTTGGAAATCCATTTATGCATTCAAGTTTACTTAGCATTTGTTGATGTATTTATGTAATTTGTGACTAGATTCGAGAGAATTGGTTGTGGAATCAAGGGGTAAAGCTATAATTGAGACTTGAGTTGAGTTCAAAACATCGAGGTATGTGTTTGGCTTAACCCTAGCTTGAGGTATTCGGAGTTGAGTCGTATTTGCTACTTGTTTGTGTTGCGTATGACGTATGGGCATTGTGACGGGTATCCATATTTGGTGTCGAGCATGACTACGGGTCTTAAATTGATAGTTGTGAATTCTTAATTGATCCTATAAAAGCCTTGATAGATGATACATGATACTGAGTATTGGTTATAACTATGTCGAGTAGAAATTGAATATAATTGGTTATAGATGACTCTCCCTTGCCGGGACATTTGAATTGATGTTATTGTTTTTCCCTTGCTGGAAGTTATTTCATGGTCTTGTTCCCTTGCCGGGATTATATTGTGTATTTTGTTGAAAGTAATGGGATCGGGTGGTACTCCTACCACAAGATATTGACTGAAATAGGTCGGATGGTACGCCTACTACAAGATATTGATTAAAATGGGAGAGGGTGGTATGCCTACCACGAGTTATGATGAAATGGGAGCGGGTGGTACGCCTACAACAAGATATTGATTGAAATGGGATCGGGTGGTACGCCTACCACATGATATTGATTGAAATGGGAGCGGATGGTACGCCTACCACGAGTTATGATGAAATGGAAGCGAGTGATACGCCTACCACGAGTTATGATGAAATGGGTGCGGGTGGTATGCCTACCATGAGAAATTGAGAAATGGGATCGGGTTGCGCACCTTCAACGAGATGAGCATTTAAAGTGAATGTTTTTTTAACTATTCTTATTCTTTTTAGAAGCTTTATAGTTGGTTTATTTGTCACTTCTGAGAATTTTGTTCATTTTGCTATCCCTAGAGCATGTTTTCCTCCCCAGTTTTACTCGTTTATTTCCTGTTGTTTCTTTTGCCATATATTACATAACTGCAGAGGTTTATTTAGAGTCTAGTCCTAGCCTTGTCACTACTTTGCCGGGGTTAGGCCAGACACTTACCATCACATGGGGTCGGTTGTGCTGATGCTACACTTTACACTTATATGCAGATACCGGAGCAATTTTTGAGCAGCAGCAGTAGCCTAGGAGCGAGCCTTCAGTCCAGTGAGATACCGAGGTAGCCTTTCAAGCATCCGTAGGCCCAACATCTCTTCTATCTTTATTTCTGTCTGTATCTCATGTTTTTCGGGACAAACAGTTTATACTTTCTTCCAGACTTTGTATTAAGTAAATCTTAGTAGTTCGTGAATTATGTGACACTAGATTTTGGGTAGAGGCTATGTTGAACTTCTGCATTGTTATTTAGTTTTCATTAATGTTAAGTCTTCCACTTGTCTAGTTAAATCAATTGCTTTTATATTATTGTTGATAATTATTAAAAAGGATTATGTGGTTAAGGAAATGTAATTAATGTTTGGCTTGCCTAGCTCCGAAAAGTAGGTGTCATCAAATCCCCGAGGGTGGGAAATCCGAGTAGTTACAAGTTGGTATGAGAGCACTAGGTTACATATGTCTCACAACGCAAGGACAAATTTAGTAGAGTTTGAGGGAATGGTACGGAGATGTCTGTATTTATCCCCTAGAGGCAATAGAGCTAGGAAAACATCATATTTGTTCTTTCTTGTCGTGCGGTTCTGTTTCTCAAATACTGATTGTCGTTCTACTTTATTCTTTCGCAGATGGCAAGAACTTGTGCTTCCTCATCTTCTGAATAGCAGTCTGAGCCCCAGGCAGCCCCCACTAAGGGCAGAGGGTGAGGCTGAGGCCGTGTTTGAGGCCGAGGTAGGGGAAGAGCTCAGCCCCGAGCCGCAGCACCAGTGGCAGAGCCTTAGGTTGACTTCGATGAGGAGGTTCCGGCCCTAGCTCTAGCAGTTCTGGTAGGCCCATCTCAGGTCCCATAGGGGTTTATCGCTACCCAGTTCTTCAGGACGCTCTAGTTCGATTAGTGGGTCTAATGGAGAGCAGCACCCAGGAGTGTTGCTTCCTATAGCACCAGCCGTCTCCCAGGATGGAGGAGGGGCCAAGACTCCTGCTACTGGTACTCCGGAGCAGGTAGCTCCCCAAGTTCATATTCCAGTGGTTTAGTTAGCTCTTTACTACTACCTCTAGCGGTGCACCCACCGAGGACCCTTAGGATTATTTGGACAGCTGCCACGAGGTTCTTCGAAACATGGGTATTGCTGAGTCCAATGGAGTTGATTTCGCTGCATTTCGCCTATCTGGATCACCCAAGACTTGGTTGGGGGATTTCTATTTAGCTAGACCAACAGGATCTCCAGCCTTGACCTAGGAACAGTTCTTGCATACATTTCTGGAGAAGTTCCTCCCTGTAATACAGCGTGAGCCAAATCAGAGGCAGTTCGAGCGTCTCCATTAGGGATCCATGTTAGTCAACCAGTAGAGACCGGGTTTATTGAGTTGGCTCGCCACGTTATTGTCATACTCCCCACTGATAGGGAGAGAGTGAGACAGTTTATTGATGGACTCATCCAGCCTATTCGTCTCTAGATGGACATAGAGGCGAGGAGTGATATCACTTTCCGGGAGGTAGCCAATGTGGCCCGGATGATCGAGATTGTATTTCCACAGGGGAGTGGTCATAGAGCAGACAAGAGACCCCGTCAGTCAGGCCGATTCAGTGGTGCCTTATCTGGAGGAAGAGACTCATACGATAGGTGTCATCCTCTAAGACCCTTCCAATCAACACTCCAGGTTTCTCATGGCACTTCAGGTGGTCGTGGTTCTCAGCCGTATTATTCTAATCAGATGCCTTACAGTGCACCATCAGCACCTATCAGTGCACCACTGCTTCAGAGTTTCCAGGGTCGCCAGTCCCAACAGCCGAGAGCTTATTTTACTTATGGCGACACGAGGCACACTGCTAGGTATTGTCCTTGAGCATTGAGCAGTTCTCTATAGCAGGGTTCCCATGCCATGGTACAGGCACCAGATTCTCCACAGCCTATTTAGTCAGCTAGAGGTGGGGGTAGAGGTGCTACAGGTGGAGGTAGAGGCCATAGAGGTAGAGCTCAGGCCGCAAGGGATGGAGGCTAGCCAGGTGTTGGCCATCCTAGAGATGTGGTTTAGGGAGGTGGGGCCCAGCCCCAATGTTATGCTCTTCCCGCAAGACTAGAGTATGAGTCTTTAGATGCAGTTATTACAGGTACTATTCTAGTTTTTGATATAAGCGCTTCAGTGCTATTTCATCCTGGGTCTACGTATTCGTATGTGCCATCTTATTTTTCACCGTAACTGTTCATGCGTAGTAGTCCATTGAGTATTCCTGTGTATGTGTCTACACCGGTGGGTGATTCTATCGTGGTCGACCGAGTTCATCATTCATGTGTTGTAGTGATTGGGGTCTTAAGACCCGTGTTGCTTTGTTTCTTTTAGACATGGTCGACTACGATGCCATATTAGGGATGGATTGGTTGTCCCCGTATAATGCTATCTTCGATTGCCATGCCAAGATCGTGACCTTAACCTTACCAGATTTGCCTCGTTTAGAGTGGAAATGGACTCTTGGTCATTCCACACGTAGTGTTATATCATATGTAAAGGCTCGACATATTGTCGAGAAGGGTGTTTGGCTTACTTGGCTTATGTCCGTGATTCCAATACTGAGGTCCCCTCTATTGATTCTATTCCCATTGTTCGAGAGTTCCAAGATGTCTTTCTTTCAGACCTTCCGGATATGACGCCCAACAGGGATATTGACTTTTGCATTAATGTGGCTCTGGGCACTCAGCCCATTTCTATCCCGCCATATCATATGGCCCCCTTTGAGCTGAAAGATTTAAAGATCAGTTACGGGACTTGTTGGAGAAGGGCTTCATTAGGCCCTGTGTATCGCCTTGGGGTGCGCTACTATTGTTCGTAAATAAAAAGGATGGGTCAATGAGAATGTATATTGGTTTCCAGCAATTGAATAAGGTAACGATAAAGAATAAGTATCCACTGCTGAGGATTGATGACTTGTTCGATCAGCTTCAGGGTGCCAGGGTATTTTCCAAGATTAACTTGCATTCTGCCTACCATCAATTGAGGATTAGGGCATCTGATGTCCCTAAGACAGCTTTCCGCACTAGGTACGGGCATTATGATTTCTTGGTTACGTCATTCGCTTTGACCAATGCCCCAGTAGCTTTCATGGACTTGATGAACCGAGACTTATTTGGATTCATTCGTTATAGTGTTCGTTCATGATATATTGATATATTCTCGCAGCCAGGAGGAGCATGAGAAGCACCTCAGAGTGGTCTTTCAGACTCTGAGGGATAGTTAGTTATGCTAAGTTCTCGAAGTATGAATTATGGTTGGGCTCAGTTGCATTTTTGGGGCATGTTGTATCAGTAGAGGGTATCCATGTGGACCCACAGAAGATTTAGGCAGTCAAGAACTGGCCTAGATCAGCATCAGCTACAGACATCGAGAGTTTTTTGGGGTTGGCAGGCTACTATCGTCGGTTCGTGGAGGGGATGGCCCCGTTGTCCAGATTGACCCACAAAGGTTTCTAGTTCAGATGGTCGGATGAGTGTGAGGTTAGCTTTCAGCAGCGAAAGATAGCTTTGACCACGGCTCCGGTGTTGGTTTTACCTACAGGTTCAGGACCTTACACAGTCTATTGCGATTCTTCCCGGGTTGGGCTTGGTGCAGTATTGATGAAGGATGGTAAGGTTATTGCCTATGCTTCAAGGAAGTTGAAGATTCATGAGACGAACTATCCAGTACATGATTTGGAGTTGGCAGCTATTGTTCACGCGCTGAATATTTGGAGGAATTATCTATGGCATATGAGGTGTTCATTGATCACAAGAGCCTTCAGTACTTGTTCAAGCAAAAGGAATTGAACTTGAGGCAGAGAAGGTGGTTAGAGTTATTAAAGGACTATGATGTTAGTATCTTGTATCACCCGGGAAAGGCCAATGTGGTGGCCGATGCGATGAGCAGGAAGTCGGCCAGTATGGGCAGTCTTGCTTATATTCGGGTCATCCAGAGATCGCTTGCCTTGGTTGTTCAGGTTTTGGCCAATCGACTTGTGAGGTTTGATAGTTCCAAGCCTACCAGGGTGTTAGCTTGCAGGGTTGCTCGTTCTTCAATATTGCAGTGTATCTGTGATCGCCAGTTTGATTATCCTCATTTGTGTGTCCTTAGAGACGGAAAGTGACCTTAGGTGATGATGGTACTTTGAGATTGCAGGGGCGAGTTTGTGTGCCTTATGTTGATGGGATTTGAGAGTTGATCTTAGCGGAGGCCTATAGTTCCCAGAATTCTATTCATCTGGGCGCCACGAAGATGTATCAGGATTTGCGGAAGCATTATTGGTCGCGTAGAATGAAGAAAGATATTGTAGCGTATGTGGCTCAATGTTTGAACTGGCAGCAGGTTAAGTATGAGCATCAGAGGCCTGGAGGATTGTTCTAGAGGATTGAGCTTCCCGAGGGGAAGTGGGAGAGGATTACCATGGATTTCGTTACTGGATTTCCGTTGACCCGGAAGATGTTCGACGCAGTTTTTGTCATTGTTGATAGGCTGACCAAGTCAGCGCATTTCCTTCCTATGGAAGTCCTTTATTCATAGAAGAGATTACCTGAGATTTATATCCGCGAGATTGTTCACCTTCATGCTGTACCAGTATCTATCATTTTGGAGAGGGGGACACAGTAACTCGCATTTCTGGAAAGCACTTTAGCAAGAGTTGGGCACTCAGGTGGAGTTGAGTACATCATTTTATTCCTAGCCGGACGGTTAGTCCGAGCAGGCAATTCAAATCTTAGAAGATATGCTCCGAGCCTGTGTCGTTGACTTTGGAGGCTCGTATGATCAGTTTTTTCCTTTAGCGGAGTTTGCCTACAACAACAGCTACCAGTTGAGCATCCAGATGGCCCCTTATGAGGCTTTATATGGTAGGCGGTGTCGTACTCAGGTCGCATGGTTTGAGCCAGAAGAGGCTCGGTTATTGGGTACAAATTTAGTTCAAGAGCCCTTGCCAGGATAGGCTTCCTTTAGCTTAGTCTAGGAAAAAGAGCTATGCATATCGTAAGTTTCGAGGTGCAACATTCATTGTTGGTGAGCGAGTATTGCTCCGAGTGTCACCTATGAAGGGCGTGATGAGATTTGGGAAGAAGGGCAAGCTTAGCCCTAGGTTCAGGTTATGTTTGAGATTCTTGATCGAGTGGGAGAGATGGCTTATTAACTTGCATTTCCACCTAGCTTATCATCTGTTCATCCAGTATTTCATGTATCCATGCTTTAGAGGTATCACGGCGATCCATCTCACGTGTTAGATTTCAGCACTGTCCAGTTGGACAAGGATTTGTCATATGAGGAGGATCCGGTAGCTATTCAAGACCGCCAGGTTCGTCGGTTGAGATCTAAGAGTTTTCCTTCTGTTAGTGGGAGTCCGAGTTTGATATGCGGAGTCGTTCTCCTCGTCTTTTCCCCGACTCAGGTACTTTTTTCTTTTGTCCGTTCAAGGACGACATTTGTTTTAAAGGTGGAGAATGCGACGACCCAAAGGGGTCATCCCTTGTTTCCTTACTCATTCTGTGCTTCCGAGGCCTTGAAAACCTTATTTAGGGTTGCCCCGATTTGTGTGCGCAGTCCGGGCATACAGTTAGAAAGCTTAAATATGAATGCTGTGAGAAAAATGCTAAATTTTGATATTAAATTGAATAAATTTCACTTCATTCAACATTTTAGGTAAACAGACCTGGACTCGTGATTTGACGGTCCCGGAGGGTCCGTAGGAAATATGTGACTTGGGCATATACCTAGAATCAAATTCCGAAGTTCTAAACCCGAGAAATAAATTTTTATGTGAAATTATTTTTTGGAAATAATTGAGGAAATTGCAAATGAAATTTGATTAAAAGATTATGGTATCGGACCCTTATTTTGGTTCTGGTACCCGTTACAAGTCTAATATATGGCTTAAGCGCTTTTTGCAAAATTCGATTGAAAATGGACGTCGTTTAACGTGTTTCTGACTTAAAAAAGGAATTTGATATTTTATGAAAATTTGGAGAAAATCATGGATTTTGAAGCTCAATTTAATGTTTATGATATTATATTAGCAATTTGGTCGCACGGATAAGTTCGTAGGATGGTTTTGAGGTGATGTGTATGTTAGTTTGGAGCCCCAAGGGCTCGAGTGAGTTTCTAGTAGGTTCCAGGACGCCTTAGGCTTAAAAGACCAGGTGTTGCAGGCTTAGGAAAATGTTGCAGACTCTGAACCCTCCAGCGCGGTCAGCGGTCCTTCAGGTCTTCAGGTAGGCAAGCGTGGCCGCGGTCCTTTTTGCGCTGTCCGCGTGGGAGACTTCAGAGGGTATAAATACATGGGAATCTCAGTTATTTTTCACTTTTTAAAAAACCAAAACATAAGGGGCGATTTCACAAACGATTCTTCTTCTTCAAAATGATTGTTAAGTGATTTCTAACTTATTTTCTTCACTCCTTAGCATCTTTTAACATAATTTCAACTTCAAATCAAAGATTTTAATGGGGAAATTTGGGTATTTTTGGTAAAACCTATGTTTTTCAAAAATTGGGGATTTGTACCCCAATTTGAGGTCCGATTTCAAAAAAATCATATATATGGATTCATGGGGGAATGGGTAACCGGGTTTTGGTTCGAACATCGGGTTTTGACCACGTGGGCTTGGGGGCATTTTTGGACTTTTTGGGCAAAACTTTTGGAAATCCATTTTTATGCATTCAAGTTGACTCACTTAGCATCTGTTGATGTATTTATGTAATTTGCGACTAGATTCTAGCGGATTGGTTGTGGAATCAAGAGGTAAAGCTATAATTGAGGCTTGAGTTAAGTTCAAAACATCTAGGTAAGCGTTTAGTTTAACCCTACCTTGAGGGATTAGGAGATGAGTCGTATTTTCTACTTGTTTGTGTTGCGTACAACATGTGGGCATGGTGATGGGTATCCATATGTTGGTGTTGAGCATGACCGTGGGTCTTAAATTTATAGTTGTGAATTCTTAATTGATCTTATAAAAGCCTTGATTGATGATCCTTGATACTGAGTATTGGTTGTAACTGTGCTGAGTAGAAATTGAATAGAATTGGTTATAGGTGACTCTCCCTTGCCGGGAGATTCGAAATGATGTTATTGTTTTTCCCTTGTCGGGAAGTTATTACATGGTCTTATTCCTTTGTTGGGATTATATTGTGTATTGTGTTGGAAGTAATGGGATTGAGTGGTACCCTTACCACAAGATATTGATTGAAATGGGATAGGGTGGTACGCCTACCTCGAGTTATGATGAAATAGGAGCGGGTGGTACGCCTACCACAAGATATTGATTGAAATAGGATCAGATGGTATGCCTACCACAAGATATTGATTGAAATGAGAGAGGGTGGTACGCCTAACATGAGTTATGATGAAATGGGAGCGGGTGGTATGCCTACCACGAGTTATGATGAAATGGGAGCGGGTGGTACGCCTACCACGAGAAATTGAGAAATGTGATCGGGTTGCACGCCTGCAACGAGATGAGCATTTACAGTGCAAGTATGTTTATCTATTCTTATTCATGTTAGAAGCTTCATAGTTGGTTTCTTTATCAGTTCTGAGAATTTTGTTCATAATAGTTCCCCTCCCCCGTTTTACTCGTTTATTTTTTGTTGTTTCTTTCGCCATATATTATGGAAATGCACAGGTTTATTTGGAGTTTGGTCCTAGCCTCATAACTACTTCGCTGAGGTTAGGAGAGACACTTACCATCACATCGGGTCGGTTGTGCGGATGCTACACTCTGCACTTATGTGCAGATACCGGAGCAACTTTTAAGCAGCAGTTGCCTGGGAGCGAGCCTTTAACCCAATGAGATACCGAGGTAGCCTTGCCGGCGTCCACAGGCCCAGCGTCTCCTCAATCTTTGTTTCAGTCGGTATCTCATATATTTTGGGACAAACAGTTTACACTTTCTTTTATATGTTGCATTTAGTAAATCTTTGTAGTTCTTGAGTTATGTGCCACCGGATTTTGGGTAGAGGCTATGTTGAACTTCAGCATTGTTATTCAGTTTCATTAATATTAAGCCTTTCGCTTGTCTAGTTAAATCAATTACTCTTATCTTATTTTTGATAATTATTAAAAAGGATTATGTGGTTAAGGAAATGTAATTAATGTTTGGCTTGCCTAGCTCCCAAAAGTAGGTTCCATCACAACGCCCGAGGATGGAAAATCCGGATCCTGACAATGTGATTAATTTTATAAAGTAGCTAGAAAATGCAAAAAATATAAGTATCAAGATTCAAAAAATACCAAAACAAGCTAAAGTTTTTTTCATAAAGCTTTTTTCAAAAAGCATCAACCCCACGTGCTGAAGTTTTGTTAGTATATTTCTAAAAATGTCAGCTCTTGATAAGCTGAAGTTTTTGTGCTAGATTCAATAGTTCTTGTCGTACAGCTTTTTCAAAAAAACTTCAGCCCAATGTGGTGAAGTTCTTTACTGTATTTCTAAAAACTTCAGCTCTTGATAAGCTGAAGTTTTACAGCTTTTTCAAACAAAATGCAAAAAAGATAAGTATCAAGTTAAAAAAAATACCATAACAAGCTAAAGTTTTTGTTGTACAACTTTTTCAAAAAAACTTCAGCTCAATGTGGTGAAGTTATTTAGTGTATTTCTAAAAACTTCAGCTTTTGATAAGCTGAAGTTTTTAGGTTGGGTTCAATAATTTTTTTTCGTACAGCTTTCTCAAACAAAACTTCAGCCCAATGTGCTGAAGTTTTTTCGTGTATTTCTAAAAACTTCAACATTTGATAAGCTGAAGTTTTTGTCCTACAGTTGACACTTTTGTTATGACTTTTAACCAAAACTTCAGCTTTAAAAGAAGAAGTCACTTTCTTCATGCATAAGGTTTTCAACAAAAATGTACATAAAATTCATGATAAAGACACAAACATATTTGTATGAACAAAAGTGAAATAAAAAAAATACTTAATGTATATTCACAAAATACAAATTATGTGTAACCAATCCTCTAGTCAAAAAATTTACACACAGTCTCTTCAAAATCACTGTAATCATGTCTTTGTTGTTCTTCTGGAGTTTCATAGTCGTTATCTTTTTTCCACTTTCCATGAGCCCAAATATTGGTAGCCAATTCTCTCCTTAATATCAATGTCTGACTTTGATAGAACTTGAAGACATCTTCTTTATTCAACCGCATATCAATTAACTTAAGAGCAAATATACCACAATCAACACCAAAAAAAGAACATATAAAATAGTTAACACAAGGACAAAAGATAATAAACATAAGATGCATGGTAAAATATATGCGAAACACATACTCGTTAGTCTGTTGTGGTGAGTTCATCCACTTATTTGAAAATTTTCTTCAGGACTATCCCCATAAAAATTTATTGTATGCCCCAAATTCCAAGCATTTGAGACAGTGTGGGATCAACCGGGCATAAGTTTTGACATGTTCAACTGCACACTCATATGTTACACTTCCCATGGAATCATACACATATACAATATTTATCTTTAAAGTCAAAAATTCCAAAGAAGTAGTGCATAGATGTCTGGCCCGTCATTGTCTTAAGACGAAATGGAAAGAATACTTTTCTGGTAGATGCCCATGAGATACTACAAGAAAGGTCGAGGCCTTTTACGTAGTTGGCCACCTTTTCATTCGTTGATTCTTCCTGAAACCAACTAAAGGTCGTAAGTGGCCGAATAACCACTTCTTCTTCTTGAGCCTGTTGTTTGGATATCCTCTTTCTCTTTGAATTGCACTTTTTTTGATCCTCCAGTCTCTTTTGCATCCGTTTTCTAATTTTCTCCATCTGTTATTCTAAGGACGGATATCATCTAGCTTAGTCATATACTGATCAAATATTGAATCTGTTACTACACATCTTTATTTTGGATAAGTTGGAAGGTGATAGAAATTTTTTTTGCGCAAGTAATATATGCCCACATCCATATGCTGCAAATGAACAACAACGAATGATATTATCTGAAAAAACTACAAACAGCATGACAAAAACTTAAGCATATACAGTTTGAAGTGTTAGAAAATTATATGAAAAACTTCAACATGTTTGATTTAAATGTTTTGAAAAAAAAAACTAGAGAATGCATGTCAAAAACTTCCGCAGGTTAGGCTGAAGTTTTAGCAAATAAGCTAAAAACTTCAGCATTTTACTATGAATAAAGCTGAAATTTTCCAAATTACAGTACAAAAACTTTACTATAAAAGATAAGCTGAAGTTGTTTGAAATGCAGTTGAAAATCAATTCAGAAAACAAACTTAATAACTTACTTCATCCGCAAGATCAGTGTCATGACCCATATTTTCCACCCTCGGGAGTTCTGATGACGTCTACTCGTAGAAGCTAGGCAAGCCACGATCTTAGAAATCATTAACTCTTTTTGTTTTTAATTCCTTTTTAACCAAAATTAAATTAACATAAATAAACAATTAAATAACAACGGAATATGAAATTCAATAGAAGTCTTGAATAAAATATAAAATCCAAAATAACATGCCTCTAACCAGAACCTGGTGTCAATACATCCATGGGTTGTTTAAGATTTACTACAATAAAATGTTTAAAAGAAAAGTTCATAGTCTGTCTCAAGTACAAATGACAACATAACATAGAAACGGATAGAAGAGATGTCGAGCCTACAGATGCCAGCAGGGCTACCTCGGAGTCTCGGACTGAAGAATAGCTCCCGATCTACTATTGATGAGCAAATGCTGCTCTGGTATCTACACACACTGCAGTGTATATATCAGCACAATCAACCCTATGTGCTGGTAAGTGTCTAGCCAAACCTCGGGAAAGTAGTGACGAGGCTAAAGCCAGACTACCAAATAAACCTGTGTAGTTTATATATATATATATATATATATATATATATATATATATATGCAGTGGAAAATAAATACAAGAATTAACCAGTCAATGTGGGAGGGGGAAACATGCTATGGGGGAGGTAACAATTCCGAATATAAAACATCAAGTAAGGAAAGAAACAACATAACTAGAATACCAATAAGAATCGAAAATCCAACAATTTGCACGGCATCACCCTTCGTGCTTTTTCTCTCGTCCTTACCAAAATAATATTTTATAATAAAAGTGTGCACGACATCACCCTTCGTGCTTGTACTCTCGTCTTCACCAAAACAATATCTTATAATAAAAGTGTGCACAACATCACCCTTCGTGCTTTTACTCTCGTACTCACCAAATCAATCATATAATAAAAATGTGCACGGCATCACTCTTCGTGATTTTACTCTCTTTTCTCACCATATAATCAATGAAAATCAGTACGGAATGGTATATCATACGGTAAGGCATCACCCTTCGTGCTTTACACTCTTTTCTAACAATAGCAAACAACGCACAGCATCGCCCTTCGTGATTTGACACTCTTCCTCATCCAAACAACAATCACAAACAAAGGAGGTAAGGGAATAAGCAAAATAATAATAGAAATCCTGGAAAGGGAACACTGTTAAACAATTAAATCCCGGCATGTGCAACATCAATAATTTCAACATCCCGGCAAAGGAGATAATCAACAAAGCAACAATATCCCTACAAGGTACAATTTAATAAGTCTTTCTCTTTCTTTTACTTTCATTTCATAACTCACTTTACCACTTGAGCCAATGCTCCAAAGTGTTCAATCATATCATATATTTTCACAATTTGTAATATAACTTGAGCCAATACATGATGTTCAAAGATCATAATTTCCTTCCACAAGCTTTTCATAACAAAAAGGAATAATCACCAAGGCATGAAAGATACAACGAAATCAAGGTATTCACAATTTAAAGACTTACGGTCATGCTAGACACCAACGTATATATACTCGTCACCATGCCTATACGTCGTACTCAACAATTACAACATAGAAAATAGGACTCAACTCCTAATCCCTCAAGCTAAGGTTAGACCAAACACTTACCTCAAACTTCCACGGCCAACTCAAGCCTCAAACACCGCTTTCCTTTCAAATTCAGATCCTATCCAATCGAATCTATACATAATTGACTTAATAACATCAATAAATGCTAAAAAATAAAATTCCAATGTTCAATTATACTTTCCAATTATTCTTTCCAAAATCCCAAAAATCGACCCCGGGTTCGCTTGGTCAAAACACGAGGTTCAGACCAAAATCAAATCACTCATTCACCCACGAGCCCAAATATAAAATTTGTTTTCAAATTCGACCCCAAAATGAGGTCTAAATTGAGAATAATCAAAAAGCCCTAACTCTACCCAAATCCCTAATTTTTCTAACCTTAATCACATGTTATACGCTTAGAAATTCAATAGATGTTGATGAAAATGGACGAAAGCAAGTTAAAGATTACTAACCCAAGAGATTATTGTGAAGAATTGCTTCAAGGATCTACTAAGAGCTTTGGAGAAGAAGAGGTTTTGTGAAATTTTGATAAATCCCGTAATGGGTTCTGTTTTTGGTCTTTTAAATCACTGGGTGAACATATTTTACGCGATCATGATAGGACCCTCGCATTCAAGATGGGTCGTCTGGTTAAACATTTGCATTTGCATGCATGGGATCTCGTTCGTGAAACGTTAGCTTCTCGAACCTCGCGTTCGCAGAACAGTGGTCGCATTCGTGATACACAAATTGGTGATCCCTCCCCCTCAACCTTACACGTTCGTGAATGGAGGGCCGCGTTCACAAAGGGTCTCCCCCCTCAGCTTCATGTTTGCGTCCCAACGTTCGCGTTCACAAAGAAGAAATTAGGCACTCGGGATCTTTGCCTTACGCGTTCGTGAAGGGGACCACGCGAATGCCAAGAGTAAATCCCTGGGCACTGACTGCAGAAAATTTGCAACTTTTCATAAGTCAATAACTTTTTGAAACCCACTCGAGCCATCGGGGCTCCTAACCAAACATACGTACTAACTCAACAACATCATACGAACTTATTCGTGCGATCAAATTACCAAAATAACACCATAAACATTGGATTAAACATCAAAATTCATGAATTCTTTCAAACTTCCTAAAATATTAAAAGTTCAGTTTAAAGCTCGAATCACATCAAGCGGCATCCTTTTTCAACCAAACTTTACAGAAATGACTTAAACCATATATAAGACATGTACTGGGTGCCATAATCAAAATACAGGCCCGATATCATCAGGTTATAATCAAATTTCATTTCTAAACCTTATAAAAAAATTTAGAAAACAATTTATTTAAAAAATTCATTTCTCGAGCTTGGGACCTCGGAATTCCATTCCGGACATACGCCCAAGTCCCATATTTTCATATGGAATCCTTTGGGACCGTCAAATCACGGGTACGGGTCCGGGTCCGTTTACCCAAAACATTGACCAAGGTCAAGTTAATTCATTTTATTGTCAAAACATACTATTTTTCATACCTTTTCTCATTTAAGCTTTCCGACTATGCACCCGGATTGTACATGCAAATCGAGGTGACTCTAAATGAGGTTTTCAAGGCCTCGGAGTCATAGAATTCAATTTAAAACAAGTGATGACCGTTTGGGTCATCATAGTCAGAGTTAGGATCCATAAGCTCCGTAAAGAATGATTTTTAAATATCAACTCCAGCTAATTTGAATTGATTGGAATCATATTTACTGGCCTCCATTGTCAACCACTCTGTAAATCTTTGCATCAATCCACTGTCTTTATTTACATAATGGAAGGGACACCTTCGTGTATTCTTTCCCACTTTCTAATCTTGCTCCTATTCTTTTGTTTATGAGCTACGTAAGGAGATCTCAACCAAATACTCTCCATGCAAATCCTTTTACCTTTTTTATCTACTTTTCCTTTTGATTGCTCTTCTTGCTGTTCTATCACAACTAATTGCTGATGTTCAGTAGCAGGGGGAGTTACAACAACCATCGTGAAAGATGCTTGACCAACTTCTTGTTGTTCACGATGTTCTTGTCTCTCTTCACGAACAATAACAACAAAATTACCTTTTGAATCAGTCCCTTGTGTACTACCAAGTGAAAATGAACATAAATTAAAATTGGGGATATCACTGGTGTCACATATAGGAGAACTGGAAATCTTCCTTCTCTTATGATTTGGAAGAAGTTGCGATGTATCAGATAAGATCTGCAAAAGCAAGAAAAATATAAACATAAATAAAATTTATACAAAACACACATTAGTCAAAAAATAGCTTGTAATCAATTGCAAATAATAACTATCTAGTCTAAGTATTGAGATACAGATTGTGTTTGCATTCCAACAGATCCACTCCCTTTATCTTGAGATATGCATGTATCTGCATGCAAAAATAACTATATAATAGTGACTAAATTTTATAAAATAATACCAATACACTTCCCACCTGTCTGTGAGCCAACATGTGTGAATAAATGTATTTCTCCTTTTTGATATAGCTGCATAAGCTCACCAAATTCTTTTTGAGATACCTTGAGTCTTTCTGAAGATGGAGGTGACGCTGGTTTCGATGAGTTGGGATGGAGGGTGACGGTGGTGGTTGTTGAATTCCGACATGTTTTGGTTGAGCAGACGGCGGAGGGGTGATCGTGTGGTTTTTTCAGGCGAGTACGGTGAAGATGAGCAGCGACTTTAGGGTCTTATGTGTGTATGGTAGTGTTGTTGGTTGAAGAAGGTCGTTGGTTGTTTGGTATTAGGTGAAGAAGCAGCAGAGGAGGCGCTATGGTATTTTTTCTTTGCGTTCTAGTCTTGTGTCGCAGTATAGTTAAGTTTGTCAAGTCCCGTGTCATCGTATTTCTTGTTTTGTATTTGAAAAACCAAAACAAATAATAGATGAAAAATACAAAAAATCCAGTTTAAATACCTTAATGATATAAAAACTCTTAGTTGATCTTGATAAACTATTTTATTTAAAATAAAACTAAAAATTAAAGTTAAAACTATTTTTTGGTATTTTTCAAATATTATATTAGTATAAAATAGGTTCGAAGTAATATATCCTTCTAAACACCTCAAAAAAATACCAAAACTATCAAATTACATCGAATTCAAGCCTAAGTTCTTCTAAACCCTCTGAAATATGCATTCGATCAAAAACTCAACCAAACGACGTCGGAATGATCTTAAATTTTGCACACACATCCCAAATGGCATAAATAATCTACTGCAACTCTCGTAATTCTATTCTGACTCTCAGATCAAAATCTCACCTACCAACCGGAATTCGCGAAAATACTAACTTCATCAATTCAAGCCAAATTTAACACCGGGCCTCCAAAACATAGTCCGATCACACTCCTATGTCATAAATCACCTAAAAAATCTAACAAAATCATAAAAATTCCGATCCGAGCTCATATACAAATAAATCAAATCTTTGTCAATCCTTTTAAATTTTAAGCTTTAAACTGAGAATTGTTCTTCCAAATTTATTTTCATTAACCTGAAACCAAAATCATCAATTTATATAGGTCATAATACACCACATGGGAGAAATAATGCCCGAGAACTGGCGATCAAAGTGAAAAAGGTCAAAACGACCTATCGGATCGTTATAGAGATAGAGAAAGTGAGTCGGGGGCTAGGTTCAGGGAGATGGAGGTGACGCTGGTTTCGGCAAGCTAGGATGGAGACGGTGTTGGTTCTCAAATTCCGACATGTTTTTGTTGAGCGGACGGCGAAGGGGTGATCGAGTGGCTGTTTTCCGGCGAGTGCGTTGAAGATAAGCAGCGGCTTTAGGGTCTTATGTGTAGAGTTGTTGGTTGAAGAAGGCTGATGGTCGTTTGATATTAGGTGAAGAAGCAGCAGAAGATGCGGCTATGTTGTTTTTTCTTTGCTTTCTAGTCTTGTGTCACAGTATAGTTGAGTTTGTCATGTCCCGTGTTATCATATTTGTTGTTTTGTATCTGAAAACCCAAAACAAATTATAGATGAAAAATCCAAAAAAATTCAGTTTAAATACCTTAATGATATAAAAACTCTTAATTGATCTTGATAAACTATTATATTCAAAATAAAACTAAAAATTAAAGTTAAAACTATTTTTGGTATTTTTCAAAGATTATATTAGAATAAAATAGGTTCAAAGTAATATATCCGTCTAAACACCTCAAAAAATACCAAAACCATCAAATTACATAGAATTCAAGCTTAAGTTCTTCTAAAACCTCCGAAATATGCTTTCGATCAAAAACTCGACCAGACAACGTCCGAATGATCTGAAATTTTGCATACACATCCCAAATGACATAACGAAGCTATTGCAACTCTCGTAATTCCATTCTAACTTTCAAATCAAAATCTCACCTACCAACCGGTATTCACCAACATACTAACTTCATCAATTCAAGCTAAGTTTCACACCGGACCTCCAAAACAAATTCTGATCACACTTCTAAGTCATAAGTCACCTAACAAAGCTGACCAAATCTGGACTCATATACAAATAAGTCATACCTTTTAAATTTTAAGCTTTACATTGAGAATTAATCTTCCAAATTTATTTTGATTAACCTGAAACCAAAACCAACAATTTATATATTTCATAATACACCACATGGGCCAAATCATGCCCGAGAACTGGCGATCAAAGTGAAAAAGGTAAAAACGACAGGTCGGATCGTTATAGAGATGGAGAAAGTGAGTCGATGGCTAGTTTCAGGGAGATGGAGGTGACGCTGGTTTCGGCGAGCTGGGATGGAGGGTGACGGTGCTGGTTGTCGAATTCCGACATATTTTGGTTGAGCAGACGGCGGAGGGGTGATGGTGTGGCTGTTTTTCCGCGAGTGCGGTGAAG
This sequence comes from Nicotiana benthamiana, assembly GCA_034376525.1. NCBI lineage: Eukaryota > Viridiplantae > Streptophyta > Magnoliopsida > Solanales > Solanaceae > Nicotiana > Nicotiana benthamiana. The sequence goes on from CM067337.1 coordinate 153,836,896, forward strand.
ATGATCAGCGGCATTAGGGTCTTATGTGTGTATGGTAAGGTTGTTGGTTGAAGAAGGCTGCTAGTCGTTTGGTATGAGGTGAAGAAGCAGCAGAGGAGGCGGCTATGGTGTTTTTTCTTTGCTTTATAGTCTTATATTGCAGTATAGTTGAGTTTGTCAAGTCCCGCGTCATCATAATTCTTGTTTTGTATTTGAAAAACCAAAACAAATTATAGATGAAAAATAAAAAAAATTCAGTTTAAATACCTTAAAGATATAAAAACTCTTGATAAACTATTATATTTAAAATAAAACTAAAAATAAAAGTTAAAACTCTTTTTGGTATTTTCAAAGATTATATTAGAATAAAATTGGTACGAAGTAATATATCCTTCTAAACATCTCAAAAAATACCAAAACCATCAAATTACATGGAATTCAAGACTAAGTTCTTTTAAAACCTCCGAAATATTCTTCCGATCAAAAACTTGATCAAACAACATCCAAATGACCTGAAATTTTGCACACACATCCCAAATGACATAACGAAGCTACTGCAACTCTCGTAATTCAATTCTGACTATCGGATCAATATCTCACCTACCAACCGGAATTCGCCAAAATACTAACTTCAGCAATTCAAGCCAAATTTCACACCGGACCTCCAAAACCAAATCCGATCACACTCCTAAGTCCTAAATCACCAAACAAAGCTAACAAATCATAATAATTCCGATCCGGGCTCATATACAAATAAGTCCAATCTTTGTCAAACCTTTCAAATTTTAAGCTTTAAACTAAGAATTGTTCTTCCAAATTCATTTTAATTAACCTGAAACCAAAACCAACAATTTATATAGGTCATAATACACCACATGGGCCAAATCATGCACGAGGACTGTAGATCAAAGTGAAAAAGGTCAAAACGACCTATCGGATTGTTAAAGAGATGGAGAAAGTGAGTCGCTGGCTAGGTTCAGGGAGATGGAGGTGACATTGGTTTTGGCGAGCTCGGATGGAGGGTGACGGTTCTGGTTGTCGAATTCCGACATGTTTTTTTGTTGAGAACACGGCAGAGGGGTGAACGTGTGGCTGTTTATTGGCGAGTGCGGTGAAGATGAGCAGTGTCTTTAGGGTCTTATGTGTGTATGATAGTGTTGTTGGTTGAAGAAGGTTGTTGGTCGTTCGGTATAAGGTGAAGAAGCAGCAGAGGAGGCGACTATGGTGCTTTTTCTTTGCTTTCTAGTCTTATATCGCAGTATAGTTCAGTTTGTCAAGTCCCAAGTCATCATATTTCCTGTTTCGTATTTGAAAAACCAAACAAATTATTGAAGAAAAATAAAAAAAAATTCAGTTTAAATACCTCAAAGATAAAAAACTCTTAATTGATCTCGATAAACTATTATATTTAAAATAAAACTAAAAATTAAAGTTAAAACTATTTTTTTAATTTTTCAAAGATTATATTAGAATAAAATAGGTTTGAATTAATATATCCTTCCAAACACCTTAAAAAATACAAAAACCATCAAATTACATCGAATTCAAGCCGAAGTTCTTCTAAGCCCTCCAAAATATGTTTTCTGTCAAAATTTCGACCAAACGACGTTCGAATGATCTGAAATTTTTCACACACATCCCAAATGAAATAACGAAGCTACTGCAGCTCTCGTAATTCCATTCTGACTCTCGGATCAAAATATCACCTACCAACCGGAATTCTCCAAAATACTAACTTCATCAATTCAATCAAAATTTCACACCGGACCTCCAAAACCAATTTCGATCACACTCCTAAGTCATAAATCACCTAAAAAGCTAACCAAATCATAAAAATACGATCATGTCTCATATACAAATAAGTCAAATCTTTGTCAAACCTATCAAATTTTAAGCTTTGAATTTATAATTGTTCTTCCAAATTCATTTTGATAAACCTGAAACCGAAACCAACAATTTATATAGGTCATTATACACCACATGGGCCAAATCATGCCCGACGGCTGGAGATCAAAGTGAAAAAGGTCAAAATGACCTATCTGATCGTTATAGAGATGGTGAAATTGAGTCGCTGGCTAGGTTCATGGAGATGGAGGTGACACTAGTTTCGGCGAGCTGGGATGGAGGGTGACGGTGCTGGTTGTCGAATTCCGACACGTTTTGGTTAAGCAGACGGTGGATGGGTTATCGTGAGGCTGTTTTCTAGCGGGTGCGGTGAAGATTTGCAGCGACTTTATGGTCTTATGTGTGTATGGTAGTGTTGTTTGTTGAAGAAGGCTGCTGGTCGTTTGGTATGAGGTGAAGAAGCAGCAGAGGAGGCGACTATGGTGTTTTTTCTTGGCTTTCTAGTCTTCTATCGTAGTATAGTTGAGTTTGTCAAGTCCTGTCTCATCATATTTCTTGTTTTGTATTTGAAAAACCAAAACAAATTATAGATGAAAAATAAAAAAAATTCAGCTTAAATACCTTAAAGATATAAAAACTCTTAATTGATCTTGATAAACTATTATATTTAAAATAAAACTAAAAGTTAAAGTTAAAACTATTTTTGGTATTTTTTAATGATTATATTAGAATAAAAGGTTTTGAAGTAATATATCGTTCTAAAACCTCAAAAAATACCAAAACCATAAAATTACATTGAATTCAAGCCAAAGTTCTTCTAAAACCTCCGAAATATGCTTTCGATAAAAAACTCGACCAAATGATGTCCGAATGATCTGAAATTTTGCAAACACATCCCTAATGACATAACGAAGCAACTGAAGCTCTCATAATTCTATTTTGACTCTCAGATCAAAATCTCACCTACCAACCGAAATTCGCCGAAATACTAACTTCATCAATTGAAGCCAAATTTCATACCGGACCTCCAAAACCAATTCTGATCACATTTCTAAGTCATAAATCACCTAACAAAGCTAACCAAATCATAAAAATTTCAATCCGGGCTCATATACAAATAATTCAAATCTTTGTCAAACCTTTCAAATTTTAAGCTTTAAATTGAGAATTGTTCTTCCAAATTCATTTTGATTAACCTGAAACCAAAACCAACAATTTATATAGGTCATAATACACCACATGGGCCAAATCATGCCCGAGGCCTGGCGATCAAAGTGAAAAAGGTCAAAACGACCTGTCATATCGTTATAGAGATGGAGAAAGTGAGTCGCTAGCTAGGTTCAGGGAGATGGAGGTGACGCTGGTTTCGGCGAGCTGGGATGGAGGGTGACGGTGCTGGATTTTGACTTCTGACACATTTTGGTTGAGCAGACGGTGGAGGGGTGATCGGCGAGTGCGGTGAAGATGAGCAGCGGATTTAGGGTCTTATGTCCTTTTTACCGCTTACACGTGGTTACCCCGAAAGGCGACACTTGTATAGGAGTTTTTCCAATTAAAGTGATATTATTCAAAATGGGATTAACTTCCAAGTGTCGCCACTTCGGATAGGTTTGGCTTTTGGTGTCCCAAGTCACCATTTTATTTAAAAATCCCATATCGAGGAAAGTTTGACTGCCTAATTGGAGTTTACGAACCAGAAATTCGTGAGTTAGGAATTTTGTTGACCCAAGGGAAGGTGTTAGGCACCCTTGGATCCCGTGGTTCTATCACGGTTGCTTAAAATTACTATAGATGGCTAAAACATGATTTTATATACCTGTTAACTCGTAATTCCAGATTATTAACCTCTTTTAACATCTTTTTAAGGAAATTTTTCAATGTTATTAAAACACGCCGCGAACTGCATCACATAAATGCACCCATAATTTTAGACATATTTCAATTTCATTGAGAATAGGATTTGGGACACATAAATGCGCACTCGAATTTAGGAAAGTGTTTATATTATATATGCGCGCCTATAGCAATTACGTCTTTGACATTTGCGGGAAGACCATGAAATTGGCTAAGAGGTACCTGCTATTTTTCTACGGGTATTAGTAATGTAAAGAGCCATCACATGTATTTATTCGAATTAATACGGCTCATTTTTATCTTATAAGGGTATTCTAACATATGTCGAATTTCGTTATAGCTATGTTTAAAATCCACTAATGATTTCATGTGTGAACTAGGTGCTTGGAAGAATTATATGTGCCTTGACCTCGTTCGTGACCAACTGACATATAAATAAATTGAGTTTTGGACAGCCCTGAAGCACATAATGCTCAGGCTGCAATTGATAACCATTTTGACAGATTTGGGTCATGAATTACTTAGCCCAGCAAAACATAGTAAATTTCAGCGTTTGGTGCTTACTGGGGTTTACTAAGGAGCCCACTATTGGTCTGGACAAAAGAGTCCAGTTCTTAGCAGCTATTTCAACTCAGAATTATATATACAAATCGAATTGCTCGCTCACGAAGGAAAATAATCACAGCCATTTTTTATATCAATATCTCTATTGGATTTGAGCCAAACCATTCATATACTCATCAATTAGAGTATAAGAATCCATATCTAACATCCGAATGTGATTCAAGTTACATTACAAATGACAAATCTGAAATAGATTATCATTAAACAAGCTGAGACCCAAGTAAATTGAAATGTTTAACAGCACCTTTGATTAGCTTAGCATGATCATTGAAACTGCTGCTTCCAAATCCAGTGGTTCTAAGTGCACAAACTCAGCACTACTGAAATTGAAGCACATACAAAATTCGAATTGAGAGTCCAATTATTACAGATAAGACAGTCCTAAACATCCAAATTGTACAAATGGATCAGTCTAATACTATACAATACATGATAATCATTTTAATGGTATTCCTATATTCAAACTAAATAGGAAGATGGGGGATATGATACTAGAGTACAAATAGCAGATGAAAGTCTTCACATTGAGAATATATTTGTATTTTTGAACTTCATATACATGGGTGTTGAGTTGGTACCTGTAATATAGCAAAAAACCAAGCCTATGAGTAACAGAGTAGATCAAATAAGCAACAAACAACCAATAGAACAATATTTCCAGACTTCAACAGAGTGTTTAGAGAGTTAAATCTTAAGGGAATGATTCAAAAACAATTCTAATGGTATTTCAGCTATAAAATCAGTATTTCAGCTTTAGAATTGTAGAGAAAAGTTCCAGGATCAATTTTTCCAACTCTAGTGTTCAGGAGAAAGGTTTCTGGATCCCTTTCTAATGCCCCAAAGGATTCAATTTTATAGCAAAACTCTTATAGCATCATATTTTACTAGTTTTTTATTTTAGTCCTCGATTCAACTTGTATTTTTGCCTAAATAGGCCTTCAATTTCTGACTTCTGCCTAAAGTTTGAGGCTACACTTATATATTAGTCCCTGCTGGAAGGTTCTACAGGATTCTCATCAGATTTTTATAGTATTAAATTCCTTTTATACCCTTACTAATCTTCCTAAATTACCCTACCCTGAACTTGACCTTGGTTAGTCTTTTTAACCCTTGTTTATTTACATTTGACCTTGGTCAGCCAGATTTGAGTCTCATTTTATCCTTATATTAACAAACTCATGAAGGTTTTAATCAGCCAACATTAGCAGACTCAATTATCCAAAGAATTAACAGAGTTCTATGCATAATGCATATATTTATCAGGCTTATCTTTCCGGAAATAGTTCCAATCAACATGCTTCACGCAACAGTTCAGTTCAGAAATCAATTTATCAAGAAAAAAATAATCTTACAATGAACAATTAAGGATCCCAAACCCCAAAATTAACTTAAACAAACATCAGATCATAGAGTGAAAGGCTAAATGTCAGTTGATTCATAAAACTAACAATATTGTGGAACATGGACATTCAATATATTCAACATGAAATTGTTGAAGCTAATCAGTTATCTCAAACAATCAAACATGAACATTGAGACCTAATTTCTAGAAGGAACTTGTGTATAACCAGATAAATAACCAAAAATAAAAGAAAAATTCAAATTATTAAACCTAATCAGTTTATTCTAGGCTGAAGATTTTCAAACCAAGCATATAAACACCGAAGAACTTGTGGATCACCAGACGCATAATCAACATAAAATCTCCTCAACTTATGAAACATGCGATCACTAATCAGTTATTAAAGAAATAAAAAATTCAAAGCTAAAGAAAAGTGGAAAAGAAGCGGAAAACTTAGCTTTTTCATTTCTGTTATCATTCGAACTAATTCAATTGGACCTTTGTCCGTCCACAAGGGTTCTGAAACCTTCTAAGGTAGGGTACCATCAATTTAAATGGCTCAAGGGAGTCTCCAAGATTCTGAGACCTCAAATAGGTCACATATTTGAATTTTCTTAATGGTTGAAGGTTTTTGGTGGTCAAGAGTGGCATGGCTAGTGTCACTAAAGTTCAAGGAATGTCTAGGAGAGTTTTGAAGCTTTTCCGGTAGGTTTGGGATTTAGGGTTTAGCTTTGAATGAAGATTCGAGGAGTTCCATGGGGATTTGAGGGTGGTGAGGTGCATGGTTGGAATGGGGAAATCAAGGTGTCTTAGTGGTAAAATATTGGCTGCCTTTGGAAAGAGGTCGCCGGAGATAGGGTTTCCGGCGACCTTTGAATGGATATTCGAGGCGGAGGGGTGGTGTTCGAAGGGAACTAATTATGGGACTAGGTAGGAGGCCATGGTGTTAAAGGGTGTAATTTTGGGGTCGTTTAGTTGCCGGCCGTAGTGGGGTGGTCAGGCGGTGGTCAAAGCCAGAGGTGAGGTGGTCAATGGAGGGGCTGAGACCAGCGGTAGATATACGAGGAAGGTGCATTTGGTCATGTGTATACCGAATGTGTTTAGACGTATGTATACATAAGTGAAGGGGCTTCTGTGGCTGTTGGATCGGGTAAAATCAACAGCTGTGATGGGAAGAGCCTTAAACGACGTCGTTTGGCGTGATGAATGTGTGGACTGGGTTAGCTGGTTGCATTGAGCTGGTTTTGTGGACTCAGAGAAGGAAGCAAATTGGGCCACTCAGGTCTGGCCCAATTGTGGCCAGCTATATATATATATGTGTGTGTGTGTGTGTGTGTGTATGTGTGTGTGTGTGTGTATATATATATATGTGTGTGTGTGTGTGTGTGTGTGTATTTTTATTTTTGTTATTTATTTTTTGTCTTTTCTTTTAATTGAAATTACTGAATTTATTTTAAACCACAAATTAAAAATAAATTAAAAAATCCTAATTTCAAATGGTGGCACACACAGACACACACACACACACACACACACACACATATATATATATATATTTGTATTTTTAATTAATGAAATAAATTTATTTAACAATTAAAACCCTGATTAATCCTAACACGCAGTAATGAACATGCATATGCAGTTAATGTCCAACAAATGAAAATCCCAATATTTTAAAAAAGAAAATCCTAACTTTAAGAGTCCTGTAGGAGTGTGTTTCGACCGGTCAAAAATCATATGCTCATAGCTGCCCCTCTTTGCGCGGGAACATGAAGGGTTTTCGTGTAAAGACAAGTGAGCAAACATGAGCAATTTCGTCCAATTGAATACTCCATGTGAAGCATTTTAAAAAAATTCTAACCGAACCTTGCTTCAAAGGTTGCCTACATATCCTCGGCAATAGAGGAATCATGTCAGTGTTGTTCTGGAAGTTTTGGTAGCTGGGACTACCGAGAGACTGTGATTGGCTGTTGTTGCTGCTGTTTCTGCTCACTAAGCTCCTTATTACACCAAAAGAAAATCAAAACTAAGCTAGCTAAACCTATCAACTACAAGTTACAAGATTCCTATCTATGATTCTCTAAGAGCTTTATCTTGAGTCTCGGCTATCTTTCACGGCAGACTCCGATCCGAATCTTGATGCTTGTTAATTGCAGCTGCTAACTCAATCTTTAATCTTGAGACTAAAACAGGATATGTTGAACTTGTGACTTCCATTAATTTTAAGCAGTCCGCGTCTTTGTGCACCTCACTACTTTGAGTTCACCTTTGTATCTTTTCTTTTCTTCTGTTCTGAATTGACACTCATGCCAGTTCTTGTACCTTAAGGTGATACCTGCTTAGACAGCCAAACATATAATCGAACGAAATTTTCTGCCCCAGTTTCCACTGGAAAATTTCGTGAGTTATTTATAACACATGTCTATGCTGCTCTTTTTTTAGAACAAAAGGAATGGAATTGTGTATCCCTTGGAAAGATCACCAGGTTATACTGGAGAGGAGAAATGGTTCTTTCTGGGGAATAATATGAGAATCCTCGGGTTATGCCGGGATAAGAATGGAAAAGTCTCTGTGGGGAAGGAAAGAACAAATCCGCGGGTTATGCCGGGATAAATGCAAAGTCCTACGTTATGCTAAGGGAGTCCACGGGTTATGCCGGGATGAAAATGAAGAGTCCTTCCTGAGGATGAAAGGGAAAATCGACGGGTTATGCCGGAATTAATGAAAAAACCTAGGTTATGCTAGGGAAATTTACGGGTTATGTCGGGATAAATGAAAAGTCCTAGGTTATGCTAGGGGAATCCACAGGTTATGCTGGGATGAAAGGAGATCCTGAGTTATGTCTGGGCAATCCACGGGTTATGCCGGGATGAATAAAAAATCGTAGGTTATGCTAGGGGAATCCACGGGTTATGCCTGGATGAAGAAATCCTGAGCTATGTCAGGGGAATCCACGGGTTATGCCGGGATGAATGAAAAATACTAGGTTATGCTAGGGGAATCCACGGGTTATGCCGGGATGAAGAGAGATCCTGAGTTATGTCAGGGGGATCCGCGGGTTATGCCGGGATGAATAGAAAATCCTAGGTTATGCTAAGGGAATCCACGGGGTTATGCCGGGATGAAGAGAGATCTTGAGTTATGTCAGGGGAATCCGCGGGTTATGCCGGGATGAATAGGAAATCCTATGTTATGCTAGGGGAACACGGGTTATGTCGGGATGAACAGAGATCCTGAGTTATGTCAGGGGAATCCGCGGGTTATGCCAGGATGAATAGGAAATCCTAGGTTATGCTAGGGGAATCCACGGGTTATGTCGGGATGAAAAGAGATCCTGAGTTATGTCAGGGGAATCCGGAGGTTGTGCCGGGATGAATGAAAAATCCTAGGTTATGCTAGGGGAATCCACGGGTTATGCCGGGATGAAAATGAAGGGTCCCTGCTGGGGATGAAAGGGAACATCCATGGGTTATGCCGAGATGAATGAAAATCCTACGTTATGCTAGGGAAATCCACAGGTTATGCCAGGATGAGTGAAAAGTCGCTGTTGGGGATGGAAGGGAACATCCACGGGTTATGCCAGGAGATATGCAAGGCAGCGGAGGATCTCAGAGTTTGTTTTGACAGTGCTGGGGATAGAGGAGGAAAGAAGTAACTCTTAAGTTATGCTGGGGATGTGGAGGGAAATATCCTTGATTTATGTTGGAGGGAGTGGAATGTGATCCTTAGGTAATTCCTAGGAATTCCACATGCCATATAGGGGAACTAGAGATTGGAATCTTACTCTGTCATGCTCATTTATGAGTTTGCAGAAGAATGGAAAGAAAACTTCCCTTTGGCCATTGACGCATCAGCACCTTCGGCCCTTGTGCCTATCCTTTGATCGTTTTTGCCTCCATGTTCCTTTTGTTTTTTTAAGTTGCACATCCATCTATTTTTATTCCGAAACAAAACAAATTGTTAGTTCGAACAGTGATTGGTTTTGCGGCCTTCTGTTGCTTGATTTCGGCTTCTTTAGTACTCAAAAACGAACCCTCGGCTTTCCGTTCTTGCTTAGTTGGCCAGAGAGTCCTCATTTCGGATTGGGTTTTCCTCCTTGGGCCTTGGGTTATGAGTTTTGTCCCACTTTTGTATTTGCTTTTGGGACTTTTGAAAAGCATTGACACCCTGCTTAAAACCCCTCGATTTTGTTTCAATTTCATGCCTTTTGAGTTTGAATTTCTTTTTCCTTTATTCTTCATTTTGGTACATTAACTGTCATGATCAACCAGGATTGGCCAAGCGTACTTGAAAACCCGCGAAGTCAGCCCTACCACCTTTCTTTAAGGAATAGTGAGTAAGATAAAGTGAAAAGGAGTGAAATATGAATTTGATGAGGTATGCACTTTGAAGGAAAAAGCGAATTTCCTTTGGCTTCTTGATGGTGCGGCAGTATCCATCTCAACACCAGCTACCCGACTTCAAAATTCCTTGGGCATACTTTCTTGTTGTAGGCACGGGCCATTCTATGTTTATACAACTGCCCGTGGCACACTACGACCATTCATTTTTCATCAATTAGCGCCAGTTTCTCCAAACGGGTTTTGACCCATTCGCTATCTTTGATTTCCGCCTCGACAATCACTCGGAGCAAAGGGATTTCCACCTCGGCAAGTATAACAGCCTCAGTTCCATATTCCAGCAAGTAAGGAGTGGCTCCTACAGATGTACGTACCGTGGTACGATATCCCATCAATGTGAAAGGCATCTTTTCGTGCCATTGCCTCGAGCTTTGGATAATTTTCTTCAAGATTTCATTAATGTTATTGTTGGCTGCTTCGACCCCACTATTAGCTTTAGGTTGGTAGGGAGTGGAGTTTCTATGCATTATTTTGAATTGTTCGCATATCTCTCCCATCAACCGACTGCTTAGGTTAGCTGCATTATCAGTAATGATGGTAGCCGGGATCCCAAAACGACAAATGATGTTGGAATGCACGAATCCACTACCACTTTCTTGGTGACAGACTTGAGAGTGATGTCCTCAACCCATTTTGTGAAATAATCAATGGAGACCAATATAAATTTGTGCCCATTTCAGTCCATCGGCTCGATCGGCCCAATGACGTCCATTCCCCAGGCAGCAAATGGCTAGGGTGCTGACATTGGATGCAGCTCATTTGGTGGTACATGAATCAAATCACCGTGCACCTACCATTGATGGCATTTTCGCACAAAGCCGAAGTAGTCCTTTGCCATGGTCATCCAATAATAACCAGCTCGGAGTATCTTTTTCTCCAACACATAGCCATTCATATTGGGCCCACATATGCGTGCACGTGCTTCGTGCATAATCCTCCAAGCTTCTTCGGCATCCACACATCTCAACAGATTAAGATCTGGAGTCCTTTTGTACAGAGTGTCACCACTCAAGAAGAAATTGCTCGACTGTCGTCGGATGGTCTTCTTTTGCTCTCACGTGGCTTGCTCAAGGTACTCCTGTGTCTTTAGGAATCTCAAGATGTTGTGATACCAACGCTAGGCTTTGCTTCGGTTGCATTACAATACCCATTTCTTTCTTTGATTTGGATTTGTAGAGGATCCACATAGGCATTCCCAGGGTATGGCAGCATGGAGGCCAAAGTTGCAAGCGCATCTGCTAACTCATTGTGGAACGGGGAATGTATCTAAAATGTACCAACCTGAACCGTTTGCCGAGATCTTCGACATGCTGTCTATACGGGAGGAGCTTAATGTCCCTTGTCTCCCATTATCCTTGAGCTTGTCGGATGATTAAGTCTGAGTCCCCCATGATTAGCAACTCTTCGACGTCCTGGTTGGTAGCCATGTTCATGCCCATAATGCAAGCCTCATATTCAGCTGTATTGTTAGTGCGAAACAAATGCAGTCTAGCTGTGGCCGGGTAATGCTGGCCTATGGGTGAGATTAAAATTATTCCGATCCCTACGTCTTTGACGTTTGTCGCTCCGTCGAAGAACATTTTCTAGACGGGAGTATCCTCAGCTACTATTTCCAATGATTTTACTTCTTTGTCAGAGAAGTAAGTGTTCAAAGGTTGATACTTGTCATCAACGGGGTTTTCTACCAGATGATCCGCCAGTTCTTGAGCTTTCATCGCCGTACGAGTGACATAGATGATGTCGAACTTGGTAAGCAGGATCTGCCATTTAGCCAGTCATCTTGTGGGCATTGGTTTTTGAAATATGTACCTTAATGGATCCATCCTTGCTATGAGGTACGTGGTATGAGCTTGCAGATAATGCCTCAGCTTTTGAGCTACCCACGTCAAGGCGCAACATGTTCTCTCCAACAATGTGTACTTGGCCTCGTATCCAGTAAACTTTTTGCTCAGATAATAGATAGCCTGGTTCTTCTTTCCTGTGGCGTCATGCTGTCTGAGAATACAACCGAAAGAGCCTTCCAAGACCGTCAGGTAGAGAAACAGTGGCCTTCCTGGTTCTGGCGGAACTAAAAATGGTGGATTGGACAAGTATTGTTTGATTTTGTCAAAAGCTTCCTGACATTCGGCCGTCCACTTAATCGTTGCATCCTTCTTAGGCAGTTTGAATATAGGCTCACATATTGAGGTCAGTTGGGCGATGAACCGGCAAATGTAGTTTAATCTCTCTAATACACTCATCACATCCTTTTTGGTCCTCGGTGGGGGCGGCTCCCAAATAGATTTGATCTTGGTTGGATCTAATTCAATGCCCCTCCGACTGACGATGAACCCCAAGAGTTTTCCTGAATGAACTCCAAATGCACATTTTGCTGGATTTAACTTCAAATTATATTTGCGAAGTCTTTCAAAGAATTTCCTCAAATCCTTTATATGCTCTCCCTGAGTATTAGATTTGGTAATCACGTCATCCATGTACACCTCTATTTCTCTATGCATCTTGTTGTGGAAGATGGTGGTCATGGCCCTCATGTAGGTTGCCCCAACGTTTTTTAATCCGAAAGGCATAACTCTATAGCAATACGTCCCCCAAGGTGTGGTAAAGGCAGTTTTCTCAGCATTTTGCTCATCCATCAGCACTTGGTGATACTCTGCGTAGCAGTCTACAAATGATTGAATCTCACGCTTGGCACAATTATCCACCAGGATGTGGATGTTGGGCAGAGGGAAATTATCCTTGGGACTCGCCTTTTTTAGATCTCTATAATCCATACACACTCGAGTTTTCCTATTCTTTTTCAGCACTGGGACCACATTAGCCAGCCATGTGGTGTACCGCACTAGCCGGATAACCCTACTTCAAGTTGCTTTGTAATTTCCGCTTTGATTTTATCACTGACATCAGGCTTGAATTTTCTTTGCTTTTGCTGTACTGGAGGGCACTTAGCATATGTGGGCAACTTGTGAACCACCAAATCCATACTCAGTCCAGGCATATCATCATGGGACCACGCAAATACATGTTTGAACTCCAACAGTATTTGGACCAATGAATCCTCAATCTCTTTATTTACGTGAATGCTTATTTTGGTTTCTTTGGTTTCATCAAGATCACCCAGGTTAACCGGTTCAGTATCATTTAAGTTAGGCTTAGGTTTTGTCTCAAAGTGTTCCAATTCTCGGGTGATTTCCCTAAAAGCCTCTTCTTCGTTGTATTCCGGTTCCTGGTTCATTATTGCAAAGACAGGCAACGGATTTGGGTCGGGGCAAGAAGTCCGCGAGCATGTCATTTTATTTAAAGCCACATTATTTGCACTGAAAGAAAAGATAAAAATAATGAAATACAAAAATCAGAGAGAAGCAGAGAAATGAGCAATATTGATTTTATTTCTTTGAACTTGAAAAATAAACAGGGTTTTGCAAAGTGCTAAAAAGAAAAAACAAACAAGGAGCTACATCCCGAAATAGCTCGTGATGTGGGAAGAGGTAGCAAGGCTAGACTCTCGGATCTCCCGCCTGACCGGAAAGGGTGTGGCCTTCCAATTTTGGAGTTTGGCATCTGGCCCCATGTACAGCACTTCAGCGGTACTTGACCCTTCCCCTGGTTGGACCATGTTTACATCATAGAGAAGCTCTCTCATGGCCTCCTAGATTTCATCCTTCTTCTTGCGTGCAGGTTTTTTCTTTTTCCTCTTCACTGTACTTTGGTTTTATAAAGGTTTTGTACAAATGAGGCAGGGGTCTTGGTAAAGTCCATCCTTGGCGCTTTCTTCGATTAGCTCAAGTGATATCTTCTGAGGTTGGATGAAACCCCAGTCCAAAGAATTTTTCTGTTGCAGGCAAGGCGACTGGTTCGGTTATGCCTTGTAGGGAGTTTCCAAGTCCCTTGCCTAGCTTGAAACCTTGATGTGTCATTTCCTTTGCTACCATGATCGAAGCATTTGACAGAAAAGGCTGAGGAAGCGGCTTGCCCTATTCATGTTGGTCAGCTACTACAACTTTGAAAGCTTGATAAACTATGTGTTCACTGCCTTCTTTGGCTTCTAGATAAGGGACAGAGGGGTCCCGGTAAATTGATTGCTCGTCCTCCCCATGAACTACAATCTCCTGATTTGCATATTCAAATTTCAACATTTGGTGCAAGATTGAAGGCACTGCCCCTGCTGCATGAATCCATGGTCGTCCTAGGAGGTAGTTGTATGAGGTGTCCATGTCCAAAACCTGGAAGGTTACTTCGAAGTCAACTGGACCAATGGTGAGCACCAGATTGATTTCACCTATGGTATCCCTTTTTATACCATCGGAGGCCCAGACAGAGACGTTGTTGGGAAGGATCCTCCATGTCCTGATCTCCATTCTCTGTAGGGTAGATAGAGGACATATATCTACTCCGGAACCCCCATCAACCATCACTCTCTTAACATAATATCCTTCACATTTGACCGTGAGATGTAAATCCTTATTATGAGCAGCTCCCTCTGGGGGTAGGTCATTTTTATTGAACAATATTTGATTGATGGCGAAGAATCTCTCCGCCATTTTCTCCAACTATACTACCGAGGTTTCGGCTGGCACATAGGCTTCGTTTAATGTTTTGGTCAACACTTGTTGATGCTCAGGATATTTCATTAAGAGTGACAGTAGAGACATCTGTTCAGGGGATTTCTGGAGTTGATCTACCACCTCATACTCTGGCATCCTCATTTTCTAGAAAAAGGCTTCTGCTTCCTCGGCCTTTACTGTCTTCTTTGGCGGGAACCGCCGTTTCGTAGCGACATTTACTTCTTCCACATTCCAGTATTTCATCATGGGACATACCTTTGGGACTTCACCAAGGACTTCTTTTCCTTTGTGCATAACAATGGTCTCCTGATAGTTCCAGGGAACAGCAGAAGGATTGGTCATGGGCTTTTGTGGCACGCGACCAATTACCAGGGGCTCATTCAGCACCGGTGGCTTAATTGATCCCCGTACCACATAGGCCTTCTTTGGTATGTTCAGGGCTCTGTTCAGCTCAAATATTTTGGGGGGGCTTAGAGTGTGCCGCTTGTGTTTGCTTCCCCAGGGAATATAGAATATTGTTTCTTTGGCGGGTGTGGTTTCAGCTTTAACCTCAGCCTTCTTCTCTACCTCAGGGATTTTGGCTTTGCTTGTTTTCTTTTCATCCACCTTCTTTGGGGTGACCTTTGGCTTCCTATCGGCCTCTGCAATGGCTATGATGGCCTCGAGAGCGGGGTCAAACTCTTTGTCCTCGCAAATCATCACGATGACCGGCCCGTTGTTGTGAGCCGGTAACGGGTTGTCGGTTACATTTGGGACTTTGTCATCTCTGAGGACTATTTTATTTTGATCAATCAAATATTCCACCGCTCACTTTAAGGTCCAACAATTTTCAGTATCGTGGCCCTCTGCCCCTGAGTGGTAGGCACATCGTACACCCCTTTGGTACGATGGTGATTCAGGATTCTGTCTATTTGGGGGTACAAGTTGGAGAAGACCCAAATGGAATAGCTTTGGAAATAGACTGGCATAAGATTCTCCAATTGGGGTGAAGTTTTGTCTCCGGGGTGGCTTCCAGGGACAATAGTTGCTTTGTTGATGGCGGGGATTGTAATGATTAGGTGGGAGTTGATTCCTCAGTACTTGATTTCTGTTATTCTGCTGTTGCGGGCGGAGGAATGGTTGAGCATTCATAACTGCGTAGGGCTGAGGGGCGTAATGCATGTCTCTATAAGGATAGTAATGTTGAGGCGCTCTGTTAGAGAATACATGTCTGTTATGTTGTTTCCTCGCGCTAGAGGCCGCCATGGATGCCTCTTCTCTTTTCTTGTTCCTGGGAACTCCTCCAGCTCTTCCTTATATAGCTTGGGAGGTGGCTCTGATGGCAGATTGGCTTAGAATCCTCCCTGTTTTGAGACTAGTTTCCCCCATTTCTCCAATCTTTATGGCTTCAGCGAATGGTTTGCCCATTGAAGACATCATGTTTTGAAAATTGTCTGCCTCCTATGCCTGTAAAATGACGATGACTCATTTCTGTTTCATCCATAGGAACCTTCACCCTTGATGCTTTCTCCCGCCATTTAATAGCGTACTCCCTGAAGCTCTCAACAGGTTTCTTCTTCAGGTTAGCGAGGGAATTCCTGTCCGGGGCGATGTCGACATTATACTGGAATTGTTTCACAAAGTCTCGAGAAATGTTATCCCATATGTGCCACCGGGTGATGTCTTGGTCTATATACCATTCGGAAGAAATCCCTACTAAAATTTCCTCAAAGCATGCCATCAGGAGCTCTTCCTTTCCGCCTACTCCACGTAACTGATTATAATATTTTTTCAGATGGGCGATAGGGTCACCATGGCCATCGTATTTCTCAAATTTGGGCACCTTATACCCCAAAGGAAGATGGATATGGGGGAACATGCACAGGTCTGAATAGGCTACACTTTTCTGTCCGCTCAATCCCTGCATATTCTTCAGGCTCTGCTCCAGACTTCTCATTCTCCTTGTGATCTCAACCTGCTCGGGTACTTTGGATGTTTTGTCTGGCACAAGAGTAAGTTCATATGTTGGCTGAGGGTAGCTATAAGTAAGGTACGGGGGAGGCTCATTTTGATAATTTGGGGTTTGGAAGGTAAAGGCTGCGGGGTCAAATGCAGGCCTTGGTACTGCAGGCTGTGTTGTAGCTGCGCACGGAGGGGCTGTAATGATGTTAGGAACTGGCCCGGATACAAACGTTGGGGGGTGGACTTCAGAGGGCACCCCAACAAAATTGGTAGAAATGGTGGGCTTCCCCAAGAGAATGCTCGGGTGACTGATGGGAATAGTTGAGGTACCCCCTGATCGTGGAAATGCTCGGCAAAATACAGGGATGGCACTGGGAGGTTCCATTTCATTGGTCCAAGCGTCCCACATTTCCATGACCCAGAGACGTAGGATTCTGTTTTGTTCGGCCGCTGCAGATTCAGAAGCTGGTACTCCCATGATTGGACTGTCTTTTGGGATAGGGAGGGTGACTTGAGTCATCTCAGTTGACATTTCTGTATTTCCTTTCTAACGAGTGAAGTATCCGTGTGAAGACAGTTTACCTTAAAACCAACCACTATTCTAAACACCTCAACTGTAATACTAGGAAACCTAGTTAGTTTCGGGATAGATGACCAACAGGAAATCACACGTTGAGCATGATGCACCTATGCATATAATGGGCTTCTATATGCTTGCCCCAACCGCATGTGTCATCCCAGCCTTTATTTCCATTGTTTTTTGTTTCTTCCCTTTTATTTCCTCTTTTTGTTCTCTTTATTGTTTTTGTTTTTACTTTAAAGAATAAGTTCGAATACTACAAAGATTGCCTACGTATCATGACTCGCATGAATCAGACCCAGCGTAGTTCATCGAAATAAAAAGGGTTAAGCACACAGCAAAATATTTTTTGGGATTTTCAATTTGATAAAAACATAAACATCGATTACAATGGCTAAAAGAAACTAACAGACAGGGACTTAATGCCCTTACAAACTTGAAAAGACAACAATCAGACACAAATCTAGGAGTACATCAATGCTTCTAATGCCTTTGGAGCTTGCGGGGCATCATTCAGCCTTGTTGTGAGTCTGCGTGCTAGACTTTCCTAGAGATAGTGGAGATCTTCCATTACTTGTCGAACGAAGGTCGTAGCAGCGGAGAAAAACATGGATTTTGTCATGTCTTCGCAGTGACTACATTTAGTGGTAATGTAATCTGCAATTGCTCGCACCTTCTCCCTGATTATCCCCTTTTCTTGTAGCAGATGCCTATTTGCTTTGCCCATGCTTCTAAAGTCTGCTCAGCCGCTTGATTTAACCTTTGAAAATGTCGCAAATCTTTCTCCAACCCCGCTATTACCGCATAGAAGGTACCCTTTTAGCTTTGAAATCCTTGGCCTGCTTGGCCATTTTACTCTCAGCTACGATAACTCTCTATTTAAACCCCGTGTTTTCATTGCCATTCCCTTCCTTAACTGTTCCAATATGCTGGCCCTTTCTTCAGCACTGTTAGCTAATTGTCTCCGAGCTCTGTACAATTCACCCTCTGCCTTATTCAGACCAAAATCGTACTCGGTTAATTTTTGGCGCAGGTTCTCTATAAGCATTTCATCCTTTGTACTCCTCGGAGGGTTTTCTGCTGTTGTTTTCATTTTCTGAATTTGAGATCGCAGAGCTTCGTTTTCTTTGACAATTACCTTCTTTTCTCATTCGCTAGCAGTAGTTTGCAGGCTGTTTTCGAATTGTAATTCTTGAATTTCCTTTCCAGCCTTCCTATGGTAGCACGATATTCATGTTCTTTTGCTAACCAATCCCACTGTTCTTGTGATGTACCGACAAATTCACGGAGGTGAGGCCTTTGTTAGAATATACGCTTAACGCTAGAGGGGGGTGAATAGCGTTATAATAAAAAACAGCATAAACTTGCGGAATTTAAAAATTGCAGGATTGAAATAAGTGCGATAAGTAAATAATAAGGAACGAACGCACCGATGTTATCCTGGTTCACCACAACCCGTGGCTAGTCCAGTCCCTGAGAGACTCTCTCGAGATTTCCACTAACTTCGTTAAGCTTACGGGTGCTTAACAAACCGTTACAAACTGATAACTTGAGTCACACAAGCCTCAACAACCTTTGCTCGAAGATACCACACTTCAAGACTTCAATCAAAGGAATCACAATGTTCCTTCTTACAATACAAGGGATTAACACTTCCCTTCAAGTGTATAAAAACACTTTGCACTCAAAACAAGACTCTCCTCAAGAGTAGATATGAGTAAAATAAATACGCTCAAGAACGCAACAACTTTCGTCAAGAATTTGGCTCTCAAAAACTTATGTAATGAATAGAAAATGATGAATAAGAGAGTATGCAAGCTTTAGCAATAATATGATCAGTTGTTGTACTTAAAAGACTGATTTAAGATGTAGTTATAGTGTTGAAAATGTTAGAAAATACACTTAACGCTAGAGGGGGGGTGAATAGCGTTATAATAAAAAATAGCGTAAACTTGCGGAATTTAAAAATTGCAGGAATTAAATAAGTGCGATAAGTAAATAAATAGGAACGAACGCACCGATGTATCCTGGTTCACCACAACCCGTGGCTAGTCCAGTCCCCGAGAGACTCTCTCGAGATTTCCACTAACACTGTTAAGCTTACGGGTGCTCAACAAACCTTTACAAACTGAGGACACAAGCCTCAACAACCTTTGCTCGAAGATACAACACTTCAAGACTTCAACCAAAGGAATCACAAGTTCCTTCTTACAATACAAGGGAACATCTTTCCCTTCAAGTGAATAAAAACACTTTGCACTCAAAACAAGACTCTCCTTAAGAGTATATATGAGTAAAATAAATACGCTCAAGAACGCAACAACTTTCGTCAACAATTTTGCTCTCAAAAACTTATGTAATGAATAGAAAATGATGAATAAGAGAGTATGCAAGCTTTAGCAATAATATTGTCAGTTGTTGTTTTTGTAAGACTGATTTGAAGATGTATTTATAGTGTCAAAACCATGCATAACCGTTGCCTAATTGCCAATTAAGAGTTGCTGATTTTGTGCTGCGACAATCCATTGTCAAGATGATACAATCGATTGTTTTCCAATCGTTCCAAAAATCATTCCCAGATTTTACGCAACACAATCGATTATCAAAGACATATAATCGATTACTGGCAACGTTCAAAAAATCATTTCCAGATTTTACGTAAAACAATCGATTATCAAAAGTATACAATCGATTACTTGGCAACGTTCAAAAAATCTTTTTCAGGTTTTACTTCACACAATCGATTATCAGAAATATACAATCGATTACTTGGCAACGTTCAAAAAATCTTTTCCAGATTTTACTTAAAACAATCGATTATTAAAAACATACAATCGATTACTTGACGGTGTTTGAAAATATTTTGACAACGGTCAGTTACATAATCGATTATACTATATGGACAATCGATTATTTATCAGTCTTTGAAAACTCAAATAGACACTGCCTCAATACAATCGATTGTCATAAGTTCACAATCGATTATTTTGTAGCTTTGAAAAATATGTTTGGACACTGCCTCAACACAATCGATTGTCATAAGGTTCACAATCGATTGTCATGCAGATTTGAAAAATCTGATGCACACTGCCTTAACACAATCGATTGTCATAAGGTGTACAATCGATTGTCATGCAGCTAACTTAACATAATCGATTATCATAAGTACATAATCGATTATCTTAGTCCAGATTTTAGAGGCATGTTTAAAAATCATTTTGCTAAAATAAATATGCATGATTTAAAATCATTTTGCTCTAAATTAAATATGCATGATTTGATAAAAATGATTTTACGAGAGAAGCCAAGTCTTGAGTTAAGTTGTCGGATCAAGATCACAATTTAAAGAACGACTCATGTATAACTTTATTTCTTGGTCTTGTGCTTGAATCTCGTTATGTATCAATTTCACGCTTGTGCTTGGACCTCGTCATATGTCAATTGCGCATAGTTTGTCATTCATCAAAACCTACAAATATGAACACACGTTTAGTATAGTGTCTTGAGAACGTGTTTCAATAATTTTCCCCTTTTTGATAATGGCAAACCTTAAGCGGGATATGCATATTAGATAATTCATAATGACGATCCAAGACAAGTATAGATATGCAACAAGTATATACATATGCAATTTGTTCCCCCTCAATATATGAATTCCCCCTCAATTTATGCCAATAAAAGTTAGGTGCATATCCCTTATTCTTCCCCCTTTTGACATTAGCAAAAATGGAAAAAGTAAAATACATAATAAAGCAAATAATATCAACATAATTGATTATTGATACTAGATAATCGATTATATACTAAAGAGAAATCGATTATCCTTAGGAGAAATCTATTATTCTTCATCAATCTTTATAATTCCCCCTGCCTTTAGGGCGATACCTGCAAAAATTCGTTAGACGTCTCCGACGCTCAAGTTAGAAATCATGTGAAAGGGAAAATGCAATGCATGACTTAGATCAATGTGGAGTCAAGAATCCCGAGTTCACTACGAATTCGGAAGAAGGACTCTTTCTCTAAGGGTTTTGTAAAGATGTCGGCCAATTGATCTTTGGTTTCAACAAATTCAATTTCGACATCCCCTTTGAGAACGCGATCTCTTATAAAATGATGCCTAATTTCAATGTGTTTTGTTCTTGAATGAAGAACGGGGTTCTTCGTCAAGCATATGTCACTAGTATTATCACATCTAAGAGGGATATGATCAAGACTTAGGCCATAGTCCATGAGTTGTTGTTTCATACAAAGGATTTGAGCGCAACTACTCCCCGCGGCTACGTATTCAGCCTCGGTTGTGGACAATGCAACACTTACTTGTTTCTTGCTAAACAAAGAACGAGAGAGCTACCGAGCAAATGGCAAGTGCCACTAGTGCTCTTGCGGTCCAATTTGGATCCAGCAAAATCGGAATCGGAATAGCCAACAAGTTGGCATGAAGAACCTTTGGGGTACCATAGACCCACATATACAGTACCAACAAGATACTTCAATATCCGTTTCACCGCAGTAAGGTGAGACTCCTTCGGACATGATTGATAACGAGAGCATAAACACACGCTAAACATGATGTCCGGTCTACTAGCAGTAAGATAAAGGAGAGATCCAATCATACCTCGACACTTTTTGGTGTCGACTTCCTTACCTTTCTCATCTTTGTCTAGATGATCGGATGTGCTCACGGGAGTGGCGATTGCTGTTGCGTTGGTCATTTCAAATCGTTTCAGCAATTCTTTGCAATATTTAGCTTGACAAATGAAAGTTCCTTCTTTCATTTGCTTTACTTGCAGCCCAAAAAGAATGTTAGCTCACCCATCATAGACATCTCAAATTCGCTTGTCATCAAATCAGAAAATTCCTTGCACAAAGCATTGTTAGTAGCACCAAAGATAATATCATCCACATAGATTTGAACTAATAAAATATCGTTGTTTCTATGCTTAATAAAAAGAGTGGTGTCAACTTTCCCCCTAATGAAATCATTTTCCAAAAGAAATTTGCTCAATCTTTCATACCAAGCTCGGGGAGCTTGTATAAGTCCATAAAGGGCTTTCTTGAGTTTGAAAACATGATCGGGAAATTTAAAATCTTCAAAACCCGGGGGTTGAGCAACATAAACTTCTTCTTGAATAAAACCATTTAAAAAAGCACTTTTTACATCCATTTGATATAAATTGAAATTCATAGAAGAGGCAAAAGCAAGCAATAATAGCTTCTAACCTTGCTACGGGGGCATATGTTTCTTCATAGTCAATACCCTCTTCTTGATTATAGCCTTTTGCTACAAGCCTAGCTTTGTTTCTAGTGATTACACCATTTTCATCTAATTTGTTTCGAAAAACCCATTTCGTACCAATTATGGTATGATTTTCGGGTCTTGGCACCAAATCCCAAACGTCATTCCGTTAGAATTGGTTAAGCTCCTCTTGCATTGCCAAGGTCCAAAATTCATCCCCAATTGCTTCGGAGATGGTTGTGGGTTCAATTTGAGAAACAAAAGCAGTATGTCCTAAGGTGTTCTTAAGAGAGTTTCGGGTACTTACCTGTTGTTCAATGTCGCCAATTACTTGTTCGAGAGGATGGTCTTTGATTGTCCTCCATGCGTTAGGTAGTTTCGTTTCTTTTTCCAATTGTGGCGCTTCCTCCGATAATTGATCCAAGATTTCATCTTGAGTTTCCTTCGGAGTTTCCTCTTGTACTTTGTCTTGAGGACTTAGTGAGTTTAAAATACCTGCAAGATTAAAACCAGAATCCTTTCTCGCCAAGCGAGCATTATTTTCGAAAAATACAATATGAGGCGATTCCTCCACAGTTCCAGTTCTATTATTGAATACTCTATATGCTTTGCTACGTGAAAAATAACCAATAAAAATTCCTTCATCGGATGTGGCATCAAATTTTCCCAATTGATCTTTTCCATTGTTATGAATAAAGCATTTGCAACCGAATACTCTAAAATGGGAGATATTTGGTTTCCTTCCCTTATAGAGTTCATAGGGGGTTTTCATGAGTATTGGCCTTATGACTACTCTATTTAGAACGTAGCATGCGGTACTCACGGCATCCGCCCAAAAATGTTTGGGAATCTTAGCCTCATCGAGCATGGTTCTAGCCATCTCTTCGAGACACCTATTTTTCCTTTCCACAACCCCATTTTGTTGTGGTGTACGTGGAGCAGAGAAGGTGTGCTCGATACCGAGTTCGTCACAAAAGTCCGCAAAGAGATTGTGATCAAACTCTCCCCCATGATCACTTCTTATTGAAGTGACGGTTGTATCCTTTTCATTTTGAACACGTTTAAGAAAGTGTTTAAAATTATGAAAAGCTTCACTCTTATGAGCAAGAAATAGAGTCCATGTAAATCTAGAATAATCATCAACAATAACAAAAGCGTAACGATTTCTACCAAGACTTTCAATGCGAGATGGTCCAAAAAGGTCCATATGAAGAAGTTGCAAAGGTCTAGTAGTTGAAACAATATTTTTCGATTTAAAAGATGATTTTGTTTGCTTCCCTTTTTGACAAGAATCACAAATAGAGTCTTTTTCAAATTTCAAATTTGGAAGACCAATAACTAAATTTTGTGAAACCAATTTGTTTAAAAGATGCATGTTGATGTGAGCTACTCTACGATGCCATAACCATGTATCATCCTCTTTGCTCATAAGACAATTCACATATTCAGATGAAGAATTTGCGAGATCAACCATATAGATGTTATCCATTCTAAAACCACGAAGGATAATTTTAAAATTGCTACGGCGAAAAACTAAGCATTCATCCGAATCAAATAAAACAAGATTTCCCTTGTCACATAATTGACTTATGCTCAAGAGATTATGTTTTAAACCTTTAACTAACAATATATGCTTAATGGAAGAAAGTTCATCCTTACCGACCGATACGATGCCGATAATTTTTCCTTTATTGTTATCACCAAAAATAACGCTTCCTCCTTCCTTATGTTCTAGTTGAAGGAACTTGGATTCGTCTCCGGTCATGTGTTTGGAGCATCCACTATCAAGGTACCAAAGTACACTTGATCCCTTCAAACATACCTACTAGACAAATTAATGAGTCTTTGGTACCCAAGCTATTTTGGGTCCTTGAGAGTTAGGTGTAACATGCTTTTGTGCTTGACATACATTTAAGTGTCTATGTCTAGTGAAACAGGCAGGAGCAATATGTCCAATTCGATTGCAATAATGACACACAACATTAGGATTATGCATTCGTCTAGGTTGTTAGTAATTGGACGGACGAAATTCATTTACTCCATTCTTGACAATATGACTATTGCGCAATTTATGAAAATCATTTCTCCTACTATTTGTTCTTGGATATGCAGCATTTTTAGAATAGTTATTTCTAGGTTGAAAGCCATTTCTAGGTGTTCTAAAAGGTTCAAAGTTCCTTCTAGTGTTTGGCCTAGAATATGCGTTATTTCTAGAATGATTGTTTCTAGGTTGCGATTGTTGAAAGTCATTTCTAGGTTTGTTATATCTAGGATGAGCGTTTGTTTTATTAATCCTAGGTTGAGCCTTAGGTTGTTGGGGGTTGGTTTCAACCTTTTCTTTAGGCTCATTTTTAAAACCTATGCCATGCTTGGTCGACTTCAAATTAACAAGGACTTCATTCAAATTTTTATGAGAAGAATTAAACTTATCTAGGGTGCCCTTAAGTCTTTCTACCTAATTTTTGAGATGCATGCAAGAAGTACAACTTTTACTAGA
This sequence comes from Nicotiana benthamiana, assembly GCA_034376525.1. NCBI lineage: Eukaryota > Viridiplantae > Streptophyta > Magnoliopsida > Solanales > Solanaceae > Nicotiana > Nicotiana benthamiana. Next base: position 153,861,756 of record CM067337.1, read on the forward strand.
ACTCTCGGGTTTGTCGGCGCTTCTCTTGCCGAAAAATTTGTTTTCTTCTTTCAACTTCTCATTTTCTAAAATCAGTTTTTCCAAATCTTTTTCTTTCAAAGAGAGTTGTTTTTCAAAATCTTTTTCTTTTAAAGAAGCATTTTCCTTTATGCTTTTAACAGTTTTGCAAGCTTTAATAAATTCACCATACAACTCATCAAAAGAATTTTGCATTTCCTCAAGAGAAAAGAAATTTTTGGAAGAAATTTGACATACCTCTTCTTGGTTGTCTTCTTGTGCTATAAGACAAAGATTTGCGGCTTCGTCTTCTTCTTCCTCACTCGACTCGTCTCCGGAGTCGCCTCCCCAAGATATGTATGCTCGTTGTTTCTTGAAGGGTTTCTTCTCCTTTTTGATATTTGGGCAATTTGATTTAATGTGCCCGGTTTCTCCGCACTCATAGCACTTAATTTGATCTCCTTGCTTTTTGCCTTTTCGTTCATACTCTTTTCGCATGAACTTTTGAAATCTCTTGATAACGAGTCCGAACTCGTTGTCTCCGTCCTCATCATTTTGAGGTTGGCTTGTGCTTGCCTTGAGGGCGATTCTTTGCGTCCTTTGATCATTAACAGGAGGGTTAAGTATAGTAGATTCATAAGTCTAAAGGTTACCTCTTAGTCCGTCGATGGTGACATGTGAAGTGCCAATAGACTCTTGAATCGCGTCGGCCTTGGAGCGCCATTCCAGAGTGAGACTTCGGAGAATCTTTCGGACAAGTTCCTTATCCGTGAAGGTCTTCTTAAGAGAATGTAAGTCATTTACGATTTTTGAAAATCGTTCGAACATCTCATTGACCTTTTCGCCTTCCTTCATGTGAAACAGTTCATATGCATGGGTTAGAAAATCAACCTTAGCCTCTCTTACCTGGTCCGTACCTTCGTACGTGATTTCCAGCTTGTCCCACATTTGCTTCGCCATTGTGCAACATGATATTTTCCTGTAATCATCAGCATTTATAGCACAATATAATAAGTTAATTGCTTTAGCGTTGTTTTGCACTTTTCGGATATCATCCGCATCGTATTCCTCTTCGGATTTTGGAACCCGTTCGTTTTCAACCTTTTTGGTTGGAATTTGTTCTCCCTTCATTATAACCTTCCACAGATGAAAATTATTCGATTGAATAAATTTCTCATCCTCTCCTTCCAATATGTATAGTTTGTACCGTCGAATAGTGGTGGTCGGGTGGAGCATTGTCCTTCACCTATTCCTGCAAAAGAGTCACGAGTAGAAGCCATGTATTGTTTCTCTCAAACGGTTAAGTCTTCAGAGAGTTGGGCTCTGATACCAATTGTTAGAAAATACACTTAAAGCTAGAGGGGGGGTGAATAGCGTTACAATAAAAAATAGCGTAAACTTGCGGAATTTAAAAATTGCAGGAATTAAATAAGTGCGATAAGTAAATAAATAGGAACGAACGCACCGATGTATCCTGGTTCACCACAACCCGTGGCTAGTCCAGTCCCCGAGAGACTCTCTTGAGATTTCCACTAACACTGTTAAGCTTACGGGTGCTCAACAAACCTTTACAAACTGAGGACACAAGCCTCAACAACCTTTGCTCGAAGATACAACACTTCAAGACTTCAACCAAAGGAATCACAAGTTCCTTCTTACAATACAAGGGAACAACTTTCCCTTCAAGTGTATAAAAGCACTTTGCACTCAAAACAAGGCTCTCTTTAAGAGTAGATATGAGTAAAATAAATACGCTCAAGAACGCAACAACTTTCGTCAACAATTTGGCTCTCAAAAACTTATGTAATGAATAGAAAATGATGAATAAGAGAGTATGCAAGCTTTAGCAATAATATTGTCAGTTGTTGTTTTTGTAAGACTGATTTGAAGATGTATTTATAGTGTCAAAACCATGCATAACCGTTGCCTAATTGCCAATTAAGAGTTGCTGATTTTGTGCTGCGACAATCGATTGTCAAGATGATACAATTGATTGTTTTCCAATCGTTCCAAAAATCATTCCCAGATTTTACGCAGCACAATCGATTATCTAAGACATATAACCGATTACTGGCAACGTTCAAAAAATCATTTCCAGATTTTACGTAAAACAATCGATTATCAGAAGCATACAATCGATTACTTGGCAACGTTCAAAAGATCTTTTTCAGATTTTACTTCACACAATTGATTATCAGAAATATACAATCGATTAATTGGCAACGTTCAAAAAATCTTTTCCAGATTTTACTTAAGACAATCGATTATTAAAAACATACAATCGATTACTTGACGGTGTTTGAAAATATTTTGACAACGGTCAGTTACATAATCGATTATACTATATGGACAATCGATTATTTATCAGTCTTTGAAAACTCAAATAGACAGTGCCTCAATACAATCGATTGTCATAACTTCACAATCGATTATTTTGTAGCTTTGAAAAATATGTTTGGACACTGCCTCAACACAATCGATTGTCATAAGGTTCACAATCGATTGTTATGCAGATTTGAAAAATCTGATGCACACTGCCTTAACACAATTGATTGTCATAAGGTATACAATCGATCGTCATGCAGCTGACTTAACATTATCGATTATCATAAGTACATAATCGATTATATTAGTCCAGATTTTAGAGGCATGTTTAAAAATCATTTTGCTAAAATAAATATGCATGATTTAAAATCATTTTGCTCTAAATTAAATATGCATGATTTGATAAAAATGATTTTACGAGAGAAGCCAAGTCTTGAGTTAAGTTGTCGGATCAAGATCACAATTTAAAGAACGACTCATGTATAACTTTATTTCTTGGTCTTGTGCTTGAATCTCGTTATGTATCAATTTCACGCTTGTGCTTGGACTTCGTCATATGTCAATTGCGCATAGTTTGTCATTCATCAAAACCTACAAATATGAACACACCTTTGGTATAGTGTCTTGAAAACGTGTTTCAACAGAAAACATGCACAACCATTGCCTATTTGCCAATTAAGATTTGCTGATTTTGTGCTAAAACAATCGATTGTCTAAATTGCATAATCCATTATTTTCCAATCGTCCAAAAATCATTCCCAGATTTTACGCATAATAATCGATTATCTAAATCGTATAATCGATTATCTGGCAACGTTCAAAAAATCTTTTTCAGAGTTTACTTAAAACAATCGATTATGAAAATCATATAATCGATTATTTGGCAACGTTCAAAAAATCATATTCAGATTTTACTTAGGATAATCGATTATCAGAATCATACAATCGATTACCAGACAGAGTTTGAAAATATTTTGGCAACGGTCATTTACATAATCGATTATGCTATATGTATAATCGATTATATTACAGTCTTGAAAAATCGAATAGCCACTGCCTCAACACAATCGATTGTCATAAGGTGCACAATCGATTATTTTGTAGCTTTGAAAAATCTGATGGACACTGCCTCAACACAATCGATTATCATAAGGTACACAATCGATTGTCTTGCAGCTTTGACAAATCTGATGGATACTGCCTCAACACAATCGATTATCATAAGGTACACAATCGATTGTCTTGCAGCTGCCTTAACATAATCGATTATCATAAGTACATAATCGATTATCTTTGTCCAGATTTTAGAGGCATGTTTAAAAATCATTTTGGTTAAAATAAATATGCATGATTTAAAATCATGTTGCTTTAAATTAAATATGCATGATTTGATAAAAATAATTTAACGAGAGAAGCCAAGTCTTGAGTCAATTGTCGGATCAAGATCACAATTAAAGAACGACTCATGTATAACTTTATTTCTTTGCTTAATCTTGATCTTTGTTTGTCTTGTGCTTGAATCTCGTTGTGTATCAATTGCGCGCTTGTGCTTGGACCTCTTCATATGTCAATTGCGCATCGTTTGTCATTTATCAAAACCTACAAATATGAACACACGTTTAGTTTAGTGCCTTGTGAGAATGTGTTTCAACAATTTCCCCCATTTTGATAATGGCAAACCTTAATCGGGATATGCATATTAGATAATTCATAATGACGATCCAAGACAAGTAAATAGACATGCAATAAGACAAGTAAAAAGATATGCAATTAATTCCCCCTCAACATATGAATTTCCCCTCAATTTATGCCAATAAATATTAAGTGCATAGCCCTTATTCTTCCCCCTTTTGACATTAGCAAAAAAGAATAAGCAAATAACTTGTTTATTGATTAACTAGAATTGCTATTTCATAAAAGGGATAATAAAACAAATAATTTCAACATAATCGATTAGTGATACTTGATAATCGATTATATATTAAAGAGAAATCGATTATTCTGAAGAGGAATCGATTATTCTGCACCAATCTTTTATAATTCCCCCTGCCTTTAGGGCGATACCTGCAAAAATAAGTTAGGCTCCTCCGACGCTCAAGTTAGTAATTATGTGAAAGGGAAAATGCAATGCATGACTTAGATCAACGTGGAGTCAAGAATCCCGAGTTCACTACGAATTCGGAAGAAGGACTCTTTCTCTAAAGGCTTTTCAAAGATGCCGGCCAATTGATGTTTGGTTTCAACAAATTCAATTTCGACATCACCTTTGAGAACGTGGTCTCCTATAAAATGATGCCTAATTTCAATGTGTTTTGTTCTTGAATGAAGAACGGGGTTCTTCGTCAAGCATATGGCACTAGTATTATCACATCTAAGAGGGATATGATCGATACTTAGGCCATAGTCCAAGAGTTGCTGTTTCATCCAAAGGATTTGAGCGCAACAATTCCCCGCGGCTACATATTCAGCCTCGGTTGTGGACAACGCAACACTTACTTGTTCTTGCTAAACCAAGAAACTAGAGAGCTACCGAGCAAATGGCAAGTGCCACTAGTGCTCTTGCGGTCCAATTTGCATTCAGCAAAATCGGAGTCGGAATAGCCAACAAGTTGGCGTGAAGAACCCTTGGGGTACCATAGACCCACATTTACAGTACCAACAAGATACTTCAATATCCGTTTCACCGCAGTTAGGTGAGACTCCTTAGGACATGATTGATAACGAGCGCATAAACACACGCTAAACATGATGTCCGATCTACTAGCAGTAAGATAAAGGAGAGATCCAATCATACCTCGATACTTCTTGGTGTCGACTTCCTTACCTTTCTCATCTTTGTCTAGATGGTCGGATGTGCTCATGGGAGTGGCCATTGCTTTTGCGTTGCTCATTTCAAATCGTTTTAGCAATTCTTTGCAATATTTAGCTTGACAAATGAAGGTTCCTTCTTCCATTTGCTTTACTTGCAGCCCCAAAAAGAAGGTTAGCTCACCCATCATAGACATCTCAAATTCGCTTGTCATTAAATCAGAAAATTCCTTGCACAAAGCATTGTTAGTAGCACCAAAAATAATATCATCCACATAGAATTGAACTAATAAAATATCATTGTTTTTATGCTTAACAAATAGAGTGGTGTCAACTTTTCCCCTAATGAATTCATTTTCCAATAGAAATTTGCTCAATCGTCATACCAAGCTCGGGGAGCTTGTTTAAGACCATAAAGTGCCTTTTTAAGCTTGAAAACATGATCGGGAGATTTAAAATCTTCAAAGCACGGGGGTTGTTCTACATAAACTTCTTCTTGAATGACACCATTTAGAAAAGCGCTTTTTACATCCATTTGATATAAATTGAAATTCATAGAAGAGGCAAAAGCAAGTAATAAACGAATAGCTTCTAACCTTGCTACGGGTGCATATGTTTCTTCATAGTCAATTCCCTCTTCTTGATTATAGCCTTTTGCTACAAGCCTAGCTTTGTTTCTAGTGATTACACCATTTTCATCTAATTTATTTCGAAAAACCCATTTCGTACCAATTATGGTATGATTTTCGGGTCTTGGCACCAAATCCCAAACGTCATTTCATTTGAATTGGTTAAGCTCCTCTTGCATTGCCAAGGTCCTAAATTCATCCCCAATTGCTTTGGAGATGGTTGAGGGTTCAATTTGAGAGACGAAAGCAGTATGACCTATGGTGTTCGTAAGAGCGTTTCGAGTACTTACCTGTTGTTCAATGTCGCCAATTACCTGGTCGAGAGGATGGTCTTTGATTGTCCTCCACGCGTTAGGAAGTTTCGTTTCTTTCTCCAGTTGGGGCGCTTCTTCCGATAATTGTTCCAAGGTTTCATTTTGAATTTCTTTTGGATTTTCCTCTTGTACTTTGTTTTGAGGACTTATTGAGTTTAAAATACCTGCAAGATCAAAACCAGAATCCTTTCTCGCCAAGCGAGCATTATTTTTGGAAAACACAATATGAGGGGATTCCTCCACAGTTTTGGTTCTATTATTGAATACTCTATATGCTTTGCTACGTGAAGAGTAACCAATAAAAATTCCTTCATCGGATTTTGCATCAAATTTTCCCAAATTGTCTTTTCCATTGTTATGAATAAAACATTTACAACCGAATACTCTAAGATGGGAGATATTTGGTTTCCTTCCCTTGTAGAGTTCATAGGGAGTTTTCATGAGTATTGGCCTTATACTCTGTTTAAAACGTAGCATGCGGTACTCACGGCATCCGCCCAAAAATGTTTGGGAATCTTAGCCTCATCGAGCATGGTTCTAGCCATCTCTTCGAGACACCTATTTTTCCTTTTCACCACTCCATTTTGTTGTGTGTACATGGAGCAGAGAAGGTGTGCTCGATACCGAGTTCGTCACAAAAGTCCGCGAAGAGATTGTGATCGAACTCTCCCCCATGATCACTTCTTATTGAAGTGACGGTTGTGTCCTTTTCATTTTGAACACGTTTAAGAAAGCATTTAAAATTATGAAAAGCCTCACTTTTGTGAGCAAGAAATAGTGTCCATGTAAATCTATAATAATCATCAACAATAACAAAAGCATAACGATTTCTACCAAGACTTTCAATGCGAGATGGTCCAAAGAGATCCATGTGGAGAAGTTGCAAAGGTCTAGTAGTTGAAACAATATTTTTCGATTTAAAAGATGCTTTTGTTTGCTTCCCTTTTTGACAAGAATCACAGATAGAGTCTTTTTCAAATTTCAAATTTGGAAGACCAATAACTAAATTTTGTGAAACTAATTTGCTTAAAAGATGCATGTTGATGTGAGCTACTCTACGATGCCATAACCACATATCATCTTCTTTGCTCATAAGACAATTCACATATTCAGATGAAGAATTTTCGAGATCAACCATATAGATGTTATCCATTCTAAAACCATGAAGAATAATTTTAAAATCGCTACGGCGAAAAACTAAGCATTCATCCGAATCAAATAAAACAAGATTTCCCTTGTCACATAATTGACTTATGCTCAAGAGATTATGTTTTAGACCTTTAACTAGCAAAATATGCTTAATGGAAGAAGGTTCATCCTTACCGACCGATCCAATGCCGATAATTTTTCCTTTGTTTTTATTTCCAAAAATAACGCTTCCTCCTTCCTTGTGTTCTAGTTGAAGGAACTTGGATTCGTCTCCGGTCATGTGTTTGGAGCATCCACTATCAAGGTACCAAAGTACACTTGATCCCTTCAAACTTACCTACAAGACAAATTAATGAGTCTTTGGTACCCAAGCTGTTTTGGGTCCTTGAGAGTTAGGTGTAACATGCTGTTGTGCTTGACATGTAGTTAAGTGTCTATGTCTAGTGAAACAAGCAGGAGCAATATGTCCAATTCGATTGCAATAATGACAAATGATATTAGGATTATGCATTCGTCTAGGTTGATAGTAGTTGGACGGACGAAATTTGTTTACTCTATTTTCGACAATATGACTATTGCGCATTTCATGAAAATCATTTCTCCTACTATTTGTTCTAGGATATGCAGCATTTCTAGAATACTTATTTCTAGGTTGAAAGCCATTTCTAGGTGTCCTGAAAAGTTCAAAGTTTCTTCTAGTGTTTGGTCTAGGATATGCATCATTTCTAGAATAGTTATTTCTAGGATGAACATTTGTTTTGTTTATCCTAGGTTGAGCCTTGGCTTCAACTTTTTCTTTAGGCTCGTTTTTAAGACCTATCCCATGTTTGGTCGATTTCAAATTAACAAGAAATTCATTCAAATTTTTATGAGAAGAATTGAACTTATCTAGGGTGCCCTTAAGTCTTTCTACCTCAATTTTAGATGCATGCAAGAAATACATTTTTTACTAGAGCTCTCCGGTTTGTCGGCGCTTCTCTTGCCGAAAAATTTGTTTTCTTCTTTCAACTTCTCATTTTCCAAAATCAATTTTTCCAAATCTTTTTCTTTCAAAGAGAGTTGTCTTTCAAAATCTTTTTCTTTCAAAGAAGCATTTTCCTTAGTGTTTTTAACATTTTTGGAAGCTTTAATGAATTCACTATACAACTCATCAAAGGCATTTTGCATTTCCTCAAGAGAATAGAAGTTTTTGGAAGAAATTTGACATACCTCTTCTTGATTGTCTTCGTGTGCCATAAGACAAAGATTTGAGGTTTCATCTTCTTCTTCCTCACTTGACTCGTCTCCGGAGTCGCCTCCCCAAGATATGTATGCTCGTTGTTTCTTGAAGGGTTTCTTCTCCTTTTTGACATTTGGGCAATTTGATTTAATGTGCCCGATTTCTCCGCATCCGTAGCACATTACTCGATCTCCTTGTTGTTTGCCTTTTCGTTCATACTCTTTTCGCATGAACTTTTGAAATCTCTTAATAACGAGTCCGAACTCGTTATCTCCGTCCTCATCATTTTGAGGTTGACTTGTGCTTGCCTTGAGGGCGATTCTTTGTTTCCTTTGATCATTAACAAGAGGGTTAAGTATAGTAGATTCATAAGTTTTAAGATTACCTCTTAATCCGTCGATGGTGACATTTGAAATGCCAATAGACTCTTGAATCGCGTCGGCCTTGGAGCGCCATTACGGAATGAGACTTCGGAGAATTTTTCGGACAAGTTCCTTATCCGTGAAGGTCTTCTTAAGAGCATGTAAGTCATTAACGATTTTTGAAAATCGTTCGAACATGTCATCTACCCTTTCACCTTCCTTCATGTGAAACAGTTCATATGCATGGGTTAGAAAATCAACTTTAGCCTCTCTTACTTGGTCCGTACCTTCGTACGTGATTTCCAGCTTATCCCACATTTGCTTTGCCGTTGTGCAACATGATATTTTTCTGTAATCATCAGCGTTTATAGCACAATACAATAAGTTGATGGCATTAGCGTTGTTCTGCACTTTTCGGATATCATCCGCATCGTATTCATCTTCGGATTTTGGAACCCATTCATTTTCAACCTTTTTGGTTGGAATTTGTTCTCCCTTCGATATAACCTTCCACAGATGATAATTATTCGATTGAATGAATATTCTCATCCTCTTCTTCCAGTACGTATAGTTTGTGCCATCGAATAGTGGTGGTCGGGTGGAGCATTGTCCTTCACCTATTCCTGCAAAAGAATCACGAGTAGAAGCCATGGATTGTTTCTCTCAAACGGTTAAGTTTTTCCGAAAGTTGGGCTCTGATACCAATTGTTAGAATATACGCTTAACGCTAGAGGGGGGGTGAATAGCGTTATAATAAAAAACAGCGTATACTTGCGGAATTTAAAAATTGCAGGAATGAAATAAGTGCGATAAGTAAATAATAAGGAACGAACGCACCGATGTTATCCTGGTTCACCACAACCCGTGGCTAGTCCAGTCCCCGAGAGACTCTCTCGAGATTTCCACTAACTTCGTTAAGCTTACGGGTGCTTAACAAACCGTTACAAACTGAGAACTTGAGTCACACAAGCCTCAACAACCTTTGCTCGAAGATACCACACTTCAAGACTTCAATCAAAGGAATCACAACGTTCCTTCTTACAATACAAGGGATTAACACTTCCCTTCAAGTGTACAAAAACACTTTGCACTCAAAACAAGACTCTCCTCAAGAGTAGATATGAGTAAAATAAATACGTTCAAGAACGCAACAGCTTTCGTCAAGAATTTGGCTCTCAAAAACTTATGTAATGAATAGAAAATGATGAATAAGAGAGTATGCAAGCTTTAGCAATAATATGATTAGTTGTTGTACTTAAAAGACTAATTTAAAGATGTATTTATAGTGTTGAAAACATGCACAACCGTTGCCTAATTACCAATTAAGAATTGCTGATTTTGTGCTAAAACAATCGATTGTCTAAATTGCATAATCGATTGTTTTCCAATCGTCCAAAAATCATTCCCAGATTTTACGCATAATAATCGATTATCTAAATCGTATAATCGATTATCTGGCAACGTTCAAAAAATCTTTTTCAGATTTTACTTAAAACAATCGATTATCAAAATCATATAATCGATTACTTGGCAACGTTCAAAAAATCATATTCAGATTTTACTTAGGATAATCGATTATCAGAATCATACAATCGATTACCAGAAAGAGTTTGAAAATATTTTGGCAACGGTCATTTACATAATCGATTATGCTATATGTATAATCGATTATATTACAGTCTTGAAAAATCGAATATACACTGCCTCAACACAATCGATTGTCATATGGTGCACAATCGATTATTTTGTAGCTTTGAAAAATCTGATGGACACTGCCTCAACACAATCAATTATCATAAGGTACACAATCGATTGTCTTGCAGCTTTGAAAATCTGATGGACACTGCCTCAACTCAATCGATTATCATAAGGTACACAATCGATTGTCTTGCAGCTGCCTTAACATAATCGATTATCATAAGTACATAATCGATTATCTTTGTCCAGATTTTAGAGGCATGTTTAAAAATCATTTTGGTTAAAATAAATATGCATGATTTAAAATCATGTTGCTTTAAATTAAATATGCATGATTTGATAAAAATGATTTTACGAGAGAAGTCAAGTCTTGAGTCAATTGTCGGATCAAGATCACAATTAAAGAACGACTCATGTATAACTTTATTTCTTTGCTTAATCTTGATCTTTGTTTGTCTTGTGCTTGAATCTCGTTGTGTATCAATTGCGCGCTTGTGCTTGGACCTCGTCATATGTCAATTGCGCATCGTTTGTCATTTATCAAAACCTACCAATATGAACACACGTTTAGTTTAGTGCCTTGTGAGAACGTGTTTCAACAGCCTTTAGGATGGTCTTTCATTAATTTCTCTCTTATACCAAGTAAGGTACCCCGAAGACACTTCACCTTTGGCAGGATCTTGCACACAAGTGTCAGCGGTTAGGTATTGGCATTCATTCAATGGATTTTACGAACCATGGCTTCGGGGAACTGACTACCAGGACCAATTTCGACTACCCAGATGCTAAGATCTTCTTCTTTTGGCACTACTTGGCATCTTCCGAGTTGCCTCAAGACCCGATGCAGGGCGTAAGGCTGGATTCTTCTAAGGCCCATTAAAAGAAAATGTGGTTCTGTTGCGGCCATATGCACAACTTCATCCACGGAGAGCCAACTGAGCGTCCATTGTATTTGGCTTGCAAAAATATACCGGAGACGTGATACCGACTCTGTGCCACCCTCTGGTAACTTAAACCCATTCACCCTTTTGTCAACTTCTTCTATGCAACCTTTCGTTGGCAAACCACAAGTCATGAACCGAGGCCTAGAGCATAGATGTTCAATCATCCAGACCTGTAACAGAAAGTTACAGCCTTCAAAGAAATCCCATCCTTCTTTGAAAATGGTAAGGGCTTGGAAAATATCAGACGGGACCATCGGGGCGAGAGTGCTATTTTCTAGAGTCATCAATGTATTGACGAACCCCGCAATCCGTATATCGATGTTCTCATCCTTTCGTGGGAATACCAAAATACCCAAAAAGGACACCGTAAATGCGAAGCATCGGTGCTCCTCCCATTTAATCCGATTGTCTTTGCTACAGATGAGGTTTTCATGGTTATTGAACCCTCCGATGTGACCATATCTTTGGTATATGAATTGAGGGGTGCAAAATCCAGCTGACAAGTTGGGGTTGTGAATTTTTCTGCTGATTTTTAAGACATCCAGAAACTTCTGCACAGCGAGGGCCCTGGGTGCTATTAAGTATTGATGTCCCAGTGGGATTGTGGGGGCCCCAATGTATCCGGCCATTTCTTCCAGAGTCGGAGTCAGCTCAAAATCTGAGAAGTGAAAGACGTTGTGGGTAGGGTCCCAGAAAATGATTAGGGCTTTTATGATGTCTCCCCTAGGGTTGACTTTCAGCAAACTAGTAAGGCCCCCCAGATGTGCATTGATATTTTTCTGTCCGGCTTCTCCGAGGTCATCCCACCATAGCCGCAGCTCCAAAGGAATTTTGTTCATTATTGTGCTCATTCTGCACATTTATTAGGGCGGATTAGTATTCTCAAAACATAAAAACCGACATTTATGAAATTTGTTTTAAAACAGCGACCGGCTTTGCGAATACGGCCTTTCAACACATCGACTAGATGGGTTTTAGGTTGTACTTGCTTACCGGCCTGAATAAAATCCTGAAGCAATCATTTGCATAAGATCGGCCTTCCGGCGTCCCCTGTAGCGTCATTCAGCTATTGGCACCATCCGATCCATTTTGAAATAAGAAAATAAGCGAAATAAATTCGGGCGTTTCTTGATATTTTTTTCAAAAGGGGTTAAACTCGGCCAAAATGATTTTATCCAAAACCCGCAGACATTATTGAAAAATTCCACAATTTGGTGCCTGTTTTTGTGGTTTTGTGCTTTTTTTTCTTTGTTTGTTTGTTTTTTTTTTTGAAAAATATGGCAGCATTTCGGTGTTATTTGAGCATTGGCTTTAAAAGCAACTACCCTAACACTGCTTATTTTCTCTCCATTGTTTCCTTTGTTTACAGGCCAATCGACATGCGAATTCAAGGCAAGTAATTGCGGAAGTAGCACGTAAAAATGCATCAAGATGGTCTTTTGTTTCAAGGCGCATGTCCTAGACGAACCCAGCCCCTGTGTTGATTCCCCTAGTCAAAATGCATGATGCAAATAAACGTTCCTACTAGGGATCCGGTATGATGTTTTGGTTATACTGGGTTGAAAGCCTCGGTATATGGTCTAGACCGTGTACCCGAGTGGACAGCTCAAGTCGAGGAGGGGGCTACGTACCGGGGACTCGCGAGATCGTCCATTTTTGTAACTTATCCGGCCTCTTTCTTATTTCAGGGTAAGACACTAATAGAATAGGGAGTCTCAACCAGTAAGCACATCCCCGGTGGTGAGAAGTGAAGGGTCTCATAACAGTTTATATATGCAGTTCAGATAATATCAAAGCGGTAAAACATGTGGCATTTAGCACAGAACAGGTAAGGAAATCAGAAGAAGCCAAATATAACAGTTATTGAAAGCTCGAATTCTTAAACCCTGAACCAGAGATTCTGGGTCCGGTCCCCAGCTGAGCCGCCAGAGCTATCACACCTCTTTTTTACCGCTTACACGTGGTTACCCCGAAAGGCGACATGTGCATAGGAGTTTTTCCAATTAAAGTGACATTATTCGAAATGGGATTAACTTCCAAGAGTTGCCACTTGGGATAGGTTTGGCTTTTGGTGTCCCAAGTCACCGATTTATTTAAAAATCCCAAAATAAGGAAATTTTGACTGCCCGATTGGAGTCTACAAACCAGAAATTCGCGAGTAAGGAATTATGTTGACCCGAGAGAATATGTTAGGCACCCTCGGATCCCGTGGTTCTAGCACGGTCACTAAAACTTGTTATAGATGGCTAAAACATGATTTGCTATACCTGTTAACTCGTAATTCCAGATTACTTTCCGCTTTTAACATCTTTTTATGGAAAATTTGCAATGTTATTAAAACACGTCGTGAATTGCGTCACATAAATGCACCCACAATTTTGGACATATTCGAATTTCATTGAGAATAGAATTTGGGTCACAGAAATGCGCACCCCAATATAGGAAAGTATTTTTATTATATAAGCGCCTATTGCAATTACGTCTTTGACATTTGCGGGAAGACCGTGAAATTGGCTAAACGATTTTCTATGGGTATTAGTAAAGTAAAGAGCCATCACATGTATTTATTCGAATTAATACGGCTCATTTTTATTTTATAAGGGTATTCTAACATATGTCGAATTTCGTTAAAGCTGTGTTTAAAATCCACTAATGATTTCATGTGTGAACTAGGTGTATGTGGCTTGGCCTCGTTCGTGACCAACTGACATATAAATAAATTGAGTTTTGGACAGCCCTGAAGCACATAATGCGGAGGCTGCAATTGATAACCATTTTGACAGATTTGGGCCATGAATTACTTAACCCAGCAAAACATAGTAAATTTCAGCGCTTGGTGCTTACTGGGCTTTACAAAGGAGCCCAGTGTTGGTTCTGGACAAAAGAGTCCAGTTCTCAGCAGCTATTTCAACTCAGGATTATATATACAAATCGAATTGCTCACTTAGAAGGGAAATAATCACAACCATTTTTTATATCAATATCTACATTAGATTTGAGCCAAACCATTCATATACTCATCAATCAGAGGAGAAGAATCCAGTTCTAACATCCGAATGTGACTCAAGTTACATTACAAAAGACAAATCTGAAATAGATTATCATTAAACATGTTGAGACCTAAGTAAATTGAAATGTTTAACAGCACCTTTGATTAGCTTAGCATGATCATTGAAACTGTTGCTTCCAAATCCAGTGGTTCTAAGTGCACAAACTCAGCACTTGAACCAACTGGACTGAAATTGAAGCACATAAAAAATTCGAATTGAGAGTCCAATTATTACTGATAAGACAGTCCCAAACATCCAAATTATACAAATGGATCAGTCTAATACTATACTATACATGATAATCATTTTAATGGTATTCCTATTTCAAACTAAATAGGAAGATGGGGGATATGATACTAGAGTACAAATAGCAAATGAAAGTCTTCACATTAAGAATATATTTGCATTTTTGAACTTCATATACATGGGTGTTGAGTTGGTACCTGTAATATAGCAAAAAACCAAGCCTATGAGTAACAAAGTAGATCAAATAAGTAACCAACAACCAATAGAACAGTATTTCCAGACTTCAACAGAGTGTTTAGAGTTAAATCTTCAGGGAATGATTCAAAAATAGTTCTAATGGTATTTCAGCTATAAAATCAGTATTTCAGCATTAGAATTGTAGAGAAAAGTTCCAGATCAATTTTTCCAGCTCTAGTGTTCAGGAGAAAGGTTTCTGGATCCCTTTCTAATGCCCCAAAGGATTCAATTTTATAGCAAAATTCTTAGGGCATCAGATTTTACTAGTTTTTCTTTTAGTCCTCGATTCAGCTTGTATTTTTGCCTAAATAGTCTTTCAATTTCTGACTTCTGCCTCAAGTTTGAGGCTGGAATTATATAGTAATCCCTGCTGGAAGCTTCTATAGGATTCTCATCAATTTTTATAGTTTCAAATTCCTTTTATACCCTTAGTAACCTTCCTAAATTACCCTACCCCTGAACTTGACCTTGGTTAGTCTTTTTAACCCCAGTTTATTTACATTTGACCTTGGTCAGGCAGATTTGGGTCTCCTTTTATCCTTAGATTAATAAACTCAAGAAGGTTTTAATCAGTCAACATTAGATGACTCAATTAGACAAAGAATTAACAGATTTCTATGTAGAATGCATATATCTATCAGGCTTAGCTTTCAGAAAATAGTTCCAATCAACATGATTCACACAGTAGTTTAGTTCAGGAATCAATTTATGAAGCAAATAAAATCTAACAATGAACAATTAAGGATTCCAAAACCCAAAATTAACTTAAACCAACATCAGATCATATATTCAAAGGCTAATTGTCAATTGAGCCCTAAAACTAACAATACTGTGGAACATGGACATTCAAATTATTCAACATGCAATTGTTGAAGCTAATCAGTTACTCAAACAGTCAAACATGAACATTGAGGCCTAATTTCTAGAAGGAACTTGTGTATAACTATATAAATGACCAAAAATAAAAGAAAAAATCAATTTATAAACCTAATCAGTTTATTCCAGGCTGAAGATTTTCAAGAACACTGAAGAACTTGTGGATCACCAGACGCATAATCAAAAGAAAATCTCCTCAAGTTATGAAACATGCAATCACTAATCAGTTATTAACAAAAATCCAGCATTCATAGCTAAACAAAAGTGGAAAAGAAGCGGAAAACTTAGCTTTTTCATTTCTGTTATCATTCGAACTGATTCAGTTGGACCTTTGTCCTTCCACAAGGGTTCTAAAACATTCTAAGGTAGTGTACCATCAATTTAAATGGTTCAAGGGAGTCTCCAAGATTCTGAGACCTCAAATATGTCTCAGATTTGAATTTGCTTAATGGTTGAAGGTTTTGGGGGTCAAGGGTGGCCTGGCTAGTGTCACTAGGGTTCAGGGACTGTCCAGGAGAGTATTAAAGCTTTTCCGGCAGATTTGGGATTTAGGGTTTAGCTTCGGATGAAGATTCGATGAGTTCCATGGGGATTTGAGAGTGGTGAGGTGCACGGTTGGAATGGGGAAATCAAGTTGTCTCAGTGGTGTAATTTTGGCCTCCTTTGGAATGAGGTCGCCAGAGGTAGGGTTTTTGGCGACCTTTCAATGGATATTCGAGGTGGAGGGGTGGTATTTGAAGGGAACTGATTATGGGACGGGTTAGAGGAGGACATGGTGGTTAAAAGGTGTAATTTTGGGGCCGTTTGTTTGCCGGCTTCCGCCATGAGGCGATTTCCGGCGGTGCCAGTGGGGTGGTCAGGCGATGGTCAAAGGCGGAGGTGGGGTTGTCAATGGAGGGGATGAGACTGGCGGTGGATATACGAGGAAGGTTCATTTGGTCGTGTGTATACTAAATGTGTTTGGACATATGTATACATAAGTGGAGGGGCTTTTGTGGCTGTTATATCAGGTAAAATCAACGGTTGTGATGGGAAGGGCCTTAAACGGCGTCGTTTGGCTTGATAAATGTGTGGAATGGGTTGGCTGGTTGCATTGGGCTGGTTTGTGGACTCAGAGGGAAGCAAAATGGGCCACTCAGGTCTGGCCTAACTGTGGCCAGCCTGAGTGGCCGGCTATATATATATATGTGTGTGTGTGTGTTTGTGTGTATGTATGTATGTGTGTGTGTGTCAGTATTTTTATTTTTGTTATTTATTTTTGTCTTTTCTTTTAAATGAAATTATTGAATTTATTTAAAACCACAAATTATAAATAAAATTAAAACAAATCTTAATTTCAAATGCTGGCATATATATATATATATATATATATTTTTTTTTTTTTTTTTAATTTATGAAACACATTTATTTAACAATTAAAACCCTAATTAATCCTAACACGCAGTAATGAACATGCATATGCAATTAATGTCCAAAAATTAAAATCCTAATATTTTAAAAAAGAAAATCTTAACTTTAAGAGTCCTGTAGGAGTTTGTTTCGACCGGTCAAAAATCATATGCTCACACTTTCGGATCAAAATCTCACCTAGCAACCGGAATTCGCCAAAATATTAACTTCATCAATTCAAGCCAAATTTCACACCGGACCTCTAAAACCAATTTCGATCACACTCCTAAGTGTTAAATCACCTAACAAAGCTAACAAAATCATAAAAATTCTGATCCGAGCTCATATACAAATAAGTCAAATCTTTGTCAAACCTTTCAAATTTAAAGCTTTAAACAGAGAATTGTTCTTCCAAATTCAATTTGATTAACCTGAAACCAAAACTAACAATTTATATAGGTGATAATACACCACATGGGCCAAATCATGCCCAAGAACAGGCGATCAAAGTGAAAAAGGTCAAAACGACATGTCGGATCGTCATAGTGATGGAGAAAGTGAGTCGCTGGCTACGTTCGGGGAGATGGAGGTGACGCTGGTTTCAGCGAGCTTGGATGGAGGGTGACGGTGCTGGTTGTCAAATTCCGACACGTTTTAGTGGAGCAGACGACGGAGAGGTGATGTGTGGCTGTATTTCGGCGAGTGAGGTGAAGATGAGCAGCGGCTTTAGAGTCTTATGTGTGTATGATAGTGTTGTTGGTTGAAGAAGGTTGTTGGTCGTTTGGTATGAGGTGAAGAAGCAGTAGAGGAGGCGGCTATGGTGTTTTTTCTTTGCTTTCTAGCCTTGTATCGTAGTATAGTTGAGTTTATCAAGTCCCGTGTCATCATATCTCTTGTTTTGTATTTGAAAACCAAAACAAATTATAGATGAAAAATCCAAATAATTCACTTTAAATACCTTAAAGATATTAAAACTCTTAAATGATCTTGATAAACTATTATATTTAAAATAAAACTAAAAATTAAAGTTAAAACTATTTTTGGTATTTTTCAAAGATTATATTGGAATAAAATAGGTTCGAAGTAATATATCCTTCTAAACACCTCAAAAAATACCAAAACCATTAAATTACATCGAATTCAAGCCTAAGTTCTTATAAAACCTCTGAAATATGCTTTCAATAAAAAACTCGACCAAACGACGTCTGAATGATCTGAAATTTTGCACACACATCCCAAATGACATAACGAAGCTACTGCAACTCTCTTGTAATTCCATTTTGACTCTCGGATCAAAATCTCACTTACCAACCGTAATTCGCCAAAATACTAACTTCATCAATTCAAGCCAAATTCCACACCGGACCTCCAAAACCAATTTCAATCACACTCCTAAATCATAAATCGCCTAACGAAACTAAACAAATCATAAAATTTTCAATCCGAGCTCATATACAAATAAGTCAACTATTGGTCAAACCTTCCAAATTCCATGCTTTCAACTGAAATTGTTCTTCCAAATTCATTCGGATTTTTCTTGAAATAAAAATCAACGATCTATATCAGCCATAATACATAACACGAGGAAAGTCATGCCCTAGAACTAGAGATCAAAGTGTAAAAGCTCAAAACGATATGTCGAGTCTTCACATTCAAATCATGGTTCCCCTTCCAGTAACCCTTACAGTTACACCAATCTCGAAACTCAAAATATCTTTGCCTGGTCTTATAGGTGGAGGAGCAGGTACATAAGGACTTTGAGGGTATTATAGGTTGTCTAGGTGCTTTAGGTGTTTTAGGTGCTTTGCCTACTTTAGCCGCATTAGGATCTTTAGGTGCTTTAGGAGCCATCTGTTCAAAAAAGGTAAAAGATACAAAAAATAACATCAGGACATTATCAAAAAGATTTGTTAAAACTTCAAAACGCTGAAGTTTGACAGTTACAAAGACAAAGATTTCAGCTCTAGATCTGAAGTTCGACAGTTACACAAAAAAAATTCAGCTCTAGAGCTGATGTTCACCAATAACAAAAACAAAAACTTCAGCTCCTAAAGCTGGACTTCACCGGTTACAAACAGAAAAACTTCAGCTCCTAAAGCTGAACTTCACCAGTTACAAACACAAAAACTTTAGCTCCTAAAGCTGAACTTCACCAATTACAAACACAAAACATTTAGTTACAAAAAATAAAACAAAAACTTCAACTTTAAAGCTGAAGTTCGAAAGCTACAAAACAAAAACTTCAGCTCTAGAATTGATGTTCACCAGTAACAAAAACAAAAACTTCAACTCCTAAAGCTGGACTTCCCCAGTTACAAACACAAAAACATCAGCTCCTAAAGCTGGACTTCACCAGTTACAAACACAAAACATTCAGTTACAAAAAATAAAACACAAATTCAAATCAAAAAATAATTCCAAAACATGAAGAAAAAAAACTTCTGCTCCTATTTAAGATATCATTGAACTATTATAAACTTCACACTTTAATAATATCATCTATTTAACTCTGAATGTTTTCAAAAATTTTGATGTCTAGTCATTGAAGAATTTATAGAATTTTCATCAACAACATAAATACTCGTTCAGAAAAACCTAAGGCAGAATCGTAAAAGTAAAATTAATGCACTAATCAAACTAAAACCTAAGAAACTATTTTATCATAAATACATGACTATCAAAATCAAAACCACAAATTAATTTGTAAAATAAAACCCAGAATGTTAATGCAATATACTTGTGATTAAATCATAATGTGCGAACAACGACGACTAGCAGTTGAAAAAGCAAAACAACGATGAAACCCATTTGATTTCAGAGAAGAACAAATCAAAAATGCGAATAACGGGAGAGAAAGATAGAGACGGTAAAGGGCTAGCGCATACTTGGAGAGAAAGTAATTTTTTTAATAAAGAATGGCAAAATAGTCTTTTTAAAAGGCTTTTAACAAAAAACGAGTACGGGTGCAAACAGAAAGACAAAGCGACTATAGATTAAATAGGAGCGCCCAAATAGGGCACCCTATGTAATTTTTACCTCAAATATTAATTCAACAAACCAATTCATTTGGGTGGTGAAAATTAAATTTTTAACAAGCTTAAATTTCAAATTTGATTTTGCGAAAAATTTAGAGCTGATGTTATTTGGACTTGTTAGAAATAGTATAAGGAAGTTGTGTATAAAATTTAAAGTCATTTAACGGAGATTTGGATTGGTTTTGAACAACAATTGCAACTAAAAATCAAGATAATACAAAGTTATACAAAAAACTAACTTCGTCTTCTTTGTTGCAAGTTAAACATAAATCAGAGAAAAAGCAAACTGACGCAACCGGATATGCTCCAAGAAGATTTTAGCTAGACTTGCAGAGAAAAGGAGAGGAACTTTTCTCCCAAACATTTTAAGGGAAGAACTCAAAGAACAAAAAGGGATAAAAGTAGGATCCATTTGCCTGAGCACAACGTCTGTTTGTCATAAAAATAGTACATTAAAAAGGATAGGTAATTTGACTGTTGAGGGTATACTTCTCTGCAACTCCAAGGATTGAAAGGAACACTAACTAGTTTCCAGCTCAATTAGAACTTACTGTCAGGCTGTTCCGAAACCTCTCTACCTGCGTACACTCTACTTTTCCCTGACCCCACTATTGGGATTGCTGTTGTTATTGTCAAATTAGAATAAATCCATAAAACCAACCCAACCAACCAAGAAATGTTGATGATTTTCCCAGTAAAACTCCACCTACTTACTGCATGGTCTCCAATTGAAAGAAAATGATATTTCCCGTTTTCTTGGTAGGGGTAAGAGTGGTATGATGCTTTGATGAATACAAGAGACCTCAACTGAAACTAGAACAAATTAAGGGGAGGTGATAACAAAATGGCTAAGCAGAAACTAGTTTATTAATCAGCAGTGAAAAATGCAAGAGCTAATCTCATGGGATTGATACTTCAACTTTCAGCAATATTTAATGTTAATCTGACTAAGGACCAGTCGTGCTTATTGCTGTAGCTATGCATAAGAAATACTAGTACATATGCAACAAAGAATAGGGAGGGATAAGACAACATTAAGAACAGAAAACTATTATACTTGTTTAAAATGCCAAGCAAAAAGGGCAGAGAAACAAAAAGGCAAAGAAATTATTTAGACAGCACAAGAACCTATTACTAGTTTAATATTTGACACACGTTAAATCTCATTAATCAAACAGCACACAGTGACAAAGTTCATAAAGGATGAAAGCAGAAGTGATCAAGAAGCCATTGGAGGTAAGCGAAGCCATTAAAGGCACTCCCCCCTGTAAATTTTAACTTCCAATGTCATGACACAGCAACACAATTTGCACATAGTGACCGGACCTATATATTGTCCTTGTGCTAGAAATAGGTGCCTTCCGGGGGCTGAACTAGCTTGCGATTGTGAGGAGCAGCCATTTCCTTTTTCAGCTGCACCAGTATGTCTTCCATTGTGTACTCTCGCTGCCAATTTGCAAGTAAAGCAAACTTTTTTGGTTCCACCTGTATCAACAAGACAAGAGTGTTGTGGCTTCTTGTCAACTGGTTTATCGATTTTATTAAGCAACAGGTCAAGCGGAAAAAATACAAACACGAGCAGAAGAATGTAAATTAGGTTGGTATACAAAGCATCACGTAAGACATGTTTGTGATGCTATTCACACAATATGCAAGTGTTGAAATAAACCCCATTTAGCACAGAGAACAGAAGTCCAGAATGTTTTCTGGATCGAAAGCTCTAAACTAGAAAAGATCATGAGAATATAATCTCGTTAGCTGCTAATCATGCATTGAGAAGGATGATTGATCCCAGGAATTAAAATTTGGGAAAATAAAACAAAGTCAATTTCGAGTCTTGGTAAATAAAAGCTACATATTCAGAGTCTACATACTCAAGGACATCAAAAGTATATCTACCACGGAAACTAACCGCAGTTTTCCTAAAAAAGTTCATAATAGATTTTTCCTGCCTTACAGCATCTCTGCTCTGCAATAGAGAAACATCTTTATCCCAGCGCACAATACATTAAACAATTGCCTCCTACCCTCAATGATTCCCTTCTACATGGAGTATCATAAGAAGGAATAAATATGCGAGTAGGAGTACTAAATTACACCATGGAAAGGCAAAATTGGATTATCATCATTATAGTTTGGATTTCCAGGTATTATTATGACAATCCTGTGTTACATAAAATTTTCTTGATAACAACAGTAATGCATCAATTTTAGCAATATATTAATATTATATTTGCTCACCACTCCTGTCTCATGGTTGACACACGTCATATTGACTCGAGAATGGAATCGGACACTTGGTGGCTTCTCTGGATAATCTTTGTCGCAGAATAACTTCAACTGATAAATGCGACCTTCATGAACGGACTGGAAACAAAAAAAGAATACACCAAAATGATGAAAAAAAGGTAATGTGATAGTAAGCACAATAGAAGATAAACGATTTTATTTTACTTATTGCCTCTCACATACAAAGCGATGTTAAAATCAAACTTAGAGATGGTTGGAACTAGGAAAGAGAAAAAGAATGCTAACATTGTGAGGACCAATAATGGTGCCAGTCCAGGAACGCATGTAGATATCATCTCCATCATCCATCCCATAGCTCACAGTCCCATCTCCAATACCCTTTTCACCACGTTCAAGTTCCTCAAGTAATCTGAAATTCCGAGGGACTGCAAGGAATTAAAATTTTTGGTAAGAGAAGGATATACAAAAGTAAACCGAGAATCCATAACATTGCAGATGGTTCCAACTCCCAAGTAGATGTACAGGCTAATGACAGTACAAAAAGTGAGTGCTATGATCATTGACCATTACTGCTGTTCCTATAATTTCCAGATCCACATAGCTGAAGAAGTTACTGTATGTCAAATCATGGAAACAGTTCCAATACGTAATAAGCTCATAGAAAAGTACCACTTCAAATGCAAATAAATCTTAGGCCCCAATTACCAACTCTCATTTCAGTGGAAAAAGTAACATTCAAAATATATAGCGAGTGGCTTGAATGAGGGTTCTTCATTTAACAAAGGGACTTACCCTTTGCCTCAAATGCTCACTGCTCGCGGCTAGAACAGCAGTAAGGGGAAGGTAGCTGTATACTGTACATAGCCTTCTCTCTGCATTTCTGCAAAGAGGTTTTTTGCAGACCTTGAACCTTGACCTATAGTTTACAAAAGGAGCAACTCTGCCGTCATGCAAAGAACAACCACAAAGTTTAATCTAACATCTTACATATGGTAGGCAGCTCCCCCTTTGTTGTTTGGATAATAAGAAAGGATTATTAGAACTTTTGAACGAGCTGAAAGTCTACCATGGAGAGTCAAAGATCTCAATGTTCCATTAGTATTTTTATTTTTATTTTTTATTTTTTTGTGAAAAAATTATTCCATTTTGTATAAATAGTTGCTGGATTTTCAGGAAGCTTAACATCAATTCTTTTCAATTTATGTGAACCGTCTGTCTTGGTGTGAGATCACTGCAAAGACATTTATGGATCATTTGGTTCAGTTCTGGTAGTTACTGTCTGATATTATTGTATACTATTTTATTTATGGTTCTTATGTTTAGATAATTATTTACGCTATTTCTGCTAGAGTTACTAATGCTCTTTTGTTTTTGTTTTTGTTTTTGTTTTTGTTTTTGTTTTTGTTTTTGATTTTTCTTGCCTTCACTGAACCGAGGGTCGATTGGAAACAGCTTCTCTGCCCTTTCGGGTAGGGGTAAGGCCCGTCTACATATTACCCTCCCCAGACCCCACCTTATGGGACTATACTGGGTAGTTGTTATTGTTGTTGTTGTTGGTTCAGTTCTGGGATATCCTATGGGATTTTCTATCCCACCTCCAATATGGGTAACTAATAGTCTAACACCACCATTTTGGTATAAAATTTATACCAGTATTAAATAATACTCACAACCAAACTGACATAACGATAATCCCAAATTTTATACTCCCACCGGTTCATAATAAGTGTCCAATTTGCTTTTAGCACGCCCATTAAGAAAAGACTAAATCCTATATAAAAATACCTACTATGACTAAACTACCCCTAATTAAACATTTAATGTGAGGAGTAAGAAAACTTTTTAGGGATATGTACATAGGGGTTATTTTGTAAAAAACAAATTGAATTTTTTCTTGATTACATAACTGGACATTTATTTTGAACCAAAATGGAAAAGCAAATTAGACACTTATTGTGAACAGGAGGGAATACCAGAATTAATATCCTTATCCAGGTAACTAGGAGGCCCCTTAGGGTCTTAGACTTAACAAGAAAAAGTACATTGTAACTTCAATATGCCATTCAATGTAACATGCACGCTGTATTTAAACATAAATATGCTCCCAACCCCAAATTCTCCTCCTCTATGCTTGTGAATTAACAAATTATGATGATGCGTAGCATATCTTATGGGTTCATCCGAACCTAGTAACTTTGGCTCAAATCTTGTATATGTGTTAACTTTGGCTCAAACCCGATCCGAAATCCTCACCCTCACTCATAGCGGGGAAGGGAATTTAAATGCTTCTATGAAGGAGGAAATAAAAGGTGCCTGACAATTATTACCAATCAAATATTGACAAAATGTGTTTAGATAGAAGCGTAGGGACATTCATATACACGGACAGAAAATGTATAAACTCCTTTTCATTTAATTACGACATAAGATTTTTAACACTGTCACTAGGTAAGACAAATTAACATACACTGTCACATAAATAAGAGGGTATTCGGGTACGCATTTGGCAGACATCGAAAGTGCTTATCAGCTATGCCAAACGTGCTCTCAGCCCCTAGCATTGTCCAAATACTCATCTAAAATTGAACATTATAAGATCTGGAAATCCAAACTCTAACTGGAATTTTTCTGTAATAAGCACTCTTTTTAACCAATCGGCGATGATTTACTGAACAACATTTACTAAACTATAACATCCACTCCACTACTAAAAAGATGTAACAACACACCAAAATAGAGTTATCCCTACAGGATTTAGACTAACTTTTACTAATACCTCACATGAAATAAAGGTCAATTGATGACAAATTTCATGTTAACACCTCACTACAACTACTGGGTTTAGCAAAAAAAAAAAAAAAAAGAACCCTCACATGATAAAAAACTAAAAGAATATTGCAAAGTTCTAATCTTTAAGAGAACAGATATATAACACTAGAAAATAATTATTGATAAGTACACATCCATAAGATATAAACATAAAACATGCAATAAAGAGAGAAATAAGAACAACCCATGATCAGATTTGAGACAAAAATTAAGGGCATAAATGGAAAAATGTCTCACCCACGACACTAGATCCTCCTGAGCCAAGCGTCATAGCTGATTATTACAAAATGGTTTTTGGGGTTTGTAAAGAGATCGATTGAATGGAGGAAATATAGTTTACAATGGATGACGGAATACAACAAGAGGCAAAGTCAAGAGAGGCGCAGAATCTAATGAAGAAAAACGCAACAAAGGGCCATAAATGAAAGAGAATGGAATAAAGAGGTAATTTTCTCTTTTTCTTTTTTATTATTATTATTTATTTATTTTTGGTGTTCACCCGGTACGGAATCTGAATTTACACCAGAAAAATACTTTTTGAGGGTAAAGCTCTTATAAGAAAATGTTAATCCCTCCGTTTCATATTATATAACAGACTTGTACGGAGTTTAAGAAAAAAAAACTTTTAAAACTTATAGCCTTAAAAGTTGAAGGATTAATGAAAAGCCTTAATGAAAAGCTCGACTGTGGTTTTGTAATGTCATTTCATTGGTGATTAATGAAAAGCCTTAATTACCAAAAAAAAAGTTGAAGGAGTAAAAAATTTATGTGACCATAAAAGCTTCTCATTAAGGGTAATGATAAAATAAAAGAGTTTAAAGTTGAATTATTTCTAAATTTAGAAATATGTCATTTATTTTGAAACAGACTAAAAAGAAAAACATCACATTTAATATGAAACAGAAAAGTATTTAGTTTTCATTCTTATAGAACGAAATTATATATCTCTCATATTTGGTTAGTTTATTTGTAGACTTTTATCGAGGATCCTTCCTTTTCATTCAGTAATATCCACAATGTAGTCATAAGGGATTAAAGAGTCATGTTTAGGGGTATAATTTTACGGGATAAGTCTTAATGAGTCATTTGTTTTTGCCTATCTATGAGATTGTTCCCTCGATATTTTGTACTCTCTTTAATATAGTGGATTGATTATCTCTCTCCGTGGATGTAAATCAAGTTGACAGAACCCACATTAAATATTTGTGTCTCTTTTGATATATTTCTCTTTTATTGCATGATTTATCGTCGTTCACGATCTATTTTACGAGCTTCCGCATGATACTTTATTTTTTCGATCCTAACAAAAAGTGACCCCACCTTAAATTAATTTGAAACCTCTAGTTAAAAATATACTTACCATCCGATTGCAATTTTGATAAAAAGATGGTAATATGATTGATAGGACATATGCAAATTTCTCAAAAAAGGAAAAAAAAAGAGGGGGGGGGGGGGGGGGGGGACGAAAAAACAAATATGAGAAAAGAAAATTGGATAGATGTATAATAACCTGAAAAGTAAAAAGTATGAAATGACAAAAAGAACAAACAAGCTACATAAGGTCAAAGTTGAAATGGTGAGACTAATTAAAATATTGATCAAAATGGCTGAAAGTTTAATATTAAGGTACAAACGCGTAAATAACAACAAATACCACTTGGAGGGGGTTTATAAAAATCGAGACATTATACCAGCTTCACCATTTGTAATCTAAAAGAATGTAACCCGATGAAGTAAAAAAAGTTGACCAGAATTTCATGTTAAAATTTTCTACTTTGTAATAGAATAGATAATAAATAAGAAGTGCAAAATTTCTGGTAATTTTATACCAATACACAAATTCAAAAAGAAAAAGAGAGCAATTTAACTTAAAAAGAAACTAAGTAACTTCTAATTAAATACTACTATTTGTTTCCTTCCATTTTATAGCATGGTGGTTAATTTGATACTGTAAAAAAGAAAGTAAGGAAAAATTGTATTTGACATACCAATAATTTTAGTATTTTCTGGTCTCCAAAACGAGTATGTCGTTAAAATTGAAATTAAAATATAAAAGAATTTAAATTTAAAATAATGTCTTTTTTTTTTGGAAAACATACCAACAAAAAAGGAAAGAGTGTATCCGTGAGAGGAGATTTACCTAAATTTAGCTATCATCTTTCACTGTTTTAACGGTAGAAATTTAAAAATGGTTAGATTTATAAGTGGTCATTCAAAAATAGTTACAGTTTCAAAATTAATCGAAATTTAGACATTTTTCATGTAAAAATAAATTTGAATGAAAATACTGTTAAAAATTCGGAAATGCTCTAGTCTCCAGAATATTATACTAGAGCTAGCAAAGTATACCGATCCAGCATAATATGTTGGAAGTTCATACACAGGTGCACTGAATTCTAGTATATTATGTTGGATCGATCTCTGTTGCAGTAAAATCATGGCTATTTTTCAATTAATTAACAAATGCTGACTATTTTAAATGGTCAGTCCGAAAACTAATTAAACCGTGCTATTTACATTTTAATGTGGTCTATAATTGTTGTCTTTCTTCATACTTCCCCTTAGGTGTTGAATGTTTACATTCACAAAATCCTTTTCCAATTTGGTGGTGTTTACACTTAGAAACTTTGACAAATTGGTTTAGGAACAGAAGTAATGTTAAAATAATACGGATTAGCTAGTTTTCGGACTGGTTATCTAAAAATAGTCAATATTTTCAAAATCACTAAAAAATAATCATTATTTTACTGCAACAGTGACCGGTCCAGCATATTATACTGGAGATTGACGCACTTGTGTATGAACTTCTAGCATATTATGCTGGAACTCGAACACGCAGAAAGTTCCAGTATACTACATTGGAGATTGGAGCACATGTGTATGAACTTCCAGCATATTATACTGGACTGGTATATTATACTGGAACTCCAGTATATTATGCTAGAGTTTCCAATATAATTATGCTGGAACTCCATTATAATATGTTGGAATTCCAGTATACTTATGCTGGAACTCCAGTATATTATGTTAGAGTAATTTCCGAATTTTCAACAGTATTTTCGTTTAGATTTATCTTTACATGAAAAGTGGCTAAATTTTGATTACTTTTGTAACTGTGACTATTTTTGAATGACAGCATGTAAATCTTACTATTTCTGAATTTCAACTTATACGAATATTTCTTTTTTTTTGTACCAGCTTGTTTACCTTGAAAATACGAGTAACAATTAAACTTGTTAATGGTTTTAAAAATAAGTGATTTAGTTAAATACTAATTAATAACAAAGAAATCTGAAGTATAAATCAAATAAGAAAGTTGAATCAAAAAAGTGTTCAAGCCAATCTCAAGCTACAAGGGCCTCGAGGTTGGTCAGTAGGAACAGCAGAGTAAAGACAATAAAGTTCATAGAGAATTCTGATGAGTAATGAGCAAGAAAGTAAGAGAGTATATTCTTTTTCCAGTTATTGATAATAGTTACAAATGATTGGGGTCCCCTTTATGTAATAGGGGAACCCTAAATAACGTACACTTTTATTTTTAGTAAGGAATCTTATTGGGACAGTTGTGTAACTGTCTAGTATAGATTCGTATTAACTAGTATGAATCTATTCCGGAATTTATACTATGATCTTGGGGACGTGGCAAGAATCTTGCTCTTTCTGTTACAAACCCATAACGACATCATCTCGGGGTTCGTCATACTCGGCTTCGATGCTCATCATGCATTCAATCTTCGAGCCTTATATTCTGCCCTCGTGCTCGAACCCGACCTATATTGAGTCTATTCCTCGATTCGATCCCTCAAGGCTACAAAATCAGGGACACATGATTTTAGTGTATACTGATAGTCCCTGCATTTTTTAGAGTAAAATGATAAGAAACGGCCTAAGCCTCGATTCTATGAAGTCCTTGATGATAATGTCATTCCTGTGATGCACGCGTTAGAGATGACCGAAACATCCTGTCGATTCGCTTTTCCTGAACATTAAATGCTTCTCTAGTGATGGTCGATCACTAGCGTCGTTGAACCGTCACTGCTCGCCTTAAATAAAAGGTTTATTTTTGGAGAAAGCTTTACTTCAATTTTCAAACCACCTCTAAACTTCTTTTATATATCCTTCTGTTTATCACTTTTCTCTCATTGTCCGCTACTCCTATTCCTTTTAGTGTCAAAAAATACCAAACTTCGCCTATTTCAACTTCTTCTAACTTAAATCAATGGCAAAGACTTCAAAGACAGTTCCTCAAAAGGAGAAAGCTTCCTATTCCACTTCCTGACCAGCTAAACTTGTGACGCCGGCCCTTCACGAGATTATTCCTGGCCCCTGCGTGATAAAGAAAGACTTCAAAGTTGAAAATCGCCCCGCAATCCCAGGCCGATGCAAGCATGTACCCCGATATATTAGTTCGATAACGAAGAAGCATCTCAATGCCATGAAGAAAGACTATGGATGGGGGGACGAGGTCGTGGTATAGATCCCCGACCCCGAGGAGAGCATTACTACTCTTGTGGAGGGATTCTTAAGTGTTTACACTTACCCCTTCACACTGTTGTGATTGACTTGTGCAAAAGATATCAAGTCACCCTCGGTCAGATCCATTCCTCTTTCTAGTGTATTTTTATTATGCTCCACTACTTCTCTAGCAAGGCCGGGGGATTAGAGTTTACCCTCAATCACCTCATCCGATTGGATCGACCTTAGCTTTTTCGAGGATTGGTCAAGCTCCACTGCTGATCAAGCAAAGCCTTCTTCGCTAGTAATGACGAGGATAAGAACCAAGGCTGGATGAGTAGGTTCGTCCGGGTGAGGACCTCGCACGTCATCCCCGAAGAAAAAGTACCATTCCCAGAGAAATGGAACCCCAATCATAACTGAAGTTCTTTTCCCAGTATCTTCTTATATTCCATTTCCTCATTTTGTAATGCCTTTACCCTCTTTGTAGATATTGCTTTGTTGCCCCAGGCAATCCTCGACCTCAAAGGCTGGGTTCGGAAATTAGCTGCGACCTCTTCATATGACGAGTGCAAATGGTGTGACTTGTCGAGGGGAAAATGGGAGGCCAAAAACCACAGTTATCTCTTCTCTTAGGTCTTTTACGCTTTCTCTATTATTAGAGTTGGTATCTTACTTACGCCTATTTTTTCTTTATGCAGGCACTGGAGATGTCTCTGAGATGAGGCCAGCCCCGCTCGGGGAAAAAAGTGATGTCACACCCTAAATCTGATGAGGTATGGCTGGCACTCGGTGCCATACTTGGCCCGAGCGTACCACTCTATAATTGAAAACTCTGGAGGGGCAACCCTAACTTAGGCGAATGAGACCATATTCTGAATCTAATGAAACTATCGACTCTTTTTTCTGAGGGGTAAGCATATCCAGAAGCTCATATACATATATATATATATATATATATATATATATATATATATATATATATATATATATATATATAACTGTAGAGGCTGACGAGGCCGCTATGAACATCTACTGATATATATACAAACTATACAGGACTCGTCTACAAGCCTCTAGAGATAACTGAACTGTACCATGGTCGGGACAGGGTCTCGACCTACCCATCAAATTTGTATATATAAAATGGACTCCAATTCTAGACTTGGTAACTCCAAAGAAGTGGAGCTTACCAACGAAGCCGAGGTCTGACTCTGTCTGCTGGGAGGGTCTGTCCAACTGTCAATGAGGACCTACACGCATGAAATTCAGCGTCTCCGGCAAAAGGGACGTTAGCACGAAATAATGTACCGAGTATGTAAGGCCACCGGATAACTAAAAGCTGAAACTGAAATGATAATATAATAACTGAAAGCAACTGGGAGTCAAAGATAATCTGAAGATAAGCTTACCTACTGATACTGGCTCAACTCTCTCAATATTCTAAGTAAAATAGTTTTCTGGCCCTATTAGGTCCGGTATATATATATATATATATATATAAACTACTCTAAAAACTACTCTGTTGTAGTAGGCTCGCTCACAAGCGCTCGGCCATACTAGGCTCTGTATCTCGGCCATTCTGGGCTCCCATATAGGCGCTCTGCCACAGTAGGCTCAATATCTAACTCACCATCTGATCAGAGATTGCCCAATAGGGGCTTGCCAATCTATTATAGCTCGATGGTAGTAAAAATACTGTAATACAGTATATATATAGACTCTTTGCTCTTTGGGCTGACAGAAGACAAAATAAAACTGAATATGAATTCCCGATAAGGGAAAATGTTGTAACTTTCGAGACTAGGAAATATACATAAATTCAGGAATATGACCTTCTCTTTATGTCTCGTTATCAAACACATGTACTTACTGGATCATGCCAAAATGAAGGAAATGTTTAGCCTGAACATACCTTATCACAATCTTTCAATTCACCAATTGGAACTCTCCTCTTCACACCTTAATCTACAACAATGACAATAATACTTCCTTAAGTTACGAAGGTTACAACTATCGCATAATGAATGACAAGTTTATTTTGTGTAAAAACGGGCAACATCTCCCCTATAATCCTTACTTCCTCCAAATTCATGATAACACCAACGACACCATACAACAACAATGTCAATATATATATATATATATATATATTATATTCCAACCGTATATACACAACAAAATACTATAAAACAGTCTAACACATCCCAATCTCTTCATACACAAAATGACCACCGTAGTAGTGTCAAATAACCCAAAAATGTTACAACGAACGACCAGCCCTACGCCCTGCATATATGTGGTATTTCTCCACATCCTTCATCTTCCAAAACTCTAGAAAATAGTAGTACAACATGAAGCCCAACATCAACACAAAACATCCCGCTACAAGTGAATAACTCGAAATCACGGCTTCCGATCACCGTCTCGTGAGCTCTTACAACTACAGAACGACTTACCATGAATTTACAGTAGAAAATATGGATGAAAAAGAGCAATAAATATATATTATTTGTTAAATAGCTCAGCTTCTATCTTGGTTCTTCAAACTCTAGGTTTTACCCCCCAATTAGAACTTGAAAGGGAGAGAAAATCAATTAGGGTTTGTAGGTAATTTTTGGGGGGAAGTTTGCAGAGGTTTAGGTCTAATTATTTGTGATATATAATGCATATAATATTTCAGGAGATAAGCCCTTAAATGGGCTCTTTGGCTGATCCGAAATTGCCTTTTTGGGCTCTCATTTAACCAAGTAGGTGGCACACCTACTTGTCACCTAGCAGCCTGCACAGTCTTGCAAATATATATATATATATATATATATATATATATATATATATATATATATATATATATATATATATATATATATATATATATATATATATCGTATTGGTAAACGGTTTAATGCGTTAGAAAATAGATTCATAGAGATTCAATAAAATGGGTATAACACCCTATAACTCTAACTATATTAGGAGAAAAGCGCAATTACATTTGACCTAATTTCTAGCATATTAGTTAATGTAACTTGTGATGATCTTCGCCATCTTTTGTTCCATAACTCACTTCACTTCAAAACATAATTACACGACTATTATACGAGTGAAATAACTCATAACACAATCTCAATATCATGTTAAGAACCCTAGTCTCACCCAAAATGTACATGTTATAACATCCCAACTTGTCGACTTTCGGCGAAACATGATTTTCTTCAATTCCTTAGCTTCTAAGCCTTTCAACCCTCTTTGTACTTGCTAATCATGATCTTTAATATATGTAACATCTGAGGTAACATGATAACTTACTTTATATTCTTTGAAAGATGATATCATTTTTGGTCTTACCTCAATTAGCTTAAGATGTACTCTTATATACGAAAACATGGGGTGTAGCATCATTCCCCTCTTGGAACATTCGTCCTTGAATGTTGGCTGAAGCGCTTATCAGTCTCGTAACCCATAGTTTTAGCATATATTTTAATGTTTTCCTTGCTATCTAGGAACTATTCTTTGATTAAATCCGTAGGTTAGGGAATTTCCCCCCTTTAGGCCTCTTTCTCACACCATGACTTGTTGTTAAAATTCTTCTAATCTCGTAACTGTTGCAACCTACTGTCATGCAATCTGTATGACTCTGTCCTAGTATGTGCGCATATACAACTATTCTATCCTTTTTCCTCTAGTTTTTAGCCAATCTCTGGGCCTTACTTTGGGAACGTAACTATAGCAAGTTTCCCCTCTAGTTATCTATAGGTGTATTGAAGTCGTTTACTTGGTACTTTGTCGAACTTGTGATTATTGTTGTATCTTGTTTCATAGCCTTGGATACCTATCCTTATGGCTTTACTTCATCTAGTTAGGTCATATTATACCGTAACACATGCTTTGATTTATTATTATCGAGGTCTGCTACCAAAATCCAAGTTGCTCTCTCGTTGTTGATCCTATATGTATAAATCTAAGTCCCTTAATGCTTTCTCATTACTATTCATCTTAATAATGGCAACTAAATATCATCTCGTACTTTGGAACTTTTATCCATCTATTGTTGATTCACCTTAATGTTGATTTTAATCTACCACTTATAACTTGAAACCTCTTACGTAATATATTGTCACTAGGGCTCACATCTCATCGGGGAACATCTGGAGTTATTTTCCTGATCCACTTAGGATCAACACTATACTTCAATAACTATATTTCATAGTATCCCAACGTGATTCATCTTATGAGAGTATTTTAATCCTATACAATTCATGAAATCCTTTTTCTTTGAATCGTTACCCAATTAAAGGCGTAAATGCCATCCTCCTATCCATTACAATTACACCCTTATTCTACCACTAGGTCATCATTAATCCTCCTAGTCCTAATCTCCTCTGAGTTCACTCACGCTATCTGAGCTTTTTATAACTTACGAAAACCGTCAGGTCTCTTGTTGTTATGGGTTTAATCCCGAGGACTTCCCTATTCTCGTCACCTTATCACTCACCTATTCTTATCCTTACTCCTATCTACATAAAACCTTGTCACTCTACTATACTTTAGCTTGTGACCTAGATATATCTATTTATACCACTCGCAACCGTCCTTTAAATTACAAGCACCATTTATTTCCTTATGTTACACTGGAACCTCAAACGAGACATCATATCGTCTCTAAGTCTTATTTACTCTCTTAACTAGACCTCTCTGTATCTGGAAACCACATGCTGGAAAATATGCCACTGACGACACCGCTATCATTTCTTGATACCGAATGTGATGCTTCCAGCCTTCTATCTGATATCTGAATTATTTGTAACCTTCTGCATTTGGGCATCTCGTACCTCCTTCACATATACCTTACTTACCTTTAAATCTTGAATCGTATTTTCTATCTCTTTTATAACCTCCCTTCCACATAGGTGGAATTCATATCCACACCTTAAAACTCTATTATAATATGCATACACAATCCACCAAAAGATTCATACTGACTTCTTAGGAGGTTGGTACTGTTCTAACTAGGTTTATCGCAGAGCCGTTATAAAATATGTATGTTGTACTATCTCTTTTTACCTCTAATATTTTCTACAATGTTCTAAATAATGATTTTATACTCATCGGGGTCTAATAATCAGACTCCTACAGCACTTTGCTAATGTAACTCTTTAGTTTCCTTCTCTATCTCAGGCTTTAAGTAGTCTTACTTTATCTTCTGATTTGCGGCTCAGGGTACTAGTTATTACTTTAGCCCTTGGCGATGCTATGGAACATCCATGATATAACCTTTTAGCAACTGAAGCTTTTGTCTGTGACGTGGAGTAAATTCTTTCTATTAACTTATACTAGAGTCTCTTATAGCTATATCATTGTCAACATATATGCTGTATGAATTACACATCAAAATCTTAAGTGTGTTCATAACGTAACTAACTCTGGGTCATAGATCAAATAATTCTTTTCGTGCCTTCTCAACTTTCGTTAAAAGTAAGAAATTACCTTTCTTTGTTGTTCTACCACTTGTTGCATGAATACTTGGCTTATCTTGTTGCCCACATATATTGGAATCTTGTGCTACTCATATGTCTCGAATATTACTTTGGATTTGCTTCGCGTTCCTTAGTCACTATAGGTTCCACTTTGTTATGGATAGGATATAATGTCGTAGTTAGACTATTGTTCTATGATCATTTCTTCTTTGGGTCACTATGCTTATGTCGAAGCCTTCTTCCTTATTTCCGGAGCCAGTCTTTCATTGTATCACTTAGGGAAGACCCTCTGATTCTTGTAAGGCTACGAGCTTATTACATTGTATACCCAACAAAATTTTTGATGTTCTTACTTACCTATAATTATCCTTAGTCACTTACCTTCGTGCCCTTATGCTTGTCAGGTTACTTATGAACCCACATTTTGACAGCCTCCCCAATGGAACTCTTTTATTTTTTTCTTTTTTTAATGGAACAATGATGTTGTACCTTCTGCTAACCCAACTCTTATCTGAACATTTCTCAAGGATTACGATGCTGTGTCTAAGAGACTAAATTTTCCCGTGCTGGGTTTCACTATGTTTATCTTGCATGATCTGTTGATTTATTTGAGACCTCTTGTCTAGCCATAACTAGGCTCTTCTTGAATCAACTGCTAAGTACTCTCCAGTCCATGCTTATATCTATATTCCGGATACTCTCTCTCTCAAGTTATGTCCTTTGTCTTATTACCACTTGCACTAACTCGTTAAGCATCAAATGTTCATACGTACTTATTTATCAATAACTTCCTAGGAGGGAACCCTTACTGCATCTCCCCGCATCATTCATGCATAATGTTGTGGAGTCATAACATATTTGTAGGATCTAATAAATGCAATCTCATCCCTTTCGCCTTTTTACCACATTCTTCTTTTATAATTCCATAGTTACCTCCTTTCACATCTTCACTAACTTCTACTCGCCTTGGAGTAATCCTTCAGTACCAAGGATAATTGAATTCCTTACGCACAAGGGTTACACTTAGTGTAACTGGCACACTTAGTCCCTTTAGCTTAACTTTACTCACAAAGCTCGCTTTATAGAAGCGTCTTCCTGAATGACCTTTAAAGGTTATTCTTTTGTTGGCCATTCTATTACTGCCGGAATACAATCTATGAAATTTTCACAATGACGACTATTATCAAATCCTTTGGTCCCTAATTCATGTTCAGTTTTATCTTGTTTACTAGCCCATAATAATTTCTATTACTTAGAGGGTCTAACTTAGCATTCTAGTAATAATTTTGGAGTCACCAACTCATTTCTCAAAAGAAGGATACAACTTTGTGGCATATACTCTTTTATTATCTCAAGGCATGTCATCTCTTATCTTTTTCTTCATTTGACTAGACACTATGTCATCTCATAATATTCTGATTTACCTTTATTACTTATTTATCATACCTTACTCACAATGTTCATTTACTCTCTTCCGATTCTCTTTCTAATATTTCTGTCTATCACATTATTCTAAAAACCTCAACAAAGCATTGTTTCACTTTTATCTCCCCTGGCTCAAACCACCATTTTGGTTTACTCTAACCCAAGCTGGATCCTGATATTCCATCCTCCTCTTAAACTATATATGTTATTTCCCATAGGCATAAATGAGACTATTATGTTTGAAAGTAAACTCAGAGTACATGTATTTCTCTGCCTGAATTATATATATTGATAATATCCACTAATTGGGTACCACGTACCTTCCTGCACCTTGCTTCAATTATATGTTGAAACTTAAACCTATACCTTATTATACTCCCATGGCCTGCTATTCACATGGTGTATTTCGTACCAACAAAGCTGAAGTTTCACTTTGTCTGCTGGGAGGGTCTATACAACTATCAATGAGGACCTGCAGGCATGAAATGCAACGTCTCTGACAAAAGGGATGTCAGTACGAAATAATGTACCGAGTATGTAAGGCCATAGGATAACTGAAAGCTTAAACTGAAATGACAATATAATAGCTGAAAGTAACTGGGAGTCAACAATAATTTGAAGATATGCTTACCTGCTGATACTGGCTCAACTCTCTCAATATTGTAAGTAAATAGCTATCCGGTCCCATAAGGTCCGGCATATGTATATATATATATATATATATATATATATATATATATATATATACATACAAGGCTCTCTGCCGTAGTAGGCTCGCTCATAGGCGCTCGACCATACAAGGCTTTATATCTCAACCATTCCGGGCTTGCTAATAGGCACTCAACCACAGTAGGCTCGATATATTACTCAACATCTGATTATAGGTTGCCCAATAGGGGCCTGCCCATCGATTATAGCTCGATGGTAGTGAACATACTGTAATACTATATATATATAGAC
Source organism: Nicotiana benthamiana (assembly GCA_034376525.1). Taxonomy (NCBI): domain Eukaryota; kingdom Viridiplantae; phylum Streptophyta; class Magnoliopsida; order Solanales; family Solanaceae; genus Nicotiana; species Nicotiana benthamiana. The sequence goes on from CM067337.1 coordinate 153,899,430, forward strand.
TCTCTGCTCTCTGGGCTGACATAAGATGAAATTAAATTGAATATGAAGTCCTGATAAGAGAGAATGCTATAACTTATGAGACTAGGAAATGTACATAAACTAAGGAATATGAACTTTTCTTTATGTCTCGTTATCAAACATATGTACTTACTGGATCATGCCAAAATGAAGGAAAGGTTTAGCCTTAACATACCTTATCACAATCTTTCAAATCACCAAGTGGAACTCTCCTCTTCACACCTTAATCTACAACAATGAAAATAATACTATCCTTAAGTTACGAAGGGTACAACTATCGCACAACGAATGACAAGTTTATTTTGTGTAAAAACGGGCAGCATCTCCCCGGTAGTCCTTACTTCCTCCAAATTCAAGATAACACCAACTACACAAGAAAACAATAATATCAACATATAAACATTATTTTCCAACCTTATATACACCACAAAATACTACAAAATAGCCTAACACACCCCAATCTCTTCATACACAAAACGACCACCGTAGTAGTTTCAAACAGCATGAAAATGTTACAACGAACAACCAGCCTCCACCCTGGATATATGTGGTGTTTCTTCACACCCTTCATCCTCCAAAACTCCAAAAATTTTAGTAAAACACGAAGCCCAAGAGAAACAGAAAACAGTCCACAAAACAATCTGCTACAAGTGAATAACTCGAACTCACGGCTTTCAATCACCGTCCCGTGAGCTCTTACAACTTTAGAACGATTACCATGAATTTAAAATATATAAAATGGACGAAAGAGAGAAATAAACATACCTTAATGTTTGTATAACTCATCTCCTATCTTGGTTCTTCAAACTCTAGGTCCCCCCCCCCCCCCCCCCAATTAGAACTTGAAATGGAGAGAAAATCAATTAGGATTTGTGGGTAATTTTTGAGAGGAAGTTTGCAGGGTATTAGCTCTAATTATTTGTGATATATAATGAGTTTTATATTGAAGGAGATAATCCCTTAAATGGGATCTTTGACTGACCCGAAATTGTCTCTTTTTGGGCTCTCATTTAACCAAGTAGGTGACACACCTACTTGTCACCTAGCAGTCTGCGCAGTCTTGCAAAAATACATATATATCTCTACTCCAATGTCGGATTGGTACAAGGTTTAGTTAGTTAGAAAATAGACTCCTAGAGATTAAATTTGATGGGTATAACACCCCATAACTGTTAGTATATTAGGGGAAAAGCGCAGTTACATTTGACCTAATTTTCAGCATATTGGTGAATGTAACTTGTGATGATCTTTGCCATCTTTTGTTTCACAACTCGCTTGACTTCAAAACATAACACACAACTATTATACGAGTGAAATAACTCATAACACAACCTCCATATCATGTTAAGAACCCCAGTCTCACCAAAAAAGTACATGCTATAACATCCCAACTTGTCGACTTTCGACGAAACATTATTTTCTTCAATTCCATAGCTTCTAAACCTTCCAACCCTCTTTGTACTTATTGTTCGTGATCTTCAATATACGTAAAAGATGAGGTAACATGATAACTTACTTTATATTCTTTGAAAGATGTTCTCATTTTTTGTCTTACCACAATTGACTTAAGATGTACTCTTATATACAAAATTATGAGGTGTAACAACTGAGTCCCCGAAAATTAGGGAAAGATAATAAGAGGAAAAGGGATTCAAAACTTGAAGACCCCCAAGATAATAATGCCTCCACTCATAGACAAAGGAGGAAACTCATTCAAGTGGACATAGATTCAATCCATCAACATAATGATGAAGAAGAGGACGAGAACGAAGAACCGCTGTCGATGACTCGAACCAGGAAGCCAATTAAGGCTTTCAAGTCCTCAGAACTAGAAACCCTGACTCGTGAAGAAAAGGCTCCAAAGAATAGTGTAAGAAAGGCCCCCAAATCACCTGAAATCGAGATTATTCCACTGTCTTCAAAAAGTGCACCAAATGGGGCAAGTACCGAGACCCAGGAAGATGGATAAAGCGCTTCAAGCGACTTTCTCGGGGCCATGACAATAGGTCACTCCCCTCCTCTACCATTTTATTCAGAGGAGGCAATAAGGGAAGCTCAAGCTGTACAAACACCTTATCGGAGCAAAGTCCCCGGTGAAGAAGTTTCTTCTTGGGATTGTTTTACTGGGGTCAATAATGCCACCGACCTTAATAATGCATCTACCCTCTTTGAAGAGTCTCATCATCTCTTCTCTCGGGTCAGAATTAGCTCTTACTGTTGCAATTTTCTTCTCCTTTTGCACTAACTGATATCTCTTTTTTCTATATAGGAAATTACCAAGTTTAGAGCCGAGCTGAACTAATGTGAGGCCGAGCTCAAGAGATCCTCAGATGAAGGGAAGGCCCTGAGGCTCCTTAGCAACAAAAAAGATGAGGAGCTCAAGGACCTATGAGCACATTTGGCTAAAGCTCATCAAAATAAGGCCGAGCTAGACGAGCAGGTAACCCTAATTTTCCAAGAGTATGGGTCTAGTTTACCCAACTGTGGGGGATAACACTTTAGTGTTTTAGCTGTAGCAAAAATTGGATATGATCGTGCAGCTTCGAGCGGAGGTCGATCAAGTTAATGCCGACTGCAACCAATGGAAGGAAAACATGGATCGGATTGCTGCTGAGAAAGAAGCTTCTCTAGCCAACCTAGCCTCAGCTGAGACCTAGCTCTGGGGAGTCAAAGTAAAAAATCTGACCCAGGCAAAGAAGATCGATGAGCTCGAGGCCAAACTTGTTGCAACCACGATAGAGGTTGTCGAATCCAAGGTCGAGGTCGAGAGGACAAAGGACATGACTGGCAAAACTGTTGCTGTATACCTAAAGGATGTTGAGGCTACTCAAATGCAATTAAGGGAAGCCTACAACCAGGAGAAACAGATCAATGATTTGGCCAAGTGGCAATCCCGGAGGGAGATCCTCGAAGAAATCCATACTCGAGGTTTCGACCTCACTAAGGAGATAACCCAAGAAAAAGTGCTCGAAACTGATGCCAAGTTCCTCGTCTCCTTCGACGATGATGACGATAATGAAGACAGCCAGATCAGGTCCAATAATGAAGCTGGTCCCAAAGAGGAAGATACTCCCGAGGGAGAGGCCAGCCTTGGGCGTAAATAGGATTTCCATTCTCATTGTATTGTTCTTTTTTGTAAGACCTTTCGTCGATCCCTTGTATATATATTTTTTCAAATATATAGAAGAATAATTTTCTTGAATGTTCTCTTGATATTTCCTGCCTTGTATAATTCTTTCAATGACTTTATCTTTCTTAACCGTGTGTTTGAGATTTTATCTTAGATGTTTTCTTCGAAGCTGCCATGCTTGAGTTTGAATAAGTCTAAACTTTTGGGCATAGACCTTTACAGGCTCGTGTTGGATAATGGTGAATCCTCGAGCCAAGATCATGCCATTATATGTTTAGGATTTTGATAATCGAACCCTTGGGTTTGAATTGAGTGAGAGCGAGGTCTCGAGCTCTAATTGTATTGACCAAATCGGCCCATAGGATCTTCTATATCGGCCCTAAGGCTCTATAAGCTAGGCTAATTCGACCTCTAAAGCGGCTATAATTTTTCCCTCTTTTCGTCTTTATGCCTTAACATGTTTTTTTTGTACCCATTGGGTTTTCCGAGGGTTCAATCAATCAGAACCTTATTTGTAATCCGTTTGTGTTAAGATAAATTTATATCTCTCAAGGATTTTTCGAAGGCTGATATTATCAAAGCCTTTAAATTATTCATGGGCTGATTTTGTCAAAGCCCTTTTATATTTACTTTGTTGAGGATAGCCTTATTTAACAGGTTTTTCAGAGTATTTGAAAGTCTTTAACTTATGACAGAAATTGGATGTCTCCGAGCCGCATTATTTTGAACGTAGCCTTTCTATTTGACCATAATCTTTAATATAGCCGGAGCCTTTGGGTATTTCTCTTTAACTTGTCTCTCGATAACCTTTCAAACTTGTTCGAAAGGTTATTTCCCGAGTACGATGGCCTTGGATTTTATGTCGAGGGGATGCCTCTTTGAGGTCTTATGCATTCGAGTTTAGAGGACTCAAATGTGTAGACTGTCGATGATAGTCCCCGAGTATTCTTAGTGTATTTGTGTTTTTGCCCTTGAGCCGTTTCTCACATATAGTAGCACATTTCTTTGAAACATAAAGTGCTTTGATATAGAAAGAATGCTTCTTTGAATAATTGATACTCTCACAACCCGCATTTCCCACCGTGGGGACCATGATGGCGCCTAACTACTAGTTAGGCAAGCCAATGTTAAATATTTTTTCACCTCTTTCCTTTACTTTTTATAATTTAAAATTTAACAAAAATTAAATTAGTGAAAATAAAAGCGGTAGTATATAATTAACTGATTATCCTTATACTATTAACAAACTAAAATAGTTACCATCTAAAAACTGATGCCACAACCCATGAACATTATATAAATATCTACAAGCAATGGTTTGAAATAAAAGTACATCATTCTCAAAAGAAAATGAAAAATAAATGATGAAAACAGGAAGCGGACACTAGGGCCTGCGAACTCCTACAAGACTACTTTGGGTCTTTGGATGAATGCTTGTAACCGACCTCTCGATCAGCCACAACCGACTCTGAAATGTGCACCGAAAGTGCAGAGTGCAATATCAGTACAACCGACCCCATGGGGATAGATGTTACAGATGATGAATCAATTTCTTTTATATGTCTGTCACTTTATCTTTGTTAGTGCTGTCTGTCCAGTCCCCCGGAGGACAGAATATCATTTCTTAGTGACTAGGAGCGGAGAGCCCATTGCACCTTATTACTAGTAAGTGTCGAGCCTAACCTCGATGAGGTTGTGACGAGGCTATGGCGGGGCATAAACAATATATCCTGCAACAGTTTATAATAAGGTAAAAAGGAAATACAGAATGAAATGGGATAGTAACTTGTATAAAATTAAACCCACTCATCCTACTAATACTCAGCTATAACCAATCCTTAAGAGAATTTCAATACCAGAATAATGAACTAGAAGAATACACAAACAACAAATGATGTGGCACGCATCCCGATCCCATCATATAATCAATAGCAATATGAACATTCACCCTTATTACTCCTTGTGCGGCATGCAAACCAATCCCACCATAAACCCTTGTTATTCCTCAATATATCACCCTTATTCCTCTTATTGCGGCATGTAGCCAAATCCCACATATCCACCTTTACTACTCCTTGTGGTAGCACGCAACCTGAGTCCACCTGACGATCATATTTCACCCTTATTCCTCATGTTGTGGCATGCAACCCGATCCCGCTATATCAGTACCAATCACAAAATAAGGACAAGTATTTCACAATTTAGCTCAAAATAGTTCACAACATTTATACCTCAAACCAAAACAATGGGAGATCTATATGATTATGAAACTTAATCAGTTAATACTCCATAGTGAGACCAACCAAAGTGTACCATGAATCACCAATAAACCAAATTAAACCACAATGTAATATATTGAAACTAGGGAACAATTAATAACTTCAACAAAAAAAACAACATTTAATAAGAAGCAATTAGACATGAAAGTATCAACAAACAAGTAATAGATAAGACATGAGAACAATATATTAGGAACGGGGAATGGAACGAGCTAAATAGATAATTTGGCGGCGCATAGGAACTCGTCACCACACCTATACCACACACACAAATTTTTATATAGCGATTAAGTCAGGGATTCCTAATCCCTCGAGTCAAAGTTAGAGTAAACATTTACCTCAAGCCAACAGGCAAATCAAAGTTCAAATATCACTTTACCTCTCGATTCCACCTCCAATCCACTTGTAACTAGTCATAATTTAATCGCAACTAATGCTAAAGAATCAATTCCGCCGCCTAATTATAGGTTTTCCAATATTTTCCCCATAAAGTCAAAATTGACCCCGAGCCCGCTTGGTCAAAACTTGAAATTCGGACCAAAACACGATTACACATTTACCCCCGAGCCCGGATATATAATTGATTTTTGAATCCGACCCCAAATCAAGGTCTAAATATTAAATTTATAAAATCTCTAATTCTACCCAAACTCTCAATTCTACCATAGAAATCTTAGATTTTTTGTTGAAAATTCATGAAATGTGATGGGAAATTGAAAGAAAGTGGGTCAGGATCACTTACCAAAGTTTTGGGAAAGAATTAGTCTTGAGAGAATCGCCTCTAGGCTTCTAGGATTTGAAAATTGTAGAGAATGGGAGAAAATCACGCCTAACTTATGTTTTGAACAGTTGCAGATGTTGCATTTGCGACCTGAGCTCGCAAATGCAAGCTCTTCGCATTTCGTTTTCCTTTGCAAATGCAAACATATTGTTCGTAAATGCGGTGTAGTGATCACAATTGTGACCAATTTCTTTCGCAAATGCGAAGAATTCCCACCCCTGATCAACTTCGCCAATGCGAAGGATTGTTCATATTTGTGAACATAAGCTGGCCCACCTTCTCTTTACATTTGCTTTGAAAATCTCGCAAATGCGACCTCAACAGTGATCACAAATGTGAACATTGACCTCGTATTTGCGAGGTTTAAGGCATACAACATAGCTGAAGAACACCAGAAACTTTTCTAAGTGCCAAAACACTCTGGAGCCTATCGAAAGCTCACCCGAGCCCTCGGATCTCCAAACCAAACATGCATACAAGTCTTAAAACATCATAAAAACTTGCTCGCATGATCAAATCACCAACATAACACCTAGAACTACGAATTCAACACCAAAACACATGAAATTTTCAAGATAGTTTCAAAATTTCTATTTTCTCAACCAAAGATCTGAATCATACCAAATAAACTCCATTTTTCACCAAATTTCACAGACATGATGTAATTATCATATTAAACATGTAACGAACTCCAGGACTAAAATATAGGCGCGATACTAACGAGATCAAACATTAACAAATTTCTCAAAACCCTTAAAACATCAGTTTAACAATTTGTATCAAAAATTTATTTCTCGGGCTTGGGACCTCGAAATTCAATTCTAGGAATACATCCAGGTCCCATATTTTATTATGGGACCTTTGGGATTGTTGAAATATGTCTCCGGGTCCATTTACTCAGACCGAAGTCAAGTCAAATCAACTTTTAAATGCAAAAATTATTATTTTCTCATATTTCCACGTAAAGCTTTCTTGAAACGCGTCCGAATTGCGCACGCAAATAAAAGAGAGATAAAATAAGCCTTTTCAAGGACTCAAAATATTGAATCAGATTCTAAAATAGAAGATGACCCTTTTAGGGTCATCACAGATACATGCATACATATTCTCCATTAGGGTTAGACTATTCTATATGGACACGATTCATCTAACTGTCTGGACCATTACAAAGTTTTCCTATTGAGGTCCTTTTTGGCGTGAAGTATTTTCCTAAAAAATATAACCTCCGAGGGTGATGCCCCTCATTACTCGAGGTTTATTGAATAGAATCCTTGGATACTGTTGAATTCTCCTTAGGCAGCACATAGATGTTTCCTTGTTAATAACCTCGCCGGAAAACCCCATTTGGGATAAAACCCGATTGAGGAAAAAAGAGTGCAACGCATGCTTTAAAAACCTACGACTTTGTGTAGAAATATGCCCTCGACGTCTTCGACCGAACACCTGTAATGAGTGAGTATTAAATTCAAATGGAAAAAAATGAGAAGGTCATACCTTAGCATTAATATCGTTTGAGTAGTAATACATTCAAATTGTGCAGCAATTGTTTGCTTTCCATCCTGCCAAGTTTGTAAGATCGTTTACCAACAACTTCGATGACTCGGTACGGTCCTTCCCTGTTCTAGCCTAGTTTCCCTTCATTCGGGTCTCGAGTATTGAGGGTGACTTTCCGTAGAACTAAGTCTCTGATTTTGAAGTGTTGAAGGCTGGTCCTTCTATTCTAATATCTCTCGATTCTTTGTTTCTGCGTGGCCATCCAAACAAGTGTGGCTTCTCATTTTTCATCTAATAGTTCGAGGCTAGTATTCATAGCCTTGTAATTTGATTCCTTCGATGCATGTCAAAATATGGCGCTGGGTACCTAACCTCGATTTGAGCCAAGGCCTCAGAGTCGTTTACTAAAGAGAGCGGGCTTTCCCTAGTGCTGGACTTTGATGTCATTCGATATGCCCGAATAACTTCACGTAAAATCTCTCTCCATTTTTCTGTTGTGTCGTTTAACCTCTTATGTTTTGAGTGATAGTTTTATTTGTTGATTTGGCATGTCTGTTCCCACTTGGATGGTACGGTGTCAATAAGATCCTCTTTAATTTGTGTGCTTCTAGGAATTCCGTTACCTTGTTGGCGATAGATTATTTACTGTTGTCGCGTACAATTTCAGTTGGTATCCCGAATCGACACACTATGTAGTCCTAGATGAAGTTAATAACTTCTTTTTCTCTGAACTTCTCGAAGGCCTGTGTAGAGGGCCGATTATGTCCATTCCCCATTTCGTGAAAGGCCATGGGGACAGGACTTAGTGAAGTTGCTCTCCGGGCTGATGTATCATCGCTGAAAACCTTTGACATTTATCACACTTTTTTAGAAACTCCTTAGTGTCCTTTTCCATGCTATCCAAGTTATACCCCACTCTAATAATTTTGCGAATCAAGGACTCGACGTCGGAGTGATTCCCACAAGTGACTTCATGAATTTCTCATAGAATATAATTGGTGTCCCCCGACCATAAACATACCGCTAGTGGTCTATCAGACGTCCTCCTATACAATTTTCCATCCTCATTAAATGTTAACCTAACAGCCTTGGTTTGTAGAGCCCTTGACTCTTTATGATCTGATGGGAGCTTTCCACTTTTCAAATATCAGATATACTTATTCCTCCAATCCCATTTCAAGCTTGTAGAATTTCTCTCGACATGACCCTCTTCGACCATAGACCTCGATAATTGGACGACAGTCCCTGGGATAACATTATCTTCTTCAACCGATGACCGCAAGTCAGCAAGTGCATCAATTTAACTATTTTGTTCTCAAGGCACATGATCTAGAGTCTACTCCTTGAAGTGGCGCAAGGTTACCTGTAGATTTTCTAAATATCTTTGCATCCTATCCTCTCGAACTTAAAGTTTTATTTACTTGGTTTACCACCAACGCAGAATCGCACTTGGCTTCAATGACTTCTGCCCCCAAGCTTTTATCTAGTTTGACCTGCAATCCATACTCGGCCTCATTATTAGTCAATCTAGAAGTTTTAATAGATTGTCTAATAGTGTTACCTGTAGGTGGCTTCAAAATGATGCCAATCCTGGACACTTTCACATTCGAGGCACCGTCCGTGAAAAGGGTCAATACCCCCAATGATTTACTTCATTTTAGTAAAGTTCTTTTTCCACTTCGGACACGAGGGTTGGTGTAAAATCGGCGACGAAGTCAGCCTAGATTTGAGACTTGATGGTTGTTCGAGGTTATATTCGATGTCGTACCCGCAAAGTTTGACTGCCCATTATCTAATCGGCCTGATAGCTTGGGCTTATGTAAAACACTTCTGAGAGAATAAGTAGTTAACACACATATTAGGTGACACTAGAAATATCGCTTTTGTTTTCTAGATGTTCTCATTAATGCAAGTGATAATTATTCTAAGTGTGGGTATCTAGTTTCACCATCTCCTAAAGTCCGACTTACATAATAAATAGGGAATTGCGTACATTGCTCATCTCGAACAAGTAACCCACTTACTATTATCTTGGACACTGCCAAATATAAGTAGAGATTTTTATCTACCTTCGGAGTGTGTAGTAGAGGTGGGATCAATAAGTATTGCTTCAATCCTCAAATGTTTGCTGGAATTCCGGGTCCGTGCGAAATCCTTTTCTTTTTTAGCAAGGAGAAGAACTTGTGGCTTCGATATGATGACCTCGAAATGAATCGGCCCAAGGCGATTATTCATCCCATTAACCTTTGTATGGATTTTAGACTATCTATGATAGTGATTTCCTCGATGGCCTTTATCTTGTCCGGGTTGATTTTAGTTCCCCAATTTGATATCATGAAGCCGAGGAATTTGCTCGACCGAGCCCCGAATGAACATTTTTCTGGGTTAAGCTTCATGCTGTATGTCCTTAAGATTTTGAATATTTCCTGTAAATGAGTTAAATGGTCCTCTACGCGCAGGGACTTAACCAACATATCGTCAATGTAATCTTCTATTGATTTACCTATCTACTCCTCAAACATTCTATAAGCTAAGAGTTTGTAAGTAGCTCCAACATTTTTAGCCCAAAGGGCATTACATTGTAATAGTGCATTCCAAACTTAGTGATAAATGCGGTCTTCTCCTAGTCCTCTGGGTTCATCTGAATTTTATTGTACCCCGAGTAGGCATCAAGAAAGGTAACGATCTCGTGGCTGACCGTGGCATCGATCATGCGATCGATAGTAGGCAGTGGAAAAGAGTCTTTCGGGCATACCTTGTCTAAATCCCTATAATCTACCATATTATAAGTTTGTTCCCCTTTTTATGGACTACAACTACGTTGGCTAACCAAACGAGGTACTTTACCTCCCGAATAGACCCTATTTAAGAAGTTTAGTTACCTCATCCTTTATGAATTCATGTTTTACCGCAGACTGGGCCTCCGTTTTTGCTTTGCCAATTTGAACCCGTGGGCGAGGCTTAGCCAGTGTGTTGTTATTTCTGGTGGGATCCCTATCATATCTAAATGGGACCAAGCAAAACAATCCATGTTATAGATTAGAAATTGAATAAGTTTTTTCCCAATTCGGGGGTTAACCCTCTTCCTATGAATACCTTTCTCTCGGGCATATACTCGATCAGTATGACCTGTTCTAGCTCCTTGACCGTTGACTTGGTTGCATCTGACTCTTCGGGAATAATGAAAGTTTTAGGAGTAAGGAAATCATCATCTTCTTCTTCTTCTTCGATTACATGTTCCTCCGATTCGATCGAGGCTGGGGACAGTGATTGTCATTTGGTCATCTGCTTATCTTTGGTGCTCAATTTTTCGGAGGTCCAAGGCACTGGTATAAGCGTCACCTCATAGACTGTAGACATTTCCTTTGTAGCGTGTTGTTCCTCGTAAACGGTTTTCAAACCAACCACTATTGGGAATTTCGTCTTCAAATGGAGGATTGAATGTACTGTCCACATGTTGTGGATCCACGGCCTCCCAAGTAGTGCATTATACCTCATGTCGCCATCAATGACATAGAATTTTGTATCTTGCATGGTTCCGGCTACGTTCACTGGTAGGATTATCTCCCCTTTCATTATTTCACTTGCCATGTTAAAGCCATTTAGTACTCGAGACGCAGGTAGAATTTCATCCTGTAGGCCAAGCCGCTCTACGACCCTTGATCTTATTATATTCGCTGAGCTACCTGGATATATTAGAACATGTTAAACTTGAACTTTATTTAACAAATAGAACTACCAGGGCATCATTGTGCAGCTGAGATATGCATTCCGCTACCTCATCATTGAAAAATAAGATGCCCTCCAATACATAACTCCGAGCCCGTTTTTCTCTGGCGATCAACACTTTTTTACGTTTGAATATAGGCCCTTGTGGAACATCGACACCGCCAATGATCGTATGAATTATAAATTTTAATTCTTCCTACTTATTTTTTCTATTTTCGTCTCATTCGCTGAAGTGATTCTTATCTCTATCACTGAGAAACTCTTGAAGATGACCTCATTGAACAATCGAGCTACCTCCTCCCTCAGCTTCCTGCAGTCTTCGGTCCTACGGCCATGTGTGTCATGATATTTACACATTAATTTTGGATTCCTTTTAGAAGTATTGGTTTGTGTAGGCCGCAACCTGATGTCTTTGATTCTTCCAATAGCATATACGATCCTCGGTGCATCAACTCTAAATTTATACTCCGATAACCGAGGTGTTTTCGTGGGATCGATATGTTTACCGTTCTTACTCATGAGTCCTCGAGAATTCTATCCTCGATCATTTTGAGTGGGATTATGCCCTAAACCATTGTTTCTCCGATCTGAGACGTATGGTTGATCCCATTTCCTATTTGATCTTGAATCCTTATTTGTATCCCTCGAGGCTTTAACTGCCAATCTGTTTGGATAAACTGAACCCGAAGGTGCTCCCAACTATTCGTCCTCGACCCTGATCTTCGATTGACAACGATTATGTATATCTGCCCAAGTCATAGCTGGATACTTGAACTGATTTTGCTTCAACTATTATGACATAATCGTACTCCACTCTTTCAACCCATGAGTAAAATATTACAAGGCCCAATCATCCGAGTTAGGTGGTAATTCTATTCGCTCAATTTGAAATCGGGATACGAACTCCCTTAGCAGCTCATCGTTCCTCTGTCTTATCGTAAAAATGCTTGATTTCCTTGTCGTAACCTTTATGGCCCCATAATGTGCTTTAACGAAGGCGTATAATAACATAGAAAAATAATCAATATAATTCGGTGGTAAGTTGTGATACCAAATCATCTCTCCATTTGACAAAGTTTCCTTATATTTTTTTAACAATACTGACTCGATCTCATAATCATTTATGTTGTTTCCTTTAATCCCGCAAGTGTACGAGGTATTGTTTTCATTAGGATCACTCGTCCCGTTGTATTTAGCTATATCGGGCAAATAAAACTTTTTAGGAATGGGTTTTGGGGCTGCACACTGAGGAAACAGTTTCTGTACGAACTTTTTGGCATCAAATCTTTTAAGACCGGGGGTCCCCTTAGTACTTAATTAACACGGGAGTTAGAAGCATCCAACTTTTGTCATTATCCTCAATCGTTTCCTCCAATAACTTGATTCTCTTGGTGAATTCCTCGAGCATCCTCAAAATCGTGGGATCAATGACTGAGCCATTACCATTTGATTTTTCAGGCACCGGCTTAGTACGACAAGGGTTTCATTGTTAGACCACACTTAGAGTTTTGTGCTTACGTTGAAGTTGAGAAATAGCAACCTGTTAAGCTTTTAGCATTTTAAATATTACTTGGATGCTAACTCTCCTATCTCATATAACCTGTGTTCCTTCGCCACCAGATTGGGCTTCCCTGCGTACACTTTCTCTAGAGTCTGCGCCTAAATCCGCATTCAAAATAATGTGTGAACTAACATCGACTGGTTCCACATTTGGCACTTACCCAGGTTAATCAGTGGTACACCGATCCCTACATTGTTGTTTTCCCTACGAAATCCAATACCATCATCACCGTATATGGGTACATTTTCTGCGTTTGACATGATTTAACTTGAGAACAAAAATTCTTGACAAGAAAAAGTGTAAAAATAACGTGTGTTATAATAATCAGTACCGAAATAACCAATGTTATCTTAAGCCCCTCAGTGGGCGCCAAACTGTTACCTCGAAAATACGAGTAACAGCTAAACTTATTTATGATTTTAAACATACATAATTTAGTTCAACACTAACTAATAACCAAGAAATCAGATATATAAATGAAAGAAGTAAGTTGAATCAAACCAGTGTTCAAGCCAATCCGAGCTACAAGGGCCTCGAGGTTTGTCAGTGGGAACAGTAGAGTAAAGACAATAAAGTTAAGAGAGAATTCTGATGAGTAATGAGTAAAAGTAAGAGAGTATATTCTTTTGCAAATGATTGATAATGGTTACAAATTATTGGGGTCCCCTTTATATAATAGGGGAATCCTAAATAAGATACATTTCTATTTATAGTAAATATCATTATTGGGACAACAGTCTAACCGCCTAGTACGGATTCGTACTAACTAGTACGAATTTATTCCAGAATTGACACTTTGATCTCGGGGACATGGCGGAAATATTTCTATTTCTGTTACAAACCCATAATGACATCATCTCGGGGTAGGTCATACTCGGCTTCAGTGCACATCATGAATTTTGACCTTCGAGCCTTATGTTTTGCCCTTCGGGTCGAACCCGACCCATATTGTGTCTACTCCTCGATGCGAGACCTCGAGCCTACAAAATTCGGGACACATGATTTTATCATATACACAATTCATATGATGTTTCATTTTTATATGGTGCAGTTCAAGAAAATAATCAAAGTAATACCTAAGCCTTTTGCAGCACATCTTGTCTTTCCTTCATTTCAAAGTTGTTGCATGAGTTAGTAGATTATCCATGATTGGAATCATGCATGCAATTCACTCTTCTATTAAATTTTGGTAACAAGATTTCCTATTATAAGCCAAAAGAATGCATACCCAAGCTCGTGAATATTAACATCAAAATTTAGCAAAACGGCAAAAGCAAAAGATTTTTATGTGTGACCAAAAAGTACAAATTTGTTGTTAAACTAAATAATAAAAGAATAAGGGGGTAATTCAAGTTAAATATAATGATCTTAGATCCAATATCAATTTATGCAGATAACGAGGGATTATGTGGAGGTGGATTTAAGGCAATGCACATTAAATTTTACAGTTATAATGGAATAAGAATAATGATAAGCAATAAATAACAATAAATGGAACTAAATGTAGATATAGAGAATGATTCACAAAATATTGAATAAGGTGGGTGATTCCTCTTTCTGAAAATGATATAAGACAAATGACTATGGATATATTGGAGACTTTCTCTGATCTCATGTGAAAAGTGTAGAATAAACGAATCTCTTAGGAAAGACAATGTTTTTATTTATCCAGAAAGTCAACTTTAAGAGAGTTCTTAGCAAAATGAATAATACATGCCCTTTACCTTCTCTCTACCTTTCTATTTATATGAAGCATGCTCCTAATCTAACCTAAAGTACAAGTATAGAGAATATTCAATGAAATATTCTCCCAAATATCTTATTACAAAACTAGCGATTACTCCTGATTTAAACATCTGACCTTGGCCATAACCAACAACTCGGCAGTAAGTTCCACTAATCTTTTATTTGACCTCTCGCTAATCACCTCTCAGTAATTTCTCCTTGTTCCGGATTCCTTTAGTCATATTTTGACCCATACAGTTAGTCCCTACCGCTAACGAGGTTGTTTTTTGGATGACCTCGATGGGCGGACTTTCCTAGTTGCAACTTGATAAATTTAGGCGGGCGGGTCGAATAGTAACATTTACGGCGAGGTGATGACATGGCTCTACGCGAGCCACATTCGACCGTTACATCAGTATAGAATGACATCGTAACATCATGCGCCATTATGAGCATGTTCTCGATACATTTTATTATTTCCCACACCCCTACCATTTAAAATTAGTGCAGCGATATTTTGTATCCAAGATTAGGGTGCCTATGTTCTTATAAATAAGGACGGGAACCTCCCATTTGGTTTTTCGCATTTCCAAGCATTCAAATCTCCGGGCTTTTCTTTATTCTTCTCAGAGCTCTTTCATCACTGTTCTTCCCTGCTTCCAGCAACGTTTCCCATTATCACTTCTTTTGTATTTTCAATTCCTCCGTATATACATAACAAAAGATGGCAAATGCATATTTTAACCCTGAGGGGACCTCTGACCTGGCTCCATTGTTAGTGGACTTGCCCCCTCACAATGAACTGGAATCCATTGTTATAGAGGATGATACCTACTGTGGATGAAATAATCCCTCGCTCAGAGAAGGCTAGGTTGGACATCTCAAAGCGACCCTTGTTGAATTTATGGCTAGTTCTGAATCTCGACCCATATCGACCTTATCTCGGCCGATCATGACGTGGTACAGGTTCGTTTCTCTAGATATTGTGTATTCTAGGTGTATCCCTTCCTTGGGCTATTCGCTTCCCCTTCCTTCATTAGAGGAGCATTTTTCCGTTATTATGGAATCTGCTCAGCCCAGCTTTCCCCTTACATTTATAAATTCATTCTTATGTTAACGAAGTACGCGGGATAGGCCAACCATGGGATCTCTATCCGCCATCTATTGTACCTCTATACGCCCAGTTTTAACAGGGAGACGATGATACATCTCCGTCATCGTGGATGTAAGAGTTTGGTGGTGAAAAGGGACGATAAGGTCAATAGTCGATTCTGGTTCAACTTTTTCTATGCCAAGACCGAGGACGTACTGAAGAATACTAATGATTTTCCTAAGGCATGGAACTTTTCTTGTAACTAATGATCATTTATTTTGCTTATTTTTGTAGTAGCACGATCGCTCCATTTTTATATATGTATATATTTTTTGTTTAGCCGAGAAATAGCCCTCTTCATTGGTTGCGGATATCTACGACTCAGTTAGCCAGGTTTTGCCTTCTACTATGGGGATCCGCGAGTGGCCCGCCTTTTTCAAGAAGTTAGGGCCCAAGCCTTCGGCGACTGGTGAGTTTTTAGTCATTTCGAATCTTGGGTCACCATATCTTTTCCTTTTTGAATTGTGGATAGTTGACATAGCCTTTCATTTTTCGGTGTTATGTCAGAGAGCTTCGAGAGGAGCCTTAGGTCGGAGAGCTTTGAGAAAGGCGAGGGCTGGCATTCCTCCAATTGAGTGCTGCTATGGGTTCTATCGTCATGCGGCCGATGATAGGCTTTTCCATCCGACCACTTCTTCTCAACTCCCGATATTGACTATTTCAACCGACCATCTGCTGCTCCAGTAGTAGAGACCCCGGCTTCTCCTATTGTACACTTGATAGACGAGTCGTTGCCAAGTGATGGAGACTTGGTTCCTCGCAAAAGGTGAATGGTAGATATAGGCAACGGGAAAACCCGAACCGTAGACTCTTCAAGGGATGACCATGATTTGATTGTTGCTCTGTTGGAGAGTGACACCATCCCACCTGAGATGTGGTAGTCTCCAGAGGTCACAGAAATGTTGTCTTTACCCAAGGATGGAGATTGAATTGGAGGGTTGTCTGAGGCTGTTGATGCCGTATTAGTAAGAGAGCCCTCATCCTCGAGGCCGATCGGTGTTCCTTTATAGGCCGAGGAGAAAGCAAAAGGTGTTGACGAGGATGGTTACAAAGTCAGTTATGATATAGACCCTAAGGAGGTACAGAGGTATAATGAGGGATTTACTCAGGTGGAAATGAGGCTGGAGGGGTCTTCTCGTACCATTTCCATCCCTATGGACGATGACCTCTTTGTTCAAATATGGAAGGCAGAACCTTGGCGCCGTTCAATGATGCCGCCCTATCGACGGGCATAGTCGGTCTCGCCTTGTAGGGAAGCTTTCCAATCTACCTACTATCTATGCCTTGTATCTTTTCTTTCTCTCCTTTTTCTTTTAGACTGACATTTTCTATTCCTTTTTTCAGACCATCATCTTGGAGATTGAGAGTGCTCGCAGAGATGCGAGTCATAGAGCTACTTTCAATAAGATGGAAAGGAAATATTGCGGGTACCATACTAGGCACCGCGAGATTTTCAAGCGATAATAGGAATTTCCAAGTCATTAGGGACGAGCTGAGACAAAAAGATGACGAGCTTATAAAGGTCATTAGTAAATGCAGTGAGCTCGAAGGGGTGCTTGGCACAAAGAGGAGGAACTAGAAGTGAGCAAGGGAGTTGAGGTTGAGTGCCTAGATATTCAAACCCAAGTGGCATCTCTGTGGGCCAAGATCAAGCAGTGTATGATTAGGGCTGACATATTGAGTAATGAAGTCATTGGGAAGACGACAGAATTAGAGAGGGCGAGTCTTCTTGGTTGGTGGCTTCGGCAAAGAAGGCGGCATTGGAGGATTCAATATGCATCCTCCGATCTGAACAGGAAAATATAATGGAGGCGGCCATGCATAGGGAATCATAGCTCGATGATTGGATTGACGGGTTGGAAAAGGAGTTCTCTAACCTTGGTGATCAGATTGCTGCTCTTAAGGCCGAGAAGGAGCAACTGTTGGACGAGTCGTCCTCCTCTCACACTTTTGCTTTTTCTAATGTTCTACGAAACTTGTAAGTGATGTGGATCCACGCTGAGGATGAGCATGACATTTTCAAGGATTTGATGATGGTGGGGAAAGTTCCTAAGGCTGATTTTCAGAATGCTCGTGCTAAGGCACATACATCTAGGATTGCCAATGGTTATAACCCAGCTACTCGGGGGACTGGTGATGGCAAGGAAGAGGAAGGGTTGGACAAGCTCGAGGAGGACGCTTGGTATGAAGATGAATATCTGATAACTAGGGATTCTAGTCTATTTTATGCTCCTTTTTGCGTGAGTTGTGGATTTAAAAGTATGTACAAGTATTTCCAAAAGCTAACTTGTTGTATATGTTTGCAGTGTTTGGTCAAAAAGAGACAAGGATGTCATAACCAGCGCAAAAAGGAGTGAAACATGCACAAGTTTTGTTACATCCGGCATTTTCGTACGATAAAGTTTCGCCGCAAGTTAATCGATGTAAGTTCGGGAATGAGATTATAAGTATTATACTATTTCGAACAAGTAATGAGTAAATTCGTGAAGGTAAGAGGGTAAGCAAATCGAAGAAAACGAATTTCATCGAAATATGGCTTTTTGGAACAAAATACGGTCTAAGCTATATATACCTAGTATTTATGGACTAGTGTCATATAAGGTACCACATGGCCATGATAGTAAGTTGTATAGGTATGTTAAAAGTGAATAGTATTTTAAGTAGTTTAAGATAATTCCTAATTATATGGGCAATTGTTTAATTACCGGGTACGGAATATTACCTGCTTAATTAATAAAATCATAGATAAGATTATCCAAAAAGGACGTGACAGCAAGCCATATATTCGAAGAATGACTCTTAGTATTTTTTAGATTAGGTGGCACCTAATTAATAATATTGACGCTTCAACCTTTACATTCTAATAACATTTTCAACCGCAAGATAGTGAAAACCAGTATATATAAGACCAAATGATATTAAATGGTCAAACATGTTTATTTTTATTAGAAATGGATTAATAGTTGGCTGCTTTCTCTTTTCAATTATTTTCTTAAACACTAATTAAACTCAAAATTCATACTACTGCTTTAGTCAATGTATGTTAGTAGTGAACTGGCACTTAGTTGTAAGAATTTATATAGAGAAAAGTAAATACTCATCGAAATAGTAGCCTAGTAACCTTCCAAAAAGTTACCACAAGACCTCAGGTCAGAAATGTTTTGGTCACTGAATCTTGTCCAAAAATTTTCTGCCACTGGAAGCTTGTTGAGAGTGCCATCATTAATATCTTGGCACAAGTTGGCGCTGGAACAATGGCCAGAATAGTGGCCAAAAGATGATGGAAGGTAGTAGTGTAGCTGACTTGCAGGAATTGTCAATAGAGATAGATAACTCGCTCGTAAGAATCATCCTCCGAGAATATTATACGGATATTTCATATTCCGGATATGTTAAAGTCATCCCTTATTTCTTTTGGTATGGTTCAAACTAAACAGAAGAAACGAGCAAATGTATAGTTTTCATAAATTACTCTGTTCATAGAAATACTAGGGGTGTATACATTTTTGATTCCTCATGAAAATTATTATCATCTTCTGTTCACGGATCTCAAAATAATACGTAGTTGAAAAAGGTTATCCGAAAGGAATATTGAAATTATCACATATTTTTCATGTATTTTACCCATTTATACATGTGCATTGATCCATGACCAGATGGCGTTATATACGCGTATATATGTAAATATATGTACATGCGATATGGAAAAAGGTTATAGCGTTATATAGGCACCACCACATGATCAGTTGGTATACTTTGATCATTTTGCCCACAGTGACACAAATGATTTGATGAGATTTTCTTAGAGGCTTAATTATGTTGTGAACACATGTTCCTATGCACGACATGACATTCATACGCATATGCATGATACTATAATTATTTCATGAATTACAGAGTTATCCAGACATACAGGTTGAGTCAGTTATTCTATATTTCTTCCATGTCTGTTATGTACTTATTTTTGTGCCTTACATACTTGGTACATTATTCGTACTAATGTTCATTTTGCCTGGGGATGCTGCGTTTCATGCCCGCAGGTACTGATAGACAGGTTGAGAGCCCTCCAAGTAGGCTATCATCTTAGCGAAAGATATTTGTGCGCTCCAGTTGCTTCGAAGTTGCTTGGTGGGTTAGCATGTTTTAGATGTGTATCTTTTGGCATGGCAGGACTCTGTCCCGACCTTTTTGACAATTATGTATTCTTCGAGGCTTGTTAACATATGTCATATACGTAAAAGATTGTATGGCCTTGTTGGCCTATGTTTAGATTACGAGGGGTTATTTTGGACTCATAGGCACGTATGTCTTATGTATAAGTTGGTATCGCATATTGTATTCTACTTATCTCACATCTCACGGCAGCCTTCCAGCTCAGTTATCTATGAAAGTATGACATGAAAAGATACATTATGATGGTACTCGGTTGAGTAAGGTATCGAGTGCCCATCTCCTCCTATCGGTTTGGGTCATAACAAAACTGGTATCAGAGCAGTTCTGTCATAGGGAGTCTACAAGACGTGGCTAGCAGAATCTTGTTTCTGGGCGTGCCGTGCACCACACTTATAAACAAAAGGCTACATGACATTTAGGATTGTCACTCTTTCTTCTTACTCTTGATCATGTCATAGAGCCCAACTGTAAGAACTCAATTTCTTAACTCTATCTTATTTATAATATAACGATTCCTACATCCAGAAAAACGGTTGATAAGAGATAGTTGTAT
Organism: Nicotiana benthamiana; assembly: GCA_034376525.1. Lineage (NCBI taxonomy): Eukaryota > Viridiplantae > Streptophyta > Magnoliopsida > Solanales > Solanaceae > Nicotiana > Nicotiana benthamiana. Next base: position 153,920,026 of record CM067337.1, read on the forward strand.
AAAAGTTGAGTCCGAGGAGCTCGATTTTTGCATCATGCTTATGACGAATAAATTTGAGGTATTCATCAGATCATGTGTGCACTAAGACGTGTAAGTTTTTTGATAAGAATCCCTAAGGAAAGAATGTCTATATACTCTTACGATAAAAAGGAATAAGAGAATCTGAAGGTAGACACAAGTTAGGTAGGTGAAGAAGGGTATGAGGTACCCAATTAATGAAGATTAACAGTATTTACAATTCAAGAAGACAAATATAAGCATTCCAAGATACCTTCAATTGTAACAGCTTGGGTTAGGGTAACCAAACATGATGGTTGGATTGCTTGAGTTAGTTGACATTTCCGAAGAATATTGTAAACGTGCTAACAAAATCTCTTTGTGAGACACTCAGCTGATACACTTTGGCATAATACAGCTAGATATGAGTACTATAAATATAGGCACTGGAAGCCTTGAAAGAATAATATTACTTTAGTATGGCTCATGTCCCTAGTATAGAAAGAATGTTAGGCAACCCAAAGAGCCAGTAGATGGAACAAGGGTTACTAAAAGCAAACGACTGTCCTGTTGAAGTTTTCAAAATAAAGTGTTAGACAGAAACATTAGCAGGAAATGAGAAGAGTGTTAATGAAGCGTTATAAGTAATATGTGATGCATGGATGATAACAATAGAAACAAAAATGATGGTATTATTGGATATATAGTCAATTGATGGAAAAAATGAGAGGAGTCAGGCTCTGAGACAACAAAAGAGTATAAATGTGAAACTTATTACCTTCAAAACTTTTCTCCAAACTAATATCGAAATATGATTAAATTGAGTTTCTAAATGTGAGTCCTATCTTGTGGGGACGAGTGAGTTGGGATTATATAATTTCTTGAATCATAAATTATTTGAGTTCTATGAATATTATTTTCTCAAAATGTTATTCAAATTTGAAACTAAACAAATGAGAATAGGACTTGTAGTAATTTTTTTAAACACAAATACATGAGTTGTGAAATATTTTGGATTTAACTATCTTCAAATAGTTGATTTGGCTATGAGTATCGTTATTGATCAATGTAAAGATTTTGGGATTTACTTAAGCTCAACGAGATTGACCTTGGATATATTTTTTCATTAGGTCATGAAACAACACGTGCCAGTGTAGGCGTTTGACCTACCTTACGGTTGGAGACTACGGCAGAGTAGTCCCTATTAGGGGGGTACTATTGTGCTACTTTATTAGCACGGCTGAGTTGATTTGTCTGCCACTACGATGAGACGACCTGAGCAAGTAGGTTATATGATACTTGCCTCTAGGTACATAACCTAGTTGACCTTTCCTTGTATCGGTGATGGTATAGTGCTTCCGCTAAATGAAACAAATCTAACATGATTTTGTAAAGATCAACACTAAAGGAAGTCATTGAAATATGTTTTATCTTATTATTTTATTTTATTTTCTAAATTGTTAATAGATATAAATGTTTCCTTCTTATATGAATTGTTATTGCATATCTTACAACTCCTTAAGGCTTGTCCTAAATTTTTATTGGGGAACGGTTCATAATTCGTACTAGGCATGTGGAGCTTATGCCTTTTGGCCACATTTCCATTTCTGTTTTTCGGGGCTGGATCTCAATAGCTTGGACCGCGTGGATAGAGCAACTCTACTTTCCTGTTAATACTTTTTGTGAGACTCCACCCTTGCACCCGTGGAGGACTTTTTTTAATATTATCCTTCTTTTGAGCCACCGGGTTATACCTTGGTTGACTATGTCATTATGTGTCATAGAGATTCCATAGACAATAGTAGTATCCATTTTGGGTTGTAATCCTTGTGTTACTTATATGGAATGAATGAATGAAACTTTCTTATACCTTTTTCAAGTTATCTTTCGAAGTAAAATAGTTGCTTGAAGAAATTTTATTTTATTATTTGGATTATATCGCAAGATGATTGTATTTGAAGAGGCTTTCATATCCCCTATTAGGCATATAGATGAGTATTAATTTATTGGATGGTTTGCTCGGGTTGGGTAGAGTACCCGGTGTCGGTCACGTGGTTTTTCGAGCGTGACAAACTTGGTATCAGATGCCTAGGTTCTAATTCGAGTCCTAGGAAGTCTGTGGAATCGTGTTTGATATGGTTCTCCTTATGGTGTGTTGTGCACCACGCTTATATTGAGAAGACTATATTGACATTATAAGAACACTTCACTCCTCCTTCTTATTCTTGAATCATGCAATAGAGCTAAGAAATATTTCCTAACTTGTACGCTAAATCTATTAGCAGAAGATGGTGAACATGCGTGGCAGTAATATGAACCGAGAAGTTTCTCCTATACCTGATGCGGCTTCGGGAGGGGTACCTGCTAGACCTAGGGGCCGACCCCTAAGAGCTGCAAGAGCATGGATCGTGCTAGTTCCAATGGCTTCAAGGATGGTCCAGGAGCTCGAGGATGAAGTTGATAGGGCACATGCTCCACCTCTAGAACCAAATCACTTGGAAATGACCATCACTGATATTAGAATGGCTTTGAATACTTTTGCTAATCTCATGGCTATGCAGACTCAACAGAACCTTCAAATGTGTATCCAAGTACTTTAACAAGGAGATATGGGAGCGCCAGTGGTTGAGGACATGGCACTGTTGGCCATGAAATTACTGAGACTTGACCCACCAGTTTTCACTAGTATAGATCCTACTACAGACCCTCAAGACTTCTTAGAGGAAGTTGAGAAAACTACTACTTTTCTGGGAGTTAAACCCTACCGGGTGGTTCGATTGGCAACCTACCAGTTGAAATACATTGCTGATATCTAGTTCAAATGGATAGAGATAAGTAGACCAAAGGATGAACCTCCAATGGTTTGGGCAGAGTTTAAGAAAATCTTCATTAAGAAGTGGTTACAACCGGGAATGAGAGCTTCCCTTGAAATATTATTTGAGACTTTAAAGCAGGATACCCTGACAGTCCTAGATTATAGCATCAAATTTGATAAATTATCTCGTTATGCTCCCCATCTCATCCCCATCGAGGATGAGAAGATTGACCGTTTTGCTCGTGGCTTGATTCCATGCATCAAAAAGATACATCTAGTGGGAGAAGGAATACTACCTTTACTGACTGTGGATCCAACAATGGATCTCAAAAGGATTTATAGGAGGAGAGTGCCAAGAGGGAGCAAAACAAAAAGGCACTTACTTTCGGCACTTTCAGTACAATGCCTAGTTCAGGCAATTGGCAGAGCAGTAGAGGGCCATCTGGTTCACCACAGTCTAGATTGCAGACAACTTTTAATAGTCCTCCAGTGGCATGCAGTTCCGAACATAGAGACTAGTCTAACACCATTTAGAGTGACCACCGTACTACAAATCAGGCTCAGAGTAGTATGGGTTCTCATCAGCATCAGTCTAGGTGTTACAAGGGGACCCCGTGGTCCATTCTATGATTGCGGGTTAATAGGTCATATCCAAATGTTTTTCCCTAATGGGAAATATGGTTCGAGAGCTTATCTGACACATTCTACAGCTACTACTTCGGTTGCACCCACCCACGTAAGGGTGATAGAGCCCACAGTGGGCGTGAAGCAGGAAAGGTGCCGCAGACAACTACCACTTCTTAGGGGACTCATCCTCGTTTCTATGCCATGTCTACTTGCCCTACTAAAGAGGCTTTAGATGTAGTCGTCACATGTATACTTACTATTTTTACTATAGATGTTTATGCTCTTATGGCTCCCGAATCTACTTTTTCCTATGTTACTCAGTATTTTTCTTAGGATTTTGGGATAGAGTCGGAACAACTACTTGAACCATTGTTTGTGTCGACTCCGGTGGGAGATTATCTTATTACCTCCCGCATCTATTGAGGTCGTGTGATTATAATTCAAGATCGAGAGACTACGGTAGACCTCATTGAGCTAGAAATGGTTGACTTTGATGTGATCATAAGGATGGATTGGCTATACTAGTTTTATTCTATTCTTGATTGTCGTGCTAAAGTGGCCAAGTTTGAGTTTCCCAATGAATCAGTTTGTGAGTGGAAGGGCAATATTGTTGAGCCTTGAGCTAAGTTTATTTCATACATTAAGGAAAAGAAGTTGATTATAAAGGGATGTCTTTATCATTTAATCAGCGTCAATGACACAACTACGGAGGTAGCACGCATTCAGTCCGTGCCAGTTGTTAAAGAGTTTCCTAATGTTTTTCCTGATGAGCTTCCGGGTATCCCACTAGATTGGGCCATCATTTTTTTGGGACCGATGTGGTGACAGATACTTAGCCGATATCTAATCCCCCATAGCGAATGTCTCCAGGCGAGTTAAGGGAATTGAAAGAGCAATTGAAATATTTACTGGATAAAGGGTTTATTAGACCTAGCGTATTTCCTTGGGGTGCACCAGTGCTATTTATGTAAAAGAAAGATGGTTCTTTGAGGATGTGTATTGACTACAGGAAACTTAAAAAAGCGACCATCAAGAATAGGTACCCACTACCTCAGATAGATGACTTTCTTGACCAGTTGAAAGGGGCGAAGTTCTTCTCGAAGATTGATTTAAGGTTAGGGTATCATCAGCTGAAAATTCGAGAGAAGGATATTCTGAAAACGGCCTTTCGAACCCGCTACAAGCATTTTGAATTTTTGATTATGTCATTTAGGCTAACAAATGCACTCACAACCTTTATGGATGTAATGAGTCGGGTTTTCAAACCATTTCTTGATAGATTTGTGATCATTTTCATTGATGACATACTAGTCTATTTGCGAAGTCAAGTGGAGCATGCCAATCATTTGAGGATAGTGTTGCGAACTTCTGGAGAATGAGTTATATGTCAAATTCTCTAAGTGTGAATTTTTGCTCAAATTTGTTGCATTCTTGTGTCATGTGGCATCTCACGAAGGTATTAAGGTTGATCCTTAAAATATTGAAGCAGTTAAGAGTTAGCCTAGACTAACTAAACCGACAAAGATTCGTAGTTTCTAGGCGTTAGCAGGCTACTATCGATGGTTTAGAAGGATTTAAACCACTCTTGCATCTCCGTTAAAAAAGTTGGCCCAGAAAGCAAAAATATTTTAGAGGTCGAATGCTTGTGAGAGAAGTTTTCAATTGTTGAAAGATAGATTGATTACGGTGCCGGTGTTGGCATTGCCAACAAGTTTGGGTGACTTTGTGCTATATTGTGATTCCTCCAAAGTTGGGTTAGGGAGTGTCTTGATGCAGAAAGGTAAGATTATCAGTTGTGCTTCTAGGCAGTTGAAGACCCATGAGAAGAACTATCTGACCCATGACTCGGAACTTGCCACTGTTGTTTTTTCTTTGAAAATCAGGCGGCATTACTTGTACTGTGAGTATTGTGCACCAACCATAAAATCTTGCAATATATATTCAAGCTGAGGGAATTAAACTTGAGGAAAAGGAGAGGGTTAGAACTTCTGAAGGGTTGTGATTTAAACATTCATTACCATCCAGGAAAGGCTAATATGGTAGCCGACACACTAAGCCAAAAATCAGGAGGTACCTTGGCTCATTTATCGATAAATAAATACCTTGACACTTGTGCCATAGCACGTTAGTCTCTTATTGAGTGTCAAGGCTAAGCTATATTAAGATCCAAGTTTGGTAAAAATATGAAATAGTGTACAATCTAAGGATATTCTTCCATCTTTTCTTGACGAGAATAGGGTGTTGAAGATGAACCGTCGCTTGCGCGTGCCAGATGTAGATGGGCTTCATCATGAAATTATGGCTGAGGCACACAATTCAAGATATTCTATACATCCAGGGTCCATAAAAATGTACAAAGACTTGCGGGAGATATATTGTTGTAATCGGATGAAGGAAAATTTCTTAGACTTCGCGGTTGGATATTTAAATTACTAGCAAGTAATGGCTAAGCATCAAGACCTGGAGGGTTGCATCAGAATATTGAGATTCCACTTTGGAAGTAGGAGATGATTAATATGGACTTTGTTGTAGGTTTGCCTCGCACTCACTTGAATCATGACTCTATTTGGGTGATTGTAGACCGACTTATAAAGTCCTCACACTTCTTACGGGTAGAGATGATTGACATGGCACCACAATATGCTAAGTTGTACTTAAAAGAAATTTTCAGACTTCATAATATTCTAGTTTCCATTATATCTTATAGATGGGCCCAGTTTACTCCTCATTTTTTGCGGTCCTTTCAAGAAGTATTGGGTACAAGTGTCAATTTGAGTACAAATTTTCATCCATAGACTAACGGTTAGGCTGAGAGGACTATTCAGATGCTTGAAGAGATGTTGCGAGCTTATGTCCTTGATTTTGATGGGAATTGGGACGAGCACTTACCTATGATTGAATTTGCCTACAATAATAGCAATCAAGCTAGTATCCAGATGGCTCCTTATGAAGCTTTGTACAAACGTCGTTATAGGTCACTTATTGGATGGTTTGAGCCGACTAAGGTAGGACTACTTAGTCCCGATATTGTAGAGTAAGCCTTGTAAAAGGCAACTTTGATTCAACAATGGGTTAAGACCACTCAAAGCCGACAAAAAATCTATACAAATGTACATCGACATATCTTGGAGTTTAAAGAGGGTAATGTTCTTGAAGGTATCGCCAATGAAGGGCGTAATGAGATTTGTGAAGAAGGTAAAGCTAAGTCCTAGATTCATTGGTCCATAGCAAATCTTGGAAGGGATTAGTGAAGTAGCCTACAAGCTAGGACTAGGCATGTATATGCCCAATCCTGCTCACATCATCTTATCGGAGCAGTAGAAATAAATGACGGCTTAACTTATGAAGAAGAACCAGTTGAGATTCTTGATACGCAAGTCCGTAGGTTAAGGACTAAGGACATAGCTTCAGTTAAAGTGTTATGATGTCATCATGATGTCGAGGAAGCTACTTGGGAGGCCGATGGGGATATGAATACCCTATACCCACACTTGTTCACAACTTCAGGTATGACTATTTCCTTGAAAAATGCGATTTGGGAGTTTATAATTCTTTAGTTCTATGGAGCGAGTAAGTAATTTATTTATCTTACTTATGAGTTGGGATTCAGTACAATTTTCTGACATAACTAATTAATCTATTCCCCGTGGTTGTTAGACTTGTCACATGGTAATAAGTTTTATTGTTGTAATGCCGAAAGAAGCTATACGATGGTGTTTGGAGGGATATGGAGACGCGGAGGCATTTATTGACGTAATTGTGATGGGTAAAGTCGTGTGGCATTTTTATATTGTATTATTATGGCTGGTTGTCAGGTTAAAAACTTTGGATATGCATATAAACAAAGAAAACTCTAGCAAAATTCATAGAAAATTGGAGAGTTGGTCAAATTTCGAAGCCTTAAAGAGATGAGGATTAAGGAAAGACTTAGATATTACGCTTTTGGACTTTATCACGACAAGGATTTACATTCGAGGACGAATTTTTCTAAGCGGGGGAGAATGAAAAGCCCCTTAATTTTCGTAATTAATTCGGGTTAATTTTGAGCTTTAAAATATAATTTATATCATCTCAAATTAAAGGGACCCACATGAGTGTAGCAAGGCCATCCCAAACAATTGGAAATACTAAGTTACAGTTATTAAAGTGCATGGACTAACGCACATGAGAGGAGGTTGGGAAAATAAGATATTAACTTAAAAAATATTTAAATTTCAAAGCAGCGAATACTTGGACTAAGATTCTTAAGAACTGATTGTAAAACAATTGGTTAAATGCTGAAATTATGCGGGGAGGCAATAGAATCAAATGAGGGATAAGACAAGGAACAAAAGAGAACGACCTTAAAGTAAAACTTACTTGTGCCAAAAGCAGAGGCAACGGGCAGTGAAGTCTGTCTAAGGCGTCTACGAAGGCGTCCAAATTCTGTAACGAAGGGGAAGGTCGTGCGATGAGGATGCGTCGCACCTGTCCCGCCAGAATCATAAGCAACCTTTTTATAGGCTATTGGAGAGAGAGAAATATTATTTGGGTCAAGTTCTTTTGGGTTAGAAAGAACAGAGAGAGCTTCTACTCTATTAATACATCTTTAAGGTAAGAATTATATGCCTTTCACTGGTAGATTTAATTCATTTATTACATCTCTTAATCCTCCAACACCATGAAATTCATAGTTCTTTGAAGAAATCTCAATGACACTTCAAGAACTCAAATTTCGAAAATTCTAGTGTTTGACAAAGAGGTAATCTCTTCACTCCAAACCTAGGTATTATACTCCATGGACGTAGTAGGGTGTATTTATGAAGGTAGAATTTTATATAAACATCAACTCATGAACCCTATAGGAGTTGGTTGGTAGGATGATGAATAATGTTGGGTCTTGTTTGAGTAATGTTATTTTGAGCTTCCAGTGGAACGACTAAATCCCATAATATGGTTAATGAAGGATGTTGAGTTAAAGTTTAAGGATTTACCTTCAAATGATAAAATGGGGATTTTTGCTTAACTTATGAAATTGAACTTATAGTGTTAGACACTTTGTTGGGTTAGTTGGTATTGTTGTGATGCATTATTGATATATATGAGTTTGTATATGTAGATTGTGACTTGTCGGCATTATCGGATCATTCAGGGTAAGGTTGGAAGCGATTTCAGGTACGTTGAAACTTATTACCTTCGGAGCTTTTCTCCAAACTTATATTATAACACGATTAAATTGAGTTTCTAAATGTGAATCATATCTTGTGCGGACGAGCGAGTTTGCATTGTACCATTTTTTGTATCATAAAATATTTGAGTGCTATGAATATTATTTTCTTGAAATGTTATTCAAATTTTGAAACTAAACAAATGAGAATAGGACTTGTAGTATTTTTTTTAAAAACAAAAATACATGAGTTGTGAAATATTTTGGATTTAACAACTTCCAAATAGTTGATTTTGCTATGAATATCATTATTGATAAATGTAAAGATTTTGGGAGTTACTCAAGTTCACCGAGATTGACCTTGGATATTTTTCCTCATTAGGTCATGAAACTACACGTGTCGGTATAGGGGAAGGACCTACCTTATAGTTGGGGACTACGACAGGGTACTTCCCATTAGGGGGTACTATTATGCTACTTCATTAGCACGACTGAGTCGATTCGTGCGACACTACAATGAGACAACCTGAGCAAGTAGGGTATATGCTACTTGCCGGTAGGTACATAACTTAGTTTATATTTTCTTGTGTCAGTGATGGCATAGTGCTCCCGGTAAATAAAAAAAATGTAACACAATTTTGTAAAGATCAACATTAAAGGAAAACATTGAAATACGTTTCCTCTTATTATTTTATTTTATTTTCTTAATAGTTAATTGATATAAATGCTTCCTTTTTATATGAATTGTTATAGCATATCTTACAAATCCTTAATTCTTGTCCTATATTTTTGTTGGGGAATGTTTCATAATTCGTAATAAGCATGTGAAGCTTAGTCCTTTCAGCCATATTTCCATTTTTGTTTTCAGGGACCGGACATGAGCAGCTTGGACCGTGTGGATAGAGCAACTCTACTTTTCCTGTTGATACTTTTGTGAGACTCCACCCTCGCGCCTGTGGAGATCTTTTTTAAAATTATCCTTCTTTTGATCCACCTGGTTATACCTTGGTTTACTATGTCATTACGTGTCATAGAGATTCCATTGACAATAGTAGTATTTATTTTGGGTTATAATCCTATGGTTACTCATATGGAATGCATGAATGAATCTTTCTTCTAACTTTTGAAGTTTTCTTTCGAAGTAAAATAGTTGCTTAAAGATATTTTATTTTATGAATTGGGTTATATCTTACTATGATTATATTTGAAGAGGCTTTTAGGCACATAGATAAGCATTAATTTATGAGATGGTTCACTTGGGTGAGTACCGTGTGTTGGTCACGTGATTTTAGGGCATGACAAGAACATACCACAAAATAAGATTTAAGGAATTCAGAGAATGGTCATTCAGGAAGACGCTTTCCAAAAAGTAAGTAACGTGAGCAAAGTTAAGCTTACAGGAATATAGGTGCTAGTTATACTAGGTGTTTCCCTTGTGAGTAAGGAAAGTTTTTACCCTTGGTGCAGAAGGATTACTGCATGGCTAATGAGGGTTATTGATGATGTGAAAAGATGCCAAAGATGAAGAAGAAAAATATTCATAGGCAGGTCATTGTAGCTCCATATTACTCCCCTAAATGGGGAAATATAGAATGGTGCAGCATTAAGTTAAAATTAAGGGGTTCTAGTAATTATTAAATGGTAAAGGCAGAATGCGATAAAAAATAAAAAAGGGACGGGATTGCACTTATTTAGAGCCCTTAGATATGCTACAATTCTAGAATATTACGCAAAAATGACGTCAAGGATATGAAGTAATGGTTCCTGCCCGAGATGTTATTGATAAATAAGGAGCCGGTAGGAGACGTAAGTTAAGATAAAGGAAATAACCCAAGGAAGATTACACAGAATATTGAAATTAGAATGGGCCAACGAGTAGTTAGAAGTTGATTCAGGAAGTGTTAGTTAATGGCTAGACAAGAGGAGACAGATAAATCAATAGATCATGCAAGATAAGCTTAGTCAACCCCAATAATTCACCTTTGTAGTAATGTCATTGTAATACTTGAAATGATTCAGATAGGAGTCGAGGTAGTCAAAAGGTACCATATGAGTGTTACTGAAACAAAAGCGAAAGCCACTAGGATGATAGTCAAAATATTAGTTCAAAAGAAACTCTACAAGCACAAGGGCATGGGGGTAAGCAACTATGGATAATTATAGGCAAGAAAGGACATTAAAAGGTCAGTAATAAGCTCACAGCTTTACAAAAGCAAGGATTCTCCCTAAGTACTACAATGAAATACTAGCTGAGGAAATAAGAAGAAGGATTCAACCTAAGCTGGGTGACCTGAGGAGAAAATGGTCTTATAACAACAGTCTCACAATAACATCGTATGACTCCATAAGAAAATGACACCTACTGTGGCTAATGAACAAGATGTAAAGTCAGAAGTGATATTCAAGACCATATGAGTTGTCTGGAATTCCAATATGCATGGGCACCAAGATAAGCTAAGTATGCACGCAATATGGGGCAGAAAGACCAATAAAAGTAATTGCTTACGTTTGAAGAAAGCTGAGATGGAACAAAAAGATTTATTAGATTCATGATCAAAAGTTAGTTATGTTATTAATGCACTTAAAGAGCTTGGAATTTTATACATGCAGCATATACAACCGTAGAGGATTCTAGTATAAGTAAAAAGAAAGAATTGAGTCATGTCATAGACGAAGGATTGAATTATAAAGGATGGTATCATGGATATTCCTTATCACCCAAGGCTAATTGCAAAAACTAATACCATGAACCACACATCGGAAGGTAGCTCAAGCCTACATAAAGGTTGATCACAAGAAGGAGGACACTAAAGCGCGACATCAACAAAGTAAATCAAGAATCTGATTATTGGACCCAGAAAATAATAGAAATCATAAAAGAGAACATTACAGGATCTCTCTTAATATCAGAGATGCTGAAGGGATACTACAACAACCATATTCTATAACGGCTCAACGATAAAGTCAGTTAGAAAAATACCAGCCTCATAAGAATTCAGTATGGAGCTCCCACCAGATTGCATAGGCACCAGTGGTGCAAGTATTATAATAGAGATTCAAGTTATGGACGTAAATTATACCTATGTGGAAGGGATGTCATGAAAGAGATAAAAAAATCTGATGCCAGTTTTAAGGAAAGGTAAAGGTGAACAACGTACAAGATACTCAAACGTAGAAGATCTTGAATATTCCGTGCTTCAGATAGAAGGCTAGAAGCACTAGGATTCAATATCTAGGAATGATAGCAGCATCGTTAGTTGCGTACCTTTCAGCCTTTGGTTTCTAAGTACCACAAGACGTTGTCTAGAGAGTCAAGAAGGGATAGAGACGATGGATGTCTCACTTGATGTTCAAGAATAACATAAGAAAATATATGGTGCAAGAAAGTTGAAGGAAGGACACGAATAGTATAATTAGACATGTATAGGTCCCAAAATATAGTAAAGCAATAAAAGTTTATGACAAGAGTAAGAACGAGAAAGGGCGAGTGAAAAGGTGACGAGAATGGATAAGTCCTCGAGGTTAAGCCCATGAAAACAAGAAAGCTAATGGTTTATTTAAGTTAAAGAAAGTTCAGTATAGCCTGAATGAACTCAAATGAATCTAAGACTAATAATATATACAAGAAAAGAAAATGTTTTCCTGATAGTAGAATGAGGGTGTGATTATGATAGGTAAGGATGACGTTTAGGCCTTCGACTGAGTAATTATTTGAAGAGGATTTCATGGATGATACAGAATCAAAAATGTAAAGTAAATCACATTGGGATGCTATGAAATACGATTATTGAAGTACAGTGTCGCCCCTAAATGGATCAGGAAAATCGCTGCAAATATTCCTCGATACATAATAAGCCCTAGTGGCGATGCATTACGTAAGAAGTTTCAAGTTATCAATGGAAGAATGTAGATCAACATTGAGATGAATCAACAATAGATGAATAAAGGATATAAAGTACGAGATGAGATTAGACCATCATTTTTAAGATGAGCAGTAGTGAAGAAGCGTTAAAAGATTAGTTGTTTGAATAGAAAGGAGAATACTAGAGTATTTGCAAGAGTTAAGGTTATGAGAATGATAAGTGCATCTGTCAAAATTTGAGGACGAATGTTCCAAGAGGGGAATGGTGTTACATCCCGCATTTTCGTATGATAATGTTTTGTCGTAAGTTAGTCAACGTAATTTCGGGAATGAGATTATAAGTATTATACTATTTCAAATAAGTAATGAGTAAATTTGTGAAGGTAAGAGGGTAAGCAAATCGAAGAAAATAAATTTCGTCGAAATTTAGCTTTTTTGGACAAAATACTATCTAAGCTATAATAACCGCTATTTATGAACTAGTATCATACAAGGTACCACATGGCTCTGATAGTATGTTAAGGCAATCTCTTCTTTCTTTTGGCATGGTCCAAATTATACAGAAGAAACGAACAAACACACATTTTCAATTAATTACTCTATTCATAGAAATACTAGGGGCATCTACAATCTTGATTCCCCATGAGAATTATTATTATCTTTTATTCATTGTTATCAGAATAATTCATAGTTGTAAAAGGTTATCCGAAAGGAATATTTAGATCATTACGTATTTTTCATGCATTTCACCCATTTATACATGTGTATTGACTCATGACCAGATGGTGTTATGTACGCGTATGTATGTAAGTATGAGAAAAGGTTAAGGCAGTATATACGCAACACTACCTGATCATCCGGTATACGTTGATGATTTTACCCACAGTGGCCGAGATAATATGATGGGATACCGTCGGAGGATTGATTATGTTATGAACACATGTACTTATGCACGACATGACATTCTTACGCATATGCGTGATACTATAATTATTTCATGAATTACAGAGTTATTCAAACTTATAGGTTGAGCCATTTATTCTATATTTCTTCCATGTATGTTAAGTACTTATTTTTGTGCCCTACATAATAGGTAAATTATTCATACTAACGCCCATTTGCGTCGGGACACTTCATTTCATGCCTGCAGGTCCTGATAGACAGGTCGAGAGCCCTCGAAGTAGGCTATCAGCTCAGAGGAAAATCTTAGTGCGCTCCATTTGCTTCAGAGTTGCTTGTTGGCTTTGTATGATTTAGACGTGTATTGTTTGGCATGGCAGGAACCTTTATGACAATTATGTATTCTTAGAGGCTTGTAGATAGATGTCATGTACGTAAACTATTGTATGGCCTTGTCGGCCTATGTTGAGTATACGAAGAGTTATTTTGGTCTTATAGGCTCGCAGGTCTCATGTATAAGTTGGTAGCACATGTTGTATTATACTTATCTCATGGAAGCATACCGACCCATTTATCTATGAAATTATGACATGAAAATATATTTTATGATGGTACTTGGCTGAGTAAGGTGCCAGGTGCCGGTCACGACTTATCGGTTTGGGTCGTGACAAGTTCAAAGCCAAGTCAAATGAGAGCTACGACGGAAAATCAAGTGCGGATGCGGAGGACCTACCGCAACAGTGATTATTTTATTACAATTCGCGATGGCAAGATTCAGAGTGATGCAATTATGGACTTCTCAAGTCACCACTGACCGCGGTGCTTTTATGCGGTAGTAGTTCCTTCACCATGACAACGATCCTTTTACCACGGTCCGCAGAGAAGAGATTCAGAGAGTTAAATTGAAGCTAAAACTAGAAGACCGCGGTCCTCGATTGATTAAATGCTGTTGTGGTAGCCTCACCACTGCAATGGTCCATTTTCTGCTGTCACCGATACCTCTGTCAGGGTTATTTTTGTCCGAAAAATTTAGTTGTGCATAAATACTTCTTTTTTAGATTTTTAGGTTATCTCATCTTTATTTGAGCACATGAACGCCGTCTTTTAGCCTTTTTGAGTAATTTTGTAGCTTGTTTAGCAATTAATCTTAGATTATTATCTTGTAATTATATTTTATGGATTATTCTTCATCTCAATCTATGATTTCCTTCAATTATGAGTAGCTAAACCCATTATCTTGGCTTGTGGTTTAACCCAAGCATGGGTATTTAATGAGTCTCTTATTTTAGGGTTTATATGTTTATGGGTGATTGATATTTGGCTTTATTTGTGCGTTCTATGTTGAATTGGTGGTTGCAAACACTAATTTATGCCTCTTTAACTTAGGCTCTTCTTGAGAATGAGAGCTTAAGTCTAGGAAATTCAGGCCACCAAGGAATTGCGGTGTAATCAAGAGATTGATAGCCCCAATTAAAGGGTTAAATCTACAGATAGTAATGCCCGATTTGAGCCAACTTTGCTAGCACAAATTGGACATTCAATTGGGCTTTAGAAAGCCAATTAGGGAAAAGTCACTCAAAATACCGAGAGGTATAGAGTGAGTATCTTTATGCATTGGCTATATCATGATCCCAGCTATAACATTATTTTCCTACGTTTTAGATCCAGATAGATACTCACCTAGGAGTAAGTTACTTCCCTAGTGCCTTTTTACCAATTTAGAAAACCCAACAAAAATATATACTTAGATTAATTTTGTGCATCATTAGTTTAAATTAGATGTAACAAACAAACAATAATGATTGGAAATGCAAACAATAACATCGCACATTGCGAGATTAGATAGGAACCCAACTATAGCTCCTAGTGGATTTGATCCTGACCTTTTCGGGTAAAATCTGCATCGACCTCTCTTTCCACTCTATAGTGGTGTAGGGTTGGAATCGATCACATTTAGGAATATCCTAAAGGCTATAGTGGAGATGGTGTTGCCGGGTTGGGTGGTGAATAGGTTTTCCTTTGTAATTGAGCATTTTTTGGGGGCATCTGTTTAGCCCTTGTAAAGGATATGTTTTGTTTTTGAAGTGTGAAGTATTATTTTGTGTGTTCGTCTTTCAATCTTGTTTTGTTGTGTGGTTCTATCATTTGGTTGCGTAGTTGTAATGATTTCAATTTTTTCCATGGTCATGACGGACTAGTGTTAATTCAAATGAGGTTGAGAGTGAGTTAATTCGAACAAAATCGAATGTCACTTAATTAGTTCGAACAAAGTCGAATTTGAATTAATTCGAGCAAGGTCGAATATTAGTTAATTCGAACAAGGTCGAATGTGAGTTAATTCGGATGAGGTTGAATATGAGTTAATTCAAACGATGTAGAATGTCGCTATAATTAATTCGAGTGAGATCGAATGCGAGTTAATACGAATGAGGTCGAATGTGAGTTAATTTGAATGAGGTCAAATATGAGTTAATTCAAATGAGGTCGAATGTCACTTTAATTAATTCGAATGACATAGAATGTTACATTAACTAATTCAAATGAGGTCGAATGTGAGTTTGTTCGAGCGAGGTCGAATATGAGTTAATTCAAGCGAGGTCAAATGCGATGCATTGTTGTT
The DNA here is from genome assembly GCA_034376525.1 of Nicotiana benthamiana. Lineage (NCBI taxonomy): Eukaryota > Viridiplantae > Streptophyta > Magnoliopsida > Solanales > Solanaceae > Nicotiana > Nicotiana benthamiana. Next base: position 153,935,993 of record CM067337.1, read on the forward strand.
TCAGTGGACGTGGGTGTATTTCATGTACGTGTGATTTACTTATATAAATTTGGAGAAACTACACGTTTTCCAGGTTGGCATTCCAATCCAAGTCTAATTTTCCAGGCTGACATTCCAGCCCCAGTCTGTCTAGTCCCTTCATTGGTCGATCTGGAGAAGCATTGAGAGGTTGAAAAATGAACAGGTCGGTCTACACCTTCATTTATTCCTACTTTAACTTGAAATGTACTTCTTGTCGCCTCATTAAAAACCTTCCCAAGAAAATCCAATTGGGAAAAAACTCAGGTGAGGGGAAAAAAGTACGACTCAGAGAACATTTTTCCTTAAAATACTTGAGGTGGGCGATGTTCCAATTGTTTGGTAGTAGTTTTCCTTTCAATGTTTCCAGTTGGAATGACCCTTTGTTTGTTGTTGCAGTGATTTTGTATGGGCCCTCTTAAATTGTTCCCAATTTGCTTTTCCGAGGGTCCTTGCTTTCTTGTGTTTTGGCCTTGAGTACTTAGTCCCCGACTTTGAATGGTCTAACTTTAGCTTTTTGTTGTAGTAGCATTCCGCCTGTTATTTTTGGGCGATCATTCTAATGTAAGCCATATCTCTTTGTTCTTCGGCTTCGTCGATATCTTGCCTTCTGCCTTCGTTGTTTCTCGACCCGCTCTCTTAGGAGTATATCAGGCATGGTTCTTCGACCTTGACTGGTATTACTGCATCAGTCCCGGAGACTAACGAATAGGGTGTTTCTCCTATGCTTGTTTTTGGCATTATGTGGTATGCCCATAGAGCTTCCAGTAATAGTTCCTGTCACGACCCAAACCAATAGGCCGCGATGTTTGTCCGATTTCTACCTATCGAACACCCTTAAGTATGTGTCTAAGATATAAACCTGAATGACGTCTGCTGAATTTCGAGAATAACATACATGAAGGAAACGTGCCAAAAGGCATATGTACGTATATATATGCGGAACACAAAGGGAGAGCCGGCAAGTCTGCTATAGCCAACTATATACCCATAACTGAAAGCCAACAAAGACACATATTATCTAGCTATACATAACTATCTACAGACCTCTAATAAAAATACAACTGTATAAAGACAGGACTGACCCATGTCATACCTATGGATATATACAAGCGTCTCATACCAAAATGAAAAGTTGCTCCGGATCAAATAGAGCACGCCAACTCTCGCTAATCAAGTATTTTAAGAAGGGGGACCGTCAGCTTGCCTACCAGCACCTGCGGGCATGAACGCAGGTCCCGTGAAATAGGACATTAGCACGAAAAATTACTGAATATGTAAGGCATGAAAATCAGTACATAAAAGACATAGATGAAAAATAGAATAAAGAGATCCATCTGTAAATCTGAATAACTTTGTAAATTCTGAAACATTTTTAATGTCATACACGTGCATATAAATGTCATGTCTTGCATGGGTATAGCTGTACATAACATCATCAAGCCACTGAGGGCATTCCATCATATCGTCTCAGCCACTGTGGGCAACATCATCAACATATATCAATTGATTAGGTGGTGGTACGTATATAAGACCGTAACCTTTTTCCCATATTCTATATACATAAATATATACATATAAATATGCGTATATAATGTTGTCTGGTCATGGTTCAATGCACATGCATTAATGAATACAATGCATGAAAATATGTTTAAAATATCAATTGTCTTTTCCGATAAACTTCATCAACTGCGTATTATTTTGGAACCCATGAAAAGAAGATATAATAATATGTCACATGGGGAATCAAGAATATAGAGACACCTAGTATTTCTATGAATAGAGTCGTTTATGAAAACTCTGTGTTTGCTTGTTTCTTCTGTATAACTTGGATCATTCCAAAAAGAAGGAACGTATAGCCTTAACATACCTGGAGTAGAAATAAATTCGTACAATATTCTTGAAAAATATTGCATCATACTCCTTTAGAACTGCAAAATTTTACGTTACTACAGTTCTAACAATTCTAGTTGGATTGTTTGCAAGAAGTTCTTGGAAGCTTTTCTAGTTGAAGCCTAGCGTCTGGTCTTGAATAACTGAATTAGGAAAAACGATTTATGCTTTAATTAGTTATTCTCTGTCCAAAATGAACCAAGCTTTAAAAGAGACCCAAGTTTTTCAAAGAGACCAAATGTTATCTACACCTTGAGCATTTACACGTTAGATAGCCACTAATCTTCATATGACTACTTAGCCGTTGGCTTTGAGTTTCCTTGTTTCCACGTATTATCTTATAATTTAATAATTAACTAGGTAATATCCCGCTACACGATAATTAACAAATTATTTGTATAATTAAGAATTATTTAAACTACTTAAAATACTATTTATTTTTAATATACATTATACATCATACTATCATGGTCATATGTTATCTTGTATGGTATTAGTCCATAATTATCGGGTATTAATGCTCGGCCTATATTTGATCCCAAATCGGCAACCTTCAACGAAACTCGTTTTCTTTAATTCGTGTACCTTTTATCCTTCATGACACTTACTTATCACTTGTTATAAATAGTGTAAATACGTTAACCTCAAGATAATCTTATCCCCGAGTCTACGTCGATTAACTGAAGATAGAACTTTAATGTATTAAAACGTGAGATGTAACTTCCTTCCCCTTAGAAACATTCATCCTCAAATGTTTAACTCTTCGGGATTAATAACAACAATGGCCTCACACGATCAATGACAATAACTGAAACAAGAATTTATGCACGTACATTAAGGTTATGAGGTCTCAATCGGACCCTTCTCTGGAGGAGGAAATAAGTAGGGATATCTAGACTTCATGTCTTTCTCGACTTCCCAAGTCATTTCTTCCACATTATTGTTTCTCCAATGTAGTTTCAACGAAGCTATGTCTTTAGTTCTCAATCTTTGAACGTGTCAGTCTAGTAAATCAATGAGAGTTTCTTCATACGATAGCAGCTTTATGACCTGAACATCGTCAACTGACATGATTGTGGAAGGATATTTGATACATTTACGGAGCATAGACACATGAAAGACTGGATGTAAAAAATCTAAGTACGAAGGCAAGTCTAGCTCATATGCTACCTGGCCTACCATATGTATGATCCTATATGGTCCAGTGTACCAAGGGTTAAGTTTTTCCTTTTTTCCAAACCTCATAACACTTTTCATCAGTGATACCTTTAGGAATACTCTATCGTCAACTTTAAATTCTGAGTCTCGCCATTTATTATCCGCATAAGAATTCTAACGGCTTTGAGCTGCTAATAGCCTTTCCTGTATAAGTTTAATTTTCTCAATTGCCTATTGTACCAATTCTGGCCCTACTACCATAGTTTCCCCAACATAAAACCACATTATAGGTGACCTACATTTTCGTCCGTAAGGAGCTTCATATGGAGCCATCTGAATACTTGAATGGTAGCTATTATTATATGCGAACTCAATAAGCAGCAGATGATCATCCCAACTATTTTTGAAGTCTATCACACTAGCTCATAACATATCCTCCAATTTGTGAATAGTACGCCCAGCCTACCCGTCTGTCTATGGATAAAATATTGTACTAAGACTTATTTGAGTCCCCAATCCTTTTTGGAAGGACCTCCAAATGTTAGCTATAAATTGAGCTCCTCTATCCGAGATAATAGATACAGGAACACTATGCAGTCGTACTATCTCCCTAATATAAAGCCTTGAATAATTCTCTGAGGAAAATGTAGTCCTAATGGGAAAAAATAGGATGACTTTGTAAGCCTACCAACAATCATCCATATCGAATCGAACTTACGCTGGGTACGAGGTAAGCCTGCGATAAAGTCCATATTGATTTCTTCCCACTTCCAAGTCGGAATCCCTATAGCCCGCAATAACCCACAAGGTTTTTTATGCTCAATCTTGACCTGCTGACAGTTAGGGCATTGAGTAACAAACTCCCGCTGAATCTTTTTTCATTCCGTCCTACCAATATACTTCTCTGATATCATGATACATTTTTGTTGCTCCTGGATGGATAGAATAACGAGAATACTGAGTTTCTCCCATAACCTGCTAATGCAGCCCTGCAACATTAGGGACACATAATTGTCCTTGATATCTAATGAGCCCAAGTTTCTGTAATATCAAACAATTTCTCTCTTTCTGAGGGGTGGTATCCCTATAATACACTAAACCATGATCCTCGTACTGGCATTCCTTCACTTCAGTTACTAATGAGGATGTTGTCGTATCCTCAATAGTAATTCCAATATCACATGAGCCTAGTAACCGAACTCCAAGACTAGTTAGCTGATGAATGTCATGGGCTATTCCCCTCTTTTCTAGCTGTAAATATGACACGCTACCCATACATATACGGCTGAGAGCCTTGGCTACTACGTTCGCCTTCCCCGGATGGTATAAAATATCGACGTCATAGTCTTTAAGTAGCTCTAACCATCTCCTTTGACGTAAATTTAATTCCTTTTTCTTGAAGATATACTGGAGGCTCTTATGATTCGTATAGATATAAACATGAATGCCATACAAGTACTGCCTCTACATCTTTAGTGCATGAATAATTACGGCTAACTCTAAATCGCCTGTCAGGTAATTTTTCTCGTGCTTTCTCAGTTGTGTAGAAGCATAAGCTACAACCTTACCACGCTACATCACTATACAACCCAACCCAATGCCCGAGGCCTCAGAATATATAGCATAACCATCCATCTCTTCTAGGAGCGTTGGAACTGGTACTGAAGTTAATATGTCCTTCAATGCCTGGAAACTCTATTTGCAAGCGTCAGTCCATTGAAACTTTGCTCCCTTCTAACTGACCTTTGTCAAAGGTGTTGAAAAGGAAGAAAATCCCTCTACAAAGCTCCTATAATAGCCTGCCAAACCGAGAAAGCTACAAATCTCTGTCGGTGATGTTGGTCTAGGCCAAGTCTTCACTGCCTCAATCTTTTGAATATCCACCCATATGCTTTCACCCGAAATGATATACCCAAGGAAATCTACCGAGTTCAACAAGAATTCACATTTAGAAAATTTTGCATAAAATTTCTTTATTTAGTACTTTGAGCATAGTACATAGATGATCTGCATGCTTAGCCTATGAAAGAGAATACACCAATATATCATCTATATATATAATTACGAACAAATCTAAAAAGAGCCTAGACACACGGTTCATTAAATCCATGAACACTGCTGGGATATTCGTCAAACTGAACGACATATCATGAAACTCAAAGTGTTGATATCTAGTCCTATATGCTGTCTTCAGAATATATTCCTCCTAAACCCTTACCTGATGGGACCCAGACCTCAAATCTATTTTTGAAAACAGTTGGCACCTTACAACTGATCAAATAAATCATCAATACTCAAGAGCTAGTACTTAATCCTGATCGTCACCTCATTCAAATTTTTATAATCAATACAGATCCGTAAGCAACCATCTTTCTTCCTTACAAATAACACAGGTGCTCCCCACAGTGATGTACTAGGTTTGATAAAGCTTTTTTCAAGCAAGTCCTTTAGTTGTTCTTTCAACTTTTTCAGCTCTGCGGGGGCCATTCTATAGGGAGGAATAGATAATGGACGAGTATTTGGTAGTAGGTCAATAACAAACTCAATTTCTCGCTCTAGCAGAAGGCTTGGTAGCTCATCGAGAAAAATATTAGAAAACTCATTAACCACAGGGATGGACTAAATTATTAGTGACTCCACTTCCACATCCTGAAATCGGATTAAGTGATAAATACAACCCTTTTCTGATCATCTTCCTTGCCTTGAGATAGGAACTAAATCTACCTTTCGGCGACGCCGTATTACCTTTCCACTCCAAGACAGGATCCCTTGGAGATTGAAATCAGACTATTTATGATCTACAATTAACATTGGCATGACAAGAAGCCAACCAATCCAGACCCATTGTATCATCAAATTCTACCATATCTAATTTGATTAGGTCTGCTACGGTCGATCAACTATGAACTACTATTATACAACCCCTATATACTTGCTTAGCTGTCACCGAGTCACCAACAGGTGTAAACACCTCAAAAGTTTTAATCAATTTAGGTTTTATTCCAGACTTACTAGCAACCAATAGAGTAACATATGATAAGGTGTAACCTGGGTCAATCAGTGCATATACATTATATGAGGAGACTGATAATACACTCATAACAACATCATGCGAGGACTCCTGGTCTTGTCATCCTGCCAACGCATAAATACAGTTCTGAAGACTGCTCGAGCTAGATACTCCAGCTTTACCTCTACCACGACTCATTGGTGCTAGTGAACCTTTCCTAGGGGGGCATATTGATGAAGACGAACCAACTACATATCCCACTGGCTGAGCTATGGTTGCATCACCTCTCATCAGATAATCCCTCATAACATTGCCCGGATAACCACAAGTATAACAAATACCTAACCCCATACAGCACTGCACGACATGTTTCTTACCACACTAAGCATATCGTGGCAAGGGCGGCCTCATATGACTTTACTCACCCCTATACAGAAAACCTAAGGCCTTAGAATTCTGACAAGACCCTAAATATGTGGAATAATCAAATCTCTTACTGCCAAATCGGGTACTGTTGCCTTTGACCACCTCGAAACTCACTAAAAGGACCCCCGAAGACCTTGCTCACTTATTCTGGGCCCTATCATGCTCACGATCGGATCTCTGCTTCTGCTTATGCTTATCGATGCCCCCTCTTTCTCGTGAAATCGGGTTTACGAAATTTGGGAGGATAACTTGTTCCCTTTTTAGGAATTGGGTTTTGAAGTTTTAAGAGTCGCCACCTAATGATTAAAGTGCATTAGGACACTAAGAAGGGTTTGAGTTTAAAGAACCAAAGTTTGGGTAAGGGCTAGAAATTATCTCGAGGGGAAAGTGTTAGGCACCCCTCAAGATCCATTAGTGTGGTTCCTGGCCATGTTATAATTGTGACTTCATATAATCAAGGGCTCAAATAGAAAGGGTTCACATACAATATTGCAAGTAAATCGGAACTTGAGAAAAGTAAAGAGGGCAAAAATTTTATGAAGTATTTAAATAATTCTACGAGAAATAGATGCAAACGAATAAAGGGAGACGGGGGGTCCTAGGTTTATGATCAATATGGATCACATCAATACAATATCCAGTAATCGCTCCTCAGAAAAGGGGCTACATGAGATATTAGCGCATCGATCATAATCTCCATATTCTACCCTCTCCACCCCGTAATGGTTATTTAAGCGCGTGGGTTGGTATCGAGTGCTTATGGCATGCTATTACCCATCCCCTTCCTACAAGTCCTGGATGATATTTAGGACTATTATTCCTACAAGGTAAGGACTAGGAGGAACCCTCAGGTTTAAAGGATAAATTGCTAAGTGACATACATAACAAATAGAACCACACATAAAGGAGCATACAAAGACAAATAAAGGCTTACATATCCCTACTCAACTGAACACGTAATTAGCATGTCTGAAACATATTTAAGGTCTCAAAGATGGGAGTTTAAAAATAGGAATGTTGAAGTTATAACAGTAGGTTTCAAGAGGCTATATTTTGGAAAATTAGCAGTGAAAGCAGAAGGTTTGAAGAATGATAAATTTTTAGAAATACAACAGTTTAAGGACAGCAGTAAGATTTAGTAGTATACAGCAGTTTGGAGTTTAGTAAATATAGATAAAAATCGTTGAAACATGGGTTTTTAAAATAATATAGTGATTCGAAGAGAACTGACTTAAAGATACAGTATCTTAACGAGATGTAGGACAAGTATTCAAAATAGCATGACTCTGGGCAGAGAGTGGTGACCCAGTAGTTTGAAAACATAACAGAACAAGAGTCAGAAAATCAGTGAGAGTAAATAAATGCACAATTTCAAGATTGTTTTAAGATAGAGCGAGAGTTTTAATAAAAGCAGAGTGAACTTTAGAGAGGCAAAATAAGGATGGGAGCAACAGAGTTCAAAATATTAAAAGAGGTTGATTCATCCTACACAAGTAAAATATGATTAATTGATTTTTATATGCATTAGGCCTAAAGTTTGCATAGGCGTTGTATACAATGTGCAATTATCTTAAAGGGTGAACATGCATATCGATTATTTTTAGTTCTAAGAGGGATAAACAAATTGTTAACCATACTTGTATTATTAGATTAAGCATGCTAATGAGGCGTTTAACAATTGCAACTCAGACAAGTATAAAACCTAAACAACAGAATATCTAATGCACATAGGAGTACCTAAAACATGATTTTTAAATGTTGATGATTGTGAGAATGCATCAATAGCCTTATAACAATTTATTTTCTTATTATTAACTGATCATGGTTACGAAATGAGTATAACAATAGGCTGAAAGTAAAGAATCCAGAACATGATTTCTAATGTTTGAGATGCATGTCCTATACAGGTTATTTATTTCGCAAGTAAACAAATAGAATCCTATAAACATGTTTTCTACCCATTACTTAAACTAATAATGCATAACCCCCCTTCGCATATTCACTATTCAACCCTAATCATTCATTTAAAAATTATTACAAGCCAATGATAGCTGAATTACAGTAACAAAAAAAGAAGAAGATATTCTCTAGGGGGCCTTCATTTATGAGCAAACAGTGGTCGTGAGCATGAAAATATCAAAAGGAAATCAAGGGGTCAATTACACGTTTCACAATAGAAGCATAGGTAGAAAACAATTAGTAATATAACACACTGAAGTAGTAATAACCACATTGGTTTGGGACGTCGAAATTAATCAGGACACACCATCAATAAGAGAGCACAGTAGAATGCAAGAGCCAAATATGAGCACAGTATTAGCCTTGGCTTTCAAACCGGCTAATATTAGTCAAGAGTAGGGAACAACAGTAGAGCCAGAGAGAAAAAGAGAGAAATAGCACAAGAGAGAGCAATGTTTATTGCCGTGTGTGTTTGAGATATGCAATGTATCAGTGTGTAATGCAAAATAGAATAAGGGTACTTATAGTACTTAAAACGAGTAAACAAACAAGGTAACAATCAATAATTCAACAATAATTATGGAACTGGGTATCAATCATAATCAAATCAGCATAAGGACTCCCCTTTAATTAAAGAATCAAAGTGAAATGGTAATAAGAAGTTGTTTAAAAGGAAAGAAATCATAAAGCATAGTATGATCATAAGGAAAAAGAATAGCATAAGGTATACGATAAAGACTAGGTACATGATACTTAATAGGAAAATATGTAAGACATATCACTCAACTTATTTGTGCACACATATAGGGAAGAATACTACCTTAGTTCGGGAAAATAATCTCAAAAATAATGAATGAGATAGAAAACGTAGGAGATCAATATTAATTGAGGAAGGTATCCTATAAAATAAGGAAGCAATTCGAAATCAGTATCAAACTACAAGGAAAATACGCAACATCACAATTTTTAAGGCAAGTATCACAGTCTTAAAGGGAGCTTGTAAGAATCAGTATAAAATCACCATGTAGACAATCAGTGAAACCTTAGGCAAAGAACACAGAAGGGTAAGTGAATGAAACGCTAGCGACAAAATTAAAGCAAAGAGCACGGAACTCAGAGAAGAGTCCAGATGAACACACAAACAAGCAAACGCAACAATAATACAAATATAAACCCTAAAGCTAGGGTTCCATAAGACTTAGACAAAATGTTAAGAAATAGTACTAAGAATCATTACTTAGTACTTCAAAATTGGAAGATAAAATATTTTCAAAAAGGGGTTAAGAAACCCTAGTTTCAAAAGGGAACAAAAATGTTAAAAACTTGAATAATCATAAAGATCAAGTAGAGAATAGTTCAAAACATAAAGGTATGGGTTGAAAATCATTAAAATACATATATTTTAAGAGGTTTGGGTCAAGATTAGGGATTCATAAGAAACCATAGAGAAAGTAAGAGAACCCGGCTGTGAAACATAGGAACAATGAGGTTTATATCACCATCAAGCCAAAACCCATCGGAGAAAGGCCGGAAACAACCCCAGGCAAAGATTTAGTGGCCGTCCGGCATGGTAAAGACTCAAGGGGTCTCAGGGACGAAGGTAACCGATGAGATAAGGCTTTAAGGTGGCTGATGATTGAAAGAGGCGAGACTGGAGGTGGCCGGAAAGATGGTGAAGGCCATCAGAAAAGAAGAACCAGAAGGTTCTAGAGAGAAGGAGGAGGGAAAGAGACGGATAGAGAGAGAGATAGACCGATCTCGAAAGTGAAGGGTCATGGGGGTAGTTGGGAGGGTTTAATTATGGTAAGGATTATTTGGCTTGTTGATCTTGTTTTATCGACGACTCAGATCAAGTGGGGGTTAGGCTGGGGCAGATTTAGTTGGGTCTTGGGTTAACTAAATCTAATGGGGTGGGGTTAAATTGGGGCTAAAATTGAAATAAAAATGGGCTATGTGTTAAATAGTCAATTTCCCTCTTTTATTTTATATAAAATGTTACACTATTTTTAAAAATAAATTAAAGAACTAATCTAATTAATAATATATAAATATTAATCTAAAAATGTTTAAAATTATTTATAGCTGTAAAATGCTATTAATCGTAGAAATAGGTTATAATTGTAATTATATTTAATTTATCCTTAAAAAATATCCAATAGATTTGAAAAAATATGCAAAAATTATATTAATTATAGTTTGGTATAAATATGAGAATTTAAATAAATTATTCAGAAAAAATTATAATTTTGAGAGCAATTGCTGGAGTTTGTACTACTAAAATAGACAATAAACTAATTTTAAAATCTTAAAAATTAGAGAAAATACCAAAACTCTTGGGCATACTCATATATGCATACATATGCTATTTGAAAGTATTTTAGTATATAAAAAGTACCTAGGAAAAAATTAGATATCAACAGGTGCCTTCTTTACTCGGGAGGGATGAAAGAGTTGTTGGGTAAAGATATGATGGCCAATTTTGACTGAAGGAAGCGATTTGAAAAGTATTGACCAAGCTCTGGTTCTTGAGATGCCTACATATCCCTGGTCTTACAGGAACCAGACCATGTGTAGTTCAGGATCCATTGACGGGATATGCCGATGGATATTTTGAAAAGAACAGACGCGATGTTTGGTTGAGAAAAGTAGTTGAAGTATGATAGGTTGCAGAAACTGGAGCAGGATCGCTCCTGGTGAGGCACTTGTTGATTGCTGGTGTACCTGCAAATTAATAATACCAACATACATTGTGCATAAATTTAAACATGATGCCAGTTCCCATCGGACCATGAATGTTGTCTTTGGACGGTTAGGATGACGTCCTCAGAACAAGATGTCCTGGGCCATGAATCGTACAATAAAGGATTTGCAGACTATGAAATGATGTTCTTGAGCTATGAGAATGGAGCCTCCGAACAATGATGCCTTTGAATAATGATATGCAAAAGGTAAAATGAGGTCCTCAAGCCATGGCATGGAATTCTCAGGCTATGAAAAGGGTGCCTCCGAATAATGGTGTCTTTGGAAAATTTGGCGATCTTTCAGCCCATGAAATGCAGAAGGTGGCGATCTTTCAGCCGATGCAAGACATAAATAAAAGGTGACAATATTTCAGCCAATGCAAGACGTAAATAAAGGTGGCCATATTTCAGCCGTGCAAGAAAGATAAAGTGGAGATATTTCATCCGATTCAGGGTTTAAATAAAGTGGTTATATTTCATCCATGCAGGAAAATAAAGTGGCGATATTTCAACCATGCAGGAGGGAGACAGAACTTTGTCTCGGAAGGCAGAAATGTAGCCTTATGCAATGTAGAGAAATACAAGATGGAGATAGAGCTTAGTCTCAGAAGGCAGAAAGGTAGCCTTATGAAAGACACAGAAATGCAAGATAGAGACAGAGCTTAGTCTCGGAAGGCAGAAAGATAGCCTTATGCAATGCAAAAAATGCAGATGGAGATAATGCTTAGTCTCGGAAGGCGAAAAGGTAGCCTTATGCAATGCAAGGAATAAAAGGCAAATAGTAATGAAATCTCTTAGCTGATAGATGAAAACCGATAATTATTGTGAGGTTTTGGCTGCTGGGGATGTCATGTGCAGATAGCACTTGTAAATAGGTGATGGTTCTAAGAAGTTGTATTCCTGAAAAAGTATGAGTGTATAGATATATCTAAGGGCTTTGCTACTTACCAAAAAAAAATCGTGAGTTTTGTAAAAAAAATTGGGGGAAGGTTAGTCCGTCTTCTCGTGGCCTTTGCTTGTCCTGCTCGGTGTTTTTTTCATTTGTGTAGCCTCGCTAAAAAAGAAATTTCGATAGTAGCCATGCATTATTTAGTAAAAATGTAACGTAAAATAGAAATAGTTTTCTTTTAGATGAACCAACAACTGCGACGCAGTTCAAGGAATTGCAACCTCTCTCACTCTGAAATTTTGATGGTCCTCCTCAAAATTCTGCCCTAGTTTACTGGAATGGTGCTTCTGATGGCTGCGTACGATAAATGGAAATCAACTTCGGAATTTTGAGGGTCCTCTTCAAAATTCTGCCACAGTTTCTAATGACGAGGAGAAGTGAAAATATTATTGAATTGTGACCGAACCCATAGGGATGCCTATGTATCCCCTCTTCAACAGGAATCAGGTCAGGTGTAGTTCAAATTACATCATAAGGGGATGATAGGTGGTTACACATAGTATTGCTTTACTGCATCTGAATTGATCTGTTTCGGCCAAACTTCTCCGTCTATTTCTGCAAGTATGAGGTCTCCTCCGATAAGAGCACGATGAACTATGTACAGACCTTGCCAGTTGGGAGAGAATTTCCCTTTGGCTTCATTTTGATGCAGAAAAATCTTTTTTAACACCAGCTGCCCTGGTGTAAGCTGTCTTGGCTTGACTCTTTTGTTGAAGGCTCTAGACATTCTGTTCTGATACAATTGATCATGCCAAACTGCATTCATTCTCTTCCCATATGTAAGAGCTAGTTGCTCGTATCGACTTTTCACCCATTCTGCTTCATCGAGCTCCGCTTCTTGAATGATCCTCAAGGAAGGAATTTCTACCTCGACGAGAATGACCACTACTGTACCATAAACCAGCTTTTAGGGAGTTGCCCAGGTTGATGTAGGAACTATGGTACGGTATCCCAATAAAGGAAATGATAGCTTTTTGTGCCATTGTTTAGGCTTTTCTATCATTTTCCTTAGTATCTTCTTGATATTCTTGTTGGCTGCTTCTACAGCTCCATTCATCTAAGCTCTGTAGGCTGTAGAATTCTTGTGTTTGATCTTGCATGTTTCAGACATTGCTTTTATCAGGTTACAGTTTAGATTGGAACCGTTGTCAGTAATGATTTGACTCTGGGATGTCGAACCGGCAAACAATACGGTCGTGAACAAAGTCTACCACGAATTTCTTAGTCACTGCCTTATATGACGTTGCTTTAACCCATTTGTTGAAATAATCAATTGCCACTAGAATGAACGTGTGCCCGTTTGATGCACCAGGCTCGATAGGTCCAATAACATCCATTCCCCAAGCTACGAATGGCCATGGCGTGCTTGTTACAGTAAGCTCATTTGGAGGAACCTTTATCATGTCAATGTGTATTTGACAGCAATGGTATTTTCGGACATACTGGATGGAGTCCGCTTCCATAGTCATCCAAAAATATCCAGCTCAGAGTATTTTCTTGGCTAAGACAAAGCCACCTCATATGTGGACCGTAGGTCCCTGCATGCACTTCTTCTAATAACCTGGACGCCTCCTTTTCTTCGACACACCTTAGTAATCCCAAATCGGGAGTACTCATGTACAAGATTCCTCCACTATGAAGAAGTTATTAGATAATCTCTGAAGTGTGCTCTTGAGTAACATTTGCAAGTTCTGGATATTCCCCTGTTGTCAAATACTCTTTGATATCATAGAACCATGGTTTTTCGTCAGCTTCTTCCTTGACATGAGCACAATAGGCCGGTTGATTGTATTTATTTACCGGGATAGGATAAATGAAATTCTTATCCGGATGTTGTATCATGGATGATAGGGTAGCCAATGAATCGGCAAACTCATTTGGACCTTGGTAACATGCTGGAACACTATCTTTGTGAATCTATTCCTCAACTCCTATACATGATGCAGATAAGGGAGTATCTTGGAGTTCTTGGTTGCCCATTCCTCTCGGACCTGATGTATAAGTAAGTCTGAATCTCTGATCACTAACAACTCTTAGATGTTTATGTCAATGGCCATCTTGAGCCCTAAGATGCAGGTTTCGTACTCGACCATATTGTTAGTGTAGGGAAACCTGAGCTTTGCGGATACCGAATAATGCTAGCCGATTTTTGACACTAAAACTGCTCGTATGCCAACTCCTTTGAAATTTACTGCTCCATCAAAAACATCCTCCAACCATCATAGGATTCTGGAAGATGTACTTCAGCGGATCCACTTTTTATATGAGAAAAGTAGTATATGCACATAAATAATGCGTCAACTTCTGAGCTACCCAAGTCATAGCTCAACAGGTGCATTCCAATAGGGAATACCGGGCCTCATACGGGGTGAACTTCTTGCTGAGATAGTAGATAGCTTGATCCTTCAACCCCGTATCATCACGTTGTCCCAAAATACAACCGAACGCTCCATCCAATACTTAAAGGTAGAGCAATAAAGGTCTACCTGGTTCGGGCAAAACCAGAACTGGTTGCATGGATAGGTATGCCTTGATTCTGTCGAAGGCTTTCTGAAAATCAGCAGTCCATTTGGTGGCGGTGTCCTTCTTTAACATCTTAAAGATAGGCTCACAAATAACAGTGGACTGAGCTATGAACCTACTGATATAGTTGAGTCTCCCAGGAAACTCATCACGTCCTTCTTGTTCTTTGGCCGTGGCAATTCTTGGATGGCCTTAACCTTTGATAGATCCAGTTATATACCTCGTTGACTTATAATGAATCCAATTAGCTTCTCGGTAGGAACCCCAAATGCACATTTTGCGAGATTCAGCTTTAAGTTGTACCTTTTCAGTCTGTTGAAGAATTTCTTCAGATCTTTCATGTGGTTAGTGGCTTTCTTGGATTTGATGATGACATCATTTACATACACCTAAATCTCTTTGTGTATCATGTCATGGAAAATAGTGGTCATGGCCCTCATGTAGGTGGCTCCGACATTCTTTAACCTAAATGGCATCATCTTGTAACAATACATCCCCCATGGCGTAATGAAATCTGTTTTCTCATCGTTTTCCTCATCCATCCATATCTAATGATACCCAGTAAAACAATCAACAACAACTGCAGTTCATGCTTGGCGCATTTGTCAATTAGAATGTGTATGTTTTGTATGGGGAAGTCGTCTTTTGGACGGTTGAGGTCCCAATAGTCGACACACACTCTAAATTTTTTGTCCTTCTTTGGTACTGGCATGATATTTGCTAGCCATGTTGGATACTTACTACCCTGAGAACCTTGGCTTTGACTTGCTTGGTGACTTCCTCCTTGACTTTTATACTCATGCCTGGTTTGAACTTTCTAAGCTTCTGCTTCACTGGTGGACAGGCCGAATCGATTGGCAATTTGTGAGCCACAATGGATGTACTTAGGCCATTAATGGAGTCGTCTGACCAGGCGACTATGTCTTCATGCTCTCATAGGAACTTTGTATGTTCTTTCTTTTTGGACGGTGACAAATGGACGTTGATTCATGTTTCTTTAATGTTTTCTACATCTCCCAGATCGACAATCTCAATCTAGTCCAAGTTGGACTTAGGCCTATTCTCAAAATTCTCAACTTCTTAAACAATCTCTTCAGATATATCATTTTCGTCTTAATCTATGTCCATTTTTTGTGTTGTCTCATTGCATGTCACAGTCAGTGGTTCATCAAGCAAAGTAATGGTAATGATGTTTGAATAAAGTAATGAAAATAATAAGCATAATATTTATAAGAAAATGAAATACTTTTTTACTTTAATAAATTCCGTGAATGTTTTAAACATCAGAACTCTGTTTGGAAAAAAAAAAGAAAAAGAAAAAAAAACAAAATGCGGAAGGGAAATAAACTAATGAAACAAAATAGTGTATGGTGCTTTGTTTAGCCGTGCTACCCCGAGGCACGACGAGCACTTGTGGTTTTGATGGACCGATTATTGAGGTGCTCTCCTCGGCTCACAGCTTGTAGTGACACAACAATCCATATTATCATCTTCCAGAAACAAATTTATCATCGCTATCAATGCTTCCTCTTTTTCCGACCCGTATATGACATCAACTGGATGGAAAGTCTTCTCCAAGCGAGGTATCGGATGCTCCAATGGATAGTAGGGACTGAGCCATGGTGGTGACCAGTGGTTGAACTCCTCCGAAGTGTATTTATATCCCAAACCAAAAGTGGTACCATGTACCTTCAGCTCGATAGGTTTGGTGACTCCCGGGAGGTTCTTGCCGAGTCCCTTGCTAGGTTCATGTCTGCTCCAATTCAATATGCTTTCAATTTTACTATCCCGCCATTTATCCTTATCCATGGAGTTGACTCGCTCAATGTGGTGGTAGGTTTATCTGCCCATTTTCCTTCTTCCTCCCATCACCGGGATGGTCTGGAGACTGTGTATGGGATTGCTACCATCAATGTGAATAATCACCTCTTGGTGATTCCACTCAAATTTCACCGCCTGGTGCAAGGTTGATGCTACAGCTCCAGTAGCATGAATCCAGGGCCATCCTAATAGCAAGTTGTAAGATGTTAGGACATCTATCACTTAAAATCAACGTCAAACCAAGTGGGGCCCATCTGTAGACACAAATCGATTTCCCCAATAGTGGATCTTTGGGAACCATCAAAAGCTTTGACGTTGATGGTCCTATCCTTGATCTCATGCAGGCCCTTTCCCAATGTTCTGAGAGTCACCAATGGACAAATATTGAGGCTAGACCCTACATCAATCAGAATCCTGGTAATGAAATAATCTTCACATGAAACGGTGATGTGCAACAATGTGTTATGACTTAGCCCTTCTGGTGGCAGTTCATCTTCGTGGAAAGTGATTTTATGACTCTCCAATACTTTCCCTACCATGTTCTCCATTTCTCCTCCACATATGTTGCTGGGCACATATGCCTCGCTCAGCACTTTCAATAAGGCATTCTTATGTGCATCAGAGTTTTGCAGCAGAGCTAAGATGGAGATTTGGGCTGGCGTCTTGTTCAGCTGATCGATGACTAAGTACTCCTTTGCATGTATCTTTCTCCAGAGATCATCGGGCCTAGTTTCAATAGGCCGTCCATAGGCCTACTTACTTGATTCAGCTAAATGTTCCGGAGTATAAACCCTGATGTTCTTGTCATAACGCAACTGCTTCTCCGGTTTTAGCTTTTCCATTTCTCCTTGCCTCGGCTGTTTAATCCTAGGGGATGGTCTTCGTATGGAATGGTGCTATGGCTAACATTGCAACCGGGATGGGCACCCTTGTTTGGGGAGGTAAAACGACAACTTCAAACGGCGCAGGTGCCTTTGGGGACCCAAACTCAACCTCAATTGGTCCTCACATCTTTGAAGAAGATGGTGTTTCAAGATTGAGTGATATGGACATGTTCACTTCAGCGTCTTCAGAAGGTTGAATTCGGACTACAATCGGATTAAGTGTGACTGTCAATTTCTTTGGCTCGTCACCTTCAGCGATTAATCTGATAGACCTTTTAGGGTCCCAATCATCCTATAGCTCGATCATGTGAACACCTCCGCCTTTGTGGTCAGGTAAAGGCTTGTTGCGGACATTCGCAGCAAGGTTCTTTTGCCACAATAATCTTGTTGTCAATCAAAGCCTGAATCTTGTCCTTAGGGAGCGGCAGTCATCAATGGTATGCTCCTTCATGCCGGAATGGTATGCATAGGTTTTATTTGGGTTGATCCATTGGGAAGCATTTTTGGAGTTATGGGAGGGGATAGGGGCGACGTAACCAGCAGCTTTATGCCTTTCATACAGCTAGTCGATTGTTTGGCAATGGCGGTGTATTATTTGGAAGGTTTGCGGTCGAAGTTTTGTCGAGGTCTAGGGAAATTTTGGCGTGGTGATTGGTAGTGATCTTGTTGGGTGTTGTAGGCTTGGTAACGCGTGCGGGTTGGGAAAATTTGGGTAAAGTAGGCTAATATGCGGGAGGTGGAGATATTTGGTAAGTAGGTGGTGGAGCTTGGTAAGAAGGCAAAGGTGCGGGGTAATTTGAGGTAGGTTGATATGTAGGAATGGGTATTGGTAGGTTTGGTATTTTATTAGGAAATTTGTTCTCTGTGCAACCATCACGGCACCTACATCCCTTTACTTGGATATACCACCAGACAATAGAGCCTTGTTGGTAGCTTGAAATGCTTCAAAGTTAGTGACCATACCACTTTTGATACCTTCCTCGATCCTCTACCCTAGTTTGATGATGTCAGAAAATTTCTGGCCCTCAATCAGCATCAACCTCTCATAAATATTGTGGGTCCTGAGCTCGAATGAAAGACTTGTTCATCTGTTCTTCTTCTAAGGATGGCCTACCCTTAGCAGCCTCTGATCTCCTACGAGTAGCATACTCGTGAAATGTCTCTGTAGGTTTCTTCTTTATGTGCTGGATATAGAATATATCTGGCGCATTCTCCATATTGAATCTGAACATGTCCATGAAATTGGACACCATACTTACCCAGTTCGTCAACTTCTTGGGGTATTGGCTAATGTACCAAGATAGAGCATCCCCTTTCAGACTTCTCATAAAGAGCTTCATGCGAATCTTTTCATCCCTTCCGACTCCGACCAGCTTGTCGGAGTACGTCCTCAAATGGACTATAGTATCCCCTATGCCATTAAAATTTCGAACTTGGGAGATTTGTACCCCTCGGGAAGTTTGACATCTAGCTGAATGCAAAGGTCCTCATTATTAAACCCATCGATACCTTTGTTTCCTTCAACACCCTGGACTCAGCTAGTCAGCTTATTGAGTTTTGCGGCCAGGTTCCTGATAAGAGAGTCTTTGTCATCAGACTCGGGTATGCTTGAAATTGGTTGAGTATAGTGTGGCATGGTTTCCACGCAAATGGGAGTGTTGTGGAGATGATCATTTATAGAGTTAGTGGTTCAGGGATGAGCAGTGGGGTGTTGTTTGAAGTGTGGCATATGTTGTAGTGTTGATCGGTTGTTTTTTTGGTTTAGGGATGTTTTGTGGAGGTGTGGGATTTTGAGCATTGGGAAAGTTAACATCTCGGGTAGTGAGGGAAAATGATAAGTTCTCCAAGTTCCGAACTTGGTCTAATTCTTCCTGAAACTTCAGTAACTTCTGCTCGAGCTGGGTGGCACTTTCTTTGGAAACCTGAATACCCTAAGGAACCTTTACCCTTTTGGCTGAGTTCTCCTTTATGATGTTGCTCAAATCTTCCATTTTTTCTTTGTTCTTGTTTCTGATAGGGCTCGAATGAGGAGGTGGTGGAGGACCCTTAAATCTTGTGGAGTAAGATGATGATGCCAGAGTGCACGAACTAACCTTTTGGGGAGGGGAATAAAACAAAAAGTAAAAACAAAAAAGGTAACAAGTTAGTGCGAATTATGAGAAGAAAACGTAGAAATATTTAAACACATAGTGCAAGAATATAAATCATGTCCTAATTTGGGAGCCTAGTTGTGCCTGAGGTAGGCCTAGCAACAAGTTCATTTGGGAACTTATAATGCTAAATGCCTCATTTTATTGCTAAATCCCAAAACGACACTAAAATAGTGGAAAGTAAAATGTCACTAATGGCCAATTGCCTTATTACATTTTTAAAGAAAAGACTCCTAACTACTTGGTCCCAAAAAGACCTTCCCCAGACTCGGCATCTTTAGCTCCATCGAATAGCTTCACCAGCTCATGTAGTCGCAGCAGCAAGTAAGCTCTAGCCAAGTGTCCTCCTTCAGCATTCTGGCAGTTTTCAATCCTCTGGATGAACTTCCTTTCCATTTCTATTGAACCCCGCTCCAAATACCCCAGTCTCTTATAGGCGCGGACAGCCATATCTTTCCATTATTCAATCAACTTCTGATGTGCTTCTTGAATTTCCCGATGTTCGCTTTCGCACTCTCGAATCCTCTTGCGCAATTGGTTGTAATTAACCTGTACCTCAGTCTTTTCATCGATGATCTTATGACCTCGAACTCACCCGGGCTGACCTAAACCATTGTGATTATCCTCCAGCCAACTTGAGTAGTATGGCGAATAACCGGCATGATACCTATCTGGCTCAATAGAATCTTTCCCCAAGATGATTTTACAGTGCCACATATGTTGAGCTTGGCACTTGTGAGGGCTCATCATCTTGAAAGTCAGCCCTAAAGTGACTCAACTTGTCGACCCTTAGTATAACCTGCTTTATTCCTGCCTGCCTCATGACTCGGGGAGGGACATAAGGATAAGTTCATATCAGACCGATGAGTATAAGAAACAGTGCATCCTGAGATCTGACGATGAACTCTTTAGTAGGGAACTATTCGAACATCCAGTGCACTTGGTCCTCTTTCGTATTTTCAAACAACTCTACCCACCATTAGTGTCTTTCGGTTAAGCAAACATGTTAGGCATATATAGTTCATCCGCCTTCGCTGATGGAAGGCGATATGATCATCCCAGTCTCTATGCAAAATCTCTTGCCGATATTCACCCTTTTGGAGGTGCTCCATGAGCTAGAGTTGGAGTAGTAAGTTACAACCCTTAAAGTGATTGGTCTCTCGTTGATAGTTTTCTAGGGCTCGATATATCTCAGCAACGATCATGGGTACTATGCTAAAAGGCTGCCCGCCAATTCCTTCCATCAAAGTCTTGGTGACCATGGACAATCTGGTATGGATCCTAGCCTTTTTCATAGGAAATACTATCATCCCTAAAAAGTAGAACATAAAGACGAAGACTCTTTGGTGGATATGCCCCAATGAGGTGAGGGAAAATTCATCTAGGTAAGTGCGGTAGGACTAGCTATGGCCATACCTCTCGTACAGATAGTCGAAAGACATGTAGAAATCCTTCAAGCAGGTCAAGTCTGTGTTCTTCTTTAGTCCCTTCATTTCGAGAAAACTCCTACCCTTGCGATTTTCTAGCATAAGCAAACCCGGAGTCTCCCAAGGAATACCAGCTAACCCTCCTATTTCTTCGAGCAAAGGTGTCATTTCAAGGTCCCCAAAGCAGAACAAAGATCTAACGCTATCCCAGAATGAAGTTGCAGCCTCTATGATTTTGTTGTCGGGTTCGATTTCCAAAAGAGAAGGCAAATTTCCCAAATATTTGCGGATGAGAGTCTGATCACTGGAGTGAAGGTCTTCCCACCAGCTTAGCAACCTTGGGTGAATATTGGTTATCATGCCGAATTTGGGGACTTCGTGCCTCATTTTCTATAAAATAAAGTGTTAGACCCTTACCCTGCCGGACTCGACTATTTAAATCAATAATTCGCATAAACAACATTTGGTTCTCCAAATAAATGAACAGAATATGGTGGCATCTATTTGGGTTTCGAGGAAACCTAGTGGACTTTGGATAAGGCTATCTTAAAGAGTCATTATGTGGACACCATAACGGACTCGGCTAGCTTTGACCATGATGCATGCATAGTAAAATAGATTAAGGCTTCTTTGGGGTATTAGACTGGTACCCTTGAGCGAACAACTCAAGAGGGAAAGGCACAGAACTGTCGACTGCACCGCTGGTCGACTAGTTTTACCGCAAATATGCCTTTGCCAAATTTAGGGGTGATAATATCGGAAGGACGCAATCACTTATTATATCCGTTGCTATGGTATTTTGTTTGACATAAGTGGGATATGATGTTGAGGATGCAATTCTAAGAATGAAACAAGTTGTCATGTATTTGCTCGTTCATAAAGTAATAATTACAATAATTGCTCATAATTACGGGAAAAGGGTAAAAGAAAGCATTAAAGAAAAAGAAACAAAAAGCCAAGTTAGTTTCGTTGTAGAAAGGAGGTAAAGACATTAAGTAAAGGCAATAAAAAGCAATATTCACAAATAACATAAAATGGTAAAAGCCTAAGAAATCCCATGCACATTCGCCATGATGTCGACGCCCCCTTTTTCTCGAGAAATCGGGTTTATGACATTTGGGAGGACAACTCGTTCCCTTTTTAGGAATTGGCTTTTGGAGTTTTAAGAGTCGCCACCTAATGATTAAAGTGCATTAGGACACTAAGACGGGTTTGAGCTTAAAGAACTAGAGTTTGGGTAAGGGCTAGAAATTATCTCGAGGGGAAGGTGTTAGGCACCTCTCAAGTTCCACTAGTGTGGTTCCCGGCCATGTTATAATTGTGACTTCACATAATCAAGGGCTCAAATATAAAGGATTCACATACAATATTGCAAGTAAATCGAAACTTGAGAAAAGTAAAGAGGGCAGAAATCTTATGAAGTATTTAAATAATTCTACAAGAAATAGATGCAAACAAATAAAGGGAGAGGGGGCCCTATGTTTATGATCAATATGGATCATGTCAATACTATATCCAGTAATCGCTCCTCAGAAGAGGGCCTACATGAGATATTAGCGCATCGGTCATCATCTCCATATTCTACTCTCCCCACCCAGTAATAGTTATTTAAACGCATGGGTTGGTCACGAATGCTTATTCCATGCTATTACCCGTCCTCGTCCTATAAGTCATAGGGGCATTTAAAGCTATTATTCCTACAAGGTAAGGACTAGGCTGAACCCTCAGGTTTAAAGGATAAAATGCTATGGACATACATAATAAATAGGACGCATATAAGGGAGCATACAAAGACAAATGAAGGCTCCAGATCCCTCCTCAAGTGAACACATAATTAGCGCGTCTCAAACACATTTAAGGTCTCAAAGATGGGAGTTAAAAAACAGGAATGTTGAAGTTAAAACAGTAGGCTTCAAGAGGGTATATTTTGGAAAATTAGCAGTGAAAGAAGAAGGTTTGAAGAATGATTGATTTTCAGAAATACAACAGTTTAAAGACATCAGTAAGATTTAGAAGTATACAATAGTTTGGAGTTTAGTAAAATATACATAAAAATCGTTGAAGCATGGGTTTTGAAAATAATATAGTGATTCGAAGAGAAGTGACTTGAAGATACAGTAGCTTAATGAGATGAAGGAAAAGTATTCAAAATAGCACGACTCTAGGAAGATAGTGGTAACACAGTAGTTTGAAAACATAATACAACAAGAATCAGAAAATCAGTAAGAGTAAATAGATGCACAATTTCAAGATTGTTTTATGATAGAGCGGGGGTTTTAATAAAAGCAGAGTGAAGAGGCAAAACAACAATGGGAGAAGCATAGTTCAAAATATTAAAAGAGGCTGATTGGTCCTAAACCGGTAAAACATGATTTATTGATTTTTATGCGCACTAAGCCTAAAGTTTGCCTAGGTGTCGACATTACCCAATTATCTTAATAGGTGAACATGCATATCAATTTTTTTTAGTTCCAAGAGGGATAAACAAACAGTTAACCATACTTGTATTATTAAATTAAACATGCTAATGATGCGTTTAACAATTGCAACTCAAACTAGTATCAAACCTAAACAACAGGATATCTAATGCACATAGGAGTACCTAATACATGATTTATAAATGCTAATGATTATGAGAATGCACCAATAGCCTTATAACAGTTTATTTTCTTGTTATTAACTGATCATGGTTACGAAATGAGTATAACAACAGGGTGAACATAAAGAATCCAGAACAGGGTTTCTAATGTATGAGATGTATGTGCTATACAGGTTATCTATAGCACAGATAAATAAATAGAGTCATATAAGCATGTTTTCTACCCATTACTTAAACTAAGCATGCATAACACCAACCCCCATATTCAACATTTAACCATAATCATTCGTTTATAAATTATTACAAACCAATGATAGCTTAATTACAGTGAGAAAAAAAATAAAATAAGAAGCTAGTCTATTGGGAGCCTTCATTCAGGCCCATTCTTCCAACCTCACTCCTTTCAATTTTCACAGCCTTGACATGGTCGGGGTGCGGCAAATATCCCTAGGGCCCCCATTGGGTCCCTTGCGCATACCAACACCCAAACACTTACCAGAATGTTGGACATGTGCAGTGTGGAATTACCATCCTTGTGTGTTAAAGTTCAATGAGTGCTAAGGGGCACTCAAAGAAATGCTCACATGAAGAGGGTGGGACCTAATTTCTAGGAGTAGTGTGAAGTGCAAGAAGGAGAGGAAAATTCGTAGTTTAAAGAGTTTTTCCAAAAAATTAGAGAGTTGCACACAAGGATAATGGGCAAAGGGGACAAATAGATCACATAATATCACCAAGAGATGCAGAGACATTTACAAATTCAGTAGCATGAATACACAAAATCAAAGAGTTTTAAAGGACCTAGAAATAGTCTAATTTAGGCATAATAGTAAGTAGTAATACATAGTCATAACAGGCAAGATTAGGAGCAAATAATGGTTGTGAGTACGCAAATATCAACAGGAAATCAAGGGGTCAATTACATGTTGCACAGCAGAAGCATAGGTAGAAAAAAATTAGGAATATAACACATTGAAGTAGTAATAACCACATTGGTTTGGCACTTTGAAATTAATCAGGCATACCAGTAATAAGAGAGCACAGCAGAATGCAAGAGCCATATATGAGCATAATATTAGCCTTGGCTTTCCAACCGGCTAATAATAGTCAAGTGCAGGGAACAACAGTAGAGCCAGATAGAAAAAGAGAGATATAGCACAATAGAGAGCAATGTTTATTGCTGTGTGTGTTTTTGATATGCAATGTATTAGTGTGTAATGCAAAAGAGAATGGGGGTGCTTATAGTGCTGAATAAGAGTAAATAAGGTAACAATAAATAATTCAACAATAATTAAGGAATTGGGTATCAATCATAATCAAACCAGAATAAGGACTCCACTATAATTAAGGAATCCAAGTCAAACGGTAATAAGCAGTTGTTTAAAAGGAAAGAATTCATAAAGCATAGTATGATAACATAAGGAAATGAATAGCATAAGATATACAATAAGGACTAGATACATGATACTTAATTAGGGAAATATGTCAGACAAATCACACAACATATTTGTGCACACATATAGGGCAGAATACTACCTTAATTCTAGAAAATAATCTCAAAATTAATGAATGAGATTGGAAACCTAGGAGATCAATATTAATTGAGGAACGTATCCCATAAATTAAGGAAGCAATTTGAAATCAATGCCAAACTATAAGGAAAATACGCAAAATCACAATTTTTAAGGCAAGTATCACAGTCTTAAAGGGAGCTTGTAAGAATCAGTATAAAATCACCATGTAAACAATCAGTGAAACCTTAAGCAAAGAACACAGAAGGGTAAGTGAATGAAACACTAGAGACAAAATTAAAGCAAAGAGCACGGAACTCAAAGAAGAGTCCAGATGAACACACAAACAAGCAAACGTGACAATAATAAAAATATAAACCCTAAAGCTAGGGTTCCATAAGACTTAAACAAAATGTTAAGAAATAGTACTAAGAATCATGACTTAGTACTCAAAATCGGAAGATAAAGTATTTTTAAAAAGGGGTTAAGAAACCCTAGTTTCAAAAGGGAACAAAAACATTAAAAATTGAATAATTATAAAGATCGAGTAGAGTATAGTTCAAAACATAAAGGTATGGGTTGAAAATCATTAAAATACATAGATTTTAAGAGGTTTGGGTTAAGATTAGGGTTTCATAAGAAACCAGAGAGAAATAAGAGAACCCCGCTGTGAAACATAGGAAGAATGGTGTTTATAGCACCATCAAGCCAAAACCCATCGGAGAAAGGCCGGAACCAACCCCAGGCAAAGATTCAGTGACCGTCTGGCATGGTAAAGACTCAAGGGGTCTCAGGGACGAAGGTAACCAATGAGATAAGGCTTCAAGGTGGCTGATGATTGAAAGAGGCAAGGTTGGAGGTGGCCGGAAAGATGGTGAAGGCCATCTGAGAAGAAGAACCAGAAGGTTCTAGAGAGAAGGAAGAGGGAAAGAGACGGATAGAGAGACATAGACCGATCTCGAAAGTAAAGGGTCATGGGGGTAGTTGGGAGGGTTTAATTATGGTAATGATTATTTGGCTCGTTGATCTTGTTTTGTCAACGGCTCAGATCGAGTGAGGGTTGGGTTGGGGCGGATTTAGTTGGGTCTTGGGTTAATTAAATCTGATGGGGATGGGGTTAAATTGGGGCTAAAATTGAAATAATAATGGGCTATGTGTTAAATAGCAAATTTTCTCCTTTTATTTAATATAAAATAGTTAAAATAATTTTAAAAATAAATTAAAAGAACTGAACTAATTAATAATATATAAATATTAATCTAAAAATTTTGAAAAAGATTTTATAATTTTATAATTGTAAAATGGTATTAATCGTAGAAATAGGTTATAATTGTAATTATATGCAATTTAGCCTTAAAAATACCCAATAAATCTGTAAAATTATGTAATAATTACCTTAATTGTATTTTGATATAAATATGAGAATGGAAATAAATTATTCACAAAAAATGATAATTTTGAGAGCAATTACAGGATTTTGTACTGTTATAATAGACAATAAACTAATTTTAAAATCTTAAAAATTAGGAAAAAATACCAAAACTCTTGAGCATACTCATATATGCATATACATGCTATTTGAAAGTATTTGAGTATATTAAAAAATACCTAAGAAAAAATTGGGTATCAACAATGCTCCTCTACACCTTGAGCGTATGCCTGAATACGAGAAATATCCATGTATAGCTAAAGTGAGATCAACATACAATTTTTAAGCAAGTGTGGCTCCAATAACATCCCAAACCAGTGAACCCAATCCTCTATCTTAGATAAAATAGTGGGTGCATACCTAGCCAATGAATCAAACGGAAGACTGTACTCCAAAACACTCACGTTACCCTGCCGAAGGGTTAAAAACCTATCAACTCTGGGCCGCCTAATCTCTGGTGGAACATAATGACAAAGAAAAGCTTTTTTTAAAATCTTGCCATACTGCTAGAGGGGCATTCTCACCTCTAGACAACTCCCAAGACTCGTACCAATTAACTGCAACATCTCGGAGTCTGTATGAAGCTAGCTCAACTAACTCAGTCGTAGTGGCCTTCATTACTCTTAACCTCCTCTGCATTCTATCAATAAATACTTGAGGGTCCTTATTTGGATCTACCCTGGTGAATACTGGAGGGTCTAAATTAATGAAGTCACGAACCCTCGCACTAATGGACCTATCTGCATGACCAATACCTACTTCCTGATGCTGATCCTGTGCGGCTACTAATCGGGTTAATAGTTGAATAACATATCTGATCTCCTGACCTAATGTATCTGGTTGAGGGGCTGGACGTATAGGGGCGGCGCGGTGGAGCTGGTTCCCCTCGGAGCTCTCCTGGAGAGAGCGAGATATGTAAATTCTGAGATGGAATCTCATTACATGTAAATTGTGAGATGGAATCTCATTATGAGACTCTCACAGCCCTAGTAACTCGTGGTGATCGACAAGTAGTCTCATTAGCCACGAACTTTCCCTTATGGGTGGTTGTAGTGTTCGGAGGCATCGCTGAAAACGTAACATATCATTAGGAACATGAATTCTTGTGTTGCACGATCTAAGATAAAAAGAAAGGATAACATCCTATATGTCATGTAGCCTCCTATCAATAAGTGTGGTGCACAACACAATCATAAACAAGACTCTACAAGACACAATATGTAAACAACCCTGGGACAAAACTGTTCTGACACCACTTTTTTTACGACCCAAATAAATAGGCCGCAATTGGTGCCCGACTTCTACCTGTCGAACACCCTTAAGAATACGTAAATATAAACATGATGACGTCTGCTGAATTTCGAGAATAACATACATGAAGTAAACCTACCAAAAAGGAATATGTACATATACACGCAGAATACAGTGGGCGAGCCGGCAAGGCTGCTATAGCCAACTATATACCCATAACTGAAAGTCAACAAGTCCACATGCTATCCAGCTATACATAACTATCTACAAATATCTAATAGAAATACAACTGTACAAAGACAGGACTGAGCCACGTCATATCCATGTATCTATACAAGTATATCGTACAAAAATTAAAAGCCACTCCGAATCAAGTGGAGCACGGTAACTCATGCTGATCAAGGATCCTAAGAAGGGGATCGTCAGTTTGCCTACCTGCACCTGCGGGCATGAACGCAGGCCCCATGAAATAGGGCGTCAGTACGAAAAATGTACCAAGTATGTAAGGTATGAAAATCAGTACATAAAAGACATAGATGAAGCATGAAATAAAGAGATCCATCTATAAATCTGAATAACTTTGTAAATAATGAAACATTTATAATGTTATGCACATGCATACAAATATCGTGTCTTCCACGGGTGTAGGTGTACATAACATCATCAAGCCACTGAGAGCATCCCATCATATCGTCTCGGCTATTGCGGGCAACATCATCAACATATACCAACTGATCAGGTGGTGGTGTGTATATAATGCCGTAACCGTTTTTCCATATCCCATATACATAAATATATACATATAAATACGCGTATATAACATCGTCTGATCATGGGTCAATGTATATGCATCAATGAATAAAATGCATGAAAATATGTTAAAAATCTCAATATTCTTTTTATAAACTTTATCAACTGCATGTTATTTTGAGATCCATGAATAGAATATATAAATAACATATCACATGGGGAATCAAGAACATAGAGACCCCTAGTATTTTTATGAATAGAGTTGTTTATGAAAACTATGCATTTGCTCATTTCTTCTGTATAACTTGGATCATGCCAAAAGAAAAAAAAAACTTTATCATACCTAAAATAAAGAATATCTGTATAATATTCTTGGAAAAGATTGTACAATATACATATAGAATCACAAAATTTTACGTTGGTATGGTTCTAACAATTCTCGTTGGAATTGTTTGCAATAATTTCTTTGAAACTTTTCCAGTTGAAGCCTAGCGGCTGGTCTTGAATAATTGAATTAGGAAGAAAGACTTATACTTTAATTAGTTATTCTCTGTCCAAAATGAACCAAGCTTTAAAAGAGACCCAGGTTTTTAAAAGAGACCAAATTTTATCTACACATTGAGCGTTTACACGTTAGATAGCCACTAATCTTCATATGACTTCTTAGTCATTGGCTTTGAGCTTCCTTGCTGCCACGTATTATCTTATTTTATAATTAATTAGGTAATGCCTCACTACACGATAATTAACTAATTATCCGTATAACTAAGATTTATACCAACTACTTAAAATACTATTTATTTTTAATATACCATATACATTATACTATCGTCGTCATATGGTACATTGTATGGTACTAGTTCATACTTATCGGGTATTAATGCTCGACCAATATTTTATCCCTAATCGGCAACCATTAACGAAACTCGTTTTCTTTAATTCGTGTGCCATTTATCCTTCATGACGCTTACTTATTGCTTGTTATTAATAGCGTAAATACGTTAACCTCAAGATAATCTTATTCCCGAGTCTAAGTCGATTAATTGAAGACAAAACTCTAACATACAAAAATGCGACATGTAACAGTTCTGGCCATAGCCCCTTGGCATTCTCGAGCTTTTTCTCCATGATGTTCAGTATTGATTTGTTGGAGGATTTTGCTTGTCCATTGCCTGTGGCGTGGTATGGAGTGGAGGTTATTCTTTTGATATGTTATTTCTTGATGAACTCAACAATCTTTTTCCCGATTAAT
Source organism: Nicotiana benthamiana (assembly GCA_034376525.1). Taxonomy (NCBI): domain Eukaryota; kingdom Viridiplantae; phylum Streptophyta; class Magnoliopsida; order Solanales; family Solanaceae; genus Nicotiana; species Nicotiana benthamiana. The sequence goes on from CM067337.1 coordinate 153,965,744, forward strand.
TGGGGTATATTGTCACAACTGATTTCTTTGGGAAGGCCGAAGCAGCACATAATATTCTTCCATATGAAGGCGATTACTTATTGCTCGCGTATCTAGGTAAATGCTCCTACTTCTACTCGGTTAGAGAAATAATTAGTTAAAACCAAAAGAATTCGTACATTACCTCGCCCTGGTGGGATGGGGCCGATGATGTCCGTCCCTCATTTGATGAAAGTCCATGGCGAGGTGAATGAGTGGAGGTGCTCGCCCTCTTGGTAGATCATGGGGGCGTATTTCTGGCAGTGCTTGAATTTTCTCACGAAGTCAGCAACCTCAATAATAGCCTGCTCGTATGAGACATCGAACCAGAGCCCAATCACCGGAATGGCTCCGCAGTGGCCTTCATGGACTTGTTCTAGAACGTGTCGTGTCTAGTTGGGGCCCAAGCGTTTTGCTAGGGGAACGTTAGGGGACAATCCTTTGTAATGGTCGTTGTAAATGATGTACTACCTGGCTGCTTGCATTCGAAGCTTCTTGCATTTTTTATCATCATGGAGCATACCGTCCTGCAAATATGCAACAATATAGTTGCGCCAGTCCTAAGTTAGGTTTTATAGACCTTACCTTGATTTGGTCGATTGATGAGTGGAGGAGGGCAACCATATTTCCTTCTCCAGCATGTTTTAGTGGCCATCGCCAGCTTGGCAAGTCCATCTGCTTCGATATTTTGTGCTCGAGGGATCTGGTCCAACTTCCATTAATCGAATTTAGGGAGCAGCATGCATGTCTCAACCTGATACTTCTATAACATTTGCTCTTTTATTTAAAAAGTCCATGTGACTTTCTTGACTAGGATCTGGAAATCGCAGCGTAAGATGAACCGTCTTGCCCTGTATTTGAGGCCAGTTTTAATCTTGTAATCACGGCCTCATACTCGGCCTCATTGTTAGTCATGTCCGGATATCTGATGGACTGGCGAATTACTTTGCCTGTTAGGACCTCGAGTATGAGTCCCTGTCCGGACCCTGGTGCATTAGAGGCGCCATTAGTGTACAAAACCCATAGATCATGTATTTGGGGAGAGGTATTGGAAGCTTCTTTCTCGACTTCGGGCATTATTTTTGCGCTAAAGTCGTCAATGAAGTCAGCAAGTACTTGTGAAATTTATCGTCGTTCACGGTTGTTATGTGATATCATGTTTTTCAACTCTATGGTCCATTTGGCAAGTTTGCTCGATAATTTGGGCTTATGCAAAATACTTCTTAGGGGAAACGTTGTGACTACTGAGATGGGGTGGCATTGAATGTAAGGCCTAAGCTTCCGTGAAGCTAAGACCAAGGCCAGGGCCAACTTTTCGAGGTGGGGGTACTTCATCTTGGCATCGACTAAAGTTTTGCTAATATAATAGATGGAAGATTGCATACTTTTATTTTCTCGGACCAGGACTGCACTCACCGCCACTTCAGATACTGCTAGATAAATGAGGAGGCGTCCTCCGGTTCCTGTTTTGGAGAGTAGTAACGGCAATGATAGGCAGGCCTTTAATTCTTTCATGGCATCGACACATTCGGCGGTCCATTGGAGGTTGTTGTCTTTTTTTAGTACGCCAAAGAACTTGTGGCACCTGTCAGAAGATCGAGAGATGAACCTCGATAGGGTGACTATCCTAGTTAAAGATAATGAACTTAGATCCAATATTGTTTATGCGGATAACGTGAGACCATGTCGAGGTGGATTAAACAAATGTCATAGTTATTAATGGAATGAGAGTAAAAATAAATGGCACTAAATGTAATTAGAGAAAATGATTCACCCAATATTGAATGAGGTGGATGATTCCTCTTTCTGATAATGATGTAAGACAAACGACTATGGGAATACTGGAGATTTTCTCGGATCTGATGTGAAAAGTGTAGAATAAACAACAAATCGAATCTCTTTGGAAAGGAAATATTTATAATTATCTAGACAGTCAACTTTTCAAGAGAGCTCTGATAACAATCAATAATACATGCCTTTACCTTCTCTCTACCTTTCTATTTATATATGACATGCTTTTAATATGACCTAAATTCCAAGTACAGAGAATATTTAATGGAATATTCTCCCAAATATCTTATTACAAAACTAGTCATTACTATTGACTTAAACAGCTATCCTCGGCCATAGCCAACAGCTCGGCTGTAAGTCCATTAATCTTTCGTTCGACCTCGGCTTAATCACCTCTTAGCGATTTCTCCTTGTGTCGGATTCTATTGGTAAGATTTTGACCCATATAGTTAATCCCTTCGCCTAACGAGGTTGTTTTTTGGATGACCATCGATGGATGGACTTCGCAAGTTGCAGCTTGAGAAATTTAGGTGAACATGTCGAATAGTAACATTTACGGAAAGGTGATGATGTGGCGCTTTACAAGCCACATCCGACCATTACGTCAGTTTAGAATGACATAATAACATCGCCATTATGGCACATGTTCCCGATATGTTACACTGTTGCCCGCACCCCCACCACTCCCATCATATATATATATGTGTTATTTTAAAAGCGGCTATACTTTGACACAAGCCCAAGACGAAGTCCAATATGAAGTCGGACTTAACTCAAGCCTGGTCACATTTGGTGTCCACCATAACCACATGTATCTCTTATACTTGATGAGACTTTAGATCATTACTTTAGTTCAAATTCATGTATTTATTTTAATTAAAAAATTTATGTATCATATATAAATTATTAATTTAAAATTTAATAAATTAAAAACTAGAATCTTGAATCAATAATCTTTTAATTATTGCTCCGCAATCAACAAGTCAGAGAAGTATACAATTTCTACCTTCATTATCTGTTTCATGTACAGGTTTTTTGAAGAGTAAAGGAACAGCCACAGACGGTGTGGTTTAACTTCAAAGAAGTCCAAATCTCAGTTTGGACGACAAAAAAATTATAGTAAGTGATTTCCTTTTCAATGATAGTAACTATTCGATACTTTTATTAAACTTAGCAAGTATCCGAAGGAATATTAGTTTAGGTGTACATAAGTTAAAATAACAATGTTAAAAAAAAAATTCATTAATTTTGATTCGGTGCTAATATTTGGTGTTCATGATTACTATAAAATTATCAAATACGTAGTATCTTTGTTAATATATATATATATATATATATATATATATATATATATATATATATATATATATATATATATATATATATATATATATATATTAAGAAGAAGACAGATGTATCAAATATGCTTCTTACGAGGTAGCAGGTAACAATGGAATAAGGCTGACATGATTGATTATTTTCTTTTCACCAATATATTCTAGGAACGTTGTCATGTGTAACAGAAATAACTCAATAGAAGTACTACTACTACCTGACTTTCAGATCATCCTCTCATTTTAGGGCCCCTCCCTTCCTGTTTTCTCTCCCAGAATTAATGCAAATTTATTCTAGTTGAGTTTGTTACATATTCAATATGAGGGCTCAATCTTGACTAAATTGGACTCATTTGGATGTATATATAATTGTATGTATATGAGCAGGGACATACATAGTTAAGGATTTACGGGTTCTATCGAATAAATAAATTTGATTCAAACCTTATATATATATATATATATATATATCCATTAGATGAGTATATATAGTAGAGTTCAAATTTAGTTAATCAAACGGAATATGGTAGAACTCCAAACTCGAAACCTTATAATTTAAATTTTGTATCTACCTTTGCGTAAGAGCTTCTCTCTGTGATACACATAACTAGGGGTTTCATGGTTCTTTTCCTAAAAAGATACCAAATCAAATAAGTCAATTTTTGAAATATTGAAACCGAATTAATCAATTAAGTCGGCATTTTATGAATACGATTTTTGTCAGTTTTTCGGTTTTTCCGGCTATTTATCCGATTTTCTCAAAAATATGAGATATACACTACCAAACGCATGTTCCTGCGATTATATTTTTAATATAACTATATCAAATCAATTGCTCTGTGAGAAATCTATCATTTACCAAGATATATTAAAGATAACTGAATCAAATAGTGATGAATACTTTAAGTACACAATTAAAAATAAATTATTTTTAACATGAAATAATTATAGCACTTAGCAAAAGAAAACTACCAATCAAACTAGAGTGTAAAGATAAAGAATTAGATTATTATAATAGCAAAGAACTAGACTAAAATACAAATGACTAATATGTACCATAAAATTTTAGAATATATATATATATTAAATTTAAATAGCTACTTTTATAGTCGGTTTGGTTCGATTTTTTCTGTTATCTTTTTATTAAAACCAAAACCAAATCAAATTTAATCTATTTTTAGAATTCAAAACCAAAACCAAACTAAACCTAAATAGTATCGATTATTTAGGTCGGTTTGGTTTGATTTTCGGTTTGGTTAGTTCTCTGAATTTTTATGATCACCCTTACACATAACGTATATGGTCTAAAATAAGTATTTTTTGGTCTTTTTCTCATTGTCTAAAATAAGTGATTTTTTCAGATTTCAAGAATGAATTAATTATTTTTTTCCTACATTGTTTTTGGAGTAAATAGTGTTAGAATATATGTTAAGAGTATTTATGTGGGATAGTAAAAATTAATATAGTGAATTTAACTAATTAATGCTAAAAATGGATTTCTTAATCTGTATAAAAATATTTATTAAATCACTTATTTTAAACGGAAGAAAATAATTAACTATAATATCAAATTGTAACACTTTCGGTTCCCAATCTCCCAAAAAACTTTACGTTAACCGCCATTGACATAAATCCAATCTTGGGGAGTTTTAGGAGTTGGAGGGTTATAAGATTTAGTGTCCGTTTGGATTCACTTAAAAAAAAGTACGATAGTTATTATAGCAAAAATAATTTTTATGTTAAAAGTAATAAGTTGAGATAGCCTAATTTATTTTTTTGGATTATTTTAAATAATTTTAATTTATTTTAAGTAATTTTTTACTTTGTCAAACATAAAAACCCCTATAAAAACAAATTTAAAAGCTGATTTGACCAACTTAAAAGCCAAACCAAACACCCTCTTACTTTTTCATACCTTTTTGTTGGCGGGTCAAGTTTAACTAGGCAGGGGACGGGCAATGGGGCGAGGGGTCGTGTCTTATCTAAGAGCTGATGAACAAAATAATCTTGGATGGTTGCTACGTGTACGGTCCGGCAAGTTAGGGGTATATTTGTTTGGATAGTAATATGGGAGGGGTCTTTTGATCCAATATTATAATGAATGATAATTCTAAACAATTTTTAATAGTAGAGGAATATATCAAACTTTTTTTTCATTAAGTATATCCTGCAAAAAAAATGAATTGCAATTCCAGAAAAAATGGTAGAGAGCAGAAAGATAAAGATTGCTATCTGAAGAGAGTTCGTATAAAATAATGTGTTAGGTCATGTTTCTGGCAAATTAATCAAAGTCATCTTTAATATACTATACTACTAGCATTCATGTCGTTCTCCTATGAAAATAATTGAGTTGAAGACTGTTGTATGACGATGTAAATACATTTATAAAAATCAAATGAAGGAAGATGGTAGTACAAGAGATGAATTATCATCTGAAGTAATGACCTCATTATCTCAACCGTCTCAATTACTGTTTGCATTTATTTGATTTTAATGGTCACCCAAAATAATATATTGCTTCCCACCCCCTACCCTTTCTTTTTTCAATGTTCAAATTCATCCAATCTCGTGTATTTGTACGCGAAAATTGCGCAAAAGGTGTCAATGTGTTTATGATTAGATCAATTGGATCTAGAATAAGACTAACTTCCTTTCATTGGGATATTCACGAAAAATATCAAAAATATAAAATAATATCTTTCTCAAAGCTGAAGTCATGAACAAAAGACGTTCTTCCTCAAGATCAACTCGATATGCGACCGAATATTTCTTTGATAACTATATACCTCAAGAAGAAAATCCGCACAATGCTCGATTTTTATGGATATCAAATATGACATTTCAGGAAGGTCCGTGTAGAGATATATTGATTCAATCGTCAAATCACGAAGAACAATCCAGAAAAAGAATCAACGGAACAAATAGAATTGTACCTACAAAGATTCATCAATAAAATTATTTTTTTCAAAAAGGAAATTAATATTTATTTTATATTATTTTTAAACAATAATTCTTTAAAAATAAATTGGTCGAATATACATAAATATTGTTCGTATGATGGAATGACACCTTTAGCTAAAGAGTATCTCTGATCAATGCATCGCCAATCTCACACCACACTGAATTTATCGACAGATTTGTCATAAATAACATCTTTGACCTAATTATAACATCACATGCATGCAGATACGTCGTGGTATCATCACATTAATTATACTTTGTGTTTATAATTATAATATTGACATGGAACTACTACTGGTACACTATCAACCCTTTAATACTCTTTAATGTACAACATGTTACTCCACCATTGTTGCTACATATATATGGAGCTGCGCACCTCATATTACTCAACCCTACAATATTCATTACAAATTGAATACTTGGGTTTGCATCACGATTAATCTTTACTAAGATATGTGGATTTTCTGATCGTGTACGTATTCTGAATGTGCTAGGTGGTGTAAGAAACTTAATCACAAAAGAGGTTGACGGCTCTTAAGGTGCATTAAATAAGTTTTTAAGATTTAACAAAAAAAAAAAAAGAGCTTTAGAATTTCACAAGGATTGGACTTTTCAATTTTCTATTTGATTGTGGAAAAGAGAAGTTAAAATATAGTACTATATATTTCATAGTCATTTGATGTGGAACAACTTTTACCAGCTTTTGTGGGCATTCATCAAGATTCAAAAGGGCAGTGGTCCAATATTTTGATTTTAATTTCTTTTTAGGAATCTTTATACCTATAGGTAGCTGAAATTACAATTATACTTATCCTAACCGATATACATATATTATATATAATTAGATGCAAATTATATATAATTAGATGCAAATTATATATAAATGATAAATTTAATAGATATTTACTGATTATTTTTAATTTAAATGATTGAACAACAAATAGTTATTTAAGTTAAATTTGGCAACGTGGGAAAATAAAGGTGGCCCTTTTGCATCTCAGTGGGGCCAAACATCACAAAGCATTCTTGCAAAATTGTTACTCCTTTCATTTCATATTATTTTAGGTTATTTGACTCAGCACGAAGTTTAAGAAAAATTGAAAATTTTAATTTTTAAAGCTTAAAGGGTAAAAGATTTGTGGGATCATGTTATTTGTATAATTATAAAAGTTTCTCATTATTAAGAACGAAAGGGTAAAATGAATAGTTTATAATTAAATTATTTTTTAAATTAAAAATATCATTTATTTTGAAACATACCAAAAATGAAAGTAATAGAGGAGTGTACTAATTCTTTAAGTAAAACTTTGGCAACAGAGCATATTGTAGTATAATCTCTGCTTTGCATGGGGTCAAACAAGGGCCTCTGAATTTGCTAGTTTAAGTAAATTTCACTCATGGGAGGCTCAAGCATTTTATAGGTCTAAAGCTTAAATTTATTTAAAGGCCTCAAGTTTTAAAAGTAGAACATATTGTTTCTTTAAAAAGGCCTATTGTTATAGATTTTTGAGATATAATGTGAATAATTTCCCATAATAATTATTGATGATTTATTCACAAAATTTAATAGCTTATTTTTCAGTTCATATGAAAAAACTCTCTTCTACTAAATAAATAAAAGTATTCTATTATATATATATATATATATATATATATATATATATATATATATATATATCTGCTAAAAAATGAGGCACCCCAAATTTGGAGGCCTAAAGCAAGTGTCTTTGCATAGAGCCGGCAGTGATTTCACTCATCATTTGAGAAAATAACGAACAGTTTTCTTCCTTGGTAGTTACATTACATAGTCTTCTACTAAAGATAGAACAAGAAAACATACCTTAAACCCACCAATCACCCTTTAGATAGAAACAAATCTAGAAACCCAAATTTCTAAAATAACCTGAAAATAAAAAATAGCAGTATAGAAGCTCCAAAAGTTCCCTTCACGCATTTCATTTTCTTTTTTTTTTTTCTTCTCCTTTTTTCATTTTGGATTCTAGTCAAAATGGAGCTAAAATAGTGCTATTTATAGAAAGTTGAAAAACAGGGCTAAAGTAAACAGAGGCTTTATTTTTTTTCGTTTTTTTCAAGGTGGGGAGCAAGATTGTTGATTAAACCTAGTAATAGCAGAATTTGATAGATTCTTGACTATAGTCTAACTGATATTTCTCCTAGTAGTCTTGTTCTTCTCATACATAACATCAAGCAAACAAGTACTCTTGCATTTAGGGCATCTTGGGTCATTAACTTCTGCTAACATAACATACATAAGGCAACGTGGACAACCAACCAACACCATTGAAGTAATTGTTTCTGGGCTGTCGGAATAACGTCGGACGGCGGAGGAATCGTCGGACGACACGCATGAACTCGTCGGCGACGCCGTCAATGACCTGCTCGGCGACTCCACTTGTGGGTGGTCCGTCACTCGTGGTGGTGATAAATTCAGCTTTAGGTCAATCTCACCATTTCCATTTCTTCGGCTCATGGCTAATTGTACTTGTAATGAATATGATTTCCTTTAAACTTTCTTTTGAATAAATAATCAATCTCCCCTGTCTATAAAGAAAAAACCCAATAAATAAACAATAAATAACATGACAAAAAAAAGGAGTTCAACTAATATGTGAGCGCAAAGAAATTTTACACTAATCAGAATATTTTACACTATTAGGTGTTAACTTCTTATATACCAAGCATGGATTGGTAACCGATAAACTACGGTAAATAATTAATTAAAACAGGTAAAACTACACCGATAGTGTGTAAAAATGATATAAAAAATGATTGGTAGTTTTAGGGTGATCATGAGAAAAACCTGTAGTACCTTAAGATTGAGGAATTTTTGCACCCTAAAGGAAGTGAATAAAGGCTAGCTCTTCTAATTCAAAGGTGGAGTAAGGGTGGTCGGGACGGTGGTAGCCGGAAGGTTACGGCGGAGATCGGCGGCGCACCAATGGAAGTAACCGGAACCACCGGCAGCACGGCCAAACTACTAAGATGAACTTGTTGTGGTCCTAGTTGATGATCTTGGACTTGTGAAGCCATATTATATAATGGGAACTATAGAGTGGAGAGATGGGATTGCTTTAAAAGCTTAATTAAATAATAGGAGGAGGAGTTGGAAGAGAGAGAGAGAGAGAGAGTTAATAGGAAATCAATTGAATGAATTGAAAGAGGAAGGGTAGAAAGAAGAGAGAGGAGTAAATTGAGGGGCAGGGAAATGTATTAATGGTAGGAGAAAATCCCAAGATAGTTTGCTCAAAATGGAAAATTGGAGTAAATATTTGCAAGTAATTAAAACTAATAAGTGCATGTAGAGGAGGGAAATTAAAGGGGCTGGTAGAGGGAGGTAATTCATTATGGTCAATGAAAGGTGTAAATACCATTGCCACTGTGTGTTTGTGTGTGTTTCTTGATAAAGATATACATATAGAACAAATACAAACACAAGAAAAGCCATAGAAGCCTTTAAAGCGCCAACTAAATTTTCTAACAAATTCAACCTCACTCTTATTAATTTTCAATAGCTATCCATATTTAATAAATTCTAGAGTTGCGTATCATGATGGACTTGTTAATTAGTTAATGTGAAATGAATAAGTGTTGAACACATCTTTTCCTTCCTTTTGAATTTTCTTTATAACAACAACTACTCACTATTAATTCCAATCAAAATGTGATTTGGTTATATATATGTATAAATAAATCTTCACAGAAGTATTTCTTTTAAATATAAATGTTGTAAAACTATTAATAAATGTGGATATTCAATACTTTTACTATTTTCATCATAATGTAAATAACACCCCATTGTCCATCACTATTATAATTGCAACTCTCCCATCTTCACAACCCTCCCCATTATTTTCCTCCATGATATCAATTGTTAATATCACGTTTAAGACAATCTATTTATAACCTTCTATGTAATAGTATAAATAGAGGCATGAAATATGATATGGAACACACTTGAACACTTGATAAAATTAGAAAGTTATCTTTTCTTTTCTTATTCTACTTATCTTCTTGTTTTATATTGTTACTTTGAGCTACATTTGTTAATACGCTATCACCACAAAGTTGAGCTATTTTTGTTTTTTAGGTATATTTGTTCGTTCTATTTTCTTCGTTGTATATTTTGATTTCATGATTAGTATCTTAATATGTAGTTTTATAATTTCACATATCTCTGCATATATGTAAAAATAAAGAATTTTATGTTTCTTTATTTTAAGTTATTTGCACGATTGTCATGTGAAAATTGCTGATTTACTTGTTAATAGAATTAATCGAGAGAAGAATTCTTATTTTATGTTGTTTAACATTGAAATTATGTTAAAGTTAGAAGACTTTTTTGTTGTAGTTAACATCAAAGATATACTAACAAACTAAAGAAAAAATAGTATTCTTTTCTATGGAAGTATCACTTTAATGTATATAGATCACAAAATTGATATTATATCAATCTTCAAGATTCTTTACGCTATTATCCTAATTATTTCTAATTAGTTATCTTCTTTGATAATTTTTACTAAGTCAAATTTGTCAAAGCTTTAGTTTGTGGCACCTGACGTTTCTGGAAAAAGTTACCTATCTTGTTTTTCTCGATGTTGAGATTCACTTAGCCGCTAAAAGCCTTGGTGACACAATTACTCAGGGTAATGAGGCATCAAGCCAGGACAAAGTGAAGGCCACGATTTTCCTTCGTTATCATTTGGATGAAAGTTTAAAGGTTGAATATTTGTCAGTGAAAGATCCACTTGAATTGTGGACTCACTTGAACGAAATGTATAATCACCTTAAGGTTACGATATTGTCAGGGGCTCGATATGAGTGGATGCACTTACGTTTGCAAGATTTTATGACCGTAAGTGAGTAGAACTCTGTTGTATTTCAAATAATTTCCCAATTAAAATTATGTGCGATGTTATGAATAATGAGGATTTGTTGGAAAAAACTCTTACGACTTTTTATGCCTAAAATGTGGTATTACAATAGCAATATCGTAAAAGGAGTTTTAAAAAGTATTCTGAATTGATCTCATGCCTTCTGGTTGCTGAGAAATATAATAACCTTTTGCTAAAAAATCATGAAGTCCGTCCCACAGGGTCAGCTCTGCTTCCTGAAGCGAATATGGTAGTTAGACATGATAAGTCTGGAAAAAAATAAAATAATTATCATGGCCATATAAATGTACATCGGCATGTAAATAGTAAGAGAGGGTATAATAAATATCATTGTGGTGATCATGGAAAACGAGCGAACAATATAGGTTCTCAAAATAATCCTTCAAGAGGCAAAAGTGATTACTGCTACTGTTGTGGAATGAAAGATCATTGAAATATTAAATGTCGTGCACCTGAGCATTTGTCATGCTTTATAAAAATTCCCTCAAAAGAAAGACAAATAATGTTGGAGTATCATTTGCTAATGCCCCAGTAGAGTCTCGCTTAACTTTTAAAATAATTTTGAGGCAGGGCCTTCAAACAAAAACGATGACAATGCCGATGTACATCTTGCTTTGAATGATGATGATTTTAAACCCCTCGATGACTTACTCTTTTGGAAGTTGAAGACTTCTTTGGAGATCAAAACTAAAGTTTGATCATTTTACCGGAGAATGAAATTATGTTGTTTTTTTTTATTTTTAGTACTTTTTGGTCCCGTTCTAAAGTTGTTTTTACTTTTAAGTAGTACTTAAGTTGTTTTATGATGTTGTTGGTATTGTTAGTTTTTTTCGTATTTCTCATGGTGTACTTTTATTTTTATTTTTTAAGAGTAAAATAAATTTTCACAGTCTTCAATTGGTTCCAAGACAAGTAATGAAGAATTATGCTTTTTGGATAGTGCTACAACTCATATAATATTAGGAGAGAGAAAAATCTTCTTATTTGATTATGAAATAGGCATGTGTTAATAGAATATCTGGTAGTGAAAAGTTTATTGAGGGCTCTCGATGATCGACCTTATTAATACCTGGAAGAATGATATTAGCTATTAATACTACTTTGTATTGTGATAATTCTAAAAGAAATATGTGGAGTTTTAAAGTTATTCGCCAAAATGACTACCATGTTGAGACCTCTAACGAAAATGTGTGTACGAAAAATCACCTGTATTATATTATGGGTTGTACCACACAAACGTTGGTATGGTTGAGTCACATGCTATAATAAATAAAAGATTTACTACTTCTAATGATTATGTTATTTTGCATGACCAGTTGGGCCATTCTGATTCTAATATGATGCACATAATAATAGTAAATTCAAATGGGCACACATTGAAGAACAAGAAGATTCTTCCATTTAAGAAATTCTCTCGTGCTGCTTGTTATCAAGGAAAATTCGTTATTAAATCATCAACACTTAAAGTTGGGATTGAATCCCCTGCATTTCTATAACGAATACAGAGTGATATCAGTAGGCCTATACACCCTCCACGTGGACCATTGAAGTATTTTATGATCTTGATAGATGCATCTACAAGATGGTCACCTGTGTGCTTATTGTTGACTCATAATATGGCATTTGCGAGATTGTTTGACCAAATAACAAGGTTAAGAACACAATTACCAAATACGAAATTAAGATGATTTGTCTTGATAATACTGATGAATTTACATTTCAATCCTTTACTGTGTATTGTATGGCCACTGGAATAAAAGTTAAGCTTCAGGTTGCTTATGTTAATACTCAAAATGGTCTAGCAGAATCATTGATGAAACGCCTTCAATTAATAGTTAGACCATTTCTAATGAGAACAAAACTTCCCCTTTTAGTGTAGGGACATGCTACTTTGCATGCAGCAGCACTTGTGAGCATAAGGCCAGCCAGTTATTATGAAGTCTTCCTATTACGGTTGTCTTTTGGCCAGGAATCAAATATTTTCAATATAAATTTTTTTGGATGTATGGTATATTTTCTAATTGCTCCATTACAACACACAAAGATGGATCCCAAAAGAAGGTTGGGAGTACTTATTGGTTATGAATCTCCTTTTATTATTAAATATCTGGAGCCTATGACAAAGAATTTATTTATAGCTAGATTTGATGATTGTCATTTTGATGAATCAATTTTTCCAACATTAGCGGGAGAAAATAAACAGTTAGAAAAAAGAGAGATTGGAACATATTATCTCTATATCATTTGGATCCTCGTACAAATTAATATGAACAAGAAGTTCAAAGGATCATTTATATGCAAAATGTTGCAAATCAATTGTCAGATGCATTAGCTAACTTTCCCTAGGTTACTAAATCGCATATTCCATCTGTAAATGCTCCAATTCGAGTTGATGTCCCAGCTAGATAGTATGATAATTCAAATGAGTCCAGGCCATGCTTCAAATGTGGTAGACCAACTGTGCTCCAAGGTAAGAATCCCCGAAAAAGGAAAGGAGAAAATAATCAAGTTGATCCTAACATGGAGGCAATTGCTCAAGAGGAGCATAAAGACATAATAACTTATAAGACATCACAAGAAGTTCTATTACCTGGAAATGATGAAAATGAAGATATCTCAATGAGTTATATCTCTACGGGAAAAAATTTGAACCGAAATAACGTTTTCGTTGATAACAATTTTGCATATAATATTGCAATTGAAATAATAAAACAAGATGAGGATCTTTAGCCAAAATCTATCAATGAATATAGACAGAGAAATGACTAGCCAAAATGGAAAAATAAAATTGAAGTAGAATTAACTTCACTCGAAAAATGTAAAGTTTTTGGACCAATAGTCCAAACTCCTGAAGGTGTCAAGCCAGTAGGGTATAAATGGGTTTTTGTGCGAAAATGAGAAAGATGAAGTCGTAAGATATAAAGCATGACTTGTGGCATAAGGGTTTTCGCAAAGGCCTGGCATTGAATATATGAAGACATATTCTCCTATGGTAGATTCAATTACGTTCAGGTATCTAATAAATTTGGCAGTCCATGAAAAGCTTGATATGTGGTTGATGGATATTGTCACTGCCTACTTATATGGATCACTGGAAATTTTTATGAAAATTTCTAAAAGGTTTAAAGTTCCTCAAACATTTAAAAGTTCCAGGAAAACTTGTTCAATATAGCTTCAGAAATCCTTATACGGATTGAAGCAGTTAGGGAGAATGTAGTACAATTGCCTTAGCGAGTATTTGCTAAAGAAAGGGTACAAAAATGATCTTATTTGCCTTGTGTCTTTATTAAGAGGTCTGGATCTGAATTTGTCATCATAGCTATGTATGTTGATGACTTGAATATCATTGGCACTTCTAAAGAGCTTCCAAAGGCGGTGGAGTGTTTGAATAAAGAATTTGAAATGAAAGATCTGGGTAAGACAATTTGTCTTGGTCTACAAATTGAGCATGTAACAAATGAAATTTTTGTCCATCAATCAACATACACTGAAAAGGTATTAAAGCGATTTTACATGAATAATGCACATCCATTGAGTACCCCAATGATTGTGAGATTTCTTGACAAAAATAAAGATCAATTTTGGCCTAAAAAATGATGAAGAACTCATTGGTGATAAAATTCCACATCTTAGTGCAGTTGGGGCACTGATGTATCTTGCTAACAATATCCGGCCAGATATTGCTTTTGCAGTAAGCTTATTAGAAAGATTCAACTCCTCCCAACAAGAAGCCATTAGAATGGTGCTAAGCATATATTTAGATATCATCGGGGAACTATATATAAGGGATTGTTTTATTCTAATTAATTCAAGTCAGAAATGATTGGTTATGCCGATGCTGGATATTTATCTAATCCACATAAAGCTCAATCTTAAACATGCTATTTGTTTATATATGGAGGTACAGTTATATCATGGCGTTCAACGAAACAGACAATAGTTGCCACATCTTCAAATCATGCTGAGATAGTAGCCATTTATAAAGCTAGTCGGGAATGTATTTGGTTGAGATCAATGGCTCAACATATTCAGGAAATGTATGCCTTTCTTATGAAAAAAAAAAATCCAACTACACTAGATGAAGACAATGTTGCTTGCATTGCTCAAATTGAAATAAGGATACATCAAAGGAGTAGAACAAAACATATTTCAACAAAGATCTTTTACACGCATCATATTCAATTAAATGGTGAAATTAATATTCAACAGATTTGTTCATGTGAAAATTTTGTTGACTGTTTAATAAGGCATTACTAACTTCAACATTTGAAAAGTTGAGATATAAGATTAAAATGCATCGCCTTTGAGAAATAAATTGATGTTTCCATGATGGGGAATGATGTCGCCCAAACTCACACCATAAATATAGTTAGTGAGGAGGTCGAATCAATAATAAAATCCAATGTGAGTCAGGGTCGAACCCACAAAGAGTTAGAATTGAGATTAGGTATATATTTAGTTTAATTGTATGGTGTGCCTCAAATTACACGTCCACGTTCTTGTTTGTTGATTCTATTTCTGCTTTGAGGTATTAAGTGCAATTATAAAACCAGAAGGAAATATTTTTGGTTTCTTGATCATGACTACCACCTAGGTAGTTACCTAACAGGTTGTAAACTCTAGGGAAAGTTTGATTAGTCGGGGTTGTCATATAACAATCACACACAACTACCCACTTTATACCTCTTGATAGTTTGTGTGTGTTAGATAAAGCGCTTAACGCTAGAGGGGGGGTGAATAGCGTTATAATAAAATTTAGCGTAAACTTGCGGAAATTAAAATTTGCAGGAAATAAATAAGTGCGTTAAATAAACAAAAAGGAAAGAACGCACCGATATATTCTGGTTCACCATAACACGTGGCTAGTCCAGTCCCCGAGAGACTCTCTCGAGATTTTCCACTAACTTGTTAAGCTTACGGGTGCTCAACAAACCTTTACAACTTAAGGACACAAGCCTTAAATCCTTTGCTCGGAGACACAACACTCCAAGACTTCAACCAAGGAAACACAAGTTCCTTACAACAAGAGAATTACAATTCTCTTACAAGTGTATAAAACACTAAACACTCAAACAAAATACTCCTTAATGAGTAGATATGAGTAAAAGAAGTAAGCTCTAGATCACAACAACTTTGGACAAGAATATGGCTCTCAAAATCTTTATGAAATTGAATATAAAATGATAAACAAAAGTATGCAAGCTTATAGCAATGTAATGATCAGTTGTAGTATGTTGTTGTGTTTAAAACACTGAAATGAAGCTGTATTTATAGTTGAAAAACTTGGCATTACCGTTGCCTATTTGCCAATTAAGAGTTGCTGATTTTACTCACTGACAATCGATTGTCAAACCCCAACAATCGATTGTCTGCCAGTCAGATCAAAATTCAATCCCAGATTTTACGCTTGATAATCGATTACTTACAATCCATAATCGATTACTGGTAACGTTCAAAAAATCCTTTTCAGATTTTACCACAAACAATCGATTGTCCAGAATCAACAATCGATTACTCAGCAACGTTCAAAAAATCTTTTCCGGATTTTAATCAAAACAATCGATTATACAAAATCAATAATCGATTACCCAATAACGTTCAAAAAATCTTTTCCGGATTTTAATCAAAATAATCGATTATACAGAATCAATAATCGATTACCTGACGGTATTTGAAAACTTTACGACAACGGTCAGCTTAACAATCGATTGCACAAAGTCAACAATCGATTACATATCAGTTTTTGAAAAACATTTTAGACACTGTCTCTTTGACAATCGATTGTCCAATGTAACAATCGATTATTTAATAAATTTGAAAATCACTGGAAGACACTGTCTCAACATAATCGATTACCATTAGTTCATAATCGATTATTCTGAGTTTTGAAAAACTTTGATGGACACTACCTCAGTCACAATCGATTGTCATTAGTTCACAATCGATTGTCATGCAGGTTTGAAAAACCTGATGCTCACTGTCTTACTCACAATCGATTGTCATTAGTTCACAATCGATTGTCATGCAGTCTTGGCTTAAAACAATCGATTATCATAAGTACATAATCGATTATCTTAGTCCAGATTTTTAAGGCATGTCTACAAATTATTTTGACTACTGTAAATATGCATGATTTAAAATCATTTGACATTAAATTAAATATGCATGATTTTGGAAAATAGTTTTATGAGAGAAGCCATGTTACGAGTCAAGTTGTAGGATCAAGATCACAATAAAGAATGACTCAATTAAACTATAAAACTTTGTCTTGAGCTTGAATCTCGTTGTATATCAATTGTGCGCTTGTTCTTGAACTTCGTCATATATCAATTTTCGCTTCGTTTGTCATTCATCAAAACCTATACAAAAGAACACACGTTTTAGTATATTGCATTGAGAACGTGTTTCCAACAATTTCTCCCTTTTTGATAATGGCAAACATTAAGCGGGATATGCAAGACAAGCAATTTATATTGACGATTCAAGACAAGTATATACATGCAACAAGTATGTAATTTGTTCCCCCTCAATTTGAGAATTCCCCCTCAATTTAAGCTTATAAATATTGAGAGTGCATACCCGTTATCTCCCCCCCCTTTTGCCATTAGCAAAAATAACATAATAATAAGATTCCAAACATGAAATAAAACTTGTTTATTTATTGGAAAGAAATTACAGCAACATCAACCCGAATAATAGCAACATAATCGATTATTGATACGAAATAATCGATTTTTAGACGACGGAAACCGATTGTTGTACGTCAAGCTTTATAATTCCCCTTTCCTTTGGGGCGATACCTGCAAAAATCGTTAGACATCTCCGACGCTCAAGTTAGAAATCATGTAACAAAAAAAATGCAATGCATGACTTAGATCAACGTGGAGTCAAGGATCCGAGTTCACTGCGAATTCGGAAGAAGGACTCTTTCTCTAAAGGCTTTGTAAAGATGTCTGCCAATTGGTTTTTGGTTTCAACAAATTCAATTTCGACATCGCCTTTGAGAACGTGATCTCTAATAAAATGATGTCTAATTTCAATGTGTTTCGTTCGCGAATGAAGAACGGGGTTCTTCGTCAAGCATATGGCACTAGTATTATCACATCTAAGAGGGATATGATCAAGACTTAGGCCATAGTCCAAAAGTTGTTGTTTCATCCATAGGATTTGAGTGCAACAACTCCCCCCGGCTACATATTCAGCCTCGGTTGTGGACAACGCAACACTTACTTGTTTCTTGCTAAACCAAGAAACGAGAGAGCTACCGAGCAAATGGCAAGTGCCACTAGTGCTCTTGCGGTCCAATTTGCATCCAGCAAAATCAGAATCGGAGTAGCCAGCAAGTTGGCATGAAGAGCCTTTGGGGGTACCATAGACCCACATTTGTAGTACCAACAAGATACCTTAAAATCCGTTTTACCGCAGTAAGGGGAGACTCGGACACGATTGATAACAAGCGCATAAGCACACGCTAAACATGATGTCCGGACGACTAGCAGTAAGATAAAGAAGAGAGCCAATCATACCTCGATACTTTTTGGTGTCGACTTCCTTACCTTTCTCATCTTTGTCTAGATGATCGGATGTGCTCATGGGAGTTGCCATTTCTTTTGCATTGTTCATCTCAAATCGTTTCAGCAATTCTTTGCAATATTTGGCTTGACAAATGAATGTACCTTCTTTCATTTGCTTTACTTGTAATCCCAAAAAGAATGTTAACTCACCCATCATAGACATCTCAAATTCGCTTGTCATTAAATCGTAAAATTCCTTGCATAAAACATTGTTAGTAGCACCAAATATAATATCATCTACATATATTTGAACTAACAAAATATCATTGTTTTTATGCTTAACAAAGAGAGTTGTGTCAACTTTCCCCCTAATGAAATCATTTTCCAAAAGAAACTTACTTAATCTTTCATACCAAGCTCGGGGAGCTTGTTTTAAACCATAAAGAGCCTTTTTGAGCTTGAAAACATGATCGGGAGATTTAAAGTTTTCAAGACCGGGGGGTTGTTCAACAAAAACTTCTTCTTGAATAAAACCGTTTAGAAAAGCACTTTTCACATCCATTTGATATAAATTGAAATTCATAAAAGAGGCAAATGCAAGCAATAAGAGAATAGCTTCTAATCTAGCTACGGGAGCATATGTTTCCTCATAGTCAATACCTTCTTCTTGATTATAGCCTTTTGCTACAAGCCTAGCTTTGTTTCTAGTGATTATACCATTTTTATCTAGTTTATTGCGAAAAACCCATTTCGTACCAATTATGGTATGACCTTCGGGTCTTGGCACCAAATCCCAAACGTCATTGCTTTTGAATTGGTTAAGCTCCTCTTGCATTGCCAAGGTCCAAAATTCATCCCCAATTGCTTCTGAGATGGTTTTGGGTTCAATTTGAGAAACAAAAGCAGTATGTTCTAAGGTATTTTTGAGAGAGTTTCGGGTACTTACCTTGTCTCCAACGTTGCTAATTACCTGTTCGAGAGGGTGATCTTTGATTGTCCTCCACTCGTTAGGCATATTCATTTCTTTTTCCAATTGTGGCGCTTCTTCCGTTGGTTGTTCCTCAGTTTCATCTTTATTTTCCTTGGGTGGTTCCTCTTGTATTTTGTCTTTCAAGCTATTTAAGATACCTGCAAGATCAAAACCGGAATTCTTTCTCGCCAAGCGAGCATTATTTTCGGAAAATACAACATGAGGGGATTCCTCCACAATTTGGGTTCTTTTATTAAAGACCCTATATGCTTTACTACGTGAGGAATATCCAATGAAAATACCTTCATCCAACTTAGCATCAAATTTACCCAATTGGTCTTTGCCATTGTTATGAACAAAACATTTGCAACCAAAAACTCTAAAATGGGAAATATTTGGTTTTCTACCCTTATAAAGTTCATAGGGGGTTTTCATGAGTATCGGCCGAATTACTACTCTATTTAGAACATAGCAAGCGGTACTCACGGCGTCCGCCCAAAAATGTTTGGGTATCTTATCTTCGTCGAGCATGGTTCTAGCCATCTCTTCGAGACACCTATTTTTCCTTTCCACCACCCCATTTTGTTGTGGTGTACGTGGAGCGGAAAAGGTATGCTCGATTCCGAGTTCGTCACAAAAGTCCGCAAAGAGATTGTGATCAAACTCTCCCCCATGATCACTTCTAATTGAAGTGACGGTTGTTTGTTTCTCATTTTGAACACGCTTAAGAAAATATTTAAAATTTTGAAAAGCATCACTTTTATTGGCAAGAAATAAAGTCCAAGTAAATCTCGAGTAATCATCAACAATCACAAAAGCATATCTATTTCTTCCTAGACTTTCAATGCGAGAGGGACCAAATAAATCCATATGAAGCAATTGCAATGGTCTAGAAGTTGAAACAATGTTTTAAATTTGAAAGATGCTTTTGTTTGCTTCCCCTTTTGACACGAGTCACAAATAGAGTCATTTTCAAATTTTAAATTGGGAAGACCAACAACTAAGTTTTGAGAAATCAATTTGTTCAAAAGATGCATATTGATATGTGCTACTCTACGATGCCATAGCCAAGTATCATCCTCTTTACTCATTAGACAATCAACATAATCGGGTGAGGAATTAGCAAGATCAACCATATAAATATTATCCACTCTAAAACCACGGAGGATAATTTTGAAATCACTACGTCAGAACACTAAGCATTCATCCGAATCAAATAAAGCAAGATTTCCCTTGTCACACAATTGGCTTATGCTCAAGAGATTATGCTTTAATCCTTTAACAAGTAATATATGCTTAATAGAGGATTTTTCATCCTTACCGACCGAGCCGATGCCGATGATCTTTCCTTTATTATTATCACCGAAGATAACACTTCCTCCTTCTTTGTGCTCTAATTGAAGGAATTTGGATTCATCTCCCGTCATATGCTTGGAGCATCCACTATCAAGGTACCATAGTACACTTGATCCCTTCAAGCACACCTACAAAACAAATTAATGTTCTTTAGGTACCCATGCCATCTTGGGTCCTTGGGGGTTAGGCATATTATAATGATGCGATTGAGTAATATGTCTATGACGTGTAAAGCATGCAGGAGCAATATGACCAATACGTCTACAATAATGACAAGTCACATTTGGGTTATGCATCCTTCTAGGTTCATAGTAACTAGACGGATGAAAATTTCTTACTTTATTTTGAACACTATGACTATTTCGCATTTCATGAGAATTATTTCTCCTACTATGAGCTCTAGGATGGGCAGCATTTCTAGAGTGATTGTTTCTCGGTTGAGGGCCATTGCTAGGTCTTCTAAGGGGTTCAAAATTTGGCCTAAAGTATGCATCATTTCTAGGGTGACTATTTCTAGGTGGTAAGTCATTCCTAGGTCTTCTAAAATGTTCAGCATTTTGTCTAGCATGCATATTGGCTCTAGAGTTGTTGTTTCTAGGATAAGCATTTCTATTGTTAATCCTAGGTTGAGCTTTAGGTTGTTGGGGTTTAGCTTCAACCTTTTCTTCATTCTTAAAGCCTATTCCATGCTTGGTTGATTTCAAGTTAACAAGAACATCATTCAAGTTTTTGTGCGAAGAATTAAACTTATCTAATGTGCCTTTAAGCCTACTTACTTCATTCTTAAGATGCAAACAAGAAGTGCAATTTCTAGTAGAGCTTTCGGGCTTATCGGAACTTCTTTTTCCAAAAAACTTGTTTTCCTCTTTCAGCTTCTCATTTTCTAAAACCAGTTTTTCTAAATCCTTTTCTTTTAAAGAGAGCTGTTTTTGAAAATCTATTTCTTTTAGAGAAGCATTTTCTTTTACGCCCTTAACAGTTTTTGAAGCCTTAATAAACTCAGCATATAATTCATCAAAAGCAGTTCGCATTTCTTCAAGAGTAAAGAAGTTTTTAGACGAAATTTGACATACCTCATCTTTGTTGTCTTCTTGTGCCATAAGGCAAAGATTTGCTGCTTCGTCTTCTTCTCCTTCGCTTGACTCATCTCCGGAGTCGCCTCCCCAAGAAATGTATGCACGTTGCTTTTTAAAAGGTTTCTTCTCCTTTTTGATGTTTGGGCAATTTGATTTGATGTGCCCGGTTTCATCACATTCATAGCACTTGATTTGTTCGCCTTGCTTTTTGCCCTTGCGTTCATACTCCTTGCGCATGAACTTTTGAAATCTTTTAATAACGAGTCCAAACTCGTTGTCTCCTTCCTCATCAATTTGCGGTTGGCTTGTGCTCGCCTTTAGAGCTATTCTTTGCCTTCTTTGATCATCAACAAAAGGGTTAAGAATAGTAGATTCATAGGTCTTAAGGTTACCTCTTAGTGCGTCGATGGTGACGTTTGAAACGCCAATGGATTCTTGAATTGCATCGGCCTTTGATCTCCATGCCGGTGTGAGACTTCTAAGAATTTTTCGCACGAGCTCTCTATCCGTGAATGTTTTCTTAAGAGCATGTAGGTCATTTACGATTATTGAAAATCGCTCAAACATTTCGTCCACCTTTTCACCTTCCTTCATGTGAAATAATTCATAAGAATGGGCTAGGAAATCAATTTTTGCTTCCCTTACCTGGTCCGTACCTTCGTACGTAACTTCTAGCTTGTCCCACATCTCCTTTGCCGTTGTGCAACACGATATTTTCCTGTAGTCGTCAGCATTAACAGCACAATATAATAAATTAATTGCTTTAGCATTATTTTGAACCTTTCGGATGTCATCCGCGTCATACTCATCCTCGGACTTGGGAACCCATTCGTTTTCCACCTTCTTTGTTGAAATTTGGTTTCCCTTCATTATCACCTTCCAAAGGTGAAAGCTGTTGGACTGAACGAAGATCTGCATCCTCTCCTTCCAGTACGTGTAATTTATACCGTTGAATAGAGGTGGTCGTGTGGAGCACTGTCCTTCATCAATTCCTGCAAAAGAATCACGAGTAGAAGCCATGGATGGTTCTCTCAAACTGTTAAGTTTTCAGAGAGTTGGGCTCTGATACCAATTGTTAGATAAAGCGCTTAACGCTAGAGGGGGTGGTGAATAGCGTTATAATAAAATTTAGCGTAAACTTGCGGAAATTAAAATTTGCAGGAAATAAATAAGTGCGTTAAATAAACAAAAAGGAAAGAACGCACCGATATATTCTGGATCACCACAACACGTGGCTAGTCCAGTCCCCGAGAGACTCTCTCGAGATTTTCCACTAACTTGTTAAGCTTACGGGTGCTCAACAAACCTTTACAACTTAAGGACACAAGCCTTAGCACCTTTGCTCGGGGATACAACACTCCAAGACTTCAACCAAGGAAACACAAGTTCCTTACAACAAGAGAATTACAATTCTCTTACAAGTGTATAAAACCCTAAACACTCAAACAAAATACTCCTTAATGAGTAGATATGAGTAAAAGAAGTAAGCTCTAGATCACAACAACTTTGGACAAGAATATGGCTCTCAAAAGCTTTATGAAATTGAATATAAAATGATAAACAAAAGTATGCAAGCTTATAGCAATGTAATGATCAGTTGTAGTATGTTGTTGTGTTTAAAACACTGAAATGAAGCTGTATTTATAGTTGAAAAACTTGGCATTACCGTTGCCTAATTGCCAATTAAGAGTTGCTGATTTTACTCACTGACAATCGATTGTCAAACCCCAACAATCGATTGTCTGCCAGTCAGATCAAAATTCAATCCCGGATTTTACGCTTGATAATCGATTACTTACAATCCATAATCGATTACTTGCAACGTTCAAAAAATCTTTTCCAGATTTACCACAAACAATCGATTGTCCAGAATCAACAATCGATTACTCAGCAACGTTCAAAAAATCTTTTCCGGATTTTGATCAAAACAATCGATTATACAAAATCAATAATCGATTACCCAATAACGTTCAAAAAATCTTTTTCGGATTTTAATCAAAACAATCGATTATACAGAATCAATAATCGATAACCTGACGGTATTTGAAAACTTTACGACAACGGTCAGCTTCACAATCGATTGCACAAAGTCAACAATCGATTACATATCAGTTTTTGAAAAACATTTTAGACACTGTCTCTTTGACAATCGATTGTCCAATGTAACAATCGATTATTTAATAAATTTGAAAATCACTGGAAGACACTGTCTCAACATAATCGATTAGCATTAGTTCATAATCGATTATTCTGAGTTTTGAAAAACTTTGATGGACACTGCCTCAGTCACAATCGATTGTCATGCAGGTTTGAAAAACCTGATGCTCACTGTCTTACTCACAATCGATTGTCATTAGTTCACGATCGATTGTCATGCAGTCTTGGCTTAAAATAATCGATTATCATAAGTACATAATCGATTATCTTAGTCCAGGTTTTTAAGGCATGTCTACAAATTATTTTGACTACTGTAAATATGCATGATTTAAAATCATTTGACATTAAATTAAATATGCATGATTTTGGAAAATAGTTTTATGAGAGAAGCCATGTTACGAGTCAAGTTGTAGGATCAAGATCACAATAAAGAATGACTCAATTAAACTATAAAACTTTGTCTTGAGCTTGAATCTCGTTGTATATCAATTGTGCGCTTGTTTCTTGAACTTCGTCATATATCAATTTTCGCTTCGTTTGTCATTCATCAAAACCTATACAAAAGAACACACGTTTTAGTATATTGCATTGAGAACGTGTTTCCAACAGTGTGATTTTTTCCAATTTGATTTTTTCAAGTTCAAATGGGTATTACTCAAAACAAGTGATATGTGCTCAAGTCGGGTCTTACTATCTCTAAATTTGACCCTTTTATTGGGATTATTAATTTCTTGAGTTCTCCCCAATTTCTTGTTAGCCAAGTTTTTATAGATTTAATCTCCCTCCCTCCTTCTCTCTCTCTCTCTCTCTCTCTCTCTCTCTCTCTCTCTCTCTCTCTCTCTCTCTCTCTCTCTCTCTCTCTCTCTCTTAAGAAGAGACTAAGTCAATTAAGTTGAATCATATTTGAAACCTTTAATTCTTGAATTCAATCATGAACAAGGCTAAATATCACTTACCCAATCCTAAATAACCCCTAAATCAACATTCATTAAATATTCACACTAGGGTTGGACCACAACCCTAGTTAGAAATTTAGCTATTCATGAAGAAACTAAAGAAACAATTAAGATAGAATGCATAACAGTTGATTAGGGAAAGAAAAGACAATACTTAGAAGTGATGTGATTCTTTTAGTTAAGGAAGAACCAATCGACCAGGATCAAGATCTTGAAACAAAAAACGTAGTTTGTGGGTCAAATTCAAGAAATAACGTATCTCCAGTTTTAGGACTCAGATCCGATGATTCAAAAACGAGGTGAAAGATGATGATATAAACTATAAGAAAGACTATTTACTCGTTCAAAACAAGTAAATATTCATGTTGTACCGGTCGAAGGAAAGTTATGATTCTATAATAATAATAATAAAAACAAATTTAGATCAAGAAACGTATTCTTGAATGATCAAGAACTAAAAAGTACCTAATGTCACCACTTGGAATCAATTAAGGTGATAAAGAAATACCACACGCAATTGAAAATAAAATAAATACCATCATCATCTTACTTGGAACCAACTACAAGGAAAAGAAACTAGAATCCTACTAAACAGGAAAATGCTTATTCTAAAAGGAATAAAATAAACCCTATTTTAAGAAGGGAAAAATCTTGGCTTTTCGAAATCAATCTTGAGTTTCTTGGACTTCTTGTGCTTCTTGAAAATAAGTCCATACGTTTGGACTTGGAGATCTAAAACATGATCTAGTACAATATTACTCAAATCAGTAAAGAAAACAGCTCAGGTGCTCTCCCAAAATAAAACTTCTCACCTAAAAATGACTCTATTTATACTAAACTAAAAATATCTGACAAGAATATCATTGCGGAGGTTGTGCGTCCGCACTCCTTAAACTTGGACTTTGGCTGAGAAAGACTTATGCGGACCGTACAAAAATAAGAGTGGCCGCGTTCTTGATTATGTGTGTCACGCCCCAACCTGGGGAGACGTGGCTGGTACCCAGTGTCATACTATCCCGAGTGAACTATTGTGTAACTCATTTATTTTTTTTGTATATATCATGGACCAATATGGCCACAACTCATAATGTACAACTGTAAGTGGAAAACACTGTATCACTGAATTATTATTTTTAAAATATGAATACATATGGGCCGTCAAGGCCTCTAACATACTGTAAAAAAAATGAACCTTTGTCTATAAAGCGTCTAATATTATTTGACATCAAATAGGACAGGGTATGGGTCTATCCATAAGTTTGTAGCAAAATTTTGACACGATGACTCATAGACTCGGCTGCGCTCTGAATGAGGTGGTCTCGTACCGATCCTTCGTTGAATGCCAATCTCATCTACTATGAGAGCTCGTCAAACTGATTATCTATACCAACAGGCATGAATGCAGCGTCCCCAACAAAAGGATGTCAGTACGAATAATGTACGTAGTATGTAAGGCACATAAATAAGTACATAAAAGACATGAAAGAAACATGGAACACGTGACTCAACCTGCAGGTCTGGATAAATCTATAAATTATATATTTATAGTGTCTTGCATATGTGTATAGATATCATGTCGTGCATAGGTACATGTGTTCATAACATCATCAAGCCTCTAAGAGCATCCCATCATATCATCTTGGTCAATGTCGGCAAAATTATCAATGTATAACAGCTGATCAGGTAGTAGTGTGTACATACCACTGTAACATTTTTCCATATCCCATATACATATATTATACAAGAAGTAGATAGGATCTTGTATTTTTCTTTTACTTCTGCTGTAATTTTTCCTTTTATTTTCGATGCAATGGCAGGAACCGCGGACTGGAACCTCAACGGAACGGCACCTCGACCGGCTCTACACCCTAGTATCTCCATCATCTCATTCACTTCTGAACTACACCTGGCCTGATTCCTTTATAGCCAAGGATATGAAGGCAGCTCAGATACCAAGGCTCGGTCACATTCTCCTTCCTCCTAGTTTTTGGTCTCACTAAATAATGGTCGGATCAAAATACATGTCTAGTCGTTCTTTGTCCAAAAATACTTCTTATTTTAAGTCAAAAAGGGGCAGCTGTAGACATGTGATTTTTGACCCTCCCCAAAATTTTACATATTATAGCATTTAAATACTTAGTTTAGGTCTAATATAGTTATTTCAACTGAGTTTGACTCATTAATATTATTTTATCACAAAATTAAAAAATACAAAAAATAGTTCCATATTTCTCTATTAAATTCAACAATTAGATATTTTTAGAAGGATATATTACTTCGAACCAATTTTATTTTAATATAATCTTTGAAAAATACCAAAAAGAGTTTCAACTTTAATTTTTAGTTTTATATTAAATATAATAGTTAATCAAGATCAAGTAAGAGTTTGTATATCTTTAAGGTATTTAAACTGAATTTTTTGGATTTTTCATTTATTATTTGTTTTGGGTTTTCAAATACAAAACAAGAAATATGATGACACGAGACTTGACAAACTAAACTACACAACGATACAAGACTAGAAAGCAAAGAAAAAACACCATAGCCACCTCCTATGCTGCTTCTTCACCTTATACCAAACGACCAGCAGCGTTCTTCAACCAACAACACTACCATACACACCTAAGACCCTAAAGTCGTTGCTCATCTTCACCGCACTCCCCGAAAAACAGCCACACGATCACCCCTCACTGTCTCCTCAACCAAAACGTGTTGTAATTTGACAACTAGCGTTGTCACCCTCCATCCCAGCTCGTCAGAACCAGCGTCACCTCCTCCCTAAACCTAGCCAGCGACTCACTTTCTCCATCTCTATGACGATCCAACTGCTTGTTTTGACTTTTTCACTTTGATCACTAGTTCTCGAGCATGATTCAGACCATGTGGTGTATTCTGACCTATATAAATCGTTGGTTTTGGCTTCAGATTAATCAAAATGAATTTGGAAGAACAATTCTCAGTTTAAAGCTTAAAATTTGAAAGGTTTGACAACGACTTGACTAATTTGAATATGAGCCCAGATTGAAATTTTTATGATTTGGTTAGCTTCATTAGGTTATTTATGACTTAGGAGTGTGGTCGTAATTGGTTTTGGAGGTCTGGTGTGAAATTTGGCTTGAATTGATGAAGTTAGTATTTTGGCGAATTCCGGTTGGCAGGTGAGATATTGATCCGAGAGTCGGAATAGAATTTTGAGAGTTGCAGTAGCTTTATTATATCATTTGTGATGTGTGTGAAAAATTTCAGATCATTCAGACATCGTTTGGTCGTGGTTTAGATCGAAAGTGTATTTCAGAAGTTTTTGGCAACTTAGGCTTGAAATCGATGAGTTTTGAGTAATTTGATGTTGTTTGAGGTGTTCTGATGATTAGAGAAATTTTCATTGATGTTATAGGGTATGTTAGTAGGTTTGGTTGAGGTCTTGAAGGCCTCGGGGGAGTTTTGGGAGGCTAACCGGATCAATTGCATATTTTGAGAACTTCAAAAAATTACAGGTGTGTTGCAGGCATTTTTGGCCTTCGCATTCGCGAAGGGGATCTCGCGTTCGTGGAGGGCTTGGGTTCATGAGCATCGCATTTGCGAGGTTCTATGCTGCATTCTCAAAGGGTTGAGAGAGGCTGCATCGCGTTCGCGAGGGTGGATACTCGATCGCGAAGGAGGTTCTGGAGTTGATGGTCAAATGTTCAGCGCATTCGTATGGAAGCGAACGCATTCGCGAAGTTCAAACTTTGGAATGAGTGCGTTCGTACTGGCATGTCACATTCGCGTAAGGTAAAATAATGGTTAGCATAACTTTGTGCTACACGTCCGCGAGAGATGGACCGCGTTCGTGAAGAAGGCTATTAAAGCCTGGGGAGAATGTTTTAATAGCTTTTGTCCACGATTTTTGAGATAACTTTCACCATTTTTGGGCGATTTTTGAGCTTTTTGAGGGGAATTGAAAGGGGATTCAAGAGATAACACCTGGATGTAAGATTTTTTAACTTAAGACTCGTTTTTATTGTGAAATCCACCTAGAAATTCATGGAAACTAAGCCTAAAATTGAAGAACTAGGGCTTGAGAAAATTGGACTTTTAAATTGAGATTTGACGGAACATTTGAGGTTAGGTGTAAAAATTTCTGAGTTTCGAGAAGTGAGCTCAGGGCTCAAGTTTTGGTAATTTCGGGATTTATGCTCGTTATGGATTGTTTTTGCTTGGGTTTTGTTCCCTTAGCATATTGTGATGTATTCACTCTGATTTTTGATAGATTCGAGGCGCATGGAGGTCGACTTGAGGGAAAAAAGCATCGCGAGCTAGAGATTGTGCCGGTTTGAGGTAAGTAATAATTGTAAATAATGTTCTGAAGGTTTGAAACCCCGAATTGCACATCGTAGTGCTATATTGCGGTGACTTGCATGTCGGATAGCGAGCGTGGGGTAGAGCACTATTGGAGATTGCGACTTGGTCCGTCCCGATTGATAACTTTACCGTGTATTTGATTGAAACTTATTTGTTATCATCATGACTTGGGCTGATTGCCATATTTGGGCTTCGTGCCAGCTATTTGAACCCCTTCAGGGATGATTGTTGATATTTTCCTCACTGTTTTGATTTTTACTTGAACTCAGTCATGTATTTTCAACTATTTACCAACCAAGTTTACTTTGTTTTAACACTTGAAATGATATTTCCAACAATATTTTTGGCTGAGCATCATATTTTACTATTGCCCGAGGGGCTTATGTGATTTTTGACTAAGTAAGGCCGAGGGCCGGTGTTGTGAGGATACTTTTGAATCGGGCTGCGTGCCGCAATAGTGAGAATCAGATACTAATATGAGGACAAGGGCCTAGATTTGATACCACGAGATGGCTTGATATTGCACTTTGTCGTAAGGGGCCCATCCCGGAGTCTGCAAACTCTCAATGAGCGCCGCCGATTATAAATTGATCGGGATGCACGCCGCAGTGGTATATAGATCGGGCTGCATGCCGCAGCGTTACTGGTACTGTTTTATGTGCTTTCTTTATTCAATTGTCTGCCATTATCTGTTATCTATGCTCCTTCATGCAATATTTACCTGATATTCTGTGTTATCTGATAACATAGTGCTGTGCCCGAGGGGTGGAATTTTAGTAGCGATCTCTGGGGCCACCCCTCTCTAAATATGTTGAAGGCACTCAAGTTGACGAACCTGTCTTTCCACATTTCCCTTCTTCATGGCCTTTCTAAACCTTCCACTGCAATATCACCCCATTTACCGTCATCCGAGACATCATAATCATTGTCAACATTGATTGGAGCAGCTGAGGCATGTGAGGAATATGGCTCAGAATCTTGTATACCCTCTTCCGAACCTTCAGAAGAGCTAGCATCAGAAGAGGACTCATCTACTAGGTGGAATCTATCCGGGACTTGTTGTGATTCGGCTTCCGACTATGCTTGCATGAATTTTTCCTCATAAGCTTCCCCAGATGGGAGATACTCACTAGTTTCGGAGGGTTCGAGAACTTTGTAGGTCGTAGCTTTCTTACTTATTAGTCTCTTGATGGCAAGTGGCAGGTTTGTCTTGCCTCGACCTCGGCTTCAGGAGGGTCCTGGCATTCCTTTGGATATATCGTCTCTACCCCGTGATCTAACTATTGTCTGCAACATATAACTTATAGAAATCAGTCAGAATTAAAGCTCAGACGCATGCTTGATAGTTGAAGTAAATCAGGCTCAGAAGATGTAGTGCGGAACGCACAAAAGTGAGTGTGGTTGCAGACTGCCAAGTGCGGACTGCACAAGAGTGAGGCCACACAACCAAAGGTACGGATAGCAAATTTTTATTATGGCCGCACAACCAAAAGTGCGGAACACATAATTTTGAGTAAGAAAGTTCAGATTATTGGAGTCTCTGATCCTTCATCAGTTCTCACTGCGGACCACATCTTTTTCAGTGTGGTCCGCACAACTCAAGCATATAGATGCCTAAGTTAAAGGACTGCGGACCGCTGCAGAATTTGTAGATAATTGGCAATAAACTAGGTTTCATACAATTTTCTCACAAATTTCCCAAGTTTTAAGAAATTAAACATCATTAAAGACTTATCCAGTCCCCAATTAATATTTAAGATGCTACCAATATGATACTAAGAAAGAACTACTTACTATTGATATTATTAGGCATAAAATTTACCCTAGATCAAAGAACAAAACTAAGAAAAAGAGGAAAAATCTAAAGATGAAATTAACAAACCAACAATGAAGGATGCAGGTGAGAATATACAGAGATGAAATGCTTGAGGTTTAATAATTAGTGAGGGATGCACCGTGTTTTTTAGGGCTTGAGTGTTCAGAGAGTGTAAAGTGTGAGAAGTTATGAGACTCCTTATTTATAGGTTGACCCGTAGGGCCAAAACTTACCTGAATGTGGCCGCGTAATTCTTAGTGCAGTCTACACTCCTTACCTGTTCCTAAGAAGAAATTCTGCAGTTCGCACATGTAAGCATGTGATTTTTGGCTAGTAATACTCTTACAAAAAGTCACAAAGTAGATTTTTCTAATTTATTGTGATTTTTATGAAAAATTTAGGAGTATCTGTTAAATTATTTGCATTTAGTTGCATTTTAAAATTTTGGAAAAAACCCTAAAAATATTAAATACCATGCATTACATTTCTATGTTGATATTTGTATTTTTAGGTTTAGGTTATTAATTAATTGCATTAATAGACACAAATAAATAAATAAAATACTATTGGCCATTTTTATTTTTTTAGCTTTTAGTCTCAAAGTAGTAATTTTGTTGAATTAGATTTAATATAGTTATTTATGTTTAAGTTAAAAATTATAAATTTACAAATTAGATTTTGGTCTATATTTTTTTATTTAAATTTAGTATGTTGAAAATCAAGAAAATGATTAAAAAATAATAAGGGGAAGCTTTGTTAAAACTCGAACGGCTCGGAACGAATCCTCCTCTCCCATATACGTTTTTGAACCCTATCCCCAAACCCTAGCGAACCCCCATTCTTCTCTGTCTCCCTCATTTTGAAACCTAACCCTAGCTGCCCTTATGTTCTCTACCAAAACCCCACCGGCGTCCACCATCCAAACTCCTCCAAACTTATTGAAAATCATACCACCATAACTCTGCCTTCTTCCTCATCTCATATCTTGCTTTAGTTCCTTCCAAATCACCCCTAAATTCCAGATCTAAGAAACAGCCAGACTGTTCAAATCCTTGGGTTAATTATTTCCTCATCGTTTGAGTTTAAAGGGTTCATCTATGATTGTTTTCTAAGCGTTTGGACTCTCATGAGTATTTTCTTCCAAGAAAATTCTGTCAAAATTCAATATGCCGGATTCCTTTGAGGAAAAGACCCTTGAGCTGTCAATTGGCGTGGAGTAGGGCATCGTAGGCTATCTGACGAGTTTTTCACCCATAGCGGTGAAGATTTTCTTTTCATCACTTTTTTCTCCGTCTTTCCTATTTTGAGTCAGTAATTCATGCCTCTTTAGTTTTTTAGATTACTTTTTTAGTCATTTATTTTTATCTCCTAGTCATATTTGATTAGGTTTGTTCTAGTTTATTACATTGGGTTAATTAAGGCGTGCTTAGAGTAATAATTGGCTGTCTCAGTAGTTAGTTGTCTAATGAATTTGAAGTCATTTGATATGTTTTCTTGCCTAATTGATTAATTATTTTCAAATTAAGTTTTTGAGTTTGATAGTCAGCATGTTGCTGGTTTTAGGTCAATGATTCTAGTTTGATTCTGTTTAGCATCAATTAAAATTTGGGGAGTTAAAGGGATCGTAATAGAACCATAAGGGGGTCAATTAGAAAGTGGAGAAAATAAGAATTTCAGATAAGGCATTAGGAAGCTTCTAGATTGTAGACAGCTGACCCAATTTGCTGATGAAAATTGCTGAAATTAAATAAAAATGTATAGCTGTCCATTTTTTGTTAAGAAAAAATTCTCTTTTCCCAAAATTTAGGATTGTTTGAAGAGAATGATTCCTTTATCTTTAGGAGCACATGGCATATTTTATTGGATATATATATATATATATATATATATATATATATATATATATATATATATATATATATATATATATATATATATATATATATATATATATATATATATATATATATATATATATATATATATATATATATATATATATATATATATATATATATATAGGACTCCCCTCTCTCTCAAAAACACATGGATCAGATACCTAAAACCCCTCTGAAAATCTAACTTCCTTTCCATCATCTTTCAAAGATCAATTTTACATTAGATTTCGGATTTGAATTCCCCTTTATTAAAATAATGAATCTCTTTCTCATTGAGCAATGACCTTGCATTAGATCCTCATTGGTTTTTTGAGATTAGAGTTGGATTTTGATTTTATCAAGTGTGTTGTCCTCCAGTGTCATTGGGTTGTTTAAGCTGTCTCTTAGCCATTTTTCTATCGTTTTGCTACTGCCACTCGTGCTTTCATAGATACCTTTCTTAAGCTGTTCACTATTTGTATCTATATAATTCTTTAAACCTTAAATGATAAAGGCAATGAAAGCATATTTGTGGAGGATGTACTTGTGCTATGAAATTAATGGATGATATTCATGCTGAATTTCAGTTTTCATATTCTTTTGAGTCATTCAACTCTTTTTTCTACTTCTTCCCTTTTAACTCTTACTTAAATGTGATAAATCACTGTTTCTTAAAATATTCTCAGTCGTGGCACACGTTAACCAAAACCTAATCTCTCTCGGCGCACGATAGCAAAGACTGCCATTGTGCCCGGAAATGGCTCGCCGCCAGAGAAACGTGCCCGCCGATGATGTCCATACTGTTACCCCTGACCATGGTGCTGCTAAAGTTCGAGAACCGCTGACTTTTGGGAGCTTCCTTCCCCAGAAATTTTAAGCCATTGAGGAGATTCATGAAGCTGAATGTGATGATGATACCATTCAGAGTCCGATAAGCAAACCAGATGGAAATGATAGTCAAGCTGTACGCCGACTGCAATTTTCTGAGTCCAGCAAATCGGAGTTGTCCTATCCAACTGCAGCTGAGGTTGTGCAAGGAAATCGTAGTGCTCAAATGGGTAAACCATTATCTTTTATGCCTTCCACTGACAGAGACGGTAAGAAGATAGTCAAATTATGTGAGAATGATTTGAAACCCCAGGTCGAGTACTGGAAAACCTCCTTAATAGGGTATGTTATTGGTGAGGCTCCCTACGAGAAAGCAATGGACAACTTTGTTTTGCATGTATGGAATTTTGTATCTAAACCTCAGATTCTGATTCATTCTGAGGGGTACTGCATATTCCGATTCAATTCGATTGCCGATAGAGATCAAGTTATCCAATCGGGTCCTTATTCATACAGGAACAAACCACTGGTATTGAGGCCTTGGGAGATTGATTTTTCCTTTCAAAATGACATTGTAAGTACAATTCCTATTTGGATTAGATTTCCCGGAATACCTGTGGGTTATTGGTCTACTGATGTATTGAGCAAGATGGCTAGTGCTGTGGGCAATCCTTTGTATACAGACAAATTCACAGCTCATTATGAAAAAAATTCTTATGACCGAGTGCTAGTGGAGGTTGATGCTGCCCATTCTCTCCCAGATCAGCTAGAAATTGAACTCCATTTGGGCCTAAGGTTCAACAGATTGAATATGACTGGAAGCCTCTGTTCTGTAATCATTGCCTGAAATTTGGTCATGATGCTTTGGACTGCTGGTACAATACTAAATTTGAGACTGAGAGGGAACAAAATGAAGAGGGAAAGGCAAAGAGACAGGAGCCCAGAAGGAAAAGGAATCCTAAAGCTGCTAAACAAGAATGGCTTGTTAAGAAGACTCAAGTACCTGACAATCCACAGGAGGTGATTCCAAAGAAAGCTGAATCTAGCAAGGCAAATGATGTAGTGGTGCTCAATACCAACCAGATGATGCTTCCCCACCAAGAGACTCAACCGATCCCTATCATTCAGGAGAGGAGAATAGATACTGACATTGAACAACATTACAGGAAGGTTGATGAATGCAATAAAGGGAAGGCAGCTGTTGATGTGTTAGATTCTGGTAGAAGAGGTCAACAGATTGACCCGGGGCCCTCTCATAACCACAAACCCAAGTTACTATGATTATAGTTACTTGGAATATGAGAGGGCTAAACCTAACCCATAAGCAGAAAGAGCTGAAAAACTTTCTTCCTGAAAATAAAGTAGAAGTTTATGGGATGTCTAGAAACAAGAGTAAAAGAACATAAAGCTAAGAAAATCCAAGAAAAAATTGTTAAGGGTTGGAATGTCTATTGCAACTATTCGAAGGCTGTGAATGGTAGAATTTGGCTGCTTTGGAAGCCCCATATTCAGGTACAAATCTCTCTTGTGACTGACCAGATCATCCAATGCTTCATAGTAGATTCCATCAGTCATGTCAAGACCCATGCCAGCATCATCTATGATCAGAATGATGCTAGCCATAGAGAACAGTTGTGGACAGATTTGAGGAGCATCCCTATACCCAGCCAGGACACTTGGTTATTGAGTGGTGACTTCAACAATGTGTCGAGCCCTGATGACAGAATTGGATCTCCTATCACAGAAGCTGAAGATAAAGAATTTAAGGCAGTTATTAATGACTTGCAGCTCAGTCCTCTCAGAGCTACAGGATGGCATTTCACTTGGTCTAACAAACAGGGTACTGCAACTAGAGTATATAGCAAAATGGACTGGGCACTTGGCAACTATCAATGCATACAACAGTATGGTCACTTAGAAGCTGATTTCATGAATCCCTCTGTGTCTGATCACTCTCCTATTCTCATCAAATGTGGATGCCTCAAGCTGCTACACCCTAAGCCATTTAGATTGTATACTAATATTATGGAACTTCCTCAATTCCAATGCATTTTGCAGAATGTCTGGAGGCTAGAGTACAATGGAACACCTCTGCAGCAGGTTTGGAGAAAGCTAAAGTGTTTAAAATAGCAACTTAAAGAAATAAATGCCTATATGGCCACATAAAAGCAAAAACTTGTACAGGCCAGAGAGTCTCTGGACATCATACAAAATCAGATGCAGACTTGTCTTTTATCACGGGTGCTATTTGATGAAGAGAAAGCAGTCTTGGAAGACATTGAGAAGTGGAGTGTTGTGGAGGAACAAGTTATGAGACAGAAATCCAAAGCATGTTGGATTGCATGTGGTGATGCCAATACTAAGTATTTTCATGCCCGGTGGAAGATCAAAACCTCCCAAAGCAACTACTTCCATATGCACTGACACGGGACTAAAGCTAACAGAACCAGAAGATGTAGAGCAAGAGTTTATAAATGTATTCCAGTCATTGATGGGAGATTGTGAAAAGGAGTTGCCTCTTGCTAACACTGCTATAATTAGAGAAGGTAAACGCTTATCAAGGATGCAACAAACAATGTTGATCCAGGAGGTTACTATGGAGGAATTCATTGAAACTATTAAGGAGATGCCAAAGGATAAAGCACCTGGAGTGGATGGGTTTCCTGTGGAAATTTTTTACCAGGAACTGGGATATAGTTAAGGAGGATATCTTTGCTGCTGTCAAGGATTTCTTCAGCACTTGCAGATTGCCTCCTATGCTTAACACTACTGGTATAGCTCTTATTCCAAAAGATAAAACCCCAGCAACTGTGAAAGATTACAGACCTATAGCCTGCTGCACTACCTTGTATAAGATCATCTCCAAAGTCATCACTAGGAGGATGAAAGTTGTG
Source organism: Nicotiana benthamiana (assembly GCA_034376525.1). NCBI lineage: Eukaryota > Viridiplantae > Streptophyta > Magnoliopsida > Solanales > Solanaceae > Nicotiana > Nicotiana benthamiana. The sequence goes on from CM067337.1 coordinate 154,002,549, forward strand.
ATAGGTGAACTGGTAGGACAAGCTCAATCTGCTTTCATCGAAGGTAGAAGCATACTGGATAACATCATCCTCAGTCATGAAATCTTCAAAGGCTATTCTAGTAAAGCCATATCTCCTATATGTGTCTTGAAGGTGGACCTGAGGAAGGCCTATGACACATTGGACTGGAGGTTCCTAAAGCAAACATTAGTTGATCTGGGCTTTCCTGCTATCTTTGTCCAATAGATAATGGAGTGTGTCACAACTGTCTCTTATTCCCTCATGCTAAATGGTGATCTCACAAAGCCAAAAGGGGTATTAGACAACGTGACCCTATGTCACCCTATTTATTTGTGCTGGCCATGGAATATCTCAATAGGGTACTAGGACAATTGCACAGGAATGGAGAGTTTAATTTCCATCCAATATGCAGGAAACTAAACTGTACTCATGTCTTTTTTGCTGATGACCTGCTAATGTTTTGTAGAGCTGATCTTGTTTCTGTTCAAATCTTAAAGGAAGCTTTCCTCAAGTTCTCCAAAGCCTCATGTCTGCAAGCTAATCTGTCAAAAAGTCCATTATATATAGCTGGAGTTAAACAAGATACCAAGGAAGTGATTCTAGAGGCATTAGGATTTACTGAAGGCAAATTTCCCTTCAAGTATCTAGGGATTCCTCTTGACTCCAAAAAACTGTCTGTTAGCCATTACTTACCTGTAATTGAGAAGATTACAGCTAAAGTAACATGCTGGTCTGCCAAACTACTTTCCTATGCTGGACGATGTCAACTGATAAAATCTGTCATATTTGGCATTCAAACCTACTGGGCTCAAGTTTTCATCCTGCCTAAGAAAGTATTGAAAACCATTAAGAATATTTACAGAACCTTTCTTTGGACTGGGAGTGTAAAGCTATCCAGAAAGGCCCTAGTGGCTTGGGACAGTGTATGTAGACCTATCTCTGCTGGTGGACTAAATATTATATACATGACATTATGGAATAAGGCAGCAATTAGCAAGCACTTCCGGAATCTGGCTAAGAAGAAGGATTGCTTGTGGATTAGATGGGTGCACAGCTACTATATCAAGCAAATGGACATTGAAACAATGTCCATACCTAAGGCAGCATCTTGGGTTGTAAGGAAGATATTGGACAGAAGGGATGACATTATGGGGATTCAACGGATACAAGGCAGCCTGATCAGTAGACTGCAAGGCTTCTGCAAGCTAGAACAGTTCCATGTTCAGAAGTTATATCTGCCATTGGTCCCAACTTACAGTAAGGTTGCTTGGAAGAATCTGATATTGCTCGCGCATGCTCAACCTAGACACATGTTTACTGTCTGGCTAGCTGCTCAACAGAGGCTACCTACAGTAGACAGACCACAGAAAATTGGTTTTCTAGTTCCTGGCAATTGTGTGTTCTGTGATCAAAGTACTGAAACCTTTAACCACATGTTCTTTGACTGCCCAGTTACAAAGGGCCTGTGGAATAGACTATGCACCTGGTTGGGACATCACAGGACAGTGGGTGATTGGGAAGCAGAATTGCAGTGGGTGTGTAGCAAGGCAAAGAGTAGAGTAGTACTTAATAGTATAACAGCTTGTGTCTTCATCAACACAGTTGCAATTATCTAGCGAGAAAGGAATAACATTAGATTTAATATGAAAAAATATGAAGAATTTCAACTGTGCAGAGAAATGGCCCTATCCATCCATATCCGAGGCAGGAATTGCAGGCGTTGGCAAGTTGGCTTGGACAAAATTAACAAGTTTCCTTAGTTTCTTGGTTATTTTAGTTTACTAGTTATTCCTATACTATGATGCACCTAGAGCAAGTTGGAATTTAGTATAGAAGATTGATGTAAATGAGTAGGAGTAGTCCAAACTCTTACTAAAGCTTTAACTTGTAAATATTTTTGATATTAATGGATAGAATGTTTACCCAAAAAAATGTAATAAATCTGTCATTTCAGTTAATGATTAGTTCGTTATTCATTATCAAATCCTTAGTAGCTCATCTTTCATATATTGAATCTGCTTGAGTGTTTAGTTTATTGAAGGCAAATGTAGGGTGTAAATGACTCAATTTGTGTATGTTTTCTTTGAATTGGGTATTGACTGATATGTTGGCCATGATTTAGTTACTAAATTTGAGAGATCAGTTCTGATTTATCTCATTAGTATTTATGAATCGTTGGTGTGAGTAAATTGATTGTAATACTGGACGTTTTAATTCACAATTTGTTCCAATTTGAGTAGTTGTTAAGTACTTGTCTTGATTAATAATTCTTGTTCCAGTCTTTTTTTCGTAATGAGTAAGGAAGAATCAACAGTTTAGATAATGCCATATTCATTTCTGGCTGTAGGTAAAACTTTTTTTTAATGAAAACCCTTTTTTTAACTATAAATTGCCCCATTAGATCCTTTGTAAGAATTTTTTTAAAAATGTTTAGCTTAAGTTCATTTGCAGTAATTATTAGGCAAAAAGGAAAGGAGCAAATTGAAACCTTGGAAAAATGGGTAGGCTAGTTAATGAACAATTGTGGGCTGGAGTATGCCCATCATAATTTGGGCTTTTAGTTCAATGTTGATTTTTTTAATCTCAATATTAGGAAAGAACAAATCATGAATATTCATCGAAAATGCTTTAGGCACAAGTTAATCTATCATCATGATTGTCTACACGTACGCATGACAAATACAATCCTAAAAATAAATTAGGGTATGTGTTGCGCAACTTTAACCAAAATTTCTTAATAATAATAAAATATGATTAATTGTAGACAAGTACGCGTTACATGATTTTTGACATACCAAATAAAATGAGTACATGTATGCATAACTCATTTTAAAATAACTCCGTAATTACGAATAAATCAAGCAATTAAAAGAGGTTAAGGGGTGGATGCACATAGGTTTAAGAATAAGTAATCAGACAATTTAATAGGCCATGTATATGATTAAATCTACCATACTATAACCACGGAAGTCGGAAATGTCTAACACCTTCTCTTATGTTATATAATTGCTTACCCGAATTTCTATATTTCGGACTGTAAACTAGAGTCAAACTTCCTTGATTCGGAATTTTAAGTTGGTGACATGGAAAACCATAAATTATCCCAAGTAGTGACTCTGAATCTGAATAAATAATCTCGTTTTGATTATTGTCACTTTAATTGGAAAACTCACATATCCCTTTCGGGTAAAAAAAGGATGTGTGATAGCTCTGGCGACTCTGCTAGGGACCGAACCCAAAATCTCTGGTTCAGGATTCAAAAATTGAGATTTTTAATATGATTATTACTTGGATTTAATTATTATTGATATTACTGTATTTTGTGAATCTAATGTACTAATTGCCTCTATTTACTGCTTTGATATTATTTGAATTGTATTAAAATATCTTCTTACGTCTCCCTTATGTGTCTTCTAAAATATGGTATACACGTGCGCGTGAACCACTTTTTTTGTTAGAAGTCATACCAAACAGAACGAGGCTTGGGTCAGCAACAAGCCCGGATACACTTTTGTGCTCCTGGTATGTTGCCCCTACCTCGGCTCGAGTTATCCGCTCAGGTAAACCAGGTCTAGCACACAACCCTAGGTTTAGACCTAGAATAACATATCCTCTACCGGATCCCTAGTAGTAATATTTGTTTGCATCACGTACATTTGACTTTGAGACTCAATACAGGGGTTGGGTCCGACTAAGACAAGTGTACCCAAAATTAAAATACAATCCTGATGCATATTACGTGCTATGTGTACATTATTTATTTCGGTTTGCATGTTAACTTGCTAGGAAAAGAAAATCAAGAGAAAAACCAAGAGTTATGTAGGAATGAAATAAAACCCCGTTCTAAAAATTCCGATATTTGAAAATGTCCCAAAACTCTGCCAAAATTTTGGAAAGAAGAGAACAAAAAGAAGAATCATTTCAAAACGAGTCAATAACATTTTTCTTCTGATTATGTCAAAATTGACCAAACTACGGAGGTCTGATTCTCATCGGATGTGAGATACATAGAAAACCTACATAGGGTTTGGCCTCATTTTTGCAAAAAATAACCAAATCAAATAAAGTGTAGTCTAGTGCTTAGAGGATAAGCCAACCCAGCTTTGGTTATGTCTTAGGTCGTTCTTGTGGGGATAGCCTTAGAGCATCTTTCCATTGTCGAGGGGTTATTTTCATGAAGAACGGATAAGTCTGTCAGTAAGGTGTCATTTTACTGTAAAGCACCTTCCCCCGGCCTCAAAATTTATTTGGAATTGTTTACAAAAATAGCCACTTTTGTTAAACTAGCATAAGGGGGCCATTCTCCCTTGATTTTTTTCCTTTACAAGTTAAAAATTTGTTTTGCAAAAAGAGTCCACTAGGGTCAACCCTGACCTTAACCATCCACAGGTAGAAATAAACATAGTCCAGAAACCGTCACTATTGGTCATAGAATAGGCTTAGCTGCAGCTTCGCATGTGGTGTTATAATTTAGATAGGGATGGTCAGGATTGGGTAAAAGAGCATTTGGGTGCCCTTACAAACACTATGGAAATAAAACTGGGGGAGGATCTAATCAAGGCTTTGGTAACTTTTTTGGATCATATTCGTAACATTTTCTGTTTCTCGTATTTTGAGCTCACCCCTACTCTAGAAGAAATAGCCGGATATATTAGCTTTGGCCAAAATTTGAGAAAATAACAACTTATATCCTAAGGGCTCCCTCTGTGCACAAATTCTTTGATCTCCTGAATAAAAGCAAGGAAATGAAGAAGGTCCATGTAAACAAAGGATGTTGTTCCTTTTACTTCTTGTTTTCTAGGTTTGGGCACTCAGTTGGGTTTGAAACACACAAAAATGGACTACACAACAAACAAGATAAGAGCATTCGGCAAATTCATCGTTGGTTCCCGTTTATAGCGGCGTTTTTGGGAATTATAGTCTTTCCAAATGCAGAAGGGACAATAGATATCTGCATGGCCAAAATTGCACAAATCCTCACTACTAAAAAGGATCATACACTTGCTCTGTTAGTGCTAGGGGACATTTATCGAGCATTAACGTTGTGTAAGTCCAGTGCTCAATTCTTTGAAGGTTGTAACATTCTTCTGCAAATGGGGCTGATCCAATGTCATTGCCATCACCCCAAATTCATGAGTTACGGCTCAATCAAGGACAACTTCATCAAGAGTCATGAGGAAAGGGTGAAAGACTATAATTCTCCTGACGGGTTTGAAGTAAAGGTGACAGACGGGTATATCGATCCGGTCCGGATCATGATTTTTTCGACCCGTCCGGGTTTCGGTCTGGACCGGGCCGGGTTGAGCAGAACCGGGTTTTAAACGGGCCGGGTTTGGTCGGGTTAATATTGAACCATACGGGTTATGGGTTGAAGAGAGCCGGGCCGGGCCGGGTTTAGTATATTTTCATTTCTTTTTAAAATTAAGTATAACTATTAAGTTATAATTATATTAATACTTTGTAATAATTGAATGAATACAAGTAAGATGGGAAAAAATTGCACTTATTGCAAGTGCTACTTTATTTCTCAATTTCAAATTAATAAGTAGAAAATGAAATGTTTACATTTTTCTAACAAGTAAACTAGTGAAGTAGTAATTTCAAATGTTTTGCATCGCCTTAGCAAGTTCATAATAATCATTATGAACCGATTGACCTTCTTCTGGGGAGTTAAATTCTGATGGGTTTCCATGGATTAATATATCTCCAAGTTCTTCATCTTCTGGGCTATCAACATCTTCCTTTTCTTGATTTCTTCGTTCCGATCTAATCCAATCTCTGAAACATACTAAAACTTCCAAAGCATTGCTTCCCAATGAGTGGCGGGTGTCTCCAAGTTGTTGTCTTGTTTGGCTAAATGCACTCTCCGATGCAACAGTAGAAATTGTCACATTCAGCACGTCTCGAGCCATAGCGAAAAGAACAGGAAATTGCTTTGCATTTTCATGCGACCATCCCAACGGTGAAAAGTCCTTTGTGCGGGGCTCCATTTGCTTCTGCAAGTAGAATTGAAGCTCATCAATATTCCTGCTACTGGTTTGAGTGTTAGAAAATGTAGAAAAACTATTAAAACTATCAAGGCCTTCATCATCCACATTAGAAGAACTGCTACATTGCATAGCGGGATTAACATTGCCAGAAGCACGAGAAGTATTATCACATTCATTTGCATAATAATTATATAGTTGTTGTAAATATTCATTTAGTTTGTTCATAGAATCATATAAATTTGGGGTTTCAGATTCTCCAATCTCCATATAAGTATATAAAGCATTCATTAATTGGTGATAATCAGACATTTTAATAGAAGGATTTAAAACTGCATCAATAAAGTAAATTGGAGGAATTGAAAAGAAATATTTTTTGTATTTCGCCTGCATTTTTCAACAACAATCCATATATTTTTCTTTCTTCTTAAATCCATATAGTAGCAAAGAAATTTCAGCTATATGTACTGAAGCCATAGTAACAGTTGGGTAATATGCGCCAGAAAACACAACAGTAGCAGTATAAAATTTATGTAAGAATTTAACAACATCATTAATGACATCCCAAGTATCACTTGTTAACATACGCCTAGGATCAGTACAATGTGCATTAGCAACTTCAATTATAGGAAATCTATATTTGTAGCAACATATTAAAAATTTATATGTATAATTCTATCTAGTAACAACTTCGTCTGGCATGAATCTAGGTGTAAGGTTATACTGGATACACTTAGTCTTAAATTCTTTTATTCTAGATTGTCTATTATTTCCCTGAATAACACCAACTGCTCTTCTAACATGAGTAATCTCAACTGAAAATAAATCAAGGCCACTTTATACAATTAAATTATAAATATGACATGCACACCTAACATGAACAATATCATCAAGAGGTGGTTGCAAATGCAATTTTAAAATTGAAACTGCAGCATTATTGTTTGAAGCATTATCAAAAGACATACACAAAACTTTTTGGTTTAGATTATAAAATTCAACAACGTCAACAATTGTACTACTTATAAACGTAGCAGTATGACTCTGATCTTCATCATATTTAAAAGCGATAATAAGTTTTTGCATACAAGTATTATCATCTATCCATTGGCATGTAATTGTCAAATAATCATTTCCATTAACAGCATGACCAATATCAGAAGTTAGACATACCCTAGAAGGATGGTGACTAAACAAATAACGTATGTATGTTCGATATTGTCCATGAAGTCTAAAGATATCTGCTCTACAAGTACTTCTAGGGATACCTTTAAATAAAGGATTGTAAATCCTTTGAATATACATAATAAGATACGATGAAGAAGCAAAAGAAAAAGGTAAACAACCCAAAGTAATAATTTTTTCTAGTTCCTCCCGATCCCTCATTTTATCATATTTTAATAAACCTCCAGTAGTAGGGTTAATAGTTGTTTGACTTCCATCCCCATTATTTCCCCATTCTATGGGATGGATAGCCGTCATATGTCTAGTAAGTGTCCCAGTCCCCGCTAAATTACCTCCGGTCAAATGTTTAAAAATTTCATTACAAAGTTTGAACTGAACTCTATTAGTACCTTCTATTATTTCAAAAAATTTCCATACCGGACTTCTTCTTTTACAAGTAGAAGTTGGAGCCACTGGTGGTCTTCTAACCCTTGTAGCACTAGCAACTCCAACTCCAATATTACCAACATTTCCACTACTAGGTGTAGGTGGTATCTCATCTTCTATTCCAATTTCATTATCTTCTATTCCAAAATCTTCTTGTAATTGTTCATAATCAATCTCTACATCTTGCAAATTAGGCGATGATTCAGAAACATGTGTTATTGGGTCATTACTATTACTACGAGAAGCTACATGACTACCTCTTTTTTTATTTCCACTCCTACCAGTAACTTTTCTACACGCTCTTTTAGCAGCATTAAACATATTGTAAAAACTAAAATATAAGCTAAAATCAAATATGCAATTAAAATATTAAATAAGAGAAAGAGTTGGAGGGAGTGCACCGAATTCGACAATAAATTGAGCACTTGATTACGCAAATCCGGTGTTACCACGAACAAACATCAAGCAAGTATTTCAATTTTGAACTTCAAGCTTCAAATTCCGAATGACAAATTGCAATAAATTAAATTAGGGAAAAGAGTGACAAATAAAATATGAAATCTTGCAAATTGAAGGGAAGAGATAGATTGATAATTTGAGAATTGAGATTGAGATAAGAATTTTGAGTGAAGAAATGAAGAAGAGATGAGGGTTATTTATAGATTTTAAGAAGGGTTAATATTGTAATTTAATAAATACAAAAAAATAATGAAAAATGGCCATTTTTGCAAAATTGTCCGTTGGCCAACGGATCAGTACCGTTGCCAACGGTAATGCAGGCCCCACATATTCAAAAATCAACAAAAAATTAAAAAAAATGTTACCGTTGAATCGGGCCGGTCCGGTCCGGTCCGTACCGGTTCACGGTACTGTTGACTATACCGGGCCGGTCCGGTCCGGTTCCGAAACAAAAAATTCTTAACGGACCAACCCCCACCCCCTTTGAACCCAGCCCAGCCCGGCTCCTACCAACCGGTCCTGTCGGGTCCCGGGTCAACCCGGCCCGATTGACAGCTTTAGTTTGAAGCCTGGGTCTCCTACGTACGAACTCTAAAAGCAAGTCAGATTGAATGGACTCTAAGATGGTTTCCGGTAACGAAATCTAAGGCTGTTTGGTGTCCAGGTTCCAAATCGGGACCGGACCGGGACCGCGTGCCTGGCGGTTCTACCGGTTCTGCTGGGCCGGTCCCGGTGGTTCCGGTTCTACCGGTGCTAAATACCCGTGACGGGCCGCTCCCTTCTCCTGAACCATTAGGACCGGGACTGCCAGACCCGGGACCGGCTGGCGGGCCTGGACCGGTTCTGGCGGGTCCAACAGCTATGTTTTAAAAAAAAATTAAAAAATTCAGTAACGGCTCTTTGCAAAATGTAGCCGTTTGGAAGTTTGAAAAATAGCCATTTAGCCCCCAAACTTTATATAATTACACTTTTTCCCATTTCTCAACTATAAATACCCCCTCATTCTTTCATTTTTATTCACCAATTCATCAATATCTCTCCATCACTCTCAAGCGCTCTTTCAATCTTTCTAGTACAAGTGCTTAATTTATTGTTGAAAAATCGTGAAAAATTGTGAAGTTGTTGAATTGAAGTTTTCAAGTGTTCAAGTTCAACGATTTTCAATTTTCAAGAAGTTGTTCGGCAATCCGGTAAACTCGTTTCAACTCTTACGTGCTAATAGTATATTTTTGTGTTTTTAGTTTGCATAATTCTAATTAGTATGCCATTTTCTTTGAAAAAAAAGTTCGGTAAAGGAAAAGATAAAACCGGTGAAAGTAGTGGCCATAATACTACCCTTCCCCCGGCTCCCCGACCTAAAAAAGATAAGCAAGTTGAAAGTAGTAGCCAACCTAGACGTCTTAATCCGCCTCCCGAAATCCTTGATAGTGATCACCCTTGTTTTCAATTTACGATAGTGAATTTCTACATGATGTTGCAGTAGGTGATAGATTAGATGATGATATTATGAATGCTCTTTATCCTAATGAACCTATCTTAGAGGAAAATGAGGATGATGATGATGAAACCCAAGCACCAGACTAGTCCTGCTCATAACTTAGGTAATGAACCGGCACACCCACCTGTACAAACTCCCACTTTTAGTAGACAACCTCCTAAACGTCAAGAAACATCATTAGTTTGGCATTTTTTTACTCAAGTAAGAGAACAAAATAAGGCTAAGTGTAAAACTTGTGGGAAATTACTTGTTCATAGGTATACTGGAGACCGTAGCGGCACAGGTAGTTTGACTAAGCATATAAAATTACACCCTAGAGATAAGGCTAGATTTTTGCAAATGAAAGCGCAACAAGAGGGGGGGACAAATGTAGATTCTCAAGTTAACCCAAGTACTGGTTCAAATCTAGTTCAACCAAGAATAAACACTGTCACCGGAGGTATTTTATATTACGATCCAAATAAGGATCGTGAAGAACTAGCGAAAATGATTACTGTTATGTGCTTGCCTTATACTTTTGCTTCTAATCCTAATTGGATTCATTATATTAGAAGAGTCTTTAATCCTACTTATAAAGGTTGGCCTCGCGCAACAGTTAAGGCCGATATTTATTAATTCAAGCATGGATATGAACAATATTCGAGCTATTTATTTACTCATATACCTAATCGTGTTTCTATTACAACTGCTATTGGTAGAAGTAATAATGATTGTGATTATCTAACTGTAACAAGCCATTGGATAGATGAAGACTGGACAATGCAAAAATACATAATTGCATATAGAATAATTAATTCACGGCACACTGGTACATAATATACATAATATACAATATATACTAATTACTACAATACAATATTATACATAACATACAATATATATACTAATACTAATTTACTACAACACATTATATACATAACATATATCCATATATACATAACATACAATATATACTAATTACTACAACACAATATATACATAATATACAATATATACTAATTACTACAACACAATATATACTAATCTAATAACTTAGCACCATATAGAATATATTCTACACTATACTAATGACAACTATACAAGATATTGACTTTAAAAATAATAAAAAAAACCGTCAGGCCCATTAGGTCCGCCAGACCCGGCCCACCAGACCCAGGACCGCATGGTGCTTAGACCCGTCACGGGCTGGTCCCAACCTGGAGGACCGCCAGGCCCGGGACCGCCAGACCCTCCAGACCCGTCAGGCCCGGCACGCGAGAGCCGGGACCATGAGACCCGGCCCGTCAGGCACAAATAGGCCCAGAACCGGGCCACTTTACAGCCTTAACGAAATCATATACATGATGGATATAAAAGGATACCTGATGTTGATGGGTTTAGGAAGTATTCAATATATTCACCACAAAGAGTCTTAAGATAGTTGGGAAGATATCAAGTGGTGCCCGAAGATGAAGATTTGAGTACCCAAGTCATTGAGCTACACCTAGAAGCTACATTACCCAAGGCTTTAGTCCAACAAGATTAGAATAGTTGCCGATATCTGAAAAATGAAACCCAGGTACCAGATCTTGCGATAGGAGAAGTGGATCCAGATTATGCCGCGTGGTTTGAGAGAAGGTCTTGTGCAAATAACAAGCCAAAGCCAGAGCCCTAGCCCAAAAGGTCTGCCAAGAGACCTCACGTTCAGGATTTTGATGATAAAGTCCGGGAAAGGTTGGCCTAGGGATAAAGGAGAAAAAGTATCAAGCCACCATTCATACTTGAAAGAAAGAATGAGAAATATCGTATTTGATAATGATCTACAGGTGCAAGAAGATGAGGGTGAAAGGAGAAGGTTGGCCCAAGAAAATGAAGCCCTTCGAGCTCAAATTTACAGAATGAAGATAGCCGGTGAAAACCCAGACAGAAGCAGAAAAGATGAAAAACGCATATGTAGTCTTAGATAAAAGTGTGTGATTATCGGGCTGACTGAGAAAAAGCCAAAGAGCAATTGGCAAAAGCCCGTGCAAAGTTGGCAAAGAATGCAGAAGAGCGCTCGAGGTTTGTTCAATAGTTGAGGGAAAAATATAATAGAGAAGTCATATTTTTAATAGAAGAAGCTGACTACTCTTGAGAATGAAATGTCCTGGCAAACAAAGAATTTTAAAGAAGAAAGAGAGCATTGTTATTTACTAATTTTCCGACTAGAAGAAAGCATAAAATAGCTACAGAACCAAAACAACATGGATACACAAGTGTTGGAGGCTCGGGCACAACAAATTGGTCGTCTGATTTTGGAGAAAGGTGTCATCAGAGCAAGGATTAAAGAAATAGCCGACTATGTCATGATGAAATGTCATGAATGTGAAGATATGAATAGTTCTATGTTCTTTGCTTCTGTGTTGACATTCGTTTACTAGGTGCTGGCTGACTTTGACCGTCTTTAATAGTATATTGCACGAAGGCCCTTGCAGATACTAGATAATGTTCTGCAGGCTCCCAAGGTACCGGTGGAGGCTCTTATGTATTCCTGGCTTTCTTTTGGTTTTAAGTTTGTATTTCGTTTTTTGAGACTGTTAGTTTTTAAAGTTATGTTTTGTTTTTCCTGTTCAGAGTTTGTACGTTAGAGTGCTTGTAATAGAAAATCCAAAAAACATATTTTTTTATGAAATACTGAAAATCCTATCTTTTATTTCATATTTATCCTCCGAACTACGTATTGATCTGATTTATGCGGAGTCATGATACTTAGGCAATTCCCATAGGATTCGATCATAACCATAAAATGAAAAGACAGGAAAGAGATCGAGTGAAAAAGAGTGGAAAAACAAGAAGAACAAATGAGAGCGCAAAAATAAAAAAGGGGAGTAGGAACCAAGTGAGAAAATCAATAGTGACTAAAGGAAGGAAGGAGTGAAAGAAAAGAAAAGTACAAAATAAAAAGAGTTAGTTAAAGTCGGGATAAAGCAGGCAATCGTTCAAACACATGATAGAAGCATTTAATTATTTAGGTACATTGCATCCCAAACATACGATTGCCTATCTGTTAAACTCTTAAACACTAACAAGTTTGTTGTTGTTATTGAGTACAAGAAGGTGGTTAGTTTTTTTTGCATTCGGGCAAGTCACCCAAATAACACCATGTTTAAACACAAGGCGATCATGGCTAGCAAAGAATTAGATGCAAGTGTTGTTGACCCACCGAGAGAGATGGTGGAATCTGAGTCTAGTTTGAAAGAGGAGGTACGTAAGTTGAAGCACCAAATGGCCGAAATATATCAAGCATGGATCAAGGGGTATCCTCTACCGTCATTCCTTGCGAACTATGCAGAAAACCCTGCTTTCATCCCACCACTATCACAATCCCAAGAACAATTGTTGCTATTTCCCCTCAGCATGAACCAGAATTCTCCCCTTACCGCCACTATCCCGGCACTTAAACCCAAACTATCCAGGCTCCACCAGATAAAGCAATCGCATACTCTACTCCGTCATCTACTCATGTCTTTGTAGCCCCTCCAAGAGCTATCCTCCATCGATCTTCTAGTGAACTGGCATTCCAATCCCAAGATAACCAACACTATGCTCCAGAGCCCACTTTCAAAGTCCTGGATCATTACCCCTACACTCCTCACTTTGAACTTCCAATCGAAACTGAGAAACCACCTAATAACGTGGAGCAAGAGGAGATATTTAGGAAAGTAAGGAGTTTGGATAAATCATTGAGGAATATGCAAGGGTTAGGAGGCCAAGTGAGTGTGGTTTATAAGAATTTGTGCTTGTTTCCCAATGTCCATCTACCTGGTAGGTTCAAGATGCCCAAGTTTGACTTGTCTGACGGGCATGGAGACCACGTGGCCCACATAAGAGGATCTTGCAGCAAGATGAGGGGTGATGGTGGGAAAGATAAATTGTTGATGGCATATTTAGTCCAAGTTTGAGTGGTGTCGCATTGGAATGGTACACCTGCCAAGAGAATTGCAGGTGGTACACTTAGGACGACTTGTATCGGGCTTTCTCTCGGCATTTCCAGTACAACATAGAAATTGTCCCAGATCGTCTATCCTTGACTAAGATAGAGTAAAATCCCAGTGAAAGATTCATGGAGTATGGTTTCCGGTGGAGAGAACAGGAGGCATGTATCAACCCTCCAATGGAAAAAGACAAAATGGTGGAGTACTTTCTTCATGCCTTGGAGCCTACTAACTTTGGTCATCTGATCTCGGCCATAGGTATTTCAATTAAGTGGTAAATATGGGAGGAATGGTGGAAGAAGGACTCAAATAAAGAAAGATCATGAGTTACTCCGCCATAAAAGCAACCACACAAGCAATCTAGAATGGAACCAAGGGCGTGTTAGGGAAAATAAAGAAGATGTTGCAATGGTGGTCTCAGGATTTCTATGAAAGGGAAAGGCAATAGCGGAAACAAACTTTCACCTTGCTTGGAGATTTCTATGCCAGTCTATTCCAAAGGTTGAGGCAGTTGGACGTTTTAAGGATTAAGTCAAAGTTACCAAATCCCCCTCCAAAAAACCTAGATTGTTCCCTCAGATCCACATATTGTTCTGATGCTCTGGGGCACAACATATAAAAGTGTTTGTATTTGAAGATAGCAATCCAAGAGCTTATCGACACAAAACAAATTCTGGTCCAAAGCCCAGAAGCGCCAAACATCAACCAAAATCCTCTACTAGCCCATGCCGAATCATATATGATTGAGATAGTGTATAAGGATGGGGAGAACGAGAAGCCTTCGAAGTCTATCACGATGATCTGTGCCGTTGAAAGTAATTCAGAAAAACTCCAGTTTATACAAATTCAACACCCTTTACACTTGAAGGGCTGACAAACAAGCTAAGCATGCCAAATGTTAAGCCGTATGTATTAGTCATGAAAGGATTCCCAAATGATGTTGAAGCAAAGCAAGGAAAACCGAAAGGTGGTCATTCCAGGGGTAGCAAGTAAGCCTGTCATAATAGTGGAACGGAATTGCATTATCCCTTTGTTAATAGACCTATGACCCAGCCGCTGATAAATAACACCAATGTTGTTCAGTGGAATTACAAGAAAGTAAACTTATAAAGGGAAAGAAGTGGAAGAGGAAGTTAATGAAACCCTATGGTTGACTCATTCGGGGAGATGCTTCACCCTAGAGGAATTAAGAAAAGCTAAGCCATTCAAAGATAACCCAATCCTGGTAAAGAAGCCAGTTACCGAAAAGGAGGCGGAAGAATTCTTGAGAAAAATGAAGGTGCAGGACTACTTCATCATGGAACAGCTAAGTAAGACGCCCGCTCAGATTTCTCTTCTATCATTGTTGATATATTCAGACGAACACCGTCGGGCCCTCATGAAGATTTTGAATGGGGCTTATGTCCTTGATAAGATCACGGTAAACCATTTGGAGAAGATTGCTAAGAAGATATTTGAGGCAAACTAGATCACTTTCTCGGATGACGAGCTTCCCTTGGAGGGTATAGAACATAATCGAGCTCCTTATCTCATAGTGAAATGCGAGGATTTTGTGGTCTTAGAGGTACTAGTTGATAATGGTTCTAATTCAAATATTTTCCCTCTCTCCTCTCTGCAAAAGTTGAAAATTGACACTAAAGGATCCACAGGAACAATATATATGTTCAAGGTTTTGACACAAGGGGAAAAGATTTTGTTGGTGATAT
This sequence comes from Nicotiana benthamiana, assembly GCA_034376525.1. NCBI lineage: Eukaryota > Viridiplantae > Streptophyta > Magnoliopsida > Solanales > Solanaceae > Nicotiana > Nicotiana benthamiana. The sequence continues at coordinate 154,017,760 of CM067337.1, forward strand.
CATGATCGAACTGACAATAGGACCAGTTGAATTCACTGTGGAGTTCCAGGTACAAGATGTGGCCATCTCCTACAATTTAATGTTGGGAAGGCCCTGGACAGATGTTGCCAAGGCAGTCCCGTCTTCCCTGCACCAAATGGTAAAGTTCGAGTGGGACATACAGGAAATCGTTGTACATGGTGACGAGAACTTATGTGCTTACAATGCTACATTGGTCCCATTTGTTAAAGCTGAAGATGATAAAGGGCCCTGGTCTTCCAAGCTTTTGAAACAGAGTCAGTTGAGAAGATTCCGGAGGGGAATGCACTCCAGGTCCAAAGCTAGCCTCTGCATCCGTCATGCTAGCAAATAAAGCTGAAGATGGTTTTTTGTCGAGCAAAGGTGTAGGCCCATCATTACAAGGTATCGTGTATCCAGTGTGTATGTAAAAGTTTGGGTACATTTGGTCTGGGATTAAATCCCACATGGGAGGAGGTGAAGAGGGCTAAAATGTTGAAAAGAAGGCATGTTCACTCCCTAAGCCTATCCCACACCTCTCCAGGTCCTTCGAAGCGCCCAATGTGAGCAGTCCCAAAGCCTGTGGTCGATTTTGATGAAGAGCTAATCGAGAGGTTCCAGAGTCTATTTGATAAGGGGAACATGGTGGAAATTTGGGATGGTTCCAGCAAAGCATATATGTAGTTTTTTGGGCCAAAAGTGAAGCTTAACAATTGGAAGGCTAATTATCTCCCTAATTGGAAGGACTTTTGGTAGACTGCTTTGTTTTACTTTTTGTTATCTAGATTATTTCAGGGTTGTAATCTAGATTTTTATTCTTTGCTTGTTTTGATGTACAGACCATTCTATCATCTATTTTTAATGAAATGCAATTTCCCTTTTTCCATTACTCCAGATAGTGTTTCGTTTTTGTCTTTCTTTGTACAAACTCTTTTTATGCTAGTTTCAATGACATGGTATGCATGAGAAATTTTTGGCCATTCAAGCCTATCTAACACTGAAATAATAATCCAAGAAGTATAGTGCGATGATGAAACAGAATATGATGAAGAAGCTGGATTTGAGGAAATTAGTAAAGAACTAAATCATTTTGAAGAGAAACCCAAGCTAATTTGAATGGATTTGGAGCAATAAATTTTGGAGATCCAGATAATATCAAAGAAACCAAGATAAGTGTAAACCTAGAACCACAAATGAAGGAAGAAATAATCAAAGCACTGTTTGAATATGAAGATATTTTTGCATGGTCATATGACGACATGCCGGATTTGAATACTGACTTGGTAGTCCACAAATTTCCAACTAATATGGCATTCCCTCCTTTCAAGAAGAAGTTAAGGAAGTTCAAGACTGACATGTTTGTAGGGATCAGGGAAGAAATCACAAAACAGCTGGATGCAAAAGTCGTTCAGGTCACTCGATATAGCACTTGGTTGGTTAATGTTGTGCAAATACCAAAGAAGGATGGTAAGACCAGGGTGTGCGTTAATTACCGCAATCTCAACAAAATAAGTCCAAAGGATAACTTCCCATTGGCAAATATCCACATATTGATTATTGATTGTGCCAATCATGAGATCGGGTCTTCTGTTGATTGCTATGTGGGATATCATCAGAACTTGATGGATGGGGAAGGTGCAGAAAAAACAACATTCATCACGCCATGGGGAACATATTTCTACCAGGCAATGCCATTTGGTTTGAGAACATTGGGGAAACGTACATGAGGGTATGACTACCATATTTCATGACATTATACACAAGGAGATTGAGTTTTATGTATATGATGTGATCATAAATTCAAGGAAGCAGTCCGACCATGTCGGAGACTTGAGAAAAATTTTCCAAAGACTCCGTAGGTACAACCTTAAGCTCAACCCTGCAGAATATGCATTTGGTGTCCTGTTTGGAAGACTTTTGGGATTCATAGTCAGCGACAAGGTATGGAACTGGATTCATCAAAGATCAAGGTCATTTAATAATTACGACCACCAAAGAATAAAACAGAGGTGATGAGTTTGCTCGGGCGATTAAACTGCATCATCAGGTTTATTACTCAACTCATGACTACTTGTGAGCCCATCTTTATGTTGCTAAAGAAGGATTCCACGGTCAAATGGACTGATGAGTGCCACGAGGCATTTGATAAGATCAAGGGGTAATTGTCAAACCCACCTGTGTTGGTCCCACCGGAGCTTGGGAGACCTTTAGTTCTCTATTTAACAATCCTGGATAATTCATTCGGTTGTGTGTTAGTTCAACACGACATCACTGGCAAGAAAGAGCAATCCATTTATTATATCAGCAAGAAGTTCACCTCTTACAAGGTCAAGTATACTCTCCTTGAAAGGACATGTTGCGCCCTGACTTGCGTGTCACAAAAGTTGAAACATTATATATCGTTCCACACTACTTACCTCACTTCTCACATGGATCCTCTAAAGTATATCATTTAGAAGCCTATTCCCACGGGAACACTTGCAAAGTGGCATATATTTCTCACAAAGTTTGACATTATCTATGTGACTCGGACCACGATAAAAGCCCAAGCCTTGGCCAAGAACTCGATAGATGAAGAGTGTGAGCAATTGAAGACTTACTTTCCTGATGAAAAGGAGATGCACATTGACAAATTTGAGCATGAAGAAAATCCTGGTCGGAAACTCTTCTTTGATGGAGCCGTTAACATGAAAGGTGTCGGAATAGGGGTTGTATTCATCTCGAATACAAGGCATCACTACCCTGTAACAGCCCAACTTATTTTTACTGTACCAATAATATGGATGAGTGTGGGGCATGCATTCTAGGTTTGAGGTTAGCTGTAGACATGGGAGTTCAGAAAGTATAGGTTTGGGAGATTCAGATACGTTGGTGCACCAGATTCAGGGAGAATAAGAGACTCGGGATTTGAAGCTCATACTGTATTGACAATGTATGCATGATCTTTGTCAACGATTTTGATCAGTAGACTTCAGGCATACCCTAGGATCTCTAATGAGGTTGTTGACGCCTTGGCTACTATGGCGTCAATATTACACCATCTGGATAAGGCTTATATGACCCTTTGTATATTCAAGTTCGTGATTAGCATGCTTATTGTAATGTGGTTAAAGAGGAACTTGATGGTGAAACTTGGTTCCATGATATCAGGGGCTAAATCAAATCGGGGTTATATCTGGTACATGCCACAGGTGATAAAAAGAGAACAATTTGACGTCTGGCTAGTGGATTATTCTTGAGTGGTGGAATCGTGTTAAAAAGAGAACTCCATATCTTGGATAGTTGAGGTGCATAGATGCTAAAAAAGCTTCAACCATCATTGCCGAAATGCATTCCGGAATTTGCGTGCCGCATATGAGCGAATATGTTTTGGAAAACAAAATTCTTCGAGCAGGTTATTATTGGATCACCATGGAGTGAGATTGCAACATCTTTGTACGCCAATTTCATCAATGTCAAGTGCACGGTGATCTGATTCATTCCCCGCCATCTGAGTTGCACACAATGTTCGCACCTTGGCCCTTTGTTTCTTGGGGTATAAATGTTATTAGACCAATTGAGCTAGCAGCATTGAACAGGCATAGTATTCTGGTGGCCATTACTTATTCACAAAGTAGGCAAAGTTGTAACTTTCAAAATTGTAACCAAGAAGGCAGTGGTGGATTTTGTTCATTCAAATCTCATTGGCCGGTTCAGAATCTCAAGTTAATCATCATAGATAATGTTGTTAATCTCAACAACCATCTTATGAAAGAGATATGCGAACAGTTCAAGATTATACATTGAAATTCCACTTCGTATCACCCTAAGTCAAATGGAACTGTTGAGGCAGCTAACAAGAACATAAAGAAGATACTCTGAAAGATGGTGCAGGGTTCTAGGCAATGGCATGAAAAGTTCCCTTTTGTTTTGCTAGGTTATATCAATAATGTTCCCACTTTGGTAGGTGCAACCCCTTATTTGTGGTATATGGAACGGAAGCATTTATACCTGTGGAAGTTGAGATTCCATCCCTTCGAATTGTTGCTGAAGCTGAAATTGATGATGATGAGAGGGTCAAAACTCGATTGGAACAGTTGAGTCTGATTGATGAGAAAATATTGGTGGCAACATGTCATGGTTAGTTGTATCAGAAGAGGATGGCAAGAGCATACAACAAGAAGGTGTGTCCCCAGAAATTTTAAGTGGGCCAGCAAGTATTGAAACACATCTTTCCATATAATGTTGAAGCTAAAGGAAAGATTTCCCCAAACTGGCAGGGGTCGTTCATCGTGACAAGAGTGTTTCCCAATGGTGCCTTGTGTTTAACAAATAGAAGGTATTTGTGTAGATATGGCTATCAATTCTGATGCAGTCAAGAGATATTAAGTATGATTTCTTTGGTTTGGCTTCAATTACGTTATTTGTATATAGCATGTTTCAAAAATTGGAATGACGAAGGCATTTTACTTCGCGATCTAAACACTTTTATCCTTTATTACCATTTTTGAGTCTTAGTTATTATCATTCATACCCCTCTTTTGGAATCGGATGTAGAGTTTAGAAATAAATAAAAAAGAAGAAAAGAATAAAAGAGAAAAGAGAAAAAATGAAACCAAAAAGTAAAAGAAAAGCAAAATAAAGTAAAAGAAGTTCTTATATCTTGAACTATGTTCGACCTGATTCGTTTTAAGGATACCTAGGCGCCGTACACTATTCAGTCCTATTGAAATAAAAATCTAAAATTCCTCTAGACTCAAAGAAACTAGGGCAGAAGTCCTGGTGTTGCAAAAGATCTTATTCTAGAAGTTATAATTTTGAACATTGCTATTTTAAATTGTTTTCAAGCCTGCATGCTGCCTTTTTTCTCAAAGAAAGACCTTTTGATCAATCATTGAGAAATTCCAATCAAACGAGATTGATGTATTATTCACATCATGGGTAACACTCTATTCACGTACAAGAAAAAATGAATAAATGAGAGAGTCTTATTGGTGAAAACCCTCATAGGCAACGTAAGGCGATGCAAAGCTGAGAGAAAAATTAAAATAAGAGTCTTATTGGTGAAAACCCTTGTGGGAACCGTTAGGTGATAGTGAGCTTGAGAGAGGTTTGCTGGTGAAAACCCTTCAGGCCACTACAAGCCAAACGAGGTTCATGAATTCGCGGAGAAATTGGATTACAGAAATCTCGATTATAAACTATGACGGGTGATGTTTCATACTTCAATACCACACACAAGAGGGGTGATTTGTGTAGTACCCAATTTTCACTTAACTTGATTATGGAAGGTCCTAGTTCTTTTATGTGTTCCAACTACTACTATTTGCGAAATAATAAGTAAAGAAAATAAAGAACACGGAGATTTTTACGTGGAAAACACCAGACTGGTGACAATAACCAAGACCTACTACTCACTAGGATTTTCCCAAACATCCACTAAAATCAGTGAGCCAAAAAATGCATTTACAAAAACTTTTTTGTAAATCTTGGATTAACTATAATCCCGTTGTGAAACACAGCCTCAACTGTTGCAACAACTTCAAGTGAACTCTAACTTGAACACTCTAAGTAGATAATACAGTTGCTTCTATAAAAGCTGAAATGTACAACATAAAATCACCAACTACAATTGAACTAGAATAAAGATAGACACTTGGAACTGATTTTTCTATCTTGTTCAAGTAGCCTCACGATTGCACTCTTGAATCACACATAAATTGCTTGAAAAATTGCCTTACTATTTTGCTCTCAATTTATGTTTAACTCCTGCTTATGTACATTATCTGTAAAAAGAGAACAACACTGACATTTAAAAGGTTAGTAACTAGAGATTGACTGGGATATAGTTGCTACACTTCTATGGTTGAAAAGTTCTAGTTGATCTTATACTCTAACACTATCCTCTTCCTAAACTGTGTTCTCTTAGTGTTAGGAGTCTTTCTATCCTTATCCAATTAGGTAACCTTTTTTATCAGATCAGGATATATTACTTCTTATAAGTTATATTTATCTCCTTCACGTGCATCTCACGTGTTTGGGTTGGTCATGACTGTGCTTCACAAGATGGACCAGGTTCATGTCTGAGTTCTTTTGTCAGTTTTGAAACTTCACTTATACTTGGGCTAACAAATCCCCCCTTTCTGATGATGACAAACTCTATGCTTTTTACTTTTTTGGAACCTGTAATAACTCAGCTAAACCATCAATACAAAGCTTAAAAATTCATTTGTCATCAAGGAATGGGTTAATTAGGTTGTAAATGTCACTTATTCAAAATATATAAAGCGCAATATCTCATCCCCCATTGGCATCATCTAAAAGTTTCATACACAAAGTGTGAGTCCCAGATTTTAATATGTACTCATGGCCACTGGGGCAAACTGCAAGTACAATGATGGATTAATCATCATAATCAAGCAAACATATTTAAACTATCAAGGAAATATTAACATTGAACAAGAGCAAAAATAGTAGATATCATTGATTGAAGACATGTTGCTACCACAATCCACAAATAGAAAGCAAAAATATTCAAAACATGAGCAAAAATAAAGAAAGATCCCTAATCCGGGTCAATGAAATTACTAGACAGTTTCAGGAGAAAAAGGCTAGAATTCCTAAGGCTTGGGGGACTAGAGGATTTGTTTTGGTCTTGGAGAAGATTCTGAATATTGTGATGAATTCCATCATTCTTCTCCTTTTTCCTTGGAAAGCTCAGTTTTGAGAGCATCCTTCTCAGATTCCACCTCTGCCACACTAGCCTTTAGCCTATCGATCCTAGCATCCTTGGCTTCACTTTCCTGAACAAGAGCCCTGACATTACTATTAATAGGTGTCTTCTTGGATGACCCAAGTATTTTTGGGATGGCATTGACTAAATAGTCACAAGCAAGTAGAGTGTTAATGCTTAAGTTATCCTTGCTTGAAGCCGTTTCCCATTTCTTCAGAGTCACATTGCACCTATCCAGAATTGTAGTCAGAATAAAACCATAGGGGGTAGCATGAGCCTTGGAGCTATTAATAACCATGTCCAATAGCTTGATGATGAATGCAGGCTAGTTAATTTGCCTTCCACTTTCAAGGCACTCCATCAAAACTAAGTCCCTATAATTTGCAATATGCCTTCTTTTTTACCTTGGCAGTAGGCACTTGTTGACAAACTCAAAAAGGACTCTGTGTTGTGGCTTCATTTCACTCTTGTGCACAAACTTGGCCTCATTCACTCTTTCAGCACCACAGAAGTTCCTAGTGATTGTAAAGGAAGATGGAAGGAAATCCATACTTGGCCATCTCTGTATGGTGTAATCATAATATCCCTCAGCATGGATGTCTAGAATCTCACCCAGCTTCTCAACATCAAATGTCATTTGAACTCATTTAACTTTGCTCGTAACTCTGCCATCTTTGACTTCAGCAATTGCCACGAATTCAATGCTTTTATTTCTATCCACTCTCCCATCCATCTTAGGAACCATGTCCTTCTAGCACTAAACAGCTAGGGTGTCAACCAAATGAACCATTCCTGGTTCAACCAAATCTTTCAGCAATCTTCCCTTCAAAATTTTCTTCTTACCAAACTTCGCAAGCTTGTCTTGTTCACGATCAGACTCATTTTCTTTGTCATCACTCCATTCCTCATCTTCAGTAACTCTAACTTGTATACCTTTTACTGCAGACCTTTTCCTCGAAGTCAATGAAGGTTCAGCAGCCTTAAACACAGAGGAAGACTTCTTAGAAGAAGCCTTGGTCTTTTTGGGCTTGGGGGTCTGAACTTCCACTATTGTAACTTTTTTCTTATGGAAATGTGCCATCTCTTCAACATCAACAGCTTCTGAGGATTCTGCAACCCTACCTTTATCCTTTATCCATCCTTTTTTTTTACTTTCAACCAAAGCTTGTTCTAGGTCTCTCTCACTCTATTGCACCTTGCTTCTTGTTGCTCTTCCCTTTGGCAAGGAAGTTTCAGTAATTGTTCTGGAGGAGGTTCTTGGAAGGTTTAGCAGCACTAGGGGGTTTCAGTTTGGGAGTTCCTTATTTTCTTTAGATTGTATCTTGTACCTACCTTTTTCAGAAGGTCTACTAGGGTTTCTTCAATTGATAAACCGAATTAATCTCCTTGTGAGCTTAGATTAACTAGCCCCTCAGCGATTTCCCCTAAATCGCTTCCCTCTAACTTCTTGCCACTTTCTTCAATAGTTTCTTGTACGACCCCATAAATAACAGGTACAGACAATTCAACAGTGGGTGCATGATTAACCACTCATTTCCCTTTTCCCCTCACTTCACCATTTTCACTCTCTCTCCTTTTTTCAGATTTTTTTTACCTCCACTCCTACCTAACTTAGGTAATTCCACATCCTTTATTAGTCCCACCAACACAAACATTTGTTCTAAATTTTCAGCTAGATAAGTACTTACCTTAGAAGGAGATTTTTTAGCCTTGTCAGAGTTATAAGATCCAAGTCATTCCCCCTCACTAGTAGATTTGAAAGAATCATACTTAGAGTTAGAGTCAGAATCTTTGACCTGACTTTCCTTTAATTTCTCATTCAATTTCTTTGAAATAGCACAAGAAGCCATGGTTTTTCGAGCAAGTATTTTTACTCTCCTTCGTCTGGGTTGGGGAGTTGGGCTAGGTCGAAGAGGGGTACATGAATCAGAAGGAGTAGGTTGTGGATGGAGTTCTAGGGTTGTCTTATGGGTTCGTCATTGTAGCTTAGTGATGGAGAGAATTGGTGAGTTAAACCTTTGGAAAAGCAATCAATTGAGCGTGAAGAAGGGTTTTGACGGTTTAGAATTATGAATTTGGAAGGAAGTAATAATGAGTATTTAAAACTCATTAATAAATAATGTTAGCTTTTAGAAGTCAATTAGAGGTCTAATCAACCTGAATTTGCAGGTTGAACGAATGGTTAAGCTTCCCTAGATTTTAGGTAATTTTTTGTGGTTAGAATTCTAAGGAGGACGGAACTGGTTCAAAAACCAAACAGATAGAATTGTTTAAAGAGTTGAATAATTGTAGGACTTTTGCTCATGATTTTAATATTTATATTTCTAATTGTGTAGAGTATAGAAAACATACCTTGGCATTAAGATGAACCAGTACTGATGAATCAGGTTCTTTATTTAAACTTCTCTTGACCATGCCTCAATGCAATAGAGAAAACTTTGTAAGAGATCATTGAGTCATATTAACACATGTCACAGGAGTATACCATTTACAGTTGAAGGTTAGTAAAAATTAATCTAGTTATTTACACAAGTGCAAATTTCCTAGCCAAATTGTTTTTCTTTTTTCAATTTTTCAATTTTCAAATTTTTTTTATTATGCATTCTGAGCTGGTCCCATTGGGGGATCTAAATCATACCTAATTCCAACTTGTTCTTTTCAAAGCTTTCTCTACTCAAAGCTTTAGTAAAGATGTCAGCAATTTGTTTATCAGTAGCACAAACTTCTATGGTAATCAATCTTTTCTCATAGTTATCTCTTAAGAAGTGATGTCTAAAATCAATGTGCTTAGTCCTCTTATGATGAACAGGGTTCTTTGTAATACATATAGCACTTGTGTTATCACAGAAGATAGGAATGCAACTAACTTCAATACCAAAATCTAGCAGCTACTGTTTTATCCACAGCAATTAAGCACAACAAGAGACATATTCAGCCTCATCAGTGGGTAAGGCCACTGAATTCTACTTTTTAGTGGACCATGATACAAGACATGAGCCAAGAAAATGAGCCATACATGAGGTGCTCTACCTATCTACAAAGAAACCTGCATAGTCAGCATTAGTATACCATACGTGATTAAAATTACTACCTTTAGGGTACCAAAGACAAATATCAGTAGTGCCTTTCAAAAATCTCGGTATCCTCTAGCAGTAGTCAAGTGAGATTCCTTAGGATTTGCCTAAAAACAACCACAAAGCCCTATACTGAAAACTATGTCAGGTCTACTAGCAGTAAGATATAAAAGTGAATCAATCATACCCCTATGCAACTTCTGAACAACAGATGAACTAGGTTCATCAATGTCTAATTTAGTAGTTTTTGCAATGGGTGTGTCTATTTCCTTTGATTCGACCATTTTAAACTTTTGAATCAACTCTTTTGCATATTTCTGCTGATGGATCATGGTTCTATTTGGGTTTTATTTGATCTGTAAGCCTAAGAAAAAGTTAAGCTCACCCATCATACTCATTTCAAACTCACTCCCCATTAATTTGAAAATCCTTACTGAGCTTGTCAGTGGTTGCCCCAAAAATTATGTCATCAACATATATTTGTACCACAAGAATATCCTTACCTTCTTCTCTCAGGAATAGAGTACTGTCAATTTTACCTCTTTTGTAGCCATGTTCAAGCAGGAATTTGAACAGTCGTTCATACCATGCTTTAGGAGTCTGCTTGAGTCCATAGAGAGCTTTGTCTAATTTGTACATATGTTCCAGACACTCCTTGCTCTCTAACCCTGGAGGTTGTTTGACAAACTCTTTTTTAAGGTAGCCATTCAGGAAGGCACTTTTGACATCCATCTGATGAAAATGAATTCCATGTATGCTGAAAAGGCTATGAGAAGTCTTATTGCCTCTAGTCTTGCAACTAGAGCAAAGGTCTCATCATAATATATATCTTGGCTATAACCTTGGACAACCAGTCTTGCCTTGTTCCTTGTAACTATTCCATCTTCATCAATCTTGTTTCTGAAGACATATTTGGTGCCAATTACTGATCTATCCTTGGGTCTTTGAACTAGAGGCCAAACTTGATATCTCTCAAACTTATTTAGTTCATGTTGCATTACATTTACCCAATCTGCATCCTACAAAGCCTTAGCAACATTTTTAGGTTCAATAAGACATAAGAAAGCATCAAAAACACACAGGTTCTTTAATTGTGATCTAGTTTAAACTCTAGATGTTAGATCAATGATTATGTTCTCAATGGGATGAGAATTTTGATACTTGTGAGGTTTCACAACCAACTAATTTTTGCTTGATGTTTCTCCCATGTTCTTTTGTGAGGAAAAGGGTCATGAACAGGTTCCTTTAGGGGATTGGTTTCAGTTCCTCTTTGTTCAGCTCCCCATGTCAGGTTGCCATGGATGGAAGAACATGTTCCATCACATGTTCCTTCTTTTGGTGCAACTTTAGCTTGAGTTGAGGCTTCACTCAATTGTTTTGCCAGCTCAATAGCTTCATCACCAGGTTCATGTCTCTCAAAAAGAATGTTAGTTTCATCAAAAATCACATGTACAATTTATTCTACACACAAAGTTCTTTTGTTGTACACTTTATAAACTTTGTTATGTGAAGAATATATCGATAATACTCCCTCATCACTTCTGGGATCAAACTTACCTAAGGAGTCGTTTCCATTATTGTGCACAAAGCGCTTGCATCCAAATGCCCTAAGAAGGTATATACTTGGTTTTCTCCCTTTAAATAACTCATAGGGAATCTTCTCTACAAGAGGTCTAGTCATGCATCTATTAGTGATGTAATATGCGCTATTTACAGCCTATTCCCAAAAACTATGGGGCAGTTTACTAATCGCTTCCAACTCCGCACTACTAATAAGTAGCAAGAAAGGGTCGCAATAACTTTTACTTGATTTTGGGTCTGGTTCGAATCCACAGAGAGCTAGAATTGTAATGGAGTATCTATCTAGTTTAGGCTTACGTATGTGTTCCAAATTACGCTTCTAATCATTTTTTGGTTTTTTGTTTAATTCTACTTTTATCAAAATATAAATGGTAACTGCAACTAAATTATACTAAGAGTTATAATGCTTTGAGTTATTCAAATAGGTTTAAAAGGCACTAGGGTAGTGACTTCTGCCTAGGTGGTGAAAATATGGGTACTTGAGTCGAAGACATCTTTGACATATTTGGGGAGTATGATACAACCATTGCACTAATTTACCCACTCTACACCTCTTGGTAGTTCAAGTGATTTTGCCCAATTGACTTCGCAAGACCAATTGGGTATGCAAATTTGCACAAGAAACTAAGGTCCAAGTTGGGTATTACTCTCGAGTTTTTAACCCTTTAATTGGGTCTATCAATCTCTTAAGTACTCCCCAATTCCTTGTTGGATCAATTTTGAAGACTTAGACTCTCTTTCTCAAGAAGAACCCTAATCAACTAAACACAAACTAGTGTTTGTAACTAATAATTTAGCAATTAGCCATGAAATTGACCCAAATATCAAATACTCATAATCAATTTTGACCTAAAATACAAGACTCATCAATTACCCACACTAGGATTGATCCATAACCCTAGCTAATGGGTCTAGCTACTCATTTTTAAAGAAGGAAAATAAGAAATAAATGAAGAAAAACTCATATCAATAAATTACTAAGATAAAAATAAAGATTCAATGTTGCAAAGTAGATGAAATTGCCCAAAATGGATACAAGAGTTGTTCTCACGAGCGCAGCTGCTTCCAAAAACTAATTGATACCTTAAAAATGAATAAAGAATCTATTTATACTAAGCTAAAAAAAAAATTGGACAAAAATACCCATTCGGGGTTAATGCGGGCCGTACTGAATGGATTACGGCTGCACTAGGACTCTTGGCTTCAAAATCAAGCTCTCTGAACTCAGGCTCTGCGGACCGCACAAAATGGACTGCGGCCGCAAAGGCTTCTAGTATGGTCCATACAAACTCGATCGCGGACCGCATAGGCTTCAAAACTTCATCTTGAAACTTCTCTGAATCTTAGCTCTGTGGACCACACAAAATGGTAGTACGGCCGCATTGCCTTCAGTGCAGACCGCACAAAACCTAGTGCGGCTACACTACCTCCTATCCTGGAAATCCTGCTCTCTGATTCTCCCAGTGCAGACCACACAAAGTGGTGTGCAGCTGCACAGTAACTATTTTACCTGAGCTTGTCTTGTCTTTGGCACTTGTGCAAGTTTCACTCCTTTTGAGCTGATCTTTGACATCCTGTCACTTTGTTTATCAAAGAGCCTTTTGGGACTATTTTGTATGAATTTCTAATCAAAGCATGAGCAAGAAGGAGCATATACTATGTAAAAATCCCTAGTTATTAACTCCCCCAAACTTAAGCTTTTGCTGGTCCTCAAGCAAACAAATTAAGACCCACCCCTTAAGGAAAAATCCAAGAAACTTTCAGCTATCATAAAGCAACCTCAACTACCATCAATTGGGACCAACAATTTCCCTCAATACAAATGAATCATTAATAACATTTACTCTTTGAAAAACCATGGATCAAGTGGTACACAAGAACATCAAGAATTGACTTAGCATATCAAAGAACTCTTTTCAATTACTTTGGTCATTATGGAACCCAAACTCACGCATCATCAACTCTCCCTGAGCAAACCTCACCTTTAGAATAGTGGCATGCATAACAAGGTTAATGGAAATTTGCTCATCTCTCTCAAGAAAAAGTCACAAGCCTGGCTCTAAGTACCATATGCTTTCCCCTTATGTGAGTACCTACTAATGTAAGCTTCATTCAACTCAAGATCATATAGGAATTTTGTGGAGACATTGTGAAGGCGTTTGGTTCAGGGTATGGAATGTTTTGATCTAAGTGGGTTCCATCTTCCCTTAAGCACTTCTTTTGATTCATTTGGCTTCCATTCACTTGACTCTTTGAGTCATTTTCACTTCTTTCTAAGGGGTTAGAGAGATACACTAGCACTATTTCTTATGAATTTCAAACCTTTTATCCTTGTTCAACTTTTCAAACCTTTTCTTTCTTTTTCATTGCCTTTCCTTTTCTTCATTTTTGTTTTTTTGTTTTTTTATAGTTAGTAGTTAAGAGTGCCTCAAGCCACCACTTCTTGCATTGCTTCGTTCAACCTCCTTTGATGTTCCAAGGAGGGTTTTGCATCATCCTCCAAAATGATCTTGTGCATACAAAATGCAAAGTTTATTCCCCGAATGTCGGCAAAAGTCTATCCAATTGCCTTCTTCCTCTTTTTAAGCACTCCAAAGTGGCGTCTACCTACATGTTTGTAGGACAAGAAGAAAGAATAACTGGTAAAGTAGAACCAGGGCCTAAGAATTGATACCTGAGGTATGGAGGAAATGGCTTCAACTCCAACACCAGAGGTTCCACAATTGAATTCCTAGTTTGAGGAGTCTTTCTATTTTCAAGGTCCAAGGATAGATTCCTAGGCTCATAAGAATAAGAACCCATTTAATGCAAAGCATTCAACGCACTCCACTCGGCCCTTATCGCCATTGACACCAAGATTTAACAACACGGCCTTCAATGGGTCCTCCATATTGATCATAGCACTTGTATCATCAAATATCACAGCTGTGACTAGATCCACAAATGAGCACACCTCGGTACAATTGGGCTGCTTCATTTACTTGCACACATGAAATACTACCTTTTCATCACCCACCCAAAAAGTGAGTTCCCTTGCTTCCACATCAACTAGAGCCTTCCCCGTAGCAAGGAAAGATCTCCCCAATATGATCGGGACTTCATAGTCCACCTTGCAATCCAATATCACAAAATCTACTGGCAAGATAAATTTGTCCACCCGGACAAGCACATCATCAACAATACCCAAAGTTTGCTTCATTGATCTATCTGCCATTTGCAATCTCATAGAAGTTGGTCGTGTGGCCAATACCTAAAGTCTTGAAAATTGAGTAGGGCATCAAGTTGATACATGCCCCTTGATCACATGAAGCCTTAGCAAAGTCCGCACTACCAATAGTGCAAGGGATGGTGAAAGCACCAGGATCCTCCAACTTTGGAGCCATTTAATGTACTATAGCACTAACATGGTGGGTCATCTTAATAGTTTCACGATACATGGATCTTTTATTGGTTACCAAATCTTTCATGAATTTGGCATAGCAAGGCATTTTCTCCAATGCCTCCACCAAAGGCACATTTATGGATAAGCTCTTCATCATATCAATGAACTTTTTGAACCGATTCTCACTTTTTTGCTTCCCTAGCCTTTGAGGATAAGGTGGAGATGGTCTAGCCAAGGGTTCCTTGACTTTTGTCGCAACCAGCTCCGACATGTCAATTATGTGTTCCCTAGACGGGTTCACATCATTCTGAGTTTCCACCTTGATATCTTCAATATCAATCCTCACTTCATTTTTCACATGTTCTTCAACCACATCTTCAACTACTAAAGGGGTTTCCTCTTCTTGCGACTCAACGGCATCACCCAAAACTTGCTTTTGCTTAGAGTCATTCACATCACCGCCTCTCCCACTTCTTGTCATAACCGCCATGACATGATTGTTCCCACCCTTTGGGTTCACTAGCATATCACTTGGTAGAGAACCCTTAGGGTGTATATTCAAGGATTGAGATATTTGACCTAGTTGCACCTACAAATTTCTAGTGGAAGAATTGTGAGAAATCAAATGAGTATCCGAATCTGCATTCCTCCTCATCATTTATTCGAATATCATTTCAGTTCTACCCATATCATTGCTAGAAGAACTATGACCTTGGGGGGAAAGGTGGTGGATTGTTCGGTTGTTAGAACAATGGGAACCAAAAAAACTGGGGGCAAGGCTTTCAAAGGCCCCCATTACCAACAACCAAACAATCCACCACCTTTTCCTCCCCAAGGTCCTAGTTCTTCTAGCAATGATATGGGTAGAATTGAAATAATGTTCGAACAAATGATGAAGAGGAATGCAGATTCGGCTGCTCAATTGTCTTCTCAAAATACTTCCATTAGAAATTTGGAGGTTCAACTAGGTCAAATATCTCAATCCTTTAATATACGCCCTAAGGGTGCTCTACCAAGTGATACAGTAGTGAACCCAAAGTTCCCATTATTCCATCCACCTTAACTATTGTTTCCACCCCAATTGTTGTTATTGCCAGTCCAGTTCCCTTGTTTGTGTTGATGATTGCCCCAGTTGTAATTTTGGTTGTTGTTCCCCAAATTACCACTGTTTTGTTATTGATTGCCCAAATTTCCTTGAGGTCTCCACTGTTGTTGGTTGAAAGAGTTTCCCCGTTGACCTTGATAGTTGTTCACATATTGAATCTCTTCAGTTTGGTCATCATAACCATCATTTTGTAACCTATCACATGCATCATCAAATTGCTCAGAATTCCCTTGGTTTTGTTGTTCTTGTTTACAAGCATATTAAGATCCTCCATGGCATTCACTTGGCGAGGATTTTGGACTTGTTGCAACTGTGACTTAGCCAATTGGTTCATAGTAGTTGTCAACCCCGCTATAGCTTGTCCATGGTCATGTAATTCCTTATGCAAATGAACAACCGTAGGGTTACCTTTAGGAACATTGGCTCTACTTTTCCATGTGGAAGATTTTTCCACCATCTCATCACGAACGGCACGAGCTTCATCATACATCAATTTTATAAAATTACCCCAAGCAAGTTGATTCACTACGCATTGATTTGTAGTATTGATGCCCCGGTATAAATATTGTTGCAACATATTCTCCGTCATGTCATTGTTGGGGAATTACTTCACCATAGTCCTATATCTCTCCTAAATCGCATGCAAAGGTTCACTGGGCTCTTGCTTGAAGGCCAATATCTTATCTTGAAGTACCACCATGTGCCCGGGTGAGAAAAATTTAGCAATAAACTTATCCGCCAACTCATCCCAAGTTGTGATGGAATGGTTGGGAAGTCTCTCGAGCCAATCTAATGAATTTCCCCGAAGTGGTAATGGGAAAAGTCTCAACCTAAAAGAATCCTCGGACACATTCATCTACTTGCTCCCCTAACATATATCTATGAACCCCTTGAGATGTTTGTATGTATTTTGATCCGCAGCGCCCGAAAAATACGCACGCTGCTCAAATAAGGTCAATATCACATTGGTTATCTGAAAATTGCCCGCCCGGATTCTAGGTGGGAAAATAGTACTTGCATAACCTTGGTTCATGAGCACATCAGGAACCGCTCTTAAAGGTGGCAGAGGAGGGTCTGGAATATTTCCATTAACATTGGCCTGGCAGCCTCGTCGTGGTCCAGGAGGTGCAAAAGGCACCTCATCCTCTAAAATATAATCAACCTCCTCCCCTGCAAACATGTTTCCAAGAGGATCATTAGCATTTAAAGCCATTTTGTACCTGAAATATTGACATAAACAAATTAGTAACAAAGAAGGAAAGAATAACAACACATAAACTAACTAAATAGATAGCCAAAACCGTTAGCTCCCTGACAAGGGCGCCAAAAAGTGATCGCAACCGTTAGCTCCCTGACAAGGGCGTCAAAAAGTGATCGCTGCCAACTCCGAACTACTAATAAGTAGAAAGAGAGGGTCGCAATAGTTTTTACCTGATTTTGAGTCGGGATCAAATCCAAAGAGAGCTAGAATTGGAATCGAGTATCTATCTAAGTTAGGGTTGCACATGTGTTCCAAATTACACTTCTAATCATTTTGGGGTTTTTTGTTTAGTTCTACTTTTATCAAACTACAAATGGTAATTGCAACTAAATTTTGCTAAGAGTTATAATGCTACGAGTTGTTCAAATAGGTTTAAAAGACACTAGGGTAATGACTTCCGCCTAGGTGGTCAAAATACGGGTACTTGAGTCTAAGACATCTTTGACATATTTGGGAAGTATGATATAACTGTTGCAATAATTTACCCACTCTACACCTCTCGGTGGTTCAAGTAGTTTTGCTCAATTGACTTTCTCAAGACCAATTAGGTATGCAAATTTGCAAAAGCAACTAAGTCCAAGTCGGGTATTACTCTCTCAAGGTTTAACCCTTTAATTTGGGCTATCAATCTCTTGAGTACGCCCTAATTCCTTGTTTAATCAATTTCGGAGACTTAGACTCTCTTTCTCAAGAAGAACCCTAGTCAACTAAACACAAACTAGTGTTTGCAACTACTAATTAAGCAATTAATCATGAAATTGACCCAAATATCAAATACCAATAATCAATTTAGACCTAAAATACAAGTCCCATCAATTATTCACACTGGAGTTGAATCACAACTCTAGATAATGGGTCTAGCTACTTATTTTCAAAGAAGGAAAAAAAGAAAAAGATGAAGATAAACTCATATTAATTAATTACTAAGATAAAAATAAAGATTCAATGTTGCAAAGTAGATGAAATTGCCCAAAATGGCTACAAGAGTTCTTCCCATGAGCGCAGCTGCTTCTAAAAACTATCAATACCCTAAAAATGAAAAAAACCTATTTATACTAAGTTGAAAAATCTAGCCAAAAATACCCATGTGGGGTTAGTGCGGACCGCACAGAATGAACCGCGGCTGTAGAGGCCTGTAGCGCGGTCCGCACAAACTCGACCGCAGACCGCACAGTCTTCAAAACTTCTTCTGGAAGCTTCTCTAAATCTCAAATCTGCGGACCGCACAAAATGGTAGTGCGGCCATATTGCATACAGTGTGGACCATACAAAACCTAGTGCGGTTGCACTGCCTCTAAGCCTGGAAATCTTGCTCTCTGAATCTCCCATTGCAGACCGCACAAAGTGGTGTGCGGCCTCATTGGACCTATTTTTCCTGAGCTTGTCTTGTCTTTGGAACTTGTGCAAGTTTCACTCTTTTTGAGCTGCTCTTTGACATCTTGTCACTTTGTTGATAAAACCTACAATCAAGCACAACATATGAGACTTTTGGAACTATTTTGTATGAATTTCTAATCAAAGCATGATCAAGAAGGAGTATAAAATGCATCAAAATCCATAGTTATCATTTACTAGAAAGAGGCATAGTTCTAGCCATATCTTCAAGAGTCTTATTCTTTCTTTCAACTACTCCATTTTGTTGAGGAGTCCTAGGGGCAGAAAATTATTATCTATACCATGCTTATCACAAAATTCAACAAACTTATCATATTCAAATTTCATTCTATGATCAGACCTGATCGGTGCAAGTTGATTACCTAGTTGTTTTTGAGTTTTTCTAACAAAGGCTGTAAACATATCGCTTACTTTATCCTTAGATGTTAATAATAGTACCTAGGTAAACCTATTGTAATATCAACAAGTACCATCACACATTTCTTTCCATTTTGCTCATTGTTCTCATTGGACCATAGAGATTCATATGACCCAGTTCCATCGTCCTGGGTGTGCTTTCCATTTTCTTGCTTTTAAAACATGATCTTACCTGCTTCCCCCTTGCACAAGACTCACAAACTTTATCTTCCTTGAACTTAATGTTAGGTAAGCCTATCGCCAGGTCCTTGGAGACTAATTTGTTGAGTTGATTCAGTCTTGCATGACCAAGTCTTTTGTGCCACGGGATGGGATCATTATCTAACACGCTCAAGCAAGTGAGTTCATTTTCTGAAAGAGTAGACAAATCTACAATATAAATATTATTAACTCTTTTTCCCTACAAAACAATCTTATCAATGGTAAGATTAATCACAAATCATTTGGTATAGGTATATGCTACAAGGTTACCTCTGTCATATAGTTGTGATATACTGATTAGGCTATATTTTAAGTCATCTATCAAGTAAAAGTTCTCAATGGAATATTAGTCTATCTTACCTACCTTTCTTACCCCGATAATCTCACATTTCTTCCCATTTCCAACGGAGATATTACCTCATTTTAAGTCCTCAAGTTAAAAGAATTGGTTCTTGGTTCCCATCATATGTTTTGAGCAGCCACTATCCACGTACCATATTTGGCTACTTCCCTTCACTTGGACCTGCAAAATGAAATCAGGGTTTAGTCTTAGGAATCTAAACTAGTTTGGGTCCCTTTCTATAGGCAAAGGTGTAAATTAAATTCATTTTGGCCCATCCAAACAGCCTATTTTTCTCTTGAACAAAGGTTTTGTTCTTTTGACTGGCCTTTTCTTTTGCATTACATTCACTTTTGTAATGACCAGTTTGCCACAGTGTATGCAGATTTTGTTTTTAGGAAGAGTAAGTACTTGCTTTTGGGATCCCACTTAGGTGCTTGGGTCCCATAGACAAATCCTCTCTTGTTGATACTGTGTTGCTCTTGTGGCTAGGATAGTGCATCATAAGCCTTATTCCATTTGCAAGTTTTGTCTAGTTCATGTTTTACCTTTCCTAGGTCTTCTTTTTAAAAATCTTATTTGTTCATCTTTCTTGTATAACCCATCCTTCATTTTTCCTAGATTTTCTTCCAAGGTAATATGTGTGTGATCAGCTTTCTTATTACCCATTTCTAATTTCAATTTTAACTTTTCAAACCTAAGTTCTAAGACAGTGGTGTCAAGTTCAAGAACCTAGTTCTTCAACTCAGCATTTTTTGATATCGCTCACATTAGCCCTAGATTCAGATTTTTGCACTTGGCTTTTAAGAACACACACTCCCTAAACAACTATTCCTTCTCATTTTTTTATTAGCCCAGACTCATCTATGAAGTCTAGCAATAATCCAAATAACCTTTCTTTAGACAAAATTTAATCTTATCTTTGAGATGAATCACACTTGCCTCTTATTCATCATCTGATTCTCCAATGGCCATAAGTGCTTGTTCATCTCCAACTTTATCTTTTGAATCCTCACCTGATGTTTCTCCCCAAGCAACAACCAGAGCCTTTATTGATCCTTTGTTCCTTTTGGGTTGAACCTGTTCCTTCTTCTTGTTCCTCCGTTCAGTCCTTTCCTTATTCTATCAATTTTCCACTAGGGAATATTCTTGATTATGTGGTCAGTCTTGCCACATTTGTAGCAGCCCTCGTTGGTTTTTTTCTCAGGAGCCCTTGGTTTGTTGAAGGTTGTACCTCTTGAAGAACCCTTTCCTCTCATCAGGTACTTTATGAAGTTCCTTGTGATTATGGACATTTTATCATCTGCTAGATATGCACCTTTAGTTATTCTGAGAGCCAGATCCTTTCCCTCTTGGGTACATCTATTTTCATGGTTTTCCTTCTCAGTTCACAGGTAGTGAGATTTCCAATCAGTTCATCCAACTTGAGAGTAGCAATGTTCTTTGATTCCTAAATAGCAGAGATTTTGCTTTCCCAAGTTACTGGTAAGACCCTTATCAAGATTTTCTCAACCTTGTCTTCTTCAAGGATAATTCTCCCAAGAGATTTAAGTTCACTTGTTAGTTTTGTGAGCCTTGTGTACATCTCCTGGATAGTTTCTCCTTCCTTCATAGTGAAATTCTCATATTGAGAATATAACAGTGTTCCTCTTGATCTCTTTACTTAAGGAGTTCATTCATGAGCCACTTGTAAAGTGTCACATGTCTCCTTAGTAGTGGTACAGCTTTGAATCATGTTGTACTCGTCTAGACCTAGTCCACACTTAAGCTAATTCTTGGCCTTGGCATTCTTCTTCCATTTCTTCAAATCTTCAACAGTGCAATCAGCTCTTGTCTTTGGCACGTCCACTCCTTCAGCATTCTTCTTTGTATTAGCCAGGGGACAATCAGTGACTATGTCCTAGAGCTCATAGTCTTCTCCTATTATGTCATCATGTTCTTCCACCAAGAATAGTACTGACCATTAAAGAGTGCAGGCCTAGCAATGGATTGCCCTTCCCAGTTTCTAGGCGGTGCACTCATCTTGATCTTTTCCTAAGGTGTTAACCTCTTCAAGGATAACCCGCCATGGTACCAATTCATGTTTTATACTTCAATACCATACAAGAGGGGGATGATTCATGTGGTACCAAATTTTTGCTAAACTTGATTATAGAAGGACATGGTTCTTCTATGTGTTCTAACTACTAGTGTTTGCGGAATAATAAGAAAAGAAATAAAGAAAACATATATTTTTACTTGGAAAACACCAGGATCAAAAGGTAAAAAAACCACGATCTCCTAATTAGTAGGATATTTCCAAACTTCCACTAAAATCACTTAGCCAAAAACTGCATTTATAAAACTTTTTTGTAATCCTAGGATTAACTCTAATCCTGTTATGGCACACAGCCTCAACTGTTCCAACAACTTCAAGTTAGCTCTAACTTAAACACTCTAAGTACCTAATATAATTGCTTCTCTAAAATTTGAAAGGTACAATGTAAAATCACCTACTACAATTGAACTAGAATAAAAGATAGACACTTAGAACTGCTTCTTCTATCTTGTTTAAGTACCTTCAGGATTGAACGCTTGAATCACACATAAATTGCTTGCAAAATTTCCTTGCTATTTTTCTCTCAATTTACGTTTAACTTCTGCTTGCGTGCATTACCTGTCAAAGAGAACAACGCTGACATTTAATAGTTTAGTAATTAGAGATTGACAGGGATACAGATGCTACTTTTCTATGGTAGACGAGTTCTAGATGATCTCATACTCTAACACTATCCTCTTCTTAAATTTTGTTCTCTTCATGTAAGGATCCTTGCTCTCCTTATCCAATTATGCAACCTTTTTTATTAGATCATTAGATATTGCTTCTGATAAGTTAGATTTATATCCTTCACATGCATCTTACATGTTTGGGTTGATTATGACTGTGCTTCAAAGAATGGACTTGGTCCATCTCTTTGTTCTTTTGTATGTCTTCAGAACTTTAGCTTTACTTAGGCTAACAATAGTGCATGAAGTGAAATATGATTAGGTTAATAGTCTGGGAAGATCAATCCGAAATGCATGTCATGATCATTGGGGCCAGATGTTCACTCAGATAAGTCTCTTTTCCATTCTTCCTCAAATAGTCATCTTTGTTCAAAATTTTCTTCTTTGCTCCTAATTCTCGAAGTCACTTTGCTTCATTCATTTTGGGTTCTACTTCTCTAAGTCTTTTGCAATGGTAGCCTTTCTAAGCAATAAGGAAAGGATTTCAAAGCCTAATACCGACTTTCAATTTCATAAAGCAAACTCGGCCAGAACACATCACAAATGGCATGATTTAGAATGAGCAATAAGGTTTTAATGGGAGTTCAAGCAGTCAAGTGGTTCGTGAATTTTGAGGAAGTATAACGGTTCAAAATTAGCAGGACATAGTTGCCAAACAACAAGTTGAGTGCAAGCTACTCGGGTCATTCAGGATCTTTGCGGTTGAGGTTTGATTAGAAGGTCAAACAATTATTTGCTGGCCCAAAGCAGATAACCGGAACAAAGCATGAAATACAAAGGCAGCCACCTTCAGCAAGGATGCCGTAAACTAACCACCACATTTTCAAACTGATAAGATTTTCTTTGATAGAAATAGGGCAGGAGATTTTGTTTGTTCTGCAGGACTCCTCCATAAGGAAAGCATGTTCCAGATAGGTTCAAACATAAGTCGTCACGACCTCCTGGATAATGGGATTTTGTTTAAAAGTTGACCCTCCTGGATAATGGGATGTAGTTTTAAGTTTCCAAGACCCTCCTGGATAATAGGATTTAATTGTTGAATTGTCAGGACTCTCTTGGATAATGGGATTTAGTTAAGTTGTCAAGACCCTCCTAGATAATGAGATGTAGTTTTAAGTTGTCAGGACCCTCCTAGATAATGGGATATAGTTTAGAGTTCTCAGGACCCTCTTAGATAATGGGATATAGTTTCAAGTTCTCAGGACCCTCTTGGATAATGGAATTTAATTTTAAGTTTTCAGGACCCTCCCGGGGTTGGGTGTGGGATAGTAGGGTTACCCGTAGATGACTAGTGTTTTAGCGTAGGTCCCCTCTTGGTTGGTAATATGATAGTTGTCGCTTGTTATTGTCGCATGCGACGGTATTTATGTTTCTTATGTTTACATAATCATTTACGTTATTTCTGCAGGATTACTTAGGCTTTGTTTTGTTATTGTGTTTTGTCTTGTCTTGGTTCCTAACTTTATCTTTGTTTTCCAATGCAGCTCTTCATTCTGTCCTATGCGCCGAGGGTCGCTTGGAAGCAGCCTCTCTGCCCTCTTGGGTAGGGGTAAGGCTGTCTACATATTACCTTCCCCAGACCCCACCTGGTGGGAGTATACTGGGTAGTTGTTGTTGTTGTTGTTGTTGTTGTTGTTTAAGTTGTCAGTGCCCTCCTAGATAATGGGATATAGTTTCAAGTTTTTAGGACCCTCCTAGGTAATGAGATATAGTTTAAGTTTCCACGGCCTCCAGGATAATGTAATTTTAGTTTATGTTGTCAGTTCCCTCCTATATAATAGGATTTAGTTTCAGAGTTTTTAGTACCCTCGTGGATAATGAGATTTATTTTAAGTTGTCAGGACTCTCCTGGATAATGGAATTTAGTTTTAAGTTGTCTGGACCCTCCTGTATAATTGGATTTAATTTTGAAGTTTTTAGGACCCACATGGATAATGGGATTTAGTTTCAAATGTTCAGGACCCTCCTAGATAATGGGATTTAGTTTTAAGTTTTCAAGACCCTCCTGGATAATGGGAGATAGTTATCAAGTTTTCAGGACCCTCCTGTATAATGGGATTTAGTTTAAGTTGTCAGGACCCTCCTGGACAATGGGATTTAGTTAAGTTGTCAAGACCCTCTTAGATAATGGGATGCAGTTTTAAGTTTTTAGGACCCTCCTGGATAATGGGATATAGTTTCAAATTTTCAAGATCCTCTTGGATAATAGAATTTAGTTAAGTTGTTATGACCTTGATGATAATGGAATGTAGTTTTAAGTTGCCAAGACCCTCTTGGATAATGGGATATAGTTTCAAATTGTCAGGACCCTCCTAGATATTGGGATATAGTTTCAAGTTCTCATGACCTTCCTGGATAATAGGGATGTAGTTCTAAGTTTTTTCAGGAGCCTCCTGGATAACAGGATTTAATTTTCAAATTGTCAGGACCCTCCTAGATAATGGGATTTAGTTAAGTTGTCAAGACCTTCCTAGATAATGGGGATATATTTTCAAATTGTCAGACCTTCCTAGATAATGGGATATAGTTTCAAGTTCTCAGGATCCTCATGAATAATGGGATTTAATTTTAAGTTTTCAGGACCCTTTTGGATAACAGGATTTAATATTCAAACTTTTCGGACCCTCCTCGATAACGAGATTTAGTTTAAGTTGTTAGGGCCCTCCGGATAACAGGATATAGTTTCAAGTTTTTAGGACCCTCCTGGATAATGGTATTTAGTTTAAGTTGTCAGGGCCCTCCTAGATAATGGTATTTAGCTCTTAGTTGGTAGGACCCTCCAGTATAATGGGATATAATTTCGAAGTTTTCAAGACCGTCCTAGATAATGGGATTTAGTTTCAAATGTTCTGGACCCTCCTGGATAATAGGATTTGGTTATAAGTTTTCAGGACCCTCCTGATAATGGGAGACGGTTTTAAGTTTTCAGGACCCTCTTGGATAATATGGATGTAATTTTAAATTGTCAGGACCCTCCTGGATAATGGGATATAGTTTTAGGTTTTTAGAACCCTCCTGGATATTGGGATATAGTTTCAAGTTTTCAGGACCCTCCTGGATTATGGGGATGTAGTTATGTGTTATCAGCACTCTTCTGGATAATGGGGATGTAGTTTTAAGTTGTCACGACCCTCCGGATAATGGGATATCGTTTCAAGTTTCTGGGACCCTCTTGATAATGGGATTTAATTTTAAAATTGTTAGGACCCTCCTAGATAATAGGATATAGTTTCAAGTTCTTAGAACCCTCCTGGATAATGGGATTTAGCTTCTAAATTCTGAGAGATCTTTTGGTTAAGAGGATGCGATTGACACTTACAGATGTTCGCGATACCAAACTGTTGACAGTAAAGTTTCTTTTGTTTTTCTATTTTTACCATAGTAGCAGGCACTTATCTGGAGAATGAGGGAATTCATTTTGAGTATCAATTCAAGTAGCAGGCACCCACCTGGAGAATGAGGCAGTTCATTTTGAGCATCAAGGCAATCAGGCACCCACCTAAAGACGAAGGAATTCATTTCAGAGTTAAGTTCAAAGTCTAAGACAAATGCCGGGACCCGCCTGAAGAATAGGGCCAATTCAAGTTATAAGTAATGGAAGCTCGCGTCAAAATGCGAGTCAACAGTTCAAGATGCACAGCAGAACTGTAGAAGTTTCAAGATTCAGTTTTGAAGACATATAGATATGAATCTTGTAACTCAACGCTGATACACTTGCTTAGCTTCTTTTCATTTTTATTTCGGTGTAATAAGGAGTTTAGTAAGCGGTAACACCAGCAATAGCAGTGAAATCACAGCTTCTCGGTAGTCCCAGCTGCCAAAACATTTAAAACTACACTGACCTAATTCCTTCATAGCCAAGGATATGCAGGCAACTTCGGAAGTAAGGTTTGGTCAAACTTTTCAAAATACTTCCCATGGAATTTCCAAACGGGCAAAAATTTCTCGCATTCGTTCACTTTATCTTTGCCCGAAAACTCTTCATTTTTTCGAGCAAAGAGGGAAAACTGTGATCACGTGATTTTTGCCCGAGTAATAATACTCCTTCAGAAAGTCAAAAAATACATTTCTAATATATTTTAATTTTTATGCAATTTTCTGATACCAATTTTTAGAATTATGATTCCGACTAAAACACAATAGCCTTCATATCGAATAATTTGGAAACAACAACATGAACGGAAGCGTACCTGAATCCATATGTGGAAATCCTTAAGCCTCCTTTGATGATTGTTTGAAAACTCCTTGATCCTTATCTTCAAGATTGTCTTGAAGTATTGCTTACACAAGAATATGTCACAACAACCAAAATTGGAGTATAGTTTTCCACAAAGATATGCAAGACAAGAAGATTGCTCTCTTGATTCAATGGAAAGAAGAAGAGAATGTCTTGCTATAATGTGGGAACCATAACCCCCCACTTATAACATATGAGTTATGAAACTCAAGAATCATAAGCATGTAACCATAGTTACATATATGTAACCTTAGTTAGCCCATCATTAACTAAGGTTTCCCTTTTGGGTATCTACACATTGGTCCTACACTTTATATGACAATATATTGGCCCCCTTTTAACATAATATCCATAAGACCACAAAATTAGGCCAAACCAAAAGATAGCACATGACATATAATATATCCATATATTGTTCATATGTATGTAGATATAAGTCCATATATCTTACAGCTACAGGACGGACCAAGTCACAATCTTTACCGGAATACGCCTATACTATCTTCACCTAGTATATATATCACCGCATTTATCAAAACAAGCCAAATATCAGGATTTTGTACCCGTATTCATGATTCTAAGTGTTGAGTTGATAAAATTATTTCTAAGAAATTAGGTCATGAGGAGAAATAGGAAAAAGAAAAAAGATAAATGTTACACTTATGTCGCTCAAGTTCTCTTGGGCGTTCAAATCAAATCGAAAAATGTATCAAATCGAGTAAAAAATCTGATTGTGTTTGATTTGGTATGGAGTAAAAAACATAAGAATCGAACCAAATCGACAAATAAATATATAAGAGAAATAACTCTATATAGCCGATGTAAAAAAAGTAAAAAGAATTATATATATATATATATATATATATATATATATATATATATATATATATGTGTGTGTGTGTGTGTGTGTGTGTGTGTGTGTGTGTGTGTGTGTGTAAATTTTATATATTTTTTCAGCTACCTAAATAATCTTTGGCCGAGCTAAAAATGATAATACCCCAATATATTATATTTATAGATACATTTAACATTTTATGTAGTATTTTCTTTAAAAGAAATCTAGAAATATTTGTGATCCACTCATAGGATATAATATTTAATAGAACTATAGGTGAATTTGGTGTGAAAGAAAATATTTTTCATGTTTGGTTGGCTTAAGTAGGCGTTTGGACATAAAAATTATAATTTTTGAAAAAAAGGTAGTATTTAAAATTAAGTTAAAAAATAATATTAAAATTTAAAATTATGTTTGAACATGTATTTTACTTGAAACATGTCCTAAATATCTTGAAAAATATTCCTCCCTATTCTCCATCTCTACCAATCCCCACCCACCAAAACCATCCTATCCCACCCCACCCGCACCGCCATCCCCATAATCACCCCTACCCCCACTACCCCAACCCGCCCCCACCCACCACCCACATCCACCCCTACCCCCACTCCTATCCCCCAACTCCCACCCTAGCTATAAACGTTATTTAGAGTACTTCCTTTCGTGTTGTAGATAAAGTACTTTCCTTTTTATCTCAACAAAATATGTACTTTCTTTTCAAGTATTTCTTATATCTCAATAAAATGAGTTTTTTCTTTTTATGATGTAGTTATATATTTACTTTCATTTCAACAAAATATTTTATATGTTAAAAGAATATTTTCTTGCATTTTAACAAGATGAGTACTTTCTTTTTATATTGCAAAAAGAATACTTTTGTTTTGTTTTAAATAGAAAAGAGTATTTTCATTTTAGTTATATATGAAGTTCACATTTCAATGTTGTTCTTGTGTGAAAAAGTAAAACATCCTTTAAATTGCATGAATTTTTAAAAGAATAATTAAATTCTGAAAGAAAATAGAGTCCTGAAAATGTTAGATATCTGGGGGGGGGGGGGGGGGGGGGGATAAGGAGAGTAGCATAGAAATTTATTTTCCTAAAAAAATTCTACTCTCTAATAAACACTAAAAAAAAATTTGGAATTTTTTTACTTACCAACTAAATATGAAAAACAAGTAATAGAACTATTCATTTTTGACGAAAATATTTTCCTTTATACCAAACACACCCTATAAGTGCATCCATTTTATTTACTTTAAATAATGCTTGATCCTACGTTGATCTTTTTGTTCTTCTATATTTATATGTCAAGATCTATTAAATTTTATATTTTTTTGAATTCAAAATGATATTTATCGATAATTTTTAAAATTAATAGAAGATATCATTATTTAAGTTTCTAATTGATTTTATGTTCAATTATTGAAATTCGATTAAACTTGAAAGCGTATTGTAATAAAAACAATATTATTAGACAAAGAAAAGCTATTGTGTATTATCGTAATAATTCTTCCATAAAAATGTTAATAGATCATGTCGTTGTCAATTTGTCCCCTTCTTATTAAACATATACTAATTAACTTATCAAAAGTTTATTTATAACAATAACAAAGCAAAAAAGTTCCGAAGAAACGAAAGAACCGACAACTTACTAATGTTACCAGGAATATACACACATCAGGCATAATTAATAGTGCGTGTTTGGACAAAAAAATGTGGTATATTAAAAAGTAATATTTGAATATATGTTGAAAAAGAATGTTTGAAAATTGACGTTGTCTTGGAATCTAGGTATATTTGATGTTTAGTGAAGGCAATCTTGGTGTGTTTGATATAATGAAAGTTAATTTTTCAAAAAGGAGAAAGTACTTTTCATGACAATGTCTTAATTTCTAGTATTTGGTTATTTATTTTTTATTAAAAGGGGAAAAATTATCTTTTACTTATGAGTAAAAGTTATTCTTCTAATAACTATCTTATATTTTAATTATGGAATTTTTTTATTCCTATGTAATATTTGAAACTTATTTATTAACACTATTCTAATTTTGTTTATTATCTGCTCTAAATAAGAATTACTTATAAATTCTACATATTTCACTTCAAAAAACTCCTAATCTATTATTAGTGCCTACAATAAAAGAAATTAATTACACCTTTTTTCTTTTTTTCTTTTTTCTCTCATCTCTCCCCTCTTCTCTCCGGATCAGACTTACATTTGAGGATTTCTGTTTGATAATTATATCAAAATACATTCGTCAAAGCCATAAGATACTGCTGATGTTGTCATCTTTCTTCTTTTGGGTCTTGGTTTTATCTTTTGCGTTTTTTCTTCTTAAAATCAAACTGTCTCCTTATGAATTACAGCACAATAGGCAAATAGTTGCCAAGAACCTTGAAACATATAGCAGTCAATTGTACATGACCATATGGGTAAGTACAAAGGGAGCTATGGCTTTACCCATCAACAAAGCTCGAAGTGTGGAGGTACTTTCTAAAAAAAAAATATCTTTACAAGATTTGGTAACTTCAAGGGCCATTATTAGTGATGGGGTTTTGATTTTTGCAATTGAGTTTTTGATATCTTACTCACCAAGTATGATATTACTTACAAAGTCTCGACCCCCGTTCATCCTCAAGCAAGAAGACAAATTGAAGTCTCTAACAGGGAGATCAAGAGTATTTTGTAAAAGATTGTGAATGCCAACCAGATGGATTGGTCAAGAAAACTTGATGATGCTCTTTGTGCTTATAGGACGACCTACAAGATGCTGATTAGGATATCTCCATATCGATTGTTGTTTGGGAAGACGTGTTATCTTCTGGTAAAACTGGAGCATAAGGCCATGTGGGCTTTGAAGAAGTTGAACTTTGAATGGGATGTCGCTGCAAACTTAAGAGTGACACATTTGAATTAGCTTGATGAATTCCGGTAACATGCCTACACAAGTTCGTCCGTTTATAAGGAGAAGATGAAATACCTACATGATAAGTACATCCATAACAAAGAGTTTAAAGAAAATGATCTTGTGCTATTTTCAATTCCCGATTACGGATATTTTCGGGCAAGTTGAAGTCAAAATGGAGTGGCCCCTTTGAAGCGGTGAATGTAACCCCTTTTGATGCTCAAGATTTGAAAATAAGAATGATTGATTTTTAGAGTCAATGGGCACCAGGTAAAATATTATCTTGGCAAGGTTGATGATGGCCACATTGTGACAATTCTTCATTTCAAGTGATTGGTAATCTGCATCGTGCCGCAACATTAAATCAGACGCTTCTTGGGAGGCAACCCATACGTCTTTTTCTTTTTCTTGTTTTTCTTCTTTAGATTAGATAGACTTTGTTTTGTGCTAACTAGTTTTGAAGTGTATGTATGAATGGATGTGCATTGCAGGGACTGTGCATGAAAAATTGGTTAAGTGTCATAAAAGTGCGGACAACACTAGAATTACGCAGACAACACAATCACTCTTCTGCCGCACAATTCTATGTTCGGTCGCACAACTAGAAGATAAAATATGCATGTTCTATGAAGTTTGGCCTGTCAAAGTTCCTTAACAATTTGTGGCCCCACATAAAATTGTGCGGCCGCACAAATTCAGCGTTCACACTCACTTTTGTGTGTCACACCTCCTTTTTTAACTCGAAAGGGATATGAGAATTTTTTCAATAAAAGTGACAATAATCGAAAACGGAATTATTTATTCAGATTCACAATTGCCACTTAGTTTAACTTATATTATCCCAAGTCACTGCTTTAAAATTCCGAATCGAGAAGTTTTAACTCTGTTTTACAGTTTGCAAAATATAAAAATTTGGGTACTAAATTTTTTTAACCCGGAAAAGGGTATTCGGCATTCTCGGATTCCATATTTCTAGAATGGTTGCTTTAATCATAGACCTGACCTATTAAATTATTTGATTACTTATTCTTAAACCTATGTGCATCCACCCCTTAACCGCTTTTAATTGTTTGATTTTTTCGTAATTACAGAGTTAATTTAAAATCAGTCGCGCGTACGTGTACTTATTTTATTTGGAGCGTCAAAAATCATGTCATGTGTACGTGTCCACAATTAATAACGCTTTATTATTATTAGGAAATCTCGTCGAAGTTTGCGAACCTAGATTCCAATTTTTTTTAGGATCGTAATTATGTTAGGCGAACATGTACACAACTGCAATGATAGATTAAATCCTGCCTAAAGAATTTTCTACGAATATTCATGATTTGTTCTTTCCTAAGATTAAAAAAACAAACCAACATTCAGCTAAAAGCCCAAATTACGATGGGCTTACTCCAGCTCACAATCGTCAAATAACTAGTCTATCCATTTCTCCAAAGTTTTAATTTGCTGCTTTCCTTTTTGGCTAATAATTATTACAAATGAACTCAAGCTAAACATTTAAAGAAAAATATTCTAACAATGAATCTAATAGGGTAGTTTATATTTTAAAAAGTGTTTTAATCAAAAAAAGATTTGATCTAAATCCAGAAATGAATCTGGCATTATCTAAACTGCGGATTTCTGCATTACTCTTTAAAAAAAGAACGGAACAAGAATTATTAATAAACGTAAGTACTTAACAACTACTCAAATTGGAATAAACTGTGAATTAAAACGTCCAGTATTACAATCAACTCAGTCACACCAACGATGCATGAATACTAATGAGATAAATCAGAACCAATCTCTCGAACTTAGTAACTAAATCACGGACAGCATATTAGTCAATGCCCAATTCAAAGAAAACAGATAAATATTGAGTCATTTATACCATATATTTTTCTTCAATGAACAAAACTCTCAAGCAGATTCAGTACATGAAAGATGAGCTACTAAGCATTTGATAATGAATAACCAACTAATCACGAGCTGAAATGACAAATTTCTCACATTTAATTAAGAGCTAAAAGGAAAAAATTTAGAGAAAAGAGTTGAATGACTCGAAAGAATATGAAAACTGAAATTCAGCATGAATATCATCCATTAACTTAATAGCACTAGTACATCCTCCACAAAAGCATGCTTTCATTCCATTTGGCATCAAGGTTCAAAGGAGTTCTTGGATACAAATAGTGAACAGATTAAGAAATGTGTCTCTGAAATCATGAGTAGCAGCAACAAAACAACTGGAAAAATGGCCAAGGGATAGCTTAAACAACCCAACAAATGACACTGGAAGACAACACACTTGATAAAACCAAAAATCCAACTGTAATCTCAAAAACCAATGAGGATCTAATGCAAGGCATTGCTCAATGATAAGTATATTCATTATTTTCATAAAGAGGGATTCAAATCTGAAATCTGATTTAAAATTGATCTTTGAAAGATGATGGAAAGAAAGCTGAATGCTTCAGAGGGTTTTTAGGTGCCCGATCCATGTGTTTTTGAAAGGGAGAAGAGTCGTGTGTGTATATATATATATATATATATATATATATATATATATATATATCCAATGAAATATGTCACTTGCTCCTTAAGATAAGGGAATCATTCCCTTTAAACAACCCTACATTTTAGGAAAAGAGCATCGTTTCTTAACAGAAATTGGATAACTTTCCATTTCTATTTAATTTCAGCAATTTTCATGAGCAAATTGGGCCATATGTCCACAATCCAGAAGCTTCCTAATGCCTTATCTGAAATTCTTATTTTCTCCACTTTCCAATTGATCCCCTTAAGGTTCTGTTACGACCCCTTTTACCCCCCCAAATTTCAATTGATGCCAAACAGAATCAAATTAGAATTAATGACCTAAAACCAGCAACAAGCTAACTATCAAATTCAAAAACATAATTTAAAACTAATTAATCAATTAGGCAAGAAAAAAAAATATCAAATGACTTCATATTCATTAGATAACTAACTACCGATATAGCCAACGAATTTCTAATCACTGTTGGCCCAAGTGAAGGTTAATTTTGAAGACTGACAAAGGAACTCAGGATGAACCAGGTCCATCACTCAGGTAGACAAAAATGGGCAGATTCGAGCATCTGGGTTGCACGTGAAGGAGATAAGCTTAACTTGGTGTATTTAATATCTCATGATCGAAAAGATTGTATAATTGATAAGGAGAAAGATTCCTTAATCAAAGAGAACAATATCCAAGATAGGGAAAGAGCTAGAAGTTGAAATAAACTATAGCTCTTCCACAAAGGAAAAGTTGCATCAGAACTCTAATTATTTCTTCATCTACTAACTTTGTAAATTACAGGATGTTCTTACATTAAAGGTGTTGCACAAAAACATAGAAATTAAATGTGAATTGAGAGCAAAATAGCAAGGCTTTTTGCAAGCAGTTCGTGTGTGATTCAATTGTGCAAACCTGAAACTACATGAACCAGATTGAAGAACCATCTCCATAAAGAGTTTTATTTGTCTTTCTTTATTTCTAGTTCAATTGTAGTAGGTGTTTTCATATTGTACCTTTCAGCTTTCATAGAAGCAATATTATTAGGTACCTAGAGTGTTCAAGTTAGAGTTAAGTTGAAGTTTTCGCAACAGTTAGAGGCTGGTTGCCACAACGGGATTTGAGGTAATCCTTAGGCTTACAAAGAGTTTTGTAAATGCTGTTTTGGCTCAGTGATTTAGTGAAGTTTTTGGGAAAATCCTACTAAGTAGTAGGTCGTGGTTTTTTTTCACCTTTTGAGCCGGGTGTTTTCCACGTAAAATCTCTGTGTTCTTTATTTTCTGTATTTATTATTTCACAACAGTAGTAGTTGGAACACATAGAAGAACCGGGTCCTTCATAAGCAGTATAAGCAAAATATTTAGTACCACACAAATCACCCCCCTCTTGTGTGGTATTTACGTTTAGAACATCAATTGGTATCCGAGCGGGTTATCCTTGAAGGGGCTAACACCTTAGGAAAACATCAAGATGAGTGCACCACCTGGAAACTAGGAGGGGCAATCCACTGATAGGCCTCCCCTCTTTAATGGCCACTACTACTCTTGATGGAAAAAAAACAGAATGAGAGATCACATCATCGGAGAAGACTATGAGCTATGGGATATTGTCACTGATGGTCCCCTAGATACCATGAAAAAAACTGCTGAAGGAGTAGAAGTGCCAAAAACAAGAGCTGACTGCACTGCTGAGGATTTGAGAAAATGGGAAAAGAATGCTAAAGCTAAGTAATGGCTTGTGTGTGGACTTGATACTGACGAGTACAGTAGAATTCAAAGCTTTACCACTGCTAAGGAAATTCGGGACACTTTGCAAGTGGCTCATGAAGGAATACCTCAAGTGAAGAGATCTAGAGGAACATTGCTATATTATCAATATGAGAATTTCACCATGAAGGAAGGAGAAACCATCCGAGAGATGTATACAAGGTTTGCCACTCTTAAGTTGGATGAGCTAATTGGAAATCTCACTGCCTATGAACTTATAAGACAATAAGCAAGAACCAATTCCGTTCACTTGAGGACCTCAAAAGAGGTAATGTCTCATTTGGAAATGGGAAGAAAGGTAGATCAATGGGGTTGGAAAGGTAGGTAATACTGATTCTCACTCTATTGAGAATGTGTACTTGATAGATAGCCGAAAGTACATTCTAATCAGTGTATTACAATTATGTGATAGAGGTAACTTGATAGCATTTACCTCTACCAAATATTTGGTGATTAGTATTACTACTAACAAGATTATTTTGTAGAAAAAAAAGAGTAAACAATACATACATTGTAGATTTGTCCACAATTTCAGAAAATGAACTCACTTGCTTAAATGTGTTGGAAAATTATCCCCTCCTTTGGCACAAGAGACTTGGACATGCAAGTCTGAGTCAACTCAACAAATTAGTCTCTAAGGACCTGGTGATAGGGCTGCCTAACATCAAGTTCAAGGAAGACAGAGTTTGTAAGGCTTGTGCAAGGGGAAGCGTGTAAGATCTTCTTTTAAATGCAAGAAAGTGGTAAGTACCACTAGGACGATGGGAGTGGGCCATCCGGAACTCTGTGGTCCACTGAGAACATTAAGAAAATGTGGTAAAAGATATGTGATGGTGCTTGTTGATGATTACTCTAGGTTTACTTGGACATTGTTTTTAACATCTAAATATGAAGCATTTGACATGTTTACTTCTTTTGTTAGAAAAACTTAGAAACAACTAGTTAATCAACTTGCATCAATTCTCTCCAATCATGGAACTAAATTTGAAAATGCTAAGTTTGCTAAATTTTTGCATGCTACATCATAAATAGTTTCATGACTAGACCACTTGTTCAGAAGATTCCCTATGAGTCACTTAAAGGGAGAAAGCTAAATATATCCCATCTTTGGGCATTTATATGCAAGTGCTTTGTGCATAATAATGGCAAAGACTCTCTAGGTAAGTATGATCTCATAAGTGATGAGGGAGTATTCTTGGGATATTCTTCACATAGTAAAGCTTATAAGCTATATAGTAAAAGAACTATGTGTGTAGAATAATGTCTATGTTATTAAAAACTAACATTCGTTGTGAGAGGCAGGAACAAGATATGAAGAGATTGGGCTGATAAGAAACTCCAATGGTGAAATCACAGTCCAGCCTGAAGATGCATCACAAGAAGGAACATGTGATAGAACAGGTTCTTCCACCCTGGGCAACAAGACATGGGGAATTGACTAGAGAAGAACTGATCCTCAAAACTCGAGGGAACCTATCCATGAACCTATTCCTAGGTAATAAAACTAGGAAGGATTATCCAAAGAAATTGATACTCCTATTGCAACATCCACAAAATTGGATATAGATGAACCTGGTTCATCTGTTGATCAAAAGTTGTATAAGGAAATGATTGGTTCTCTTTTATATCTCACTACTGGTAGACCTGACATTTTTTGCAGTGTAGGTCTTTGTGCTCGATTTCAGGTAAATCCAAAGGAGTCCCACTTGACTAATGTAAAGAGAATATTGAGATACTTGAAAGACACCAGTGACCTTTGCCTTTGGTATCCAGAAGGTAGTAATTTTAACCTAGTGGGATATGCTGACACTGATTATGCATGTTTCCTAGTGGATAGGAAGAGCACCTCAGGTTTGGCACACTTTTTGGTTCATTTCTTGTGTCATGGGCTACTAAAAAACAAAATTTAATGGCATTATCTACTACTGAAACTGAGTATGTTGCTGCTACTTCATTATTGTGCTCAATTGTTATGGAATAAGCAACAATTGATGGATTTTGGTATTGATGTTGGTTGCATCCCTATTTTTTGTGATAACATCAGTGCTATTAGTATGACTAATAATCCGATTCATGATAAGAGAACTATGTACATAGATATGAGACACTATTTTTTTGGGACAACTATGAGAAAGGTTGACCATGATGGAGTTTTGTGCTACTGATAAGCAAATTGCTAACATCTTCAGAAAATTTTTAAGTAGAGATCATTCTAAGAGGAACAGGTTGGAATTAGGGATGATTAATATCACCTAAAAAGACCAGTTCAAGGTTAAACAAAAAAATATGAAAGAAAAAATTTGATTAGAAAGTTTGTAAATTGTGTATAATTAGATTAAATCTTGCCCAGTCTCATACCTTCCATAGTATATTCTTGTGCCATGTGTTAAAATGACTCATTGATATCTAATGATATTTTCTCTATTTTGGAAAATTTATACTCACACATGAGAATCATCAGTGAAGAACCTGGTTCATCAAGGTAATACAGTATGTTTTTTGCATTCTGCATAATTTGAAATAACTATATTTGGATCATGAGCAGAGTCCTTCCAAAATACCAAACTCCTTTTGGAATTATCCGTTACAAGTGAACCAGTCCCGTTCAAAAGAATCCCAACTGAATAGAAGTACCTAGATTCTAAAGGGATACACTCCAACGTCTCTTCAAAACTGAATTTTGGTTTGATTAAACTTCTAAGAGTCTGAAAAGCTATAGTTACCCCATCAATTAATCCCATGTATATTGATTAGCTTTAGTGTATTCATTACCTTATCTCTCTCAAGCCGTCAAAAATTGTCATTCTTCTTTCATCTTCCAGACACAATCTAATTCTCTTATTTTCCATACCCTAGCCTAGATATGCCAAAAACCTCTGAAAATCCTTTATCACCACCACAGAAAACCCTTTCCGCACCTTCTACTACTGTTTCAACCACACCAATCCTGAAGAAAAGTAGAGTAAAGATGATGGCTCGTAAGATTTTCATTGAAGGAGAGGAGATAGAAAAAATAAACAAGTAATTTCAAGCACATAGGGAAGAAGAATCCTAGAAATCTGAAGATTCATTTAAGTATGCTGCTAAGGGGGAAGAAAGTAGGTCTTCCGAAATTGAATATATATCTTCTGATTCTAAAGTTTCTCCTGAGACAATTTCTAAAGTTGCTGCGAATTTGGAGAATAGATTTGTAGGATGTATAGCAGGTGTTGAGACTATATAATCTAGAGACGTTGGTGGTAAAAATGAAAATGAAAAAAAAACAAGAGCAAGGGCGCTAGGAGTACTGTGAAGGAAAGGGGACAAGAGTGGCTGATTCTTCACCCACTCCTGTTGGTCTAAAAAAAGAAACAAGTGCAATGGTTTTTTGGGGAGAGGAATTTAGTGAAATAGAAGAGAGAGTGAGCAAAATAGGGGAAGTGGGTTTGGCGAAGCTGCTGAGGGGTTGGTTCAACTTGGAAAAAATATAGATGAATCTTTTCCCTCTGAACTGGAAACCCTCGCGGACCTACCAATAGGGTTATCCATGTTACTAAAACCCATGCCATTCCTTATGGTTTCATTCTCACAAATGTGCTTGATCATTTCAAGGTACCTATGAAGAAGTGGGAGGTTAGTACAAGAAAGGATCCTTTTGGGGTTAATACTCTGCTTGCTTGCGATTATGAAGTCAATGTGACTTCTAAAGAACCTAGTTCATCCAAAAAGGTACAAGAGAATATCAAGGTCAGGTCCTTGGTGCAAGAAAGTGAGGCAAATGATGCTGAGATTGAAAGACTGAAGAAGAGGTTGGTTGAGATGGAGACCAAGAAAGATGCTATCAAAACTGAGCTGGCAAGAGAAAAGGAGAAGAATGATGGCATTTTTCAAGGTATGCTTAAACTCCTCCAAGTCAAAAACTAAGCACCTAGTTCTTCCCAGGGGACCACCTATTTTGTGCAACTTTTTGATGATTCCTAAAGGGGAAAAAAGGCTGTGCTTTAAAAAAGTGATGTTTAAACTTTGAACAATGATGTTTATAACCTAATGTACTTGGTCCTTGATGATAAGTGATAAAAAGGAAAAATATTTATAACATTGTGTTGATGTTGAGCTGATTTGAAACAGGGCCTAAACTTATAAAAAGCACAGAGTTTGTCATCATCAAAAAGGGAGAATTTGTTGGCCCAAGTGTAGGTTAGTTTTGGAGACTGACAAAGGAACTCAGAATGAACCAGTCTATCACTCAGGTACACAAAAACGGACAGATTCAAGCATCTGGGTTGCACGTGAAGGTGATGAGCTTAACTTGGTGTATTTAATATCTCCTGATCGAAAAGATTGCATAATTGATAAGGAGAAGGAGTCCTTAATCAAAAAGAACACTATCCAAGATAGGGAAGGAGTTAGAAGTTGAAATCAACTAGATCTCTTCCACCAAGGAAGAGTTGCATCAGAACTCTAATTATTTCTTCATCTAATAACTCTATAAATTGCAGGATGTTCTTAAATTAAAGATGTTACACAAAAACACAAAACTTAAACATGAATTGAGAGCGAAATAGCAAGGCTTATTGCAAGCAGTTCGTGTGTGACTCAAGTGTGCAAACCTGAAGCTACATGAACCAGATTGAAGAACCAGCTCCATAAAGAGTTTTATTTGTCTTTCTTTATTTATAGTTCAATTATATTAGATGTTTTCATATTGTACCATTTGGTTTTCACAGAAGCAATTGTATTAGGTACCTAGAGTGTTCAAGTTAGAGTTAAGTTAAAGTTGTCGCAACAGTTAGAGGCTGGTTGCCACAACGTGATCAGAGGTAATCCTTAGGTTTACAAAGAGTTTTGTAAATGCTGCTTTGACTCAGTGATTTAGTGAAGTGCTGGGCAAAATCCTACTGAGTAGTAGGTCGTGGTTTTTTCACATTTTGATCCGGGTGTTTTCCACGTAAAATATATGTGTTTTTTATTTTCTGTATTTATTATTCCGCAACAGTAGTAATTGGAACACATAGAAGAACCAGGTCCTTCATAAGTAATTTAAGCGAAAAATTGGGTACCACACAAACCACTCTCTCTTGTGTGGTATTGACGTTTAGAACATCATCACTTTAAGCATGCCTTAATTAACCCAATTTAATCAACTAGAACAAACCTAATCAAATATGACTAGGAGATACAAATGAATGACTTAAAAAAAGTAATCTAACAAGCTAAAGATGCATGAATTACTGACTCAAAATAGGAAAGACGGAGAAAACCCGGTGAAAAAAAATCTT
Source organism: Nicotiana benthamiana (assembly GCA_034376525.1). Classification (NCBI taxonomy): domain Eukaryota; kingdom Viridiplantae; phylum Streptophyta; class Magnoliopsida; order Solanales; family Solanaceae; genus Nicotiana; species Nicotiana benthamiana. The sequence goes on from CM067337.1 coordinate 154,057,514, forward strand.
TACCGCTATCGGTGAAAAACTTGCGAGACAGCCTACGGTGCCGTATTTTATGTCAATTGACCACTTAAGGGTCTTTTCCTCCAAGAAATACGGCCTTGCGTAGAGTTTGACCAAATTTTCTTGGAAGAAAAGGCTCATGAGAGTATAAACGCTAAGAAAACAATCATAGACGAATCCTTTAAACTCAATCACTAAGGAAATAACGGACCCAAGGATTTGAACAGTCTGGCTATTCTTAGATCTGGAATTCCAGGATTTCTGGGGCGATTTGGAAGGAACTAAGACGAGATATGAGATGAGGAAGAAGACGGGGTTATGGGGTGAGATTTTCATTGGGTGGTGGCCTCTTGTGGGGGTTTTGGTAGAGAACATGAGGGACGCTAGGGTTAGGTTTCAAATGAGGGAGACAGAGAAGAGTGGGGGTTTGCTAGGGTTTAGGGTAGGATTCAGACACTTATATGGGAGAGGAGGACTAGTTCAGAGCCGTTCAATCAAAGAAGATCAACGGCTAGGATTGAAAGCCCAAGACGACGTTGTTTCATTAAGTAGGGGAGGGCTGGATCATGCAGGTGACTGGGTTGGTTGGTTTGGGGATCAAATTGGGCTTCAAAATTTTTGGTCTTGGCCCACTTTTGGGTTTTAATAAAGCTTCTCCTTTTTTGTTTATTTATTTAGTTTTTATCTTTTTCTTGATTTTCAACTTACTAAATTTAATTAAAAGAACCCAAACCAAAATTTAATTTGTAAAATTATACTTTTTAACCTAAACATAAATAATTATCTTAAAGCTAATGCAAGGAAATTACTAATTTTAGACTAAAAGCTAAAAATGTAAAAATGGCCAATATTTTTTTAATTTTTATCTATTAATGTAATTAATTAAAAACTTAAACTTAAAATACAAATATCAACCTAGAAAAGCATTGCATGAAAATTAGACATTTTAGGGTATTTTTTCATGATTTTAAAATATAAAAATGCAACTAAATGCAAATAATTTAATAGATATTCCTAAAAGCCTCCCTCATATTTGGATAATTTGGAAGTTCATGAAATTGCATGTTATATAAAGTTCATGTTTAAATTATGATAGAATTTTGATTATGTAATTCTAGTACCATGATATAGCATGATTTCATCAATGTTATGTAGTTGATGAACTTAGTGATTCAATATTTTGTTATCTCTATATGAATTGAAATATTGAAGTTTGCAAAATTTTCGTTGTTGAACAACAAGAAACTTAAAAAAGGAATTGTTACTACAAATAACCTTCTGACGGCAACTCCAGTTTCTAGTTTCAATACATAGTCGCCACTAATACATTTGGCGGCGACTTCTATGGGTTCACCAAAATTTTGCAAAACAGAAGCATCACATAATCGATTATTCTTTGAAAATAATCAATTATGCAATTTGTTCATCAAAATTTTTGAAACAGAATCTGAGGATAATCGATTATTTTTAAAATAATCGATTATCTGGAGTTTTTTCAGCAAAATTGGAAATTCCAGAGAGCTAAGATAATCGATTATCCTATTAGGATAATCGATTATCCTAGTATTTCAGCAAAATTTGAGATTCTAGAAGGCCCAGATAATCGATTATCAGGCTCAGATAATCGATTATCTGGCCATAAATTGCAGAAACGTTTTGTTTTCTGGCTGTTTAATGAGGACATAATGTAAGAAACGTTTTTCATAATTAATGAAACGTTTTAAGTCTTTTAAGTTTCAGATTTTAATTGAATATTTATAAGATGTCAATTAATTTTAAGTTTTTATAATTATTAATGTTTTATACATTAATATTCAGTTTTAATATTAATTGTTTTAGTCCATCAAACTTCAGATTTTGGAATTGTCCAATTAAGTCTATAACAATTAATATTCAGATGTTGCATGTCAAAATATGTAACATATTAAGTTAAGATTCATAATATGGCTTAAGGAACTAAAGTATTTAGCATCTTATATTTTAAATTAGTCAATTGAAGCATTATGTTGCCAAAGTAACCTCTATTGTGTAGATTGATTAATCTTGAAATATAAGATGACTGTGGATGTTAGTCTTCCATGCGTTTAACACCGGCCCAAAGGAAGGTTGTTATTTGGCAGGAATTCGAACATGCTTGTGGTGATAAATAGGTGACAATTATTTGGTTTTCCATGTGAATATTAAGTCGGCCCAAAGGAAGGCTTGATATTTGACAGGAGTTTATTATCAATATTTGATCACTACACCAAGAGTACCACTTACAAGTTGATTTTCTGTCCAAAGACTAAAATCAATGTTGTGCTAGGTATCTTGTAATGGGATTTGCCTATTTTGAATCTGAAAACTAATGTTAAAGTTCAAGTTATTGTAAGCATGTATTAAGTAATCCTTTGTTCTATTTTCAGTGAATTCTTCAGCTGCTTCGATATCTGCTAATATAAACAGCATCCCTGTGCTTAACGGCACAAACTTTAAGGAATGGAAAGCGAACATTATGATCGTTCTCGGTTGCATGGATCTTGACCTTGCACTTCGGAATGAGCAACCTGCTTCTCTTGAGGATACATCCTCTCCTGATGAAAGGATGGAGATGGAGAAGTGGGAACGCTCGAATCGCATGAGTCTAATGATCATGAAACGTGCAATTCCATAATCATTCAGGGGCACTATGAATGATGAAGCTAATGCCAAAGTTTTCCTTGAAAAGCGTTTTGAACCAAACGAAAAGGCGGAAACAAGTACACTATTGAGTAAACTTGTTTCCATAAGGTATAAGGGCAAGGGAAATATTAGGGAGTACATTTTGGAAATGTCTCATCTTGCTTCGAAACTTAAGTCACTCAAGCTAGTATTACCTGAGGAACTGCTTGTGTACTTAGTTTTGATATCTCTTCATGCACACTTTAATCAGTTTAAGGTCAGTTACAACTGCCTGAAGGAGAAATGGACTCTTAACGAGCTCATTTCGCATTGTGTGCAAGAGGAGGAAAGGATAAAGCAAGATAAGACTGAAAGTGCTCATTTGGCATCCTCTTCTAAGCATATGAAGAAGAGGAAAGGTAAGGAAGTTGCGGTTGCAAGGCCCAAAAATAAGCAACATAAGGAACCTAAGGTTGAAATTACTGAATTAGGTTGCTTTTTCTGTAAGGGGACTAATCATGTGAAGAAGGATTGTACCAAGTACCACGCTTGGCGTGAGAAAAAAGGTACATTTCTTTCTCTTATTTGTTCTGAAGCTAATTTAATTTCGGTACCTAAGGATACTTGGTGGGTAGATTCTGCTGCTACTACTCACATAAGTATATCTATGCAGGGTTGCCTGAACTGCCGAAAACCAAGTGATGGTGAAAGATACATCTATATGGGTGACGGCAAGAAGGTGCCAGTTGAGGCTATTGGAAAGTTTAGGTTGTTGTTTAAGACCGGTTTTCAATTAGATTTGGATGAGACTTTTGTTGTACCGTCTTTTAGACGGAATTTAATTTCTGTTCCAAATTGGACATATCCGGTTATTCATGTTCTTTTGGTGACAATAAAATTAGTCTCTTTCAGAATTCAAATCTTATTGTTAATGGTCTTTTATCAACATTTGATAACCTATATTTGGTTGACACAATAACCTCACATAATGAAACCTTGCATACAAGTTTAAGTGGTACCAAAAGAAAATTAACTAATGAGAATTCTTTATCACTCTGGCACAAACGTTTGGGTCACATATCTATTCAAAGAATTCAGAAACTCGTGTCAGATGGCATTCTTGATTCTCTTGATTCCTCAAATTCGGATATTTGTGTTGAGTGTATCAAGGGAAAACAAACAAACAAGACGAGATTAGGTGCTAAGAGAGCTTCGGACGTCTTAGAATTGATACATACGGATATTTGTGGGCCATTCCCTTCTCCTTGTAGGAATGGTCAACAATAATTTATCACATGCATAGACGATTACTCTCGTTATGGGTACCTATATCTTATTCATGAAAAGTCCCAATCCATAGACGTGTTCAAATCATTTAAGGCTGAAGTTAAAAATCAACTAAGCAAAAGAATTAAATCCGTTAGATCTGACCGTGGTGGTGAATACTATGGTCGATATGATGGTTCAGGTGAACAACGTCCAGGGCCATTTGCTAAATTCCTAGATGAGTGTGGGATCGTCCCTCAGTATACTATGCCAGGAAGTCCTACGATGAATGGTGTAGCTGAGAGACGAAATCGGACCCTTAAGGATATTGTAAGAAGTATGATTTGTCGTACTACTTTACCAGACTCACTCTGGGGTGAAGCATTAAAAACCGCAGCTTATATTCTTAATAGAGTTCCAACTAAAGCTACAATCAAAACCCCATATGAACTTTGGACTGGGCATAAACCCAGTATTAGGCATTTTCACGTTTGGGGTTGTCCAGGTGAGGCAAGGCCTTATAGGCCGAATGAAAGGAAACTGGATGCTAAGACAGTTAGTAGCTATTTTGTTGGATACTCTGAAAGGTCCAGGGGTTTTAAGTTTTATGATCCCACTGCTAGAACTATTTTTGAGACGGGTAATGCTAGGTTTTTTTAGGATAATGAGTTTGGGGGGTGGGGAGATAAAATTGCTAGAGATTTTGTCTTTGAGGAAGAACATGTGTCTTTCCCTCAAGTTGTTGATCTTGGTCAGGGTGTTCTCATTCCTGACACGAATCACACAACTCCAGATCTCGAAAATCTCCCCCATCAGGACCCTGATATTACTAATGAAAATCAAACTCAACAACCTCAAGAAACTGAAGTGCCAGTAAGGAGATCCACTAGAGAGAGGAGAAATGCAATTCCGGACGATTATGTTGTATTTCTCCAAGAACAAGAAAGTGATATTGGACTTGAGGAAGATGATCCAATCAACTTCCGTCAAGTCATTAAGGGTTCTAACTCTCAAAAGTGGATTGATTCCATGAATGATGAGAGGAAGTCTATGAGCGATAATGACGTTTGGGAGCTTGTTACATTGCCCCAAGGTATTAAACCTATTGGTTGTAAATGGATTTTTAAAACCAAAAGGGATTCAGGGGGCAATGTTATTAAGTATAAAGCTCGTCTTGTCGCAAAAGGCTACACTCAAAAGGAAGGCATTGATTATAAAGAGACTTTCTCTCCAGTTTCATCGAAAGACTCTTTCAGGACTATAATGGCACTTGTAGCACATTTTGATCTTGAACTTCATCAGATGGATGTTAAGACAGTTTTTCTCAATGGTGACATTGAGGAAACAATTTATATGGTGCAACCTGAAAACTTTGTTTCGGATGAATCAGAGAAAAGGGTTTGCAAATTAAAGAAATCCATCTATGGGCTCAAGCAGGCTTCCCGCCAATGGTATTATAAGTTTCATGCAGTCATTACATCTTTTGGTTTTGAACCGAATGTTGCTGATGAATGTATATACCATAAGTTCAGTGGGAGTAAGTACATTTTTCTGGTTTTATATGTCGATGACATACTGCTTGCCTGTAATGATATAGCATTATTGCATGAAACTAAGAAATTTCTTTCAAAGAAATTTGAAATGAAAGATCTTGGTGAAGCTTCTTTTGTATTAGGAATTCAGATACAACAAGATCGCTCCAAAGGTGTTCTCGGTCTGTCACAAAAGTGCTATATCGATAAGGTTCTGAAAAGATTTGGCATGCAGGATTGTAAACCAGGCAACACCCCTGTTGCTAAGGGAGACAAGTTTAGTCTCAAACAGTGCCCAAATAATAATTATGAAACTTCGGAAATGCAGAATACGCCTTATGCTTCGGCTGTAGGTAGTCTGATGTATGCTCAGGTATGTACACGACCTGATATAGCATACATTGTTGGGATGTTAGGCAGATATCTAAGCAATCTTACAGAGAACAAAGGATTACATGCTTACATATCGGAGATCGGACCAGTTTGAGATCATCGGGTATACCGACTCCGATTCCTTTATGCTAATAACAACAGTAGTTTGACGAAAGCAAAACATATGGACGTCAAATTTCGGGTTGTTAAAGAAAGAGTACAGAATGGACAGTTGTGCATTGAGCACATCAGTACAAACTCCATGCTTGCGGATCCGCTCACTAAGGGATTGACACCAAAAGTATTTCTTGAGCATATTGCTTGTATGGGTGTCAAATCACTTAAGGATTATGTATTTTAGTGGGAGTTTGTATTATACAATTATGTATTGTCCATTACATTCAGTAATTCAGTTATATTTGCGCAGATATTCAGTTTTAAAGTTTTTGTACTCTTACAATTTATGATTGATCTCAATAAAGAGAACCGTTGGAAATAGACATTCTATTGACCACACTTTATGTTATTTCCATGCTACACACCTACACTTGATCCATGTCGTTGGTTATATTGATATACGTGATCTATGTTGGTTCTAGTTACGAATGAGTAACTAAGAGCTCTTAGGTCCTATGTTGGTATGATTGATGGACCGGATTGTTCATGACAATTTTATTATGATAGCAATTCTGAGCTCATAAGGTTATATTGTAACATATAATGCTAAGGTTTGTATATATGTATGAATATCTCGTCCAAGTGGGAGATTGTAAGATATATGGACTTATATCTACATACATATGAACAATATATAGATAAATTATATGTTATGTGCTATTTTTTGGTTTGGCCTAATTTTGTGGTCTTATGGACATTATGTTAAGGGGGCCAATGTATTGTCATATAAAGTGTAGGACCAATGAGTAGATACCCAAAAGGGTAACCTTAGTTAATGATGGGCTAACTAAGGTTACATATATGTAACTATGGTTACATGCTTATGACTCTTGAGTTTCATAACTCATATGTTATAAGTGGGGGGTTATGGTTCTCACATTATAGCAAGACATTCTCTTCTTCTTCCCATTGAATCAAGAGAGCCATTTTCTTGTCTTACATATCTTTGTGGAAAACTATACTCCAATTTTGGTTGTTGTGACATATTCTTGTGTAAGCAATACTTCAAGACAATCTTGAAGATAAGGATCAAGGAGTTTTCAAACAATCATCAAAGGAGGCTTAAGGATTTCCACATATGGATTCAGGTACGCTTCCGTTCATGTTGTTGTTTCCAAATTATTCGATATGAAGGCTATTGTGTTTTAGTCGGAATCATAATTCTAGCAGTAGCAACTATTAAGCCGCATATTTGATTTGAAACTTTATGATATTTCTTACTTTAACTATTATTCATATATTGAAGATTTGGAGGCATTATCTTTACCGTATGTCTTGCGAGATATTTACAAATCACCCGAGTCCACATGTTTAAGCAAAAAGAACTTAACTTAAAGGAGCAGAGGTGATTAGAGTTGTTGAAAGACTATATGTCACTATTCTGTATCATTCTGGAAAAGATCTACCTAAGGAATTTGATCGTGATCGGCTTCTTTTTATCTAATTTCTATCATATAATGAAAGTCAACGATGCACGTCCTCGCATTTACTATTAGTTTGGCTTTTTCTTAATAAATATATGATTATCATGGAAAAAAGCATTGTATTGAGGCAATGAACTTTCATGGAAAGGGGTTGGTATGTCATATTTTACGCAATTGAGAGTCAAAAACAACGTTTGACTAAATACCTATTTACGTAAATTGACTAAATTAATCAACATTGGCTTGAGAGTAAAGTTGATTTATCTTAATTTTATAAACAACAAAATTTAGAAATCCATAGAACAATATATTTTAAGTGAGTAATCCAAATATGCCTAAAAACTAAGTGGATTTAGCTATACTAAGATTGTGTAAAGAAACTTTAAGAAACTTTACACATCTAATATAATTTAATTTGTTGTAACATATTGTTCACCCTATCTTTCGGGTCGCTAATTTTGTTTACTATGACGCGTACTAATATTGTTAATATATATCGTTTAGATGATTTAAAAGTGTAAGTTAGTGTAAATTATATTAACTATCACAGTATAAAAAATGTATAATCTCAAACATAATAATGTCTTGTTAGATGTCAATTTTGATGGTTTATATGAGTCCATCAAACTATAGAGTACCAGGTCCTTTATGAATTTTCACTGAGAATATTAATAAAACAGTAAGTAAATAAGACAAGGAATTTTACGTGGAAAAATCGCTGCTCAAGGAAATAAAAGCCACGACCTACACTGGTAGGATTTCAACTTCACTGTGAGAAACTTTTACATTACAATCTATCCAATCTAGGAATTAAACTCTTAATCCCTCACTAACTCGTAATATACCTATTACAGGCACTCTGCGATACATCTATTACAAAGACTTCAACTCATGACTAACTCTAGTCCCGACACAAACACAAAGGGTTAATAATTTTACAAAGGGGTTCCTAAACAACGCTTCTAACTAAGCAATTTAGGAATTACAATGAAAAACAGTTACAAAGTTATAACTCAATTAAGGACAACAAAATATTAGATATAGGAACCGGTCCGTAGTTGCGTTTCACTTTGTTCTTAAGCTCTCGAGACCTAATTTTTCTGTCTCAGAAGGCTTGAATGCTTGAAATGAATTCTCAAGTGTTCAAGTGATGTTTTGTTGTAATACTCTTATTAATACACATTTGATGACATCACTTGAATGATGTAAGCACTTAGTTGGTCAAAGGACAAGTGACTGCTAAACTGCTGCACTGTGTTGGCAGGTACTTTCCAGCCGTGCACAGTTGACTTTCGTACTGTTGTCAGGGAAACACAAGCGATCAGGTCCCTACCTTGTTTCACTTGCAGCAGTTCATATGTTGTAATCCAATCTGCATCTTTTAAGGCTTCCTTGATATTTTTAGGTTCTATTTGGGAAAGAAAGGCTGAGAAGGCATGTGAATTTCTGGCTTTGGATCTAGTTTGCACTCTAGAATCTAAAGGGTTAATTATGATTTCAAAAGGATGAGAGATTTTGTGTTTCCAATTGGGCATTTGAGGTTCATTTATAAAGGATATGGGCATATCTAACAGGTTGCGTTGTATTCTTCTCTCAGGTACTTGTGGAGTACCCTGCACTACATCAACCACTCTTTCTTCAGCTTCAGTGGTTGTAATTAAGGTACCTGGTTCCCTTGAGGAAGAGGCAGCATTGTCTCCACTTGGCTCCTTCACTTGGCTCATCATGTCTGTCTTTCCATTTCTCATGTCGATAACTTCACCTGGAACCAGTAAGAGCTCTCCACCTTGATCATCCTTGGTACTTTTATCACATGAGGATAGGACTCATCAAAGATTACATAAACACTTTTTTCAACATATTGAGTCCACTTGTTGTATATTTTGTCAGCTTTCCTTTGAGAAGAATACCCAAGAAAGATTCCTTCATCACTCTTGGCATAAAATTTACCAAGTTGATCCTTTCCATTGTTGAGATCATAGCATTTGCACCCAAATGTTCTTAGGTGAGTCAGCTTGGGTTTCCTTCCATTCAGCTCATAGGGGATTTTGTTCAGGAAAGATCTGATCATGCACCTGTTCACCAAGTAGCAGGCAGTGTTGACAGCTTTGGCATAGAAGTTCTTTGCGATCCCACTTTCAATCAGCATTGTTCTTACCATTTCTTCAAGAGTTCTATTCTTCCTCTCCACAACTTCATTTTGCTGGGGAGTTCTTGGAGATGAGAAGTTATGGGTCCCCTTTTCATTACAGAACTCATCAAATTTGGCATTTTAAAATATGTTCCATGATCTGATCTAATACATGCCACTCTAGACTCCATCTTCACTTGGATTTGCTTCACAAAAGCCACAAATACCTCAATTTTTTCATCTTTTGTTTTAAGAAATAGAGTCCGTGTAAATCTGGAGAAGTCATCCACTATCACAACAATGTATCTTTTTCCTCCCCTGCTTTTCACTCTCAAAGGGCCATATAAATCCATATGAAGAAGATCGGGTGGCTTTGAGGAGCTGAAATCCTTTTTAGACTTAAATGAGGACTTTGCATGCTTCCCTCTAGCACAAGCATCATAGACGTTCTTTACTTTGAACTTTGACATGGGCAGACCACCGCCAGGTCCTTCTGAATTAGTTTATTCAGAAGAGAAAAGCTTGTGTGCCCCAGTCTTTTATGCAAGAGTTCAGCACCATCATCAATAGTTTTCAGACAACTCATCTCACCACTTTGTATAGACTCGAAATCAGCAACATAAATGTTCTTGTATCTCTTGACCACAAATACCATTTCACCAGTTTCCAGATTAGTAACTGTGCATATCTTGGACAAGAACTCCGCCTTATTTCCCTTATCACGGATCTAAGAAACACTCAAGAGACTATACTTAAGACCATTTACATAGTACACATTCTCAATTGAGTGAGTGAGTGAGTAATTTACCGACTTTTCCAAGTCCAGGAATGTACCCCTTCTTTCCCATTTCCAAAGGATACACTTTCTCCTTGCATGGCTTTTAGTGAAAGGAAGTCCATGGTGTTCCCACCCATGTGCTTTGAACATCCATTATATATGAACCATTGTTGACTAATTCCTTTCATTGTTCTATGCATAAGGAAATAAAGAGTTAGTTTTAGAAACCCAAACAAGTTTGGGTCCATTATAGTGGGCAAGAGGATTAATAAGAGCTCCCTTAGTCCATGCAGGTAACATGCATCTTTTATGGGTGGCACATGGTCCCTTTTTAGTAGTTACCTTTTCAGCAAACACATTGTTTTTCTGAATAGACTGGACCTTGACTTGGAAATTTTCCTTGAAATGCCCGTTGTTCCCAAAGTGGGTACACAGTCAGTTATCTGGTATAGTAACATACTTTATATCGGGGTTGTAAGGGGCCTTCTCCCTTCGAAACCCTATTCCCTGCCAGTTTTCACAATTATTAACATATATGGCAGTGATGGCTTTCGAGGACCAGGTCCACTTGAGGGACTTTCCAAGATCATTTTTTACTCTTTCAAATTTAGTTTGGAGATGTTTTTTTTTCTCAGTTTCAACACACATGCTAGTTTTCACAATCTTCAACTCGTTTTCAAGCCTAATTTGTTCCTCACATGCTACCTCTTTTCCTTTTCCAGAATTTCCAGGTTTAGACTCAGTTCCTAGTCCCTCTAAAGTTTCCCTCAGGTCTGCAATCACTATCATGAGATCATTTCTTTTTTCCTCAATATCAGTCACTCTCTTCATTAAGGCCTCTTTTTTTACTGAAGTTCTCAATGGTTTCTTTATAGTCAACAGCTACAACCACTAAGTCATCTCTTTCATGTTCTATGTTAGTAATTTTTTTGGTTAAAACAACTTGTTCTTTCTCCAACTCACAAATGGTTTCCTTCATATCAACTGCACACACTACCAGGCATCTCTAGTTTGTATAGCTTCTCCTAGATCTAAGGTCAAGGCATCCTTATCATCCACAAGAATATGATAGGAATCAATCAATACACTAGCCAAAGACGTGAGTTTCTTAGGAGAGTAGGATTTCAGATTTCTCTGAACATTCCTGAAATTTACCTCACTGTTGCTATCATTTTTATCATCATCTGATTGGGCTATCAAAACAAATATTGAATCATATTCATTTTCTCATTTTCAACTACCATCATGAAGTTGTCACCTGCATCAGTTTCATCCTCATGCTCACTAGAGGAGTCTCCCTATGCAGCAAGAGCATGTTTCACCACATTGTCATCACACCTCTTTTTGTTAAAGTGCTTGTCATGAACCGGGTTCCTCTTTGCTGCTTTCTAAGGGTTGTATTTGGAGTGTTCATGCTTCAAGAAAGGACAATCTTTGATGAAATTCCCTGGCTTTCCACACTTGTGTCGGAGATCATAGTTCTTTGGTTTGCTGGAGTTGCACCTTTTCAGTAATCTTCTATTTCTTCTGACCATCTTCTGAAACATTTTGGTTAAGTAAGCCATGTCACTGTCATCCTCACTTGAGTCATTGCTTTCAGATTTAAGTACCAGGTTCTTTTCTTTCTTTGGTTCTCTTCTTTCACTCTCTATCTTCCTCTTCATCTCATAAGTCTTCAGATTTCCCACCAGCTCGTCTATAGTCAGCTCCTGCAAGTACTTTGCTTCAGTAATAGCATTCACCTTGCTTTCCCAAAAAGTGGGCAGAATACTAAGAATTTTTCTCACTAGTTTGTTCTTGGGAATGATTTCACCAAGTGAGTGTACCTAATTTATGATGGAAGTAAATCTTGTGTGCATATCTTGAATACATTCATAGTCCTTCATCCTGAAGAATTCATACTCGGTAGTGAGCATATCAATCTTAGATTGCTTTACTTGAGTGGTTCCCTCGTGTGTTTTTCGCAAAACTTCCAATATCTCCTTGGCAGTTTCACTAGCAGAGATTCTATTGTATTCATCAGGTCCTATTCCACACGCCAAAATTTTCTTGGCACGAAAAATTCTTCTCCACGGCTTTCCTTCCTGCGCCAGTGCATTCTTTTCTGGTCTTTGGCATCGTCAATAGAAGATCTCTAACGTTCTTCGTTGGGATGTAAGGACTATCACATATGAGATCCGACAACTCAGAATCTTCATCCATGATAAAACCATGCACTCTTGTCTTCCACCACTCATAATATTGCCCATTGAACCTGGATGGTTTTTACGTAGATTGACCTTCTTCAAAATTTGGTGGAGCACTCATAAGGATCCTTCCTAGGTGTGATACCAATTGATAGCTTATATGAGTCCACCAAATTATAGAGTACTAGGTCCATATGAATTTCTACTGAGGATAATAATAAAACAGTAAGTAAATAAGACAATGAGTTTTACGTGGAAAAATCCTTGCTCAAGGGAATAAAAAACTACAACCTACACTTGTAGGATTTTAACTTCACCATGAGTAACTTTTAGATTACAACCTATGCGATCTAGGAATTAAACTTTTAATCACTCAATAACTCGTAATACACCTATTACAATTCACTTTGTAATACACCTATTACAATCCACTTTGTAATACATCTATTACAAAGACTTCAACTCATGACTAACTCTAGTCACGACACAAACACAAAGGATTTATGATTTTTACAAAGGGATTCCTAAGTAACGCTTCTAGCTAAGCAATTTAAAAATTACAATGTAAAACAGTTACAAAGTTACAACTCGACTAAGGACAACAAAATACTAGATGTAGAAACTGGTATGTAGTAGTGTTTCACTTTGTTCTTGAGGCTCTTGAGACTTAATTTTTCTGTCTTAGAAGGCTTGAATGGTTGAAGTGAATTCTCAAGTGTTCAAGTGATATTTTGTTGTAATACTCTTGTTAATACACCTTTGATGACATCACATGAATGATGTAAGCACTTGGTTGGTCAAAGGACATGTGACTGCAAAATTGCTGCAATGTGTGCACTGCTTATGTGGCAGTCACTTTTCAGTTGTGCACAATTAATTTTCGTACTGCTGTCAGGGAAACACAAGGGATCAAGTTCCTGTCTTGTTTCTCTATTTTCTACACTTGCAGCAATTCACATTAGCTGAAGTCCTGGCTGGAATCCGTTCATTAGCAATGTGTACTAAGTGTGTTAAGTTCCCTCTTGAATGGGGCTTTCTTAAATAGGTCCTTATTGACCTTGGGTTCCCTGCTAAGTTTCTTAACTGGATAATGGCTTGTGTTACTTCTGTCTCCTATTCCTTAGTACTGAATGGTGGCCTCACTAAGCCTTTCATTGCAAGGAGGGGTATTAGACAGGGTGATCATATGTCTCCTTATTTGTTTGTTCTTACTATGGAGTATCTGAACAGGATATTGGGTCAGTTACACAGAAATGGAGATTTCAACTTTCATCCCAAATGCAGGAAACTAAACTGTGCACATGTTTGTTTTGCTGATGACCTTCTTATGTTCTGTCGAGCTGATGTTATTTCTATCCAGATTCTACAAGAGGCTTTCCTTAAGTTCTCTGAAGCTTCTGGTTTGCAAGCTAACATTAGCAAGAGTGTTGTTTATTTGGTTGGTGTACAGCAGTCTGCCAGAGAAGAAATAATGGAGAAGCTGGGGTTCATTGAGGGTCAGCTCCCTTTCAAGTATTTAGGGATTCCACTTAACTCTAAAAAACTTGCTATCCATCATTACTTACCATTGATTGAAAAGATCACTGCTACAGTCACTTGCTGGTCAGCCAAAATGCTCTCTTATGCAGGAAGATGTCAATTAATTAAAGCTGTTATCTTTGGCATTCAGACTTTTTGGGCACAAGTATTCATATTGCCAAAGAAGGTATTGAAAACCATTGAAGCAATATGCAGATCTTTCCTGTGGACAGGCAGTGTTACTATGTCTAAAAGGGCTTAAGTTGCATGGGAAAAGGTCTGTAAACCAATTTTTGCTGGGGGTCTAAATATTATTGATATGGCTGTATGGAATAGGGCAGCTGTCACCAAGCTCCTTTAGGACCTGGCCAGGAAAAAGGACTGCCTTTGGATCAAGTGGCCGCACTGCTACTACATAAAACAGTGTGACATTGGATCTATGCCTCTGCCCAAGACTGCTTCTTGGGTTGTTAGAAAGATTCTGGACTACAGGACTACTGTTATGGAGAACCAGCAGCTACAAGGGGATCTCTTTAACAGATTGCAAACAATGTGCAGACTAGACAAGTTCCAAATCCAAAAACTATACCTTGCAAAGCTGCCTAGTTATAATAAGGTAGTGTAGAAGAATGTGATGCTGACTACTAATGTGCAACCTAGACATAAATTCACAGTATGGCTAGGTGCTCAGCACAGGCTGCCTACTATTGACAGATTGCAAAAGTATGGAATTCAAGTGCCTGCTAACTGTGTGTTCTGTAAGCAGAAGGCTGAAACTTTGAGCATTTGTTCTTTGAATGCCCAATCACCAAGCGATTATGGACCAGAATATGTTGTTGGTTGGGATACAAGAGAACAGCTGGCAATTGGGAAACTGAACTTCAATGGATATGCAGCAAGGCTAGGAGCAAAGTATGGCACAAAGCAATCACGCTTCTGCTTTTGTGACTGCTGTTGCACTGATTTGGAGAGACAAAAACTGTATTCGGTTTGATGATAAGGCTTTTGTTGAAGACCAGTTTTGTAGAGAAGTAGCACTGTTAATTCATTTACGAGGCAAAAACTGTAAAAGATGGCAAGATGGGTTGCGGCAGCTAAACTGTTATCCTTAGCTATAGTCTAATAGTCACATACTAAGATAGCTTGTTTTAAGTTTGTATTAGCTTAGTGATATTTGTAAATGAGTAGTAGCTAGTCAATGCTCCTACTATAGAACTTACACTGTAAATCATTTGATATCAATGAAATTAACAGTTAAATTTAATTTTTTTAAAAAAACATCTATGGTTAATTAGAAGGCGTCGTATACTGTAGTGTTGCATTTATTTGGCTTCAGTGTAACTGATTTAAGGATGTCAGTCGATAAATGCAACAACAAAAATTGTCATGCACCTAGAATTTTTTTTTTCTTAAATGTACTATTTTTTGCTTGTTAATTGCTAGTATCAATTTTGATGCAACCAAAACAATTGATTCTATTATACAAACGATAATAGTATATTTTATCTTATATCAGTTGGTTCATTATGTATTTATTACACTTGAATTGTACATGTTGTATCGCCCTAGATTTAATGGAGAAGTTCATACTAGCAACTAAGAGCATTTTAAACCACCCAACTCCCAAGTTAAAGCAAGAAAAGGAACCAAAAAAGAAAGGCGCAAAATTAAATAAAAGGAGAATTAGATAAAGGTAAACTAAATTGTTAATATGAGCATATAATAATTCTATTTATGAAACCTATCGATCCAGGTGGCAAACTACAGTTGACTATGACATTAACAACGTGATTTTGCATACTATATTGAGAAAGTTCTCCACCATTATTATCATCTTCTTCTTCTTTCAATTTTATCATCATTTTTCAAGATCCTCCTATTTTCGTTTCAGAATTTGCTACAATACAGACAAGATCCCCCAACGGTGAAAAAGTTTTTGTTTTTTTTAAAAGTGAGAAAAAGTCAACATTCTATGTATTCTTTGGAGAAATATGTAAGTTACAAAACCCCAATATGACTTGCAAAACAACTAGAAAAAGTAAAAATATGTCTAAAGTATTTGTACTATTTGCATTTCAATGTAAAGTTTACAGTAATCCTGTCCCAATTAATTTAAATACAGTATATAGGTGGCCTAGTAATAATTGATCACGCTGAATTATGTTTCCTAAAAAGTTTAACGGTCGTCACAAATAAAAATCGGTCTAAGAATCCAGAATTGAATCTCACAAAGAACTAAGACTTAGTTATAACTATTCAAAATTTCTAAGAAACACGAGTTTGAACAATTTTAAGTTATAATGATTAAGATTTATATTTTTAACTAGTTAACTAAGAACTATTAAAATAGTAAAAATAATTAACTAAGGAGGATGGAGTTGGAGACAAAATTAAGAGGGCTTAGAGTTATGATTCCTAATTTTTAGAATCTCTTCCGCTACGTCTCATATATTTTCGCCTCAGTATTTTTTACCGACCGTGAGTACTTCGAGCGCCATAATTCTTTTTTGAGCAACTACTAAAATTTACTAGACGTATTCTTCCGAACTACACTAGTTGGCACTAGTTCACTACTCAACAAGATAACACCAAGGTTTCGTTATTCTTAACTCCACAATTAAACCTTCCATATTGATTCCTCACATACTTTATGAGTGATGTTGTTTAATAACTACCTAAATGTATACCATTTTTCAAGCAATACACACTAAATAGGCACAGCCAATTAAGACCCTTCAATCAACAATAGTAAAAGTGTAATTGAACAAGTAGAGAAAAGTCAATGAAAAATTTATATTAAATGAAGTTGAATTTATCCTCGAATAGGTTCAATCAAACCCTATTTAGCTACTCATAAGGTATAAATAATCATAATAATATTCAAAAGCATTAAACTATAAATTAAAGAAGAATGGAGAGAAAACTTCTGTGATTCGTTGCTTCCAAGTATTTCATAGCCTTTTGCCTCTCCAGTCATATTTCTCTCCTCTAAAAACTAAGTTTAGATAGGGTTGAAGTGTCCAAGTCCAAAACTAAGAAGGAAACAATAGTGGCTCGGATAGACATCGTCAGCGCGGGGGCATCACCAGTTGCACCAAAACTATAGTGCAAGGCACCATCAGAGGCGCCAAAACTATCATGCCTTGCGCCATCAGAGGCACCAGCTTTGGCGCGCCGGGCAATGTCTTGCATTGTCTAAAGCTGTGAGCTTTCATGGCCTTGCCATATTTTGTAGCTTTTAGATACTATTTCGTATAACTTTTTTCCAATTTATATCTATATATCCCTACACGTAAAATAACTTAATTAAACTCAAATATCGCTCAAATCAGCATCAATATAACAAACAAAAGTAAATAACGTCAAAAAAATATGGAACTATAGCTCAACATCAATAATACACCAACATATCCAGCAAGAAGTGATAGAAAACTAATTATTGCCAAAATATGTACTAAGAAGCTCTAATTCAAATTTCTCTTGTTACCTAATGACCATAAATTTGAATGGTTTAAACTAAGTCAAGCCATTTGAAAATAGTAAAACAATGTTTAGATGACGTAAATGAATCTAATTACAATGTTCGAATTCATAATTACTCCAGAAGACAAAAAAGTAAAATCAGCTAATAATCCTAAGTGCTGGTTGTTGTAAAAATAGCACGGTATAGCCAGTTTTTGGACTGGTCATTCAAAAATAGTCAGTGTTTATCAAGTCAATGAAAAATAGCCATTATTTTGTTGCAATAGAGATCTACGCTCAGATTTGAACAGTATTTTCGCTCAGATTTATCTTTACATAAAAATGACTAAATTTTGATTACTTTTGAAATTGGGCTATTTTTGAATAATCGGTGGTAAATTTGGCTATTTTTTAATTTCTCCCGTAGTTGTTGCCTTGATCAAGGTCTCTTCAATGATAGAAAAAAATATATGAAAAAATCCAAAGGATATTTAGATGACTAAATAAATACTTAATTATTGAAGAAAATCTCACAACTACTGCTCAAAAAATTAGGTAAATCATCTAAAATTACTAAATCTTTATATGCAATATAATATTAGGTAAAGGTCACTGTGGCAAGAAATACATGGATTTGAGCGAGCGAGTTTGGTATTAATCAATTATATGTAACATAATGAGTAATTCAATGTTAACCTAATAGTTGTTCGATTGACTTCGTTTAGTCATTAGCACCTAAATTTAATTCAGTAGCAATATATGAATGTGATACATTGAATCGTAAATATATTGCAAGCAATTATCCATCAGGATGCTGTTTAATTTCCCTTATTAGAGCAAAGTACTAATGCATTTGTTGTTGTATTTCACTTTCTGAAGGTACAATTTGTTGAAGTTTGATGAATAATATACATCTCGTACAGCTCAAAATAAATTAATCCTTAGATATAATTAGAATTCTGAATTATGAATTTCTAGGAAAAAATAATTAAAAGGTTTTAATGATAGAAATTTAAGCAGGTGACAGTGCCATGAATGAGTTATCTGACACTAGAAAGTATTTTAAACTCTGGATCTGGGAGTGACTTGTTTTCATAGTTCCACATACCATTGATTATCCATTAATTTCACCTTCGTTTTTTAGTTTTTTTTATATAAATATAATTTTCTATAAGAAACTCTAACGTAATTATGGCTCTGCCTCTTTGATTTATTATTTCTTGATTTGGCTTCTGCACCCACTTTTAATTACAAAGTTAATGTTCTGCGATTAGAAATTAAATGGTGAGGTGTGAGTGTACAACAACAGGTCTTTAATTACCAATAAATAAATATCGGTCACTGGACCTCCCCCTCCTTTCAATAGCGAACAGATATGTCTTGTAATTAGATAAGTTGCGTACTTCAGTTTTACTTGCAGTAAATGAAATATGATGTTGAGTTTCTGCTAAAGATTCACGAAAGGTAGGTATGTACCATGAAAATCAGTAAATCGTACTAATCCGATAATTCTGAGTTAAATCGAGAAAAAAATTCGATTATGGTTTGGTTTGACTTGGTTTAGTGTTGGAAAAAAAATCCGACCATAATTGATTTGGTTTGTGTAACGACCCCACCGATCGTTTTGAACTTTTGTACTTTGATCGCTAGTTCCCGGGCATGACTTGCCCCGTGTAATGCACTATGACGGATGTAGATCGTTGGTTTTGGTTTTCAAAAAAAAAAATCGGAACGAATTAGAAAGAACAGTCTCAGTTGAAGGCTTTGAATTTAAATGGTTCGACCAAGAGTTTACTTATTGGTCTATGAGCTCGGATCGAAATTTTAATGATTTGGCTAGCTCCGTTAGGTGATTTATGACTTGGGAGTATGATCGGAAGTGGTTTTGGAGGTCCAATGTAGAATTTAGCTTGAATTGGCGAAGTTAGTATTTTGGCGAATTCCGGTTGATAGATGAGATTTTGATCCGAGAGTTGTTGTAACTTTGTTATGTCATTTGTGACATGTGTATAAAATTTCAGGTTATTCAGACGTCGTTTGGTAAGGTTTTTGATCAAAAGAGTATTTCGGAAGTTTTTGAAAACTTAGGCTTGAATTCAATGAATTTTGAGTAATTTGATGTTGTTTGAGATGTTTTAATAACTTGAGCAAGTTTGAATAACGTTTTAGGATGTATTGGTATTTTTAGTTGAGGTCTCTGGGGCCTCGGGGTGATTCCGAATGGTTAACGGGAAGTTTTGGACTTGTGAAATTGAAAATTTGCTGTTGCTTCTGGTATATTCGCTTCTGTGGATTTGGGACCGCAGAAGCGGAAGCTGCAGATGCGGGATTTCGACCGCATAAGCGGTCCTGGACCTATGTGAGTTTCCGCAGAAGCGGAAGGTTGGCCACAAAAGCGGAAGTCGCAGAAGCGAAATTTGACCACATATGCGGTTTCGCCTGGTCAGAAATATTAAAGTTCATCTTCGCGAATTTTTGAAGGGTTTCTCATTCTAACTTCGGACTTGGAGAATTTTGGGCGATTTTGAAGAGGGTTTTCAAGGTGCTTCAATAAGGTAAGGATTTTTGGACTTAAAACACGATTTTCTGATGCAAATACATGAATTGGGGCTGAAAACTTAAGAAATTAATAGTAAAAAAATGTGGTTTAGGGCTTGAACTTAAGAGAGCATAAATTAAGAATTTGAAAGGTCAATTGAACTCTGATTCTTGTGATTTTGATATGTATAGACTTGTGGCGAGATAAAGAAGTCAATGATGTGAAAATTTCTTAATTTTGAGAAATGGGCCCGGGGCTCGGGTTTCGCTAATTTCGAAATTTTTGCTATTTTCAATTGTTTTCGAGTGGGTATTGTTCCATTGGTATATTGTGATATATTCGTTATGCTTTTGATCAATTTTACGCGCAAGGAGGCCGATTTGATGGGCAAGGTCATAGCGAGCTAGGATTTTGGTGGACTTGGGGTGAGTAATGATAGTAAATGATGTCCTATGGGTTTGAAACCCCGAATTTGCACAACGTAGTGCTGTATTGAGGTGAAACACGCACTTTATGACGAACGCGGGATTATTTACTACTGGGAATTGTGACTTGGTCCGTCTCGATTGATATTTTATCGCATATTTAACTGAGATGTGTTTGTTATCAACATAATCTGGGTTTATTGCCATATTTTGGGCTTCATGCCAACTACTTGGATCCTTCGTGGACTTTTATCACTGTTTTCCTCAATATTTTGATATATTACTTGAACTTAGTCCTATTGATTAATACTGTTTTGCAAACTCAACCATTTTTAATTGAATTTTGAGATTTAAATGATATTTTCAATGTTGTTTGGGCTGAGCACTACTATTTTATTGATGCCCGAGAGGCTTATGATATTTTTCTGGACTGAGTGAGGCCGCGGGCCTGAGATACATTATATGCCACGAGGTGGCTTGAGTGAAGTGAGAAGGCTTTCAGGCCTTGTGAGTGATGTGATGAGGCTTTCATGCCTTATGCATGATGTGAGAAGGCTTTCAGGCCTTATGTGATTTTAGTGCTTGGGCCGTAAGGGGCCCCTCCGGAGTCTGCACACTCACAGTGAGCGCGGGTACCCATTGTTTTGAGAGTGAGCCCGAGGGGTTGATACTATTCTGAGAATGAGCCCGAGGGGTTGATACTATTTTGAGGGTAAGTCAGAGGGGCTTATACTATTCTGAGAGTGAGCCCGAGGGGCTGATACTATTCTGAGCGTGAGCCCAGGGGCTGATACGAGTGATTGTGAGGTAGCCTGAGGAGCTGGTACTGTTTTGAGATATTGCCCGAGGGGCGAACCTTCATGTGTTCATCTTTCATATTTACTAGTCATTGTACCTGCTATATTATGGTATTTGTGCCCAAGGGGCGGATTTTCTGTGCTTATCGGCATTAATTGTTTTGCAATCATTGCGTAACAGTTGAGAAAGTCATTTTCAAAAGTGATTTAAACTGAGCTAAGATATTTTCTAAAGATTTCACAGATTCACTGTTTTTCTCAAAGGGTAGAACATTGCTTCTATACAGCATGAGGTTTTTCTATACGTGATTTCTTACTTCTCAGTTATTATCTACCGTTGTTACTCACTGAGTTGGAGTACTCACTTTACTCCCTGCACCTTGTGTGCAGATGCAGGTATTTTCTAAGCATGGTGGCAGTTTATTGGAGTTAGCAAGGTAGTTGCCTGGCAATTGCGGCTCTGCTTTCTTCCATTGTATTCCTCCTTCCATATTCTTATATTTTTTTTACCATTTCGATCTTGTGATGTCTAGACAGTTGTAGTAGATGTTCATGACTAGTGATACCCCGATGTCGGGCTGTGTTTGGGTTGTACTTCCGTATTGTTATGATATTATCTGCTATTTTAAATTATTGAATCATATTTTAGCATATTTTATTGTTGTTTAGCTTTTTAACTTCAAATTGGATATGTGTCGGCTGGCCTTATCTTCACGAGAGGTGCCATCATGATCGGACCGGGGTTTGGGTCGTGACAAGTTGGTATCAGAGCCTAGGTTACATATGTCTCACGAGTCATGAGCAGGTTTTGTAGAGTCTTGCGGATCGGTACGGAAACGTCTGTATTTATCCTCGAGAGGCTACAGAACCTTTAGGAAAAACTTCGCATTCTTGAATTCTTATCGTGCGTCCTTGATTCAGTTGAAAAATAACTCTTGAAATCCCTTCCACGCGTTCGCATGAGCGCTCAGTATCATATGTGCCGTAATGGCTTGTGATTCCCTGAATTAGGGGCGAGACGTGATCTTTGCGAGTTGATGTTGGTCCAGTCTGAAGGACTTGAGGCCGGATCATTGCCTATGGCTTGAGCACCGAGGTGCTTATTATGTGAGCAAGTGTTTTGAACTTATAAGTTCGGTATTGTCCCTATTAGTGGGAATGACGGCTGGATAGCTATGTGATGAGTATGTTAGTACTGCGAGATGTTTCTATATGACTTGTAAGTGTCTAGAAAGATCTGCTGGAAGATAGGTGAACTATTAAGCGTATGATTTCCATTGTGATTGGATGTGTAGCTCCGAGTTATGGGTGTGTGAAGAATCTTTTCAAGTCTCCTAGTTGGGAGTGAAGTAAATTGCATGTTGCGGTATGATTTCAGACTCAGGAAGACTAAGGGACTGTGTGTTGAAACACGTTCTCAAGGCACTAAACTAAACGTGTGTTCATATTTGTAGGTTTTGATAAATGACAAACGATGCGCAATTGACATATGACGAGGTCCAAGCACAAGCGCGCAAATGTCACGTAACGAAGTTCAAGCACAAGACAAACAAAGATCAAGATTAAACAAAGTTATACATGAGTCGCTCTTTAATTGTGATCTTGATCCAACAATTTAACTCAAAACTTGGCTTCTCTCGTAAAAACATTTTTATCAAATCATGCATATTTAATTTAGAGCAAAATGATTTTAAATCATGCATATTTATTTTAGCAAAATGATTTTTAAACATGCCTCTAAAATCTGGACAAAGATAATCGATTATGTACTTATGATAATTGATTATGTTAAGGCAGTGTCCATCAGATTTTTGAAATCTGCATGACAATCGATTGTGAACCTTATGACAATCGATTGTGCTGAGACAGTGTCCATCAGATTTTTCAAAGCTACAAAATAATCGATTGTGAACCTTATGACAATCGATTGTGTTGAGGCAGTGTCTATCAGATTTTTCAAAGATACAAAATAATCGATTGTGAACCTTATGACAATCGATTGTGTTGAGGCAGTGTCTATTAGATTTTTCAAAACTGAAAAATAATCGATTGTCCATATAGCATAATCAATTATGTAAATGACCGTTGCCAAAATATTCAAACTCCGTCAGATAATCGATTATAGGATTTTAATAATCGATTGTTTGAAGTAAAATCTGAAAAAGATTTTTTGAACGTTGCCAAGTAATCGATTGTATATTTCTGATAATCGATTATTTTAAGTAAAATCTGGAAATGATTTTTTGAACGTTGCCAGTAATCGATTATACGTCTTAGATAATCGATTATGCTGCGTAAAATCTGGGAATGATTTTTGGAACGATTGGAAAACAATCGATTGTGCCAATTAGACAATCGATTGTCGTAGCACAAAATCAGCAATTCTTGATTGGCAATTAGGCAACGGTTATGCATGTTGTGTGTTATTGTATTTAAAACACTGAAATGAAGCTGTATTTATAGTTGAAAAACTTGGCATTACCGTTGCCTAATTGCCAATTAAGAGTTGCTGATTTTACTGTGTGACAATCGATTGTCAAGAATCCACAATCGATTGTTTGCCAATCGTTCCAAAAATCAATCCCAGATTTTACGCGTAACAATCGATTATCCAAGATCAACAATCGATTATTAGCAACGTTCAAAAAATCATTTCCAGATTTTACGTAAAACAATCGATTATACAAAATCAATAATCGATTATTCAGCAACGTTCAAAAAATCCTTTCCAGATTTTAATTAAAACAATCGATTATAGGAAATCAATAATCGATTACCTGACGGTATTTGAAAACTTTACGACAACGGTTAGCTTCACAATCGATTGTGCAATGTTAACAATCGATTATTTATCAGACTTTGAAAATCATTTTAGACACTGCCTCTTGAAAATCGATTGTTATATACTCACAATCGATTATTTAATAACTTTGAAAAAGTCTGGAAGACACTGCCTCAACACAATCGATTGTCATATGTTCACAATCGATTATTTTGTGACTTTGAAAAATCTGATGGACACTGTCTCTTCACAATCGATTGTCATTAACTTCACAATCGATTATTTTGAGTTTTGAAAAACTTTGATGTACACTGCCTCATCACAATCGATTGTCATAAGGTTCACAATCGATTGTCATGCAGGTTTGAAAAAACTGATGCTCACTGCCTTAACACAATCGATTGTCATTAGTTCACGATCGATTGTCATGCAGTCTTGGCTTAACATAATCGATTATCATAAGTACATAATCGATTATCTTAGTCCAGATTTTAGAGGCATGTTTAAAAATCATTTTGACTAAAGTAAATATGCATGATTTAAAATCATTTAGCATTAAATTAAATATGCGTGATTTTGTAAAAATAATTTTACGAGAGAAGCCATGTCATGAGTCAAGTTGTCGGATCAAGATCACAATTAAGAACGACTTATGTAAAACTATAAAAATTGGTCTTGTGCTTGAATCTCGTTACATATATCAATTGTGCGCTTGTACTTGAGCTTCGTCATATGTCAATTTGCGCTTGTTTGTCATTCATCAAAACCTACACATATGAACACACGTGTTTCCAACAATTTCCCCCTTTTTGATAATGGCAAACTTTAAGCGGGATATGCAAATTAGACAATTGATAATGACGATTCAAGACAAGTAAATATATGCAACAAGTATGCAAAATTAGTTCCCCCTCAATATATGAATTCCCCCTCAATTTAAGCTAATAAGAATTGAGAGTGCATACCCGTTATCTTCCCCCTTTTGCCATTAGCAAAAAAAATGTAATAAGATGCCAAAGATGTAAATAAAGCTTGTTTATTTATTGGAAAGAAACGTGATTACTTAAAGAGAGTACAATAACTCAAGTAATAGCAGTACAATCAATTATTGATACGAGATAATCGATTATTAGACGACAGAAACCGATTTTTCTGAAGAAGACTTGATTATTGCGCGTCATGCTTTATAATTCCCCCTACCTTTAGGGCGATACCTGCAAAATAGAATTAAACGTCTCCGACGCTCAAGTCAGTAATTAAAATATAAATGCAACCTAAAATGTATGCATTTAGATCAACGTTTACCCGCATTCAATACTTCATTTGGACATGATTTATATTTAGCACAACATTAAACGCTAAATATTTTATCAAGTCTACTAGCAATAAGGTAAAGTGAGGAACGATCATACCTGTGTAGTTCTTGGTATTGCTCGTCTTACCTTTCTGTCAAGATGGTCATCTAAATTCATTGAAGTGACCATTGGTTTGGTGTTGCTCTTTTCGAAGTGATTTGGCAACTCCTTGAGACATTTAGATGGACAAATGAAAGTTCCCTCTTTCATTTGCTTAATTTGCAGCTCCAAGAAGAAATTAAGCTTGTCTATCAATGATATCTCAAATGCGATTTACAGATTCCTTGCATGACACTTATTAGTTGCTCCAAAGTAATACAAATATTTTCTAAGATATCATTTTCCACAAGATTTGGAATGCAAGATATTAGTGGCATGAGAGTTTAAAGAAAATAACATTGCCAATATAGAGAGTTGTTTTGAAATTCTGTCATAAAAAAGATAGTAAACTTCATGCAATCTATTTCCTCTTAATCAGAAATTTATCAAGACATACCAACAAGACATAGATATACCAATTGTTATAAAACAATGATAAACCCATTTGTTGGATGACATAACAAGTGTACCAAAAGTTATTTTATTAACAGTGATACAAATTGTTATTTTTAGTAAAGCATATTATAAACGAGTGTTGACTGTTAACAGATCAACCATACATCGAATTTTGAAGAACATACCAACCATTATCCAGACCAAAGGATGTGTTCATCAAGAGACGATTTTTAACAGAAGGATTTTTGTCAATTGTTAGAAACATGAGACATCTCAATTATTTTTCAAAACTGAGGATAGCATTCATCAAAAACGTGAGTGAAAACCTTTTGAAGAATATGCTAATAGATAATACACACCACACAGTATACTAACAGTTATTTAAACCACAGATAGCAATTATCAAATCATGAATGAAATGATTTTATTAAGCTAACTGTTAATACATATCAACAATTTTGATCTTTTAAAAGCAGATAACTAACAAGTAAACTAATTGACACCAATTGTCATTTAACAACATGTTTTCAACATATGAATCAACAAAGCTAATTGATATTGATTGTTGACAAGGATATCTCAATTATTAACGCACATCAACTATTACGACTAAGCTTATCAAAGATTCAACAATAGGGGAACCAAATTAACAACAAATAAGTTAATATTGGTTGCTAGCACATATCAACAATTCGGTTTTTGTCAAAAAGGATAACTAACCGAAATTTCCTCTTGATGCAATGAGGTGTCGTGCTCGGTGCATCTACTACAATACTGTAGCCTTTCAAGCACACCTGCAAAACAGATTAATGATCTTTTGGTACCCATGCCATTTTGGGTCCTTGGGGGTTAGGCATATCATAATGATGCGATTGAGTGATATGTCTATGTCGTGTAAAACATGCAGGAGCAATATGACCAATACGTCTACAATAATGACAAGTCACGTTGGGGTTATGCATCCTTCTAGGTTCATAGTAACTTGACGGACGAAAATGGTTTACTCTATTTTCAGCATATGACTATTGAGCGCTTTATGAACATCATTTCTCCTACTATGAGCAGCATTTCTAGAATAATTATTTCTACGTTAGAAATCATTTCTAGGTGCTCTAAAGGGTTCAAAATTTCTTCTAGTATTTGGACTATAATATGCATCATTTCTAGGGTAGTTATTTCTAGGTGGTAAGTCATTGCTAGGTCTTCTAAAATGTTCAACATTTAGTCTAGCATGCATATTGGTTCTAGGATTGCTATTTCTAGGATAAGCATTTTTATTATTAGTCCTAGGTTGAGCCTTAGGTTGTTGGGGTTTAGCTTCAACCTTTTCTTTAGGCTCATTCGTAAACCCTATGCCATGCTTGGTTGACTTCAAATTATCAAGAACATCATTCAAATTTTTGTGCGAAGAATTAAACTTATCTAATGTGCCTTTAAGCCTTTCTACTTCATTTTTGAGATGCAAGCAAGAAGTACACTTTCTAATAGAGCTTTCAGGCTTATCGGCGCTTCTTTTTCCGAAAAGCTTGTTTTCCTCTTTCAACTTCTCATTTTCTAAAACCAGTTTTTCAAAATCTTTTTCTTTTAGAGAGAGTTGTTTTTGAAAATCTTTTTCTTGCAACGACAGAGTTTTCTGCAAATCTTTAATAGTCTTAGAAGCATCAACAAACTCACTATGTAATTCATTATAAGCATTTTGCATTTCTTCAAGCGAGTGAGAGTTGGACGTACTTACCTCTTCTTCTTCGTTTGGCGTGAGACATTGGCCAGTTGATTCATCATATGAGCTGTCCGCTTTTTGAGGCATGCTTTCATACATTTCCTCCAGCTTATCCCACATCTCTTTGTCGGTTTTGTAGTGGGAAATTTTCTGATAGTCTTCCTGATTCAAGGCGCTATACAACATATTTATTGCATTAGTGTTATATTCACTTACCTTTGCTTTCCCAACTTTTGTTGTCATTTGAACATCATGCTTGATGATTTGCCATAGATAAAAGTTGTTGGCTGTGATGAAAATTCTCATGCGATCTTTCCAATACAAGTAATTATTTCCATCAAATATTGGGGGCAACATGTTAAAATCACCTTCACCTATTCCTGCAAAAGAGTCACGAGTAGAAGCCATGGATGGTTCTCTCAAACTGTTAAGTCTTCAGAGAGTTGGGCTCTGATACCAATTGTTAGATAATACTCTTAACGCTAGAGGGGGGGTGAATAGCGTTATAATAAAAATTAGCGTAAACTTGCGGAATTTAAAAACTTGCAGGAAAAATAAGTGCGGAAATTAAATGCAATAAAGAACAAATGCACCGATGTATTCTGGTTCACCACAACAAGTGGCTAGTCCAGTCCCCGAGAGACTCTCTCGAGATTTTCCACTAACTTGTCAAGCTTACGGGTGCTCAACAAACCTTTACAACTTAAGGACATAAGCCTTAACACCTTTGCTCGGAGATACAACACTCCAAGACTTCACTATTAAGCTTACGGGTGACTAACCAACCTTTACAACTTAAGGACACAAGCCTTAACACCTTTGCTCGGAGATACAACACTCCAAGACTTCACTGTTAAGCTTACGGGTGCCTAACCAACCTTTACAATCTGAGGACGCAAGCCTCAACAATCTTGCTCGGAGATACAACACTCCAAGACTTCGACCAAGGAAACACAAGTTCCTTACAACAAGAGAATCACAATTCTCTTCAAGTGTACAAAACACTAAACACTCAAACAATACACTCCTTTATGAGTAGATATGAGTAAAAGAAGTAAGCTCAAGATCACAACAACTATGGACAAGACTTTGGCTCTCAAAAGCTTTATAAAATGAATATAAAATGATGAACAATAGTATGCAAGCTTATAGCAATAGTATGATCAGTTGTTGTGTGTTATTGTATTTAAAACACTGAAATGAAGCTGTATTTATAGTTGAAAAACTTGGCATTACCGTTGCCTAATTGCCAATTAAGAGTTGCTGATTTTACTGTGTGACAATCGATTATCAAGAATCCACAATCGATTGTTTGCCAATCGTTCCAAAAATCAATCCCAGATTTTACGCGTAGCAATCGATTATCCAAGATCAACAATCGATTATTAGCAACATTCAAAAAATCATTTCCAGATTTTACGTAAAACAATCGATTATACAAAATCAATAATCGATTATTCAGCAACGTTCAAAAAATCCTTTCCAGATTTTAATGAAAACAATCGATTATAGGAAATCAATAATCGATTACCTCACTGTATTTGAAAACTTTACGACAACGGTCAGCTTCACAATCGATTGTGCAATGTTAACAATCGATTATTTATCAGACTTTGAAAATCATTTTAGACACTGCCTCTTGACAATCGATTGTTATATACTCACAATCGATTATTTAATAACTTTGAAAAAGTCTGGAAGACACTGCCTCAACACAATCTATTGTCATATGTTCACAATCATTTATTTTGTGACTTTGAAAAATCTGATGGACACTGTCTCTTCACAATCGATTGTCATTAACTTTACAATCGATTATTTTGTGTTTTGAAAAACTTTGATGTACACTGCCTCATCACAATCGATTGTCATAAGGTTCACAATCGATTGTCATGCAGGTTTGAAAAACCTGATGCTCACTGCCTTAACACAATCGATTGTCATTAGTTCACAATCGAATGTCATGCAGTCTTGGCTTAACATAATCGATTATCATAAGTACATAATTGATTATCTTAGTCCAGATTTTAGAGGCATGTTTAAAAATCATTTTGACTAAAGTAAATATGCATGATTTAAAATCATTTAGCATTAAATTAAATATGCATGATTTTGTAAAAATAGTTTTACGAGAGAAGCCATGTCATGAGTCAAGTTGTCGGATCAAGATCACAATTAAGAACGACTCATGTAAAACAATAAAACTTGGTCTTGTGCTTGAATCTCGTTATATATATCAATTGTGCGCTTGTACTTGAGCTTCGTCATATGTCAATTTGCGCTTGTTTGTCATTCATCAAAACCTACACATATGAACACACGTTTTAGTATAATGCTTTGAGAACGTGTTTCCAACAAGTTATACATGAGTCGCTATTTAATTGTGATCTTGATCCGACAATTTAACTCAAGACTTGGCTTCTCTCGTAAAAACATTTTTATCAAATCATGCATATTTAATTTAGAGCAAAATGATTTTAAATCATGCATATTTATTTTAGCAAAATGATTTTTAAACATGCCTCTAAAATCTGGACAAAGATAATCGATTATGTACTTATGATAATTGATTATGTTAAGGCAGTGTCCATCAGATTTTTGAAATCTGCATGACAATCGATTGTGAACCTTATGACAATCGATTGTGTTGAGACTGTGTCCATCAGATTTTTCAAAGCTACAAAATAATCGATTGTGAACCTTATGACAATCGATTGTGTTGAGGCAGTGTCTATCAGATTTTTCAAAGATACAAAATAATCGATTGTGAACCTTATGACAATCGATTGTGTTGAGGCAGTGTCTATTAGATTTTTCAAAACTGAAAAATAATCGATTGTCCATATAGCATAATCGATTATGTAAATGACCGTTGCCAAAATATTTTCAAACTCCGTCAGATAATCGATTATAGGATTTTGATAATCGATTGTTTGAAGTAAAATCTGAAAAAGATTTTTTGAACGTTGCCAAGTAATCGATTGTATATTTCTGATAATCGATTGTTTTAAGTAAAATCTGGAAATGATTTTTTGAACGTTGCTAGTAATCGATTATACGTCTTAGATAATTGAATATGCTGCGTAAAATCTGGGAATGATTTTTGGAACGATTGGAAAACAATCGATTGTGCCAATTAGACAATCGATTGTCGTAGCACAAAATCAGCAATTCTTGATTGGCAATTAGGCAACGGTTATGCATGTTTTTGACACTATAAATACATCTTCAAATCAGTCTTCTAAATACAACAACTGATCATATTATTGCTAAAGCTTGCATACTCTCTTATTCATCAATTTCTATGCATTACATAAGTTTTTGAGAGCCAAATTCTTGACGAAAGTTGTTGCGTTCTTGAGCGTATTTGTTTTACTCATATCTACTCTTAAGGAGAGTCTTGTTTTGAGTGCAAAGTGTTTTTATACACTTGAAGGGAAGTGTCCTTGCATTGTAAGAAGGAACGTTGTGATTCCTTTGCTTGAAGTCTTGAAGTGTTGTATCTTCGAGCAAAGGTTGTTGAGGCTTGTGTGACTCAAGTTCTCAGTTTGTAACGGTTTGTTAAGCACCCGTAAGCTTAACGAAGTTAGTGGAAATCTCGAGAGAGTCTCTCGGGGACTGGACTAGTCACGGGTTGTGGTGAACCAGGATAACATCGGTGCGTTCATTCCTTATTATTTACTTATCGCACTTATTTCATTCCTGCAATTTTTAAATTCCACAAGTTTACGCTGTTTCTTATTATAACGCTATTCCCCCCCCCCCCCCCCCCCCCCGCTCTAGCGTTAAGCGTATATTCTAACACTGTGTAATGTGTATGATGGTGGAAAGTATAAAGAAATGTTATATTGAGGCAAAGCATGTGAGTTATCTCTTGCGGGGTGTTTTGAAGTGGTGTGATCCTTATGTGTATGTTGGAAGATCTCATATGTAAGTGAACAGTATGTGTTGAAAATTTAGAATTTCGGGTCACCTAAGAGAGTGGGCTTAACTATTGCGGGAATGAATGTGAGATTTGCAGAAGATTTACAGTACTAGATGATCTGTGTTTTCACAAACATATAAATGATTTGAGCTTAATCTCACTATGGTATAGTGGCATCGATAGAGTAAAAGTGTTATGAGTTATTGAGTGTATCTTGATCTATGGCTTCGAGCCAAGTAGGGGAGTGTTCTGTGAGCAGTTTATTGCACTGTTAGGTGCAATGTTGGTTTCAGTTTGGGGCGTGCGAGTGAATTAGCTATGTCTAGAGTAAAGGAAAATTTTGACAAAGGTTATATTATGCTTCATGGGGTATGAGCATCACGGGATGTCTAGAGTTGTTGTTGGTAAAGAATGTTCGGTGCATAAAACATGATGTTGCTTTGTTGTATTGGGACGAAGGTTTCATTATGCGGTGTCGGAGTGCCAATGAGGCACGGGTTGTTCTTTTCGTTAGGTCGGTAAGTTGCAGTTTGAATAAGAGTGAATGTCTTGCCAGAATAGTTCCAATGTGTTCGAGAATCTGTATACATCAGTTGAGTGCTCTAAAGTTGCATATGTGGTTAGAAACTGTTGTTTTCATTGGAAGAAGTCAAGACTTGTGGTATTTCTATGTGAATTATGAGATTCTATGAATCATTATCAGGAAAATAAAGGTAACAGACTTAGATTCGCAGGAAGTGCTTTAGAGTAAAGCATTCTGGAATGTGATGTTTCTGGGAATATTTGAGAGAGTATTCGGCGGCTTAGGCAATGTGGTCTTATGCTTGGGTCTCGTGTGGTAAGCCTGGTTTGAGGAATTGTGGTGCTACAGCAAGGGAAAATATCAAGTTGAAAATGAATCAGAAGAAACTTAGATAGATGGAGTAGCTTGATAGTAGACCAGATCGGCATGGTAAGGATATGATTAATTCTTGGGGTGTGTTTGAGGTAATGAAATATTACAGGTATTTTGCAGAAATGCTCTTGGGTTTTGACGGCTTGCTTAGCTTGGTCTAGTTAGAAGGATTCAGTCCTGGCAGTTTAGTTTGTGCAAATAGAATTGGGAGAGGTCTTGTTGGGTTTAACCGTGGCTTGAAGATGTATATTTTCTATGGGCATGCGAAGCATGGTATGTATAATGATTTTTCTTCTAGATGGAATCAATGGAAATTCTTGGCTAGATAATTTACAGTTCAGTGCCGAAAGAAGTTCATAAAACTCTTAAGAAGCGGGTAGCCTCGGATAGTTATGGGGAATGATATCTCTAATTGGAAGTGATTTTACGATAGTATATGTTCAGGAAAAAGGTAATGTAATTAAGTTGATGGCACTTCGGTAGTATTGCGGCACTTTCTTGTTGGATCAACTGGTGATATTCGGGTTTGCTGGGTGGCACAAGGAAATTTTAGAGTATCTGTCGTGGAAGGATGGGGTATTTAAGGTGTGGTATATGTTCGGACGGCAAAATTGGGATCAGGCACGATGATTCGTGTGCTATATAGAGTTGGAGACTAGGAGTTCTCATGTTCAGGCTATGTTGTGGTTGTGGTTGTGGGTCGCGTGTATCGATACTGTTTAGTGACTACCGATTTTTGGAGGCCTACGTGGATATTTCATTGCTTGTCATGTTAGATTTTTAGATGTGATATTGGGGATTTATATGGATTGTCTTAGTGTTGGGATATTCTTGACTATTGCATTATGGGCTATGACGGAATGTCACGGATTGAGTGGTGAAGTGCGTCGAAGTATGTTCTAGTAGAGTGGCTTATGCTTCGAAGGACCAGCGGTCGGCTGGGAAGGATTGCCTTCTTATTGGGATTCTCTTGCTGAGTGTCAGTGCTGAGGCTCCTCATATTGGTTCAGTTTCAGTGGTGAAGGACTTTTCGGATATGTTTCTTGTGGCTGGGCATTTCGCCAGGCGAGGTTATTGATTTCGGTATTGATTTTGTGTCGAGCATTATATCGTATGGCACCAGCAGGAGTTATAATAGTGGAAGGAACAGCTTCAGGATTTCCTTAATAAAGAGTTCGTTGGTCGACCAATGTGGATGTGTGTTCTAGTTTGAGTCGGTTCGGTTAACTCTGAATTGTATTGTCAAGGGATAGGTTGATTCGACTGTTGTTGAGCTTATTAGTGATCTGGAGAGATCTATGAGTTGTCTTCTGCATTGCGAGACATTATGATTTGCTGGTTATGGGCACACATGGTGCGGTTCTATTGGGGTTCTTAGTGGAAGTCAAGCGGGAAGAGTAATTGGGTATTGCTCGGTGAATGGTGTATCGGTTATGTCCTATTGGGTTTGCGTGGTATATATTACTTGTTTCACCACGGGTGTAATGATTTTCTTTGGTTCCAGAAAATCAAATTGTGTGTGGTTGTCAATTTTGAGCATAGTGACTCGAGGTATCTCATGTGGAGTGGTGTTTGGATAGGATCGTGCATTCTAGCGAGGCTATGTGGAGATATTACCTTTCGGGTTAAATTTGTGTGTTCTATTCTATGATGTGAGACGGGTTCTCAGCCTTGTGTTGGGATGGTACCGGCGAGCTTGAGGTACAACTCTTTCAATTGAGTCATTTTCGTGATTTGAGTATGTTCGGACTGTTGCTTATTGGTGTGCGTAGTTATGCAAGTCGTGGCTCATGCCTGTATTGATGTGCCATGACACCAGGTGGTGTGTTTGGCCAGAAGAAATCATTGGAATTATTAATGAGTACCAGCGGATTCGATTTCAGCATGTTAGAAGGTTAATATCGAGGTTCGGCTCAAAAAAATTGTTGTGGTATTTCCAGAGGAGAAATGGCTTCATGAATGGTTGGTCTAAGAAATGGTTATGGTTTACTACGTGTTGCATTTATCATTGGCAGTATATGAAAGTGTTGGAATGAGACTCTAGCTGATAAGAGTTTTTCAATCAGTATTTAGGTGTTGTGAACAGCTGCGGTGAATAGAAGTTATTGTTACGAGCATTAGAGTTCTGTGGTTTATCATGTAATGGCACCGAGGTTGCAGATATGGTTTATCACAGCTGGTTCGGGTTTATTCAAAGTATAGATGTGAGATTTTGATCTTGTGGATGATTTCGGTAGTGGAAATGTGGTTCTGTATTTTATGGACTAGGATGGAGAAATTTCAGTTATATTGTGTTATCAAACCTATATGAGATAGGGTGACGTGGGATCACCCCCGGGTATATGCATGTTAAGGTTATTCAGCTATCGATTGGCTCTTAGAACAACTCTAGGAACGTTCGAGGATGAACGTGTGCTTAAATGGGGGAGGATGTAATGACCCGGCATGTCGTTTTGAGATTTTACACTTTGATCGCCAGTTCTCAGGCATGAATTTCCCCGTGTAATATATTATGACGGATGTAGATCGTTGGTTTTGGTTTTCAAAAAAAAAATCGGAACGAATTTGAAAGAACAGTCTCCGTTAAAGGCTTTGAATTTGAAAGGTTCGACCAAGAGTTGACTTATTGGTATATGAGATCGGATCAGAATTTTTATGATTTGTCTAGCTCCGTTAGGTGATTTATAACTTGGGAGTGTGATCGCCAGTGGTTTTGGAGGTCCGGTATAGAATTTGGCTTGAATGGCGAAGTTAGTATTTTGGCGAATTCCGGTTGATAGATGAGATTTTGATCCGAGGTTCGGAATGGAATTCTGAGAGTTTTTGTAGCTTTTTTATGTCATTTGTGACGTGTGAGCAAAATTTGAATTCATTCGGACTTCGTTTGGTCGGTTTTTGATCAAAAGAGTATTTCGGATATTTTTGGAAACTTAGGCTTGAATTTAATTTTGAGTAATTTGATGTTGTTTAAGGTGTTTTAATGAATGGAACAAGTTTGAATAACGTTTTAGGATGTATTGGTATTTTTGGTTGAGGTCCTGGGGCCTCGCGCTGATTCTGGATGGTTAACGGAAAGTTTTGGACTAGTAAAATTGGAAATTGCTGTTGCTTCTGGTATATTCGCTTCTGCAGATTTGGGACCGCAGAAGCGTTCTCGCAGATGCGGCATTGATATTGCAAAAACGGAGTCTTTCCCTTAGAGAATTTCCTTAGAAGCGGAAGCCGTAGATGCGGGATTTCGACCACGTATGTGGTCTTGGACCTAAGTGAGTTTCCGCGAAGCGGAAGGTTGACCGCAAAAGTGGAAGTCGCAGAAGCGAAAATTTGACCATAGATGCGGTTTCGCCTGGTCAGAAATATTAAAGTTCATCTTCGCGAATTTTTGAAGGGTTTCTCATTCTAACTTCGGACTTGGAGAATTTTAGGCGATTTTGAAGAGGGTTTTCAAGGAGCTTCGATAAGGTAAGGATTTTTGAACTTAAATCACGATTTTATGGTGCAAATACATGAATTAGGACTGAAAACTAAAGAAATTAATAGTCAAAATGGTGGTTTACGACTTGAACTTAAGAGAGCATAAATTAAGGATTTGAAAGGTTAATTGAACTGCGATTCTTGTGGTTTTGATATGTATAGACTCGTTGCGAGATAAGGAACCTAATGATGTGAAAATTTCTGAATTTTGATAAGTGGGCTCATGGCTCGAGTTTTGCTAATTTCGAGATATTTGCTATTTTCTGATTGTTTTCGATTGGGTATTGTTCCATTGGCATATTGTTATGTATTCGTTATGGTTTTGATCAGATTCGACGCGCGAGGAGGCCTATTTGAGAGGCAAGGTCATAACAAGCTAGGGTTTTGGCCGGCTTGAGGTGAGTAATGATAGTAAATGATGCTCTGAGGGTTTGAAACCCCGGATTTGCATAGCGTAGTGCTATATTAAGGTGAAACACGCGCTTTATGACAAGCGCGAGATTATTTACTATTGGGGATTGTGACTTGTTCCGTCCCGATTGATATTTTACCGCATATTTAACTGAGATGTGTTTGTTATCAATATGATTTGGGCTTATTGACATATTTTGGGCTTCATGCCGACTACTTGGATCCTTCGTGGACTTTTATCTCCGTTTTCCTCACTATTTTGATATATTACTTGAACTCATTCCTATTGATTGATACTGTTTTGCAAACTCAACCACTTTTAATTGAATTTTGAGATTTAAATGATATTTTCAATGTTGTTTACACTGAGCATTGCTATTTTATTTATGCCTGAGGGGCTTATGATGTTTTTTTGGACTGAGTGAGACCGCGGGCATGAGATACATTATATGCCACGAGGTGGCCTGAGTGATCTTAGGAGGCTTTTAGACCTTACGAGTGATGTGAGAAGGTTTTCAGGCCTTATGAGTGATGTGAGGAGGCTTTCATGCCTTGTGAATGATGTGAGGAGGCTTTCAGACCTTATGAGTGACGTGAGGAGGCTTTCAGGCCTTATGAGAATGTGAAAAGGCTTTCAGGACTTATGTTATTTTAGCGCTTGGGCCGTTAGGGGCCCCTCCGGAGTCTGCACACTCACAGTGAGTGCGGGTACCCATTGTTTTTAGAGTGAGCCAGAGGGGCTGATACTATTCTGAGAGTGAGCCCGAAGGGCTGATACTATTTTGAGGGTGAGCCCGAGGGTCTGACACTATTCTGTGAGTGAGCCTGAGGGGCTAATACGAGTGATTGTGAGGTAGCCCGAGGGGCTGGTACTGTATTGAGATATTGCCCGAGGGGCGAACCTTCATGTGTTCATCTTTCATATTTACTTGCCATTGTACCTGCTATATTGTGGTATTTGTGCCTGAGTGGCGGATTTTCTATGCTTATCGGCACTAATTGTTTTGCAATCATTGCATAATTGTTGAGAAAGTCATTTTCAAAAGTGATTTAAACTGAGCTAAGATATTTTCTAAAGATTTCACAGCTTCATTATTTTTCTCAAAGGGTTTTACACTGCTTCTATACAGCATGACGGTTTGCTTTACGTGATTTCTTACTTCTCAGTTGTTATCTACTTTTGTTACGCACTGAGTTGGAGTACTCACTTTACTCCCTGCACCTTGTGTGCAGATGCAGATATTTTCTGAGCTTGGTGGCAGTTTATTGGAGTTAGCAAGGTAGTCACCTGGCGATCGCGGCTCCGCTTTCCTCCTTTTATATTCTTATGATATTTTTTTACCATTTCAGTCTTGTGATGTCTAGACAGTTGTAATGGATACTCATGACTAGTGACATCCCGATGTCGGGCTGTGTTTGGGTTGTACTTCCGCATTGTTATGATTTTATCTACTGTTTAAAATTATTAAATCATGTTTTAGCATGTTTTATTGTTGTTTAGCTTTTTAACTTCGAATTGGATATGTGTCGGCTGGCCTTATCTTCACGAGATGCGCCATCACGAACGGATCGGGGTTTGGGTCGTGACAGTTTGGTTTGGTTTTAATTAAAGAAAGTCAAACCAAAACCAAACCACCCCGACATTACATATATAGAAATTTTAGATATATTTAATATATATAAATAATGTAATTTATAATTATTTTTTAAACTTTTTCATAATTTTATTTTTTAAGGTATTATTTCAAGATTAGACTTAAAAATTTTGAATGTTCCAATTAATTTTATAGACATTAATATTAGTAATTTAAATATGCCAACGGAAGTCCAAACCAAAATCATATCAATACTAATGCGAACAAAAAATTATTCTATTCAATACTACGAAGGGTAATGTTAACTATTTATTTTTTGTTTTCAATAATTTAGATAAAAATACATAATCTATTTTTATTTTTTCTTTAACTTTTTGTGATGTTATTAATATTTCCTTATTTGTCTTACTTATTTTAGCATGACTTAATACTTTTAGATTGTGAATCACAAGTACATTTCCCCATTATATATTTTGTGCTACGATATTTTATCGGAAAAAGAACACAAAAAGACCTGAATAACCAGAGAAAAATCAAGATTGAAAAAATCCAAAATTTATTAGTTTGGTCTTTAATTTTAATAATCCGACATAATTAATTTAATTTGATAATCCAAAATCCGAACCAACCCTACCTATATACATCCTTAACTAAAAGTTAACGTGTTATCTATTTGATCCAGACCAGAAAAATCAATTGTTGACGTTCATATTGGTTCCAAAATGCATAAGTTTATACGTACTGCTTCCATTCAATTTTCTTTCTTATTTCATTAAAATTGACACATTCACTGAGGATAATTTAATAGCCCTAGTTTGACCAAAATTACTCTTTATCTTCTCCTAAAAAAGCAGTAGTGAACTCTATGGGAAGAATATTATGCGAATATTGTCCAAAACAATAAAAGACAACCACCAATATTAAAATATATCAAAATTGCAACATAATGCTCAATCTATAATTGCAAAATAAGATAAAAGCCCACGATCTTATTTTGGATGTTGCGTTGGCAGTTCTCAATTATATGTAATCATTAAATGATACAAATTTTGGATAAGAATCATTAAATGCTCTAGAACATCCATGTCGATTCTTGAACGGCAATTTCCCATTTCTTGAGCATCGAACAAAAAAGTTGCATCAGTTTTGCACTGAGAAGTTTATGAAGCAGATGTTATCACTCAGAAGAAGAAGAAGAGGAGATCCAGATTAGATGTTCTCAAGAGCCTGCACCTTCTGAATCTGCATCAATTAGATAAAATACAACTCAGATGGAAAAAAATTCCGATGACCAGATACATTGAGCTTCACAAATTCTCTTCAAACACAAGAAAATGACACTGTTTCATTGCGCACTATCGAGAATTTTTTATGAGAAACAGAAACGCACAAGACAATGCGGGTGAAGTGAAATTACTTGCATTTCCTAACAGAACAATCCGAGCAGCATACATATAAATAATTCTCTACCTGTATTTGTATTCCATGCAAGAGTCGTTCCAATTCAAGCTCTTCCTTGTCATATACTATCTCAATCTGCATCAAAAACTAACGAGTTACGACATTTATCGAGAAAGGATCCATGAGATCATTGTGATGGTACCACAGTAATGGAAAGATATATATACCCAATGACGAGGCTACATTGAAGCACCAAAAAGAAAGTCCTAGGCAGTTCAAATGAAAATGTCATAGGGAGATTTGAAAAAAACAGAACAAACGAATAAAACCCGAGCATCAAAATTGATTTCTAAATGCAGGATACAATATGCGAAAGCTTGCATCAATTTTCTAAGTGACATTCTCAGGATACTTTTGCAAGAGTCTAGGGACTGGCATACAGCTGAAACTACAAAGGATGCAAGTGAATTCTCTTGAAGGTCACCATTACTGCCAGCTAAAACAACCAATTTTCTAATTAACATCATAAGAAAGGGGGAGGGTGTGGTGCCAACGACAGAGGTTAGGTTTCCAGTGCTCACAACTAACAAAATTCTTTTTGTATCCATATGACAAACAGGATAAAAGAAGGGCACATACTCTGCTTCACTCATTCCCCACCTGTCAGACAAGTGATGTGTATCGCTGCTCACAAATACACAACGAAAGAGAGATCTACCTTGTGTACATGAACATTGAAAAATCAATTTGTCTTTCCTGATAGTGCCATAATGTCTAAGTCACAATATCTAATCATGAGCTAGCGAGCAAACACTATTATGGAATTATGACTGTTTTATAGTGTCACACCAAGTAAAGGAAAAGGAGGACTCTCTACATGTTTGTGATATATAGCACCATGTGAATTCCAAATGAAAATAGTAAGGAAAAACATGTCATCATCATGCACACTATTTATCTCCACATTCTGCACAACTAAGTGATTTTGCTTTTATTCTCTTTGAGTTTATCTAAATAGTTAAACCATCTGTTCTAGATCAACAAACTGTGAGAAGTAAAGCCACAGACAGTAAATAACACATCTTTGAGTCAAGTAAGACAGTTACGCATAATGCATAAATGAACAATCAACTCCATTACAGGACATGGCCAAAGAATGAGAAACAAAAAAAAGCAATCAGTGTAATGTTGCCACCTATATTAAATTCTAAATATTGCATATCAGATACTGGAAAGAACTCAAGAAACTGGCTAAGTGACATATAAGATATATGAAAAATGCAAAGAATTGACATATCACAGAAGTGCAAAATGCAATAAACTACTATCCAGTTTACCCTCTTTCCCTTGACCCCTTGCTATGCCTAGGAGGAGGTCCCTCCTGCTTCTCTTCCTCCCACTCTACAGAAGCCGGTGGTGGAGATGGCTCGTACCTTGAAGGCCTTCTTTTGAAGTGCCGATCATCATCGCTGCTCTCATAATCCACACTTGCAGCAGCACTCTTCCTTGATCCAGTAGCTGCTTTGTACTCTTCGTGATACCCATTTGATGTAGTACCCCGGTGGCTCGCCGAGGAACTCACTGGCACTTCACTGGATGGCACCTTTCGCTTCTTTGAAGCTGCTGGTGCATCTTCAGCTGGGAAACTGATGCGTGAAAAAACACTGGCCTTCTTCTTATCCATGGATTTGAGTGGCGGTACCACCGGTGGCTCGGATGGGACGGTGGAGGATGGTTTGACGTTAGCTGAAGATTCTGAACGGTGGTGGCTACTGCTACTACGATGGGCATGCTCACGGTGGTGGCGGTCCTCATGATGGTCGCGGCGATGGCGGTCCTCATGATGGTGATCATCATAATCTTCATACTTTCTCTTGGACGAAGGGCGAGGAAGTTCAGGATCTCGCGATCGACGGTCTGGAGATGGCCTCGCAGGCCGACTGTGATGGTCAAGGTCAGGTGATGGCCTCTCAGGTCGGCGGTGGTCAAGCTCCGGCGAAGGCCTCTCAGGTCGGCGGTGGTGGTCAAGGTCCGGTGATGGCCTCTCAGGTCGGCGATGGTGATCAAGGTCCGGTGATGGCCTCTCAGGTTGGCGGGAACGGCCGGAGCTCGATTGAGGAGGAATAGCTTTCTGTGCAATCATCAATGAATATATTAATATCAAAAAATTGGAAAGAAGAAAAAATGTTCTAAAATATCAAAATGCAGATCGAAAGCCGTAAAAAACATCATGCACTACAAAAGAAGAGGAGGTATATATAACACTCTTTTTCCCCTATTGGCCTAGAAAATACTCAAACTAATACACCTTAGTACATTCCAGGGAAAATGATTTACCTCATCCCATCCCCCACTACACTTCAATGATTCTCAGAAGATTAGTCTAGAACACTTCTGTAGTCCTATCCACTTTATCATTTTTCCATGTTCTTAATAGGTTACTCACAGTAAGGTTTTTGGTCAAATTAGGCAAACAGTTTCGTCACTAAAAGTGCCATTGGGAAAAGGTTTAAAATTTTGGAAAAAAAAGAAAAGAAAATGAGGGAACAAACTCACTTAATGGCCATTGTCCATCACATCCAATGTATAGGAACTGGAACAGACTTATAACTAGCAAAAGAAATGCAAATCAACATTGTTGTAATGTGCATTGTCCTGATTGAGCTCCATTCGACTGTCCATTTTACTGAGGGGTACCAGAAACTATGACGATATTTTTCTTCATCAGGCAACATCATCATTCAAAAGGACCAACTAGGGTTAGGAAGTCGTATATTTCCCTTCCAGCACAATGGGCACACTATAATCTTAATTCTCCAGAACCCCATATTAAGGTAGTTTAGAGTGTGTCCTGTACTTAATATTAGAAAAGAGACGTTAGAAATTCAGTCTCTGAGACTGCCGCTCTTTCTTCTTCTTTTGTGTGTGTATGTGTGGTGGTTTTGTGTGTGGGGGGTGGGGGGGGGGGGGGGGGGAGCAAGCGAAATTGCTTCTTTTTTGACTGTCCCTGGTAATTGAAAGATGAAACTGGAAATAAACTCTTAGCTGCTTCTTGGATAAGCAGGTTGATTTTCTAGTAACGCATACCCATCTACTAAAATATAGGGATAACATAGACTGGAATATTTGGCAAGCAAGATACATACAGATTTGGATTTCACAGAAGGACCATCAGCACCGCTGCCAACTTCCCTTGCATGTTCCCTGTCTTTAGAGAACTCCCTGCTGGATATAACACGAGATATTTCTAAGTTCATTGAAAGTGCGTCAAAAAGAAGAGGCATAATAGAAAATGACTCTTGACAATAGAAACGAACCAAAGAGGACAAAATATGAGGATATAATTAGATTGTGCTTGATTTCAGCATGCCCTCAAATAGAGAAATCTAAGTTGT
This sequence comes from Nicotiana benthamiana, assembly GCA_034376525.1. NCBI lineage: Eukaryota > Viridiplantae > Streptophyta > Magnoliopsida > Solanales > Solanaceae > Nicotiana > Nicotiana benthamiana. Next base: position 154,100,206 of record CM067337.1, read on the forward strand.
ACAGAGACACAGCACACACACACTGCAAAACCTCAATATTCAAAACTCAAGCATTTAAGAAAATTCTGATATCCCATACCAAAATAGCTCCATAATGGGATGCAATGAAATTACGGCATGAACATTCTTTGGGAAACCTTATACTCGGTGCTCAGATCATTTAATGTGATTTTAACATCGCCAACGCAAATAGCACCATATTGTGCTGTGAATTAACAGGAATAGAAAACCGGGTAGGTTAAATTACCTCTCTCCCCGTCTCTCGATCTCACGCTTCCTTTTCAGATCAGCCTTTCTAGCCTCGAACTCTTCTCTGCTCATGATTGGAGGGCCAGCATTAAATCCCATCCCAAATTCTGCTGCAAGATCCCTAAAATTTGGTGGTCATTTTTAAACCAGTCAGGTAAGCCAAATCTCAAGGAGCCGACACATATAGATACATGAACATGAAAGTAATTACACTACAACATCAGAACCAGACTGAATATCCATTACTAAAAACTACGAGAAGGGGTTAGGAACCCAAAACATGTGTAAACACCAGATCAGTGATTAGGAGAGAATTCAGGATAAAAGGCAACACAAGTTGTACCTCTGCATTGGAGCACCGAAAGGCAACATAAAACCTTGTCCACCAAATGGATCTTGTGGTAAGACAGGAGGGACAAATGGAACATCTAGAGGACCAAACCCATACGGATTGTACGGCATGGCACCATGATAAGGGGCTGCAAACCCATCTAGTCCAGGTTGCATGCCTGTCCAATAAGGATTATTATACGCAGAAGGACCCATGGACATCATATAGTTCTCAGCAGCGAGATGATCTTGCGCAGCTCTCCACTGCATCTCCGCAACAGCAGCTGCAAGGGCATCAAGTAAATCAGGGAACAGATCCATCAAGATTGCAGACATAATAATCGAAGCTCTATTCCAAAAAGAACTAACAGATATATCAATTCATGCACAAGAGGAAGGGAAATGTGCATACGGTTCAATGGCAGGCGTGCTTTCTTCTTCTTCTTTTTCTTCGCTAAAAAAATAAAAAATAGAAATAGATGAGAACTCATCCAAGGATATATGAAACCATGAATCTCCTCTAGGCTGCTCGGTAAGATACAACCAACGACATACGAAACCAAAAAAGTGAACAAAAGAGCATCATTACCTGCCTCTGCAGCTACATGCTTTTGTTGAACTTCTTCATCAGCCAATGGAGCACTTCCCCGGGATGCAGGTTCTTTAACACTAACTGACTCATGTGTGGCTTCAGAAACATCTGCAACCTTCGAAGTCCTCCCTCTCTCCACCATTTGCTGTGGTGCACTGCCATTCTTACCCTCAGCAGTCTCCTGGACTTTAGAAGTTTCTTCCTTATGAGAAGGTGGTGGTAACAGCTCTCCCCTTGAAGCTGCAGATTGTGAAGGAGATGGAATCTTAGGTGGGAGATTGCGTGCTGACTCCATATCTGGAACATGTGATAACAAAGACAAGATGTAAGCCATTGAAAATCAAAATGATGGACTTGAGCGAGAGAACAGTTCAGAGTGTTAAAAACCAGTACCAACCTTGAACTTGAAGAGCACTACCCCCATGCTCTGCACTGCTATTATTTGATTCCAGTATTCTATTTATTGTATCCCTCAAAGTCTTGTTAGGCAACAGGTCATCAGCAAGTATACTTGTGGCCCCACAGATGCACATCGCCTTTGAGATGATATAATCCCTTATGCCTGAGGATAACCCTTGAGATCAATTCAAAATTCAAGAATATAGGACACACTAAAATTGAACAAAGAACTCCGTAAATTCATCATAGCAGCAACAAAACTAGCGTCATATTACATACCACGCTACTGACATTTATAGCAAAAACTCTTTAAACAACACTATGCTCCAATTAAACAGCACTCCTTACATTTATCGCAGAAACTCGTAAAACAACACTTGCTTGTTAGCACCGCATCTTTCATTACTTCTTTACACAAGGGACAATGAAGTTCTGGTGGAAGATCCCCGACGGAGCGTATAGAAGGCATCCCTTCAACTTCTCTATCAAAAGCAGCCCTACAACAAGGGGCTAGTCATACACATTCTTGTTACAAACAAACATTCAGCGATACCAACATGATAGGAAACCTTACTCATTGGGCTTTAAAACTGCAACAGCACCACTTGGTAAAGCATATGAACCATCTGGGGTTGCCATTAACATGGACTTTGGAATGCCAGTTGGAGGTTTCACTTTCTTGATGTCAAAATTTGGGTCACCATTTGTTGGGCAGTGCTGGATGAAATGCCCTGAAACAATTTATGTCATAATTGGTTCACGGCGACTCACTTAATACATTGACTATGCTAATCACAGACTTCTAAGACAATGACCAGAAGATGGATGAAACATAAGAAACATACCAGGCACCTTACAACGATGGCATACATAGCCCGGTGGTGGTGTTTTCCGTTCCAATCCGCCCCAACCTGAAAAAATTGGAAGAGTAGCATCCAGTTTGAGAGCTCAAGCATGAAAATATGACAGCCAACGAATTCAATCACAATCAGTAATTCATCTTAGCAGTAGCAACATGAAAATTTTTATACTCCTACATATTTATGACAATTATTCAACCAGGATGGCAAGTCATAAGAACTTGACCACAAGGTTTTTAAATTTTTCAACCTACAATTTCACAATTGAATTGATGAGTTTTTTGTCATTAAATTTCAGAAAAGAATGAAATGAAGGCAGGTAGACTGAGATGGACTTAAATGGACCAACTTGGACAGTGAGCATTAGGGGTGTGCATTTGAATCTATTTATCGATACGTCGAATCGATTATTTGTTATCGATTTATCGATTTCAATTTCGATTTCGAAATTTTCCTTATCGAGTTATTGATTTTGATTTAGACCTCTTCGATTATCAGTTTATCGACAAACCGATAAGATATCCTAAAAAGATCCAAAAAAAATTTTTAACCCTTATTCAATAATACCCTTCTCTTTACCCTAAATCCCTAACCCTATTATTTCCTCTACCACATTTAAGGAATGATCATATTTAAAGCTCAAGGGAATAAAGTTCAAATCAACAGAAGACAAAATTAGTTGTGATAATGTATTCTTTTTAATACTGTTAGAGCGTTGGTGGCATACATTTGATCCCTTACTTTAGTTTCATTGCATGTGATTGTTGACATAATTTTTATGTTATAAACAGTGTCCGTCTTATTTTAGCTTCTTTTTTTCCGTATTAATTAAACGTGCTTATAACGATATACTTTCCGTAGAATCTCGCAAATTTTCTTCTTGGTGTAATCAATAACTGAATCGATAAGCCCCAAAAATCGATAAATCGAAATCGAAAAAATCAAAATCTTATTGAAACGATAAAGATAAGCATATATACAAATCGATAATTGATAAGTAATTATCAATAAGGGTCAGAATTGAATCGATAAATCGAATGCACACCCCTAGAGAGCATTTCAATTAGCTTGAGATTGAGATCGTAGCAGTTCTTATAAAATAACGGCATGAAACGACTGATATTTCAAGTTATCAAACGCAAAATAGACAAAGCCCTTCAACTTGGTAATGATGGGAAGATTCATAAGAGATCAACAGGACAAGAAAAAGAGTGTATTACCAAAGCCTCGTCCACCACGTCCACCCATCATTCTTCCACCTGGACCCCGTCCATAACCTCTACCAGCACCAAAGCCATCAGAGGGTTGACTGCATCAACTTAAAGATCATCAGAACCTTCTTTTTTTTGGATAACGGTAACAATTGTATATAAAAGGGGAGAACTACATAAGTTGTGAAGTCTCCATTTCAAACCACTATCATTCCAAATTAGAGAAACAAGAACTGCTAATGCAATAATCACTCTCCCGAGTGCATTTACATTTAAAAAAGAAGAAATAGGAGGCTTTCCCACCTCTGCCAATCCAACGCTGGAGTGTCAATTAAAGCTTTGATCTTACTCTCCTCATCAGCTTTGCTTGGAGGAGGAGCATCCTGCACTTGGTTGCTTGACTGAACTGGCGTTGCTTCAGGAATAGCATACAAATCATTCCCAAATTCATCCCAATCTAGATCTTCAGGCTACACAACGAACATGAATATATCAATATGGTTAAGACCACAAGTTGTCATTACTAAAAACAGCAAGACTCTCCTACAGCATAGTGCTATGGATGCTTACATATTTGGTGGCAGACGACTCCCCTCCCAGATAACTACTTTTTACTGTTTGAGCCTCCTCAGATTGGTATTCTACTTGGGGCCTGCAGAAAGGACATTTCGGTCATATAACTATCGCTATTATGGCAATGCCCGAAAGACTGAAAGCAGTATAAGGACCTATGACTAACACCACTTCCACCTTGTGTGGAAGAGGGGGGGAACAAACTATGAACATCATATTCAACACAATGGAAATGACAGCATCAGCATTCTCATTGATTCTCCCCTATACCCCATCCCCTTTCAACCACCTTCCACACATTGCAAAGGTCTATACCCACCACCTCTCAACAACCTTCCAAGGGAAGGAAAACAACTACTACTACTACTACTATGCCTCGATCCCAAAGAAGTTGGGGTCGGTCTTCCCAGGGAAAGAAAAAAACCATGAAAAAGGATCTTGAGATTTAGTAAACAACCCATAACACCCCACCACAAGCTCCAATAAAAGAGATACCTGCACATTTCTTAGGTACCAACCCAGGTCAACTGTCTTTGTTCCACAGATTTTGAAGTTCTAAAGATAAAGCAATCTAAATAACAGATGAGAATCAAAGGATCAAGACAATACTCGTCTGGTTCTGCTACAGGTGCAGTTACTATGGGCATGCGAGGTCGTCCAGGAACACGACGAATCAAAACACTAGTATTTTTGGGGATCAAGGTGTCCTCATCAAGATATTCTGAAATTGCAAAAAGAAAAACACAAAGCACATAAAGCCCTGTAGAGTTCACAATACATATGAATGGAAATACAAGTTATGCATTCAATTCCAAATGGCATGATCCACCATTAAAGCCCCTTAGTCTAAACAAATTATTTTTCAAGCACTGTAGTTCCTCACCGAGGATCAACTTGACCCTGAGTTTTGCAATCTGACATAAACCTTGAGTGAAATAAGCTCTTTACATAATTTTTTTTGTATCTGGTAGCACAATACATAATTGTATTGTCTAAAGCTCCTCAAAGATTATTATGGAAAAACCAAGTCTCAAGGTAAATGCTATACTGGACGGTATGCAACCAGCTTATTGTTATGATCCCTAACATTAGAACAACTTTTTTAATACGAAATTAATTTTGTTGACAATTAGCAATACAAAGGGAGTACTGAAGAAGTACAAAAAGAAGCTGGACTTGTACCAAAATTATGCAAAAGAAAACTCAAACAAGTACAGAAACTCAGCGCTGAATACAGGATTTCCTCTATGCAAACACTTCCCTTCAAATCAAAATAGAGCTTGCCCTATAATTATGCAAAAGAAATCCATAAAGATATGATGACAGAAATTGTATTCCCCCTAGAGAATGAAAATTGCAATCAGACATTTTTACAGTGTATATGTTCTTGAAAGAGTTTATGCATCATCCTTCCGAAAATTAAAGTAAAATCAGTGTAATCTTTTTTTAACTTAGTAAAGGCCACTTTTTTCTTTAAAAAATGCTTTGAATATAAGTAGCACATTCCAAATTCTAGAGAAACCAAATGTTGATAGACCCCAAATCAATGTCACAAAATAGATTGGGCAATACGATTAGGAATGCAACTAGGGAATGCACGAAAATGACGACTCAATTGGAAGGTAACAAACCTTCGTTAGACTGGGCGTTGGTGACAACGAGGTCAAAATCTGTACCCCTGCCTAGATGCTTGGATTCAAATATTTTTTCTTTCAAGTTCCCAACAGTAATAAAGTGACCGTCAATTGCTATTGAATCATAATCTTTTGCACTTTTAAACTTAAAATAAACTGCCATAACTCTCTTTTTTCCTTAAAATTCCTTTTTTTCCTCAAAAAAATTAATAATAACAACAACAAAAAGGCCAAAATCAAAAAATTATAATAGGCCTGATATTGAACTAAAATAAAACTGATATATAAAGTACAAAAAAACTAAAAACAGCCCTCTTTTTTCTCTCACAACTTCTCTTCAATAACTCAAGATAAAATCAGTCAAACCAAATTCCTTCAACAGATCAGTTGAACATCGTTCCGTGACGAAATTAATCCTCAAAGCTTCACTCAGCAGCAATAGTTTAGGGCTTATTAACAAAAAATTAATAAATCTCTGCTATGCTACTCCTTCGACTGCGACGATCTCGATCGGATCTATCAAATAACAAAAAATTCGTCTTCTTTTGCACTCTGGACGTCTCTCTTAGCTGATGCTGAGATGTAAACCGTCAGCTTATTTCGGAAGAAAGCCGTGGAGAGAAATTTTCTCTATCTCTCTACCGGAAAACGCCAATTCATCTTCGCTAACGATGAACTCATCGGATAATCCGTTGAATCTCGAAGAAAATCGAACGGAAAACTGAAGAGAATAGCCAAAGGTGTAAGCTATATGGCGTCGGAGCTAGGGTTTCCAAGGATGAGAAATTTGTTGATTAGCGAGGATAATTTGGGGAAGAATTCTGGATTTTATACAATTTTTTAAAGACCTATCTACACATTAGTCCTTTTAGTTTTAGTATTTTAAGTGTCGCCCCCTATCTTTGTTTTTTTTTTTTTTCTTTTGGTAATTAAAGTTTTTATTAATCACCAAATGATCCATTTACAATCACTATAGGTCAGTTTAACTCAAACTGCCTATCAAAATAAGAGGAAACTAACAAGCTGCCTATCAAAATACTAGTACCTAGAGTATTAAACTACAGAAAAAGATGTTGGAGATAAAGCCGAACTCTAGGAGGTGCTCTCACATTGCAAGTATAGACAATGTTCCTAACTAAGATTTCACTGGGACAATAGTTGCTTCTGAAGATACGCGCATTCCTCTCCAACCAGATGGCATAAAACATCTCTGCGCACACCATTTTGAAAGCTTGAGCTTTGGGGGATTTCCCTTTGGCTTTCTCTGTGATCCAGCTGACAAATTGAGCCCACGATTGTCCAGGAGGTTGAATCGTATCAATCCATTGCAAGATGAAGTTTCGCAGTTGAGTAGCAAATGAGCAATATAGGAACAAATGATCTCTTGTTTCACTTGATTGTTTGCACATAACACAGCAACCATCTACATTCAAGTGCCATTTAATCAACCTCTCTTTGGTAGGGAGTTTGTCTTGAAGCAGTAACCAGAAGTTGAAAAGAGCCTTAGGTCGAGCAGTATTTTGCATAATTAGATCTTTCCATGGAACTCTAGGCATTTGACCAATTTGTTTAAGGTAGATAGTCTTGATGGAACAGTTACTATTATGCAGAAGCTGATGTTGTTGTTAATGATCTTCCGGACTATCCAACTGGCTTGTGCAGGAATGTTCATGTCCTCCAGCTGTTGTTGTTTAATGTACACTGCATGAATCCACTTCACCCATAGTAAATCTTTCTTGTGAGCCAAGTCCCAAGCTAATTTTGCAACAACAGACTTATTCCAGATCAGAAGATTAATCGGATTCAAGCCTCCAGCAGACTTTGGCTGACAGATTTTATCCCATGCTACATATGCCTTCCTGGTGATATTAACTGAAGCAGACCATATGAAGGATCGACACATAGCCTCTATTAATTTCATGACCTTAGCTGGAAAGAGAAATAACTGAGCCCAATAAGACTGAACACCAAAAATAACTGTTTGAACCAATTGCAGTCGACCAGCATAGGACAACTGTTTAGCTGTCCAGGATGTAATCCTCTTTGTGATCTTATCAATGAGTGGTTGCCACTGGATAACAGATAGCTTCTTGGTTGATAGTGGAACCCCTAAGTATCTAAAAGGAAGTTCCCCACGAGTGTAACCAAGGATACTAAGAATCTGTTGCTGTTGCTCAGTTTTAACTCCTCCAAAATACACAGCACTCTTCTGCATATTAGCTTTCATTCCAGATGCTGCAGTGAAATGATCAAAGTATGTGAACATGGTTTGCACAGCTTGACTATCTCCTTTAGCAAATAATAAGAGATCATCTGCAAAACTAAGATGAGTGATTCCCAACTTCTTGCAACCAGGATGAAAAGAGAATCCCTTAAGATTATTTAACTCTGCCAGAGATCGACTTAAGTATTCCATCACTATAGCAAATAAGAAAGGTGATATAGGGTCACCTTGTCTCAAACCTTTCGCAGCTTGAAAGGGTTCTGTGGTTTCACCATTAACTATCACTGTGTAACTAGTTGTTTGTACACATTCCATGGTCCATTTGATGTATCTGGTTGGAAAGTCCAGAGCCTCCAGTATCTGTTGTAGGAAACACCATTCAACTGAATCATAAGCCTTCTGGAGATCAATCTTGACCATACACCTAGGTGATATATGAGATCTTGTGTAGTGCTTAATGAGTTCATGAGCCAGAATAACATTGTCAGCAATTCTTCTACCTGGAATGAAGCCAGCTTGTGTATTGCATATGATGCTAGCTATAACCCCTATCTTTGTTTTGAATGTTTGGAAAAGTCACCTAAGAATTATAAGTGTGTAAGGCTATTTCCAATGCTAGCATTATTTTTTGTACCAAAATTCATATTAAAATAGTGTAATACCAAAGTTACTTTAATTATTATATTATTTTTTATACTAAATATTCTCTCTTTTTTATATTATATTATTATCTTCTATTATTTTTTATTTTTTATTTCCTTCACACTAATACTATTTTTTTTCTTTTTTTCATATTCATTATATATAATTCACATTCACCACTTATATAATCATTTATTATAAAATTATTTTAAAGGATAAATTAACAAAAAGTAAAATCATTGATAAAAGATAATTAATTAAATATTACATCATAGTCAAATAATTTAAATACCATATAAATAATTTAAGTTTCGTCTCTATTCTCCCATAAATGCTCAATTAATGTATTACGAAGTGCAAAATACGCATCTTTATCCTTAATTTTTTTGTGTCGAGTTAAAAATTATTCAAATCGGTGATCTTCATACTACCACTTATATAATCATTTTTATGTATTGTTATAATGTTCTTTTTTTTTAAATTTTAGTTTTTCACTTTTTAATTTTAGCAACATTAGATATCTTACATTTGTATTTTTATTTTTAAATAATGGTTATATTTCTTTTTATACAATTATAATAATAATAAAATTAACTTATAATTTTATATAAATATAATATATACAAAAATTAATACATCAAAAAATATGATATAAAACAAAAATGATAAAGATCTTAATATAAAAATTAATTATATACACAATATATGATGAATTAAAAGTCCAAAAATTAAAAAATTGAATAAAATAATATTAAACCAAATATAGAGTGATGAATAGTGTTGCACAAAATTTGGTGCGACACTATTCATGCTCTATAATAGTGCAAAAAAAATACCATTTCTTGCACCAAATTTGGATTTGATGCAAGATTTAGAGTATCGTTGGAGATGCTCTAATGCAAAATTGAATATAATTGAGATTTGTGGGTAATTATATTTGTCAATTATTACAAACTTGGAGTCTGTTTGAAAAGTCACCCTGTATTGGTGTAATTACGAGAGTAATAATTACTAGGATAATAATTACACAGCCTAATAATTATATAATTATTTAATTACGAGACATATTTATTTGTCATAGTGTAATTACAAGTTTACCATTTCGTTGCACAACTATTGTTACATAGTTAAATTAAATTATAAATTAAGTAATTATTAAAACTTAAAAGTTAATACAATAAGTATATGGCTATAAATTTTTATAAATATAAATAATATTATATTTGATATTTAAGGTGTATATTTTTTCATGAATATACATTAATTTATTAATCATATATTTATAAATAATATAGTAAAAATAATTTATATTTTTTAAAAATAATAATATTTAGTTAGATACTTACAAAAATTAAAAATATACATTTTATAAGAACACCATGGTATTCATGTTTGATAAAATAAACTAATGTTTATATTCAAATAATTAGCGTTTTTAAAATAAATTAACATCATGGTATACATTTTGTAAGAATATGGCATAACATTATTTAAATGTTTGACAAAATTAATCGATCAATTTTAACTTAAAAATAAACAACATGTCATCTAATACTACTAAAACAAGTAAATTGGAACCGTGAATATAACACAATTTCAAAATTCAAAAAAAATAATTTAACATATGTCAAATTCCAATATAATAATAGTAATGTACAATCCAAAATCCACTAGTCGTGATGGCACCTAACCCAACCTGCTATGTAAGCCAACTAATCACTATCAAACCTCAATAATGTTAATAAGTCAATAAACATAAATAAATTATTTGGATCCATTATATTTCTCAAGGACTGGTAATACAAATCATGAGCTTCTAAGAATAGAGTTTACAAAGCTGGTATGAAGAAAACACATCTTCTGTTTGAAAAGTACATAACAGAATTTTATAGTCTAAGGTTACCATGAACAAGAGGCAGCTACAGCAGGATCGTGAGTACGCCTTCAAATCCAGCAACCATCGAGCGTGGCAGCATCGGCATCTGGAATCTGCATGCACTGTGCATGAAGTACAGTATCAGTACAACCGACCCCATGTACTCAAAAAGTAACAAACCTAACCTCATGTTGAAAGTATTGATGAGCTAGTACATAGGTCGGGTCCAACACAAATAACCAACAGTAGTTCATACAGTGTACAAAAATAAACAAAGAAATATCTCAAAAATATTGTGCTCAGCATTTTCATAGTTTTTCGAAAACAGTTTCACTTTGTAAGTATACCAATGAAGACCCAAATCCTCTACCGCAATCGTTATAGATGTGAGTAAATTTTTGAAAATTTTAACTTTTTCCTGGAAATCCTTTCCACAATAGGTAAACATGTTTCATTTTCTTTTTTCAATTGACAAGTGTGAAATACCTCTCTATAACAACATATCGATGTAAAAGTAATGAATGACGTGATACAGTACAGGATAAGAAATAATGCGCCTCTATGCATGTATGCCATATATGTATACCAATTCCATGTACCTCAAAGATGAATCATGTACTCATACTCTCAGAGTACTCACTCTTACTATATCTCACTCAACCACTCGGTACTGTATATGGCCTATATAGCCCAGAAAAATCCGATCAGGAACATATAAAACACTAACTATAAGTCGCCTAATACCGAGGATAAAGGGTAATCCAACCTATGGAGAAATCCATCTCCAGATATCAAGTAATTCGGACAAATCCCCAGTAAAATCCGTCGCTCAATAATGTATAAATGTTCAGCCACATAATACCGTATATGGCCCATGCGACCCAGGAAAATCCATCTTGGAACATACTCAACAATGATTAGACGTCACTTGATACCGAGGAAAAAGGGAAATCCATTCCTTTGGAAAAATCCATCTCTATATATCAATATTTCTGACAAATCATGTCTAGGGAAATTCATTCCTCAATAGTATTATCTGCGCTCACTGGGGGTGTGTAGACTTCTGAGGGGATCCTTTAACCCAATCGCTAAAATAAGCCAGTGAAGGCATAATTAATAATATGTTGTGGCGTGCAACCCGATCCCATAATTGTCACTCATAATCAGTCTCTCGGCCTCACTTAGTCATCACTCTCCAGTCTCCTCCACGGGCTCACAGTGTCATGAAAAATGACTGGGAACAATGGTATGATGTATCAATAAGTAACAGCTGAGACTGAGATATGATATGAATACATGAATGCGAACGAAATATCAATAAAATCAATAAGATGACATCAAGAAACAACCACTATGGCTCCAAGCAATATTATCAAGCCTCAACATGATATCTAGTATGATGTACAGCTCATTTACTTTATTACATGGTAAAAACACATATACTAACAAAAATGGGGCCACTATTCAGTGCCCTGGGAACAACAGAGTCACAATTCACAAGGTGCACGCCCACACGCCCGTCACCTAGCATGTGCATCACCTCAACACTAATCACATAATACATAATTTGAGGTTCATACTTTCAACAATAAGTTTAGAAGAGCTACTTATAACAAGCCAAATCTGACACCAAGTAAGCCAAGCGATGCTCCAAGAATGCCATCACGCGCAATCCGACCTCCGAACCCTGAAACTAATCAAAAACAACTCAAATACATCAAACAGTGCTAAAGGAACCAATCTCAATCGAGAAAAGTCGAATCTTTAATCAAAATCCCAAAATCGACCAAAAAGTCCAACCCGAGGCCCGCACCTTGAAATCGGAAAAACCCACAAAATCCATTAGCACATTCAATTACGAGTTCAAACATACTAGTTTCACTCAAATCCGACTCTGAATCGGTGTTCAAAACTCAAAAATTTATAATATGAAACTTTAGGCCAAAACTCTTAATTTCTTCTTTAAAAAGTCATCAACCAAAAGCTAAAATCGAAGATAGATTCACAAAATATAACCAAAAACGAGTAGATAACACTTACCCCAATTCATATGCTGAAAATCGCCTCAAACATTACCCAATTACGAGCTCCCCAACTCAAAATATGTTAAATGCACAAAATCCACGTTTTAACAATTGTCTGCCTCGTTTCTTATACCAAAAATATCAGAACTCATTTTTTATGACTCCGATGAATTCCTTGTGAAATTATAGTCAAGTTAGGCTCTTGAATCACTCCATTTGACCTTATATTAAATGAGATATGTTGGTTTCAATATTTGGAAATAGTGCAGATTTATAAATAGGCTAAATACATACAACGCCCCTTTGAGTTGCCCTCCACGATAAAGGGAACAACTTAAATGGGCACAGTCAGAGGAATTTCATAATTATTCTGAAAAATCTGACAAACCAATTCTTAGTAAATACAGGATTTCCAATCCTAGCAGGAAAGGGAGGGAAACGGATACTCAATTTAAAGTGAGTAAATAGAATTCCATACTCGATCTCATAGATACATATAGAATTCTACGGAAAGCCGTATTCGATGAAAGTCGTATGTACGGCTTGGGGGAGATCTTTCATATCTTTCGAGATCCACCCTACAATATGGGGTAAAAAAGCCAAAATAAGTGATTTTAGCCCTTATAAAAAGAAAACTGATTCTTGAACCCCTTTCACGCTCATGTCACGTCGAGGTACTGCAGAAAAAAAACAGCAAAATCCGATCTAATTTATCGTAATCGATTAGTTAACATGTTGGTTAGGGTTACATGTTAATAACTCAATCAATTTTTCGAAAATATATTGTATTACCTTCATTGATAATAGCCAAAAATATCGGGCGTATGTTATTCTTGCAACTTCCTGAATGGTCTGAAGATTTGCAGGAATGGAATAGAGAAATGCATATTAAATGTACTTATAATGGTGTTCAATTATCAGAAACAGAATTTCCAAAAAATTGGTTGAAAGATGGCATTCAGATCAAAATATTATTTCCTTTTTGTCTGAAACCATGAACATAAAATGCTCATACGATGTTCAATTTGACGATTCTTTTTGCTATGGCTCCGTAATTACGATGTGGATCTAATGCTTCGATCAAAACAGAAATATGAGATAATCTGTTTAATGTGGTACCATTTATTCATGAAGAAACGATATCGAAATATAAGAAAAACGAGCTCAACACAACCCAAACCTATTCGAACTCACTTGATCCCCTCGGGATCCCATCGAAACATACCAACAAGTTCCATATCACAATATGGACCTACTCGGGGCCTCAAAACCCACATGACAATATCAAAAGGATGAAACGCACCTCAAATCAAACTTAATGAACTTTCGACTTTCAAAAAATCAAGCTGAAACATATCCGATCAACTCGGAATGAACTTGTATCTTGCACATACGTCCTAATACATCATATGAATCTACTCGTGTCCCCAAACTACCAAGTAAAGTACAATTGCTCAAAACGACCAGTTGGGTCGTTACATTCTCCCCCACTTAAACATACCTTCGTCCTGGAACGTGCCCAGAGTTTTTCCAAAAGCCATCAAATCGCTATGCACATACCTCGGGGTGATCCCACATCACCCTATCTCATATAGATCTAATAATACAACATTACTAAAATTTCTTAATCCAACCTTGCCCATAAGCCTTAGAATCCAATTTCCACATCTGAAATTTTCTGTAAGATCAAAATCTCGCATCTACATACTATATAAGTCTAAACAAGTTGTATCAAGCCATAGCCATAACTCAAGATAAAATCACATGATATACCATATAACTCAAACACTCATAGCGATAACTTCTATTCATAGTACTTGCTCAAAATAATCCAATACCAATAATAAACCTCTTATCAAATAGAGCCTTGTTCTAACACCTTCATATTCTGCCAAATGATGAAAGAAACACGCAGAAACTCATAATTATTCGTCAAATCAACAAGTCAATGAGCTCTCTTTTCTCCGATGGATACCATAGCAGATTTCTAAGCCAACTTTCAATATTGTCCTTCCAACTATGTTATAATCAATTCTGATAGTATTTATTCTAAGTCCAATGACCTCGTCTCATCCAACACGACCACTCTGGTGACATGTCACATCAATATAACCCAAAGCCATAACATGTGCAATAACATCTCAAATGTACTCAAACATGGAAAATGACATCAGACAAGAGAACCGTCCCGCAAGCTCAGTGGGTATCACCACGATGCAAAGCTAAGCACCTATCACACACCGCAGAACCAAAACTCACGAATCTAACACAAAAGATCTTACATCTATATAACTCTGCTACAAGGCGTGACCCAACCCAAATGCTGGTCCATATTATATACCTCAAGCCACCCTGCTCAAAATTCGTAGCCACTCAAAATTCGACATCAAGTACCCCAAAGTACATTACTGTAACCATGGAGAGCAAATAACACAATACCACGACCCGAAAAGGACATAGCCAACGCACAATCAATCTTGTAATACCCAAATACTCATCCTGCTCAAATCCCGATATGAAGCCCAAATAGAACCGCACCATGTGTGCATATAACCAACAAATCACAAACCTCCATAGCATAGAAAAGTAACTCATAGATCATCTCATAACACGAATAAGCTTAACAAAAACTGAATGCACATCCCTCAGGAATAGCAGTTCAGAACCAACAAATCTGACTTGGTGTAGAATACACATCCTAATTGGGTGTATCAATGGACCCTCAAATCAACTTTGGTCACCCACCATAGATAAATAACCCTCCGAAAGTCCACAATGACTGAATCACAACACATACTATCCTCTTAATAACCTTGGTTACATTTTCACAGTTCACAACCACGAAGCAATCCACTCATAAGAACTCCCTGTCTCCAAATCCATAGAATATATGAATCACTATATCTGATCTCAACTCCACCGCCTGAGTGTCCACACTTCTCCAATTACATGGTCACCCCATGAGGAATACTTCAATAATTCTTCTGTGCCACGAAACAAAATTCGAACACCAGCAATCGATCAACTAGGAGAGTGCCACAATACCAATGAAGCATCCACAAATCAAACACATTTCCCTTCTCAAATGTATACTCTCATCAAGTCATAGCAGCTAGTAATATCATTTACCTAGTCATCTGAAATCGTCCACGCTGCCTAAGGACTCATGGGCTTCCCTTCAAAGCTGAACCGTGACCTTACACATGCAAATCTCAATCATACACAGCACACCGCATATATTATGCCATCATATGAAAAATATGAGAACTTCCTAATCCGCTCTGTGTCACAAGCAACTATTCACTTAATTAGCTAAGAACTTTCCATTTGATTTCATCCGAATAAAATCACTATACATCACATGCTCCTCACGCCAGTAGAAAATATACATCTCTAACCTTGGTAGAAACCATCAAGAACTCTCTAAATCCCATTTTCACATAACCAAGCCATCAGTAATGAATCCCTCTAACTCAACCCAGCCACGCAAGTCGTCAAACCCAAGAGCATTGCCACGAAATACATGTAGAAACGCATTACCTCATAAGCACCCCAAAGAACTAATCATATCCCTTACCGTGTCGACCCAACCTACTGCCCAACTATCCTATTTATCCGAGTTCCTTCAAATTTATACTTCTCCTCAACACTATACGAAAATCCTCAACCCAAACTCACCACACAAGACCCTAACATAAAATCACATTGCCCTAAGACTCATAAGCTGTTAAATACTCTTTTTAATATCCCCAAAAGTACCACATTCAAAATACTTACCCTGAAGAGACTTCCTGTGAATCTAAAACCATTACCTTCACCTTCCTGATATTGATATGTAGAATCCATAATCATATAAAAATGCCAAAAGTCTTGAAACCATCCAATGTAGCCCAATTTCTAGCCAAATACACATCCTGAAGATCCCTAATTATTACATATAAATCTTGAATCCAGTAGAACCATGCTCGAAAGTCATCCATTATACTCAGGTCTCAATTAAACCGATCAAACGAACTGAACGACCTGTGCCCCATTAGTACAGTAACACCTAAGGAAGTAACACATTCTTCTTATCAACCGAGCAATTTTCTACTCCATACATGTTACATCCCTTACAAACAACAAACAAATCATCCAATGTTTCTTATGTACCCATAAAGAATAACATAACCCTTATACAAAATTTCTTTTACTCGAGTCATCTTTGATCTCAACCTCTGTAAGCCATAACTGATTCACCAGTATGCCTCAAACTGAAACCAATGCAACACATAACCGTGCAATCGATCTGTCGAGAACGGACTCCCCCACTTGCCGCAAAGCCAAGGAATAAAGCATTTGATAACTTACAATATTCATACTCTATTGTTGCCATAATCCCGCTTTGAAATTCAACTAAATCCTTCATAAGCTCATGTAACACAATTCCTCTACAATACTCATACTCTATTGTTGCCATAATCCCGCATTGAAATTCAACTAAATCCTTCATAAGCTCATCTAACACAATTCCTCTAACACCTCAAATCATCTGCAAACCTCGCGTTCATCCTTGTAACAATTAAGCCCACTCTCATAAGCGATCCAAACTCAAATTGTAACATACATAATTCACTAGTAAAAAAAAACTCGTTACAAAACAACATAGGGATCACACAACCCTCAGGACACCCAGTAGGAGATAACGCACCTGCTTTGCCTCAAGCTGACCTCTCTCTATACACTTCCAAAGTCATAACTATCACACAACCACTTAGTTTTCCTGAGTCTGAACTCATATCACAACATGAAAATCTGCCTCATTCCTCAACTAACAACATGAAAATATTCTTGAAAATACCCATAACTCGAGACTATACGTCAAATCAAGATGGAAATCAAGTACCCCAATAGTTCTTTCTACATCTCTAGCAAACCCTTATCGTCACATTCAAATGACACAAACACATCTCGCAATCATATCATACTCATCACATAGCCATCCGGTCACAAATTCCACTAAGAGGGACACTATAGGAAATATAACTCCAAAAGCACATGCTCAAACAATCAACGCCTAGTGCTCAAGCTACAGTAAAAAAACCCGACCTTAAGTCCTCCGGATTGGCCCATCATCAACACATAGAAGTCGCATCTCACACCACATCCAGGGAATCACAAGCCATCGATGCACAACTGATACCGAGCGCTCATGCGCGCATACAAATGCGTGGAAGGAATTCAAGGAGTTACGCTTCAAGCTGAATCAATACCGTATGACAAGGAAATAAAGATGGGAAATATATCCTAAATGTCATGTAGCCTTTCGAAGATAGGTATGGACGTCATCATACCGATCCGCAAGACTCTACTAGAAACTTGCCTATGACTTGTAGAACCTATGAACCTAGGGCTATGATACCAACCTGTCACGACCCAAAATTCACTAGTCGTGATGACACCTAACCCAACCTGCTAGGTAAGCCAACTAATAATTATCCAACCTCAATAATGTTAATAAGTCATTTAAACATAAATAAATTATCTGGATCTATTACATTTCCTAAAGACTCGTAGTACAAATCATGAGCTTCTAAGAATAGAGTTTACAAAGTTGATATGAAAAAACACATCTTCTGTTGAAAAGTACATAAAAGGAATTTTATAGTCTAAGGCTACCGTGAGCAAGAGGAAACTACAACAGGTACGCCTTCAAATCCATCAACCATCAAACATAACATCATCGACATCTAGGATCTGCACGCACTGTACAGGAAGTGCAGTATGAGTAGAACCAACTCCATGTACTCAAAAAGTAACAAACCTAACATCAGGTTGAAAGTAATGATGAGCAGGTACATAGGTTGGGTCCAACACAAATAACCAACAATAGTTCATATAGTGTACAACAAGTAAACAAAGAAAGAGCTCATAAATAGAGTGCTCAGCCTTTTCATAGTTTTTCAAAAACAGTTCCATTTTGCAAGTATACCAATGAAGGCCCAAATCCTCTACCGCAATTATTAAAGATATGAGTAAGTTTTAAAAACTGTAACTTTTTCCTGAAAATCCTCTCCATAATAGGTAAACATGTTTCATTTCCTTTTTCAAATGACAAGTGCGAAATACCTCTCTTTAACCACATATCGATGCATGTAAAAAGTTATGAATGTCGTGATACAGTACATGATGAGGAAAAATGTGTCTCTATGCATGTATGACATATATGCATGCCAATGCCATGTACCTTATAGATGAATCATGTACTCACACTCTCAAAGTACTCACCCTTACTACATCTAGCTCAACTACTCGGTATTCTATATGGCCATACGGCTTAGGGAGATCCATCCCGGAACATATACAACACTAACTATAAGTCACCAAGTACCGACAAAAAATGGTAATCCAACCCTATGGAGAAATCCATCTCCAGGTATCAAGTACTTCAGATAAATCCATGCCAGGTAAATCCATCCTTTAATAATATATAAATGTTCAACCACCCGGTACCGTATATGGCCCATAGGGCCCTGGGAAATCCATCCTTGAACATACTTAACAATGAATCGATACCGAGGAAAAAGGGAAATACGTCCCTTTGGATCTATCTCCATATATTAATATTTCGGACAAATCCATGTCTAGGGAAATCCATCCATCAATAGTATCATCCGCACTCACTGGGGGTATGTAGACTCCAGAGACGCTTCTTCAGCCAAAGCGTTATAATAAGCCAATGAAGGAAAAATCAATAATATGTTGTAGCGTGCAGCCCGATCCCATAGTTGTCACTCATAATCAAGCTCTCGGCCTCACTTAGTCATCACTCTCCAGTCTCATCTACGAGCTCACAATGTCATGAAAATTGACCCGAAAAAATGGTATGATGTATCAATAAGTAACAATTAAGACCGAGATATGATATGAATACATGAATGCGAACAAAATATTAATGAAATCAATGAGAAGACAGCAAGAAACAACCACTATGGGTCCAAACAATATTAGCATAAAGCCTAAATATGATATCTAGCATGATGGTACAGCTCATTTACTTTATCACATGGTAAAAACACATATACCAACAATAATGGGGTCACTATTCAGTGCTATGGGAACAACAGAAACATTGACTTCCTCAATCTGAAATTTTCATAACAATGACTCCCGTTTCCTCGTAATATCTCTTGAATAAACATATTTTTCGAGTGACTAGATGTACGACAAGGTTCCTTGCATATGTATTTTTCATAGTATATCAAAATACATTTACCTGTTATTTGACATAAAGTCATCCATTCATTGTCATCTTGCTCCCTCCGAATTTTCTCTAGTTCCTTTTTATTATCATTATTTAGCAAATCACCTGGATAGGGATCTATCAAATTGATAATATCCCAACTTTCCATTTAACTGAAAATAAAAATTTCGAATATAAATTAATAATTTAACATATAACATTTGATATACAGATTCATTAGCATATGCAAGAGAAGTGTGGCACTGAGTGCTAATAGTGTATCACTTCTGTACTCAATCTTAAACATTTTGAGGTGATAATTGACTGACAAATCAAGTTGACAGGTGTGGTCACACAAAAAAGATTCCATCACACACAAAAAATTCTATCACTCAAAAAAGAAAAAAAATATTTCATCGATACCAAACTGATTTTCAGCGAGGTGGAATCACACATTACATTCTAATAAATACAAACCAAAAGATTCTATGGAATCACATTCTTAGTGTTCTAATAAAAACAAACCAAAAAATTTCAGTAGCATCACAAACACAATGTTCAAACATAAATTAATAAAAATATTTTAGCACAACGACACACTAGCCACTTTTCTTAAGGTACATTTCATAGTTAAACTCAAGCCAAGACTTATTAGCTTCATTAGTAGGCACCCTAAAATATATTTATCGCATGTCTTTCTTCAGAAACTTATTCGTAGAATAGTTGTAAATTTCACTCCCAGCAATAATATCATAAATCTTTTCCAACATGTCGATACACTTCTCGATGGTAAACTCATCTTCTATAGGAGATGTAGCAATTCTTTTGCTAGACGTAAATTCTATCAAAGAGTTTATTTCCTCTTTCATTGATATTGCACCAGATTTTTTCTTATTCTTTTTTACTTCACTGCTAGTGCCAATATCATCAATTGATTTTTGTCTTCTTAGTGATGGCTCGAAAAATATAATAGAATCCACATTTTGTTGATCATCACT
Source organism: Nicotiana benthamiana (assembly GCA_034376525.1). Taxonomy (NCBI): domain Eukaryota; kingdom Viridiplantae; phylum Streptophyta; class Magnoliopsida; order Solanales; family Solanaceae; genus Nicotiana; species Nicotiana benthamiana. The sequence goes on from CM067337.1 coordinate 154,121,040, forward strand.
TTCGTCGCTCTTTTCAACATTAAGATGAGTAAAGTATGGTCTGTCACAACCATCAATATCATTTATTCCTTCTTGGAGGGCTAGTCCAATGCCAGACACTTGTTCTTGATTAGTTGTAACTGCTCTTTCTCCCCCAGCGACAACACCAACAAACAAAGCGTCATAGCGAAACCATATGAGCGAAAGATCTTTATTCCTATTTTTTTAAATCGAGCATTCTCCTATAAAAAATAAAAATAAATTCAAAGAACTTTACTATAATAGATAAGTTTAACAATGAAAAAATAAATGAACAAAAAATAATCAATATGAGAGATGTACCTTAATTGTTTGCTCCCACCAATCATCATCTACCATAATTATATTTTTTCATCGCAACCCATCCTAAACCCGTCTCTTCCCTCATCAACTGCTAAAAAAGAGTCCATTCGGTATTCATCTAATCCCAATAATTTTTATTTTCTTATTATACTCTTTTCCCGTCTTATTAGAGAACTCATTAATAATATTTTTCACTCATCTTTAGATAAGAGAGTGTTTAATCTATTTCCTTTTCTAATCTCTTGTTCACATAACTCAATAAATATACTATGGATACTATCATCTCACTTTGCATTATTTTGTCCCAAACTATTTTCTGGCATGATTGAATGTAAATAATCTAAAGAAAGGATAAAATAATATCTAATTTACATTATTGACAAGAAAGAAACGAGTATCGAATACATAGTTATATGATACCAACACCATAGAACAACTGGCATATATAGTTTTATGCCGGTGAATGTAATGACTCGGCCGGTGGTTTAAAAATTAATGCCCCGATCCCCTATTAACTACATTTTATGTCTTTTTTTATTCTTGTGAGTTGGCGAGAGGATTTTTTTGGAGTTCCGGAGTATTTTGGGACACTCCCTCAATGAGAGTTTAAGATTTAGAATTTGGACCGTAGTTGGATCAATGTGAAGATGGCCTCAGATAGAATTTTGTTGGTTCTATTAGATCTATTGGGTAATTTCAGGCTTAGAGGCATGTCCGGATAGTATTTTGGAGATCCATAGCTTATTTAGGCTTGAAATTGTAAGACCTCATTTGGAAATCATTGATATCTTTGATATGTGTGCTTTGGTTGTATTAGCATGACTTCCAGGTATAGGTTTTGATGAATGACAAACAATGAAGTCAACTGTCAAACAATATTATTGTATGACAAACAATGAAGATGCATTAGCAAACAATCAAGATGGTTGACAAATCAATGATGATGAGAATCAAACAATAAAGATTGAATGCCAAGAAGCATATTGATGAAGAGATTGCATAGACGAGCTCAAGAGTTCAAGACCGAAGACCCAAGGCGTAGGTCGTTAGGTAGAACCAATGTAAGAGCAACGTTTAAGTTATCTCATCTTTTGGCTCAACATAGGTCATCAGTAATATGCATAAAATACATTTTATCAAATCATAAATATCATAAACATTTTTGATATACTTAAAACAAAATGATCTTTAACGTTTTCATTTTAACCAAAATATTTTTTGGAGTAAGTTTTCATTTCTGGACAGATTGGCCAGATAATCGATTATCCTAGGATGATAATCGATTATCCTGGAAATTCCAGCAAAACTGGAAATTCCAGAAGGCCAGGATAATCGATTATCACTTTAGGATAATCGATTATCTGGCAATTCCAGCTTAAACTGGAAAGTCCAGAAAGGTAAGATAATCGATTATGCTATTGTGATAATCGATTATCCTACAATGATAATCGATGATCACTTTATAATAATCGATTATCTTACTATCCGTTGCCATCCAACGACTAGTTTTTTGAACGTTTTAAAGAGATAATCGATTATACACATATGATAATCGATTATTCTGTCAGAAATCAGAATTATTGTTTAACTATTGAGCAACGGACATATCACCTCTACAACCTATAAATAGAGGTCTTTGGGGCTTATTTTCCAAGAACAACATCTCTCATTATTCATAAACACATTGATAATATTTGTGCATCATATTTAGATCTTTTGTTGAGCCATTTGAGAGACAACTTTGTGTTATTCATAGAGCTTATATTGTATCTCTTTATCTACTCTTCCTAGAGAGTTCTTTGTTGTAAAAGAGAGAAGTTCTTGAGAAGACCATATCTTCTCATTGAGCGTTGGGTTTGCTAAGTACCCTCAATCTTAGTGTGTGAAGTCTTGAGGTGAGGTATCCTTGAGCGGAAGTCTTGTGGTGCGGTATCCACGAGCAAGGTGAAGTCTTGTAGAGCGTACATCTACGAGCAAGTGTAACGGCTTGTTGAGCACCCGTAAGCTTAACAGAGTTAGTTGAAACTCGAGAGAGTCTCTCGAGAGACTGGACGTAACCACACGTTGTGGCGAACCAGTATAAATTTGGTGTGCTCCCTCCTTAATCTTTAATTTCTGCACTTACTTTACTCCTGCAATTTTAATTCCGCAAAATTTACCTACATTCTCGTGCCTCACTATTCACCCCCCCCCCTCTAGTGAAGGGTATATATTCTAACAGAAATTTCGAAAGTTAAATTTTTGGAAGTTTCCAGTTCGATGGTGCGATTTTGATATAGTGATCGGAATGGTGTTTCAAAAAGTTGAGTAGGTCTGTAGTGTCATTCGGTACGTGTGTGCAAAATTTGGTCGTTCATGCGAGGTTTGATAGAATTTTTAAAGCAAAATTTGGAAATTTTGAAACCCTTAGGCTTGAATCCGGGGTTGATTTGGTGTTATGATGTTATTTTGAGTGTTCAAGGGTTGATACGAGTTTTAATAGTGTTAGGCGACTTGTTAGCATGTTTGGTTGAGGTCTTGAAGGCCTCGGGTGAGTTTCGATGCTTAACAAAAGTTGAATTGGACTGAAAAATCTGAAGCTTTGTTGAACCTGTCATAATCGCACTTGCGTGTATAGGACCGGAGGTGCGGTCTACGGCAATGTTGAAATTGATTGCATATGCAGCCCAGGTACCACAGAAGCGGCACCGCATCGGCGTGTAAGAGGTCGCAGGTGCAAAAGTTGGGCTTTAAAGAAAAGTCACAGGTGGCGGTCCATTTGCCGCAGAAGCGGGACCACATGTGTTATCCCATGGTCGCAGAAGCAGATATCGCTGGTCTGAAATAGGGAAGAACGAGGGTTTGAACTCAAAACTTGGAAAAATGATTTGGAGCTTGGTTGAGAGCGATTTCTCAAGGGTTTTTGAAGGAGAAATATTGGGTAACGATTTCTATCTTGATTTTGATCCTAGAACTATAATCGATTATTGTTTTTCTCTTCTAATTAAGGAAATTGGAGGTAAAAGTTAGAAAAATGGAGGGAAGGTTCCCCAATTGAAAATTTTAATTTTGAGTAAGGTTTTGATGTTGGATTTTGGTGATTTTTATTCGAGCGTGTTCATGAGTGATTGGGGTTCTGAATTTGTAAATTTTATCCAATTCCGATACGTGGGCCCGGAGGATTTTTTGGGTGATTTTCTTAATTTTGCGTGTCAGCTTCGAATTAATTAGTTGAATTAGTTACTTGAAATTATATTTTCATTATGCAATTAATTTGAATATATTTGGGTCATTTGGAGTCAGGTACTCGTGGAAAGGATGTGATTCGAGTTGATTAAGCTGGTTCGAGGTAAGTGGCTTGCCTAATCTTATGTGGGGGAACTCCCCTTAGAAATTGGTATTGTTGTTGTATGAGTGTCGTGTACGTGAGGTGACGAGTACGTACACCTGATAATTTTGAAAATCCCATTTTCATTAAGCTAATACCTATGTTTTCTTGTAACTTAGCAAATGCTTGTGCTTGAAGCCTCTTGTTTAGATTCAGAAAAGCATGTTTACATGTTGTCTTACCTACTTTCACTGCCTACTACTACTCTGTACGGCATGTTAGAGTAGAAATTCCTGTTTAATTTTTGAATAGAACTGTATATTCTTCTAAGATAGTTGTGTGTTTACTTTGGAATACGGGATTATATTCTGGGAGATCTCCCTGCTCGTTTACTTTGTGACTATGGATCGGTATTTCGGTAGATCCCCCTTTATGATTGAGACTACGGGACAACACCTGATAGGTTCCCCGTACTAGATATTTACTTTGGGACTATGGATTGGTATTACGGGAGTTCCCCTTGCACAATTATGATTTGAACTACGGGAAGAAATCCCGAGAGATCCTCTTGACATTAACATTTGGGACTACGGGACGATATCTTGGGAGATCCCTTGTTGCTACTTCTGTGTACTGAGTTAGATTCTTTCTATGTAGACTGTTAGCATTTTAATTATATTGTCGCATGCTATACCGTTTTACCTTGTTTTTTTATCTATAACCTGTAGGGCCCTAACCTTCCTCGTCACAACTCGACCAAGGTTAGACTTGGCACTTACTGGGTATCGATGTTGGGTACTCGTGCCCTTTCTTGTACATGTTTTTCATGTATAGATCCAAGTTCTTTGGCTCGGCCATAAAGTAAGTGAGGCGAGGAGATCTTCAGAGACTTTGAAGTATTTCTACCGCGTCCGCAGACCGAGGAGTCCCTCTTTATTCTCTCTTTTAGCTATAGCATTTTGTATTTTCCTTTGACTAGACATTCTGGAGTTAGAACACTATGCAATATACCTAGCTTGTGATTTCATGAGATTCCGGATTTTGAGAGTGTTAGTATTGATTGAGAGTGTTATTATTGCATATGCCGAGGGACATCTTAAACTTTTCTATTATATTACTCGTAAATTGCTAGTTTTTGTAGCTTTGTTTCTGTTTTCCACTAATTGTTAGGCTTACCTAGTCGTAAAGACTAGGTGCCGTCACGATAGTTTACTGAGGGGAGAACTAGAGTTGTGACAAGTTGGTATCAGAGCTATAGGTTCATAAGAGTCATGAATCACATGCTGATTTATTAGAGTCTCGTGGATCGATACGGAGACGTCTGTACTTATCTACAAGAGACTATGTAAGTATTAGGAAAATTCCACTTCATTTGATTTCCTTGTCGTGCGAGATTTTTGATATCACAATTCTAAACTTCTGTCTTCTATTCTCTCATGGATGGTTAAGACACGTGCTACTGGAGATGACTAGGCATCCGCACCCCATGCTATACCCGTTAAAGGTTACAGCCGGGGTAGAGGCCGAGGATGCGCACGTGGTGCAGCTAGAGCACCAGCGCGAGCTGCCATAGAGGAGTCTCTTCAGGAGACTCTTGTGTTGTTCTTGAGCACGTGGTGACACCACTACCGCTACTACTATTCTAGCTCTTCAGGAGACTCTTGTGTAGTTCTTGAGCATATGCGCTACTCTAGCTCAGGAAGGGTTGATTCCCCTTGCTGCAGCCACATCCCAGGCCAGAGGAGGAGCACAGGCTCCTGCCGCTCGCACTCTTGAGCAGCAATCCAGGTTGATCAGATCCCATAGGTTATACCGGTACCGCCTTTATCCCCAGTTCAGCCTGAGGATAGGGCAAAGGCTTCCAAGATGAGTAGCTGAGGCTTGAGAGGTTCAAGAAGTACAATCCTTCTGTATTCACTGGTCTAGCATAAGATGATGCCTTGGGATTTCTAGAAGAGTGCTACCATATCCTCTGAACTATGGGTGTATCAGGATCGAGAAGGCCTTCCAACTTTGAGGAGCAACCTATAAGTGGTGGCGTACTTTTGAGTTGGACAGTCTAGTCGAGGCAGCTTCCCTTAAATGGACTCAGTTTTAGATATGTTCTTGAGATAGTTTGTCCCGTAGAGCCTCAGGGACGCATGTCACGCAGAGTTTGAGCATTTGCGCCAGGGCACTATGACTGTTTCGGAGTATGCTGTTCATTTAGCCGATTTGGCTGGGCATGCACCATTCTTGGTTTCTACAGCTTGTGAAAGCGTTCGCTGGTTTATTGAGGGGCTCATTCCCATTATCAGGTCTAGCATGGCTCGGGAGTTGTAGATGAATATCTCTTATTAGCAGGTGGTGAGCATTGCTAGAAGAGTGGAGGGTATGCATGCTCAAAATAGAGAGGAGAGGGAGTCCAAGAGGTCTCGAGGGTCGGACCATTATTCTGATGCCCGTTCCCCAACTGTAGTTTGTCATGGTAGGGGCTATATGAGACACCCCGTTCATTCAGCTCTTCCAACAAACAGTGGTATTCCAGCTCCTCCTAGTCCTCAGGAGCCTTATTATGCACCTCTAGTATCTAGTACACCTCCTATGCGGGGTGCTTTCAATGGTCAGTCCAGCAGAACTGGCTCGAGCCTGTCACAACTCCACATCCTCCTATAGCTTGTTTTGAGTATGGTGACACACGCCATATGGTGAGGGTTTTTCCCAGACTTAGGAGGGGTGCACCTCTACAGACTTCTCAGCCACATCGTGCCCTACAGAGTTCCCAAGCTATGATTACAACACCAATTGCTACCCCACCTGCCCAACCAGCTAGAGGTGGAGGTCGGGGAGGTAGAGATCACCCTAGAGGGGGAGGCCAGACCAGATATTACGCCCTTCTTGCTCGTACTGAGGCTATTGCCTCTGATTCTGTCATCACATGTATTGTCCTGGTTTGTCATAAAGATGCATCGGTTTTGTTCGATCGAGGATCCACCTATTCTTATGTGTCTTCTTATTTTTCCCCCTATTTGGGTGTATCTCGGGATTAGTTGAGTTTCCCTATTTATATTTTTACTCCCGAGGGAGATTCTCTTGTTATGGACCACATTTATTGGTCGTGTTTGGTTACTCTTAATGATTTTGAGACCAGAGCCGATTTATTATTACTTAGCATAGTAGATTTTGATGTTATCTTGGGCATGGATTGGTTGTCGCCCATTATACTATTCTTGATTGTCACATCAAAATCGTGACGCTGGTGATGTGTTTTTAGCTGACCTTTCGAGCATGCTACCTGATGGAGATATTGATTTTGGCATTAATCTGTTGTTGAGTACTCAGTCTATTTCTATTCCTCCGTATCGTATGGCCGCTCATGATTTGAAGGAGTTGAAGGATCAGTTATAGGAATTTCTTGATAAGGGTTTTATTCGGCCTAGTGTATCGCTTTGGGGTGCTCTTGTCTTGTTTGTGAAGAAAAAGGATGGTTCTATGCATATGTCCATTGATTATCGCCAGTTGAACAAAGTTATAGTGAAGAACCTGTATCATTTGCCTCATGTTGATGATCTGTTTGAGTAGTTACAGGGTGCACGAGTGTTTTCTAAGATTGACTTGCGTTCAGATTACCATCAGTTGAAGATTCGGGAGCCAAATATAGCGAAGAATGCTTTCAGAATTTCGTATGGTCATTACGAGTTCCTTGTCATGTCATTTGGGCTAACCAATGCCCCACCAACTTTCAAGCATTTGATGCATATCTTGACTTGTTCGTCATTGTCTTTATTGATGATATTCTGGTGTACTCTCGGAGTCGGGAATATCATGAGCAGTACCGAGGACATTGCTTCAGACTTTGAGAGAAAAAAGTTATACACAAGTTCTCGAAATGTGAGTTTTGGTTGGATTCCATGTCATTCTTGTGTCACGTGGTATCGAGTGAGGGGATAAAGATGGATCCGAAGAAAGTGGAAGCAGTGCAGAGTTGGACCAGACCATCCTCTACTACATAGATCTGCAGTTTTCTTTGCTTGTCGGGTTATTATTGTCGATCTGTGGAGGGGTGTTTTATCTATTGCAGCACTTATGACCAGGATGACCCATAAGAGTGCTCTGTTCCAATGGATGGAAGAGTGTTAGGACGAGCTTCCAGAAGCTCAAGACAACTTTGACTACAGCCCCAATTTTGATATTGCCTACAAGTTCAAGGTCTTATACTATTATTGTCATGCCCCGAGGATTGTCCTTAGAGAGTATTGATGCAGGATAGTAGAATGATTGTCTACACGTCCAGATAGTTGAAGGTACACGAGAAGAATTATCCTATCCATGATCTCGAATTAGCTGCTATTGTTCCCGCATTGAGGATTTGGAATCATTATTTGCACGGTGTTCCTTGTGAGATCTATACCGATCACCGGAGTTTGCAACATTTGTTCAAGAAGAAGGATCTTAATTTGCACTGGAGGAGGTGGTTATAGTTGTTGAAGGACTATGATATCACTATCTTATATCACCCGTGCAAGGCCAATGTGGTGGCCGATGCTTTTACCGGGCGGAGAACTTGGGGAGTTTGGATTATTTACCAGTAGCGGAGAGGCCCATAGGGATAGATGTTCAGGCCTTAGCCAGTTAGTTTGTGAGATTGGATCTTTCGAAGCTCAATTAGGTTCTAGCTTGCGTGCTTTCTCGGTCTTCCTTATTTGATCATATGAGAGAGCGTCAATATGATGACCTCATTTGCTTGTCCTCAAGGACAAGATTCTGCATGGCGATGCTAGAGATGTAACTATTGGTGATGATATGGTATTGAGGATGCAAGGTTGGTTTTGTTTACCCAATGTTGATAGGCTTCGAGAGTTGATTCCAGAGAGGGCCCATAGTTTGCGGTATTCCATCCACCCGGGAGCCACGAAGATGTACTAGGATTTGAGACAACACTATTGGTGTCGGTGCCTTAATTGTCAGTAGGTAAAGTACAAGCACTAGAGACCAGGTGGATTGCTTCAGCAGATAGAGATTCCGGAGTGGAAATGGGAGCAGATCACCATGGACTTCGTAGTTGGAGTCCCACAGACTTTGAAGAAGTTTGATGTCATTTGGGTGATTGTGAATTGGCTGACTAAGTTCGTGCACTTCATTCCTATATGTACTACCTATTATTCGGATCGGTTGGCTGAGATTTATATTCGGGAGATTGTTCGTTTGTATGGTATTCTGGTTTCCATCATTTCAGAAAAATGTACTCAGTTCACATCATGGTTCTGGAGGGACATACAACATGAGTTGGGTACTCAGGTGGAGTTGAGCACAATATTTCACCCCTAGACAGATGGAAAATTTGAGTGCACTATTGAGATTCTTGAGGATATGCTCCGTGCATGTATGATGGAGTTTGGAGGTTGATCAGGTCCAACCCTGCACCATTATAGAGTGGAAAGAGCGATTGATGCAACTTTTACCCGAGAATGTCGGGATCGAATCCACACGGAGCTAGAACGTGCAAAGTAATTGTTTACACTTCTAAAACATGTGTTGATGGTTCACTAATTTAGATTATCACTACTGATGATGAAATTAAGCTAAGTATGATATCTTTTTGTGAGGTTTTCTTAGTTTATGGAAAGGTACTATGGAAGTGACTTTTCCCTAGGTAAATACTTAACGGGTTCTAAAGCCTAAGACAAAGTTGTAATATTTGTGATTGCAATATAGCCAATACACGTAATTACTCACTCTATAACTCTTGGTAGCTTGAGTGACTTTGCCCTAATTTGCATTCTCAAGACCAATTTGGTGTCAAAATTGTGCAAGCAATATAGGCTCAAGTCGGGTATTACTATCTCTAGGTTTAATCCTTTAAGTGGGCTATCAATCTCTTGAATACGCCCCAGTTTTATATTGGCCTAATTTTTCAAGACTCAAGCTCTCTTTCTCAAGAATAGATAAGTAAAAAAAGGCATAAATTAGTATTTTCAACCACAAATTAAACATGCAAAGCACAAATCAGGCCAAATATCAACTATCCATAAACACCTAAGCCCTAAAACAAGAGATCCATCAAATACTCACACTAGGGTGGAGCCACAACCCTAGCTAATGGGCCTAGCTAATCATAATAATGGAAGATATCAGATATTGAGATGAAGAACCCATAAAATATAATTACAAGCTAAGATTCGAAGATTCAATATTAAACTAGCTACAAAATTACTCAAAATAACTAAAAAAAAATTGCGTTCACGTGCTCAGCTACAGATAAGATGACTTAAAAATCTGAAAAAGAAGTATTTATACAAGGCCAAATTTTTTTGACAAACATGCCCTAAAGGAGGTAGTGCGGACCGCGAAAAGTGGACTACGATCGCAATGAGGCTACCATGGCTGCGTAAAATCAACCGCGGACAGCGGTCAAACCTTTTTGGGTTCAAATCTTGTTCTCTGAATCTGGACACTGCGGACCGCAATAAATGGACCACTACCGCATAAAATCAACTGCGGCTAATGGTGTCTTGAAAACTTTCGAACTTCAGACTCTCTTATCTTTGCCATCGCGGACCACAACAAATGGACCGTGGTTGCGGTGGTTCTATTGCAGCCACAGTGGATTTACTGCTATTGTGGTGCTTTGATTTGTTCTTGGCACTTGTGCAGGTTTCACTCCTTTTTAAGCTGGTTTTGACTTCCTTATCCTTTTTTGACCAAACAGTACAAACAAACATAACATGCAAGCTTTTTGGATTATTTGTATACACTTTTAATCCAAAACTCAAGCAAAAAAGAGTAAAATAGACAAGAATCCTAGTTATTAGAGTTTCTTGGGGATCTGTTCTTGCCACTGGCGAAGTTTGCCTACAACAACAACTATCGGTCCAACATTCAAATAGCACCGTATGAGGCTTTGTATGGTAGGCGTTGTAGATACCCGATAGGTTGGTTTGAGCCGGGTGAGGCTAGATTATTGAGCACAAACATGGTTCAAGACGTCTTATAGAAGGTTAAGGTAATTCAGGATAGACTTCGCATAGCCCAGTCTAGACAGAAGAATTATGTGAATCGGAAGGTTCATGATGTTTCCTATATAGTTGTAGAGCGAGTCTTGCTTCAGGTTTTGCCTATGAAGGGCTCTATGAGATTTGGGAAGAAAGGGAAATAGAGTCCGAGGTTTATTGGTCCTTTTGAGATATTCAGAGGTGTTAGGGAGGTAGCTTTTGAGGTTGCCTTACCTTCCATCTTGGCAGGAGTTTATCTGGGTTTTCATGTTTCAATGCTCTAGAAGTATCATGGTGATCTGTTGCACATGCTGGATTTCAGTTTAATCTAGTTGGACAAGGATCTATCTTATTTTGACGAGCTAGTGGTGATATTAGATAGGCAGGTTCGAAAGTTGAGGTCAAAGAGCATTACATAAGTGAAAGTTCAGTGACATTGTTAACCGCTCGAGGAGGCGACCTGGGAGATTGAGCAGGATATGTGAAACCATTACCCTCATCTTTTCACTACTTCTGGTGTCTCGTTCGAGGACGAACAGATGTTTTATGACAGGGAGGATGTAACGACTGGCCTATCGTTTTAACAATTAACACCCCGATACCCCATTAACTACTTTCCCCGTGTCTTTTTCTATTATTGTGAGTTGTCGGGAGGGTTCGTTTGGAGTTCCGGAGTGTTTTGGGACACTTAGTCCCTCAATAAGAGCTTAAACTTTAAAATTTGGACCATAGTCAGAGTAGTGTAAAGACAGCCTTGGAATGGAATTCTGTTGGTGTTGTTAGCTCCGTTGGGTGATTTCGGGCTTAGGGGCGTGTCTAGATTGTGTTTTGGAGGTCCGTAGCTTAATAAGGCTTGAAAAGCCGAAGTTTGAATTTTTGGAAATTTTCGGTTCAATAGTCAGATTTGATACAGGGTTCGAAATAGAATTTCGGAAAGTTGAGTAGGTTGCTGTCATTTTGGATGGGTGTGCAAAATTTCAATTCATTCGGGGCAAGGTTTGATAGACTTTTTGATCGAAAGCGCATTTGGAAGTTTTGAAATTCTTAGGCTTGAATCCAAGGATGATTTGGTGTTCCGGCGTTGTTTTGAGTGTTCCAAGGATCGGTACTAGTTTGAATAGTGTTATGTGACTTGTTTGCATGTTTGGTTAAGGTCCCGAGGGCTCAAGTGAGTTTCGGGTGCTTAAAGGAAGTTGAACTGGACTTAAGAAAATCTGAAGCTTTGATGAACCTGTCATAGTCGCACCTGCGGTCCCATATACGCATGTGCAGCACTGCAAAAGCAGTTAGGGGACCACAAGTATGGTCTAAGGCAATGCTGAAATAAGTCGTAGATGCGACCTAGGTACTGCAGAAGCAATGCTGCATCGACGAGTAAGAGGTCGCAGGTGCGGAAGTTGGGATTTAATAAAAATTCGTAGGTACAGTCTATTTGCCACACAAGCGGGACCGCAGGTGCAGTCCCATAGTCGTAGAAGTGGATATCGCTGGTCAAAAAAGTGAAGAATGCGGGTTTAACTCAAAAGTTGAAAAAAATGATTTGGAGCTCGGTTGACTCAAGGGTTTTTAAAGGAGAAACATAGGGTAACGATTTCTATCTTGATTTTGATCCTAGAACTATAATATATTTTTGTTTTCCTCATCTAATTAAGGAAATTAGGGGTAAAAGTTTGAAAATTGTAGGAAAGGTTCCCTAATTGAAAATCTAAGTTTTGAGTGAGGTTTTAACATTGAAATTTGATGATTTTTGTTCGATTGTATTCGTGGGTGATTGGGGGTTCTGAATTTGTAAATTTTATCCAATTCCGAGATGTGGGCCTGGGGGATTTTTGGGTGATTTTCTTAATTTTGCGTTTAGCTTAGAATTAATTAGTTGAATTAGTTGCTTGAAGTTATACTTACATTATGCAATTAATTTGAATAGATTTGGGCCATTTGGAGTCGGGTACTCGTGGCAAGAACGTGATTTCGAGTTGATTGATCTGGTTCGAGGTAAGTAGCTTGCCTAACCTTGTTTGGAGAAACTCCCCTTTGGATTTGGTATTGTTGTTATATGAGTGCCGTATACGTGAGGTGACGAGTACGTACACGTGCTAATTGTTGAAAATCCCGTTTTCATTAAGCTAATGCCTATATTTCTTGTAACTTAGCAAATACTTGTACTTGAAGCCTCTTATTTAGATTCGAAAAAGCATGCCTACATGACATATATCTTGTTTGGCCAAGCTTCTTTTCGGCCAGAAGTGCTTTTCTTTTTGCCAAAAGCACTTTTGACCAAAAATTGAGGTGTTTGGTCAAGCTTTTTGAAGGAAAAAAGCACTTTTGAGGAGAAACAGAAGCAGTTTTGGAGAAGCAGAAAAAAGTAGCTTCTCTCCAAAAGTACTTTTTTGAGAAGCACTTTTGAGAAAAGTACCCTTAGAAGCAGTTTTTTAAAGCTTAACCAAACATTAATTGCTGCTCAAAAGTACTTTTCAAACTAATTATCCAATCACAAACTGCTTCTCACCAAAAGTACTTATGAGAAAAATACTTTTAAAAAAGCACTTCTCAAAATAAGCTGATTTTTGCAGCTTGGCCAAACAGGCTATTAATTGTCTCACCTGCTTTCATTGCCTACTTGTACTATATGCAGTATGCTAGAGTAAAAATTCCTGTCTAATTCTTGAATAGAATTGTTTATTCTTCCGAGATGGTTGTGTGATTATTTTGGGACTACGGGATGATATCCAGGGAGATCCCCATGCTTGTTTACTTTGGGACTATGGATCGGTATTCCGATGGACCCCCCTGCACATTTATGATTGGGACTACATGACAACGCTCGATAGGTTCCCCATACTAGATTACTTTGGGAATACAAATTTTGGTATTCCGGGAGTTTTCCTTGCATATTTATGATTCGGACTACGGGAAGATATCCTGGGGGATCCTCTGGACATTTATATTTGGGACTACGGGATGATATTCCGGAAGATCCCCTATTGCTGCTTCTGTGTATTGAGTTAGATTCTTTCTGTGATTTTATTCGTTATAGAGTGTTAGCATTTTAATTATATTGTCGTATGCTATACTGCTTTACCTTGTTTTTTTATCTATAACCAGTAGGGCCCTGACCTTCCTCGTCACTACTCGACCGAGGTTAGGCTTAGCACTTATTGGGTACCGTTATAGTGTATGTATGCCCTTTCTTGCACATGTTTTCCGGGTCCAGATCCGGGTTCTTCGGCTCAGCCATACTATCAGTAAGGCGAGGCGATCTTCAGAGACATCAAGGTATATCTGCCGCATCTGCAGGCTGAGAAGTCCCTCTATATTCTCTCTTTTAGTTATAGCTTTCTGTATTTTCCTTTGACTAGACATTCTGGAGTTAGAACACTATGTAGTATCCCTAGCTTGTGATTACATGAGATTCTGGGTTTTGGAAGTGTTAGTATTGATCGAGAGTGCTGTTATTGTATATGCCGAGTGACATCTTAAACTTTTCTATTTTATTTCGTGTAAATTGCTAGTTTTCGTATCTTTGTTTTCGTATTCCGCAAATTGTTAGGTTTACCTAGTCATAGAGATTAGGTGCCGTCACGATAGTTCACAGCGGGAGAACTTGGTTCGTGACATTAAACCACTGGCATACACTAGGAATTCTAACTTCTTATAAAGGCATACAGTAGTAGTTTTGACTTCTTACTAGTTGTGACTTCTCAAATAATTACAATCAAGAACTAGGTATTAACTTTCAAGTTGACTTCTCAAATAATTGATGCTTGATAAACAATTTGTAAAAAATTCTCAAACCAACTAGAAAAGAAAGGAAAGTAAGTAGACTTTTTATTTATTTGTTCTTCCCCTGGAGATATCAGTATGTCCATAAAGCAAATATTCCTCTGGAAGCATATATGTTTTTTCCTTTCTGTTTTCCTAAGACAACCAAATTGTGGGTGTAACAATCAAACTATCTGGCAACTAGACATTGGACATTCTCAACAATAACATATAAAATAATTTCACCCTCCTTATTTTGCTTATATAACAAATTTTTAAGCCCTTCTTATCAAATTTTTGAACCTTATGAGAAAACCATCCATTATATAAGATATCAACTGTTTACCTGAGTGGTTTTTACATAAGAGACCACGAACACTTGTGAATAACTGCATTGAACTACTAGAGGTTGTCAAGAACGCCCGCGAGCAATATTAAAAGTTAGAAAAATACCTCTACTTTCATTGAAGTTGATAGATCGACAGATAAATAATGAGCAAAAGTGATTTAAGTGTATCAATAACAAATGACAACTCTTGTTCTTTCAGTTATTAGTATAAGGTCACTGGCAATAAAAAAAATGAAGTATTGGATCAAAATCATATTTACAAATAACTGAAAGCCACCAACAAGCCACAATCTCCTTTTAAATTTCCAATTTTTCCGGTACATCATACTACCTAAAAAAAATCAAGAACCTAAATCTTCCTCTGCTTATTACGTAACAATATGTCAAACCTCGACTTCTATATAAGCGGACCATTACCAAACATAAAATTTGCAAAAAGATTGTTATTATATATTTTTTTAAATACAAAGCCTTAAACCAAGTTTGGATAATTTAGGTATTCTTATACCTCAAAGAAAAAGCATATAACAAGATAAATAAGGAAAAAAGAATAAACTTATAGCAAGGATTAATTTTACTGAAAACTTGAGCGAAAATACAAAACAATTGAAGATGAAGGAGAAAGAAGAGGAAAGAAGATCAATAGAGGATTCAAAACTGAAGAAAGTGAGAGTAGTTCTATGTTTTAGGGTTTGTTTGATGAGTGTAGTTTTGGGATTAGTAAAAGTTAAAAGGGACCAGTAAGACCAAAATGGAGAAGTTATGGTCAACCAACCTGTGGCTTTTGGCCTTTTTGAAGCCTTTTCAAACTTTTTAAAGCAGTTTTTTTTCTTTTCCAAACACTCCAAAAAGCTAAAAAGAGATTAAGCCAATTCAAACGGGCTCTTAAGCATATTTTATAAGTACACCATCAAATTAAGACTCAATAATAGCCTAGGTCTAATCGGTCATAATCTACATATAGTACTCGTTTACACGCTCGTTACCTCGTGTACACGCCGCTTTTCACATAACACGAATAAACAATTAATGTCAAATCCTAAAAGGTATTTCCCTACACAAAGTTAAGCAAGATACTTGGCTCAAACAAGCCAAATTGATACTCTGAAAGTCCCTTTCCTCTCGAATCGGCCTCCGAACGGGTCAAATCTAGTAAAAATAACCGAATAACATCAAACATGACTATGGATATCGATCCCAAATAATAAAGTTTCGATCTTTATGAAATATCAAAAAGTCAACCCGAGCCCGCTTCCTGAAACCTGAAAAAGAGCACAAATTTTGACTACCCATTCAAATATGAGGCCAAAAATATAAGTTTCATCCAAACCCGACTCCGAAACAGGGTTAGAATCCCTATTATTTCTTTTAAAAAAAGTTTTGCCAAAATCCTCATTTTTTTGCAATTAGATTTGCCAATCAAATGCCAAATTCAAGGATAAAATTATAAATAACAATCAAATCCGAGTTAAGAACACTTACGCAATCCAAGTGGGTGAAATCGCCTCATTCCGAGCTTCAACTGTCAAAATATGATCATATGAGCTCAAAGTTCCATAAATAACAACTTAAACTTCTACCCTTCCAATACCTTTTATGAACAGGACATCAAAAAATCGACTGCCACAAAATATACCTTCGCATTCACGTGCACTACTTCGTGAATGCGAAGAAGAATCAACTTGACCCTACACGAACACAACCTGGAATGTATAGCCAATTGATCCCTAGCTCCCACCTGGTCCGCGAATGCGTATCCTAAATGCAAATACGAAGGAGGACAACTTACCAGCTCAAAATTACACTCCACGAAAGGGACTGCCTTGATGCGATCATGACTCTAACCCTGCAATCATAGTGAAGACCTGCCACCAGCAAAATCTGCAACTTTTCGAAATGCTCCGGCTAGTTTGAAACCTATCCGAGCCCCCCGATACCACGTCAAATCATATCAACGGGCTCATAAACACTATATGAACATATCCAAAGCCTATGAACACATATAGTAACATCGCATCAACGAATCAAATGCCATAACTGTCACGATCCAAATCTACATGACCAGCACCCGGTACACTACCCGATCCGAGTGAACCAACCCATATGATACACCCAAATCATATGCATGAAAATCAATTTAATTGCGAAAGCTCCTTGAAAATCATATATATTTTCAAGTTAAATGATAAAATATTCTTCAAGTCAAAATCACACATAACATCATTCTTGATAATAAGAATTAGACTAAGTAAAATAATTATATATTCATGTATGCCGTGTATAACCCCATTACTATAACCTTTTACAACTATATATTGAGCCTCTATACCAAAGAATAAAATTAAGCACTTGAGATAATACCCGACTAGCATAAATTAAGAAAACCAACATGATAGCTACCACAAAATAGGAGTGGTGCCTTACCATATACTTCAAGAAGAAAGTCATCCTAGTCCTGATCACATGCCACGTATCAGACTCGTCCTGCAACATGTAAAGTAAACAGGGCCCTAGAGGCCCCCCTCCCCCAAGGGTTGAGTACACCATAACAATACTCAGTAAGTGTCATAGACTCTCTCTAACTTAAGTTCTTGGGACAAACTTTATAAAAATAATGCACCAATATTTAAAATAAAATGATAGGAAATTCTATCGATTCATGACCTTTGTCATTTTGAATAAAAGCCAAGTGAAATATAGCCCACAATATGAACTTTTAAAATATTTACACCAATCCAAGATTTTTGATCAAATCATACAAAATAATTTCATTTGCTCTAAGTCATTGAAATCACTTTCGGCTCCTTAGGCCTAAACATAAGAAAATCATCTTGACATTTCACTGGGAGTATGTCACGACCTGGATTTCTCACCCTCGGGAGTCGTGATGGAGCATATTAATAAGAGCTAGGTAAGCCAAATTTTAATTACTTTTCCATTAATAATCTAATCCATTTCAACAATTAACGGCAGTAATACAAAAGCAATGAAGTTCAAATTAAGCGGAAGTCTTTATGTTATATAGAACTGAATAGAAATGCGGACAACTCAATATAAGCTTCTACCAAGACTGGAGTCACAATACTCACGAACTGCCAAGAATACTACATACAAATGTCTGAAAGAGTACATAAGCTCTCGAATACAATGAGATAACAGACAAAATAAAGGATAGAGGAGACGCTAGGCCTGCGGACGTCTGCAAGGCTACCTTGGGTCTCGCTGAACTGAAAGTATGCTCCCGCACTATTGCTGCTACTGCTCGAAACCTGGATCAGTCCAAAAATATCACATAGTATAGTATCAGCACAACGGTCTCCAGGTAAGTGTCTAGCCTAACCCCGTCGAAGTAGTGACGAGGCTAGAATAGACTACTACATAAACCTTTGCAGTTAAACTATATGTATACCACGGAAAGAAATACAGAAAGTAAACAGTCAGTAAGGGAAGGGGAACATGCTGGGGGGAGATAACAGTTACAGATAGGAAATCCCAAATAAAGATAGAAACAACAAAACCAAAATAGCAACCAGAATAAGAAATTAGAAACTTTCACTGCATGACCCTTCGTGCTTTTACTCTCGTCCTTATCAAATCAGTTGTATCGGTAAATCATGTGCACGATATCACCCATCGTGCTTTTACTCTCTTTTCTCACAATATATAATCAATGAATATCAGTAGGAATGGTACATCGTAAAACACGACATCACCCTTCGTGCTTTACACTCTTTCCTCATAGTATGTAATCAATGAATATCAGTACGGAATGGTACATCGTACGGCACGACATCACCCTTCGTGCTTTACACTCTTTCCTCACAATATCAAATAATGCATGGCATCACCCTTCGTTCTACCACAAAATCGCTCAAATGTAGTCACAAATTACTTAAATACATCAACAAATACTAAATGAATCAATTTGAATGCATAAAAATGAATTTCCCAAAGTTTCACCCAAAAAGTCCAAAAATGGCCCGGGGCCACGTGGTCAAGACTCAAAGTTTGAACCAAAGTCCGGTTACCCATCCCCCCACACGTCCATATCTATGATTTGTTTTGAAATTGGACCTCAAATTGAGGTCCAAATCCCCAATTTTTAAAAAACCTAAGTTCTACCCAAAACCCCCAACTTCACCCATGAAAATCATTGATTTTAAGTGGAAAACGCATTAAATGATGTTAATGATTGAAAGAATTGAGTAAACATCGACTTACAATTGATTTGGAATGAAACTTGCTCTTGAAAAACCGCCAAAGGGGTTTGTGTGTTGAAAGAATGGTTAAAAAATGTCTTAAAATCGTCTAAGTATGAAAAATGCAGGTTGCATATGTGGGAAAAGCGAACTGAGGTTCGCAATTGCGAACTCCGACCATTTATGGAAATTGCGAACTTTTGTTCACATTTGCAAACTCAGAACCAACTGGAGGACTTTGCATTTGCGACAAATGTATCGCATCTGCGAACGTCCAACCTTCGCATCTGCAAAGGGATTCATCGCATTTGCGATCCAAGGCAGGCCTGGCTGGTTTCGCATTTGCGATCCAGTCTTCGCATTTGCGAGTTCGCATTTGCGAATGCGAATCTTGCAAGCCTATTCATACCAGCATATTTTTCTGCAACTTTTAAGTTCAAAATGTCACTCGATACCTATCCAAAACTCACCCGAGCCCTCGGGGCTCCCAACCAAACATATACACAACCTCAAAAACATCCTACGGACTTGCTCACACGATCAAATCACCAAAATAACATCATATACATTGAATCAAGCCTCAAAACTAATGGTTTCTTCCAAATTTTTCATAAAACATCAACTTTCCATTTTTAAGTTCAAAACACGTCAAACGACGTCCGTTTTCAACCAAACTTATAGAAATAGCTTCAACCATATATAAGACTTGTACCGGGCTCCGGAACCAAAATACGGGCCCGATACCATAATATTTTAATCAAATTTCATTTCCAACTTCCTTAATTATTTTCAAAATAAAATTTCACACAAAAATTCATTTCTCGGATTTGGCACCTCAAAATTCAATTCCGGGCATACGCCCAAGTCTTATATTTTCTTGCGGACCCTCCGAGACCGTCAATTCACGAGTCCGGGTCCGTTTACCCAAAATATTGACCAAAGTCAAATTTATTCAATTTAATATCAAAATTTAGTATTTTTCTCACAGAATTCATATTTAAGCTTTTCGACTACGCGCTTGGACTGCGCACGCAAATTGAGGCAACCCTAAATGAGGTTTTCAAGGCCTCGAAGACATTGAATGAATACAAAAACAGGTGATGACCCTTTGGATCGTCACATTCTCCACCTTTAAAACAACTGTTTGTCCTCGAACAGACAAAAGAAAGAAGTACATGAGTCGGGGAAAAGATGAGGATAACGACTCTACATATCAGACTCGGACTCCCAAGTCGATGCCTCAGGGGGATGAGCTCTCCACTGGACACGAACAGAAGGAAAACTCTTAGATCTCAACTGACGAACCTGCCGGTCTAGAATAGATACCAGCTCCTCCTCATAAGACAAATCCTTGTCCAACTGGACGACTGATAAGCTAGGTAGCAATACAAGTCTGTAAGCCACCTCTCCCACTCGATCAAGAATCTCGAACGGACCAATGAATGTAGGGCTAAGCTTTCCCTTCTTCCCAAACCTCATCACGCTCTTCATAGGTGACACTCGGAGCAATACCCACTCACCCACCATAAATGCCACATCTCGAACCTTGCGGTCTGCATATCGCTTTTGCCTATACTGAGCTAAACGAAGCCTATCTTGAATGATCTTGACCTTGTCTAGGGCCTCCTAAACCAAATCTGTACCATACAACCGAGCCTCTTCGGCTCAAGCCATCCAACCGGAGATCGACACCGCCTACCATATAAAGCCTCATAAGGAGCCATCTAAATGCTCGACTGGTAGCTGTTGTTGTAGGCAAACTACGATAAAGGCAAAAACAAATCCCACGAGCCTCCAAAGTTAATAACACATGATTGGAGCATATCCTCTAAGATCTGAATAGTCCGTTCAGGCTGGCCGTCCGTCTGGGGATGAAATGTTGTACTCAACTCCACCTGAGTGCCCAACTCTTGCTGAACTGCTTTCCAGAAACGCGAGGTAAACTGCGTACCCCTGTCCAAAATGATAGATACCGGCATACCATGAAGGCAGACAATCTCCCGGATATAAATCTAAGCTAATCCCCTGGATGAATAGGAGACTGCCAAAGGAATGAAATGCGCTGACTTGGTTAGCCTATCAATAAAGAACCAAACTGCATCGAACCTCTTCCGTGTCAATAGAAGTCCAGTAACGAAATCCACGGTAATCCTCTCCCACTTCCACTCGAGAAGCTCATTCCTTTGGAAAAATCCTCCAAGCCTCTGATGCTCATAATTAACCTGCTGCCAGTTCAATCTCGAGCCACATACGCTACAATATCTTTCTTCATTCTACACCACCAATAATGCTACCGCAAATCCTGATACATCTTTGCGGCACACGGATGAATAAAATACCGGGAACTATGGGCCTCCGCTAAGATCAACTCTCGAATCCCATCAACATTAGGCACACAAACTCGCCCCTGTAATCTCAAAATACCATCATCACCTAAGGTCACCTGCCTGGCACCTCCACACTGCACCGTGTCTCTAAGAACACACAAATGGGGATCATCAAACTGTCGATCACGTATATGCTCCAATAATGAAGAACGAGCAACCGTGCAAGATAACACATATCTAGGCTCGGAAATATCCAAACTCACAAGTCGATTAGCCAAAGCCTGAAATCCAAGGCAAGCGATCTCTGGCTGACCGAAATATAAGCAAGACTGCCTATACTGGCCGACTTCCTACTCAACGCATCAACCACTATTTTGGCCTTTCCCGGGGTGATACAAGATAGTAACACCATAATCCTTCAACAACTCTAACCACCTTCTCTACCTCAAATTCAATTCCTTTTGCTTGAACAAGTAGTGAAGGCTCATGTGATCAGTGAACACCTCACATGCCACACCATACAAATAATGCCTCTAAATTTTCAACGCGTGAACGATAGCTTCCAATGACAAATCATGTACTGGACAGTTCTTCTCATGAATCTTCAATTTCCTCGAAGCATAGGCAATAACCTTGTCATTATGCATCAATACTGCACCAAGCCCCATACGGGAAACATCACAATAGACTGTGTAAGGCCCTGATCCTGTGGGAAAAACCAACATCGGTGTCGTATTCAGAGCTGTCTTGAGCTTCTAAAAGCTCGCCTCACACTCGTCCGACCACCTGAA
The DNA here is from genome assembly GCA_034376525.1 of Nicotiana benthamiana. Classification (NCBI taxonomy): domain Eukaryota; kingdom Viridiplantae; phylum Streptophyta; class Magnoliopsida; order Solanales; family Solanaceae; genus Nicotiana; species Nicotiana benthamiana. The sequence goes on from CM067337.1 coordinate 154,143,064, forward strand.
CTGGATACCCTTCTGGGTGAACTTGGTCATCGGGTCTACAATAGATGAAAACACATCCACGAACCGATGATAGTAGCCTTCCAATCCCAAGAAACTCCGAATCTCTGTAGCTAATGTTGGTCTAGGTCAGTTCTTGACTGCCTCAATCTTCTTTGGGTCCACATGAATACCCTCTGTTGATATAACGTGACCTAGAAATGCTATTGAACTCAGCCAGAACTCACTCTTGGAGAACTTGGCATATAACTGACTATCCCTCAAAATCAAAATAACCACTCTAAGGTGCTGCTCGTTCTCCTACTAGCTGCGGGAGTACACCAAAATATCATCAATAAAGACTATCACGAACATGCCCAAATAAGTCTTGAACACTCAATTCATCAACTCTATAAATGCTACTGGGACATTGGTCAACCCAAATGACATGACCAAGAACTCATAATGCCCATACTGAGTGCGGAAAGCTGTCTTAGAGACATCATATGCCCTAATCCTCAACTGATGGTAGCTAGATCGCAAGTCAATCTTGGAAAATACCCTGGCACCCTGAAGCTTATCGAACAAATCATCAATCATCAGAGGTGGATACTTATTCTTGATCGTTACCTTGTTCAATTGCCTGTAATAAATACACATTCTCATCGACCCATCCTTCTTCTTGATGAACAACACCAGCGCACCCCAAGGCGATACTCTAGGACTAATGAAGCCCTTCTCCACATGCAACTGATCTTTTAACTCTTTCAACTCAGGCGGGGCCATACAATATGGCGGGATAGAAATAGGTTGAATGCGCGGAGCCACATCAATGCAAATGTCAATATCCCTGTTGGGCGCCATACCTAACAGGTCTGAAGGAAAGACATCAGGGAACTCTCGAACAATGGGAACTGAATCGATAGAGGGGACCTCGGCACTGGAATCACGAACATAAGCCAAATAAGCCAAACACCCTTTCTCGACCATACGTCGATCCTTCACATACGCGATAACACTGCGAGTGGAATGGCCATGAGTCCATCTCCACTCTAAACGGGAAAATCTGGTAAAGCTAAGGTCACGATCTTGGCATGGAAATCCAGGATAGCATGATATGGTGACAACCAATCCATCCCTAATATGACATCGAAGTCGACCATGTCTAAAAGCAACAAATCTACACGGGTCTTAAGGTCCCCAATCACTACAACACAGGAACGATGAACTCGGTCGACCATGATAGAATCACCCACAAGTGTAGACACATAAACAGGAATACTCAATGCATCACCAGGCATGACCAGGTACAATGCAAAATATGATGACACATACAAATACGTATATCCTAGATCAAATAGCACTGAAGCATCTCTATCACCAACCAGAATAGTACCTGTAATGAATGCATCTGAAGACTTAGCCTCTGGTCTGGATGGAAGAGCATAACATCGGGGCTAGGCCCCACTTCCCTAAGACACATCTCTAGGACGGGCGGCTGATGATTGGCCTCCACCCCTGGCGGCCTGAGCTCCACCTCTAAGACCTCTATCTCCACCTCTAGAACCTCTACCCCCACTTCTGAACCGAATGACCCCCACAGAAGCTCTGAAGTAGCGGTGCACTAATGGGGGCTACGGTGCCCTGGATGGTTGCTGATCAGAATAGTGAGCGTGAGAACCACGGCTACCTGGGGCACCCTGAGAAACCTAGAGGGCTGCTGGAAAGGACTAGAAGGCTGGCCCCTATCATATAAATCTCTGCCTCCAAATGAGGCACCACTGAATCGGCCTGGTTGACAGGGTCTCTTGTATGCTCTATGACCAACCCCCTTTGGCAATACTATCTCGATCCTCCACACCACATTGGCTTCCTCCTAAAAAGTGATATCACTCCCTGCCTCTCTGGCCATCTGGAGACGAATAGGTTGGATGAGTCTATCAATAAACCGTCTCGCTCTCTCCCTCTCAGTTGGGAGTATGACAATAACATGGCGAGCCAACTCAATAAACATGGTCTCATCCTGGGTGACTGACATGGATCCCTAATGGAGATGCTCGAACTGCCTCCGATAGGCCTCACGTTGTATGACAGGAAGAAACTTCTCCAAAAATGCATGCGTGAACTACTCCTAGGTCAAGGCTGGAGACCCTGCTGGTCTAGCTAAACAGAAATCCCTCCACCAAGTCTTGGCGGATCCAGATAGGCAAAATGCAGCAAAATCAACTCCATTGGACTCAACAATACCCATGTTCTGAAGAACCTCGTGGCAGTTGTCCAAATAATCTTGAGGGTCCTCGGTGGGTTCACCGCTGAAGGTAGTAGTGAAGAGCTTGGTGAACCTATTCAGCCTCCATAAATCATCTGCTGATATAGTCGCTCCATTACCGGTCTGAGCAACCACCCCCGCTAACTACCACAGCTGGCTGAACTATTGGAATCTGAACCTGGGGAGCTACCTGCTCTAGAGTACGCGTAGCATGAGTCTGGCCCCTCCTCCAGCCTGAGAGACAGTTGGTGCTACAGGAAGCAAACCCGCTCGGGTAACACTCTCCATGAGACCCACCAATCGGAACAGAGCATCCTGAAGAAACTGGGTAGAAATAAACCCCTCTAGGACCTGAGTTGGCCCACCAGAACTGCTGGAGCCGGAACCTCCTCTTCAAAATCAACTTGGGGCTTCATCATTGGTGCTGCTGCTCGAGGCTGAGCTCTGCCCCTACCTCAGCCTCTAGCACAACCTCGTCTTCTGCTCCTAGCAGGAGTTGCCTGGGGCTCAGGCTGCTGATCGGTAGATGAGGAAGCGCGTGTTCTCGCCATCTACAAGAGAACACAATAGAATTTCACTTAGCATTGAGGAACAAAATCGCATGACAAGAAAGAACAAATGTGAAACTTTTCCTAACTCTATAGCCTCTGGGGGATAAATACAGTCGTCTCCGTACCGATCCCTCAGACTCTACTAAGCTTGTCCGTAAGTTGTGAGCCCTATGTAACCTAGAGCTCTGATACCAACTTGTCACGACCCGAAATTTCCACCCTCGGGAGTCGTGATGGTGCCTACTAATGAGAGCTAGGCAAGACAAATTTTGATTACTTTTCCATTAATAGTCTAATCCATTTCAACAATTAATGATAGTAATACAAAAGCAACAAAATTCAAACAACTAAGTGGAAGTCTTTATATTATGTAGAACCGAATAGAAATGCAGAAAACTCAATATAAGCCTCTACCCAAGATTGGAGTCATGATACTCACGAACTGCTAAGAATACAACATACAAACATCTGAAAGAGAACATAAGCTCTCGAATACAATGAGATAACAGACAAAATAAAGGATAGAGGAGACGTCGGGCTTGCGGACGTCTGCAAGGCTACCTCGGGTCTCAATGGACTGAAAGTATGCTCCTGCACTACTGCTATTGCTGCTCGAAACCTGGATGTGTACAAAAATAACATAGAGTATATTATCAGCACAACCAACCCCATGTGGTGGTAAGTGTCTAGCCTAACCCCGGCGAAGTAGTGACGACGCTAGACTGGACTACTACATAAACCTGTGCAGTTCAACTATATGTATACCATGGAAAGAAATACGGAAAGTAAACAGTCAGTAAGGGAAGGGGAACATGCTGGGGGAGATAACAATCACGGATAGGAAATCCCAAATAAAGATGGAAACATCAAAACTAAAATAGCCACCAGAATCAGAAATCAGAAACTTGCACGGCATCACCCATCGTGCTTTTACTCTCGTCCTCACCAAATCAATCGTATCGGTAAATCATGTGCACGACATCACCCTTAGTGTTTTTACTCTCTTTACTCATAATATATAATCAACGAATATCAGTACGGAATAGTACATTGTACGGCGACATCACCCTTGGTGCTTTACACTCTTTCCTCACAATATATAATCAATAAATATCAGTACATAATGGTACATCGTATTTCATGACATCACCCTTCAGGATTTACACTCTTTTCTCACAATATCAAACAATGCACGGCATCACCCTTCGGTTCCACCATAAAATCGCTCGAATCTAGTCACAAATTACTTAAATACATCAACAAATGCTAAATAAATTAATTTGAATGCATAAAAATAAATTTCCCAACGTTTTATCCAAAAAGTCCAAAAATGGCCTGGGGCCCACATGGTCAAAATTCGAAGTTCGAACCAAAAGCCGGTTACGCGTCCCCCCACGAATCCATATCTATGATTTTTTTTTGAAATCGGACCTCAAATTGAGGTCCAAATCCCCAATTTTTAGAAAAACATAAGTTCTACCCAAAACCCCCAACTTCATCCATGAAAATCATTGATTTTAAGTGGAGAACATGTTATATGATGTTTATGATTGAAAGAATTGAGTAAACATCGACTTACAATTGATTTAGAATGAAACTTGCTCTTGAAAAATCGCCTAAGGGGTTTGTATGTTAAAACAATGGTGAAAAAATATCTTAAAATTGTCTAAGTATGAAAAATGTAGGTTGCAGATGTGGGAAATGCGAACTGAGGTTCGCAATTGCGAACACCGACCAATTACGAAAATTGCGAACTTAGAACCAACTTGAGGACTTTGCATTTGCGACAAATGCATCGCATTTGCGAACGTCCAACCTTCGCATTTGCAAGGGGATTCATCACATTTGCGATCCGAGGCAGGCCTGCCTGGTTTCACATTTGCGATCCAGTCTTCGCCTGTAGGCCTGTTCATACCAGCACATTTTCTTGCAACTTTTTAGTTCAAAATGCCACTCGACACCTATCCAAAACTCACCCGAGCCCATGGGGCTCCCAACCAAACATATACACAACCTCAAAAATATCGTACGGACTTGCCCGCATGATCAAATCACCAAAATATTATCATATACATCGAATCAAGCCTCAAAACTCATGGTTTCTTCCAAATTTTTCATAAAATATTAAATTTCCATTTTTAAGTTCGAAACACATCAAACGACGTTCATTTTTAACCAAACTTACATAAAGCGCTTAAACCATATATAAAACTTGTACCGGACACCCGAACCAAAATATGGGCCCGATACTATAATCTTTTAATCAAATTTCATTTCCAATTTCCTTAATTACTTCCAGAAAATAATTTCACACAAAATTTCAGTTTTCGGGCTTGGGACCTCGGAATTCGATTCTGGGCATACGTCGAAGTCCTACATTTCATGCGGACCCTCTAGGACCGTCAAATCATGGGTCCGGGTCTGTTTACCCAAAATATTGATCGAAGGCAAATTTATTCAATGTAATATCAAATTTTAGCATATTTATCATAGAATTCATATTTAAGCTTTCCGGCTACGTGCGCGGACTATGCACGCAAATCCAGGCAACCCTAAATAAGGTTTTCAAAGACTCGGAGACATATAATGAATAAAGAAACAGTTGATGACCTTTTTGGTCGTGATAGAGTATTATACCATCATTGGCATAAAAAGTCAACTAGGTTATGTACCTTGCGGCAAGTATCATATACCCTACTTGCTCAGGTTGTCTCATTGTAATGTCGTACGAATCGACTCAGCCATGCTAATAATAGCAAAAAACAGTACTCTCTCGAGGGAGATCACTCTGCCGTACTCTATACTACAAAGTGGCCATCTACGCCTACACCAACATATGTAGTTTAATGACAACGAACACAGTATATACGAAGTCAATCTCAGTAAACACAAGTAACTCCCAACATATTTAATACTTCAAAAATAGATTCATAGCATAGTAGCTCCAAAGGATCTATTTTTGTCAACTCATAACATTTATAGAAAAATTTAAATCATTTGAACAAAAATTAACTAAAGAACCTTTTACATGCTAAAGTCTTTAGCAATTTAACATCAATATTTAAAAGATACCGCAAGTGTTATTCTGTTCGTCAATTTCCGAAAGATATACTTTCCATGAAAACTTATCTTTAGTACTCAAATATGTATACACTTGTCAGTATGAAAGTTTTGATAAAAACTTATAACATTTACCTTGAGTGTCATTTTGCCGACCAAATTTAAAATAAAATTTTATAAAACGGCATGGCATTACATATGCAACATGATATTATAGTATATGGAGACATTTGTACTTGTTTGTCCCCACAAGCACGAAAACACAGTTGCAACAACTTAAGTATTAACTCGAAATACGCTTTTAGAGAAAATCCTTCAAGAAGAGTAAGTTGTAATCAACTTGCCTCGCTTTCGCTTTATTAATATTCACAAGCTTTCAATCATCCTCCATCATCCCAACGTTGATTAAAATGCTCAACATCACCAACATGTTGATATCTATAATTAAATGTCCTAATTATATCAAAATGACTAAGATATTGATCAACATCCATATATGGCTCATAAGTTGGCTATAAGCTTCCAACAACTCAAATCTTAGAAAAGAAATTGCGTAAATTCTTCCTTTTTTCTCCCATGCTTTCCGTTGGTCAACAACCAACTAAAGTGCTCTATACTTCTTCACTACTCGTTAGACCATTCAACTTCATTGTTATATTTTAATATCCATTCGAAGTCGTTAATAATACTACATCAATTGTCCATTGCCACCAAGTTACTATTCATCCTCTTCCATAATTAACACTTGCAAAATATACAATTTTGGTGATTACTTAGTTGATCATTTCCATCTTTTGCTACCAAATAATTTCATGGGTTCATTGTATTCATAAATTTCATTGCCAAGATTACCATTCATCTTCTATCTTATTTTCTCAAAAGTACTATTTATGCCATGAATTAAAGTTTTATAATCCAATCTTTCAACCATTAAAACTTGTAACAAATGCGTCAAATACTTCTAACTACTCATAATAAACGAGTTTGAAGCATTGAAATTACCTCTGGTAACTCAATCTTGAAAAATTACAACTTTGATAATTTTAGTGTTCTTGAGGATTTGATGATCAGATATTGCATTTGGATGAATGAATGATGTTATAACTCATGTATATTTAGTAAGAATCAACCCAAAACAACTTTAACAACTTACCTTGGTCGATTGGACTTAATTGAGCTTAAAATTGCCCCTTCACCTCAAGAAGCCTAACCACCAATACTTAAAAATACTCTCTCCCCCGACTTGGTATTTATAAGCCCAGATTTCTAGGTTTTGGACACGACCTTGTATGTTATGGTAGCACTTCACTGCTAGCCATTCTTTCGGACGCGGACCTGAATGCTTTGCATCTGCACACTCCTTCGCCAGCCTTTGATAATTTGTTCATAACCTCATGTAGGAATGTCCAATATATATAATATATATATATATATATATATATATATATATATATATATATATATATATATATATATATATATATATATATATATATATATATATATATATATATATATATATATATATATATATATATATATATATATATATATATATATATATATGCCCATCCAAAGTTATGTCATGTGCTTACTTATTTGGAACTTTAGTATATCATGTAATTTCTAACTTGACTTAGACTTAGGGCTATCCTTAGACCCCACATAACTTATAAATACGTCGTACACTTATTATAATATCCAATTGATATCTTTCATATTAATAGTCCTTGTCCGCATACGAAATAATATAATTAGCACACATCAACTTTCTTAATAACGCTTAAGTACTTTAAAATTTTCTAGGGTGCTACAATAACGCAAATCTCGTAAGTTTAAGAACATTCAAACTTCAAATCAAGCGTCTGATTCAAGCCTAACCAATTCAGGATGAACTCACATTTTTCACACACACCCCAAATGACAAAATGAGTCTATTCCAACTTCCAAAACCATAATCCGAACCCGATAACCTCAAGGTTAACTCCAGATAAAACCTATGAACTTCTAAACCTTCACATTTTCAATTTTTGCCTAAAAGAACCAAATCAACCTAGGAACCTCCCAACCAAATCTGGATATACGCCTAGGTCCAAAATCATGATACAAACTTATTGGAATTATAAAAACATCATTTTGGAGTCGTTTAAACAAAAGTCATACATTGGTCAACTCTTATAACTCAACATCTAACCTTAGAACTAAGTGTTTCAATTCATTCCAAAACCTTCCCGAACCCAAATCAACTATATCATCAAATCACATAATAATAAACATAAAATACGGGGAGCATTAAATATGGAAATGTAGCTCAAATACACAAAATGGCCGGTTGGATCATTACAACTTTTTCACACTATTTCTCTTTGATTTTCCCTATTCTCATAATACCTTGTAAATTCATATCTATCCTTTTGTTATTTAAAAAGTGTAAAATATTATAAATTTCATCTTACATGCATATGAGTTGGCAAAAAAAATTAAATTCCTAATTAAAAGTTATCATGACCCCAAACCGGACCCGGTCGTGATGACGCCTCTCGTGAAGACAAGGCCAACCGACATTATTCCCAAATTCAGTTTTAAACAGTTTAATAAGTCAATTTTAGTCATATAAAGATAAATCCACAACAAGTATAGATATAGCGATATAAAACAAGTGCGGAAATGAATACAGCCCGACATCAGGGTGTCACAAGTCACGAGCATCTACTAAGATCTAAAATATAACGAAATTCTAGAAAATATACTAGAATAGTCTAATGACATCAAGAGAGAGCAAAGCTGTGCTGCAGGACGTCGGGCAGCTACCTCGCTAAAGCTCCAATGACTCTGCCTCAGCTTAGCTAATACCCGCTACCGGGTACTGAAATACCTGAATCTGCACACAAAGTGCATTGAGTAAAGTGAGTACTCCAACTCAGTGAGTAATAATCATAACTAAGTCTGAATGGTAAGAAATTACGAAAAGTGCATCAACATGCTGTATAGAAGTAGTACAAAACCAGTAAGAAGCAATGAAGCTTAAAAATCTCTTAAAACATCTTAGCTCAGTTTAAACTTCTTTAAAAATGACCTTTTCAATAGTTACGTAAATGAATGCAAAACAATTAGTGCAGATAAGCAATACACAATTGAATAGGTAAATGACAGGCAAATAAGAAAGATAAGTACACAAGGTTCGCCCCTCGGGCACAATGTTAAAAATTTGCCCCTCGGATAATATCTCAGAATAGTACTAGCCCTTCGGGCAATCACATAGAACAATACTAGCCACTCGGGCTATATCTCAGAACCATACCAGCGCATCGGGCTATATCTCACATCACAATATGTACATGCACTCACTGGTGGTGTGCAGACTCTTGGAGGGACCCCTTATGTCTCAAGCGCAATATCAAGCCATCTCGTGACATCATTAACAGGCTCTCAGACTCATATCAATATCAAGTCACCTCGTGGCGCACAATCCCATGCCTTCGGCTTCATTATCATAATCAGTATATCACTGCTGCAGCGTGCAGCCTGAAACAAAAGTATCCGTATAATATAGGCCCTTAGCCTTACTTAGTCAAAATCACATAAGCCACTCGGGCAACAATAAAACATGATGCTCAACCCAAAATATTATTTAAAATTTCATTTCAAGTGTTAAAGCAGTGTAATCATGGCTGAGTTTTGAAAACATTGGAAAATAACATAACTGAGTTCAAGTATAAAATCAAGACAGTGAGGAAATATCAATAAAGATCCTCGAATGGTTCAAATAGTTGGCACTAGGCCCAAATATAGCATTCAACCCAAATAATGATGATAGCAAATAATTTTGAATCAAATACGCGGTAAAATCCTCAATTGGGACGGACCAAGTCACAATCCCCAATAGTGCACGACCCCGTGCTCGTCATCAAGTGTGTGCTTCACCTTAATATAGCACTGCGATGTGCAATCTGGGGTTTCAAACCCTCATAACATCATTAACAATCATTACTCACCTAGATTCGGTCCAAACTAGCCTGAGATGCCTTCGCCCGCATAAATCGGCCTCCAGATTCTCCAAATCTAGCCACAATCAGTACAAAATTATTAAAATATGCAAAGAGAACGAAGCCCACTCAAAAATATCCAATTTACATCAAAATCCCGAAATTGCTCAAATCCGGCCCTGAGCCCACGTCTCGGAATCCGACAAAATTAACATCAGTGGAATCTTCATCCTTACACGAGTTAATACATATCAAGAACATCAAAATCAGACCTCAAATGGCCCCTCAAATCCCCACTCAAAGGTCTCTTAATCTCAAGCCCTAATTAGCTATTTTTTCTACTGATTTTTCTTAAAATGATAAAATTTATCGTACAACAAGTTTAGGGTCCAAAAATCTTACCCTTATGAAATCCTCTTGAATTCTCTCTTCAATTAGCTCTCCCAAGCTTCAAAATCTCCCAACAATGGAGGTTCTTAGCCTCAAAATCACGGAATAGCCCTTTTAAATCATTCTGCACAGGCATAAAATTCCTTCTTCACTAACACGGTCAAAGCCTCGTGTTCGCGAAGCGCAAAATTACTTTGACCAAATTTCCTCTTTCGCACTCATGACCAACCCATCGCAAATGTGATGATTTGATCAAATAGGACTTTGTGATCGCGAACGCGATGAATAAGATGCCTCAGACCCAGTTGACCACTCTTCCTCTACGCGAATGCGGAACATACCTTTCGAACCCGATGAATAACTTCCCATCACTTCACGAACGCGAAGGCCAAAATCTCAACCTTCTCTAGCTAACCCTTCGCGATCACGGCTCCCACTCGCGAATGCGAAGGCTAAAAGTCTGCAACATTGAATAGTAGATTTCTGCAATTCCAAACTTCATGAAATGGTCCGATTGACCACCCGAAACTCATCGGAGGACCCTAAGACCTCAACCAAACATGCCAACATATCCAAAAATCTCATTCAAACTTGTTCCCACCTTCGGAATGCAAAAAAAATATTAAACACTAAATTTGCATCGGATTCAAGCCTATGAATTTCAAAAACCTTTTAAATTACGTAATTGATAAAAAGAACTCAACCAAACCACGTTCGAATGACCTGAAATTTTGCACACACATCCCAAATGACACAATGGAACTTCTGCAACTTCCGGAATTCCATTTCGACCTCTATAAAAAAAATCTCACCTGTCGACCGGAAAACGCCGAAATCTCAATTTCGCCAATTAAAGCCTAAACCTTCCACAGACTTCCAAAATGCATTCTGATCACGCTCCTAAGCCCCAAATACTCTAATGGAACTAAACAAATCATAAAAATTTCGATATGAGATCGCATACAAATAAGTCAAATCTTGGTCAAACCTTTCAAATTTTAAGCCTTAAACTGAGAATTGTCTTCCAAATTCATTCTGATTAACCTGAACCAAAACCAACGATTTACATAAGTCATAATGCACCATAAGAGGCAAGTCATGCTCGAGAACTGACAAGCAAAGTGCAAAAGCTCAAAACGGCCAGACAGGTCATTACAAAAAGTTGTATTGATTATTTTAAGTTAATACATTATTTATTTAAAAGATAGTCAAGCTATCAACAACAACAACAACAACAACAACAACAGCTACCCAGTATAGTTCCACAAAGTGGGGTCTGGGGAAGGTAATATGTAGACGACCCCTACCCGAAAGGGCAGAGAGGGTATTTCCAATCGACCCTCGGCTCAGTGAAGGAAAGAAAAAATAAAGACAAACAAAAGAGAATTAGTAACTCCAGCAGAAATAGCGAACATATCTAAACATAAGAACCATAAGTAAAATAACATGCAATAGTATATGACCGTAACTACCATAAATAACTACCATAAGAGAGACACAATCCAAGACACAAATCATCTATGTATAGCCCTGCCAAGCCTCACCCAACCCCCAATGAGGAGTACGAAAAACTCTAGGAGCCCCTTCCTAAGACCCTGGTACTAGACCTCCAGACTTCCCTATCGAGGGCCATGTCCTCGGAAACCTGCATTCTGGCCATGTCATGCCTAATCACCTCTCCCCAATAACTCTTAGGCCTCCCTCTTCCTCGCCGTACGCCGACCATAGCAAGCCACTCACAACTCCTCACCGGGGCATCAGGACTTCTCCTCCGCACATGCCCGAACCACCTCAGCCTCGCTTCTCGCATCTTCTCGTCCACCGGGGCCACCCCCACATTTTCTCGATAAATTCATTCTTAATCTTATCTAACCTGGTGAGCCCGCACATCCACTTGAGCATCCTTATCTCCGCAACCTTTCACTCTCTGAACATGAGAGTTCTTCACCGGCCAACACTCCGCCCCATACAACATGGCAGGTCTGACCACAGCTCTATAAAATTTCCCCTTGAGTTTCTGTGGAACTTTCTTGTCACACGGGACTCCTGATACAAGCCTCCACTTCGACCACCCCGCTCCTATACGATGAGTGACGTCCCCGTCAATATCTCCGTCCCCCAGAATCACCGACCCAAGATATCTGACATTGTCCCTCTTGGCGATGACCTGAGATCCAATCATCACGTCCCTGCCTACTTTGCTCGGCCCGGCGCTAAACTTACACTCCAGGTATTCTGTCTTAGATCTGCTTATTTTGAAACACTTGGACTCGAGAGTCTGTCTCCATACCTTAACCTCTCAATAACACCGACCCTCGTCTAGTCTATCAAGACTATGTCATCGGCAAATAGCATACACCAAGGCACATCTCCTTGAATATGACGGGTTAGAGCATCCATCACCAAGGCAAACAAGAGAGGGCTAAGCGTCGATCCTTGATGGAGCCCCATAACCACTGGAAAATGGTCTGAGTCGCCACCCACCGTCCTAAGCCTAGTCTTAGCTCCGTCGTACATGTCCTTGATTACTATGATGTAGGCTTCCGGCACGCTCTTCGCCTCCAAGCACCTCCATAGCACCTCCCTTGGGACCTTGTCATACGCCTTCTCCAAGTCGATAAGCACCATGTGCATGTCCTTCTTCTAATCCATGAACTGCTCCACCAGCCTTCTGACAAGGTGAATAGCTTCTGTAGTGGAGCGACCCGACATGAAACCGAACTGGTTCACAGATATAGAAGTTATCTCTCTTACCCTCACCTCGATCACCCGCTCCCATATCTTCATGGTGTGACTTATTAATTTGATACCCCTATAGTTGTTGCAGCACTGGATGTCCCCTTTGTTCTTGTACAAGGGCACCATTGTACTCCACCTCCACTCCTCCGGCATCCTTTTGGTCCTGACGATCACATTGAACAACTTGGAGAGCCACTCCACTCTTGGCCTACCCATGCATTTCTAGAACTCCACCGGGATCTCGTCAGGTCCGGTCGCTCGACCCCTACTCATCCTACGCAAAGCCCCCATGACCTCCTCCGCCCTAATGCGCATGCAGTACCCAAGGTCTCTATGTTGCTCTGACTGCCCCAACTCCCCTCGGTCTATGTTACGCTTCCCCTCCTCATTAAGTAAGTCTCGGAAGTACGCCTGCCACCTCTTCTTGACTTGATACTCCCCCATCAGAACTCTACCATCCTCGCCCTTGATACACCAAACTTGGTCAAGATCATGCGCCTTCCTTTCCCTTGCTTTAGCTAACCGGAATAACTTCCTGTCCCCGCCTTTCTCCCCTAATTCCTCGTACATGCGACCAAACGCCGCGTCTTTAGCTTCTGTAACCGCCAGCTTTGCTTCTTTCCTCGCCACCTTGTAGATCTCCATGTTCGTTCTCCGTTCTTCCTCGCTTGTGCTCCCTGCCAACTTAGCAAACGCCGCCTTCTTCACCTCCACTTTTCTTTCGACTACATCATTCCACCACCAGTCAATTGATGTATGCCTGAATATCCTTTGGCTACCCCGAGCACGTCCCGTGCTACCTCCCTAACCAAGGTCGCCGTCTCTGAGCACATAGCGTCCGCTTCCCCAGAACTTCTCCAAGCTCCGCCCTCAGTTAACCTCCTCTCCAACTCCTGAGCTTTCTCCTTAGTCAGAACACCCCATCTAATCCGCGGTTATCCCCGAGCACCCCTCTTCTTCCTCTTCACCCAGAGACCGACATCCATCACTAAGAGTCTATGAAGAGTCGAAAGGGACTCTCCCGGAATAACCTTGCAGTCCTTGCACATACCCCTATCGCTCCTCCTGAGGAGGAGGTAATCAATCTGAGTCCTCGCCGCCGAACTCTTAAAGGTGACCAAATGCTCCTCCCTCTTCTGAAATGTTGAGTTCGCAATCAGAAGCTCGGAAGCCCTGGTGAAATCAAGCAGTGACGTGCCTCCTGCGTTCCTAACCCCAAAGTCGAAGCCACCGTGTACCTCACCATAACCACCAGCATCAGCCCCAATATGAAAATTAAAGTCCCCTCCAATAACTAACTTCTCAGATTGGGGGATAGTACTCACTAGATCGTCCAAGCCCTCCCAAAAGCGCCTTTTAACCTCTTCGTCTAAGCCCGCTTGTGGCGCATAAGTGCTGATGACATTGAGGACGCAACCCCCAATAACCAACTTAATAGACATTAACCTATCATTCACTCGCCTAACCTCGACCACGGACTCCCTTAGATCCCTATGTACCAAGATGCCCACTCCATTCTTACCTCTCATGGCCCCAGAATACCACAGCTTAAACCTGTCTGCATTCCTCGCCTTCGACCCTTTCCACCTAGTCTCCTGGACACATGCTATGTTAACCCTCCTCTTCTGAAGAACCTTCGCCAACTCAATGGACCTACCCGTCAGAGTGCCTATGTTCCACGACCCAATCCTTAACCTATGGGCGTCCGCTACCCTCCTCCCACCCTTACCTCCCACCCTACCTGCAGGACCACTACCTGCCCCCTACTCACCCCTGCCACCGCCCCCACCCTCCGAGGACATGACCTTACACTACCATCCCCCGCCGCGACCACTATCCCTCCAACCGACTATGGAGAATAGTGACGCACACACGCACTATAGCAGAATACGCAAAAAGATGCAAACTAGATAGCAACAGAGTAAACCTCACACGAAATGCTAGCTAGAATATGTAAAAAGGTGTACAGAGTAAACAAGAGAGCGGGAGGTACCAACTCCCGGTGGAAAAGCCTGAAAGTAGACTTTGATGCACCCGAGGTCAACTGCTACCAGCTCTTGTACATCCCGGCCGGTGTTGCTTAGCTCTTCACTCCCAAACCATGCAAACTGGCCCCGCCGCCGCGCCTAGTACCAGGGGCAAGTTTTCCTGAAGCTTTTCGGAACGGGTAGTTCTGCTGTGTCCTGCCGAAAATCTGAACGGGAGTCGCCTGAAGTACTGTAGCTTGCCGGAAATCTTTACCGAAAAAATAAGGCACCTGTCAAAAAAAATAGAACACACCCACACACACCCACAAAAAGCAAAAGATAGAATAGGAAGAAAAGAAAAAAGTAAAAGAACAAAGGAGATGGTCCGTGAAAATGGTCACCGGCAGGGAGGAGCTATGTCTTCTACCTTTATTTGCAAAGATTTTGTTCTGTTTTAAAAAAAAAATAAAGATAAGGAAGAATGTGATTAATTTGTAAAAGAATGCTCAGAAATCTTCAAACTTTGAGAAAGTCACAGCGAAAAAGAAAAACTGCAACTCCAAGGGACACTATGGATTATTATTTAAGAGCACCGAAATTAACGTCGCTGTAGCAGCACTTGCGTCGGCACTGGTGTGGGTGGGTGTCGGTTTTGGTGCTACTGGAGGATATGGTGCTACTGGAGGATGACGTATGTGGAGTTAGGGGTTGAGTGGTGGGGGAGGGAGGGTGGAAGGGGCGATGGGGGGGGGAGGGGTTAGCAGTGGTCGTTAGAGAAGACGAAGAAGAACGTTAGCAGTGGGGGGTTAGCAGTGTCCGATAGATTTTATATCACCAGAATTTCGACAAGTTTTGGTGATGAAATGAAAAAACAAAAAAGAAAAGTGAGAAGGGGAAAGGAATCGAGAAGTGGGAAGGGAGGGGAGTGGAAAGGGAGAAAGAGAGGGTAACTTACCTGTGTTTTCCGGCGCCGGCAGTCATGCCGGAGGGTTTCCAGTAGACGGAAAAGAGGGGAACTAGCGGGGAGAGAGAAAAGGGGTTAGAGAGAGAAAATAGAAGAGGAAGGTACTGTTTTCTTTATAATGTTAGTTATTCATTTACAATAATTGTTTTAAACAAAATATGTAGCTTAAAGACAACTGTAAATAATATATGATATTTCTTATGCATACACAAATTTATCAAACATTAAAGATAGCTTATTTAGTTACTTTGTGTTTTACTAGCTTTATTTTTAAAAAATATTTAAAATAAAAAAGTATATTCTAAGCTCATATATAATTTTCTTTTAATCACATGAATCAGTAAGCAATTAATTTTGCTATTAAATTTTTTATTAATTAATTAAAATCACAATATTTTTTTGGAAGATAGAGTATTATTTTTATATTATTTATTAATTTATAATTATTAATATATTTTTACAAAAAAAATTAATTTAAATACCTCAAGTAAATTAATATTTTATATATATGCTTGATACACAGTAAAATTATCTACATATTAGTTCATAAAAATTTATTTAACTTTGTAATTATACTTGTCCAACCAAATATAACAGTTAGAATTACATTGTAATTATTTTGAAAATCAATATGTTATTTAATTATTATGATATGTAATTACTATTCTTATAATTACACTGCTAAATAATTAAACATGACTTTCAAACATGCCCTAAAAATTTTAGAGATTTTTTCCTAACTATACCATATATGAAACCTTATAACCAAATATGTTCATAGTATATATACTACCCGCCCAATCCACAGTTTTCCTACAATTTATATACCATTCGTTTATTATGGCTGAATCTTCCATTATTAGCGCGCGAAAAATCAGGAAGAGAATCTGAGATTTGTTTATTCTACATTAAATTCTCTCGAAGCTGCGTAATTTTGAAACAGAAAGGAGATTTATGTTCTTCATCTTCATCTTCATATGTTCTTCCATATATTTTCCACCATTTATAGCCATTAAAAAGCTTGAAAGCTTTGAATTCAAATTAGGTTTTCAAAAATCGTTATTTGTTTGGATTAAGTGTTGTTGAAAATAATCGGGAATATGATTTGGAGTTTATATCTCAATTTTGAGGGATTTTGGTGAAGATTAGACTGGTTTTGACTGAATTTCATATTGAAACTCGAAGAAGAAGAAGAAGAAGAAGACATATTTCTAAAAATTGTAGATAAATTGTAGATAAATTATAGATAAATTGTAGATAAATTATAGATTGGAAAGAATAAATCTTCTATAAATGTTCTACAATTATGTCAAAAATGCCAATTATGCTATAATTGAAATGGGAATTGGAATATTAAAATTCAATGTATCCAATTTATAGATATCTTGTAGATAAATTGTAGATTATTAGTATTTTGATTGTGGATGTATTATTTTCTATTCATAAATTCAAAACGACTAAAGCTTCTACAAAATCTTCTGAAAAAATAGTCTATAATTTATCTACAATTTTCTAATTTTTCTACAATTTATCTACAATTTCTAGAAATATGTCGTCTTCTTCTTCTTCTTCTTCTTCTTCTTCTTCTTCTTCGAGTTTCAATTGACTGTGTTAACCAGTAGCCTTCAACCACTGCCCAAAAAATAAATATAAAAAAGAGTTCAATGAAAATAACGATACATTGATGTTTTGTATGTGTAAATAGAGAACTGGTAAATAGTAGCGGAAAATTTACAGTGGCGGAGACTGGTGACGGGAGTGAAAACTTCAGGACGAGTAGCTAAGTTAAGGTTTTTGGGAAAGTAAATGAGAACTAATCTGAAGATTATTGATGCTACTGTCCATCTCCAAAAGGGGGGGGGGGGTTCCTATAATAGCGCCTAATATAAATGCACCTTTAATTATATTCCTAATTTGAATTATGATATATAACTGGTAATTTGATATACTGAAATGTAATTAACACGACCCATAAACATTGAAGGTAATAAAATTTCATATATGATATAAGAAGGTAAAAATCCCAAGATTTTACGAGTAATGTAAGCAAGCCCAATGGGCTTTAGTCTTTTGTAAAGGTTAGACGGAGTTTCCACTTCCTTTATCCATCTCTCTCTTTAATCATATTCTCCCTAATTTGTATATTCATACTAAATTATATTAATTATTATAAAAGAATTTAAATTAATATAAAATATATTTAAGTTATAATTTAGTAAAGAGAATAAATGTGAATATATGCATCATGTATTCATTGCATAGTATAAACACGAGTATGAATAAATTTCTACCCTATTCTCTTGTCATATCCTTTATTTTTCTTTAATTTCGTTAGTAGAAAGTTGCTTTATTTTATTTTATTTTATTAGCTTATAGTTAGGCAACACTAACGCGAGACCTCGAGAGAAAATAGAGATAAAAAGCTCACAGGCAAAAGCTTGATTTTTAATTTACGTAAATTAAATTTGCATAGAAAAAAATGTATTACGATTAGTATTTTCTCTCAGAAACTATCAGAAAATTTCGAAAAAATTAAAGAAGAACAAAGGTGACCCTTTTTGGAAGTTAAAAAATTTGAGACCAAGGATTTTGAACTCAATTTTATTCTTCGAGTTACGTGTAATACTAGTTTTAGTGGTTAATTATATTTTTACTTTATTTTATAAAAAAATGTGACTTGTGCCAAACCATCATTTTTTTTGGGTTTAAGGGATGATTATAATAGCATATCAGAGTGGTATATAGCATCCCTTAAGTTTTGTTCCGTAGTGTTACTATTATATTCTAACATATTTTTTGAAAAAATAATTCTTAGGATATCTGTCCAAAAAATTTCATTTGCAAATACCAGAATAACTGCCAGCATAGTTGTTTTCCAAAAAAAAAAATTGTTCTAGCTCCTTCCTTTACCAGTAGATCAGTTACCATATTCTTCTCCCTATAGCTGTGCTTCACTACTGTTCCTTCCATCCTTTCAATTAATGACATGCATTCAGAGATAATAGAGTCATAAACATCATTACTCATTTTAAGCATTCTTATTACCTCTATGGAGTCAATGTTTATTTCAAGTAGCGTAAGGCCTCTTTGCTCTGCAATTTGCAGTTCCTGTAATAGAGCAAGAAGCTCAGCTTGGGTATTAGTAGTGTGTGGCAGGCTTCTCATATAGCCCAAAGTCCAGTCACCACTGGAAGTTTTGAAGACAATTCCTACCCCTCCTTTTACTGGATTCCTTAGTGCAGCCCCATCAATGTTGAGTTTGTAATGACCTCTCAAAGGAGGCCTTATTTTAACCAGCTGATTACACTTTTTCGAGTCCTATCCTTGATGAGATAGCATGAAATTTTGTGGCATTTGCTTTGACATTGGAGACTGAGACTGAGTCTTTTTTATTTTTGAAAAGATTGTGGTTCATGGTTAACCATAGATGCCAAAAGTAGAATGGAAAAATGGCTTCCCAAGACAAGTTATTCTTGAAGGATCTCTTTTGGTCCAAGTGTTTGACCAATAAAGACTTGTAAAAGTGTTGTAGTGTTATGGGTTTATGGTAGTGCTTTTGTTCGTGAGGTTGTGCCATAATAGCTTGGCGTTGGAGCATTCAAAGAATATGTGGACAACTATTTTAGTCATAGATGAGCAAAAACAACATAGTGAGTTACAATTGACACAAACTTTCTAAAGAAAAGCACATGTAGGATTCCATGATATATAAGCCATAGAAAGGTCTTGATCTTGTTAGGAACTTTGAATTTTCAGATCCACTTGTAACTGGTGTTATCCCTATTTGTTGTGTGGATTGTTTTTGTAGTGAGGACGGTAAGGGATGATTTAGTGCTGAAGAGGCTATTGCTTGTTTGGTCGCATATCAACTTGTCTTCCTTAATGCCATTGCGGGGAATAAATGTGGACGAAATCAGACTCCTGACATTGGCAAGTATATTAAAGAGATGGATGAGGTATCCCATTGTTGTAGACGGTGGCTACTTGGTAGTTTGGTTGTTTAAGGTGAGTGGCCCCTCAATCATGCTCCTAATGGAAGTATTATATGGGATCCAAGAATCATTGAAGATACTGACTTTGTCACCTTTATTGATGTTAGATAATGAATGTAGATATAATCTTATATAATATAACATAACTAGCATAACTATAGGGATTTCAGCAGATGTATAGGATTTCCTTTTTGAATCTTTCCATAGTTAAGATTCTATGTACTTGTATATATACTTGTTATTTCTTGAATATAACACAAGAGAGATTTTTCTATTGTCTCTATTGTTTACATGGTATCAGAGCAGGTCTACTGCTCGCCGGAGTCGAGTCGAATCCGCTACCAGAAATTCCTTGGTCGGAAGCTAATCTGAGGTCTTTTTGACATTTTCAATTGGCTTGTGGTGCTTCTCTGATCATAGAACCACATTTTGACAAAGAACAACCTCAAACCAGATCTTATTCTCACTTTGTTTGGTCAGGTTTGAGTTTGGTTTATTAGTTATTTGATTTCTTTAATTCTGTGATATTTTTCTTGGAGGCTGCTTGTGTGAGAAGCTTGCGTCTTTAATTTTGACTCACTATGGTGATCGATTAGTGACTTGATATTGTCTGTTGGGTCTTTCCTTATCAAAAACATTGTTGGTCTATAATTTTGTTTGAGTTGGGGTCAAATTCGGTTGGTTCTCTAATATGGTTGAGTGGATTATTAAAGTTGAATCATGTTCAACAGATTGTTGATTTCGTATATACCAGGGTCTTTTGAGTATCTTTTAGCTTCAGGGACTCTGTTAGTTTAATCAGTTTTTTATTGAAAGGAAAAAATGATGGTAAAGAATAATAATACAACAACTCTTAGTCCAACAATCTTGGTTTCAGATGAGTTTCTAAAATTCCTTCAATATCATAAATAAGTTAAGAAATCTTTTTCTGTTACCGCCTTTGCTGGGTCAGATAAAACATGTTTTATCACCTCTTCCACTAAATGGGTGATCGATTCTAGTGCTACAAATCACATGACATGTAATCCAAATATTTTTTCTAGCTTTCGCTCACATAAAGCACCCTCTCTGGTTACTGTAGCTAATGGATCAACTTGTAGCAGTGTTGGATCTGGGACTGTTAAACCAACTTCTTCTATTACCCTGTCATATGTATTAAGTCTATCAAACTTGGCCTTTAACTTGATTTATGTTAGTAAAATTACCAAAGACCTTAATTATTGTGTTGCATTCTTTCCCGATCATTGTTTGTTTTTAGATCTTAAGACGATACAGGTTATTGGTAAAAGATATATATCAGGTGATCTCTACATTCATGATGAATGGGAGCCACGATCTGTTGGATGCTCTGGTATCGTGTCTCCTTTTGAAGCACATTGTCGACTTGGACATCCCTCTTTTCCTTTATTAAAGAAGCTATATCCTCAGTTTCAGAATATTTCATCATTGGATTGTGAGTCATGTCGATTTGCAAAACGCCATTGCATCTTGTTAAGTCCAAGGGTTAATACGCGAGCTGAGTCAACTTTTGAGTTGGTCCATTATGATGTTTGGGGACCATGTCCGGTTGTTTCTAAAATTGGGCATAAGTATTTTGTCACTTTTATAGATGATTTTTCTCGAATGACTTGGATTTACTTCATAAGAGCCTCTCTGAAATGTTTACTCATTTTTCTGTCTTTGTGCTGAAGTTAAAACTCAATTCAATGCTGCAGTACGTACTCCAAAGAGTGATAACGCTAAATAATACATGTCAGAGTCATTTCTGTCCTACATGAGACAATATGGTATATTACATTGGTCTTCATGTGTTGATACACCCTCTAAAAATGGAGTTGCTAAAAGGAAAATCCGACATCTACTTGAGACAGCTCGAGCACTTTTGTTCCAATGAAGGTTCCTAAACACTTCTGGGCTGATGATGTTTCTACGACATGTTTTCTGATTAATCGAATGCCATCTAGTGTACTCGATGGTAACGTGTCTTATAGTGTTCTTTTTCCAAATAAGTCATTATTTCCGGTGGAACTTAAGGTGTTTGGAAGCACATGTTATGTTCGCGATGTTCGACCATCTCTTACCAAGTTGGATCCCAAGACTGTGAAGTGTGTTTTCCTGGGCTATTCTCGCCTTCAAAAGGGGTATCGATGTTATTCTAATGAGCTTGGCAAATATTTAGTGTCAACTGATGTAGTATTTTCAAAGACTACACCATTTTTCTATGAACCTCCCATTTCTACAATCTAGGGGAGGAAGATGAGTGGCTAGTGTATCAGGTTACCCGTACTTTAACAGAACAATCAGATGATACTATTCAGTTCTTCTATTGAGGACCAATCAACTATTTGCCTTCAGTTCCTGCTCCAGCAAGACCTCCAATTGTTCAAGTTTATTCGCGGAGGCAATAGACAAATATTCCCGCACCAGTTCCTGCATCATCTGATTCTTCTTTGATTGATCCTCCAGATAATCTTGATCTTCCTATTGTTGTTCGCAAAAGGTACACGTACTTGTAAATCAACATATTTTGTTGCTAACTTTGTTTCCTATGACCATTTATCCTCTACATCTAGATCTATGTTGCTTCTTTTGACTCCATCTCTGTACCCAAAACAATGAAGGAGGCTTTGAATCATCCCGGATGGTCTGAGGCAATGCTTGAGGAAATACATGCTTTAGAGGACAACCACACATGGGATTTGGTAGATTTACCAAAGGGAAATAAACTAGTGGGATGCAAGTGGGTCTTTACAGTTAAAGTTAATCCAAATAGTTCTGTAGCAAGACTTAAGGCCAGACTTGTGGTGAAAGGGTATGATCAGACTTATGGGGTGGATTATTCTGACACATTTTCACCGGTTTTCAAACTCTATTTATTTCTCTAATTGCCTCGGGGGGGGGGGGGTTATGGGAACGTTTGGCATTTGAAGAAGTCCTTATATGGCTTGAAGCAGAGTCCACGAGCTTGGTTTGTCAAGTTCAGTGAGGTAGTTTAGGAGTTTGGGTTGAAAATGAGTAAGTACGATCACTCAGTCTTCTATCGGAAATCAGTAGTTGGTGATGTTCTCCTCGTTGTATATGTTGATGATATTGTTATCACAGGAGGTGACTATGCTGGGATTTCTTCCCTCAAGTCTTTTCTGCATACTAGGTTTCATACAAAGGACTTGGGCCAGTTGAAATACTTTCCGAGAGTAGAAGTAAATAGAAGCAAGACGAGAATTCTTTTGTCTAAGAGAAAGTACATTCTTGACTTGCTTGTAGAAACGGGAAAGTTGGCAGCTAAACCTTGCAGTACTCGAATGGTTCCTAATGTACATCTTATGAAAGATGATGGTGATCCTTTTGATGATCCAGAGAAATACAGGAGGTTAGTTGGGAAATTAAATTACCTTACTGTAACTCGTTCATATATTGCTTTTGCGATAAGTGTTGTTAGCCAGTTCATAGCCTGCACCAATAGTCAAATATTGGGCAGCTTTGGAACAGATTTTATGTTACTTGAAAGGACCTCCAGGACTTGGCATATTATATAAAATGTGTATGTGCTATATATATATCTCATAGTATAATAATACTTTTAATCCTTTGTTAACCAAAATTTAACTTGGGTATTATCTGTTCTTAATATAAAATGTGTATGTGCTATATATATCTCATAGTATAATAATGCTTTTAATACGCTCAATAATTCCTTTCTATTTATTTCCCATTTTATTTCATTTTCTTTGAAAGTTCCTGAGTTGAATGATGTAATATGTTGTGTGTTATTTTCCATATTTACATATGTTAACATACTTCCAAAAGCATAATCTGATGCATCTGTATAAATTATCCATTTTATTTTTTCATTTATTTCTGGGATTTGTAATTTGGGTAATTTCTTACAATATTCCTTTACTTTTTTCAGGTTTTCTTTATCCTCTATAGTCCATTCAAATACTGTTGTTTTTGTTTTTAATTTCTTTTGTAGCGGTACTAATTTTTCACTTAAATGAGGTACATAATTTCTAATTTGATTTACTAATCCTAAAAAACTTTGTAATTTTTTCTTTTCTTTTAATTCTTCCATGTGTTCTGCAATCTTTTTTAATAAATGTTCTTGCATCTCTACGCCATTTCTATCTATCTTTATTCCTAAAAATTCTATTTTATTCCTTAATATTTCTGTTTTCTTTTCACTTAGAGCTATTCCTACATCTTTTATTATTTTCTTAAATCTTTTTAATAAATTTATATGATCTTCCTTCGTTTTAGTGAATAATAATATATCATCTATATATACAATAATTCCATCTATATTTCCAAGATATGTATCCATAAATTTTTGAAAATATCCTGGGGAATTTTTAAATCCAAAGGGTAATACATTCCATTCATAAAATCCATTGGGTATTGAGAAGGCTGTTAAATGTCTCTCGTTCATATATTGCTTTTGCGATAAGTGTTGTTAGCCAGTTCATGCCTGCACCAATGGTCAAATATTGGGCAGCTTTGGAACAGATTTATGTTACTTGAAAGGACCTCCTGGACTTGGCATATTATATAGAAATCACAATCATACTCGTATTGAGTGTTTTTCAGATGCTGACTGGGCTGGATCAAAAATTGATAGAAGATCTACTACAGGTTATTGTGTCTTTGTTGGAGAAAACTTGGTATCATGGAGGAGTAAGAAGCAAAGTGTTGTATCTCGATCTAGTGTAGAATCCGAGTATAGAGCTATGTCACAATCTACATGTGAGATTATATGGATACATCATCTGTTGACTGAAATTGGGTTAGAGCATCCAATACCAGCAAAACTCTAGTGTGACAATCAAGTTGCCCTCCATATTGCGTCAAATTCGGTGTATCATGAAAGAACTAAGCATATTGAGGTTGACTGCTATTTTATTTGTGAGAAGATTCGGGAGAACTTGATCTCCACTAGCTATGTGAAGACAGGAGAGCAAGGCGTTGAATGGAATTCGAGTTGATTACCTTTGTAACAAGCTGAACATGATCAATATCTAAGATTCAGCTTGAGGGGGAGTGTTAGATAATGAATGCAGACATAATTTGAATATAGACATAATCTTATGTAATATACATAACTAGCATAATTATAGGGATTTACAATAGATATATAGAATTTCCTTTTTGAATCTTTCCATAGTTAAGACTCTATGTACTTTTATATATATATATATATATATATATATATATATATATATATATATATTTGTTATTTCCTGAATACAACATAAGAGAGATTTCTATATTGTCTCTATAT
The DNA here is from genome assembly GCA_034376525.1 of Nicotiana benthamiana. NCBI lineage: Eukaryota > Viridiplantae > Streptophyta > Magnoliopsida > Solanales > Solanaceae > Nicotiana > Nicotiana benthamiana. Next base: position 154,168,233 of record CM067337.1, read on the forward strand.
TTACAATTGACAACCCACCTTGCTGTATGTATTCCAACCCTTGAGGATACATTGCCATATAGGAGATTTGACCTTTTTTTGGATGTGGTTCCAATTGTAATATTTTGCAATTAGAGTTTTTGCCCAGAAGAATGAATTGTGAAAGAGCCTCCTTGCTAAGCCAGCATGAATAGCTTTGCTATTACTTTGAGCTTTTTGTAGCCCTGGACCTACGTGACTCTTAGATTTGGTTATAATGTCCCAACCTACAAGGTACTTTTTTTTTGATAGGGATGGTGCCCCAAAATTTCTTTGAATTTTACCAAATCATGATAGACACAAGGTTTGCATGTACATTATTATTGTTTTTGTTATTTGTTGCATCATAGACTCAAGGCAAATAGCTAAAATGGTGCATCATTATTATTACTACACATACCGCCAAACTAAGGCAAAAGCAAAGAAAAAGAACAAATATTAACCATTATATTATTATGGCTGATAGAGCGTCTAAGTGTGGCGAAATTAAACAAGTATCCTTTTAGATTTCACTTTTCTCTTTTGTTGTTATTTTGGCCGATGGCATACAATTGTTGAAACTATTAATAAATCTTTAATTATTTCTTCAAAAAATTTATATTTTAGAAGAAGTAGTAGTATTTTTCCAGACAAAGATTTCCATTTATAGCAAGCAAACACACTTGTCGCCCTGTGCCGATCTGATGAAATATCTGAAAACGGTTACTTGCTGCTATAGGTGACCAACGGGTGGGCCGGGCCGGGTTCGGGTCCAATTTTTTTGACCCGTCCGGGTCCGGTCCGGTCCGGTCCGGGTTCAATTAGAGGTGGGTTGTTAACGGGTTGGGTTGATCCGGGTCGGGCCGGGCCGGGTTTTTTTTTTTTTTTTTTTTGGAATTACGTATAGTATAAATATTAAGTTATATTAATACTTTGTAATAATTGAATGAACACAACAAAAGATGGGGAAAAAATTGCACTTATTGCAAGTGCTACTTTATTTCTTAAATTCAAAATTTCAAAACTAAAATGTATCATAATTAGTTTACAATTTACATCAAATGGTTTGCATTGCAATAGAAAGTTCTTCAAAATTAATATGAACCGAATGACTTTCTTCTGGAGAGTTAAATTCGGGTGGGTTTCCGTGCGTTAATATATCTCCAAGTTCTTCGTCTTCCGGGCTATCAAGATCTTCCTTTCCTTGATTTCTTCGTTCAGATCTTATCCAATCTCTTAGACACACTAAGACTTCCAAAGCATTGCTTCCCAATGAGTGCCGTGTGTCTCCAAGTTGTTGTCTTGCTTGGCTAAATGCACTCTCGGATGCAACAGTGGAAATTGGGACATTCAGGACATCCCGCGCCATAGCGAAAAGAACGGGAAATTGCTTTGAATTTTCATGCCACCAGCCTAACGGTGAAAATTCCTTGGTGCGAGGCTCCTTTTGCTTCTGCAAGTAAAATTGAAGTTCATCTATATTCCTGCTACTACTTTGAGTGTTAGAAAAAGTTGAAAAAATATTAAAACTATCAATGCCTTCATCATCATCTTCGACTACATTAGAAGTGCTACATTGCATAGTGGGATTTGCAGCAGTTGAAGCACGAGCATTATCACATTGAGTTGCATAATAAGTATATAGATATTGTAAATGTTCATTTAGTTGGTTCATAGATTCATACAAATTTGGGCTTTCAGTGGGCCCAATCTCCATATAAGTGTATAAAGCATTCATTAATTGTTGACAATCAGACATTTTAATTGAAGGATTTAAAACTGCACCAATTAAGTAAACAGGAGGAATTGGAAAGAAATATTTTTTGAATTTTGCTTGCATACTTGCAACAGCATCCGTATATCTATCTTTCTTCTTAAATTCATATAGTAGCAAAGAAATTTCAGCTATATGTACTAAAGCCAAAGTAATAGTTGGGTAATATGCCCCAGAAAACACAACAGTAACAGTATAAAATTTACGTAAAAATTTAATCACATCACTAATGACCTCCCAGGTATCAGTTGTTAACATACGCCTAGGATCAGTACAATGTGCATTAGCAACTTCTGTTATTGGAAATCTATATTTGTAGCAACATTTTAAAAATATATACGTATAATTCCATCTAGTAACTACTTCGTCGGGCATGAATCTAGGTGTAAGGTTATATTGCATACACTTGTTCTTAAATTCTCTTATTCTAGATTGTCTATTATTTCCCTGAATTACTCCAACTGCTCTTCTAACTAGAGTAATCTCATGTAAAAATAAATCGAGCCCACTTTTAACAATTAAATTGTAAACATGACATGCACATCTAACATGAAAAATATCATCAAGAGGTGGATGTAAATTCAGTTTTAAAATTGAAACTGCAGCATTGTTGTTTGAAGCATTATCAAAAGACATACACAAAACTTTTTGGTTTAGATTATAAAATTCGACAACTTCAACAATTGTACTACTAATAAATGCAGCAGTATGACTCTGATCTTCATCATATTTAAAAGCAATAATACGTTTTTGCATACAAGTATTGTCATCTATCCAATGACATGTAATCGTTAAATAATCATTTCCATTTACAGCATGGCCAATATCAGAAGTTAGACATACTCTAGAAGGAAGGTGACTAAACAAATAACGTATGTATGTTTGATATTGGCTGTGAAGTCTAAAGATGTCTGATCTACAGGTACTTCTAGGGATACCTTTAAACATAGGATTGTATATCCTTTGAATATACGTAACAAGATAAGAGGAAGAAGCAAATGAAAAAGGTAGACAACCCAAAGCAATCATTTTCGCTAATTCCTCTCGATCCCTCTTTTTATCATATTTTAGGAGACCTGCAGTAGTAGGGTTAAGTGTTGTTGCACTTCCATCCCCATTATTTCCCCATTCTATAGGATGATACTTTTGCATATGTCTAATAAGTGTGCCAGTCCCCCCTAAATTACCTCCGGTCAAATGTTTAAACGTTTCATTACAAAGTCTACACTTAACTCTATCACTATCTTCTATCTCATCAAAAAATTGCCAAACAGGACTTCTTTTTCTACGATTAGATTTAGAAGTTTGAGCGACTGGTGGTCTTCTACCCCTTGTTGCACTAGCAACTCCAACTCCAATACTACCAACATTTCCACTAATAGGTGTAGGTGGTATCTCATCTTCTATTCCAATTTCGTTATCTTCTATTCCGAAATCTTGGTGTAATTGTTCATAATCAATATTTACATCTTGCAAATTAGGCGATGATTCAGAAACATGTGTTATTGGTTCATTATTACTATTACTACCAGAAGCTATAGGACTTTTTTTACTATTTCCACTTCCACTTCCACTCCTACCAGTAACTTTTCTACACGCTCTTTTAGCAGCATTCAACATATTGGAAAAATTAATATATAAGCTAAAATCAAATATGCAATTAAAATATTAAATAAGAGAAAGAGTTGGAGAGAGTGCACCGAATTCGACAATAAATTGAGCACTTGATTACGCAAATCCGGTGTTACCACGAACAAACGTCAAGCAAGTATTTCAATGTTGAACACTTGAACTTCAAGAATCAAGCTTCGAATGCCGATTTCCAAATAAGAAATTACGATAAATTAAATTCGGGAAAATAAAGACAATAAAATTATGAAAGTAGAATATCAATTCTTGAAAATTGAAGAGAAGAGAGTGATTGATATTTGCTAATTTGAGAATTGAGAGAGAGATAGATAATTTTGAGTGAGGAAATGAAGAAGAGGGGAGGGTATTTATAGATTTTAAGAAGGGTTAATAATGTAATTTAAAAAAAACAAAAAAAAACTCAAAATTGGCCAAAAATGCAAAAAGTCCCGTTGGGCAACGGTGCTGGACCGTTGCCAACGGTCAAGTGGGCCCCATGTTTTCAGAAATTTTTTTTTTTTTAAAAAAAAAAAAAATTTTACCGTTGGGGACCGGTCCGGGTTGACCGGTTCGCCCGGAATTTTCCTTCCCGGGCCGGTCCGGTCCGGGTCAATTGGACGGAATCGCCTAACGTCCTAACCCCTTTTCTCCCCCTAACCCAGCCCGGCCCCCCGCTATAAACCGGTCCGGTCTGGGCCGGGTTTGACCGGGCCGGTCCGTGCCGGTCACGGGTCAACCCGGCCCGGTTGACACCTCTACTTGCTGCCACGTTTATTACAGGAAACAGCTTGAAGCGAAGAGTAGAGATACTTAATAGAGTAGTAAAACGCTAAGAGTTTGAGGAGAGCAGAGCAGAAAATGGGCAACTCTCAATCGTCTTCCACAAATCCGCGATTTGCTTTAGCTAAGAGGTGGAAGTTTCTCTATAATACTGCAACTGGTTACCCAATTAACTATTTTTGATCTATCTAAACTCAAAACGGATTTGATGTACTTTTGTAGAGCGTTCACCGAGAAGAAACTGGAAGACCTGAAATCGATGTTCGATTCGCTAGCTGCACAATCTCAAAGCAATGGAAATTACATTTCTCCTCCTGTTTTCAAGGTTCTTCCTGTCAATTTTATGTCTCGTCTGTTAAAATTTCATTTTAAAAAAATTAAATCATGAATTGGGTATTTATGCATGTATAGGGTTATATTGGAGTTGAAGGGCCGTTGGGTGATAGAATGTTCGATTTGGTCACCCAGAAACGTAAGGATCAAAAACTTACATTTGAAGACCTTGTGATTGCTAAAGTGAGTATTTTTCATCTTATTCCTTTTTTCTTATTGCTTTTATGTGACACAGGTTCCTCTTTTGGTTGTCTTAATTGACCCTTAATGCCATGACTTATTTGTACCTACTTGATATGAATTTCATTCTTTTAGTGGGAGAGAAAAGGAAAAGCACCATCACTCATTTAAGAAACTATTGCTTGGATCTGTGACCTAAAATATATAATGAAAAGAACACATTTTCCTTCACATATCCATGTCTTTCAAGCTTAAGTGTTGATATGATCCACTTCATTATTCTAACATGTCATAGTTATAATAATAGGACGAGCAACTTCCATAATTTTCCCTTCATTCCGAAAGAATTACTACATGTTGGACATTATTAACTAATAATAACCTCAGTATTGTTACATAGTAACGGGAAAAAAGAGTACATCTACAATATGAAAACTACATGCCAATTTTTTCACATATGCTCGCAGAGTAATCTAGTTCCAAGTCCGGATGAAAAAGAGGGTTCTGTTAGGTTGATGATCAGGTTAAATGTTATCAATTGCGATGAATCCTTTATCCTCATGGTAATGTTCTCTCCTTAGCACGCATTACTTTGGCATTAAGGAGTATAAGCATGGATTCTCATATCATGCACGGGTGTGAAGAAAGAATTTTGTTCCATCAGAGTGCGTGGATATGATGCTAGATAAGAAAGGATTCCTCATCATACTGGATGAATAGATTAAGTTTGTTATTTCAAGATAGTCAATTTCAAATTGGTGGTGGTATATAGGTTGATTCACATGGAAATCAAAGAATCTTTTTTGTTAGGTACGGAGAAGTAAATGAAATTAATGTCTACCTTAAAGAGGAGAAGAGCTAATATTGTGTGTCTATAAGAGACATGGTCTGAAGGAAGAACACTAGAGATATTGACCAACAAGCTATAAGTTGTGGTGGCAATAATGTTGAACTGGTACCTAAAGATAAAGTTTTACAAGTAAAAAGAATTAGTGATCGGTTTATCTTGTTATGATTAGTGAGGGAAAGAAAGCAAAGATATTAGTTACTGCATATACAACAACAACAACAAAAAACCAGTATAATCCCACAAGTGGGGTTTGGGGAGGGTAATATGTACGCAGACCTTATCCCTACCCCGAGGGGCAGAGAGGCTGTTTGCAGGAGACCCTCGGCTTAAGAATGCAACAAGAGACGATATATCTGTACTATCAATAGATTCAACTTAAAATACATAATATAACATAAATAACAAAATAACAACAATATAAAAGATATAGGACATACGAAAAGGATGGAAGGTATACTAATATCCAACAAATAAAACCCTGCATCAGTAGATGATCAGTAGCATCCTAAGACTAACTCCTAACTGGCTAGTCCCGCTCTAGTGTGCTGTAGAAATATCCATAACTGCCCAAAACCTACAATCTTAATGCTGGACCTCCACAATTCCCTGTCAAGGGCCATGCCATGCCCTCAGTAATTCTAAATCGCGCCATGTCTCGCCTGATCGACTCTTCCAAATACTTCTTAGGTCTCCTTCTACCTCTCCTCGTGCCCACCACAGCCAGTCGCTCACATATTCTCACTAGTGCATGAGTGTTCCTCATCTGAATGTGCTCGAACCATCTGAGTCTTGCTTCTCGCATCTTGTCCTCCATAGGGGCCACGCCCACCTTCTCTCAAATATCTTCATTCCTAATCTTATCCATCCTTGTATGCCCGCACATTCACCTCAACATCCTCATCTCTGCTACTTCCATCTTCTGGATGTGTGAGTTCTTAACCGGCTAACACTCGGTCCCATACAATATGGCAGGTCTAACCACTGGTCTATAAAATTTACCTTAACAGTAGCACTTTCTTATCACACAGGACTCCCGTTGCTAACCTCCAATTCATCCACCACACCCCTATACGATGTGTGACATCCTTGTCGATCTCCCCGATCCCTTGAATAACTGACCCAAGGTACTTGAAACTACCCCTCTTAGGGATGACTTGAGAGTCAAGCCTCACTTCCACTCCCACTTCCGTCGGCTTGGCCCCAAATCTACACTCGAGGTATTCCGTCTTCGTCCTGCTCAACCTGAAACCTTTAGACTCAAGGGCAGTGTCTCCAAACCTCCAACCTCTCGTTGACGTCGCGTCGTGTCTCGTCAATTAGGACTATGTCATCAGCAAATAGCATGCACCATGGCATGTTTCCTTAAATATGATTCGTTACAGCATCCATCACCAAGGCAAATAGAAAAGGGCTTAACGCAGATCCTTAGTGCAACTCCGTAACAACCGATATCAGTTACTGCATATGTTCACAAATTGAATTAAATGAGAAAACTAAAACTAAATTTTGAGAAGATGTGGATCTGTTGGTACTCACTATGTGGGATTATACTAGGTCTTTTTTGTTGTTGTTATGGATCCGTTGGTACAAGGAATTCAAGGTGACTTTTACAAATGTTTATCAGTAGAGATTGGAATGGTTATGTGGGTAGATATGTGACAAAGCTTGCCGAGTACACAACAAGTATTATGGTGAGTACATAACAAGTATTATGGTACAAGCAATGGAGAAGGAAAGGCTTTAGAGTTTGCTTTAGCTTATTATCTAGTTTTAGGCTTTTTAGCTAAACCTAATTTAAAGGAAAGAGAAGAACGGTTGATATTGAAGAGGAGGCAACCATAGCCGAATAAACTTCATTCTTACTAAAAGAAGCGACAATTCCATGTTTAAGCACGGCAAGGTTATCCTATAAATAAATAAAAAAGGATGCAAGGTTATATCATGAGAACACCTAAACCATCCAAAATAGTCCGGTGGTCTTGCATATAAAACAAAAGAATGGAGCAAAAAAGGAGAAGAGTAATATGGAACCAGATTTTAATGATGAGCACTAGAAGACTCAAAACCACAAAATTTTCAAGAACAAACAATTGGAGGATGGAGAATGGGACTTAAAAGTTGAAGCAATATCTACAGAAGGAACTGCAAGTTGCATTTACTGCATTTGAGCACAAATTCCATTTTTATTAAGACTGCATTCCAAGACGAAAGGGGTTGCTCTGATGGTAAGCAACCCCCACTTCCAACCGAGAGGTTGTGAGTTCGAGTCTCCCCAAGAGCAAGGTGAGAAGTTCTTGGAGGGAAGGATGCCGGGGGTCTATTTGGAAACAGCCTCTCTACCCCAGGGTAGGGGTAAGGTCTGCGTACATACTACCCTCCCCAGACCCCACTAAGTGGGATTATACTGGGTTATTGTTGTTGTATTAAGACTGCATTCCAAGCTAGCTCGGATATAAGCCCCAAAAGAATGCAAAATTATAAACAGGGAAAAGATGTAGAGACTGTCTCCATGAATGAAGTGCCATAGGCAGCTCTAACTGCAGTCCCTATGCTCAGGGTAGTAATTGCTGAAGCATGATTTACCTATGTTGGTAGGACTCACTGGATAAGCTTAATGGCTGAACTAATTTAGGGCCGAGCTAAACGGGATGAAGAGATGTTTTAGCACAAGACTTAAGACTTAATCAACTGCTAGTTTTTCTGCTTTCTTGTGTCTTTCATACCCCTAAAACGACCATAATAACCCTCTACAGTGTTATCCTTTACTTCTGAAATTTGAGGTCTCTCTAGCAATGCATGCCCTCTCCTTGTGTGCCATTTCAAGTTTTCTACCAGCATATTGTTGTTCTCCTCCTGGACATCCAGAGTGAAGAACATAGATGTAGAGAACGGTGTTATATTTGCTAACTGTAATTCATTCAGATAACCATTACCTTTTAATCCTACTGCATAAATGTGGACATGTATCTGTCTATCAGTGAAGTGAGGATCATTCATGAAGCTTCTATTGCAAGTAACAAATGAAAAATATGAACTCATGACGTATGTTTCCAATTTTTATATTGCAGGGAACCTATGAAAAAGGGACAAATGATGATATTGAAGATTTTATCTATCAATTGTTAGATGTCTTTGATGACGGCATTGTTGGAAGGTAGAACAATAAGCGTTGATATATTTAAGGGCTATATACTGTTTGGTCCCTCCAGATATGGTTTTTTTTCATGTAACTATGCTCAACTTTCTAAATGTATTAAGAAAAGGCAGCTTGGTGCACAAAGCATCCCATATTCACGCAGGGTCGGGGGAAGGGTTGCACCCTTGGGGGTGTTATGTAGACAGCCTACCTAATGCAAGCATTAATGGATGCTTCCACGGCTTGAACCCGTGATCAATAGTTTATATAGAGACAACTTTACCGTTTCTCGTCTCTCCTTCTAAATGTATTAATTAATAGTTTATATTAGAGTGCTGTCAAGTGTGGTGTGGGGATCAGGTTTTGGGTGAAACGGCGGGCTAGAGATCTTTGAAGATGTATGTGCTAAACTACAGTTATTTTTGGTGAGAATGCTCTTCTAAAAGTACTAGGACTAAGGTGGTACACTTGCCATTAATTAGGATTAAAAGTCAACTTCTGCTTTGCTTCATAGGACTAAGGTGGTACTCTATTTTTGATGCAATTAACACTTTGTCTTTTGTTTTCCAATTTAAGTTTTAACTTTTTTTTACAGAAAATAACTGCTTGGTGCAGTTGAGATAATTTGTGCTCCGTTTTGGCACATTTGAGACACTTCTTTTTCCTTCCACCACTAGGAGGGCCTGGGATTAATTATACACTCGTTTTAATTTTGGCATTGTTTATGTTGAATTGAATTGTGATATTCTCTCTAGAAATCTCGAAAACTGCTATTTGACATCTCACTATCTCTTGGACTACTTTTGAATGATAATTATGAGAAGATGATCATTATCAAGATGCTAAAGTTACAGAAGAGAGTTCTTAATAAAAGAATGATTGATCAGATTCCTAAAACTGCGGTCAGTGAAGACCGGGCAAATGTTAAATTAAACTGGGAAGCAAAACGAAAATCTCGAAAAAGGTTGTGATGCAAGCCTCTTGAGGAAATAGGGATTTCAGGCTTGTATTTCATTATTAAAAACTAATGGGAAAGTTGGTATTGCCACTATCATTTGTATCTATGTTACATTTTTTACTTGACCCAACACGTCTTTGTCCCACTCATCTTATGCTACGCACGACTTCTTTTTCTTCCATATCTTGGTTTATGCAAAATTTTCCAAATCAACAGATTATCAGACTTTGTAAAAAAGTTTCTTCTAATCATTCTCGGCCGTCTTCCTACAGTAATCATAGTGTTATCACTCTTTTCAATAGGTGCATACTATACCTCTTTTGTATAGCCTCCTACTCCCCCTGGGTATTCCTCTTCTATAAGCTTCACAATGATTGATCCTCACAACCCCTTTCATGGGCTGTCTTTGGCAGGTAGTTCTTCCTAACAAGATGCCAGCAAAGATTTGCAACTAAACGTCTTTTGCAAACTTTAACTATTTTGCCTTGGAATCCTTGTGAAGCACTTGATTCAAACTTAACCAATAGAGTCGGAGTCAAGTGATGCTGGTTGTCCTTGATATTGGTGCCTTTCCTCTGTAATAATCAAGTAAAATAATTACAAGAAGAGTGGACAGGCAGAGTAGATGCTAATATTTAAGTTCAGAATGAGGCAGGCAGAGTATGTTAATATTTAAGTTCAGAATGAGGCAACCACGCTGCACCTGTGCTTTGCTGGATAGGGTCGTAATGTTTATTCACCTGACTCGAATATCTGTGGTTGGACCCTTTTCGTTAAAAATTATCCCTACTTTTTTGAGGTGGAAGTGATATAGAATTTTTTTTCCGAAGAATGGATCTCCATTGAGAAAAACAAGAGAAGGAGGAAGTTCCAGCATTATTGTTCAAGATAGATAACATAAACTTGCGGTGTTTATTGATAAACATTAAGTAGCATGTGCATACAGTTTTTGATGAAGAGTAGCATGTACATACAGTTGTTGGATCAAATGGGGTTGACCATAACTTTGGCCCTTTGTGGAACTTTCAATAGTCTCTTTCTACAAAATTAGTATTCTATAATGGAAGAGAAAAGGTTTCTTCTATGATTGCTTTCTATGACCTAGAAGCCCTCCTTGTAATTGGAAAGAGCATACCATCGGTCATTAGATGATGGATTGTTTCCTTTATTTCAATAGTTTTTGTCAGATGAAAGGTTCATTTTTCCAGAATCTTTTTTTCCTTATATGGAACAGAGATATGTCTGAATGAGAGGTTTTTTCTTCAGTTTATGAGCTTGACTACCTTAATATGGATGTCAAGTGGTTTCATTGAGGCTCTAGTAAAATAAGCCCTGCCTAGTCTGGTTTTAGTCATTTTACTTTGAATTATCATTTAATATAGTTCTAGAGCCTCTTCTTTTTCTTTTTTTCTTTATATGGATATCCGTACTACTTGAACACCAAAAAGAGAAACATAAAAGAAAATCCAGCAGTATTGTTTTCTCCTTTATGGTGGTAAATACATCTCTGGGATCAATTTGCAGATCTGATCTTGAAGCTGTCTTGACTGCAGTACTCAGAAATATATCTTCCCATGAGAGCCATCAATCCGAACCTAGTTCAGAGAGGGAAGTTCTTGATATTTTCCTCAATGCTGCAAATTTAGCAACGGATGATAAACAATGCACTGAAAGTTATATTTCTTTTGAGGAATTTAGAAGTTGGTGTGCCCATCTTCCATCAGTAAGGAAGTTTCTTGGAAGTCTGTTGTCTCCACGTGATTCAGGTTTCTGCTTTACAGTCATCTTGTGTTTTTCTAATTTTGTAGTTCCTCTTACTATTTGTAGTTTCTCTAAGAGGCATATGTTTCTACATATTGGACATTGCTTATATGGTCTTAAGTGTTAGCTTTTCTATTTTGTTTCCACTTCTTCTATATTCCCTGAAACTTCTATGATAACTATGCATACTGGCCTTTGCATGCAATAGACATTACTTGCGTTTTCTCTGAAACTTTTACGTTATTCTTCATAATTCTGGAGTTCTGTTAAATATGCTGAGTCCTGCAACTGGTGTAGTTGCTGTTATGGGGATTCTCATAGCAGTTTAGCTTTTCAGTCTGCCACATTTGTATGATAGGAATAGAATTTGATCTTGGGAATGAGGGAGATACACGAGGGTGGTAGGACGCTTTGTGGCTCTCATGTCAATGAAATAAGGAAGTAAGGAACTGGGTAATGCTTGTTTGCATGTAATTTTCGTGCTCTCAGAAAAATAATTTCCGTATAGGAAGTGGTGTTAAGATTATTCCTAGAGCAGAGTCAGGGACAAGTAAATCGTAATGCTTCCCTAAGCTTGTGAAGGAGTCCTCGAACCCTCTAACAGGATTCTCGCCATGTTCACAAAGGGTTTGATCTAACAGGACCTGTACCTTTTCACAGAACAGAATTTGAGGGTTATGCAAGTTATCTTGCCACTATGCTTACTGTTGTTAAAGAAAGTGAAATTTGATAGTATAGGTTAACGGATAACCATATGCAGCTTAACAATATCAGTTTAATGCCTTATACATAGATTTAAAGCCTGCATTGCAAAGTTAAGAGAGGAGGACGTATCCAGTTCTTGCATGTTGTCGTGTTTCCTTTTACTATGTGTCTGTGAGTTTCGCAAAGCATAGCCGCTCTTAAATCCGGATGAAGAAGGAGGTTGCAGTTGGTTGGCTCCGAATGTAAAATAGTCTGTAACTGTGTTGAATCCTCTGAAAACTTGGATATAGAGGAAGGAAGGATGCTAGTATGAGTCAGCTGAATATAATATTAGCACATAGTTTTTCTCACGCCGAAATTGAAAAAAATCATGTAATGAAAGATTAAGTTTCAGTTTGAACAAACTTTTTCATCATGTATCTCTCTGATAGTTTAGTGATACTCTGCCTATTTTGAATATTGCTTCCTCACAAATACAGGATGCTAATGTGGCCCAGATATACACCCCCACCCCCCTCTTCCCGCACCATATGTGAAATCACATTATGTTCTCAAACTTAAGTTGAAAAATCGTCATAAAATGAAATGAAAGAGCAATTTAGTTTGGGGATTTCTTCGTCATATAACTGTTCATGATTGTTTTGTGCAGCTCCCCAGAACAATAGGTATAAACCTAACTCTTTACTTGTAACCACTCTAGAATATTGTCAGCTTCACATATCAGTTTGTGTATGGTAATCTGGTCGTTTGTATTCATAATTGTCATTCCACTTCCCCACTCCACGTCAACAACAACAACAACAACAACTACCCAGTATAGCCCCACAAGGTGGGGTCTGGGGAGGGTAATATGTAGACAGGCCTTACCCCTACCCGAAAGGGCAGAGAGGCTGTTTCCAATCGACCCTCGGCTCAGGGAAAAAACACTGTAAAATATTTTCGTAGTTGCAAAGCTATAGTCAAGCTAGGTGGTATGCAGTGATTACTGATCTATTAGTATTTCTTTTGCAGGCTCTGAGGTTCCTATCCTAATATACCCGGAAAATATTGATCCTGCTGTACTATTGTTAAGAAAGGAATATGCCTGGCATATAGGGGGAGCCCTCCCACAAGACGAGCTGCATGAATGGAGACTTCTGTATCACAGTACAGTACATGGTCTAAGTTTCAATACATTCCTGGGAACAATTTCGTGAGTGGCTTCTTGCTAGCTTATAAATGATATTCTTATTTGAGGATTAACTATCAGTATCTTTGATCTCATTAAGATCTTTAATAGCTATAGTTGGGCTAAAAGATTTTTTGGTAGTACTCTTGTTTCCATCATTACCTTGTGCTTGTTAGAAAAACTTTCTCAGCTTATCAGATCACTGAATATGCTTATAGTATCTTTCAGTTTATCCTAACTTCCACTTGCACAACTTTCTAAATAGATGCCATTTTATTTTTTTATATTAATTGCAACGTTAACCTACGTATTGTTAGTTGAATGGACTTTGAAAATTCAAGTTAGTATAGCATGCATTTCTCCAATGGATTACAGGCAAAATTAACTGCGTTTCGTAATTATAGGTGCTTCCCTAAGGTATCTGCCAGTTGCATTAATAATGAGTGGAGTAAGTATTATACTATTCATGATCCATCCACCAAGAAACTACGGCATTTATTTAAGGTGGTGATAGGGCATTGCATAATTCTCATCGTCCACACCACTCTCCCTTTGAGACCCATCACCCTTTTCAACTCCTACTTGTTGTGGGTGGAGTTTTCCTTACTCGGACCTAGCTTGCAGGCTCTGCTTCCTCTCCATGGCATTTAGCCTCGATAAATTTCAAGAATTATTGAATATCTTCATAAACTTGCATAAACAAAGTCTCAAACTCAATCAAGAAACTAATAAGGTGTCTATAACCCAACTAGAGGAATCCAAGGATGATCCGAGGATCGGTTGTTGAAGATGTGGAATGGCTATTGACAACCACAAAGAAAATTATATGTGCATGAATCCTGTTGCAAGATTCACGACATACCATCTTTCATGTAGCCTTAATTCTTCTAGCAGCTGAATGATAAATTTTGGGTGCATACTGATGCATAAATGCCATCACTTTTTCCTCTCATTTTTATGTCTGGTTGCTGTAGTTTCATTTTTTGAGCCAAGTGTTAAACTCTTTTATCCTAGTATTAACTCCCAACTTGAACTGCAGAGATGACAAAGGACCAACTTTATTGATAATAAAAGACAAAGAAGGCTGTATTTATGGAGGTTATGCTTCTCAACCATGGGAGAAGCATGCTGACTTTTATGGGGACATGAAGTCTTTCCTCTTCCAGCTATACCCGAAGGCATCAATTTACCGTCCTACTGGAGCGAACACTAATTTACAGTGGGTAAGCTTCTGAACCTTTTGAAACAACTGATATCATTTAACTTTATACATATTAGCTGTCAAAAGAAATAATGGATTCACTTGGTATCATTGGAGAATGCTTCCTCTCATTCAAACTTCAAAGTTCCTCCAAGTCTTAAAAACTTTTGCTGTTATCCTGTGGGCTCTTCATTTCTCAAGTTGCAACTCATTGCTACTGGTTATGACCTATTGCCCTCCTCTTACTGTTTGACCAGCAGTCACCAGGATCCTTGACGGATTTTGGATTTCGAAGCTGGAGGCCTTTCATTCTTCTTTTGCCTTGTGAGACTTGGGCAGAGACAAAAATGTATCAATATTTTTGCAAGTTTTCGCAGTGCAGTAATAGACATACTTTTTTTCTTATGAAAGTAGTGTCCAAGCCAACTCGCGTGCACCTCGATTATGGGTATGGGTAAGTCTGCCCACCAAGACTTAGGCAGATTGGAAGAAACCACCTAGTGTTTTTTGCCTCCGCTAGAATTGAACCATAGATCTCGTGGTTCAATTCCCACTTCATAACTACTAGCCTGCATCTTTGGGTGCTGAGAATACATACACCATCTAATCATAGTTATTTGAGAATACTGTATTAAATACAAATGTCTTGCATCCATTGGTTCTGTGTAAACACTAGGTGGTTGTAGGTTTTTATCAAGTAGTTTATGTGCTCTCCTGAAATCCCTAAATGTCCTACTTTTATCTGGAATTGTTCACACAGAAGAATAGCTTTTAATATACCTCCTGCCTCACAACATTGTACAGTAATCTGGGAAATGTACGCTTGACAAAAAGTTTGCTCCATCAGTGTTGCTTGCTTTCATTGCATGAGTGGTCTGAGCTTCAAATTGGATTTCCATTTTGATTATTGTTCACATAGTTGGGACTTTAAGAATTTTCAGAGTTCAATTTTCCAGGTTCATGTAAATTCCTTGAGCCTGGATATTTATAGTTGAAACAATAACTGCTTGCAAACTGGAATTTATTTATCGACTATTGAATTGCTAATATGTTTAAGCTCTTATTTTTCGGCAGTGTGCTATAAATTTTAGTTCTGAGAGCATCCCCAATGGCATTGGTTTTGGAGGACGAGTGCACCACTTCGGTTTGTTCATCTCAGCTAACTTTGACCAGGGGCATACTTTCACATGCACTACCTTTGGCAGTCCTAGCTTATCAAAGACCCCCCAGATTTTCCCAGAAGTGATAGAATGCTGGGGAGTTGCAACAAAAAGAGTTCAAGACGATAATCATGATCGACTTAAAGGTACTGTATTAGACAGATTTAAAGAGGACCGCCATATGCTTAACATGGTTGGACTTGCCAATTCAAGTCAGTGATGTACCTGCGTCCCCTCATACTTATTTGAACGAGGAACTTGTCACTTCTGCTCAATTAGCATGGTTTGGCTTGCGTATTCGAGAGTTTATGATCTTGCATGTAATTTAATTATGTATTGTGTTATTACTATGGAAGTAAGTAGAAAATTGATAGATGTGTTATCTTGTGAAATAAAACATCATGTGTTATTTAATAGCATCTCGAATATAACACTTCTTCAGGTGCTTTCGGCAGAATTTGTAACAAAGCAACAAATTCATTTGAAATCATACATGTATTTTTACGTTCAAATATGTGTACTAAAGAATGATATTTTCTGGGGAAGTTTTGGTAACTTCAAAGATACAAATGACATCCAACTTTTAGGACAAATGACATGGAAAGATAAATGTGCGTCCTATCAAATATAGGGCAAGTAAGCAATTCTTATCACCAATAGCCTATACATCTATGATCTGGCAACACATAAGAAGGTGCAGGACATCTAGTTTATGTTGAAGAACCCGCACAAAGCTTCCACATCCATATCCAAATGTGCTTACCATTGCTCAAAGAAAGAAAGCATGTTAACATGGGTTGGAATGATAGCAATGTATCGTTAAAGAATCAGTGTGATGTCTTGATTATAATTGAGTTCATCTCAACATACTGCACTGAGAGGCAGACCTATGCTATAGACAGTCACCGGCACCCGTAAAGTTGGATAAAATTTTATGTATATATATGTCACTAAAAAATAGTGATATATTAGTAATGGGTAGCATACTTAACAAACAATTAAAGTTTGAAACTGGACAGAAATGCACAATATCTCAATTAAAGTATATGTTGCATTTACCCGCGAAGTTCAACACACAAATTTTAAGACCACAATCAGATAACATGTCTAGAATTTAACAAACGCACTTCTTCTCATAACACCAAAAAGAAACAACACAAAGGCATTTAAACAAAAAAAAAACTGGAGACCCATCATCAATACCCACCACGTCTACCACCAGCGCCACCAAATCCACTACGTCCACCGAATCCAACAGGCGCAGCCATAACGACGGGCTGTTCTTCCTTAAGCACAACACCAGGTAGTTCACTCATACCCATAGAAGCAAGCAAGTCAATAGTTTCCTTATCAACTTCAATCCTATCTATTTGAATAGCAGATTCATCAGGTACAAAGTCCATACGACGCTCTCTTTCTTCTTCTTGTAACTTGAGAGAAATTCCTCTTACTGGACCCTTTTGGATCCGCTTCATCAAATGAGTGGAGAATCCAGCAATTTTGTTGCGGAGACGCTTCGATGGGATGATGGCTACTTCTTCGAGAATCTTCTTATTTGTGTGGAAATCTAAGGTCATTTTTGAGTAGTAACGTTCTATGACTTGGCGTGAGGATTTCTTCACTGTCTTCGTACGAACGCGACCCATGGCTGCTTTCTGGTGCGGGGAAGTTGGGGAGGGGGTAAAGGGGGGCTAGAGGAATATGCAGGAAGAGGAGAAACTAGGGTTAAAGATTGCACTAGGGTTTAATATATCCAGTAGATCAGTTTTGGGGAGTTGTGAAATTACGAAGATGGTGTTGGGCGCGTTTTGTGAATGTGAGAAAATCTCACTTTACCCCAATAATTCCAAATTATTTTATATGCCTAAATTATTTAGGCCAAATTATTACCCGACCTTTATTTTATTTGCACTGTTACTGACTCACCAACTGTAATAAGAGGTTTCTTAAATTCAAATGCGTTTATTTTTTAATCCCTCTGCTTCTTCGTCAAGAGAGTTAGAACTCTTTATTTTTCTTTTTAGTTTTATTATAATAATTTCATTTTTAGTATTCTATTTTTTGATCCGCTTTAATTTAAGAACTTTTTTAGCCTATATCTAAAATTTGCGGCCATTATTATTAGGAAAAAGTTTGCGTATGAACTCGAAGAAAACCAACGCCATGTACTAGCTTTTACGTGTATATGAATAATCATCATTGTTGGATTTGAAGCTCTTGAATATAAATTTTTTATTTTGAATATTTCTTGTTTGATTCAAAGTTGGTAATGTTAAATATTACTTATAATACCTTCTGGAAGTTCATACTGAAATTTGATAACATTTGGAACTGATTTGATGTGATTGAGATCGAAATTTTCAACTAAAAACCGAAAAAAGAACACAACAACCCAATAGTATACTGCTAAGGTATACACTATGATGTAGGAGTATATAATTATACTGCAATTTTATGCCCTGTTGGTATAGCTATATACTATACTGGTATTATATATTAGTTAACTTTTTAAATTGTATTAGCTACATTTAATTGGTACACAATTTGATTTTTCTTTAGTAATCGTATAAAAAAGAATAATAAAAAAATAGTGAAAACAGTAAATGAAATTAGATTATGAAGAGAAAAGGAATATTAAAAAAGAAGCTAAATGAAATTAGAAAAGGAAAAGAAGAAGAAAATGAGAACAAAGAAAAAGAGAGAAAAAAAAAAGAAATAAAAAAAGAATTAGAGAATAAAGAAAATATTCCTCACAAAAACTACAATAGATAGGAAATAAAATTACTTTATAGGTAGAAAAACAAATAAGTAAACAAAAGTAAAAAATTTTATTTTATGGGTAATTGTGTCATTCCCCCAAATTTTTTTTTTTTGAAGAATCAACCCAAATAGCCACACCCATCTTATCTCAAAGTGGGTGTTTGGACATATAGTATAAAATTTCGAAAAAAAGTTACTTTTTTAAGTTAAATGATATTTGAAAATTTGATTCGTATTTAGATATGAATATAATTTTGGGTTGTTTTTGAATTTTTGTGAGTGATATAACAGAATTTAGAAAAATAGCTCTTTTGGAGTTTTTCAAATTTTCGAAAAACTCTAAAATTCATCCTAAAATGAAAATTAAAACTTTTGTGGCCAAATAGGCTCTTAAACTAAAAATAGACGGTGATATATATATATATATATATATATATATATATATATCTATATATATATATATATATATATATATATATATATATATATATATATATATATATATATATATATATATATATATATATATATATATATATATATATATATATATAATGTGTAATTTATGTATAAGCTATTTGTGTAATAATCATTTTTGTGCATAGTAGTCTTTGAGGAAGCATTCGCACAAATGATATTCTTTTGCAGGTCACTATTTAAATTCTATCCTAGGAACTAAATATGTGTGCACAAAAAGATAATATTATTAAATTACTTTTAAAAGTGAAACTTTTATCACAAAACTAACGTGTACAAAATTTAAAGAGTGAAATCAAAGAATATCATACGGTACAAATAAGAGATTTTTATATGGGATTTTCACATATATATACCATATAGCAAACCTTATTACCACCCATGTTTAAGGTTTGTGTTTATTACATTTAAGCACACCAACTTTCAATTATGTACCAAAATTCTATTTAAGTTTTAATTATCAAATTATTTTATAGGCATGATTTATGGAACAGTGTATCTTCTTAGATTTTATTCTACACGTTTCTTCTCTCTCTTACAAACAAAACCCACGATTTTCTCCCCTTTTTTAATTACCCTCCCCCCACGTTTTTTACCAAAACTGATTTCTCTCTCTCTCTGCTTGAAGTTCATCCGCCATTGTCGAAGCTTGCACAGTTTCAGATCGAGAAGTTCTTTTCAATCCACCATAGTTTCAGTCCCTAAAATTGTATCAAAGTCAGAAACCCTCTACAAAATCGATTTCTCTCTCTCTCTGCTTGAAGTTCATCCGCCATTATCGAACCTTGCACAGTTTCAGTTCGAGAAGTTTTCTCAATCCACCACAGTTTCAGTCACTAAAATTGTATCCACAGTAAAAAACGGTGAAAAAGCTAGTACTCCAAAAAGACAAAAATTACCCGATATTCCATCTTTTAATTTGGGTGTTTTAACACCTAAATCACCACCAAAAAACCAACAATCTGTCCATGCAAGTCGAAAAGATAGAGTTCCTGCATCGCCAAGACAAATCCGTGATAAAATGCGAACCAAGCATTTGCACGATGTTGATGCTACCGGTGTAGAAACAGAAGTCGACAAACAACGTAAGCGAAAGGGAAAAAACTTTAGGGTCGATGATGATGATTTTGTGGAAGATTCACCCAAACTTCAAACTACGAAAAAGCAAAAGGTGTCTCATTTCCCCTCAAAACAAAAAAAAAGAAGAAAAAGAAACCCTCTAAAAAATCTACAAAATTGGTTCCACAAAAAATTTCATTGAAGGTAAGCATTTTTTATTTCTCCTCACTGTTTTGTAGTTTAATTTTTTTTGCCAAAAAATAGTATGCAAGTGTTTTTTTTGGTGTTTAAGTGTTTTTTGTCAAAAGGTACTGTATTATTGCATACTAGGTTTGTTTATACAAATTGTAGTTAATTGTAGTCATTTTGTAGTTAATTGTAGTCAGTTTGTAATTAATTGGCAAAATGTACTATTGACTCAATTTTGTAGTTAATTGTAGTTTTTGTATTGTTATTTGGAACTGTGATAAAAAGACAGTGTATAAAAGTAGTTACATTGTACATGCTCAATAAATTTATAGTTACAGTGTACTTGATTTGTAATCTGCAATTTTGTAGTGTTATTTGGAACTGTGATAAAAGGACATTATATAAATGTATTTACAGTATAGTTGCTTGTAGTCTGCAAGGTAAATTGTAGCTATGATTTATGTAAAATAACTTGTAGTTATAATGTAGTTTAATGTAGTCTGTAACAATGTAGTTGATATGTGGTCTGCAATTTTATAGTGTTGTTTGGAACTGTGATTAAAAGACATGGTATATATGTAGTTATAATGTAGTTGATTTGTAATTTGTAAAGTAATTTGTAGTTATGCTTTTAGTAAAATAACTTGTAGTTAGAATGTAGTTTCGTGTAGTATGTCACAATGTAGTTGATCTGTGGTCTGCAATTTTATAGTGTTATTTGGAACTGTGATTAAAAGACAGGGTATATATGTAGTTACAGTGTAGTTTATTTGTAATTTGTAAAGTAAATTGTAGTTATGCTTTTTGTAAAATAACTTGTAGTTAGAATGTAGTTTCATGTAGTCTGTCACAATGTACTTGATCTGTGGTCTGCAATTTGATAGTGTTATTTGGAACTGTGATTAAAGTCAGGGTATATATGTAGTTACAGTGTAGTTGATTTGTAATTTGTAAAGTAAATTATAGTTATGCTTTTAGTACTATAACTTGTAGTTAGAATGTAGATTTATATAGTCTGTCACAATGTAGTAGATCTGTGTTCTGCAATTTTATAGTGTTATTTGGAACTGTGATTAAAAGTCAGGGTATATATGTAGTTACAGTTTAGCTGATTTGTAATTTGCAAAGTAATTTGTAGTTATGCTTTTTGTAAAATAACTTGTAGTTAGAATGTAGTTTAAATGTAGTTTGTAGGTTAAAATTGTATGTATGATATGTTACATTATATCTTGTAATGCTGAAATCTAGCGTCATTTTAACCACAATTAATATACTTTTTTTGCAGAGTGGACCTTACTGTGCTCAACATAATGTTGATTATGGTGTGATCCGATTCCACAGCTTGTGCGATCCTACAATACCTAGCCAGATAAAGGCTTTACTATCCCCAAACCAATTACGTGTTTTCAAGAAAATATGTTTTGGTTATTTATTAGATATGCCCCCAATCTGCATGCAGAACCAGTCCATCCATCTTCTAATGAAGTATGAGTTATCAAACTCTACTGACAACTACTTTTCTGTTCTTTTAAATGGTCAAAATTTGATTTTTTCCTTGAGAGATTTTTGTTTGATTACTGGTTTTAATTGTGTCAATAGTTTCTCAGACTATGGTTACAATTCTAAATATGTTAGCCATTTAATGACTAAATATTTCCCTAACAAAGCTCGGGTTGAGAAATGGCTTTTGAGAAATGTAGTGACATCCAAATCATGGACAAATGATTTGGATGCTGTACAGTTGTGTATCCTGTATATGTTGGAATTCTTTGTTTGTCCTTCTGATAAGGACAATGTTACTTTGATAGACAAGTTTACGTTCTTTCTTATCGAGAGTGGTAATTTTGAGTCATATCCATGGGGTACAAAATTCTTCAAGCATGCTGTTGAATCTGTCAGACATCGTCTCAATCCTAACATCCATTCTTATCTCATACGTGGATGCTCATTAGCCTTACAAGTGTGGCTATATGAGTGTTGTTCTTCTGTCAGCACCGAGCTTGCTACACGGTGCTCTGACTCGATTCCTCGTATTTTTAAGAGGGTCATCTACAAAGGGACAGATTCGGTTAACTGTCCTTGAAGACAAGATCATCAAGCCTGAGTGGCTCAAGGTATTTTTTTCAACCTTTGTATAATTCTTCAATTACTGTTATAGTAACTACATTACATCTACAATTTTCTTTTCAATTGACTTAACTGTCATTTCCATCATTCAGTTCTCAAACATGGTTGAATCTGGGGAAAAGATTGGAGTGCTTAATCTCTTAGAAAAGATTAAATATGAAGATGAAGAGGTTGGTCAACCATCAAAAGTCCCAACTGCTGCTTCTCCGACAGTTGAACCTGAAGAGTCTAGTTCTCCAAATGACATGGAATCTGTCAGTAGCCAGATCGAGAAGTTGGAACAGAAGCTTGAGCAGGTACTGTGAGAAAATACAGTTGTGTAGTCATTATTTAGTACCACTTGCATTCATTCCTGCTACTTTATAGTTTCTTTTTATTTAAGTGTAACTAATAGAATATTCTTACCAACTAATAGACATAATTAATTTTTAGGTTGATGGAAAGTTAGATCAGTTAAAGAAGGATGTTTTTGATGAACTCTCAAAACTTCGAGAGTTCATAGATGAATCTTTGAAAAGTGTAATGAATGCTGTCAACGGGAGGAATGAATTGGATGAGTCAAAGGTAAGAATTTATATATAATTTATTCTAACACTATATAATAGTTATGAAAGTAAAGCATTCTCAAACATTCCTCAAAAAATGTAGTTTGCTGCTAGTTCAACAAAATATAACGAACAAAATCAAGCAGAGAAAAACAAACATTGTCAGTTCAATGTTGGTGCTCAACTTCGTGCAAGCACCAGTAAAACATGTATCTACATAATTACTACATACATATATACAAACTTCAAGAATTGCTAATAAATAATTAACTTTCCTTTTCAGCTCCCACTTATCCTCAACATGTTGAACAACAAGTTGATTTGTATGATGACTTCCAACAAGCAGCTGAGGTAGCAAAAGAAGGTATTGTTTAATAATGTAATTTTTAATATAAAATAGTTGATTATACACTGTTATAATGCTTTTAAGTATTGCATTATTTTTGTAGCAGATGTTGAAGACAACATTCCACAGTCACCAATTCATGGTGTAACTGTGACTGAAGTTGTCCATGAATGCCTTGAGAAAGAAGAGGGGATTGGAGTTATGCGTGGAGGAATTGAAAAGAAAGGTGTGACTTTGGATGATTTTGAACTTCCGGAAAACCTATCACAGATGGTCATGTATGATGAGCCCATACAAGTTGATTCAACCCCTGTTCATCAAGGAAGAACAAGGTTACCCGGAAAACATGCACGATCACCATTCACTCCACTCTATAGTACTGAAGGCAGCACCTCTGTTGGGCAAAATTTTTTTTACCTAAAGCACCCATTCACAAGTCTCATTGGTGAAGATGTTGATCCTGAACTAATAGATAGGTTTACAACGTGGTTATACCATCGAACTGACAAAGCATCTAGGAGGTATGGTGCTTAAATGTACCATGTCTGTATGTACTTGTTTTCTATATCTTTGAACCTTCTTAGACTTTAAAGTTGTAAATGTTTCTGAATTTTTTTTATTTGTTTAATTCTATTATTATTACAGGAGGAAAGACTTCTATTCAAAGAAGGATAACCATCTCAATCCTTGGTTGGATTTGGGTTGCGAAAAAATTGATAAGAAGGACTGGTTCTACGCCATTGCTCACCCTGGACAAGTAATCAATAGTATAGTAAGTATATAATTTATAATTGCAGTTTTGTCTTTATCTATTATGTTTAAATGTAGTTATATTTTACACATAAATTGTAGATAAAGTTCTAGTTTTCTATATCTTTCATGCTAAATTCAATCAAAGTACATTTTGTGATGCACTTGGGCTCACAGTTATATCTCTGGTAGCTGGCTCACTGTTATAGTCAAGCAAGCTGATTTGTCTAACTGTAGTTAAGTTGTTATTTTGTAGATGTTAATTGTCTACACTACAACTTATTGTAAATTGCACTTTTACTTTTTCAGCGCATTGATGTTATAATGTACTATCTTAGAAAAAAGGGGAAATATGGCCCCAACATCAAAAGTAGGTTTACAACAACAGATTGCTTGTTCAAGACAAAAATTGAAAGAATCTATGAGAAGTTCACTACTGCTCCAATGGATCAAAAGAATTCTGTTGTTAAAGCCGAGGATGATATTGGAGAATATATTATGGGCTATAGAATTCTTGCTAATGTAGCATGGGATCTTGTGGACTATGTGCTAATGCATGTTAACCTTGTAGAGAAATTTCATTGGTTGTTGCTAGTGTTTGACAAAAAGGACCGGCAACCTTATGTTTATGATTCATTGGTGAGGGCAAAGCGTAATCAAACTGTTCAAACCTTGGTTGACGAATTTTCAGTCATTATTCCTCTTTATTTGTCATGCACTGGTTTCTATGGCAAACGCAAAGACATTTACTTCAAGACTACAAAGTCATACATAGAGAAACCAGTTACAGACACTCTCGACATACAATGGATGGTTGCTGAGATTCCACAACAAAAGGAAGGCTCACTGTAAAAACTAATCTCCCTTTCTATATGTTTAATTAATTTTTTTATCGTTTGATATATATGAAAAATTATCATATTCTACAGGGATTGTGGTGTATTTGTGGCTGCTTTTGCGGAGTATATTAGCAATGGTGATTTGTCTATTCCAAAGGAAGATCTTACTGATATATGCAAACACCATAGACGCTATGGAGCTCTATTGTGGGACTACGCCACAAAGAAGCTAACAGATGGTTCAATCAGTGAGAGTGAGGTTACTGGCAGACTTGCAAGGAGGAAGAGTGCACCGGCAAAGAATGAGAGGACTAAAGTTCAACGAATGAAGAAGTAGACTATACTGTTCATATTTTGTAGTTGAATTGGAAAACAATGTAATCATTAAGTCATTTTGGTTGTAATCAACAATTTTTCTTGAATACATTATACACGAGTATTTGAGCTATCTAATAGCATATTTGCCGTAACAGCTTTGTCTAATACTCGAGTATTCCAGCTATCTAATATCTAATAGCATATACAATTTTTCTTGAATACATTAATGTTGGAGTTACTTTTATATAATACCTTCAGTTGCCATTTATATATGTTTATGTAACTGCCAGTTCTTCCAGGGCAACAAGATGAAATGTATAATTGTCTCAGATAAATAATTTTTCCATCCCTCATCAACAATTTTGTCGGAATAAATTATTTATCTACAATGACTACAACGTTAACTACAATTGCATATAACTACAAAACTGCACTATATATAACTACAATTACATATAACTACAAATTGGAACGACAATGCTATGTGTAGCAGTTTTCAGCTACACATACAAGCCAGTAGATACAAAAAAATACATTATTCAGACATATTTATTAAACACTACAATTAACTACAACTGACTACAATTAAACTACAATTGCATATAACTACAAACTTAAACTACATATAACTAAAAATCCATATAACTACATTTTCATATAACTACATTTAAATACAATTTAACTACAAATTCCCATTAGGTGATTTCGAGTACTACATTTAGAACACACTTACAGTACATTATAACTACAATCTGCCAACAGTTTACATTATAAAGAATTGATGCTTGATTGAATACATAAAAATGTAAATAAACAGTCAAATATATGATTATACTTCTTTATTATCGTCAAAACGTAGAACAGTTACACAATAATTTCCGATAATTTGGGATCACTAAAATGTAATTTGAATAACTATTCTAGCTACATTATATTCATTTCTTTTTCGACGCATTCTTGCAAGTTCTTTTGTTATGCCCTTCACCTCCACAATTGCCACATGACACCTTGTACTTCTTTGAGTTTATTTCATCAAATGTTTTATATCTTTCCATGTGAGGTCTACCTGGCTGCCTCTTATCTCCCGCCGGTGGCTTTACTACATCATCCAAAATATATTGTGGAACATCCCATTTGGCTTCATCAGGAAGAGGATTAACCGGCATTTCATAAGTAAGAAGAAGGCTCTTCGTTATGTAATACGGAGAGCAATAGTTGTCAGGCCTTTCATTCCTATGCCTTAATGCTGCCAAAGCATGGGCACATGGAAGTTCATCAAGTTGAAATTGTCCACATCTACATTTCTTGTTTTCTAAACATACAATGTACCGCTTCACACCATCTAACACAGTATGTATATGATCTGTTGAAGCCCTCACCTACAATTCAAGACCAAAAAGAAAATAATAATACATCAATCCGTTAACTATGTTAGAAACAATCAGTTAACTAAAAATCAGCTACAAACAAACTATATATACATTATAACTACATTTACACACAATTTTAACTACAAACTGGAAACACTGCATCAGCTACAACTATTTTTGTTTTTTTGCTGCAACAAAAAAGAATATATTACCTTTAGTTTCTGGGATAATGTATTTTTATCTTCCAATTCTTTGTTGAATTTGTGACCAAGTAATGTGAAAGTACCCTTTGCCTTCAATAACTTTTCTTTTGTCCAACGTTCTAGAATAGTCCTCATATACTCAAATCGATCAAATATTGGCAGCTCTCTTGCCTCTTTTGTTACAGCGTTCAACGACTCTGCAATGTTTGACGTCATAGTAAAAGTTCTATTCATCGTTGCATGTACTCTTGACCATCTATGATAGCCAATATCATATAGGTAAGACGATACACGTGGGTCTACCTCTTCAATCTTCATCATCTGTTCGTTGAATTTATCCACAGTATATGGCCGTGCTGTAGCAAAGTACAATTCATGTAATTGTAGATGTGCCTTCTTGAATTTTGACCTTATATTTGTCCATATATGCCACATGCAAAAGTAGTGTGCCATGCCCGGATAGACAACTGATGTTGCCTTCGATGTACTCTCATGCCTATCTGAGACAACACACATTGAAGGTCTTTCACCATATGCCTCCTTGAATTGTTCAAAGAACCACTTCCAAGACGCGTCGTTTTCAGAATCAACAACAGCATATGTCAAGGGCAAAATAGAACCTACAATTTGTAGTCATAAAATAAGATTAACTATTAAATACAAATTTATATTGAGAATTTAGGCAATTAAACTACACTGATTTATATAAATACTACCTAACTACAATATAAATACAATTTATCTACATTGTTAAAACTGTCTACACCATAAGTACAAAATTATTGCATCTAGTACCTGTTGCATCCATGGTGCTTGCTGTCAGCGTAATGCCCCTATATGCTGATTTTAAGAATGTCCCATCAACCACTACTACCGGCCTACAATGTTGCCAACCATTTATTGATGTACAAAGAGCAACAAATGCATACAAGAAGCAATCATCTGCTTCCTTCTTCAATTTAACGACAGAACCGGGATAATTCTTCTCAAGAATATAAAAATATTTTGGTAATCTGTTGTACGAGTCACACAGATTCCCTCTCAAAAACTGTAATGCTTTTTCCTTTGCTCTCCATGCTTGCATGTAGCTTAGGTTCACTCCGTGTTCGGATAACATGTCAGTTTGTATGTCCTTTGGCGTGTAAATAGTCTTAGGATCACAATACTTTGGAACGACAATGCTACCAACTACTGTTGCAGTATATTTGCGCTGTATGAATGTTTCGTCCATTCGGCAGCATGTGTGTTGTCGGCTAAAACTTTTTATCTTGAACAATGAAGAATCATGAATTGACGTTGCCTTGAAATGCCATTTGCAGTTCTCAGCTACACATACAAGCCAGTAGCTACCAAAAAAAAAATCCAATTTTCAGACATATTTATTAAACACTACAATTAACTACAAACTGACTACAATTAACTACAAACTGACTTCAATTAACTACAAACTGACTACAAGTAACTACAAACTGACTACAATTAACTACAGACTGACTACTATTTAACTACAATTTGTATAAACAAACCTAGCTTCAATAATACCGTAATTTTTCAAATCCATAACTAACTACATACCTTCTATTACTTGATCTTTTCACTCTGTACTGGAACTTGTGCATAACTGCATAATTCTTCATTGCAACAACTATTGTCTTCTTGTCCTGGTACACTTGTCCTTCTTCAATACATGTTTGCGTAGATTCAATTATTATTTCACTTTGATATTCCTCAATAGCTGGTGAGGATGGAATTTCTATTAACCTTAGTGATCCTGAAGAACCTACACACAATAGATTCACAAATGTAGTAACTATGTAGGTAAATTTGAAAGCAACATCGCTGTGTCATTTCCAGTACTATATCATCATTGTAGTTTCGTTGTAGATAAATGTCGTTAAATTGTAGTTGAGAACACAAAAATCTCAGCATTTTCGAATCAAACATACCTGTACTGATGCATTCATTGGTGATTGCCAATTCCATATTGAAATCTCTTACGCTAATACATAAGGGATACGAACCTAAGTTTTTATTCTCTTTTTTCGTTTCCATATATACACGAACACCCATATCATTCCTAATCTGCAATGGAGGACAATTATGATTCATAATGTATTTTATTTCTACAATTTTATCTGATGTATCAATCGATAATTGTTCTGCAATTGTAGATTGGAGAATTCCGTAGCTTGCATTATCATATACCAATATGGCATCAACTTCAAAATCTCGGAATCTGCTATAGTTATCCCAATAACCATTAGATTTCAGCATTATTGGGATTTTTGACATAATTTTGTGTAGTTGATAGAAAAACATACGAGGAACAGATTTAGATTTGGCTCAGATTGTAGAATTTCGGTATTGATGTAGAAGAACGGTATTAAAAAATCTAGAAGAACTACAATTTGATTGACTATCACGCTGTAAATTCGGATTTTCGGTATTGATGTAGAAGAATGAGAGATTTTCGAAACTGATGGCTAGGTATGAGAGATTCACGCTGGGTGAAGATATTTTTACGTTTCAAAAAGAACATTTAATTGGGAGAGAATCAAATAATGATTTGGAAGCTTAAAATGTGACACTATTTTAGGCTATAAATTCAGCCAGATATGGTTTCGTACAGTTTTGGTAAAGAAAACATAGTGTATGCGGGTAATAAGCAAACAAGGCACAATAATGGTAATAAGGTTTGCTATATGGAATATTTAGGTAAAAATCCCCTTTTATATTCCTATACCACATAGGAAACCTTATTACCCTTAATATTTAAGATTTGATTTAATTACACTTAGTATACCAAATTATTAATCCTATACCATACTTAATTAAGGGTCTAATTAATGGACGGTTTTTACTCCTTAATTAAAGATATTCATATATCCCACGTTTCTCTCTCTTAACCCCTCATCCCCCACCCACGTTTTTACCATACTCCACATTATTTTTACCATTTTCCCTCTTCTGAAATCAAACAAAATTCCACATCGATTGTGTTTTGCTTTTCCATATCACTGATGAATACTCAACAATTTAAAAGATAACGGAGAGCCATTATGTCTTTTGGAAAAGTCAAAATTGAAACTACGTAAAACAAACGGTTTAACACTGTTTTGCTGCTAAAACGAGTACCATTCTTTGGTGAATTCTATAACAATATGGGGTTTTTATCAGCAAAACCACAAAAAAGTAAGGCAAATCTTCCCATGCAATTGCAGATACGACTCATAGTTCCTCTTCCCCACAAATCAGATCTGAAAGGAGAACCAAACAAAAATACAATGTCACTACAATTTTGTAGATTTTTTGTATAAATTTTATACATAAAGAGAAAATTTTGTAGTCAACATTTTTTCCAACATAGATTGTAGTTTAATTGTAGTATAAATATAGTAATTTTGTAGACCCTTACAAACAATACTGCTTTATACAATACTTAAACTAATTTATAGTTTATTTGTAGATGAAGAGAAAATTTTGTAGTCAACATTTTTTTTCAACATAGATTGTAGTTTAATTGTAGTATAAATATAGTAATTTTGTAGATACTCTTATATACATACGTAAACTGATTTGCAGTTTATTTGTAGATTTTTGTAGAGAATTTGTAGATGAGGAAAAATTTTGTAGCCAATATTTTTTTCAACATAGATTGCAGTTTAATTGTAGTATAAATGTAGTAATTTATAGATACCCTTAAAATAATATTGCTTTATACATACTTAAACTGATTTGTAGTTTGTTTGTAGATTTTTTGTAGAAAATTTGTTGACCCAAGAAGCTGTGCATCAGCTCACTCCCGTCAAGAACAAGAGCTCATACCTTTCCCTCATGGAAACCAGCCAACTTCAGCAATGAAAAAACCCATGAAAAACCTCCAACTTATCCTTAAAATAAGTCATCTTCCATATCACCTAAGACTCAATTGAAGCAATACCCAAAAAATAACAATGTTAAAGTATTCAAACACCACAAACAAAAAGCAACTAAATTCCAACGAAAATCAATCCAAAATAGGAGCTCAAACGCAACAAAAATCCAGCGAAACAGCCCCAAAAATCAGAGAAAATCAGCATCAAACTTAGCATTTGCTCGACTGCATTGATTTTTGATGACCTTTTTATTGGGATCAATGAGGGAGAGTCGCTACCTGCTTGGAGATGGACGCAGAGATTTTTGCTGAATTTTTAGTTAGTAGTGGGGATGAATCTGATGTGAATATGAAAAAATATTTAGTCTCAAATTTGTAGGCACCTAATTTGGAAGGAATAAGCTATTCAAATATTTTTCCCAGATTTGTAGGCGCCTAATTTGGAAGGAATCAACTCTTAATATTGGGTATTTAATGAATGATATAAATTTTATAGGAAAAATATAAACATGACAGGTAATAATGAAAAATATGCACATTTTTGATAATAAAGTTTCATATATGGTATAGGAAGGAAAAAATCCCTACAAATAATCCATTTTCCAACATAGTTCCGACTTCACTTCATTCTACCATTTTGTATGCCATTTGTGAATTTTTCGCTGGTTGTCCCTTTTTGTATCAGGTATTCAGTAATAACCTATTTGGTCTAATCTATTTTGGCCGAAAATATTTTTTTTTGAAGTTCAAGTGTTTGGCTAAGTTCTTAAAAGGAAAAAAGTATTTTTGAGTAGACGCTGGAGCTGTTTTCGAGAAGCTAAAAAAATAGTTTATCTCCAAAAATACTTTTAAAAAAAATACTTTTGAGAAAATATACTGAGAAATATTTTTTAAAGCTTTAAATCTTAATTGCTGCTCAAAGTATTTTTCATATTTATTAGCCAAATAAAAATTGTTTCTCATTATAAGAACTTTTAAAAAAAAATACTTTTGAGAAAAAATACTTTTCAAAATAAACGAATTTTAAAAGTTAGCCAAATATACTATGAATAATCTTCTTCTCTTCTTCTTGCAATTAATGCACCTTTTAAACCACGGTCTAAAGATTCCTTTTTAACAAATTGAAAATTTTATGAGAAAATATTAGACTAAAATTTTATGTTTTGTGAGCAACATGAAAATTATATGAGTGTTATGAAATAATAAAAGAAGAAGAAGAGTAATGCAGAGAAAAGTAGAGAGAGATAATTTTTATTGATTTGGGATGAATAACAATGGAATAAAACCTTCTATTTATAAGGAGATGGTGACTTAGCCACCGAGTAATAAATCCTAGAATCTCTCTAAATATAGACATTCACCATAACTAGAATTCTCTTTATAACACTCCCCCTTAAATGTCTATTCAACAGATGCCTCGTTAAAACCTTAACTAAAATAAAACCAGTGGAAGAAAATTCTAGTAAAGGAAAAAGAGT
Source organism: Nicotiana benthamiana (assembly GCA_034376525.1). Lineage (NCBI taxonomy): Eukaryota > Viridiplantae > Streptophyta > Magnoliopsida > Solanales > Solanaceae > Nicotiana > Nicotiana benthamiana. The sequence continues at coordinate 154,200,200 of CM067337.1, forward strand.
ACACATATCTAACAATATGTCTTTTGGTTGCCTCGTTAAAAACCTTGCAAGAAAATTCAGTGGGACGAAACCTTGTAAGGAAAAAAGAGTGCAACGCGCATTAACTCCCCCTGATGAGAGCATCAATTCACATCCTTGAGCCTTCGCATCCCGATCTTGTACACTAGCTTCTTGAAGGTTGATTTTGGTAGAGATTTTGTTAACAAATCAACCATATTATTACTTGAACGAATCTCTTTCACCTTGTATCACCATTCTTTTGAAGATCATGTGTGAAAAATAACTTTGGTGAAATGTGCTTTGTTCTATCTTCTTTTATGAATACTTCCTTCAATTGAGCTATGTGTGCTGCATTATCTTCATACAAGTATTTAATTGAGCTATGTGTGCTGCATTATCTTCATACAAAATTATAGGTAAATTATCACATTTCAAACCACATTTTTCTCGAGTAAGATATATTATAGACCTAAACCACACACATTCTCGACTTACTTCATGAATAGCAATTATCTCAGCATGATTAGATGAAGTAGTCACAATTGATTGCTTAGTCGATCACCAAGATATGATAGTGCCTCCACAGGTAAATACATAACTTGTTTGAGACCGAGCCTTGTTTGGTTCAGATAAATACCCAGCATCAGCATAACCAACCACATCAGGACTGCAATTATTACCATAAAATAAGCCTATATCGGTAGTCCCTTTTAGATACTACAATATGTGTTTGATTCCATTTCAATATATCCTTGTGGGAGAAGAGCTATATCTTGCTAAGACATTAAATCAAAAAGTTATGTCATGCCTTGTAGTATTGGCGATACGTTAGTGCACCAAATGCGCTAAGATATGGTACTTCAGGACCAAACAGCTCTTCATTCTCTTATTGAGTTCGGAATGGATCCTTATTCACATCAAGTGAACAACCATCAAAGTACTTAATGGATGTGCTCCATCCATGTAAAACTGTTTCAATACCTTTTCTATGTAGGTAGATTGATGAACAAAAATTCCATTTGCCAAATGTTCAATTTGCATTATATAATTTTGTCTTTCTGAGATCTTTCATCTCAAATTCCTTCTTTAAATAATCAATTGCCTTTTGGAGTTCTATAGGAGTTCCAATAAGGTTTATGTCATCAACATATACGGCAAGTACAATAAATTCTGATGTTATTTTCTTTATACAATACATATGGGCAAATGGCTTCATTTATATAGCATTCCTTTAATAAATACTCACTAAGACGATTATACCATATTCGTCCTGATCGTTTTAGACCATACAAAGATCTTTGAAATTTTATTGAAAATATTTTTTGGGACTTTGAATTATGTGTGTTTGGCATTTTAAATTCATCGAAAATTTTCATGTATATCTCATTATCAGGTGAGCCAAAAAGGTAGGTGGTAACCACATCTATTAAATGCATGTTAAGCTTTTTATGGATATCAAAACTAATAAGATAACGGAAAGTTATATCATCCACAACATGTGAATATGTCTCTTCATAATCGATACCAGACCTTTGTGAAAATCCTTGTGCAACAAGGCGTGTATTATATCTTTGTACCTCGTTTTTCTCATTTCTCTTGCATACAAAGATCCATTTATAGCAAACAGGCTTAACACCATTAGGTGTTTGGACTACAGGCCCAAAAACTTCACGTTTTGCAAGTGAATTCAACTCTGATTGGATTGCTTCTTGCTATTTTGGCCAATCAAGTCTTTGTCGACATTCTCCAATAGATTGAGTTTCAAGATCCTCACTTTCTTGCATAATGCTAGATGCAACTTTATATGCAAAGACATAATCCACTACTATATCCACTAAATTCAAATTTGTCTCAATATCGATTGAATTTATTGACAGTTCCTTATTTTCTTGAGCCTCGGGCTCAGCGGATTACTCATGAATCTCAAAATTTATTAAATTGTGGATTTCTTCATGAGATTCTTTCGTAGTGTCATTTTGATCATTTATTTTCCTTTTTTTTGGATTTTGATCTTTGGAACCTAATGGGTTGCCAGGTTTCAGGTGTGCTTTTGACTCATTAGCTATGACACTAGAAAATTATCTAATATGGACATCAATACGGATTGGAGCATTCTCTGTAGGGATATGTGATTTTGTTATCCTTTTCAAATCCGTAAATACGTCTGGCATTTGATTTGATATTCTCTGCAAATGGATAATCTTTTGCACATCTTTTTCACAAATAGAGGCATGTGTATCAAGATGAGATAATGATGGATTTTTCACAAAATTTTCCATTTGGTTTCACCAACTTCTCCCCCTAATTTTGGGAAAAGTGTCTCATCAAATCGACGGTCTGCAAATCGTGCAGTAAACAAATTTCTAGTCAATGTTTCGAGGTAGCAAATAATGGATCGCGATTCAAACCCAACATATATTCCTAACCTTCTATACAGACTCACTTTGGTGCGATATGGTGGTGCTACAACCACATATAATGCACATCCAAAAATTCTTAAATGGGATATATTGGGTTCATGACCCAAAACGAATTGCAATGGGGAATATTTATGATAATTTATCGACCTGAGACGAACTTGAATTGCTGCATGCAAAATGGCGTAACCCCAAACAAAAGTGGGCAGCCTCGTTTTCATGAGTAACAGTCTTGATATTAATTGCAGATGTTTAATTAAAGACTCTGGAAGACCAATTTGAGTGTGAACATGAGCTACAAGATATTCCACTTTTATCCCAATTGATAAGAAACAATTATCAAATGCTTGGGATGAAAACTCAGTAGCATTATCATGTCTAATAGACTTAATTAGATTTTCGAAAAATTCTGCCAGTAATCGAATTATTTGTGCCATTAATTTTGCAAACGCGAGGTTGCGAGATGACAATAGGCACACATGTGACCATCTAGAAGATGCATCTATTAAGACCATACAATATCTAAACGGCCCACTAGGTGGGTGCATATGTCCACAAATATCTCCTTGTATACGTTCCAAAAACGCAAGGGACTCAATTCCAACCTTTGTTGGTGATGGTCTAATAATTAACTTGCCTTGATAACAAGAAATGTAAGAAAATTCATTATTTAAAAGAACCTTTAAATTCTTTAATGGATGCCCATTTGAGTTTTCAATAATTCGTCGCATCATAATTGATCCAGGGTGTCCCAATCGATCATGCCAAAGTACAAAAGTATTGGAGTCAGTAACCTTTTGGTTTACGGTAGAATGCGCCTCAATTGCACAAATTCTTGTCCAATACAAGGCACAAGTTAAAGATGGGAACTTCTCAATAACCCTCTTTTGGCCATAGATATTTTTGGTAATGATGAGATATTCAAGATTATTCTCATCTATTGTCTCAATATGATATCCATTTCGACGGATATCTTTAAAACTTAACAAGTTCCTCTTGGACTTGGAAGAGAACATTGCATTCTATATGATAAATACTGTTCCTTTAGGCAGAGTTATAGTAGCTCTTCCAGAGCCTTCAGTTAATTTACTACTACCAGAAATTATAACAACATTTGCCTTACACATACTTAAATGAGAGAAATATTCCTTCTCTTTGAATATTATGTGTCGTACATGAATCAATTAAACAAATATTTTTACAATTCAACTTTGATCCAAGTTTACTTTGAAAAATATCCATATTTGCTTCACATGGTTTGACATACAAAAGAAATATACAAAATATTAGTTTTTAAGAGAGAATGGAAAGAAAACATAGTTAATCCAATAATTCAATAATAACGTTTTAATACACTTTCGAGCAAATTCTGATTATGAATCAATAACGTTTAATTTGCTTAGATTACACCACTAATACAGGTCATTTCCTCTGTAAAACAATAATAGATTGTTATTTCAGCTATTATTCTTTATAAAAAATGTAATTCTCACAATAAATATCTTAATAGGTTATGTCTAAACCTTCATGTACAAGGCCTTCTAAAAGGTCGATTTGGCGGTATAAAAAAAATCATATGAATTAAAATCTTTGGATTTACATAAGGTAAATAGTTATCATACTATGTGTTTCGTTTTCGTTTACTTACACTGTCGTTATTTGAATATCTATAATCTATAAAAAAAAATATTGCAAGTACTACAGATGACAACGTTTATGATAATAAATCATATTATTCCATCGATAAAACAATTTCTAAGATAATACTAGAATTATATTTAATTAAAACAAACTTAACAATATTCCATAATAATACTAATTGGTACTAATAAGTGCTATTCATGTAAAGAATTATGATTACATGATGTTTATTCATTAACTACTGCGAATAGGTAAAAATAAAAATTAAACTACTCAATCATCTTTAACTACGGTTCCATTACCGATCAAGTGACCTATTTTCCCATTAGGACGCTCAAAGAAGTCTGCCACATCTAAGTGGGTGTTGTCAAATTCATTGTCATAGATAAGGTTAGCTTCAGGACCTTTGTTCTTTAGAGATGCTTGATAAAACTCAACCAAATGTCTTGGTACACAACAAATATTTTCCCAATGCCCTTTTCCACCACAACGATAACATTCAATTTCTGAATCATTTGCCTTTGGTTTGTCATCTTTCCCTTTCCACTTTTGGTGGTTATTTTTCTTTGGGGCGTGATTAATACCAAAAAAATTTCTTCCTTGTCTACGGCCACAGCTACGACCACGACCACGAATAGAGTCACGACCTTTTCCACGCTTAGCATAATGAGAATCTACCTCATCCACTTCAGGCAATGGTGTAGACCCAGTGGGTCGATTTTCGTGATTTCTTATGAGCAAGTCATTGTTTCGCTCAATCACAAGGAGAAGAGAAATCAGCTTAGAGTACTTCTTGAAACCTTTCTCTCTGTACTGCTGTTGGAGGACCATATTGGAGGTATGAAACGTTGTAAATGTTTTCTTAAGCATATCATACTCAGTGATAGTATCTCCATAGAGTTTCAATTTAGAATTAATTCTGAACATCGCAGAATTATATTCAAAAATAGACTTAAAGTTTTGGAGTCTGAGATGAGCCCAATCATATCGTGCTTGTGGAAGAGTGACCAACTTTAAGTTTTCATATCTTTCTTTTAAGCCATTCTACAAAACAAGTAGATCTTTGACAATAAATAATCATTTTCAACCCTTCATCAAGGTGATGGCGAAAGAAAATCAAGGCCTTAGCACAGTTTTGGGTGGATGCTTTAGTTTTGTCTTTAATGGTGTTTCAAAGACCCATTGCATCTAAATGATTTCAGCATCCAACACCCATGTCATATAGTTCTTGCCCACGATTTCAATAGCAACGAACTTTCTTTTTATAATATCAGTCATAATTAAAAGAAAAGAAAAATTGTATCTTAATCTTCTTGAGACGGTAAAGTCTCGTGTTGATAACGTATTATGAAACAATAAAAGAAGAAGAAGAGTAATGCAGAGAAAAGTTTAGAGAGAGATAATTTTTATTGATTTGGGATGAATCATAATGGAATAGAACCCTTTATTTATAGGGAGATAGTGACTTAATCACCAAGTAATAAATCCTAGAATCTCTCTAAATATAAACTGTTATCATAAATAGAACTCTATTTATAACAATGAGCAAATATTAAATTTGAGTTTAACATTATGTGCAAGAAATAATTTCTCAAGAGCTATATTTACACAACTTTTTAAATATGAACAAAATATAAAAAGTGGTCTAAGAGGGAACATCGGCAGAAATCAGTCGCTAATTTTGGCTTGAGATGTTTACATGGTTGCTCCCTCTTTTAAACTATTATCATAAATGATAATAATTTTTATTTATCCCTTAGATTTTGTCTCTAAGTGAGCTACCCATTAAAAACATCACTTAACTCTATATACTTTTAAAATATTTATTTTGTTATAAAATAATATAAGAACAAGAACAAGAACAAGAACAAGAACAATAGAGAGAAAAGTAGAGAGAGGAGTATTCTTATTGATACTTTGAGATGGTTTACAATAGAATAGAACCCCTATATTTATAGGGAGGTGGTGACTTAGCCACCAAGTAGTAAACCCTAGAATCTCTCTAAATATAGACATTCACCTTAAATAGAGTTCTATTTAAAACATTCCCCCTTGAATGTCTATTCAATAATGTGCCTCGTTAAAACCTTAACTAAAACAAAACCCAATGGGAAAAAAATTATAGAAAAGGAAAAAGAGTACACATATTTAAATATGCGCCTATTGGTTGCCTCGTTAAAAACCTTGCAAGGAAAACCCAGTGGGACAAAACCTTGTAAGGGAAAAAGAGTGCAACGCGCATTAACTCCCCCTGAAAAGAGCATCAATTCACATCCTTGAGCATTTGCATTCCAATCTTGTGCACCATCTTGAAAACGATCTTTTGTAGAGATTTGATAAATAAATCAGCCATATTGATTTGAATAAATATTTCGCACCTTGAAATTATCATCCTTGATAGATATGAATATCTTCATATAATGTCGTGGAATGACTCTTCAATATCTCCATAGAGGTATTCTCGATGCCATCATGCTTATAGTTATAGCAAGATACATATGTACACAAGTTGCACTTAGGATGTGGTACTTCAGGACCAAGAATTGTATATGCTTCAAGCAACTTCAATCATTGACTTTATACTTTCAAGTATTTGAACTACATGTCCAAAACAACATGTCTTTCATATGGAATCAATTCTGCTTGAATTGTATCTCTTCCATTTAGCCAACATTTTTGTTTGTATTCGACAAACATAAGATCCTCATCGATATTTAGCGCTATCATAGATGTCGTCGACGAACATTTTATATCGGTTCCAGTAAATTTTTATAAAGACATAACATGGAGATCTCTTTATTCATATATTCAGGTACCTGAATCTCTCATGAGATTTTATGAAGTGTTATGTCATGTGATCTTCTAGATCACTTGCCTCCCCATTATGATCACTTTGATCATTTGCTCATCTTCTTTATTAAGAAGTTATTTTGAAACCGATTTGTCAATACGCTTTAAGCGTATCAAAGACTTTGTCCTTCTAGGACTTAATATGAGCATTTTGCAGTGAGAATATAGTTACTTTCTTTGGGTCAGCAAATGCGTATAGCATGCTTTGCAATATGTTGCAATTGAATTATCCTTTTATGAACTTCAGGTTCATATTATGATATTCGAGGATCTATATATACAAATGATAATTCATCCCATGTAACCTTTTCTCAAGTGTTTATCATGTCTCCCCCTCATGTTAGAAAAGCTAACTTGTTTCCTCAACTTTGAGAGTCCATCTTTGTGCATTATGGTGTTAATGAAAATATACACCGCACATCAATAATAATAAGATGAGATTATTTGGTTCCTGACCCTGAACCACTTGTGAGGGGAGAATATACTCTCGAATACAACGTATATCAAACTGATATATATAACTTTGTTCTCATAAGAAACAGTTTAGCTATTAAGTGGAGGCACTCAATAATTATCTTGCTAAACCAACTATGATGTAAACCAACTTATCAAGATGAACTATCTTGAATAGAAAATCTGGAAATTATGCTCGAAGTTAGATTACTGAGCAATTTACCTCGCAAGCACCGGCCAGGCTGCAGGTTAAGAATAATCGCGCATGTAACTATATCATAGATGCATCATATGTGGTATACATGGCAGGTGAATGGGCCCATATTCGCCTTTGATATTTCCAGAATTTATGGGATTCAACCCGAACTCTTTAGTTGGTCAATCAATTAATGAGGACAAGTAATATAAGAGAATTCGTAAAGAACTTTCTAGTTCTTTAATATTTACCCATGTGAATTCTCTATTACTGCACATCATACTTAAAATGAGATGGCTAACCCGAATGCCAACTGAATAAATTATCAATATCGATAAACTTCAAATTTACACCATGACATGTGCAATTATCAATAAACTTCAAGTTTATTATGGTATGGGTTTTTATACCAATAAATATCCACTTTATTGTGGCATTCTTTTGTTTGTGTAGTACAAACTGGAGAATAAAGCGGGTAGTTTTTCACATACAGATTATCCCGCTACAAGTTGTAGTAATAGAAGATATCAAATCTTTCCTTTATTTATAGTCTCAATATAATCAATCGCTTTCGCATATACTTTCGAAACTGAATAAGTTTCTTTGAGACTTACTACAACACAATACCTTATTGGTAATCAATTGTGTTTCTCCAACATAGTAATAATTGGCTCTTCTAGAGCTCTCAATTAATTTTGTACTACCACAAATTCATCAACATCCATGTGGTGAATATCTCTTTTAAAAAGAAAGTTATACCATTATGGTCATGGTCAAAATTATATGCAAGATATGTTTCTTGCATTATCGTTGTCCTTTAATAGTCATATTTTCAAAATATTTTGGCGTACAATAGGTACGTGACCAACGATCATTCATGCCATAACAATGACATTATTTTCATATATCATCTCAAACCTCCTTCTAGGGGTGAGTGTGGTATATTCAATACCAATGCGTCTGGCATTCGATTTGCTATTCTTTGCAAATGGATAATATTTTGCACCTCTTTTTCACAAATAGAGGTAAGTGGATCAAGATGAGATAATGATGCATTTTTCCACAAAATTTCCCGTTTGGTTTCACCAACTTCTCCCCCTAATTTTGGGAAAAGTGTCTCCTCGAATTGACAGTCTGCAAATCGTGCAGTGTACAAATCCCCTGTCAATGTTTCGAGGTAGCGAATAATGGAGGGCGATTCAAAACCCAACATATATTCCTAACCTTCTTTGCAGACCCATTTTGGTGCAATATGGCGGTGCTACAGGCACATCTACCGCACATCCAAAAATTCTTAAATGGGATATATTAGGTTCATGACCCAAAACTAATTGCAACGGGGAATATTTGTGATAATTCGCCAGTCAGAGACGAACTAGCATTGTTGCATGCAAAATGGCGTGACCCCAAACCGAAGTGGGCAGCCTCGTTTTCATGAGTAAATGAGGTATTCAAGATTATACTCATGTATTGTCTCAATCTGATATCCATTTTGAATGATATCTTTAAAACTCAACAAGTTCCTTTTAGACTTGGAGGAGAACATTGCATTCTCTAAAATGTTGTTCCTTTAGGCAGAGTTATAGTTGCTCTTCCGAAGCCTTTAATCAATTTACTACTACCAGAAATTGTAGTAACATCTGCCTTACACATACTTAAATGAGTCTCTTTGAATATCGTATGTGTGGTACATGAATCAATTAATCAAAAGAGATATACGAACATGAAAATAAACAAATTTAATCCGTTGCTTCATAATTAAATAATATTTTCAAAATCTGCTAAGGTTATTCGACTAACTTAGTTGATAGTCGACTATCTTGGGAAGCAGTAATCAGGTTATTCGAATAACTAAACCTGATATTCTACTAACTAGCCTTGCGGAAAAGATCCAGTTTTAATACGAAATATTGGTTAGTCGAATAACTAATTAGTTATTCGACTAACTTAGTAAACAGTCATCAGGTTAGTCGAATATCTGATTTAGATATTCGACTAACTTAGCCTGCGGAAAAATCCAGTTTTAATGCGAAATATTAGATAATCGACTAACTGTTAGGTTAGTCGATTAACTCTACTGGAAAATAAAAATATCTTTGAAATTTAAACATATTGAAACATTCTAAAGAACTAATACTAACATTATATCATAAGCTAACTAATACGAGCTGATACTAATGACTATTAGTTTATTCACTAACTAATACAAATAAGTAAAATAAAATCAAACAATTCCATCTTCCTTCATCACAGATCCATCACCAATTAAGTGGTCTATTTTTCCCTCAATATGCTCAAAGAAGTCTGCCACATCCAGGTGGGGGATGTCAAAATTGTCGTCAGAGACAGAATTGGTTTCAGGGCATTTACTCTTTAGAGATGCTTGATAAAGCTCAACCAAATGTCTTGGTACACGGCAAATTTTCGTCCAGTGCCCTTTTCCACCGCAACGATAATATATAGTTTATGAACTATTTGCTTTTGGATTCTCATCGCATCGTGCTTGTGGCAGAGTGACCAACTTCAGGTTGTCATATCTCTCCTTTAAGCCATTCCACAAGATAAGTGGATCTTTGACTGTGATATGTTCAATTTTCAAACCTTCATCAAGGTGATGGCGCAAGAAAATCAAGGCCTTAGCACAGTTTCAAACCTTCATCAAGGTGATGGCGCAAGAAAATCAAGGCCTTAGCATAGTCTTGGGTGGATGCATTATTTCTGTCTTTAATGGCGTCTCCAAGACCCATTGCATCCAAATGGATTTCAGCATCCAACACCCATGTCATATAGTTCTTGCCCAAAATTTCAAGGGCAACGAACTTTCTTTTCATAATGTCAGACATAAAACAAAATTACATCAAGAGCGTGTCCATACTTACGGGCTTTATTACAATTATCACATTCTCTTCAGGGAATGGATCATAATCATCTGTATGTGCTATATACAATCTCATGTCAAATATTACTTTCATAAAGTGAAAGATTATTTTGAGAATCTTTATTATTCTCATTATCACAATGATGACGATTATAATTCCGTCTATTGCCACGTCCACATCCATTGATACCTTCATGGTAATAATTTTGTCTTCTTTCAGACTTATCACATACTGCTACCACATTCTTAAAGGGAATGGAGCAAATTCAATTGGACGGATTTTTTAATTCTTTGCCCACAATCATACATGAATTTGATCATGGCAAGGCATAGAAATTTTACCACTTCATGTGAGTGTAATTTCTTACAAACTCCATTAGAGTTATAATCAAACTTTGTTGTCTATGTTTGTATATGAAATCAAATCGTAGAATTTCAAGAATTTGAAAGGGAAAAGTAAATTACTTACCTTTAAGGTATACCAATAAATGTTGTGATATCAAATATACCTCTTGAGTTTCCATCCCATTGCATTATTTTATGATGATACCATCTCTTCTATTTTTTCGTATAGAAATTCTCATATGGAGCAGTAGCAATCGTTATTACACACTTTTGCTTGGAAATTCACCTTCAAAAAGAAAACAAAAGTAAACAACGAGAAAGAAAAATATCACAAATCTCGTTTCACTCGAATAGAAAAACCCAAACGACGGAACACGAACTAGAGTGGGTGAATCTGATTGCAACTCGAGATTTTGAGAGCGATAATTGCTTAATATTAAATTCAATTGGTTAGAGACTCGTGCTGATAACGTGTTATAAAATAATATAAGAACAAGAACAATAATACAAGAACAAGAACAATAGAGAGAAAAGTAGAGAGAGGAGTATTCTTATTGATACTTTGAGATGGTTTACAATAGAATAGAACCCCTATATTTATAGGGAGGTGGTGACTTAGCCACCAAGTAGTAAACCCTAGAATCTCTCTAAATATAGACATTCACCTCAAAATAGAGTTTTATTTATAACATATTTTACATTCTATATTTGTTTTATAAAATTTTATTTACTTCTCAAATTTTTAATATTATTATATATCATTAAATATATCCCACCTTTTAAGGGATTAGATAGTCTCCCCACATTCTTTTAGATAGATTCAATCAACATTTAATTGGGATACAATACCGTATCTTTCTCAATAATAACAATGGTGGAACTGCATCCAACTTGATCCCTGACCACCAAATTAGTGTCGATGGAATTCAATTGTCCGATAAAAAGTGTGATGGTATATTTGGTTTGAAATTATATTTCATATTGAAATATTATCACTTTTATTTGAGTTATTCTAAATTGGAATTTTTTTAAGAAAGAATGATTTAAGTATTGTATTCCACATTGGGATATTGTGTCTTTTAGTTAAGTATTCTATATTCAAATATTATTGTATTTCAAATTAGAATAGTGTATTTTACATTAGAACATAATTTATTTAATTAGCGTTAAGTTTTTATTCCAACTAATAATATTGCGGTATGTTGAGTTTCAATATTACCATCTAAATTAAATATTGTGAGATTTATTTAGAGATGAATATTATATTCTTATACATTACAATATTAATTGATTAATGGTGGTAGTAAGTGAATATTTTTAGAAATTATTGGAATATTGCAGTTTTAATTTTGAATATTATATAATCAATTTGTGAATTTGTGGGTATGCTATTATCTATCATTTACATAGAGAAAGGAGGTGAATCTATTGGGATACCGCAAAAACCTATCATGAATAGTTTTTTTTACAAATGTTTACAGTCATAATCTGTTATTTGTCTAATTGGAATATATAGAGTACTGTGTAGATTCTATATTTGAAGAAAACTGCAGAATTAGAATTTGTTGAGCATCAATTACCAGAGAGCAAGACGTCCTGCAGTTGTGCGTCGATCACCATATTGATTGAGGAATAGGGTTTTATTAGGAGAGAGGTGAATCTTAATATTCTATACATACACGTTTCAATAGTTATGGCTAAAAAAAAATATTTAAGGAATATTATCACCTAAAATATTAGTAGTTACTATTATGTATATCACTAATTGGGATATACAAAGTAATTAATTAAGGATTTCCTATGTAAATTCCAAACTGGGGCATATATATAAAAAAGAAATACTATAGTTAAGTATACAGTATATTTTGCCCTTTATATTTTTGCCCGATTGGCTTAGCTTCAGTTAGTCCGTTAGCCACAAGCTCGGCTGAGGATTGTCCAACCATGATGCACTTAAAAAGTCCAACTCTCGTGATGGGACCAATACACCTCAAAGGAAAGAAATCTTTTAAGTCCATGGGTTGGAACCATAATAAACTGAAAAAGTACTTGTCTCGGTTGACGAATGTGTGTGGAGGTTGTGACGTGTTGAATGAATGATTGATTTGGAACTAAATCAGGTAACTTACATGTATTTTTACGGAATCTTTATACAAATAGGCTGTTGAATTTATGGTTGACTTTTTTATCCGATCGATATCACTAAATTATACATATAATTACATATATATTATACATCTATTAGCTTTTTTTTAGTTCAAACGGCCAGATGAAAGACTATTTAGGTTAACTCTTTGTACTTTTTTTATACCAAGATGATTTAGGCAAATATTAAGATAATCACTTAACGAGTTTATTTTTTGTCCCTACCGAGAGATTCTGCATATCAACTCTTTTCTTGTACTATGTGCCATGGAGTGTTTTATTCTACTTGAATTATTCTGAGGAGAAAGAAGTAAGTATCAAGTATCAATTATGTATCAACTATTAGGTCCGAAATTCCTTCTACTACCAATGCATCCTCTTCGAATTAGTAGAGTGGCAAAAGCAAAATCATGTTAATTTGCTGAGATAGAAATACATTTACTTAACTGTGATAATAACAAATCTCATTTTAAAGACAAGTTATGCACTTTTAACTTTGGCGCATGCCCGGAGTGCAAGTATATATCTTTTTATTTTTTCCTTTCTATATCATATATGAAATTTTATTATTAAATATGTGCATAATATCTAAATTACCCGTTTAGTCCATATTTTTCCTATAATTTTTATACCATTCGTTTATTAGGAATTAATAGGGCAGAATCTTCCCTGATGAAGATATATTGTATTTTAACTCAAAACTATGAATCACGATTGATTTTCAAACATCTATACACTTAGGCAAACTACGTTACAATATGGCAGTAACTTTGAATTTGGAGACGATGCTACAGTAAGTCTTAAAACAAATTTTAAGATCTGTGCAAATGATTGTAGATTTCAGGAAAAAATAAAAGGAGATTGTTAAAATGAGAACGATGTTCTTTTGTAACCAATTTTGAGATATTACCTTGTCGGATGCCGGAATTATGGCCGATCGAGATATTTTCCACCATTGACAACCATTAAAAAGCTTGAAAGCTTTGAATTCAAATTTGAGTTTTCAAAAATCATTATTTATTTGGATTGAGTGTTATTGAAAATAACCGGAAACATGGTTTGGAGTTTATATCTCAATTTTGAGGGTTTTGGTGAAGATTAGATTTGGTTTTGACTGAATTTCAGTTTGAAACTCGAAGTCGAAGAAGAAGAAGAAGAAGAAGAAGAAGAAGAAGAAGAAGAAGAAGAGGAAGAAGAAGAAGAAGAGGAAGAAGAGGAAGAAGAGGAAGAAGAGGAAGAAGAGGAAGAAGAAGAAGAAGAAGAAGAAGAAGAAGAAGAAGAAGAAGAAGAAGAAGAAGAAGAAGAAGAAGAAGAAGAAGAAGAAGAAGAAGAAGAATAAGACACATTACAGAAATTGTAGATAAATTGTAGATTGTTTGTATTTTGATTGTAGATGCTTTATTTTCTGTTTTCACAGATAAAAAACGGCTAAAACTTCTACAAATCTTCTGAAAAAATACAATTATATCAAAAATACCAATTATGCTACAATTGGAATTGGGATAATACAAATAATCTACAAAATATCTACAAATTGGGTACATTAAATTTTTATATCCCAATTATCATTCAATTGTAGCATAATGATTGTAGATTTTAGGAAAAGAAAACAAAAGGAGATTGTTAACAATGAGAAGGGTGTTCTTTTGGGACCAATTTTGAGATGTTATCTTGCCGGATGCCGGAATTATGGCCGGTGAATATTGATTTCAGAAATTGTAGAAGAAGAAGACATATTGTAGAAATTATAGATTATTTGTATTCTGATTGTAGATGCTTTATTCTGTTTTCCCAAATATAAAACGGCTAAAACTTTTACAAATCTTCTGCAAAAATACAATTATGTCAAAAATACTAATAATGCTACAATTGAATGAGATTTGGGATATAAAGAATTCATGTACCCAATTTGTAGATATTTTATAGATAAATTATAGATTATTTGTATTATCCCAATTCTTATTCAATTGTAACATCTACTACTGCTCGATCTTGCAATGTCGAAGTGCTGGTCGTAGGTTTTACAACCTTTGCATAATCTATAGGTGTTGTGGTGCATAGTTGGGTGATGTTAAGCGGAGGTTGGGGAGGAGGCCCAACGAGTGAGGGTAGCTGGCCACTGGCCATAGTGGCCATGGTTGCACTGCGTAAATAAGCACTGATCTATCAACTCTAACATTTTCCTTCAGGAATCTTGAAAAACATAGATCAACCCAGATTTTCACGACAACACTCTCTTGCACCAAAGATAATTCTTTAGCACCTTAATAACTATGACAAGAAATGCATCAGCTTTTGCTAATTCGATGCTACAGTAGTTCCGAAAAACTTTTTAAAATCTGATTTTGATTTTAGCTTTAAACATGGGAATCACGCTTAAAAACAAACCATCCAAGTTGATCTTCAATCATCCAACTTCACGTTACAATAAGCAGAAACTTGCAAGGGCAGCAAATGTTGAAATTGGCAAAAGAGAGCTTGATGCTACAGTAGCTCTTAAAAACAATTTTAAGATTTGTTGTGAATGATTATAGATTTTAGAAAAAAATCAAGCGAAGATTGTTCATAATGAGAAGGTTATTCTTTTGGGACCAATATTGTAACCTTACCTTACCAGATGCCGGAGTTATGTTTGATGAATAGTGACAGAATCACTATTCATGGTCTTAAGGGAGAGGATTGTGACCTTAATAGGGAGATAGTATAGAATTGATAATTTGGTATACTAAGTGTAATTAAGTCAAATTTTAAACATTGAGGGTAATAATATTTCTTATGTGGTATAAGAATATAAAAATCTTTTTTTTTCATGAGCTATTAAACATGTCATAAATTAAATAGAAGACTTACCTAATTAGATTTCGTCCTAGTCCAATATGTTTTTATTTCTGATCTCATGTAAATGATTTCAACTAGCCTTTCTTATTTATCAGTAGATGATGTGGCGAGATTACTTTTATAGAATTTTATTTATCTTGTTTTCTGGTTTATGAATCCACAAGTTCATGATAAGGATTTGCATTAGAAAGTTTCTCAGAAAAATTAAATATTTTACCGCGATGTAAAGCATTCCACACACATCACTCTCTCAATATATGTATAGAGATGGAGACTTTCCCTTTTTGGCTACATCTCTACAAAACAGTATATCCGAGTTAGTGAATACGCTCGCACCTGTTACCTAGTACCAACATACAGCTTCTAACACGCTATAGCGTTGCAGATTCTAAGGCGGAGTACTATTTTGCACGAGTTTAAGTTCTATGTATTAATAGTATAAGTAATAGTTACACATATGTAAACACTGGCTAGTAATATGATAAAAATAATAACTAACCTCAGGTTAAAATTCACTATAATGTAAAAAAAATTTCTGGTCAATATATATAACTGTTGTATTTTTTTTCTTTAAATGGTGTGAATAGGAAATGGATGAGGCACCTTCGGATTGTACATCTCCATATCACTCTTCTTTTGTCTATAAAATTTAGAGGCTTGGCTTCATTTTTAAGATATGAAAAATCTGAAATCATCTCCCATCTTTTCTATATTGTCGCATTATTTTCTAAATAAATATAAGTGTCAAGTATGATTTGCTTCGTTTGTTGAGTTTCCTGAAGTTCTGTAATTTCGATTGCCAGTATTACAAAATAGTTTTTTCGTTCTATCCTGGGAGAAAGTAATCCATAACCTTGAACAACAGTGAGGAGATTAAATTCCTTAAGGACACATAATCAACTTGTGGGCTCGAAAATTATTTATGTTCTCTTTTATTGAACTAACATCTCTTTTCTTCTCAGATTTTCTAATAGCGAATACATTTTACCAACAAGCTTAAGGAATTTATTGTTGATAGAAGATCGGAATGTTAGTGACTTTCTGATAACACTAGTGTTGCATATTCGACTTGAATTCCAATGTCGACTTGAATTTGAACGTTTGTTATTGTTAAGTTGACGAGTAAATCACATAGAAAGAAAGATGATGAGCAAAGTCACCCCGTTCCCTTAGATAAGACTTTCCGTACTTAGTTTTACCGATTTATGACTTGCGGGAATGATTGATTTGGAATTTGGAAGAATTTGGGTTGAAATCAGAACACTTAGTTCCTTAAGGTTGGTTTAAAGGCCAAGTTTGACTTCGGTCAACGTTTTGAGTAAATGACCTCAAAATTTAGATTTGAAATTCCAACATATTTGTATGATGATTTCAGTCTTAGGCTATGTCCGGATCGGGTTTGGATGACCCGGGAGCATTTTGGTGCCTAATAATGAAAGTTGATTCCTTAAAGATTTTGAAGTTCTTAAATATTTGATTTGGAGTTGGTTTTTGTGTTATGGAGGTCGGAACGGAGTTTCGAGATCGGGAATAGTTCCGTATTGCCATTTAAGACTTGCACGCAAAATTTGGTGCCAATACGAGTAGTGTAAGTGTGTTTCGTTGCATTGGAAGTAAATTGAAGAACTTGAAGTTCATAAGTTTGATTCAATTGGTTTTAGGGGGTGGTTCTTAGATTTAGTATTGTTGCGGGCGCTCGATGGTTCGAGAGGGTACATTTTATGATTTCAAACTTGTTGGTATGTTCAGGCAGGTCCCGATGGCCTCAAGCGTCAATCAGACGAGGCTCGAGTGAAGTTAGAAAATTTGGAAATAAGCTAAATTTTCAGGTATCTGTCATAACTGCAACCACAGTTAGTCAACCGCAGGTGCGATACCGTAAAAGCGGTCGAGGCCTCGCAGAAGCAGCCAAGGTAGTCCAACCCAAAAGCCGCAGAAGCGGCCCAACCGGCCAGTAAAATTTCCGCAGAAGCGGACACTCTTCCATAGATGGGGTGGGCATGAGTGCAACCTAGGACCGCAAATGCAGAAATCACTGAAGTTAGTGACCTTCATTTATTACGGGTGTTAGCCATTTTTGGCTCATTTTCACTAATAAGTTAGGCGATTTTGGGACTCTTGAGATAAGATTTTCACCTAGTTTCTTGGATTTTGGGTAGCTTAATATATAAAGATTAGTTAAAAATCATGGGCTTAGAGTGAAACCTAGTATTTTGATAAAAATAAGATTTAACCACTAAATTTGTTATGGAATAAAGTAGAAATCATATATTCTTTATCCTTAGGTTATAGAGAACAACTTTCTTTAATTTTTTTTTTTGAATTCGGGCTTGTTGTTCAGTTTTAGTAAAGATTAGTTAATGAAACTACTAATTCGCAAGTTGGTCAAGTGCCTTTCTCAAAAAATTATTTTCTTTCTTGAAAATATATACTGTTTAATTCTTTTATGAAATGATGTCACTTCGAAGTTTATGACTTTTCATAGAAAGATAGGTCTCTATGTTTTTGTATGGACATGATTGTTCATGAACAAATATATTAATGTCCATAACAAGGTGTGTGAGCACCTAATTTTTTTTCCATGCCTAAAATACTCTAAGAATAACATTAATTGCTTTTATGAAATTTTTGGAATTTTCTCATACTTATTACTTAGTAGCATTTCAAATCATGAAATAATGAAAAATATGTTATATTTTGACTCTTTGTATTTTGGATCTAATTGCATTTTTAAAACATCAAAATCACAAAAATTAATACTACATTAATCATTTTCTTTGCATGTTTAAATTAATTAATTTAAATTGATTCACAATTTTTGTGTCTTAGTAATGCCAAGTAAGAGTAATTAGGAGTTCAATTAATGGCTAAAAATGAAATAAAAAAGAAAGGAAAGAAAATGTTTTTCGTCTTATTTCGATTCTGGGCCAAAACCAATTCCAGTTGGCCCAAATTGCCCATTAATCTGCCCCAGCCCATCTCCCCAACCGACCTGCCTGGCACAATCCTCTGTTAAAACCTAGCCCCACCTTTCATTCTCAAAAGTGATTAGACCCCCTCCCCCCCAGGACGCTAGGGCCTGTTCAGCGCCAGAATCCGGCGAGTCAGCAGCCACCGGCTATTGCTGCTAGTTGCTCTGTTCCCACCTCTCCCGTTCTTACCTCTCACTAACGCCATAAAGATGGACAGATCCTCACTCCAAGAAATTTTACAGAAAAAATCATTTTCAGAACTCCCAAAATTCATCACTTAGAACTATAGATGCACACTCTTCATAGCATTGACGAGAGGCTAGAAGAAGAAGCTTTTAGAAGTTAAATTTTAAAAATAAATAGATCTAAAAGGAAAAGATCTTCCGAAAATCTTGGTCTTCAAAGGAAATTGTTGTTGTTTTTCTGCTGGACTGTGTTCCTTTTTATATTGTTGGGTTTCGTTCATCAATTGTTCTGCATTTTTGGCTTGTTTCAAGCTCTATTTTCAAAGCTGTAGATTTGATTTGGAAATTGACTGCCTTCTCGTTGCTGTTCTATTGCTGTGGAGTTTAATTGTTCTTTAACTCATCCGCTCTTAGTTCCTATCAGTAAATAAATGATTTGATAGTGAAGATGCCTGGACACATCATGCTCTCTGAGTTTATGACATTGCAGTAGCGGATTATGGGAGAAAAAATTGGGACAAGTAAAGGTGACTGTTGTATAAAGAAAACGTTTGGTAATTCGGGATTTTAGGACGAGTGATCCTTTGGTTATCAGATTACCAAAACCAAAGTTATTAATTGCTGCCTTAATCCTGTTTGGAATGAAGAATTTCATTCTCTATCACCGAATCCGCTGAGTTTCTCAAATTGGTATAGGCTTTTGCCTAGACTTTTATATTGTTAGCAGTTGTATTGTCATCTTGAATTCAGTCAAATGACGTGCTTTCTTGTTGCAAAAGTTTTGCATATTTGCATTACTTTATTTTGGAATACTTTTGGTGTAGGTCTGTTCAATAGTTACGCTGCATGAGTTACTCTTTCCTTTCTACCTAACATACTTGTATTAGTAAAAATTATACTTGCCATGTGAGTCTATTAAATGGAGTCAGCAAAGTTTAAATAAAAATAAAGAATAACATGCAAAGAAAATATGTGAATCACCCTCAAAACTGAATATTCTTGTATCGTGTCTGTTAGCCTCGGAATTGGTCATTATAAAATAGCCCGGATCAGGTGCGATAGAATATCCCATGAGGAAGGAATCAATTAATCCCGGATTATGAGATTTATTATCATTGCACCACTGGCTACACATCAATTATGTAACGTATAATAAATGCAATAAATGATTGTAATGGTCAGAACAAGGCAATCAATTCAACATTGACTCAACATGCACGAGATTGATTCAACAGGCATGGGATACTCAACAGGCACGAGATTGACTCAACATGAACGGGATTGACTTGGCATGCAAAAGATTGACTCATTAGCTACGAAATTAACTCATCAGTTATGGACTTAACCCATCAATTACGAAATTAACTCATCAATTACGGGATTTCAGTATTTACACAGATAAGTCTTCTAAAAGTAATGGATGGATTGAGTAAATGCTCATACAACAACAACAACAACAACAACAACAACAACAACTACCCAGTATACTCCCACCAGGTGGGGTCTGGGGAGGGTAATATGTAGACGAGCCTTACCCCTGCCCGAAAGGGCAGAGAGGCTGCTTCCAATCGACCCTCGGCGAGTAGAGTAAAAATGGGGAAGCTGCATTAAGAAACAGAGATAAAATTAGAAACACAAGCAAGACAAAATCAAATAATAAAGCATAGATACTCCCACAAAAGTAACGTAAATAGTTATGAAAACATAAGCAACATAAATACAGTCGCATGCAGTAATATCAAGCAGGAACTACCATACTAAAACACTAATCACCTATGAGCCCCTAACCTATTATCTTGATTCTAGATCTCCAGACTCCCCTATCAAGAGTCATGTCCTCGGAAACCTGCATTCTAGCCATGTCCTGCCTAACCACCTCTCCCCAATGCTTCTTAGGCCTCCCTCTCCCTCGCCGACCACCAACAATCTCCAACCGCTCGCAGCTCCTCACCGGGGCATCGGAGCCCCTCATCCGAACATGCCCGAACCACCTCAGCCTCGCTTCCCGCATCTTTTCGTCCACCGGGGCCACCCCTACCTTCTGTCGAATAACTTCATTCTTGATCTTATCCAGCCTGGTGTGCCCACACATCCACCTAAGCATCCTCATCTCCGCAACCTTCATTCTCTGAACATGCGAGTTCTTCACGGGCCAGCACTCCGCCCCATGTAACATTGCAGGTCTAACCACGGCTCTGTAGAATTTCCCCTTTAGTTTGTGCGGGATTTTCTTGTCACACAGGACCCCTGAAGCAAGCCTCCACTTTGACCACCCCGCTCCTATCCGATGGGTGACGTCCCTGTCAATCTCTCCGTCCCCCTGGATCACTGACCCAAGATATCTCACACTGTCCCTCTTGGCATGGCCTGAGAACCAAGCATCACTTCCCCGCTTACCCCACTCGGCTCCTCGCCAAACTTGCACTCCAGATATTCTGTCTTAGATCTGCTAATCTTGAAACCCTTAGACTCAAGGGTCTGTCTCCATATCTCTAACCTTTCACTAACACCGGCCCCCGTCTCGTCTATCAATATTATATCATCAGCAAAGAGCAAACACCAAGGCACATCCCCTTGGATATGTCGGGTCAGAGCATCCATCACTAAGGCGAACAACAGGGGGCTCAGCGCCGATCCTTGATGGAGCCCCATTACCACAGGAAAATGGTCTGATACGCCCCCCACCGTCCTAACCCTAGACTTAGCTCCATTGTACATGTCCTTGATTACTCTGATATAGGCTTCTGGCACACTCTTCGCCTCCAAGCACCTCCATAGCACCTCCCTCAGGACCTTGTCATACGCCTTCTCCAAGTCGATAAGCACCATATGAAGGTCCTTCTTCTTATCCCTGAATTGTTCCGCCATCCGCCTGACTAAGTGAATCGCCTCTGTGGCGGAGCGTCCCGGCATGAAACTAATAATTCAAGGAAAATGGTTACTTAGATTTAGCCTTATAAATAGACATACTTTTATCACCGTCAGGGGATCTAATTTCTTCTCTACAATTCTATACATTGTAATTTATAGCATGTTGCTCTCAAGTTAGCCATAGTTCGGTCATTCAAGCTCTGTTCGGCTCATTATCACATCAAGAATCATTCAATAAGAATTCTTTCTTCTCTGCTTTATTTTTATTATATTATCTGTCACTAAATTTATTTCTCACTTCCCTATCAAATTGTATTAACGAAATTTTATATCTTTCGAATTGAATCGGTTGCTTGTGACCCGTCATATGAAATTATTGCTTTGATCTCGAAAATTATTTTTTGGGTTAAACAATACTATCCTTCATGTTTGTGTATTTCAGCAATTTGTTTCAAGTAAATTGCAGTTTCCTCCGTGAAGGTTCGAACATTTAAACCCATTATACACACTTTATCCCCAATAACTCTATAACCTACGTCCTTTTACCACAATCTTTTAAACTTAGGAAAATGGACACTTATGAAAATCGTAATTTTTTTAGGTGTAATTAATAAATCATCGTGGCCATATATATGATTCTCGTGGTATGATCGCGATATAATCCCATCTCGCGACCCCAGTTCGCCTTCCGTGAATTATCGTGATGTCACATAGTCTCTACGACTAGGTAAGCCTAACAATTGCGGTAAACATGGAAAACAACAGATAAAATAATTAAAAACTTGCGGAATAAACATAGTGAAGGTTTAAATATGTCGCTCGACATATAAAATATAACTCTTAGACTGACAACTTTCTAAAACCCGAAATCTCATGAAATCACAAGCTGTGGAATAATTACAGTGTTCTAATTCGAGAGTGTCTAAACAAAAGTAAATACAGAAGGGCTAATAAATGGAAAAGGGACTCTTCGGTCTACGGACATGGCAGATATACCTCGAAGTCTTTCCTCAAGGGTAGTAGGGCTGAGTCGAAGTACCTGGATCTACACATGAAAAACATGCGCAGAAAGGGCATGAGTACACCACACCGGTATTTCGTAAGTGCCAAGTCTAACCTCGATCGAGTAGTGACGAGGAATGTCAGGGCCCTACTGATTATAGTTAAAAAATAAGGTAAAACAGTATAGAATACGATAATGTAATTAATAGTATGAAGTAACACAAGATAATATGAATAATAACAACTATAATAGAGACAAAAGTAATCACTGAAAGAATACAGCTCAACATAGAGATAACAACCAGGGATCTCCCAAGATACAGTCTTGTAGTCTCAAATATAGATATCCAGTGAATCTCCCGGGATACCATCCCATAGTCCAACTCATAGTGCGCGGAGATCTACCAGAATCCCGACTGTAGTCCCAAATGTAAATACTCAATTAGGAGAATCTACCGGGTGCAATCCTGTAGTTCCAAAAAGTGTAGGGGGATCTACCAGAATACAAATCCGTAGTCCCAACGTAAACATGCAGGGGGATCTCCCGAGATACCGTGTCGTAGTCCCAAAGTAAATACACAATAGCAACACGAAAAATACGTAATTCAATTCAAATTTCATACCAAGGTAAAACATGTATTTCTAATCTAGCATGCTGCACATAATCCAAATAAGACAGTTTGAGCAAGTAAAGCAAATAAGTCAATTAGACATGCTTCCTTAAGCTAACAACAAGCTTAAATTGCAAGTAATATAAACAGGAAAGGAAACACAGTTATAGTTACTTAATGAAAATAGGATTTTCAATAAATAGCATAAGTACGCACTCATCACTTCACGTACGAGGCATCTCAAATATCAACAATACCAAATCCTAAGGGAAGTTCCCCAACACAAGGTTAGGCAAGACACTTATCTCGAACCAGCTAACTATCAACCCGAAACTACACTCTTGCCACGAGTACTTATCTCCAAATAGCCCAAATCTTTTCAAATCAATTATATAATGTAAATATAACTTCATGTAACTGATTCCACTAATTAATTCTAATCTTACGCGAAATTAGGAAAAATAACCAAAATGCCCTCCGATCCCACATCTCGAAATCGGAAAATTTTTACAAATTCAGAATCTCACACTCTCACGAGTTCAGTCATACTAAAAGCATTAAAATTGGACCTCATATGGTCCCTCAAATTACCACTCAAAGCTCTCCAATTAATCAAGCCCTAAACCCCAATTTACCACTGATTTCTCCATTAAATTTCATGCTAACAATGATAAAAATCACCATAATAAGAAGCTTAGGAACCAAGGACCTTACCTCAATGAATGCCTTTGAAAATACCTTTTGAAATTTGCTCTCCAAAGCTTCTTCCCGTTGAAATATTATGAAAAATAACCCAAATTCGCGAAGGAAATATTTTTATACTTTCTGACCCATGTTTTTTTCACATGCGGTCAATTTTCGCTTCTGTGCTACCGCTTCTGCGGACAAGGGAACTTTTTCTGCAGTTTTCGCTTAAGGTCCCTTATCCGCATCTGAGACCCAGATTCCGCATATGTGGTCCCACAGCTGTGGCTCACCTCCTGCTTCTACGGTTTCAACTGCCTTTACCTCTAGCCTCATTTGCGGCATTGATCTCGCTTCTGCGGTTGCCGTACTTGCGGCCCCTAAACCGCAGGTGCGGTTATGACAAAAAAACTTAGCAGCTTCAGCTGCAAATTCCCTACTCCAAACTTCCCATTAACAATCCGAAATCACCCGAGGCCCTCCGGGACCTCAACTAATAGCATGAAGAAGTTATATAACACTATCCAAACTTATACAAATCTTCAAAACACCTCAAACAACATCGAATCAACCAATTAATATCGGATTCAAGCCTAAGAACTTCAAAAACTATCAAATTACGCTTTCGATTTAAAAGTCTATAAAACCTCGTCTGAATGACCTAAAATTTTTCAAGCATGACACATTCAACACTACGGAGCTAATCCAACTTTCAAAATTCTATTTCAACCTCGATATCAAAATCTCACTATCGAGCAGGAAACTTCAAAATTCAACTTTGGGTATTTCAAGCCTAATTAAGCTACATACCTCCAAAAAACAATTCGAATACGCCCCTAAGCCCGAAATCACCCAATAGAGCTAATGAAACCGGTGGAATTTCATTCCAAGGCCGTCTTGACACTGCTCCGACTATGGTTCGAATGCTAAGCTTAAGCTCCTTTTTATGGACTAAGTGCCCTAATACACTCCGAAACTCAAAACCAAACATCCGAAAATCAAAATAGTAGAAACAAACACGGGGAAAGTAGTTAATAAGGGATCAAGGCGTAAATTCTTAAAGTGACCGGTTGGATCATTATATCCCCTTACACTTAAACATTCCTTCGTCCTTGAACGAGCACAGAGACATACATGAAGTAGTGAAATAATGAGGGTAACGACTGCACATATCCTGCTCGGTCTCCTAGGTCGCCTTCTCGACCAGCTAACCCCGCCACTGAACCTTCACTGATGCAATGTTCTTTGACCTCAGTTTTTGAACCTTGCTGTCCAATATCACCAGCAGCTCCTCAACAGAAGATAGATCCTTGTCCAATTGGACTAAACTGAAATCCAACACGTGCGACGAATCCGTGATACCTCTGGAGCATCGAAACATGAAATACTAGATGAAATCCTACCAAACTGGGAGGTAAGACAAGCTCATAAGAAACCTCCCCAACACGCCTCAATACCTCAACATTACGGAGCTACTCCAACTTTCGAAAATTCTATTTCGACCTCGATATCAAAATCTCACTATCGAGCAGGAAACTTCAAAATACAACTTTGGGTATTTCAAGCCTAATTAAGCTACATACCTCCAAAACACAATTCGAATACGTCCCTAAGCCCGAAATTACCCAACAGAGCTAACGAAACCGGTGGAATTTCATTCCAAGGCCGTCTTGACACTACTCCGACTATGGTTCAAATGCTAAGCTTAAGCTCCTTTTTAGGGACTAAAAGCCCTAAAACACTCCGAAACTCAAAACCAAACATTCAAAAAATCAAAATAGTAGAAACAAACACGGGGAAGCAGTTAATAAGGGATCAAGGCGTAAATTTTTTAAATGACCGGCTGAATCGTTATATCCCCTTACACTTAAACATTCGTTCGTCCACGAACGAGCATAGAGACATACATGAAGTAGTGAAATAATGAGGGTAACGACTGCACATATCCTGCTCGGTCTCCTAGGTCGCCTTCTCGACCAGCTAACCCCGCCACTAACCCTTCACTGATGCAATGTTCTTTGACCTCAGCTTTTGAACCTTCCTGTCCAATATCACTACCAGCTCCTCAACAGAAGATAGATCCTTGTCCAATTGTACTAAACTGAAATCCAACACGTGCTACGAATAAGTGATACCTCTGGAGCATCGAAACATGAAATACCAGATGAACTCCTACCAAACTGGGAGGTAAGACAAGCTCATAAGCAACCTCCTCAACACGCCTCAATATCTCAAAAGGGCCAATAAACCTCAGACACAACTTTCCTTTCTTCCCAAATCTTATAACGCCCTTCATAGGCGAAACCCGAAGTAGAACTCGCTCTTCGACTATATAGGAAATATCATGACCCTTCCGGTCCGCGTAACTCTTCTATTTGGACTGGGCTGTACGGAGTCGATCTTTGATCACCTTAACGTTCTCCAAAGAATCATGAACCAAGTCTATGCCCAATAATCTAGCCTCACCCGGCTCAAACCAACCCGCCGAGGATCTATACCGCCTAGCATAAAAATCCTCATAAGGTGACATCTGAATGCTGGACTGATAGCTATTGTTGTAGGCAAACTCCGCCAATGGCAATAACTGATCCCAAGACCCTCCAAAATCAATCACACGCACAGAGCATGTCCTCAAGAATTTGAATAGTTCGCTCGGATTGTCTGTTTGTCTGAGGGTGAAATGCTCTACTCAACTCCATCCGAGTTCCCAACACATGATGTACGATCCTCCAGGTGAACTAAGTACCTCTTTCTGAAATGATGAAAACTGGAATACCATGCAGACGAACAATCTCCTAGATATAAATCTCTGTCAGTCGCTCCGAAGAATAGGTAGTATTCATAGGAACGAAATGCGTGGACTTGGTCAGTCGATCCACAATCACTCAAATGGCATTGAACTTCCTCAAAGTCTGTGGGAGTCCAATTACTAAGTCTATGGTGATCCTCTCCCACTTCCACTCTGAAATCTCTATCTGCTGAAGTAACCCACTCGGTCTCTAGTGCTCATACTTCACCTCATGGCAATTGAGGCACCTAGCGACAAACCCAACTATATTTTTCTTCATCCGCCTCCATCAATAATGTTGCCTCAAATCCTGGTACATCTTCATGGCACTCGGATGAATGGAATACCGCGAACTATGAGCCTTATAGAATCAACTCCCGAAGCCCATCAATATGGGGTACACATACTTGACCCTGCATCCTCAAAACCCCGTCATCACCAATAGTCACGTCTCTGGCCGCCATGCAAAACCTTATCCTTGAGGACAAGCAAATAAGGGTCATCAAACTAACGCTTCCGGATATGATCAAACAAGGAAGACTGAGAGACCACACAAGCTAGAACCCAACTATTCTTTGAAAGATCCAATATCACAAACTGCCTAGCCAAGACCTGGACATCCATTTCCACGTGCCTCTCTGCTGTTGGTAAATAAGCTAAATTCCCCAAACTCTCTTCCTGGCGACTCAAAGCATCGACCACCACATTGGCCTTGCTCGGGTGATACAGAATAGTGAAATCATAGTCCTTCTGCAGCTCTAAGCACCTCATCTAGCACAAATTAAGATCCGTCTTCTTCAACAGATACTGCAAACTCCGGTGATCAGCATAAATCTCACAAGGCACACCGTACAAATAATGTCGCTATATCTTCAAGGCGTAAACAACAGCAACTAGCTCAAGATCATGGACATGATAATTCTTCTCGTGTGTCTTCAACTGTATGGACGAGTAGGCAATCACCCTACCATCATGCATCAATACTCCTCCAAGGACAATTCTCGAGGCATCATAATAGACAGTATAAGATCCAAAACCTGTAGGCAATATCAAGACTGGGGCTGTAGTCAAAGTTGACTTGAGCTTCTGAAAGCTTACCTCACACTCTTTCATCCACTGAAATGGAACACCCTTCTGGGTCAGCCTGGTCATAGGTACTGCAATAGATGAAAATCCCTCTACAAATCAATAGTAATAACCCGCCAAGCCAAGAAAACTACATATCTCTGTTGCTGAGGATGGTCTGGGCTAACTCTGCACTGCTTCCACTTTCTTCGAATCCACCTGAATACCCTAACTCGAAACCACGTGGCCCAAGAATGCCATAGAATCCAATCAAAACTCACATTTTGAAAACTTTGAATATTACTTCTTTTCCTTAAAAGTATGAAGCACTATCCTCCGGTGCTGCTCATGATCTTCCCGACTCTGGGAGTATACCAGAATATCATCAATAAAGATAATGATGAACGAGTCAGATATGGCTGAAACATACTGTGCATCAAATGCATGAAAGGCTGCTGGGCATTGGTCAGCCCAAATGACAAACAAGGAACTCGAAATGACCATATCAGGTCCTAAAAGCAGTCTTCGAGATATCTGATTCCCGAATCTTCAACTGATGGTAACCTAAACTCAAGTCAATCTTAGAAAACGCGTGTACACCTTGTAGTTAGTCAAAAAAATCATCAATAAGAGGCAAAAGATAATAGTTATTCACTGTAACCTTGTTCAACTGGCAATAATCAATACACATACGCATAGAACCATCCTTTTTCTTCACAAAATAAGACAGGAGCACCCCAAGGTGATACACTGGGCCTAATAAAACCTTTATCAAGCAATTCCTGTAGTTGATCTTTCAACTCAGGAGGAGTCACACGATAGGGAGGAATAGAAATAGGCTGAGGGCCCGGCAACAGATCAATGCCAAAATCAATATCTCTATCAGGCGGAATGCCTTGAAGGTCAGCTGGAAACACATCATAAAAATTCCGTACTACTAAGACTGAATCAACTGTAGGGGTATCAATACTGACATCTCTCACATTAGCTAGATATACGTCACATCCATTCTCAACTATATGCTGAGCATTAAGGAATGAAATAACTCTACTGGAAGTATGATCTAAGTTACCCCTCCACTCTACTCGCGGTACACCTGGCATAACCAACGTCATGATTTTGGCGTGAAAATCAAGAATAGCATAATGGGGCAACAACCAGTCCATGCCCAAGATAACATCAAAATCTACTATGTTGAGCAATAATAAATTGGCTCGGGTCTCAAATACACTAAGAGCAACCACACATGACCAATAAACACAGTCCACAATAATAAAATCTCCCACAAGAGTAGAAATATAAGTAGTGGAACTTTAAGTATCCGAGATACACCCAAATGCGGGGCAAAATAAGAAAACACATAAAAATAAGTGGAGCTTGGATCAGATAGAACTAATGTATCTTTGCGATAAATCAAGACAATACATGTGGTGACAGAATCGGAGGCAACCGCCTCGGTACGAGAAGGAAGGGCGTGGTATCTACCTCCCCGACCTCCACCTCTAGTTGGATTAGCAGGTGGGGTAGCAGCTGGAGCTGTAATCATAGCCCGAGAACTCTGTGGGGCACGTTGTTGCTGAGAAGTCTTTGAAGGTTCACCCCTTCTAAGTATGGGGCAATCCTTCACCATATGGCCTATGTCACCATACTCAAAAAAAGCTCTGGTAGGATATGATGGCTGTGACTGGATCGGGCCAGGTTGCTAGACTGACCACTAAAAGTATCCCACGCAGGAGGTACACTAGATACTAGAGGTGCATACTAAGGCTCCTGAGGTCTGGGAGGAGCATGATTACCACTGGTTGCTGGAAGAGCTAAATGAACGGGGCGACTGATATAACCTCAACCATGACAACCTGTAGCTGAGGCCCGGGAACCAAAATAATGGCCCAACTCTCGAGACCTATTGGCCTCCCTCTCCTCTCTGTCCCGAGAGTATACTCCTAGAAATGCTCACCACCCGCTGATAAGAAATATCCATCTCCAACTCAAGACCCACGCTTGAACTGATGCTGGGAATAAGCCCCTCAATAAACTTGCTAACTCTCTCACGAATAGTAGAAACCAAGGCTGGTGCATGTCTAGCCAAGCTAGTGTAACAGACAGCATACTCCGAGACAGTTATAGTACCCTGACGCAAATGGTCAAACTCTGCGTACCATGCATCCCTAAGACTCTAAGGAACATATTCTCTCAGGAACATATCTAAAAACTGAGTGTAAGTACATGATTTTTGGCTTATATGAATTACTCCTACAGAATCCCAAGAAAATATATTTATTTTAATTATTTGCCATTTTAGAAGTTTTTGTAGAATTTTATTTAATGGTTTGCATTTTTGTGCATGTTTAAGTTTTATTTAAATCATGAAAATACCAAAATATCATGCATTTTATTTAGAATTCATTTTTATATTTTTAGAATTAACTAATAATTATTTGTTTTATTGAAAATTGAAAATCATTAAAAAGTGCTTCATTTTTACACCCTTTCCTTTTATTAAAATTTTCACTTTTAATTTAGGATTAAGTAGCTTTTATAATTTTTATAATTAGTTAATTAGTTTAATTTTACATTTTTAGATAATCTAGGATTTTAATTTCTAGAATTTTTAACTTAAAAAAACAAAGGAAAAAGGAGAATAAGAAGAGAATTCGAAAGTGAGTTTTAATTCAAATTTGAATTGTTATCCACACTTAAGCCCAAAATCCCAACCTAAAGTTACCCAAACCCGTCCAAATCGCAGCCCAAAATCGGTTTGACCTAATTCCTATAAACCCAAGCCCATCTCTTTCCCCATTAGACATTATCAAACCTAGACCTAGAGAATAAGGGGAGATTTGACCATACACAAGAGACCCCTGGAAAGTGAAACAAAAATCAAAGGTTCCTCTCTAAAAGAAGCTTCATTTTCCTCGATCCATGCTCTTGACCTCTCGCTCAAAAATCAGAGGATGCACATTGTCAAGTGGCTCGATTTCAATTTCAAAGTTGTTTGGATAGAAGTTTCGTCCACCCGCTCTCTCGCTAAAAGCTGAAAAACAGAAAGGAAACTTGGAATTTCAAGAGGAAGTATGATGAAAAAACTGATTTCAAAGCTCAAACTCTTTTTTATATAAGCTATAGAAGTTCAGCTTTATGATTGTTGCTGCTGCTCCTGCTGAAAATATTCTGCTGGGCTTCACTTTGAAATATTTTCAACCTTTTGCCTCATCTTCATGAAATTTGTTTCCATTTTCGCTACTAGGTATGTCAAGACCTTTCTGTAATTCTTTTCAACTAGGCAAATGAAATTTGAACTATTTATGTTGTTTGGTTTGTATGCTTATTGTATTTACCTTGTTATGTATGTTTATGTCCGCTTGTCTTTTAAAGATCGAATGAGATTGTTTACATTTTGGCTGCCTGGAATTATCGTGACTCTGTTTTCTCCGTTGCTAAGAATGCTTAGTTGAATTTGAGGCAGCATATATGAGTTTGGTTTATTTCAAGTTGTCAGGTTAGAATTGGAGTATTTCAAAGCAGCTATTTTTCTTTCCCTTTTTCACGATGTTGAGATTTTGAGCACAAAGCAGTGATGTTTATTATTGAACTGCCGTGATGTTATTTGGAATGTTAATCTTTGGTTGAATGGGTTGGAAATTTGCAATTTGGGTGAAGCTCAACAACGCATGAGTCAGTGGTGTCATTGTAGTATCGATTAGAGAATTACAACTTCTAATTAGAGTTCCTTTAACAAGTGTATGCTAAGCCAACCTCTTCATTGATAAGTTCCTGATTAAGAATTAATTGTAAAAAGATCCTAGCTGGTTACTTATTCTTGATCATATGCTTGGAATTCTTTAAGATGGTAATGATACCTTTGAGAAATGTCACGAGAATATAAAGTATATGTGTTCAGATGTTTTATTTATTTCAGTGGCAAAAGGAGCGACGTTCGTTTTGGTCTTGGATGCTGGAAAACCAACCTATATTACATTATTATTGTTGTAGATTTCAGAAAAACAACAATCTCAAATTATTAACATCGTGGTTTGCTTTAGTTGAATATAATTTTTTTTGAAATAATTTGAGGCGTGTCATGCTAAATAAAATCTCAAAATGCACGGCCCTTGCTTGATTAATATTTAAATCCTTAGAAATTAAGGTGTGTCATTTAGTTAAATTTTCCATGGCCCTCGCAAAGTTGAAAGTGCGTAGTTGTTTTAGGCGCGCTATTTTTTAATATTACTTTCCTAAACTCGGGTGTGCATTTCGTGTGACCCAACTCTGCATCTCACAACGTTAAATAAAATGTGTTTTGGATTGCGGGTGTATTTCATATGACGCGATCCAAAGACATATTTTAAACGACGTTAAATCTTCTTTAAACTTAATTAAAAGCGGTTAATAGATAAAATTATACCATAGGCTAAAACATATATTAAAATCAGATAATAGGTCAATTATTGTAGTTTAAGCGACCGTGCTAGAACCACGGAATCCGGAGGTGCCTAACACCTTCCTTCGGGTTAACAAAATTTCTTATTCAAAATTTTTGGTTCGCAGACTTCAAAAGGAAAATCGAAATCTTCATCGATTTGGGATTTAAAATAAATCGGTGACTTGGGACATCAGAAATCTAAACAAAATAACTAAATAATCACATTTTGAATAATGTCACTTAAATTGCAAAAACTTCCTTATATCACCTTCGGGCGGATGTGTATAAAAGGAGGTGTGACAGCTCTGCCGATTTGCTGGGAAATCGAACCTAGAATATCTGGTTCAGGGTTCAAGAATTCGAGCTTAGAATAGGTGTTATGATTGGCTTTATCTGTTATCTGATTTTCCTACATGTTTGAGCCAAATGTGCTAAATGCTTTTACCGCTTTGATATTTTGGTGAATTGTATATATAAGCTGCTACGAAACCCTTCCTCTCTCTGAGTCTTCTACATCATGGAGAATGGTGAACTTTGTGTGACTTCTCTTCTGTTTAGAGTCTTATCCCATTTTAGAACGAGGTTCGGACAAGTTTCTAAGCCAGCGAAGCTTCTGTATTCCCGGCACGTTACCTCCCTCGGCTCGAGTTGTCCGCTCGGGTAAGCCAGGTCTAGAACAAAAAATCCAGGTTCTAAACCTAGTATAACAAGCCTCATGCTGGATTCCTAGTAGGAATGTTTGTTTGCATCACGTGCATTTGACTTAATGGACTCAACAAAGGGGTTGGGTTCGTCTAGGATAGATGTACCAAAATTGAAAAGACCATCTTGATGCATCCTACTTGCTACTTGTACATTTATTTGCTTCGGATTTGCATGTTGACCAGCTTGTAAATAATGGGAGAGAGTTGAAAAAAAAATAGCAATGTTAGGGTAAATGAGGGTAATCACCTGTTTTGAAAAACCAATACTAAAATCGTATAGAAACTCTGTCGAATTTTTGAGAAAATGAAATAAAAAGACAGGTTTTCAAAAATAGTTGGGTTGTCTAATCTACCAGAACTACGCGGGTCTAATTCT
Source organism: Nicotiana benthamiana (assembly GCA_034376525.1). Taxonomy (NCBI): domain Eukaryota; kingdom Viridiplantae; phylum Streptophyta; class Magnoliopsida; order Solanales; family Solanaceae; genus Nicotiana; species Nicotiana benthamiana. The sequence continues at coordinate 154,233,644 of CM067337.1, forward strand.
CACCAGATGTGAGATACGTAAGCAAACCTCATCGGTTCCGGCCCCCAATTTTTAAATAATCCAAAAATATTTTTATTTACTTCTTTTAATAAAAAAGGGTCTTTCTTTATGACCCATATTTTTTTAAAAAAACCAAAATAAAAATCCAAAAATATTTTCATTTACTTCTTTAGAAAAGTTTTTTTAAAGACCCCATTTTCAAAAATAAAAAAACTTTCTTTTACTTCCTTATTTAGGAAAGTTTTTATTTGATACCCCAATTTTTTAAAAAATACAAAAAAGTATTTTCTTTTAGTTGCTTCTCAAAATAAAAAAATACAAAATATTTTCATTCTTCTTTCGAAAATTCAAAGGAAAAATCAAGATTCAAAAATATCTTCTCTTTAAAAAATTCAAAAAAAAAAATATCCAAAAAAAATATTTTTCTTTCTTCTTTAGAAGTTTTTCTTTCAAAATTTTGAAAAATATATTTAAAAATTCAAAAATATTTTTATTCTTCTTTCGAAAATTAAAAAGAAAATTCAAGATTTAGAAATACTTTCTTTTTTTCTTTAGAAGTACTTCTTTCTTAAATTCATAGTAAAAATCTATAAATACAAAAGTATTTTTCTTATTTCTTTCGACGTTTTTCTTTTGAAATTCCAAATAAATAAAATAAGCAATAAAAGTTGACAAAAAAGAAAAAAGAATCTTTCTTCTTTAGAAGTCTTTCTTTGCAAAAGTGCTGGAGAAAAATTAAAATCTAAAAATATTCTCTTCCTTCTTTATAAGTCTTTCTTTTGAAAAAAAAAAAGTAAGAAAATAGAGAAAATTTAAAATCTAGAAAAACATAAATTTAGTTTATTTCCTCTATTCCTCATCTTTCCGAACTACACAAGATTTGATTCATGCGGCGTCATGATACATAGGTAACCCACATCAGGTTCAATAAACCATGGAAAAGGAAAATGAGAAAAATAAAAAAATGAAAAAAAGAGAAGAAAAGAAAACAAGAGTGAAAAAATGTTGATAATAATAAGGTCTGACCGTGTCCGTTCTAACATATCTTTTATTTTGAATTGTGAAGAAAGTTGAGCTGGTCGGTTTGTGGTAACTAGACAACACAAGATCCAAGGAAAAATGATGACTGATATCGAAGTTGTTACAAGTGCTCAAGAGACTCAGGGTCAGAGGGTTCAACAAGAGTCTACTGTGGTTGAGGAAAATAAAATACTGAAACAGCAAATGACGAAAATGTGTCAAGCATGGGCCAATGGCCAAGGAGAACCTTGTCGTGAGTCAGAATTTGCTGCACAACAAGAGTAGTACCACTCTCCTGAATACCACTTGTAATCGTTTGATCTTCCTGCAAACATTGAGAAGCCTGCCCAAAAGATGGTACAAGAAGAAATGACCCAAAGAGTGAAAAGCTTAGAACAACGTTTGAAAAACATTCAAGGGTTGGCAGTTCAAAAGAGTGTTGCCTTTAAAGATCTATGTATGTTCCATGATGTCCACTCGCCGCCTGGTTTCGAGACTCCCAAATTTAAAAGGTATGATGGACATGGAGACCCCATAGTCCACCTGAAAAGGTATTTCAATCAGCTAAGAGGTGCGGGAAGGAATGAAGAATTGCTGATAGCTTATTTTGGGGAAAACCTAACAACGTTGAATAAAATGTGTTTTGGATTGCGGGTGTATTTCATATGACGCGATCCAAAGACATATTTTAAACGATGTTAAATCTTCTTTAAACTTAATTAAAAGCGGTTAATAGTTAAAATTATACGATATGCTAAAACATATATTAAAATCAGATAATAGGTCAATTATTGTAGGTTAAGCGACCGTGCTAGAACCACGGAATCCGGAGGTGCCTAACACCTTCCCTCGGGTTAACAAAATTTCTTATTCAAATTTTTGGTTCGCAGACTTCAAAAGGAAAGTTGAAATCTTCCTCGATTTAGGATTTAAAATAGATCGGTGACTTGGAACATTAGAAATAATGAGGAGATTGAATTCCTTAATGACATACAAACAACTTGTGGGCTCGAAAATTATTTATGTTCTCTTTTGTTGAACTAACATCTCTTTTCTTCTTTGATTTTCTAGTATCGAACACAGTTTGCCAACAATAATTTAAGTCTATTCTCCACATAAGAGAATCTGAAAGGAAGGTTCTTATGACAATCTTATTACTAGAGTAAGTGAAGTTTTAATGCCTTTAATGACTTCTGATGGATGTGTGGCTCCCAAATGCCTCTATCCTTGTTTCCATTATTGGCCAGAACAATGACGACATATGTCACTTTGGAGAAAAGGGTTGTTTGGATCGGAATAAACTGATTGAACTTTTGGATATTCCGTTTTCCATTTGTGATGACATACATGAGCCATATGTAATCAAGAGGTATCAATTGAGACTCCGTCGATAGAAAAATCCATTCTGTAGCTAGGTATAATATTTTGGTTGTGAATAACGTTAGTAAATTATATTTGTAAATTAATTTTAGAAAAGATAAAACAACATATAAACAAAAAATATAAACGAAATAAAAATTAATTTGAGCCCATTGAATTCACAGCTCTTTAAGGAATTTAATTCTCTCCTAGTACCCAAGGTTATGGATTATTTCCTCCCAGGATAGATCGAATTACACACTGTTATAGTGGTACTTCAAATCCTAGTACTTCATTGAACATAAAGTTCGATAGCAAATCACACTTATGGTTGATTTCTTTGAAGTTAAAAGTATGCACAAGAAAGGAGCAGAACTCAGAAAATCGTTATGAAAATTGTGAGAGAAGGGACTTGTATTTATAGCTAATATTGGGCTGAAAACTGAAGAGGTGCAGCTCTTCTGAATGGTTGTTTATGCAAAACGGCCATAATATAAATATCATAACATAAATGGCTAATTTATGCAATAAAAACCGGAAATTGAAGAGGTTCAGTTACATAACCGGTTGGAAAGCGGCTGGACTTAATATTAATATTAATATTTTGTTATTAAAATATATATTTAATAATATTTCTATTAATATTTACTATTAACAAATAAATTTGGTTCAATAAATTAATCAATCAATCAATCGCTTGACCAGATCAAAATTCAAATCCAAATCTAAATTCGAAGTCGAAGTCGAAGTCCAGCCAAGTGAGCGATGACGGTGACAACGCGGGGATTGCCTTCTTCTCAACTCCTTAAGAGATAGAAGAAGAGCAATTACTTATATACCCATAGAAAACTCTTCCTCTTCTAATATAGGACAATATCTCTTTGTCAAGGGTGAAAAACTTAAAATTTTACTTCAAAATTTCATTCCCCTCCATTTTCCATTCACCCTTTTTAAGCATTATTATAGCTTAAAAACCCAACAATTTCACACATGAATGGGGAATGGCTATATCATGGAAATATGCATGAAAAACTGTGTGATTCACAAGCAAGAATTAATTGTATTTGGATAAGTAGATTTCGCTTTGAACTTTCTGTAGTGAACTTATGTTAGATATACTTGGTCAATTGGTCGATTTGATATCTTTGAACCGCCAAACTTTAGTATATACCTAGACAACCATAAGTCACACAACCAACCCTTAACCGTCTTTGGTTTTCATTGTTATGTTCATTTCAGCTATGAACACCGCCTAGTTTCATAAGTGCGTATAGAACTGGCCTGACAAAGTTCTCTTTGAAGCGGCTAACACTACACACTTACATAGGTGATTCCTAAACGTGTCATCCCATAGATACACTATTTGATATACCCCATATCAAATTTAAAAATTATTAAAAACCTTAATGCTTTATCCTTGGTACTCAACATTGTTTCATCATGAGAATCAATAAAAATTTTAGTTAATAATATTGAACCGTCAATAATGACTTTGTTTGATCTCCTTGAAACTATATCTTAGGGTATCTAGTCTTCTAGGTAGAGTTACCGCCACAATGACTTATTCTCGGCCATAGTCCCATTCTCCACGATGATTTCTCAACTACCTCTCTAGTTAGGCCTTTTGTAAGTGGGTCTGACATATTATCATTTGACTTTGCATGGTCAATCGTGATAATTCCTCTAGAGAGTAATTGCCTAACGGTTTTATATCATGGTCTTATATGACGAGATTTACCGTTATACATAACGTTCCCAGCCTTTTCAATTGCCGCTTGACTATTGCAATGTATGCACATTGGTGCCAACGGTTTGGGCCAAAATGAAATGTCTTCCAAGAAATTCCGGAGCCATTCAACTTCTTCACCGGCTTTATATAAGGCTATGAATTTAGCCTCCACTGTAGAGCGGGCAATACACATTTTTTTGGACGACTTCCAAGATACTGCTCCTCCACCAATAGTGAATACATATCCATTTGTGGACTTAGAATTAGTTGATCCGGTGATCCAATCTGCATCACGGTCTCCCTCAATCATCGCAGAATATTTACTGTAGTGCAAAGCAAAGCCCTGGGTATGTTCTAAATATCTCAAAACTCGTTTCATTGCTATCCAATGAGATTGACCTAGATTGCCCGTGTATCGACTCAATTTACTTATATCACAAGCTATATCTGGTTGTGTGCAATTCAAGATGTACATTAATCATCCCAACACACGAGCATACTCCAATTGTGAGATGCTTTGGCCTTTGTTCTTTGCTAATGCAAGATTCACGTCAATTGGAGTCTTTGCAACTCTACACCCTAAGTACTTGAATTTTTCAAGTATTGTCTTAATAAAATGATATTGTAACAATGCCAAACCTTGAGGAGTCTTATGGATCTTAATCCCCAGAATTAAATCAGCAACTTCCAAGTCTTTCATATCAAACTTGCTAGTTAGCATACGTTTAATAGCATTTATGTTAGCAATGTCATTACTTATTATTATCATATCATCCACATATAAGAAAATAATGACTATGTGATTTGGAACATTATACACATTTATTACTTTCATTTATCTTAAAATTATTTGACAACATTATTTAGTTAAACTTCACATGCCATTGTTTGGGTGCTTGGTTTAGTCCGTAAAGGGACTTAACAAGTATACAAACCTTCTTTTCTTTCCTTTTAACCACAAACCCTTTAGGTTGTTCCATGTAGATTTCTTTCTCCAAATCTCCATTCAAGAAAACCGCCTTAACATCCATTTGATGAATTTCAAGGCCATACACTGCAGCTAATGATACTAACATCGGTATGAATGTAATTCTTGTAGCTGGAGAGTTGTATCAAAGTAGTCAAGACCTTTTTGTTGTCTATACCCTTTGATTACAAGTATTGCCTTAAATTTATCAATAATGCCATCATCTTTCATTTTCCTCTAAAAAATCCATTTAGAACCTAACGGTTTATTTTCATGATTGAATATGGATTCTAATTCACTATTGATTGCCTATTTCCAAAACAATGATTCCGAAGAAGACATAGCTTCTTTAAATTCGAGGCTCATTTTCCAACGAGAAAGTCACACTATCTGGTCCATATGAAGTAGATGTTGTTTGACGTTTACTACATCTTGGATCCTTCTGATTAAATATACTTTCTGTTGTTTCATCTCGAGGCTGTTTAAATCCATCACGAGTTGACTCACATCTCTTTTCATACGGATATATATTTTCAAAGAACTTAGAATTATCTAATTCTATAACTGTATTATTATGAATGTCTGGATATTCTAATTTATGAGCCAGAAACCGATATGCTTTACTATTGGTCGCATATCTTATGAAAACACTGTCAATGGTTTTCGGTCCTATTTTTACCCTATTGGGTTTTAGAACTTTTACTTTTGCCAAAAGCCCCCACACTTTAAAATAATTTAAGTTGTTCTTCCTTCCTTTCCATTTTTCATATGGAATCGATTGTGTTTTGATATGGGGTACTCGATTTACTATTCGATTAGCCGTAAGAACGGCCTCCCCCAAGTTTTGTGGCAATTCAGAACTTATCAACAATATTTTCATCATCTCCTTTAACGAACAATTCATTCTTTTAGTGATAACATTGGATCGGGGCATGTAAGGGGCTGTTGTTTGATGAATAATTCCATATTCTAAATATATTTGTTCAAAAGGAGATCCATCTTCACCACCTCTATCACTTCTTATCATTTTAATTTTTTTGTTAAGTTGCGTATTGCCTTCATTTTTGTATTGCTTGAATGTGTCTATTGCTTCATCTTTACTATTAATTAAGTAAACATAACAGTATCGAGTACTATTATCAATAAAAGTTATGAAATACTTCCTTCCACCGCAAGATGGTATTGACTTCATGTCGCAAATATCTGTGTGAATTAAGTCTAAAGGATTTGAATTACTTTTAATTGACTTATAAGGATGTTTAACATACTTAGATTCCACATATATTTGATATTTTGATTTGTCGCATTCAAACTTAGGCAATACTTCCAAGTTAATCATTTTTCGCAAGGTTTTGTAATTAAGATGACCCAAACTTATACGCCATAATTCATTTGACTCAAGTAAGTAAGATGAAGTTGAAATGTTAGTATTATTCTCAACAACCATTACATTTAGCTTGAAAAGACCCTCAGTGAGGTAACCTTGTCCTACAAACAATTCGTTCTTACTTATTACAACCTTATAAGATACAAAAATATACTTAAAACCATTCTTAACAAGAAGTCCAGCAGAGACTAAATTATTCCTAATTTCAGGAACATGAAGGACATTGTTCAAAGTCACCACTTTGCAAGAAGCCATTTTCAGAAATATCTTCACACATCCTTCAATTTTGGCCGTTGCAGCATTTTCATAGAAAACATCTCTTCGGGTCCAATAGAAGCATATGTAGCAAAGGCTTCCCTAACAGCACGAACATGTCGAGTGGCTCCAGAATCAATCCACCACTCCTTAGGATTTCCCACCCGGTTGCATTCAGAAAGCATAACACACAAGTCATAAACATCTTCATGCTTTTCAACCATGTTTGCTTGACCCTTCTTCTTGTCTTTCTTCAGAGCATTGCACTCTGTAGATTTGTGTCCATCTGTCCCACAGGTGTAGCATTTTCCATTGAACCGCTTCTTGCTTTGGTTGCTTTTCGGTGCAGATACCTGCTTCCTCTTTCTCTTATTTTGAGAAGTATGCTTAACAATGTTTGTTCCCATTATTGTTGAGTTTTCACGGCCTCTCTCTTCAGCATCTTTGTTGTCCTCTTGGATTCTCAATCGAACAATGAGATCTTCAAGCGACACCTCCTTGTATCCGTGTTTCAAGTAGTTTTTGAAGTCCTTCCACAAAGGAGGCAACTTCTCAATCATCGATGCTACTTGGAATGCTTCATTGATGGCAAGACCTTCAATGAAATTCTGTTAGTAAAAATACTAAAATTACTACTTTTAGCATCAGTATTAATCCAATTTATACCTTCAACAAGAAGATCGTGAATAATCACTTGTTATTTTTGGACTTGGTAATAACAGACTTGCTATCTATCATTTTGTAGTCCAAAAACATAGCGGCAACAAATTTCTTAACCCAACATCTTCAGTTTTTGTATTTCTTTTCAAGCGCATTCAACAATTCTTTTGACGTCTCCACGCTGCTATAGACATTATACAAATCGTCTTCCAGTCCGCTAAGAACATAATTTTTCCACAGAAATTAGAATGCTTCCACGCCTCAATCGCGAGAAAGCGTTCATTCTCTGGAGCTTCATCAGTCAGAACACCAACATCTTCCATAATGAATTTCTACAGACTTAAAGTAGTCAGGTAGTAGAACATATATGCTTCCACCGTTTGAAATCAATCCCGAAAAACTTTTCAGGTTTTTCTGCCGGTGCTAATGTCGATGTTCGGCTTGTCGATGCATTGGCAGTCACTATTGGAACAACTCGGTTTCCATTAACATTAGTCATTTTTGTAAAAGAATGATACAAGCAAACGTTAAAATCACGTAGATTTTAATCTCCAACGGAGTAGAAAACCACAAAGGTTCCAGTACACAAATACAGAATATAAATTAAATTCCTTAAGCTTGTTAGGAAACTGTATTTGTAAATTAATTCTGAAAAGATAAAATAACATATAAACAGAAAATGTAAACGAAACAAAAGTTAATCCGAGCCCACTGAATTCGTAGTATTTCCTTAAGGAATTTAATCCCCTCCTAGTACCCACGGTTGTGGATTATTTCCTTTCAGGATAAAATGAATTACACACTGGTATAGTGGTACTTCAAACCCCAGTGTTTCAGCGAACAAAAAGTTTGGTAGCAAATCACACTTACTGTTGCTTTCTTTAAAGTTAAAAGTATGCAGAAGAAAAGAGGAGAACTTAGAAAATAGTATGAAAATTCTGAGAGAAGGCGGCCATAGCATAAACGTCATAATGTAAATGACTAATTTATGCAATAATAAACCGGGAATTAAAGAGGTACCGATGCTGAAGCCGAACCGAGCGACGATGACGATGACGCGAGACTTGCTTTCTTCTCAACTCTTTAAGAATTAGAAGAAGAGCATTTTTTATGTACCCATCAAGAACCTCTTCCTCTTCCAATATGAAACAGTGTCCGTTTGTCGGGAAGAGGGGGGGGGGGGGGGGGAGGAATTAAAATTTCAATTCTCTCAATTTCTTATTCATCTTCTTTTAAGTATTATTATAGCTTTAAAATCCAACAAATACAATATTATATGTTGAATCCTTATGTTTTTTCATGTGTTTAATTTATTATATTTTGACATCAGTTAGTAAAAATCTTGGCTTCGCACTAGTAAATAGGATAAAACGAACTGTGAGGTTTGGAGCATAACTGAGATGATTAATGGGCGGGCACTATTTAGACATCAATATCACATGCTCTATTTAATAATACTGTTGCCAATTATTTAAAGTACATAAAGTTTGCAGAATACGTTGTCGGTGCCTCTGACCCACAGTACTTGGTATAAATACAGTCACTGCCGTATCCTCCAATTTCAGATGAGGCACATTTATGTCAAACCTCATCTTCACATCTGCATGATCTTGTGATTTTGGCATTATCTATCCATTTCAGTAATTATACATATTGGCTCACAATCTTCTGTGGATGTCAATATCTTGTCGATCTATGAACATTTTAATTTGACTAAGATAGTAAATATTTTTTTTGATGTCTAACTCTTAAGTTCGACCATGTTCAATCTTTAATCTGATTATATCAAGATATTAAAAAGGAGTTAGTTAGTTCAACATAAAGCTTATATACTGTCCAATTTATAATTCAAAAGATAAACAATAATCTAATAGTACTGCCTAATAAAAAAAATAGAATTTTAGTCAAAGTTAAAATTTAAAAAAATACGGGTTACTGATAATCAAAAGAATGTATAAAAGAAAATAATTTAGGTAGTAAGAGAGTATTCAAGAGAAAAACAAGTAAACTGAAATATATTTCAATGATTTCGTGTCTCCAAAATTGATCAGATGTCTCACTTTTATAGGTATCTTGGAGATATACGTTTTGCCCAAATTATAATGAGGTTATTATGAGTAATTAAAGACATCGAATGCTACGTTACACAATTATTAAATTCAATACAAATTTCCTAACGTATTCCACATTTAATGCCTATTAAATGTCGTATATGCACTCTTTTCTATTGTCAGATTCATTCCTTTTGACCCTCAGATATAAATGACTTAAATAGGTATGAGCACTGAGTTATTTGAATAACCGCCAGTGCCTCTTCTTCTGTTATTTGATCGTACCTGTTGCAACTCGTGCCTCTTAGCTAGTTGTATATTTTTGACTATTTGGCCAATTTTTGTATCTTGACACGTCTCCTTTAAATGCAATTTTTTCCAATACAAGTACACCACCAATAAACGTTTGGAACTATTTCAACTATATGATAGAAAGTCATTTGTTTGCTGCTAAATCTTTCACCTTTCTTTTAAATCAAGGTAGGTTAGGACTGTCGCATTTTAGTCGGTAGGTGGAGAAATTCAACATCTTTCATCATATATAATACCAAGCAGTTTTTTTTCGAAGTGCATGAGCTTTTTTCTTATCATCAGGCATGGTACCATACTGCAAAAAGGCAACAATCTCGTTCCTTCATTCCCAAGTTAAATTATTAAAATTTACCTCATTCTTATCGGGGTCGAGAAATGAATGAAATAAATGTATAACTGAGGCGTTTGCATCGCTTGCCACATCAGCCATAGATGCGAGGTTAGCTAAAGAGCCCGCTTCAACATTTTCATCCCTTGGTATTTGTGTAACTTTCCAGGTGTGAAATTGCTTTATCAATTCCTCTACCTTTTCTAGGTATTGTTGCATCCTCGGTTCCCTGGCTGTATAAGTCCCCATCATTTGATTAACCACGAGTTGTGAATCACTTTTGATCATAATCTGATTTATACCAAGTTCTCGTGCTAATTCTAGACCTGTAATCACAGTCTCATACTTCGCTTTATTCTTAGTTATGGAGTTACGTTTAATAGCCTGTCGAATGGTTTCACCCTTAGGTGGTACCAAAACAATTCCTAAACCTGCACCTTTTATATTAGATGAACCATCAGTGAATAAAGTCCAAGTTCCTGGGTTAGCTCCATTGAACACCTATAATTCTTTCTCTGCTTCTATGCCTTGGCTAAAATCAGCCACGAAATTAGCTAATACTTGTAATTTTATAGCATTCCTGGTTGGTATCTGATTTCGTATTCACTTAGCTCTATAGCCCACTTAGCCAATCTACCTGATAACTCATGTTTATGTAATATAGTTCGTAAAGGGTAGGCATTTACTATAGCAATAGGATGACACTGAAAATAAGGTCTTAACTTACTAGATGCCATGATTAATGCAAATGCAAATTTTTCTAACCGAGGATACTGCGTCTCCGCATATAGCAAAGATTTACTAATATAATAGATGGGAGATTGTTTACATTGCTCCTCCCGGACCAAAACAACTTCCGAAACAGTAAGGTAAATAAGTAGTCTTTCCCTTGCCTTTGATTTTGCCAGTAAAGGTGGATTTGATAAGTACGTTTTCAAATTCCTGAGTGCCTGTTGACATTCTTCATTCCATTCAAAATGATGCTACTTTTTAAGGGCCGAGAAGAATTTAATGCACTTCTCCGATGACTTAGAAATGAATCTCGCTAAAGCTGCAATTCTCCCTGTTAATCTTTGAACTTCTTTCTTGTTTGGAAGTATATCGGGGATTTCTTCAATGGCCTTAATCTGTGTAGGATTTACTTCAATACCACGTTTATAAACAAGAAAACCCAAAAACTTACCTGATGCAACGCAAAATGCACATTTCTCGGGGTTTAATTTCATATTAAATTTGTGTAAAATTGAAAATGTGTCAGATAAATGTGATACATGATCCTTTGACTATTGAGTTTTATCAAGCATATCATCGATATATACTTCCATGGTTTTTCCTAAATGCTCTTGAAATATTTTGGTAACTAACCTCTGATACATTGCACCTATATTCTTTAGACCAAAGGGCATTACCTTATAACAATAAATCCCCTTGTCTGTTATGAATGAAGTTTTTTCTTCATTCCTGGATTCATTTTAATCTGATTATAGCTTGAATATGCATCTAAAAAGCTTAATATCTCATGATCCGCAGTCGCATCAATCAATTGATCTATGTGTGGTAGTGAAAATAATTTTTTTAGGACAAGCTTTATTAAGATTAGTGTAATCTATACAAACTCGCCACTTACCGTTCTTCTTTGGAACCATAAGAGTATTAACTAACCAATTAAGATACTTTACCTCACGAATAGAACCAATTTTTGGCAATTTTTGGAATTCTTCTTGAATCACCTAATTTTTGAAAGTTCCTTGCTTTCTTTTCTTTTGCATGACAGGATGGTATGAGGAATCTTCATTTAATATATGAGTCATCACCTCCGATGGTATCTCTGTCATGTCAGAGTGGGACCAAGCAAAGCAGTCCACATTAGTTTTAAAAAATTCAATTAATTTACCTTTTATACCTTGGCTAAGATTGGCCCCAATATAAAATTTCTTATCAGAGCCATTGAGCAATTAACACGACAGGCTCTAATTCCTCTATTGTTATTTTTATATTTTCATTTCTTCTGGTTCTTGAATGGTATCAAGCGTTGAATCTATATCTGTTTGCCCTTGCTCAGTTGAGGTTTGTGTTGTGGTGACCTCAACTGCCTTCTGTGGTTGCTATTTACCTTCATTTCTTGTGCTTGTATCTACAACAGAGTTAATCGCCATGGATGTGTGTTGATCCCCACGAATTTGATAGATTCCCCATAGCGATGGAGATTTAATAACTTGATATAAAGTTGAAGGTACTGCATACATTTCGTGGATCCATGGTCTCCCAAGAATCATATTGTAAGCCATTTCCATATCTACTACCTAGAACTTAGTATCTTTGATGACACCTTCAACGAATGTGGTGAGTGTTACCTCTCCTTTAGTGACAATACTGGAATTATTGAATCTAGATAGAGTATGGGCCTTTGGTATTACTTTGTCTTCGTCTTGCATTTCACGCAATATTCTTAGAAAAATAATGTTCACGGAGCTACCTGGATCAATCAAAACTCATTTTACATTAGTATCATATACAATTAAAGATATTACTAGTGCGTTGTTATGAGGTATTAATACGCCATCTGCATCTGTATCGTTGAATGTAATGTTATCTTCTTCTAAGACGTGCTGCACCCGTTTCCCTTGGGTAATTGTTATTTTTGAAATCTTGTTAGCTGCTGTGTATAATATACCATTGATATTTTCACCTCTACTAACGTTGACAATCCTTTTAGGGGAAAGTGGTATTGGAAGCTCCTGCCTATTCTTCATGTAAGCTTGCTTGCCTTTCTCACTGAACAGCTCAGTGAGATATCCTTGCTTCAATAAATGATCAACTTCACTTTGTAAAAATCTGCAGTTTGTTATTTTATGTCCGTGGTCATTATGAAACTCGCACCAATGATCAGGAAGCGAAAGTTTAGATTCGATCTTATTTTCTTCGGCCATCGAACCTTATCTCCCATGCTTCTCAAAACAACTACGAGCTCGGAGGTGCTGACGTTGAAGTTATAGCCACCGTATCTTGCTTTTAAATTTGTATCATCATCTCGTGACTCGAGTTGTTTTGCTCATTCCTGAATTTTGATGAAGAACCTGATTCTCTGTTTCTTGATCTGTGATCGTACCTTTGATTATCCTGCCTTGACCGTGAGTCCCTTCTTGCAGGTCTCATGTAAGGCTCGCATCTATTTTTACCGGATTTGTTTAGGTCTCAGCACGTCTCGAACTTACCTTTTCTTCTTTTTGACATCGTGGAACAATGTCTTCCTCAATCCTCAGCTTCGTGCTACGCCTGTTATAGACATCATTCCACATTGTAGCTGAGAATTATCGATGGCTTTTTTTGAGTCTCCTTGTAGCTTCCGAGCATTTTTCATTCAAATTTCTTGCAAAAGCTATAACTGCCCAGTTGTCAGGTACACGTGACAATGTCATTCTTTCACGCTGAAATCTGCCTGTGAATTCTCTAAGCAATTCTGAGTCCTCTTGCTTGATTTTGAAAATATCTTTCATTCTTTTTTCACTTTTTGAGCTCCCGAGTGTGCTTTGATGAAAGAATCTGCAAGCTCAGCAAAAGAATTTATAGAATTTTTGGGTAAAAGAGAGCACCATGTTAGCGCTCCTTTAATGAGTGTTTCACTAAATTTCTTGACTAATACAGATTCAATCTTGACTAATACAGATTCAATCTCCTGCTTAGTCAAATCGTTGCCTTTTACACCCGTCGTGAATGCAGTCACGTGGTCTCGTGGGTCTGACGTTCCATCATATTTTGGAATATAAGGCATTTTGAAATTTTTGGAATTGGAAGAGGAGCAGCACTTGGCTTCCAGGGTTATTGCGAATATCGATCCATATCTACCCCTTTGATTATGGGTGGCACCCCAGGTATCTCTTCTATGTGCTCACTTTTCTCCTTGAGCTATTTTTGCAAGGTTAGTACTAAGTTTTGTAAATCAGAATTAACCACATTACCTGATTTTCTCTTGTGATTCACTAGGAGTTCCTCTGCTGCCTGAGTTAACAAGTCCTGAATGAGGGTCTTCCAAAGTGTTATTATTTGGAGTCGGTACAGGGGTTGCAACATGTAACCAGTTAACAAACGCTTCTTCAGCTTTATTGACCTGAGCAACAATTAGTTTCTGCAAAGCGTCATCAACAGCTTTAGCATTCTCAAATTGAGCATGCTTATTTATTTGAGATCCATCAGGGTTCCCTCACGAGATTGACGGGAAGAGCCTTGTGGAGAAGGAAGCGGAGTATTAATATTCTGTGGATCTCCCTGATTTTGTTGGTTTACTGGAGTGTTTATCAACAAGAAAAGTTAAGCGAAAGGAAAATAGATTATCAGATTCCCGGTAATGGAACCAATTTGTTTAACTAAAAGATAGAATTTTAGTCAAAGCTAGAACTTAGAAGAACACATGCTACTGATAATAAATAAAATGCATAAAAGGAAATAATTTAGGTAGCAAGAGAGTATTGAAGAGAAAAATAAGCAAACCGAAATATATTTCAATGATTTCATGTCCTCAGAATTGATCAAATGTCTCCCTTTTATAGGTATCTTGGAGATATACGTTTTGCCCAAACCATAATGAGGCTATTATGAGTAATTCAAGATATTGAATGCTACCTTACATAATCATTACATACAATACAAATTTCCTAACATATTCCACATTTAATGCCTATTAAATGTCGTATCTGCACTATTTTCTATTGTCAGATTCATTCCTTTTGACCATTGGATATAAATGACTTAAATAGGTACGGGCACTGAGTTATTTGAATAACTGCCCGTGCCTCTTCTTCTCTCATTTGATCCTACCTGTTGCAACTCGTGCCTCTTAGCTAGTTGTATTTCTTTAACTATTTGACCAATCTTCGTATCTTGACACGTCTTTTTTAATACAATTTTTTCCAATACAAATACACCATTCAATAAAAGTTTGGAACCATTTCAACTATATGATAGAAAGTCATTTGTTTGTTGCTAAATCTTTCGTCTTTTTTTTAAATCAAAGTAGGTTAGAACGGTTGCATTTTAGTAGGTCGGTGGAGAAATTCGACATCTTTCTTTGAAAAATGTCTTTGCGCTAGCAATTAACAACATGGAACATAAAAAAGAAATAGTTAGCTTACGCTTGATATACATTATGTAAATTAAAAGGCTATACAATATGAAACACCAGCCAGACAAATTGAAACAAAAATTCTTTAAATAGTAATACCAATGTCATAATTCAATAATTATAATAATCTTCAGTTCCACAATGGAAAATAAAGAACTTACAACAACAACAACTATCCAGTATAATCCCACCAGGTGGGGTTTGGAAAATAAAGAACTTAATGAGAAATAAAGAAAGAAGGAAGAAAACTTTATAAAAAACTACACTGTGGAAAATAATACACTTTGGATAGTTTTCATGTAAGCCTGATTAGTGGTACTATAACCTCCATCGATCACAAGATTAAGACCACTAACAAACTTAGATTCATCACTAGCCAAATACAACGCCGCCTCCGCCACATCCTCCGCCGTCGGCACCACTCCTTTCAAATTCGCCGACGAGCAAATAATCCCATCTACCACACTCTTTTCTGCTCCCATTGCCTTAACTAAAAGTGGTGTAGCCACAGCACAAGGAGAAACACAATTAACCCTAATCCCATATTGACCTAATTCAGCACATAAATTCTTTGTTAATCCAACAACTGCATGTTTTGAAACAGTATAAGAATGTGGTGATTCTCCTGCATTAACAGCAGCTACACTTGATGTAAAAAGAATGACACCTTTTTTAGCTGGGATCATAACCCTAGCAGCATATTTAGCTCCAAGAAAAGATCCATAAACATTAACATCAAATACCCTTTTGAAATTTTCGTTATCCGAATCGACTATATTAAAATCAAGATTTCCTGGAATTCCCGCGTTGTTGAACATGATGTCAAGTTTGCCATACTTGGAAATTGTTGTGTCAATCAGATTTGTAACGTCCGAGTCACTTGTTACATCACAATGGATGTATGTAACATCATTTGGATAGTTGAGATTATCGCAAAGGGATTGGCCTATATTGTCTTGAACATCTGCTATAACAACTTTTGCTCCATTTTTTAGGAAAAGTCTAACTGTACTTTCTCCAAATCCACTAGCTCCTCCAGTGACAATGGCTACTTTGCCTTCTAATCTGCAATTCCAAGAATTTATCACATTGATGATTCATATAAAAAGCAACCCAGTGCACAAAACATTTCGCATTCATGCGTGGCTGGGAAGGATCGGCCCCCTAAGGATGTGATATCGACAGTCTATCATAATGCAAGCATTTCACGATTCGAATCCGTCACTTATAAGTCATACGGAAATAATTTTATCATTGTTTCAAGATTTCCTTTTGTATTGATAGTTTATATATATTATTAAAAAAACTATGTATCTATGTATATATAAAAGTAAAGGTAACATGGAACTAGAGTTGAAAGAGGAAAGTATGAAAGAAATTAGCTTACCTTCTGCTTGTGGGAGCTGGAGGAGAGCAGCCATTCATTTTGAACAGATTTCTTGGAAATAACAGAGGAAGTTCAAAGCCAATGAGATTTCGTCCAAAAAGAAAACCAATTTATAGGGGGAGCAAATGAGGTACGCTTTGACTTTTAAAAAATGAGATTTAGTGGTACGTTATTGTTATATAGTATTCGGGCCTAGGGGTAAGTGAACGGTTTTGAGCTTTTTTTTTTTCGCTTTTAGGTCGGGTCAAAAATTATTTGTATTTGTTAGATAAAAAAATATAAATTTTTTATACAAAACATATATACTATATATATATATATATATATATATATATATATATATATATATATATATATATAATATTACAATATATATTTTCTTTTCTATTATTTTGAGAGCAAGAATATCATTTTTCCTAACAGTTTTCCAGCAGGTTACTGGGCACATGCTTTGCTTCTAAAATGCCGGGGGCCAGCTGCATCCACTTTCCTTGATTAATTCGTTGTAAATTAATTAAGTAATCGCTCATCTAGTCACTCATCTAATTACTTAAATTATATGTAATGTATAATATTTATATAACCGTATAATAATTGATGTATAATTAATTTATATATACAGATTAGAAAAAATATAACAGTAAATATTGTGTTAGTTATCTTTAGTGCTCCAAGTGGAGAAGACGACTTTTAATTTACGAGTCCCACTAGTCTAATTAAGAAGTTATTTCTATTGTAAGTTTTTAGCAATAATCTAACATAGAGGTAAGAATATTGTTATTATTAATTTTTTTAACGTAGAGGTAAAATAGATAGTTATATTAGATGGATATCGACTTCTTTGAGTTCCTTGAAGCTCAGTGAAGTTGGTAACCATGTGAAACAGTAGAAAAGGCTTAATATTTTATAAATAAAAAAGAAGATGAAGATGTAGAAAGACTCGATGTATTCATCAATTGTCAAATAATTAAAAACCGTTGACACTAAACTCCGGCTATGCGCGGGGTTTGAAAGAGCTGGACCATAACGATCTATTATACGTAGTCTTATCTTACATCTATGCAAGAAGCTATTTTTATAGCTCGAATCTGTAACAACTTTACCACATAAACAAAAAAGTGTACCTAGGAAAAATGTGATTGTAATATCATATTTTTTCTTCTAATTTTCCTTTTATTTTGACATGAAGACCGAGTGGGGTTGAAATGTGAGCTGGGGATCAGATTGAGTTGTCAAATTGTTGGTGAATTAATGCTGGAACTAATGCAAGAGATAACAAAACTTAAAGCAATACAATTGCAGATCCAACTACTAACTACCTAAATGGGCAGCATGTATCTGGTCGCAGTAGATTGCAATTTGCCCATGTGCTATTTAAAGACAAGTCCCTGTAGGCTGTGGTACAGCTCTCGTTTATCAATCATGCATGAAATTAGTGTTGGAAATAAACGCTCTATAAAAATAATACTCAACGATAATAAAAGCGAAATGATAGCGTAGAAATAGTAATTAATAAGAATAAAAGAGTGACAATGACTTCAAAATTTTAATATAAAAAACTTTTCTAAAAGACCAAGTGGTGCTTGACGTATTAGGATATATTGTGTGTATCTTTTTATTGGTAGATATTCTTTCATTATTGTACAGTCCTATAGTTGGTAGGATTTGATATTGTACAGTCCTATAGTTGGTAGGATTTGATACCTCCCTGTACTCTATATACACTCTTGTGAGCAATACAAGAAAATTAATTCTCCCAAAACTCTCTACATGGTATCACGCCAGTGGCTTATCGCCAAAGAAACCCTAATTCTTCCCTACCCGCGCCGCCGCCGCCGACCTTCTCGGCCCACCGCCTCTCTCCGGCGTCTTGCCGCGCAACCGCTGCACTAACCGGCAGCCCTCTCTCTCTCTCGCGTCGATCAGCGCCTCCTCTGCCTCGCGTTTCATGGCCACTACGACATCCAACGATCTTCTCCAGCCGATTGCCATCAATGCATCGGCTCAGATCCCACTTAAATTGGATTCCACTAATTACCTGGCGTGGAAATTCCAATTTCGAACCCTTCTTACGGGTTACGACCTCCTTGGCTTCTTGGACGGATCGAAGCCGTGCCCACCAGCCACTATCGTTGACAAAGAGGTAACTTCCCCCAATCCAGCATATCTTTACTGGATTCGCCAGGACAATCTTATTCTCAGTGCCATCATCTCGTCGATAACACCGACGATCTCACCAAGCACTTATCTCGTCCTCGGCTTCTTCTGTTGATGTCCAAGATTGGCGTGTCCTCCAGCCCTCCATCTTGAGGGGGCGTATTAGGATATATTGTGTGTATCTTTTTATTATTGGTAGATATTCTTTCATTATTCTACAGTCCTATAGTTGGTAGGATTTGATATTGTACAGTCCTATAGTTGGTAGGATTTGATTCCTCCCTGTATTCTATATATACTCTTATGAGCAATACAAGAAAATTAATTCTCCCAAAACTCTCTACATAGCGACCCTGTAGGTTGTAGTACAACTCTCGTTCAACAACCAAGCATAGCATTAACTTTTTCATATACAATTTAAATAGAAGAAAATAATCTTATAAGTATTTCTTGTATATATTTTATTTATCGATCATGTGTTACTTCTTTCCCAATTTCATGTGAAGATGGTTAATATAATTGTGAAAAGAACATTTGTAATGGGCTGAAAATTCATCTCTCCCGCGAATCGACCGTCCTTCCAGTGTGATTTTTCTTTTATTTCTCATATTTACATTATTTCTAAATTGGTGCAAATAGTTGAGCAAAATGGATAGTCATGTTTCACCTAAAACTAATATTTAAAAAGAAATTTTTGATCGACATTTTAGTATTTTTGAAATACATGCATGACTGTTCCTAGTACTAAGACGCCGGTAAAGGTTAATTATGAATCCGACTTTTTGAGACAAGCACATGGTGCATCTTACGTATTTTTCCTTTAAAATTCATCATTTCATCTTTCCATTCAAAAGGTGAATGAGACATGACTTACATATTTATTATATCTTCTAATTAAAATTGTGTCTCAACATTTTGATGGTGGTGTGTTAACTCCAGTTTCTTGTTACATCCTTTAAATATGTATTCCATCTGATTCAAAATAAATGATTTTTTAGTTTTTTTTGTGGTTCAAATAAGTAATTTTTTAAAATTTTAAAAATAAATTAATTACTATTTTCCTACATTGTCCTTAAAGTAAATAGTGTTGAAATATATATTAGAAGTATTTATGTGAGATAATATAAAAATTAATATGATCAATTCTATTGCTAATTAATGCTAAAAGTTATATTTCTTAATATATATAAAAATATAAAAAATCACTTATTTTGATCCGAATGGAGTAACTACCTTTCATTCAAATCATATATCTTCAATTAAAATTAAAGTGATGTTTATAATGCAAAAGTACACAACCAATAATTAAAAGCCAACGTCTTCTCTTTTAAAATTATTCCCTCGGTCCAAAATAAGAGACCTTTTGGTAATTTTCTTGTAGTATAAATAAGTAATTTTTGGAGTAAATAATATTAGAATATGTGTTAGGACTTAGGAGTATTAATGTCAGATAATAAAATTTTTTATGATAATTTGATTGTTAATTAATATTAAATATAAATTTTTTAATTTGTATGAAAATATTTAAAAAAACTACTTATTTTAAACCTAGGAAGTAACATAATTAATACTGTAGAATCATCTGACAAGAATAGATTCATGTTAAAAGATCGCCTAACTCCGGGGTTGAAGTACCAAGTTTATTACTCGTAAGTCGTAATGCAGTATGTCAATAATCCTGCTCATTTCTCAACAAAGACGATCAATTTCAAAAGCAGCCATTAATTGAACCACACATCAAAGAGTTGGAATAATACAGTGATATCCTAACGGATCATACTGTGAGTTAGAGCATGTTTTGCCAAGCTTATCGGAAGTAAAAAGTACTTTTTCTTTGTCAAAAAAAAAAATATTTCAAAATATTTAGTTAAAATAAAAAAAATATTTTTGAGTATAAACATAAGCAGTTTTTTTACTTTTAGATAGAAATTATAAATCTTAACTTCTTCTAAAAAGCAAAAGCAAGATAAGCAAGGAGAGCTAACTTGCGCCTTCAGCCATGGCGAGACGACGACGAAAGCCACCAGCGACAAATGTGATACTGGAGGAGGATAGTATAGAGACGTCTGCTGTTGACAAGTCTGCTCGCTGGTTAACAGGGATGGGTTCGGCGCCTACAATTTTTTACAACCCTAGAGGAACGCAAATACCGGAATGCAAATAACGCCGGAAAATGGAGTACAACAGCGATTACAAGCAGTTACTTTTGGAAGTTTTTTACCACTGAAATTCCAACCTATTAGTGAGGGAATCGACGAAGGCGAGGGTGAAATTCTGGGGATAGACAATGCCGATACACAACAAGTACATCGACGACTCCAAGTTTCTGCACAAGCAAAATAAGATCAGATCTGTCAGACTTCTGGAGATTCTAAGGTAGTAAAAGGTAAAAGGGACACCATGCAACAGAATCGAAGACCTCAAAAAGGAAAACCGCTGTGCTATGTACCACCTGCTATGCGTGATGGTATATTTGTGGTACAAATTGAAGACGAGGATACAAAGGAACAAGAGGCATACTGGAGCAGTGCATTGATTGAGTTTGTGCTTAGAGAAGACCCGTACGAGCAAGCAATGGACAACTACATCACAAATGTTTTGAATTTTGTTACAAAACCTCAAGTGCTGCATCATGAGGAAGGTTACTATATATTCAGATTTGATAATAGTGAAGATAGGGATCTTGTTCTTCAGGCATGCCCCTACACTTTCCAAAACAAGCCATTTGTGTTACAACAGTGGAGAATGGTCTTCAGGTATGAACCAGGCAGTGTGAGTGTAATTCCTTTGTGGATTACCTTCCCTGGCTTGCCATTAGGGTTTTGGTCCACCAAAGCCCTTAGTAAACTAGCTAGTGTGGTTGAGAAGCCTATATACATTGATAGAATCACTGCTGAATTGGAGAAGATATATTATGCAAGAGTACTGGTGGAAACAGACATATCTCAACCCTTTCCAGATAGTTTTGAGTTACATACTAGGAGGGGAGTTATCACTCAACAGATTGAGTATGAATGGAGGCCAAAATACTCAGTGACTGTGTAAGATTTGGCCATAACTTTGATGATTGCTGGTATAAAAAGAAGCAGGGAAGTGAAGAGCTAACACAGAACCATTTCAAGGTATCAGGGGAAAAGAAGCAAGTGCAAAGTGAGAACTGGAAATGGATACCAAAAACCAAGCAGAATGGTGAGGTGGTTAAAACTGCTAGGATAGTGGAGGAAAACAAGCAAACTGACATTGCTGGAAGCGGTGATAGATAAGGGGTTGGCAAAAGGGAAAAATGTACAACAGTCTGCTGGATCCTCAGTGAACATGACTAACACTTTCTCTTTGCTACAGATAGGTGATGACCCAGGGGACGCTGGCCCATCCAGCTTCACCACAAAATAATTTTCAGCACATGGAATATTAGGGCCCTTAACAAGGCCCATAAACAGAAGTAGCTGAAACTCTTTATGAGAAAGCATAAAGTAGACTGTATAGGATGCATAGAAACTAGAGTGAAGGAATCTGAGGTACAAAGGATTATCACAAAACTGGGAAATGATTGGAGATATAGTGGGAATTATAATGAGCATCAAAATGGGAGAATCTGGCTAATGTGGAATTTAAATGTTGAGACGCAGATATTGAAGACTGATGAACAGTTTATACATTGTGAGGTTAAAGAAAGAAGTACAAATTTCAGAACACTGATAACAGTAGTGTATGAAAATAATGAGATGAACAAGAGACAGAAACTATGGGCCAAACTGTTGACCTTAGAAGCAACTATTCAGGAGAGCTGGCTACTTAGTGGAGATTTCAACAATGTTCTCCACACTGATGATAAGATAGGTGCTCCAGTTATGCAACAGAAGATTCAAGGTTTTCAAGACACACTCATTGCTCTTCAACTCACTCAGTTGAAGAGCTTGCGATGTTTTTATACATGGTGTAATAAACAAAAACCAGAGACAAGAGTCTATAGCAGGATTGATTGGGCTTTTGAAAATGTGAGATGGATGCAGGAGTACAGTCATATTGAAGATGATATGTTGACCCCGGGAGTATCAGACCATTCCCCTATCCTTTTACTGTGCAATGCTGAGGAACAAAGAAGGAACATTCATCCTAAGCCATTCAAACTGATACTTCTGTGATGGATCATGCTGATTTCCTTAGCATTGTGTAAAGGGTATGGAATCAAAGCCACCATGGAGGGAAAATGCATAGAGTGGAATAAAATTGAATGCCCTAAAAGTGGGGTTAAAGGAATTAAATACCTATATGGCAAAGCTTAGGATACACCTCAGTGAGGCAAGGCAGAAACTGGAAGCTATACAGAATCAGCTACAGATCAATTGTATAGACCAAGGTCTGATTGATCAAGAAAGGATGGTGTTTATGGAAGTAGAGAAATGGAGTAACATAGAGGAGCAGATCTTACACCAGAAATATAGAGCACACTAGATTTCTTGTGGAGATTCAAACACTAAATATTTTCATGCTCAACTGAAGATGAGGACAAATTTTAATACTATAACCTCTATATATACTGAAGAGGGAGTAAAATTGTCTGATCGCAGGACGGTGGAAGAAGAGTTTATAACTTGCTTCAAGAGCTTACTGTGGGGAAACAATAACATATGTCAATAATCCAAACACTACAATAATCCATCATGGTCCTTGTCTCAACTTGCAACAGAAAGATGAACTAGTAAAGCCAGTCACAAGTGAGGAAATACTAACAGCAATAAAGGATATGCCTCATGATAAAGCACCAGGTGTGGATGTTTTCCCAATTGAATTTTTTATAAGGCATTGGCATGTAGTGGGGGAAGACATCTGTGAAGCTGTGATGGAATTCTTTCTCACTGGGAAGTTGCATAAAGGAGTTAGCAGCACTGCACTAACACTAATTCCTAAAGTGGAAACTCCAAGCAAAGTGAAGGATTATAGACCTATTTCCTGTTGTAAAACTCTGTACAAAATCATCACTAAGATCCTTACATCTAGGCTGAAAGCAGTTATTTGCTATCTGGTTGGAAGATCACAGTCAGCATTCATTGAGGGTCGTAGCATCACAAATAACATTCTATTTACACAAGAACTGTTCAAAGGCTACTTCAGGAAGGGCATTTCACCTAGATGTGTTCTTATAGTAGATTTAACGAAATCTTATGAAACAGTTGAGTGGTGCTTCCTAGAAAGACTGATGCAGGACTTGGGGTTTCCTTATAAATTCATTGGGTGGGTAATGGAGTGCATATCCTCTATCACCTACTCTCTCAACATCAATGGTGAACTCACTGCTCCATTTAAAGGAAGAAGAGGCATAAGGCAAGGTGACCCTATGTCTCCATACCTCTTTGTTTTGGCCATGGAGTATCTACAAAGAAAATTTATGCAAATGATGACGAGGAAAGAGTTCAAATTCCATCCTAGATGTAAGAAGCTGGGTGTGGTCCATGTTTGCTTCGTGGATGATCTACTTATATTATGTAAAGGAGATATTCAGTCTGTAATCTTACTGAATCAGGCTTTCCAGAACTTCTCCAAAGCTTCTGGACTTTAAGAAAATGCTGACAAAAGTGCTGTGTACATAGCTGGTGTAACAAACTGGCAGAAGGAGGAGATCATACAGGCATTGGGTTTCCCTGAAGGAAGGCTTCCATTTAAATATTTGGGGATGCATCTAGATTCAAAGAAACTGACCATTGGATGTTGGCTATTAGTTGAGAAAATCACATAGAAAATAAGCTGCTGGTCATCAAGGCTGCTCTCCTATGCTGGTCGACTTCAGCTGATCAAATCAGTTCTGTTTGGTGTACAAGCATATTGGTCCCAAATATTTCTACTGCCTAAAAAAGTTCCGATGATGATTGAAGCAATATGCAGATCCTACCTTTGGACAGGTTCTGCTACAGTGTCAAGAAAAGCTCTGGTTGCCGGGGAAACACTCTGTTTGCCATACAGTGCAGGGGGATTCAATGTGTTGAATCTGATCAAGTGGAACAAGGCTGCTGTTGCAAAGCACCTATGGGCACTGACCAAGAAGAAGGACAGTTTGTGGATAAAATGGGTGCATATTTTCTATTTTAAAAATTACTGTATTGATGACATGCCGGTGCCTAGATCTGCTGCTTGGACAATAAGGAAGATCCTTGAGTCGAGAGAGTTGATAAATGGCATTGCAACTCTTCAAGGTAATTTGGACAGTCGACTGCTTCAGCTTCAGAGGGGTGATTCATTCAGCATCAAGAAATTATACAGACTCCAACACCCTCAATACCTTAAAGTCCAATGGAAGACCATCATACTGCAGACTCAGTTACACCCCAGGCACAAATTTATTTTGTGGCTGGCTCTGCATATGTGATTGGCAACTGTGGACAGACTCCAGGAACTCAATATCCTGATTCCACAGGAATGTACTTTCTGTGGAATGTCTCGTGAGACTTTTGATCATCTCTACTTTGACTGCTTGAAGACTAAAGCACTTTGGAGTCGGCTCCTAAACTGGTTGGGTTATAAACGACTCGTTTCTGACTGGAAGGAGGAATGTGACTGGGTCAGTAAGATGGTAAGGAGTAGAACTGGTGTAGCAGAAATCACTGCATGTCTGTTTGGGATCCTGGTGACAGTGATATGGAGAGAGTGCAATAAAATGAGATACCAAGGAGGGAATATGCTGAACGATAGTGTTTGTAAGGAAATAGAGTCCATCTCCACTCAAGAGGAGCTTCAATTCATAAATGGAAGACTGCTTTACTAAGCTTAAAGTATTACCCCTAGGCTGTTCTTGGACAGAATTGTCACATTTACTATCAAATAGTGATATTGCAAATCTTATTAGATTGATAATAGGTGTAGTGATGGTATAGCATGTGAGTATAGATGGTCAGCATCTATGTTTGTACGTGTACAATTTTTTGATGGAATGGAATAGAAAATCTATTTATTCAAAAAAAAAAAAAAAAAGCAAAAGCATTAGCAGAACATTAGTTTATTCAAGACAGAAACATTTTTACGTTAAGTTTATATTTTTAAAATTATCCCTCATTAATTTAACATTTTTATTCTATTTTTAGTTTTTTACCGTACATTTTATTTCTTTTTTATTCTATTATATTTTTGTTATGTTTCCTATTTCTCTCTGGAATGTTTTCTCTACTATAGATAAAATTTTTCTTTTTTATAATGATTTAGAAGAGTATATTTTTAATTTACATTGAGTGATGTATTTAAATTATTATGTAAAGAATAAGTAATACTAGATGCCCCAGTATTATGATTTTGCAACAACTACATTTCATATTGATTAAAAAGTTTAATTTCTATTTTTATTATAATAAATATTTAAAGTTATTTATCTCTTTTAAATAATACTAATTGTAAACTAAATTTTTATAGTCCTTTTTCATAATTTGTTATTCAAAAGTACATTTTGGAATGATTGGCGAAATACAATTTACTTGCAACAATTATTATTTAATGAATTGGTCAAACACAAATTATTATTTTACAAAAGTACTTCTTCGAAAACATTTTTGAATAAAAATACTTTTAGAAATAAGTAGTTGCCGCCGGCAACATGACTAAGCAAGCTCTTAATCGTTTGTACACCATTGTTAACTTAATTAGTGAACAAAAAGAAAAAAAGGTTTGAAAAGAAAGTCATCTAATTAAGATCGGAACATTATAATTCCTACGAGTGTTCCATTAGCTTCATCTTATTATCTTTGTTTTTTTTTTAAAAAAACATTGTTATAGGGGAAGTCAAATTAGCCTGAATATCTAAAAATGGAAGTCAAACTAGCCCCGATTCCTTCTTTTTTATAAAATAATAAAAGAAGTAAAAAAAATATTATAGAGAAAATTAGGAAGAGAGAATTTTTATTGATATGAGATGATTTACAATGGGGTAACACCCCCTATTTATTGGGAAAAAATGACAGCCACAAAGTAGAACTCTTTACAAGATAGACATTCACTCTAAATAGAATTCTATTCATAACATTCCCCCTTGAATATCTACTCAATAAGTAATGTGCCTCGTTAAAACCTTAACTAAAATAAAATCCAATAGAAAAAAAATTCTAGAAAAGAAAAAAGAGTACACATATCTGATAATACGCCTTTTGGTTGTCTCATTAAAAACCTCACAAGGAAAATCCAGTGGGACAAAACCTTGTAAGGAAAAAAGAGTGCGATGCGCATTAACTCCCCCTGATGAGAGCATCAATTCACATCTTTAAGCATTTGCATTCCAATCTTGTGCACCATCTTCAAAGATCTTTGGTAGAGATTTGATAAATAAGTCAGTCTTATTCATTTGAATGAATATGTTGAACCTTGAAATCATCATTCTTAATCGATGTATTGTCTTCATATGATCTTGTTGGAATCGTCAGTTCAATATCTTCACATAGAGGTGAAAACCCTAGCTATCATATTATCATGCTTATAGTTATAGCAAGATACACTTTTGCACAAATTGCATTGAGGGAGCGATACTTCAAGATCGAGAATTGTGTATGCTTCAAGCAACTTAAATCCTTCATAGATTGTTTAGATGCATATTGAGTTTTAATGTCATGTAAGACATATAAGATACATAAAGGTGATTGTGAGCATGTGATTTTTGCCCTATCAAGACGACTCCTATAGAACTCTCAGGTTTAGGTTTTTCCTTTAATATTTGTTTAAGATTTAATTTTAGAACTTAATTGCGTGTGCCAATGTGTTTTTCATCAATGCGTGCTTGAAAATCATTTAGAACTTAATTTCATATTTTTTACCGAAATAATTAGGGTCATTTTTACAGATAAAAAATACCAAAAAAATACGTGCAAGTCGTACTTCTGGCATTTTTAATTATTTTTGTTTAATTTCAACTTATTACATTTTTATTTGTGTTAATTAGGAATTTTTGTTTTAAATAAAATAGGGAATTAATTATAATAAAAAAGAAAAGAAAACAAAGCACAAAAATATACATGTAGACATATAACCACTCAGGCTGGCCAGAATTGGGCCAGACTTGGGTGGCCCAAACCTTTTTTCCCTTTAAACCCACAGACCCAGCCCAAAAAACCATTCCTTGACCCATCCTACCTGTAACCGACCCAAAACGACGTCGTCCCAGAAAGGGCCATCATAACCGTTGATCGGCTGATCATCCAACGGTCATGAAACTCCTACCAAAATAATACATATATGTCGAAACATTCCTAATACACTCAGAGACCAAACAAGCCCCTTCCTCGTACATACACTCCGGTGTATCGACCACCCTTGGCCACCCCTTGACCACCCATTGACCATCGTTGACCACCCAGTAGCCACCCTAATGCCGCCGCCAGAAAACGCCTCATGGCGGCGGCCGGTCACCAAACCTCCCCAAGTTTACACCATCAAACCAACACAATCCCCTCTTTCCCGTCCTGTGATTGATTTCCGTCGAACAAATCCCTAGCTTCTAGAATATTCAAAATAAGGTCGTCGGAACCACCGTCTCCGGCGACCCTGTTCCAAACCTCCCCAACTTTACAACGTAGGACCACCAGGACCTCCCCTTCCCCATCCTGCAATCCATCCCCTTCAAACGACCCCATCGTCTCGAATCTTCAAACGAAGACCTTCGGAACCCCCATCTCCGGCAACCCAACTCCAAACCCCTCCAAAATTACACTCCTGAAACAACTCACCCTCCTCTTTCCAACCATGTATGTTACACCCTTCGAATCCATTCGAAACGTCTTGAATATTGATGGGAAGACTAACCCTAAAACTCAAACCCCACCGGATTCCGGTCAAACTCATCTCAGATAGTCCCCGTTCATTCCCTTCCCCAACCATGCCACCCACAACCCCCAAATACCACTAACCACCGAGGAAATTCAGATATGAGAACTCACAGGATCTCAGAATCACCATCCTGAACTCCTGACCTGTTATCCACAATGCCAGCTGCCCTAGAAGGTTAAAAACCTCTACAGAAGAAGTTAGAAACCAATGGAAAGATCTTCAGTTAGATTTGCATGTATAAAAGCTAAGTAACCTGTCTTTAAATCACTATCTTTGCCTGTATATAATTGTTTTGTTTTCGTAATTGTTAGCTGCTTTGTTTTGAATGATTAGTTGTTTTCCATAATATCATCTTGAAATAGGTTAGATAGTCATGTTTACTTGCTATATCCTCTGGTTTTTGAGTGGTCTGATATCATGTGGGTCTTAGTCTCATGATTCTGAAGTCCTGGCTTTTTCATTCTTCAGTAATATTTGTTGATCTTCATCTCCTGATTTTCATTTTAATCAGTTTTGGTAGATGCTTATTTTTGGACCCTATTGGTGTAATGACATGTTTTTGAGTAGCTGTTTTCATCTTAGAATCTCATAGTACCTTTAATCTTCAAGGCTAATTTGTTTTTGCTGAACTTTTTATTGTTGAATCAGCCTTTAGTTTCCTGTTTTTATGTATATACTGAGTGTTCAATCCTTGTTACTCATTTCTCACTTTCAAGTTTTCATTAAGTGTTTTAATTAGGTTATTTCCATAATGTTAAGAATTAGTTGATTGGTCTTCTCTTCTGATCGATATGGATCCATTAATTTTGACACAAAGATACCTAAATAATTGATTGACCAATCCATAATAACATTTAGTTGTATGGATCCAATGGACATGTTAATCCTGACCAGACCTTAGCCCATAACCCAAACAAAATCGACCAGGGTTAGTGAATAACTAAGGTTAAAACTTTAGGTCAGTTAATTAGGAAAATAAATAGGGGTACAAGGGGAATTTGAACCTTAAAAGAATCTGGTAATAACCCCTAGAACATTCTAGTGAGGGACTTAGGCACAATTTCAGCCTCAAACTTGAGGCAGAAGTCAGGAAATGAAGGACCATTTAGAAAAAGCTGAAATCTGAATAAGGGACTAAAAAGAAAAATAAGAAAAAAGTGTTGTCCTAAGGCTCCATTATAAAGAGATACAATCTGAACATTTTGAGGGACCTTTTACCTTTTTATTTTGGATTCTAGAAGAGAAAATAAAATATATTAGTTCTTCCCATATCCTTGATAAACGATCAATGCTGTTCTTATTCCTTTGAGATTTTAATTCTTAGAATGTATTCCTAAGTGTGAAGATCTGCGTCTATTATTTTTATTTTGAATCCTCACCCTGTTTTCCCCTTCTTTAGTTTTAATATATTTAATGATAAGATAATTAGCTTGTTGTAATTAGATGTTTGGATTGGTTCATTTTTGTAACAACTGAACATTGGGACTGATTCATCTTGTAATATCTGGACATTTGGACTATTATTTTTAATATGCATAATTAATAGTATGGTTAGCTAGTGGTAAGGCATGTTTCGAGTATTTGTTTCCTGTTTGCTTAGAAATATGGGATTTAGGAAATGTCAGCTTTAGTAATCATTCAAAGATCAAAACACTGTGTAGCATTTTAATTTATTCAAGTTTCAATACATTAGCAATGATTCGTTTTAGATTTATTTAATATGTTGTAATCAGAATAATTGAAGCTTGGAAGATGAATTCATATACTCCGACTGATGAGTATTATGAATCGTTTAGTTCAGACTTAAGATTGAAAACTGATACAAAATAATCACTAGTATTTTTCTTATGAACATGGTTGATATGTTTAATAGCTAGTCTTGTGTATAATTTCAAACCAAAAGAAACATTACTGAGATTTGTTCACAATGGACTCCTCCGTCCAAATTGACTCTAGGCCTAATTGAAAGACCCAGCAGTGGCCAGATACGATGTATGTTTCAGGGCTAGCCAAAATTTGAGGCCCAACGTGTATAATCAGTCATGAATGAGGCTGAAATGCAAGTATCAATTTTCCAGAATATGTTACTCATGTATAAATGATTAGGGTACTTAGGCACAAGCATGTTAGAGAATTTAATATGCCTTAGGATATCCATATAAAATATAATGAGCCGCGTTCATCTAATCAAACACCATGGGGCTCCTTAAATTGATAAAAATATTTAGAAAATCGGAAGTGCAGTCTAGCAAATTTCACGGCTTTCCATGAATTTTAAAGACGTAGCTGTTGTAGGCGCGAGTTTGCTAATAAAATACCTTCCTAAACTCGGGTGCAAATTTATGTGACCCAAATACCATTCTCAATGAAATTAAAATACGTCTAAAATTGCATGCGCATTTACGTGACGTGATTCGTGATGTTTTTTAATAACATTGCAAATTTTCCTAAAAGATGTTAAAAGCGGTTAATAATTTAAAATTGCATTATAGGTTCAAACAGGTATAGCAAATCAGATCTCTAGCCTCTTACAATGAGTTTAAGAGACTATGCTAGAACCACGGGATTCAAGGGTGCCTAACACCTTCCCTCAGATCAACAGAATTCCTTACTCATAAATTTCTGGTTCGCAGACTCCAATTAGGCAGTCGAAATTTTCTCGATTTGGGATTTTAAATATACCGGTGACTTGGGACACCAAAAGCCAAACCTATCCCAAGTGGCGACTCTTGAAATAAATAATTAATCCCATATCGAATAATGTCACTTTAATTGGAAAAACTCCATCATACGTTTATCCTTCGGGGTAGCCATGTAAAAAAGGAGGTGTGACACTAATTAACATATACTCGCTCATATTTGTTAAATTATGAAATACATTGGATCATTACTTGTTGCCATTTATCAATTTACTTGCTTTCTAGGTTAGTTTACACTTCCCTATTTAGGTATAGATATTTTCTCAAATCAATTCCAAGTGTTTGGCATTACGCGATAAGTGATAATTCTCTTACATTCCTATTCGCCTACATATTGTTCTCTGGGATATTCGACCCTGACTCATAGTAGGGTAAATTATATTGCATGCGACCATCCATTTCATTTTTAGTTGTGAATTTGGACGTTATCTGTATTGGATTAAATCACATATCCTTAAAACCACAATATAAATTTAAAATTTACTTGAATTTTAGGGTAAAAAATTAGGCGCCCACCGTGGGGCTAAGGATAATAGTGATTATTTTGATAACACACGTTATTTTTACCTTTTTTCTTGTTAAGAATTTTTGTTCTTAGGTTAAAACATGTCAAACACATAAAACGCACTCGTGCATGGTGATGATGGTCTTGTATTTCATCGGGAAAATGATAACATAATTGCTCCAAGAGGTGGCTATATTTAGTTATCAGTCTATACAGACTCGTAGTCCTAATGTATTTATTTATATTTGGCGTACGAAACATTTTAGGAATGAGTTTCGGAGCCGCACTATGAGGAAATGGCTTCTCCACAGATTATTTGAATCCAAACCCTTTAAGATTGGGGGTGCCCCGGTATCTGATCGACTCGGAAGTTGTATGTTTCCACTTTTTTGTCATTATCCTCGATTTTCTTTTCTCCCTACTTAATTTTTTTGGTGAGCTCCTTGAGAATTTTCATAATTGTAGGATTAGTCCCTAATCCATTACCATTCGACTTTTCTTGCATTGGCTCGATCAAGACAGTGATTTCCGTCTTGACCACACTCGGAGTTCTATATTAACACTAAAGTTGAGAAATATCGACCTACTAGGCTTGTAGCATCTCGAATATTAAATGGAGACTTAACTCCCCCGTCTCCTGCGCCATGTGTTCCTTAGCCACCATATCGGCCTTCCCTGCACACACTTCCTTCAGGGTCCGCACCCAAATCCGCATTCAAAGCAATGTGCAAACTAATATCAACTGGATCAATGACCGGTACTCCCGAGATAACTAGTGGAACTACGGCTCTTGGAGCAATTACGTTATCATTTTCCCGGTGAAATAGAAGACCATCATCACCATGCACGGGTGCATTTTATGTGTTTGCCATGTTTTAACCTGAGAACAAAAATTTTTGACAAGAATAAGTGTGAAAATAACATGTGTTATCAAGATAAGCACTGGA
This sequence comes from Nicotiana benthamiana, assembly GCA_034376525.1. Lineage (NCBI taxonomy): Eukaryota > Viridiplantae > Streptophyta > Magnoliopsida > Solanales > Solanaceae > Nicotiana > Nicotiana benthamiana. Next base: position 154,266,321 of record CM067337.1, read on the forward strand.
ACAATCACTATTATCCTTAGCCCCATGGTGGGCTCCAAACTGTACCCTAAAATTCGAGTAAATTTTAAACTTATATTATGGTTTTAAGGATATGGGATTTAATCCAATACTGATAATGTCCAAATTCACTACCAAAAATTAAATGGACACGGTCGCATGCAATATAATTTACCCAACAATGATTCGAGGTAGAATTATCCCCCCATTCTCAACCTCGGGGGCTATATTTTCGAGAAAAATACTCTTGGTCAAAGGGTCTCGATAGGAAAACCTTGTAATAGGCCAAACGACCAAATGAACCATGTCCATATAGATTAGTCGAGCCGCGATGGAAAAGTATATACGCATGTGTGAATCATTCAAATAAGCATTCTTTATATATCAAACACTTTGTGTCTCTAAGAAATTTGCTATTGTACGAGCTCCATACTTATGATTTTGTGAGAAATGGCTCAGGGGCCAAGTGCAAATACACCTCGAACACTCAGGGACTATCATCGACTGTCAACACATTTGAGTTATCTAATCTCAAATTCATAAGAACTCAAAGAAGTGTCCCTCAATCTATAGGCCAATGCCATCTTTCTCGGGTACAAACAGCTCGAACAAGTTTGAAGAGTTATTTGGGAATAATCCCAAGAGGCATACCCAAAGGCTACGATCAAATAAATATGGCTTGGCGACGCCCGAATACCACAATCAAAATATACCTTCAAGTTCTTTGAAAAGCCGGGTTAAATAGGCTACCCTCGACAAATAATAAAAGGGCTTTGATAAAACCATCCCTCAGAAAACCTTAAGAGGTATCAAAACTATCTTAGATAAAATGTACTAAGGCACAAAAAGCATAAGGGGTTCAATCAACATCAAACCGTCAAAAAACCCAATGGGTAAAATGTACATGCTAAGGCATAAACAAATTTTCACTAAGTATTTTAAGCCAAAAGAGGAAAATAATAGCCATCTTTTATATGCCAGAAAGGCCCGATCTAAAAGAGCCTAAGGTCCAATACACTGAGGGTTCAAGATCTTGCTCTCACTTAATTTGAACCCAATGGTTCAATTATCCCGAGCCCAAAATAAACAATAACTTGATTATGGCTCGGGGACTCACCGTTATCTGACATAAACCCTTAAGGGTCTATGCCTCAAAGTTTGAACCTTATTCGAACTCGACCATGGTAACTTCAAGGAAGCGACCCAAGATAAAGTCTCGAACACACCGTTCAAAGCATGAGACAATGCTAAAATTTTGCAAGGCAAAAAACATGCTCATAAAAAATGAGAAGACATTAAAGGGAGTTCCTTTTATAATAATGTACAAGAGAGCGATAAAGGTCTTAAAAAAAGAAAAAGAAAAAAATACTAACTATGCCTAGGGCTGGTTTCTCCCTCGGGAGCAGCTTCTCCTCGGGCCCCTTATCATTTAACACCCGCCTTGGCTGACTTTATCATCTTCGTTGTTGCTGGAAGAGACGTAAGATTACTAGCATCACCTTCGAGCGCCTTTGCATAAGCTATATCTTCAGACAGGTCCTGACCTCGAGCGTGGATTTCCTCGAGGGTCTCCCTCTGAGATTGGCACTTGGCCTAATCCTTACTCTGTCGTCCTCGGTCAGAGGCTTCCCTTTGCTGCATTTGAGCAGTTTCAGCATCGGCCAAGTATACAACATTGGTTTTGTCAGCCGCGACCTTCATCTTTCCGACCTCTGCCCTGGCCTTAGCAAGCTCGGCCTCGGGCTCGTCAATCATTCTGGCCTGGGCCAAATCTTTCTGTTTAGCTCCCCGAAGTCGGGCCTCGGCCTATGCCAGTTTGGCCAAAGCAGCCTCTTTCTCTACAGCAAGAAGGTCTATGTTCTCTTTCCACCATCGCAGTCGGTCTTGATCTGAATGACCTCCCCTCGAAGCAGCTCATTCCTCTCTAGTTTTTGCTACAGCTGAGACACTGATGTATTAGCCTCCATAGTTAGGTCGAGTAGACCGTACTCTTTCTAAATGATAGTTACCTACTTGTCTAGCTTTACCTCATCCATACGAGCCTTGGCCAAGTCTGCTTGAAGGTCCCTGAGATCCTCCTCCTTTTGACTGCAAAGGAGCTTCAAAGCGTTCCTTTCATTCGAGGTATTTTGGAGCTCAGCCTCGCATTGGCTCAGGTCGGCCCTAAACTTGGTGAAAGCCTAAACAGAAAGAAGGATACAAGTTAGGGTAAAGGGAGAATTAGAAAATGAAAATTCGAATGATAGAAATTAATGCTTACTAGAGAGAAAAGATGTTGAGCCTATTCGAAAAGAGTAGATGCGTCGTTGAGATCGACGACATTATCAACCCCGGTAAAGCAATCCTAGAAGAGATCCTTTTCGCTGGGGACTCTACCCAAGTCAAGCATCTGTAGAGCTCGAGCCTCCCTTATGGCATCTTCAAAATAATTTGGTAGAGAGGGAGAGTGACCTATAGTTATGGCAGGCATTCTGTTCAGTACTGAAGATCTCGAAACCCGCCCTCTTCGGTGTGCTTGTTATGGAAAGGAACAATATTGACCTCGGGCGATTTAGGGGTTTTGCCCGCATCTTTCTTCAAAGCCGCTTCATCACGAGACAGAGTTTCCAGCTCGGAGGGCTAGGCAGCTTCAACTGCCTTCCTGGCTTGAACCACCATCGCCAAGTCTTCACCTTCATCTTCTCCTTCATTCAGCTGGTGGACTGATTCTATATCCATAGGAATGAGATTCCTCCTGCGTCTTCGAGATGGAACCTTTTTATCTTGAGGGTCTTCGAGCTTCGAGACCCTTTTTCCTCTTATTATCTTTCCACGATTTCAGAATCAGGGACTTGGTCTCTACCTTAGGCGGGGATGGCCTCATTTCTAAGACATCTCTAATGCCTGCATGAAGGAGAATCGGGTATGAGTGTAGAGACATCTTCGATAAAGAGGAAAGCATCAAGAGCTTACAAGATGAAGTTACCATGATATTTGGATTCTCATATTCCTCTCACTAGGTCATACCAGCAACACATGTTATACGAAGAGGTAGTGACTAGTTTCTGGACCAATCTTTGAGGTCGATGACTGCATAGGGCATCCAAGCAAACGCTGCAAAAAAGATGAAGGCATCACACAATGTAAAAATGGAGTACAAAAGGCTATTGGGTAAACACTTCACTTACGCTCAGGGTTCCATTTCTCTGGGAAAGACATTTTTTCCTCTAGAATGATATCTCAGGTCCTCACTCACACAAACCAGCTCATCCAACCGCGATCTTTATACTCGTTGTTGCAAGCAAAAAAGGCCTTGGTCGCCTGGCGTTGGAGCTTGATCAACCCTTGGAAAGCTGAGGCCGATACAATCGAATAATATGGTTAAGGTGAACTCTAAACTATCGGCCTTGATGGAGAAACAATGGAGCATATATCACAGATGCCCGAAAAAATGGTGGATCTGGCCGAGGGTGACTTCGTACCTCATGCATAGTTAAGACTGGATCGATGAGACCCAGTGTGAAGGGATAAGTGTAGATACTTAGGAACCCCCCCACATGAGTGGTGATAATATCCTTGGGGGCGGTGATTTTTACCACGATCTCATCCCCCAACCACAATCTCTTTTTATGGCCTCGAGGTGTTTCTCCATTATTGAGAAAATATATCTTGATATGTGCTCACATCGGCCATGGATGGATTAGGGAGTTTTTTGACTTTGAAGTCGTTTTTTGTGACACAGAGGACGGGGACAATCCCACGAAGGGTCGACGCTTTATCACCGGTCGACCAGGAAGAAAAGGAGGAAACATTCTCCTTTGAGGAATGGTTTTGAAGGTTTTCACCATTGATTCAGGTTAGAGGGAGCAGAAAGAGGTGGAGTTTGATATTTTTTTACGCTAAAAGGGATGGATTAATAGGTAGTCAAAAAGAGAAATGAAAAGAGGAAGAGATCAGAAAAATTTGAAGGTGGAAGAAAAGTTTTTGATTCAAATAATAAGCCATGTATTTATAGGCACACGGTGACGGTTCGGCGGTGCTAGTGGCTGACTGCCACTAGCAGGCATTTAGTATGTTGGGGAATCAAATTAACGGGAGGTTCCGGTGACCTCGAGCTCTTACATCACGGGGATGATGTTACCATCAGGGTCTCCGAAAAATCGAGGTTCAAGTTGTTTCTTATCATTTTATCCTAAAAACGAGGGGACTATGTATATACGGTGGTAATCGAGGCCACCCAATGAGGTTCCTTTCCAACACCAAGGTCGAGGTCAAAAGAAGGCATACCTCGAGATAACACCGTTATGATTCAGTAACAGAAAGAACTAGATACCCGCAACGGCCCGATCACGGCGTAAATTGCGAAATGGATTGACCCTTGGCAGTTAGACAACTATCAAATTTGATTTCTTAGTGTAATTAGAGGTATGCCTTATTTAGGACTCCCCTATTATATAAAGGGGAACCCATTCATTTGTAAGATATGTTTCGACTGATTACACAATACATACACTTTATTTTCTAGATATTTTATTCACTGTTCATCAGAGTTGCTTTGTAACTCTCTATCCCCACTATTCCAACTCGAGGTTGTCATATCTTGAGGTCAATATTTGGCTAGCGCAATGGTATGACTTATTTTATTCTTCAATTTATATATTTAATTTGTTGTTTATCAATTGGTATTGGATTAAACCGCATATCCTTAAAACCATAATATAAGTTTAATTATTGCTCGAATTTTAGGGTAAACACTATTAAAATAATTACCATTTTGTGAATTATTTCTCAAAGTTTTGTTTGAAGTCATCAACATCTCCTTGTTGTTCTATTCGCGTATTCTGTTGAAAAATCATATTTAATTTCTTGTTTATCAATTGATATTGGATTAAACCGCATATACTTAAAACCATAATATAAGTTTAGTTGTTACTAGAATTTTAGGGTAAACACTATTAAAATTACCATTTTGTGAATTATTTCTCAAAGTTTTGTTTGAAGGCATCAGCATCTCCTTGTTGTTCTATTCGCGTATTCTGTTGAAAAATCATGTTGAGCAATTTTGAGTAATGAGGCATAAAACTTTTTCAGTACTTTTATTTACTACATATTAAAAATAGACAACTTTTCCTATGTGTATCATATATAATTAAATATTAGGTCAATTATACAAGGGAATGGAGAGAATGACGATGATGTCATACATTATATTGGGGCGAGGTGGATAAAAGTGTAGCTCACTTCCGGTGTTTTATGTGATAAGAATGTGATAATAAAACTTAAAGGTAAGTTCTATAAAACAGTGGTCAAATCGACAATGTTGTATGGGGATGAGTGTTGGCCAGTCAAAAACTCTCATGTCCAGAAGATGAATGTGACTGAAATGATGATGTTGATATGAATGCGTGACAATGTTATTAATAGTGCACGCTTCTTGATTAAAGCGCAAAAGCGAAGCGAGGTCAGGGGTCTGCGCATTTTTGCATTAAAGCGCGCCATTGGTAAGTAAGTGCACTCTTCAACATAAAAAGTGAGAAGCGAGGCGATGAAAAAAGCACCAAAAAGCTCACTTTAGAGAGGTCCAGCGGTTGCCCAGTTTTTTTTTTTTAAAAAAATTGCAAATACACTTACGCACATTTCTTCCAAACATTTGCGTCTCTGCTACAAGAGACGACCTGCAACCTTGGACTTCTTCTCTTTTGCTCTTCAGGTAAGTTTCTCTTCTTCTCCTTCAGTTCTTTCTTCTTTTCTCTTCCTCTTCTGATTTTCACTGCTTAACCATTCATTGTTCGACTCCTCTCTTCTTTTTTCTTCTTCTATTCAAATTTTTTAAGTTCTTATTTCTCTATTTTGCCTTTTTTTTTTAAATTTATGTTGTTTACTGTTTGACTCCTCTCTCTGCTCTCTTCTTCTTTTCTATTTTTTTCAGAACTTATTTCTCTATTCAGATGTAACGACCCGGTCGTTCGTTCTAAGAGTTATAGCCTCATTTCCCCTGTCTATGCTTATTTATGTGTTGTTCAGTTGTGTTGAATTGTATCGAGTTGGTAGGTTTGGGTTCGGAGTAGTTTTGGAGTGAAATGAACTATTAGTCTCTTAGTTAGAAAGCTAAGTTAGAAAAATCAATCGGAAGTTGACTTATGAGTTAAAAATTCAGATTTGAATTTTTATTATTCGATTAGCTTTATTTGGTGATTTTAGACTTACAAGTTTTTCCATAATATATTTAGAGGTCCGTGGTAGATTTAGGCTTGAATTGGTGAAAGTTAGAAATTTAGCAATTTTGCTCGGTAGGGGAAAATTAGGTATCAGGGTCGGAATGAAATTTTAAACGTTGGAGTAGGTTCATAGTGCCATTTGTGACGTGTGTGAAAAATTTGAAGTCTTTGGATGTGGTTTGATATGTTTTGGAGTCATTGGCAAGTATTGGAAGTTTAGAAGTTCTTAGGCTTGAATTCGAGGTTGATTTGGTGTTTTGGTGTTGTTTAGGGTATTCTGAAGGTTCGACTAAGTTTGGGTAGTGATATATGACTTATGGAATTATTGGTTGAGGTCCTGAGGGCCTCGGGTGAGTTTCGGATAGGTTTGTGTTGTATTGCACTCATTTTTCTTATGTTTCGACGTTGTTTCTTCAAGTATAAATGATATCATATTGAACAAACAAGCGCTGATTTCTTTTTTGATTAAAACGTTATATTCGTATCGTAATTACGGACCCGTAGCAAAAAGAATGATCTTATTTGGACGTTATATGAGAATTTTATGGTCATTTTCTAAGAATTAGGTTGTCAGATTTTTCAGATTAATTACAAAATTGCCACTGATGGCGTATTTAAAAATCTGCAATATTTGCAAATATTAAAACCTACAAATCTGCTTCATTATAAGGCCAAATTGAGTGATTCAAAAGCCTAACTTGACTAGAATTTCACAAGGACTCCATTGAAGGCATAAAATACGAGTTTCGAGAATGTTTAACATGAGAAACGAGGAAGAATATCTGGAAGAAAAATACATAAAACTAGGGTTTGTTCATTCGTTCATATTTTAAGTTGGGGAGCTCGAATTTGGGAGATTTTCGAGGCGATTTTTACCATAGAGATTAGAGTAAGTGTTCTTTACTCGATTTTGGTTATATTTCATGAATCCATATTTGTTTATTGTATTTGATTAATGATTTCAAAGAGAAATTGAGGGAGTTAGGGATTGAGTGTTGGAGAGTTTTAAGTGAGGATTTGAGGGACAAACATATTTCCATTTTGATAAATTTTATATGGTTAGACTCGGGTGAGGACGGAGATTTTGATTCTGCCATTGTTGACTGATTCCGAGACGCGATCCCGAGGGCCGAGTTTTGTCTGATTTCGAATTTTTGGTATATTGTGTAATTTTTATTGTGGAATTCAAATTTTTAGCACATGTTGATGGTATTAAGCTGATTATGGTTAGATTTGGATCTTTTGGAGAGCCTAGAGACGAGGGCATCCGGGAGTAGTATTTTACGTTGTTGAGGTATGTAATAGTTTTAACTTTGGCTTTGAGGGTATAAACCCAGAGAGTTTGATATCATGTGATTGTTTGGAGGTGATACTCATGCTAGGTGACGTGCGTGTGGTGTACGCCTCGAGGGATTGAGACTTGGTCCATGTTTGCTCTGAGGCCTAGTGGCTATTATCCGTGTTTATGTATTTACTTATTGTTGAACTTGTCTACCTTCATGTCAGGATCATGCTTAGGCTTTATTCATGCTCACATTAGTTATACTCAGTCATAGAAATTATAGTACATGTTTACCTCCGTCTCTATTATTTGCTAACATGTTGTGATACCTGATATTAGTTGTATCCCCTTATTTGTTGATGATGGTGAGGCTACTGAGGTACATGATTGAGTGAGATCGATGGCCTGATTGTGAGGATATTTATACCATAGCACATGAGTTGTCCGCATAGCATATGATCTGACCGTGTGGGTCCAGGTATTGATACCATAGTGTGTGAGTTGCTTGCGTAGCACGTGAGTTGATTGTGCAGATCCATGTATTGATATGATGGCACATGAGTTGTCTGTGATAGCGCTTGGGCTTTGGGAGCCCTTCCAGAGTCTGTACACACCCCTAGTGAGCACAGAGTGTTGAGTGCACTAAGTGTTGAGTGCTGAGTGATGAGTATGAGTGATGAGTGATGGAGTGACAATGGTATGAGACTGCATTTATTTTTATTGTTGCAGTATTTTACTTGTTAATTTCTTTGTGGCATTTACTGGGTTATGGAATCTACATGTTTATTCTTGTTAATTATAAAATTGTGAAAAATAAATAATTGGCATGTTTTGCTTAGCTCATCAGTATTGCTCAGTTCCATAGTTATTTATGCTACTACTGAGTCAATTGTACACTTTATGTACAGATCCAGGTGAGTTAGAGCGCGACGATCGTTGAGTTCAGGCCACCTATTAGTGGAGATTGTAAGGTAGTTGCTAGTGTCCACAAGACCTTATTACTCCCTTTATCATTTCTTCTTTTGGACAGGTAGACAATTTATATATCTTAGTTTATAGTTTTAGACGCTCATAACTTAGTGACACCCTAATATTTGGGCCCATTTTCTGTATTTTTCTATATTATATTTAGAGTTGATTTAGTTTATGAAAATTTAAAGGTTGAAATATTTTATTAATTTCTTATAATTGGTTTAGTAGTAATATTTTGGGAAGTAGACTTGCCTTGTAACACGATAGGCGCCATCACGACCTGAGTTGGATTTTGGGTCGTGACATCAGCCCTGTTTTCTAATTTATGCTTATGCTTTGTTTTTTTTAAAACTCTGCTATTCACTATGCTTCTGCTCTATTTTTCTGATGCTCACTGTTATGCCATGTTTTTATAGTTCTATTTCTTTTGGTTGTAGACTGTAGTAAATTTAATCTTATTATTCAATTGCATCAAGCCAAAAAAAAAGATCCATAGCATATGTAGTTGCAATTAGTAGTAACACAAGAGTGCAATGTATCTTTGTCAAAATATATATATATATAATGGTGAAATAAACCATCACAAGAAACATCTTATTGGTATTTTTGGAGATGTCAAAGTATGTCCAAGTGTTCTTGTTGATGAAGATAGTCAATTGGATGAGGATGATTTTGAAATCAACGATATATCAATGAGACCGCCTCCCTCAAAATGTCAAAGAAATTCAACTAGTGGAAGTGGATCATCCACTAATAGCTATGTAAAAGGTACTTTTAATCTTTATTTCTCGCAAAAACCAATTGAAAAGAGAAAAGGTGAAGCTGTTGATTTAAATTCTTATAGGAAGAGTCTAATGGGTCGTGTTTTAGATGGTTTTGCTAGGTAGATGTATGATAAGGGACTCCCTTTCAATTGTATCAATTACACTTATAGTTTTGGTGAATTTATTGAGGCCATAGGCCAATACAGCCCAGGAATGATACTCTCTAGCTATCATGAAATAATATTTCTTTGTCTAAGAAAGAAGGTGAAGAAGATAACACGATTGTCGAGGAACATAAGGTGCAAAAGAATACTTATGGATGTTCCATTATGATGGATAAATAGATAGCAAAAAATGAAAAATTGGTCATTAATATTTTGATGAATTCTCTGAGAGGTAACACGTTTCTTGAATCTTATGATGCTAGTGATTCTTCAACAGATTTTAATAAAATATACAACTTGTTTAAGAAGACAGTATTTAAAGTTGGAAAGAAAAATAATGCACAAGTTGTTATCAATAACACAATAAAAAGTGGGTGACATATTGAAGGTAGTGTTCTCGAATATTTTTTGTACTCCTTGTGCTGCACATTGTCAACTTGATGTTTGATAATATTTTCAAGTTAGCCCCATACTATACAGGTGACATTACCAGAAAAAGAGTGATTTTCGACCATGATATCCGTCAAAAAAGGGTGAAATTATGGATTTTGACTACTTTCCGACCAAAGTCGGTCGGTCAAAAAATAATTTTGGCCGAATCTGTCGATGATTTCCGACCAAAATAATCGGAATGTTCAAAAGATCAGACGACCAAATTATTTTTAAATTTCCCACCGAAGTGGTCGAGAATTTACTGACCAGCTATGTCGTAATTATTTAAATAAAAATAATATTTATTTAATATTTTCGACCAAATCAGTTGAAAAATAATAACTAAAAAATAAATTTTTTAATTTTCCGATCGAAACCGCCAAAAACTTAAAGAAATATTTTTAAAATCATTTCTGAACGAATAGGTAAACTATCTAGGTATTTTTTGAAAAAATGGGTAGTGTTCGGCGGTTTCTATCGGAAACTAGTCAGTATTTTCTGTAAAACTTAGCAGAATTCTGCTTAATTTTTACTACACCGCCTGTCAAACAATTTAAATACAATAACGAACAACCAATCAACAAATGTCAATCAATATCATATCTAAACCAATAAATCCAATCGTTAACACAATCTAAACCAACCAAATCATTAAACCTAACCATTTTGGGCATAAAAACATCCAAATAGTAGCTCATATTTAAGTTTAAAAACAAAATATAAACTTGTCTCACCATCAAATATAACAATAAACCAATACCATATACACCTAAATTACCACAACTCAAACTCAGTTTGTTCATCCTCATCATCAGATAGATCATGCCCATGTTTTCTCATGAATTTCTTCATCTTAACGATTTTTCGAATTGTGAGTCCAATTGATGCTTCAAATCACGAATTTTTTTCTCATATCTTTCGACTATTTTTGATTTTGCGGAGTAGAAGACTCAGCTAAGAATGGGTTGGATGACCTTTAAGTTGGTGTACTAGTACCACTTGATGTAACTAGGCGATAGACTCCAATATCCCATCTAGATATGATGGGAGTGGATGATGATAATGGAGTGGAAGATGATAAAGCAACAAAAGACAAACCATCATGCTAACTACTATGAAAGCACGGGGATGCAGTAGCTGGTGAGCCACTATGCTGACTACTATGAAAGTTGTTGGCGAGCGACCATGCAGACTACCATGAAAGCCCGGTGAAGAAGTTGCCCCAAGCCTTCATACAATGGACGACTAGCTTTCTCTAACTGTTCATAAAAACGTTTAGCCTCATATTTGGTTTGGATTGAGTCCCTAGAAATATCCTAAAATCATCCCTCATTATTCAATATATTGAGAATTTTAACATTATGCTCTGCTATGGGGCTATCCTCACCGTCAGCATCTAAACTAGCATAATTCTCCCTGTGAATACTCAATACATAATAATTTTCTACAAACACTTTCTTGTAGAGATGAACTCTAATTTCGTCTGTTTTTTGATAAATTAACACACTTGAATTTCACATAAGGGCACCTTATCCATCTTCCAATTAGAAAATCATCAAGTGTTTGGGCCATATTAGATTCAACAACCCGTTCAGTAAATTCATCCATCAACCCTGCACGATTAAGATGATTCTTATTATACACCCGTCTACGATGCACAAATTTCCTCTACAAATAGAAATCTAGAAATGAGATATTTAAAACAATTTAATTTATTTAAACCAATTACAAAGTTATACTCTTTCTAAGGTTCCTTTTAGATATATACATATTATTGTGTCAAAGTACTTTAATTGATATATTTTATTTTTAAAATTAATATTTTAGAATACTCGAAATGAACATTAACCTATTTTATATTATATAAATCTTTAACTACAATAATTAAATTTGAATAGCTTCTTGAATATTCATATAATCCAAACTAACAATTTCTCAAATCCACAATTAATTATAATGTCGAAATTGAAAAAAATTAAATTTGATATCATTCTAATAGTAAAACTAACTAGCAACAATGGACCTAATACACCAAGCTTACATTAAGGCTTTAAACTATAACTAGTATTTGTACAATTAAAATTAATAAACTATAAAGTTAATATATCATTCCATTGATAAATTCAACGCAATGGTGTTATGTTTTTCTTATAGGAAACCCTAAAAGCTTATAGCGTACAAAAAGAAATATACAATTAAATTGTACAAAATGCTAATTCAACCATGTCTAAATCGAATAAACCTACAAAAACTAGAACTCCTGAAAATTCAACCATACCTAATTCAACTAGCTAGAATATTCATACAAAAATAAAATAAACCTATAACAATTAAAATTTACTATAAATTTAATAAAAAAAAAGATATATGTCAATGAAGTATTTACCTTGACAAATGCCGGAGAAGAAGGATAGTGGAACTGCCGCGATGCCATTACCGGGAAAAAAAAATTAATTAAAAAATTAAGGAAAAAAAGAGAGGAGGAGGTTGGAGAATCAACAGTGAAGGAAGGAGAGAGAGAAGGGAGGAGGAAACGAGAGAGAGGGGAAAAAAACGATGAAGGATGAGAGGGAGAAAGGAGGAGGAGGAGAGAAAGAAGAAGAAAATGCGTCTATTTTATTGGGATGGGGAAGGAGTCGGGTAGGTTTAAAAAAATATTTCCCATCGATTTGGTCGAAAATATTTAATTAAATTTTTTATTAAAAATATCGACAAAAACGGTCGAAAATATTAGTAATAAATATTTTGACCTCTTAGGTCATTAATAAAGTCTATCAAGTCAAACCGTCAAAATTTAAAAGTTTCATATTGATGGATTCAGCAGAAATAAACTTTTGGTCTTTTGCACCAAAATTGCGACCACAATGATCGAAAATATGGTCAAAATTATTTTTATAAAATATGTTTGATATTTATTTGAATTTTCTGACCGATTTGGTAAAAAATTTCTTATAGTTTTTTTCAGTGAGAATTCCACAATTTTCTAGTAATGATGTACAAAGGGTTCTAATTTTCTAGTTTAACCTTCATCTTTATTGTTTATACTTATTAACTATGAAATTTAATCTCCTACAATTTTTGTTAAGGGGGTCAAGATATAATCTTACATTAGTCAAAGGCTGTTGTTTGAACATGATGAGAAAATATACAAACCAAAGAAATTTGGTAAAACTGATTGAAACAAGATTCGCAACAACTATCATAACTTTGCATAGTTTTTACTTGCAAAAGAAAAACTTGCGAACCTTATTCATGTCAATCGAACGGAGTGAGAGTATTTATGCAAAGAAAACTCTTGGGAAAGAAGTAGTGAAATATATTGTTGTTATTTTTGGAATGACACTATTTAAGCACTTAAAGTTGGTATCCTTTGGTTACTATACTTCATTTGATGGATGGGGAAATAAAATCACTAATGAAATACATCTATGAAGCCATAGATAGGGCCAAAGAAGCTATTAAGAAGGAATTTGATCATGATGAGAGAAAATGTGAGAAGGTTTTTGAAATCATTGATGAAAGGTGACGGTTCAACTTCATCGACCTTTGCATGTAGTAGAACATAAACCTCGGGTTCTTTTGTTCAAACAATAAGAATAAGACTTTAGATTAAGAAGTGTGGAGGGATATCATGCATGCATTGCAAGGTTGGTGCCAGATGTAGTGATGCAAGACAAAATAGTGGAAGAACTTGCTGTGTATATGCAAACCGATTAGCTTCGGCTACTACAGCCAGAACCAAATTGGCACCAGGTGAGCAAGTTGTTTCAATTTATTTTGCTCTTTAGAGCTTAACTTTTAAGTTATTAACTTCTAAAATAATACTTCTACAATTGAATAGTGGGTGCAATTTAGATATGAAGTTCCAAACTTGCAACAAGTTGCTATTAGAATCCAAAGTTTATCTTGTAGCTTAACTAGATGCGAGAGAAATTGGAGCATTTATGAACATGTGAGAAGATATATTACATTATTACTAATTTAAAGTGTATCTTAATTGTCCTAAGTACTCCTCTTTCTATAACTTATGTGCATATTCATACTAAAAAAGGAATATGCTTGAGCTAATGAAACTCAATAATCTCGTGTTCGTTAAATATAAGAGAATATTGGATCGTCATTACAAAGCTCGCAATATCATTGATCCATTTTTGTTGGAATATTGATAAACCAAATGAATGGTTAACCAGAACCCCCCAAAATTACGAAGAAGAAAGTATATGAAGGAGAAGATCTTACTTTTGGTTATGTTGCTATGGTAAGTGGAGTTGAGGAGAATATTCATTGTTTATGAGAAGTACTTTAAGGAGCAAATAACGAGTAGCTACAAGTTCAAGTCGAACCCTAACTAATGAAGCTTCCGATGAAGAAGTAGAAGATGACCAATATAATAACTCGAACATGATGACATTTCAAGAGTTTGGAGCTCTTGTTGAAGAATATGATGTTGCTCCTTTTGCGAATTTATTTTGCATTTGCTTAATATATTATGATTTTTGAGGATTATTGATTATCTAGTTTTACTGTCTATTATTTACTTCTTAATTTAAGAATTGAAATATTTGCTTCATATGTTATTTTTATTGAGTTCTTGGTCATTTATCTATGCCTATTTAATTTTTATTTATTTATGTGTTAATTTGCGCTTCACATGAAAAAGTGTGTGCTTCGCTTCACCCTTCTTGCTTTCTTTTTTCGCTTCTCGCTTTCTAAAGTACAGATGTATGGGTATACCAGGTTAAATAGAATTAGAAATTAGGCTATTCAGGACAAAAGTGGGCATGGACCCAGTGGAGGAGAAGAGGCGAGAAGCAAGACTTCAATAGTTCGGCCATGTGAAGAAGGGAGGCACAGATGCCCCAGTGAGAAAGTGTGAGAGGCTAGTCTTGGAGAGCCCAAGGAGAGGTAAGGATAGGCCGAAGAAGTATTGGAAAGAAGTAATTGGGAAAGACATGATGATGCTCCAGCTTAATGAGGACATGACTCTAGATACGAAGGTGTGGAAGTTGAAAATTAAAGTAGAAGGTTAGGTAGCCGAGCATTGTCCTTGCGCGTTCGTATAGCTACAGCGCATTACTCAGTGTTAATCTTGCATTTTCTTATTCTTTAAAATTATATTATTACTTGCTATTTCTTTCATTTCAGTTTCTTATTGCACCACTTAGTGTTAGTCTTATATTATCGCTTAGATTTTCTTATGGGTTTGCTTGTTATTGCTTCTTTTTTTTTTTTGAATCGAGGGCCTGCTTTTCTATAGGTAGTGTAAGGTCTGTGTACATACCATCCTCTCCAGTCTTATAAGATTTTATTGGGTTATTATTGTTGTTGTAGTATTTTTAAGTTGTGAGTTAGAGTATTTATATAGTTTCTAAATCTGTAAATTTTTTATTTACTGAAACAACTTTGAATTTCAATATTCAGTTTTATATTAACGCGTTGATCCAAAAGTTCGAACTTGTCATTCTTTTGGAAACGATGAGAAAATTTGATTTAAACATTCAATTTTCTTCCTAAAAATAAAAGATGTCATGAATAAATCGAGATAACGTCAAAGCAATATGGGTACATAATATGGTGACATACCTATTTGTCTTTTACTGTTATAAATAGACTTCTATTTAAGGTGAATGTCTATAATTAGAGAGATTCTAGAGTTTTATTCTTGGTAGCTAAGTCACTACCTCCCTATAAATAAAGGGGTCTTCTACCATTGTAAATCATCCCTAACAATCTCTAAGTATCAATGAGAATACTCCTCTCTCTCTATTCTCTCTATTGCTCTTGTTCTTGTATTATTGTTCTTGTCTTTATATTATTTCATAACACGTTATCAGCACGAGTCTCTAACCAATTGAAATTTTCGATTGTCTTAACTTTTGTTTGTGTAGGGTTTTGCTTCAAAGAAAGAATGAAGAAAGAAGGAAAAAAAAAAGGGGAGGAACGAAAAAAAAAAAACAGAAAAGAAAAGAAGGAAAGCAAAAGAGAAAAGAAACGAAAAACAAAGAAGAAAAAAAAAGGAAACAGAAACGGAAGAGAGAAAAGGAAGAAAACATTGAAAATATAATTGGTATACCTTAAAGGTAAGTAACTTACTTTTCCCTTTCAAATTCTTGGAATTCTATAATTTGATTTTATATATAAACATAGACAACAAAGTTTGATTATAACTCTAATGGAGTTTGTAAGAAATTGTAACCACATGAAGTGGTAAAATCTCTATGTCCTGCCATGATTAAATTCATGTATGATTGTGGGCAAAGAATTGAAAATCCGTCCCATTGAATTTGCTCCATTCCCTTTAGAGAATGTGGAAGCAGTATGTGATAAGTCTGAAAGAAGACAAAATTATTACCGTAAAGGTATCAATGGATGTGGACGTGGCAATAGACGAAATTATAATCGTCATTATTGTGATAATGAGAATAATAAAGATTCTCAAAATAATCTTTCACTTTATGAAAGTAATATTTGACATGAGATTGTGTAAAGCACATGATTATGATCCATTCCCTGAAGTGAATGTGATAATTGTAATAGAGCCCGTAAGTATGAACACGCTCTTGATGTAAATTTGTTTTATGTCTGACATTATGAAAAGAAAGTTCGTTGCCCTTGAAATTTCGGGCAAGAACTATATGACATGGGTGTTGGATGCTGAAATTCACTTAGATGCTATGGGTCTTGGAGACGCCATTAAAGACAGAAATAATGCATCCACCCAAAACTATGCTAAGGCCTTGATTTTCTTGCGCCATCACCTTGATGAAGGTTTGAAACTATGCTAAGGCCTTGATTTTCTTGCGCCATCACCTTGATGAAGGTTTGAAAATTGAATATATCACAGTCAAAGATCCACCCATCTTGTGGAATGGCTTAAAGAAGAGATATGACAACCTGAAGTTGGTCACTCTGCCACAAGCACGATACGATAAGAATCCAAAAGCAAATAGTTTATAAACTATATATTATCGTTGCGGTGGAAACAGGCACTGGTCAAAGGCTTGCCGTATACCATGACATTTGGTTGACCTTTATCAAGCATCTCGAAAGAGTAAACGCCCTGAAACGAATTTTGTCTCTGACGACAACTTTGACATCACCCACTTGGATGTGGCAGACTTCTTTGAGCAACCCGAGGGGAAAATAGACCACCTAATCGGTGATGGGTCCGTGATGAAAGAATATGTAGTTATTTGATTTTGTTCTACTTATTTGTATTAGTTAGTGAATAAACTAATAGTCATTAGTATTAGCTCGTATTAGTTAGTTCATGATGCAATGTTAGCAGTAGTTCTTTAGAATGTCTTCAATATGCTCAAATATCAATAATACTTTTATTTTCCAGTAGGGGTAATCGACTAGCCTGACAAACTAGTCGATTATCTAATATTTTCGCATTAAAGCTGAAAAACAATTGATCGACAATCGATTGTCTATGTCTAACAATCGATTGTCGTTAGACAGTGTAATCTGGAATTTTTCAAAAATCATCCACAATCGATTGTCTATGTCTAACAATCGATTGTCTTTAAAACAGTGATCTGGAATTTTTCAAAAATAACCAACAATCGATTGTCTATGTCTAACAATTGATTGTCTTTATACAGTGGTCTGGAATTTCTCAAAAATAACCAACAATCGATTGTCTATGTCTAACAATCGATTGTCTTAAGACATGAAGTTTTTCAAAAATAGCAAATAATCGATTGTGTGTGTTTAACAATCGATTGTCAATGTTCAACAATCGATTGTGTGTGTTTAACAATCGATTGTTTTATGAAAATGCTTAAACTGAAATTTTCAAGCTGCATAGTAATCCATATAATCGACTATCTGATTTAGTTTGTCAACTGACCGCAACAGATTTTGAAAATATTATTTAAATGTGACACAAACGGATTGAAGTTGTTTATTCTCATGTTCGTATATTTTCTTTTATATGTCAAACCATGGGAAGTAAATTGATTGAAGTCTCCGGAAGAGCAACTGCAACTCTGCCCAAAAGCACGACGTTTATCTTAGAGAATGCAATATTCTCCTCCAAGTCTAAGAAGAACTTGTTGAGTTTTAATGATATCAATCGCAATGTTCTCCTCAAGTCTAAAAGGAACTTGTTGAGTTTTAAAGATATCATTCATAATGGATATCATATTGAGACAATAGATGAGAATAATCTTGAATTCTTCATGAAAACGAGGCTGCCCATTTCGGTTTGGGGTCACGCCATTTTGCATGCAGCAACACTAGTTCGTCGGCTGCCCACTTCGGTTTGGGGACACGCCATTTTGCATACAGCAATGCTAGTTCGTCTCTGACTGACGAATTGACACAAATATTCCCCGTTGCAATTGGTTTTGGGTCATGGACCCAATATATCCCATTTAAGAATCTTTGGATGCGCAGTATATGTGCCTGTAGCACCGCCATCCCGCACCAAAATGGGTCTGCAAAGAAGGTTAGGAATATATGTTGAGGTTGAATCGCCCTCCATTATTCGCTACCTCGAAACATTGACAGGAGATTTGTTCACTGCACGATTTGCAGACTGTCAATTTGATGAGACACTTTTCCCAAAATTAGGGGGAGAAGTTTGTGAAACCAAACAGGAAATTTTGTGGAAAAATGCATCATTATCTCATCTTGATCCACATACCTCTATTTGTGAAAGAGGCACAAAAGATTATCCATTTGCAAAGAATAGCAAATAAAATGCCTGACGCATTTATAGATTTGAAAAGGATAACAAAATCACATATCCCCGAAGTGAATGTGACAACATCTGATTCACGAATACATATTCATTATTGGAAGAATATGAACATGAAATTGGTATTAAATATACCACACTCACTCCTAGAAGGAGGTTTGAGATGATACCACACTCACCCCTAGAAGGAGGTTTGAGATGATATATGGCATGAATGATCGTTGGTCACGTACCTATTGTACGCCAAAGTATTTTGGAAATATGACTATTAAAGGACAACGATAATGCAAGAAACATATCTTGCATATAAGTTTGACATGACCATAATGGTATAACTTTCTCTTTAAGAAAAATATTCACCACATGGATGTTGATGAATCTGTGGTAGTTCAAAATTAATTGAGAGCTCTAGAAGAGCCAATTATTACTATGTTGGAGAAACACAGTTGAGTATTGTGCTGTAGTAAGTCTCAAAGAAACTTATTCAGTTTCCAAAGTACACGCGAAAGCGATTGATTATATTGAGACTATAAATAAAGGAAGGCTTTGATATCTCCTATTACTACAACTTGTAGCGGGGTAATTTGCATATGAAAAGCTACCCGCTTTGTTCTCCAGTTTGTACTACACAAAAGAAAGAATGCCACAATAAAGTGGATATCTATTGGTATAAAAACCCATGTCATAATAAACCTGAAGTTTATTGATAAAGTGCACATGTCATGGTGTAAATTTGAAGTTTACCAATATTGATAATTTGTTCAGTTAGCATTCGTATTAGCCATCTCATTTTAAGTATGATGTGCAAATTCACACAGGTGAATATCAAAGAACTAGAAAGTTCTTTACGAATTCTCTTGTATCACTTGTTCTCATTAATGAACTGACCAACTAAAGAGTTCGGGTTGAAGCCCATAAATTCTGGAAATATCAAAGGTGAATATGGGCCCATTCACCTGCCATTTATACCACATATGATGCATCTATGATATGGTTACATGCGCAATTGTTATTAACCCGCAGCCTGGCCGGTGCTTGCGAGGTAAATTGCTCAGTAATCTAACTTCGAGCATAATTTCCAGATTTTCTACTCAAGATAGTTCATCTTGATAAGTTGGTTTATATCAAAGTTGGTTTAGCAAGATAATTATTGAGTGCTTCCACTTAATAGCTAAACTGTTTCTTATGAGAACAAAGTTATATATATCAGTTTGATATACATTGTATACGAGAGTATATTATATTCTCCCCTCACAAGTGGTTCAGGGTCAGGAACCAAATAATTTCATCTTATTATTAATGTGCCGTATATATTGACATAATAATGCACAAAGATGATTTCCCAAAGTTGAGGAAACAAGTTAGCTTTTCTAACATGAGGGGGAGACATGATAAACACTTGAGAAAAGGTTACATGGGATGAATTATCATTTGTATATGTAGATCCCCGAATATCATGATATGAACCTGAAGTTCATAAAAGGGATAATTCAATTGCAACATATTGCAAAGCATGCTATACGCATTTGCTGACCCAAAGAATGTAACTATATTCTCACTACAAAAGTCCCTGAAGGACAAAGTCTTGGATACGCTTGAAGCGTATAGACAAATACTTGATTCCATGTGAAAGACATGTAGGTTTGGACATGTAGTTCAAATACTTGAAAGTATAAAAGTCAAAGGTATGTATAGTCAGTTTTCGATATCTTATTTGTTTAGCATGACATGAAAACTTGATATGCAGCTAAAGTCTATTATGTGACTTACATGACTTAACTTGAAAGATTTAAGTTGCTTGAAGCATATGCAATTCTTGGTCCCGAAGTACCACATCCTAAGTACAATTTGTGTACATATGTATCTTGCTATAACTATAAGCATGATGGCATTGAGAATACATCTATGAAGATATTGAAGAGTCATTCCACGACATTATACGAAGATGTTCATATCTATCAAGAATGATGATTTCAAGGTGCGGAATATTTATTCAAGTCAATATGGTTGATTTATTTATCAAACATCTATCAAAGATTGTTTTGAAGATGGTGCACAAGATTGGAATGCAAATGCTCAAGGATATAAATTGATGTTCTCATCAGGGGGAGTTAATGCGCGTTGCACTCTTTTTCCCTTACAAGGTTTTGTCCCAATTGGGTTTTCCTTGCGAGGTTTTTAACGAGGCAACCAATAGGCGCATATTCAAACATGTGTACTCTTTTTCCTTCTCTTTAATTTTTCCCACTGGGTTTTGGTTTTAAGGTTTTAAAGAGGCACATTGTTGAATAGACATTCAAGGGGGAGTGTTATAAATAGACTTCTATTTAAGGTGAATGTCTATAATTAGAGAGATTCTAGAGTTTTATTCTTGGTAGCTAAATCACTACCTCCCTATAAATAAAGGGGTCTTCTACCATTGTAAATCATCCCTAACAATCTCTAAGTATCAATGAGAATACTCCTCTCTCTCTATTCTCTCTATTGCTCTTGTTCTTGTATTATTGTTCTTGTCTTTATATTATTTCATAACATTTACTATTTAATCGACTTATTATTAATTTTTAAAAGAGAAAGAAAGTCAAAGACAATGGTGATTGTGAATTTTTACGTTATAATTTGGATATACCGAGAATACATACTCATTCCTCGCGTTAGGAAAACCTCAAGTATGAAATCTTCCTGGAAATTACCAAGTTTTTCTAACAGAAAGATAATTTGGATAATATAGAGCAACATACCAGCTGTAAATAGTGCGGGGTGGTGGCGCAGTTGGCTAGAGCGTAGGTCTAATAGCTTCCGAGTTATCCTGAGTTCGAGCCGCTCTCACCTCTTCTTGGACTTTTCGATTGTAAGAAGAATTTAAAAAGTATTATGAATAGAATTTTATTTAGAATAAATGTCTATCTTGTAGAGAGTTTTACTTTGTGGTTAAGTTATTTTTTCTCTATTAATAGATGAGTCTTATCCCATTGTAAATCATCACAAATCAATAAGAATTCTCTCTCCTTAATTTTCTCTACAATATTTTTTTACTTCTTTTGTTATTTTATAACACGTTATCAGCACGAGACTCTAACCAATTGACTAGAAGCTTTGGGATTGAACATAATCATTGTCAATTATTTCATAAACTTCATTCATAATTAAAATTTGAATTTAAGGTAAGTTTTTACTTTATTTTTATCTTTTAAGTTCTTGAAATTCTATAATTTGATTTAATATACATGCAAAGACAACAAAGTTTGATTATAACTCTAATGGAGTTTGCAAGAAATTACAACCATCTGAAGTGGTAAAATTTCTATGCCTTGCTATGATCAAATTCATGTATGATTGTGGGCAAAGAATTAAAAATATGTCCCATTGAATTCGCTCCATTCTCATCACCTTAAAAGAATATGATAGCAGTATGTGATAAGTCTGAAAGAAGACAAAAGTACTATTATGAATGTATCAATAGATGTGGACGTGATAATAGACGAAATTGCAATCATTGTTATTGTGGTAACGAGAATAATAAGGATTCTCAAAATAATCCTTCACTCTGTGAAACTAATATTCGTCATCGATTTGATATGAGATTTTATAAAGCACATATAGATGATTATGGAATGTGACAACATCTTATTTATGAATACATATTCATTCTTGAGAGAATATAAACGTGATAGTGGTAGTGAATATACCACATTCACCTCTAGAAGGAGGTTTGAGATGATATAAGAAAATAATGTCATTATTATGGCATGTATGGTCATTGGTCACGTACTTATTGTATGCCAAAATATTTTGGCATTGTGATTATTAAAAGACAATAGTAATGCAAGAAACGGATCTTGCATATAATTTTGACCATAACCATAATGGTATAACTTTCTCTTTAAAAGAGATATTCACCATATGAATGTTGATGAATATATGGTAGTACCAAATTAATTGAGAACTCTGCAAGAGCCAATTATACTATTTTGAAGAAACACAATTGATTACCAATAAAGTATTGTGTTGTAGTAAGCCTCAAAGAAACTTATTTTGTTTCCAAAGTATACGCGAAAACGGTTGATTATATTGAGACTATAAATAAAGGAAATATTTAATATCTTCTATTACTACAACTTGTTGCGGGATAATATGTATGTGAAAAGTTACCCGTTTTATTCTCCAATTTGTACTACACAAATAGAAGAATATCACAATAAAGTATATGTTTATTGATATAAAACCTCATATCGTAATAACCATGGAGTTTATTGATAGTTGCATACGTCATGCTGCAAATTTGAACTTTATCAATATTGATAATTTATCCAGTTGGCATAACTAGTTTAGCCATATCAATTAAGAATGATGTGCAGATATAAAAGAGAGTTCATATGGGTAAACATTAAAGAACTAGAAAATTCTTTACGAATTCATTTACATTGCTTGTTCTTATTAATTAATGGAACAACTAAAATTGGGAATGAATCCCATGAATACTGGAAATATCAAAGGCGAATATGGGCTCATTCACTGCTATGTACACTACACAAGATGCATCTATGAGATGGTTACATGTGCGATTATTATTAACCTGTAACATAGTATTTGCGAGGTAACTTGCTCAATAATTTGATTTAGAGCATATTCTAGATTTTTTATTCAAGATAGCTCATCTTGGTAAGTTGATTTATATCACAATTGCTTTAGAATAATAATTTATTGAATGTCTGCGCTTAATAGCTAAACAATTGCTTATGAGAACAAAATTTGTATATCTGTTTGATATACATTATATACGAAATTATATTATTTTCTCCCCTCAAAAGTGGTTCGAGGTCAGGAACAAACAATTCTATCTTATTGTTATTAATGTGCGGTGTATATTTTGATTAACACCATAACACACAAAGGTGGATTCTCAAAGTTGAGGAAACAAGTTAGTTTTCTAACATAAGGGGAGACAAGATACAATAGTTGAGAAAAAGTTACATGAAATGAATTATCATTTATACATCTAAATCCTGGAATAAAATAATATGAATTTGAAGTTCATAAAAGGATAATTCATTTTCAATATATTGCAAAGCATGCCGGACGCATTTGCTGACCCAAAGAAAGTAACTATATTCTCACTGTAAATGCTCATATTATAATAAGTCCTGTAAGGACAAAGTCTATGGTACCTTAAAGCGTATAGACAAATCAATTTTAAATAAACCTTTTGATAAAGAAGATGAGCAAATGATCATAATAAAGAAGGCAAGTGATCTAGAAGATCACATGACATAACACTTCGTAAAATCTCACGAGATATTCAGGAACTTGAATATATGAATGAAGAGATCTCTATGTTATGTCTTTATGAAAAAATATTGGAATCGATATAAAATGTTGGTCGACGACATTAATTATAGAGCTAAACATATATGAGGATCTTTGTAGGAAATCATTCTATCCATGATATGTGTGCTTTGGTTGTATTAGCATGATTTCCAGGTATATGTTTTGATGAATGACAAACAATGAAATCAACTGTCAAACAATGTTATTGTATGACAAACGATGAAGATGCATCAGCAAACAATCGAGATGGTTGACGAATCAATGATGATGAATCAAACAATCAAGATTTGATGCCAAGAAGCATATTGATGAAGGGATTGCTTAGACAAGCCAAGACGAGCTCAAAAGTTCAAAATCGAAGACCCAAGGCGTAGGTCGTTAGGTAGAACCAATGTAAGAGCAACATTTAAGTTATCTCTTCTTTTGGCTCAACATAGGTCATCATTAATATGCATAAAATCATTTTATTAAATCATATATATCATAAACATTTTTAATATACTTCAAACAAAATGATTTTAACGTTTTCATTTTAACCAAAATGGTTTTTGAAGTAAGTTTTCATTTCTGGACAGAATGGGGGCATAATCGATTATGCCATATACATAATCGATTATCTGAAATTTCCAGCAAAGCTGGAAATTCCAGAGAGCCTCAATAATCAATTATGCAATAGGCAATAATCGATTATTCTGGGAAATTCCAGCTATGCTGAAAATTCCCGAGAAGTAAAATAATAGATTATCACCTTGTGCATAATCGATTATCTTGTATCCGTTGCCTTCCAACGTTCAGTTTTATGAACGTTGAGAAGATAATCGATTGTGTAAAGTAGATAATCGATTATCTTGGCATAAAATCAGCATTATTGATTGCCTATTAAGCAACAGACATACAACCTCTACCAACTATTAATAGAGGTCTTTGGGACTCATTTCAAATGAACAATATCTCTCATTATTCTTGAACATATTGATAACATTTCTACATCATATTTAGAGCTTTTGTTGAGCCATTTGAGAGACAACTTTGTGTTGTTCATAGAGCTATATTGTATCTCTTTATCTACTCTTCTTAGAGAGTTCTTGTTGTAAAAGAGAAAGGTTCTTGAGAAGACCGTACCTTCTCATTGAGCGTTGGGTTTTCTAAGTACCTTCAATCTTAGTGTGTGAAGTCTTGTGGTGCGATATCCACGAGCAAGGTGAAGTCTTGAGGTGAGGTATCCTCGAGCAAGTTGAAGTCTTGTAGAGCGTACATCTACGAGCAAGTGTAACGGTTTGTTAGGCACCCGTAAGCTTAACGGAGTTAGTGTAAACTCGAGAGAGTCTCTCGGGAGACTGGACTAACAACACGTTGTGGTGAACCAGTATAAATTCGGTGTGTCCTCTCCTTACTCTTTTAATTACTGCACTTACTTTACTCCTGCAATTTTAATTCCGCAAAATTTATCGACATTCTCGTGCCACACTATTCACTCCCCCCTCTAGTGACGGGCATAAATCCTAACAGTTGGTATCAGAGCCTAACTCTCTGAAAGCCTTAACCGGTTGAGAGAACGATATATATTTTTTGTTGAGAATGTTGAACGCAGGTATGATGAGTGAAGGACACTCCACCAATAGGCCTCCACTATTTGACGGAACAAATTACACATATTGGAAAGAGCGGATGAGAATTTTCATCCAATCAAATAACTTTCGCTTGTGGCAAATCATCAAGAACGGTGAATAAATGCCGACAAAGAAAGTTGGGGAAACCACGGTTCCAAAGGAGGAAGATGAATATAATGCCGAGGACATCAAGAAGGTTGAATATAATGCAAAGGCCATCAATATGTTGTATTGTGCGGTGAATCCGGATGACTATCGGAAGATTTCTTGCTGTACAACCGCCAAGGAGATGTGGGATAACCTTGAGATCACTTATGAAGGTACGCCTCAAGTCCGAGAATCAAGAGTTGATTTTCTAACACATGAATATGAACTCTTTAGAATGAAGGAGCCGGAAAGCATCGGTAATATGTTTGAACGGTTTTCAATGATCATCAACGATCTCCATGCTCTCGGAAAAGTATACTCGAACAAAGATCTAGTTCAAAAAATCCTACGGAGTCTCACTCCCGAATGGCGTTCCAAATCCAATGCCATCCAAGAGTCGATAGGGATCACGGACGTCACAATTGATGAACTACGAGGTAACCTCAAAACATATGAAAGCACAATTCTTAAACCTTCATTTGGAGATGAGAAAAGTCCAGGTATTGCCTTCAAAGCCTCATCGTCTAAAAGAGTAGAGGTAAGTGATTCGGAAAGCGATGATGATACTATTTCCAACGATTTAATTGAAAAGTTTTATAAGTTTATAAAGAAGGAAATGAAGAAGGAAGAACCAAGTCCTTCATGCCATAATTGTGGAAAACTTGGCCACACCAAGTCACATTGTCCAAAACCCAGGACAAGAAGAAGAAGAAACACCAAAGGCGCGTGACATGGGATTCGGACAGCTCGGGTGATGAAACTGCCGCCCTATGCCTCATGGCCAACGAGGAAGAAGAGGTAAGTACTCCTAACTCTTACTCTTATGAAGAATTACAAGAAGCTTTTCAAGAATTATATGATGAATTGAAAAAGTCTTCAAAAATCTCCAAAGAGGCCAAGGCTAAAATTAAAGTTTTAGAAGAGAAAAATAAATTTTTGGAAAATGACAATATTGATCTTAGAAATAAAATTAAGGAGATGCAAGAAGATTCTTCAATTGATCAAAATTCTAAATGTTCATCTTGTGATTCTTTGAAATTAGAGAACATAGAACTTAGGAACACACTAGAAAAACGAAGTGTAGAAGATCCTAAAATAGTTGAAGAAATTAAAAAGAAAAGGCCCAGGAAAAATAAAAAGAATAAGAATCATGTTAGAAATTGCGATGCCCAACCTAGAAATAATTCTAGGAATTTTGTAAATGAGTCTAGAATTAATCATTTTAGACCACCTAGAAATGACTCTAGGAATTTCAACACTTCTAGGAATAACGACTTTAGATCACCTAGAACGTTTTTGGCTCAACCAAGACATATGCACAACCTGAATGTTATATGTCATTATTGCAACCGGGTAGGACACATAGCACCCGTATGTTTTGCAAAACATAGGGATTTATTTTTTAGCTATGATTATTATTTGCCTAACCCCCTAGGGCCCAAAAGTGTTTGGGTACCTAAAGCCTATTTTTAGGTACGTTTGCAGGTGTGCTTGAAGACTACAATATCGTAGTAGATGCACCAAGCACGAAACCTTATTGCATCGAGGGGGAATTTCGGTTAGTTAGCATATTTTTGATTAAAAAAACGTAATAGTTGATATGTGTTAACGATTGATATGTCTTTGTTAACAATTGGTAGCAATTATTCATATCTTGATAACTTTTATTTTGAACAACAACTGGTATCAATTATTTTTGTTAAAAATAATGATTGATTCATGTTTTGATGAATATTATTTTGGTTTGAATAACAGTTGGTATATTCTTGAAAAATAAATGATTCATGTTTTTAATACAACCATTAGTTTGTTAAAAATTAACAGTTGATATGTTTTTAAGTAATATGATTTGCTAAAAATAACCGTTATTATGGTTGTTATGTTTTTACTAACATTTGGTATCATTTTATGTTGGTATGATTTTTTTAAATCGTCATCATGTATATTCCTCATTGTACTTCCTATTTTATTTTTGACACTAACAATTGGTATTCCAAAAAGGGGGAAGTGTCAAAAGGGGAAAGTAGCCTGTGTATACTCTCTTTTTGCTACTGCCAAAAGGGGGAAGAAATTTAGGCGATATGCATCTAATAAGGGGGAATGTCTCCACCTTCTAGTATGCTTTAATTGAGGGGGAATAGTTTGCATAACTTATGTGTTGAGATATAGCATGGCTTTAGGGGGAATCCGATATGCATATCTCCTATTGTTTGTCATTATCAAAAAGGGGGAAATTGTAGGAAATCATTCTATCCATGATATGTGTGCTTTGGTTGTATTAGCATGATTTCCAGGTATATGTTTTGATGAATGACAAACAATGAAATCAACTGTCAAACAATGTTATTGTATGACAAACGATGAAGATGCATTAGCAAACAATCGAGATGGTTGACAAATCAATGATGATGAATAAAACAATCAAGATTGGATGCCAAGAAGCATATTGATGAAGGGATTGCTTAGACAAGCCAAGACGAGCTCAAAAGTTCAAAACCGAAGACCCAAGGCGTAGGTCGTTAGGTAGAACCAATGTAAGAGCAACATTTAAGTTATCTCGTCTTTTGGCTCAACATAGGTCATCATTAATCTGCATAAAATCATTTTATTAAATCATATATATCATAAACATTTTTAATATACTTCAAACAAAATGATTTTAACGTTTTCATTTTAACCAAAATGGTTTTTGAAGTAAGTTTTCATTTCTGGACAGAATGGGGCAATAATCGATTATGCCATATACATAATCGATTATCTGAAATTTCCAGCAAAGCTGGAAATTCCAGAGAGCCTCAATAATCGATTATGCAATAGGCAATAATCGATTATTCTGGGAAAATTCCAGCTATGCTGAAAATTCCCGAGAAGTAAAATAATAGATTATCACCTTGTGCATAATCGATTATCTTGTATCCGTTGCCTTCCAACGTTCAGTTTTATGAACGTTGAGAAGATAATCGATTATGTAAAGTAGATAATCGATTATCTTGGCATAAAATCAGCATTATTGATTGCCTATTAAGCAACAGACATACAACCTCTACCAACTATAAATAGAGGTCTTTGGGACTCATTTCAAATGAACAATATCTCTCATTATTCTTGAAAATATTGAGTCTACATCATATTTAGAGCTTTTGTTGAGCCATTTGAGAGACAACTTTGTGTTGCTCATAGAGCTAATATTGTATCTCTTTATCTACTATTCTTAGAGAGTTCTTGTTGTAAAAGAGAAAGGTTCTTGAGAAGAACATGCCTTCTCATTGAGCGTTGGGTTTGCTAAGTACCTTCAATCTTAGTGTGTGAAGTCTTGTGGTGCGGTATCCACGAGCAAGGTGAAGTCTTGAGGTGAGGTATCCTCGAGCAAGTTGAAGTCTTGTAGAGCGTACATCTACGAGCAAGTGTAACGGTTTGTTAGGCACCCATAAGCTTAACGGAGTTAGTGTAAACTCGAGAGAGTCTCTCGGGAGACTGGACTAACCACACGTTGTGGTGAACCAGTATAAATTCGGTGTGTCCTCTCCTTTCTCTTTTAATTACTGCACTTACTTTACTCCTGCAATTTTAATTCCGCAAAATTTATCGACATTCTCGTGCCTCACTATTCACCCCCCTAGTGACGGGCATAAATCCTAACAATCTTAAGTCTGGAGAAACATTCAAGTGGAATTTGATTTCATATAAAAAACAAGTAGTTTTGGACCTGTAGTTCGAACACTTAAAAGTATAAAAGCAAGGGTATGCTATCACTGTCACACCTTCTTTTTTACACAGCTACCCGGAAGAATAAACATATAGTGAAGTTTTTCCAATTAAAGTGATATTATTCGATATGGGATTAATTATTTATTTCAAGAGTCGCCACTTGGGATAGGTTTGGCTTTTGGTGTCCCAAGTCACCGGTTTATTTAAAATCCCAAATCGAGGAAATTCCGACTGCCTGATTGGAGTTTGCGAACCAGAAATTTCTGAGTAAGGAATTCTGTTGATCCGAGGGAAGGTGTTAGGCACCCTCGGATCCCGTGGTTCTAGCGCGGTCGCTTAAACTCATTATAAGTGGCTAGAGATCTGATTTGCTATACATGTTTAAACCTATAATGCGATTTTAAATTATTAATCGATTTTAACATCTTTTAGAAAAATTTGCAATGTTATTAAAATACATAGCAAATCACGTCACATAAATGCGCACATAATTTTAGACGTATTTTAATTCCATTGAGAATGGCATTTGGGTCACATAAATGCGCACCCGAGTTTAGGAAGGTATTTTATTAGCAAACTCGCGCCTACAACAGCTACTTCTTTAAAATTCATGGAAATTTGTGAAATTTGCTAGACGACACTTCCGATTTTTTAAATATTTTTATTAATTTAAGGAGCCTCGTGGTGTTTGATTATATGATCGCGGCTTATTTTATTTTATATGGACATCCTAAGGCGTATTAAATTCTATATCATGCTTGTGCTTAAGTACCCTAATCATTTATACACGAGTAACATATTCTGGAAAATTAATACTTGAATTTCAGCCTTATTCATGACTGATTATACACGCTGGGCCTCAAATTTTGGCCAGCCCTAAAACATATATTGTATCTGGCCGCTGCTTGGTCTTTCAATTAGGCCCAGAGTCAATTTGGACGGAGGAGTCCATTGTGAACAAATCTCAGTAATGTTTCTTTTGGTTTGAAATTATACAAGGGACTAGCTATTAAACATACCAACCATGTTCATAAGAAAAATAGTAGTGATTATTTTGTATCAGTTTTCAATCTTAAGTCTGAACTAAACGATTCATAATATCATTAGTCGAAGTATACGAATTCAGCTTCCAAGCTTCAATTATAATTCTGATTACATCATATTAAATAAATCTGAAACGAATCATTGCTTATGTATTGAAACTTGAATGAATTAAAATGCTACACCGTGTTTTGATCTTTGAATGATTACTAAAGCTAACATTTCCTAAATCCGATATTTCTAAGCAAACAGGAAACAAACACTCGAAACATGCCTTACCACTAGCTAACCATTCTATTAATTATGCATATTAAAAATAGTAGTCCAAATGTCCAGATATTACAAGGTGAATCAGTCCCAATGTTCAGTTGTTAAAAAAATGAACCAATCCAAACATCTAATTACAACAAAGTGATTATCTTATCATTAAATATATTAAAACTAAAGAAGGGGAAAATAGGGTGAGGATCCAAAATAAAAATAATAGACGCAGATCTTCACACTTATGAATACATTCTACTTGAGCTTCATACATCAATGAACATCAAATGTACCTGTAATTCAGCAGAGAATGGAAGCCTATGAGTAAATGAGGTTAATCAACAAACAAAACAACATCCAATCGAACAGTACACTTAGGATCTCAGCAGATTTTCGAGAGAATTAAAATCTCAAAGGAATAAGAAGAGAACTGATCGTTTATCAAGGATATAGGAAGAAATAATATGTATTTTTTCTCTTCCAGAATCCAAAAAAAAAGAAGGTAAAAGGTCCCTCAAAATGTTCAGATTGTCTCTTTTTATAGTGGAGCCTTAGGGCAACACTTTTTCCTTGTTTTTCTTTTTAGTCCCTTATTTATGTTTTAGCTTTTTCTAAATGGACCTTCATTTCCTGACTCGTGCCTCAAGTTTGAGGCTGAAATTGTGCCTAAGTCCCTCACTAGAATGTTCTAGGGGTAATTACCAGATTCTTTTAAGGTTCAAATTTTTCTTGTACCCCTATTTCTTTTCCTAATTAACTGACCTGAAGTTCTAACCTTAGTTATTCACTGACCCTGGTCGATTGTGTCTGGGTTATGGGCTAAGGTCTGGTCTGGATTAACAGGTCTATTGGATCCATACGACTAAAAGTCCTAGTATGGATTGGTCAATCAATTATTCAAGTATCTTATTGTCAAAATTAATGGATCCATATCGAGCAGAAGAGAAGACAAATCAACTAATGCTTAACATTATAGAAATAACCTAGTTAAAACACTTAATGAAAACTTGAAAGTGAGAAATGAGTAACAAGGATTGAACACTCAGTATATACATAAAAGCAGGAAACTAAAGGATGATGTCAACAATAAAAAGTTCAGCAAAAACAAATTAGCCTTGAAGATTAAAGGTACTATGAGATTCTAAGATGAAAAAAACTACTCAAAACATGTTGTAACACCAGTAAGGTCCAAAAATAAGCATCTCCCAATACTGATTAAAATGAAAATCAGGAGATGAAGATCAACAAATATTACTGAAGAATGAAAAAGCCAGGACTTCAGAATCAGGAGACTAAGACCCACATGATGTTAGACCACTCAAAACCCAGAGGAAATATAGCAAGTAGAGATGACTATCTTGTTGGAAACACGTTCTCAAGACATTATACTAAACGTGTGTTCATATTTGTAGGTTTTGATGAATGACAAACTATGCGCAAATTGACATATGACGAAGTCCAAGCACAAAGCGCAAAATTGATATATAACGAGATTCAAGCACAAGACAAAGATCGAGATTAAGTTTTATATGAGTCGGTATTTAATTGTGATCTTGATCCGACAACTTGAACTCAAGACTTGGCTTCTCTCGTAAAAATATTTTTAACAAATCATGCATATTTAATTTAGAGCAAAATGATTTTAAATAATGCATATTTACTTTAGTCAAAATGATTTTTAAACATGCCTCTAAAATATGGACTAAGATAATGGATTATGTACTTATGATAATCGATTATGTTTAAGTCAGCTGCTTGACAATCGATTGTGAACTTATGACAATTGATTGTGTTAAGGCAGTGAGCATCAGATTTTTCAAATCTGCATGACAATCGATTGTGAACCTTATTACAATCGATTGTGATGAGGCAGTGTCCATAAAAGTTTTTCAAAGCTCAAAATAATCGATTGTGAAGCTAATGACAATCGATTGTGAAGCGACAGTGTCCATCAGATTTTTTCAAAGTCACAAAATAATCGATTGTGAACATATGACAATCGATTGTGTTGAGGCAGTGTCTTCCAGACTTTTTCAAAGTTATTAAATAATCGATTGTGAACCTATAACAATCGATTGTCAAGAGGCAGTGTCTAAATTGATTTTTCAAGACTGATATATAATCGATTGTTAACTTAGTATAATCGATTGTATAACTGACCGTTGCCAAAATGTTTTCAAATACTGCCAGGTAATCGATTATTGATTTCTTATAATCGATTGTTTTAATTAAAATCTGGAAAGAATTTTTTGAACGTTGCTGAGTAATCGATTATTGATTTCTTATAATCGATTGTGCTAATTAAAATCTGGAAAGGATTTTTTGAACGTTGCTGAGTAATCGATTGTAGATTTCTGACAATCGATTGTTTTACGTAAAATTTGGAAATGATTTTTTGAATGTTGCCAGTAATCGATTATTGATCTTAGATAATGGATTGTTATGCGTAAAATCTGGGATTGATTTTTGGAAGAACTGGCAAACAATCGATTGTGGTAATTTGACAATCGATTGTCACTGAGTAAAATCAGCAATTCTTAATTGGCAATTAGGCAACGGTAATAAAAAGTTTTTCAACTATAAATACAGCTTCAATTCAGTCTTTTAAGCACAACAACATACTACAACTGATCATACAATTGCTAAAGCTTGCATACTTTATTGCTTATCATTTTATATTCATTACATAAGCTTTTGAGAGCCAAATTCTTGTCGAAAGTTGTTGCTATCTTGAGCGTATTCTTTTTACTCATATCTACTCTTAAAGGAGTGTCTTGTTTGAGTGCTAAGTGTTTTTGTACACTTGAAGGGAAGTGTTAGTCCCTTGTGTTGTAAGAAGGAACTTGTGTTTCCTTGGTTGAAGTCTTGGAGTGTTGTATCTCCGAGCAAAGGTTGTTGAGGCTTGTGTCCTCAAGTTGTAACGGTTTGTTGAGCACCCGTAAGCTTAATAAGTTAGTGGAAATCTCGAGAGAGTCTCTCGGGGACTGGACTAGCCACGGGTTGTGGTGAACCAGGATACATCGGTGCGTTTGTTCTAATTTATTTACTTATCGCACTTATTTATTTCCTGCAATTTTTAAATTCCGCAAGTTTACGCTAATTTTTATTGTAACGCTATTCACCCCCCTCTAGCGGTAAGCGTATTATCTAACAATTGGTATCAGAGCCCAACTCTCTGAAGACTTAACCGTTTGAGAGAAACATCCATGGCTTCTACTCGTGATTCTTTTGCAGGAATAGGTGAAGGACAATGCTCCACCCGACCACCGCTATTCGATGGTACAAATTATACATACTGGAAGGAGAGGATGAGAATATTTGTACAATCAAATAGTTTTCATCTTTGGAAGATCATAATGAATGGAGAACAAATTCCAACCAAGAAGGTTGAAAATGAATGGGTCCTAAAGTCCGAAGATGAATACGATGCGGATGATATCCGAAAGGTGCAAAATAATGCTAAAGCTATTAATTTATTATATTGTGCTGTAAATGCTGATGATTACAGGAAGATATCTTGTTGCACAACGGCGAAGAAAATGTGGGACAAGCTGGAAATTATGTACGAAGGTACGGACCAGGTAAGGGAAGCCAAAATTGATTTCCTAACCCATGCATATGAATTGTTTCACATGAAGGAAGGCGAAAAGGTCGATGAGATGTTTGAACGATTTTCAAAAATCGTAAATGATTTACATGCTCTTAAGAAGACCTTCACAGATAAGGAACTTGTCCAAAAAATTCTCCGAAGTCTCACTCCGGAATGGCGATCCAAGGCCGACGCGATTCAAGAATCCATTGGCATTTCAAATGTCACCATCGACGCATTAAGAGGTAATCTTAAAACTTATGAATCTATTATACTTAACCCTCTTGTTGATGATCAAAGGAAGCAAAGAATCGCTCTCAAGGCAAGCACAAGCCAACCTCAAAATGATGAGGACGGAGACAACGAGTTCGGACTCGTTATCAAGAGATTTCAAAAGTTCATGCGAAAAGAGTATGAACGAAAGGGCAAAAAGCAATGAGATCAAATAAAGTGCTATGAGTGCGGAGAAACCGGGCACATTTAATCAAATTGCCCAAATGCTAAAAAGGAGAAGAAATCCTTCAAGAAGCAACGAGCATACATATCTTGGGGAGGCGACTCCGGTGACGAGTCAAGTGAGGAAGAAGAAGACGAAGCCGCAAATCTTTGTCTTTTGGCACAAGAAGACAACAAAGAAGAGGTATCAAATTTCTTCCAAAAATTTCTTTTCCCTTGAAGAAATGCAAAATGCTTTTGATGAGATGTATAGCGAATTTATTAAAGCTTCTAAAATTGTTAAGAGAATAAAAGAAAATGCTTCTTTAAAAGAAAAATATTTTCAAAAACAACTCTCTTTTAAAGAAAAGGAATTGGAAAAACTGATTTTAGAAAATGAGAAGTTGAAAGAGGAAAACAAATTTTTTGGCAAGAGAAGCGCCGACAAGCCCGAAAGTTCTAGAAATTGTACTTCTTGCATGCATCTCAAAAATGAAG
Source organism: Nicotiana benthamiana (assembly GCA_034376525.1). Taxonomy (NCBI): domain Eukaryota; kingdom Viridiplantae; phylum Streptophyta; class Magnoliopsida; order Solanales; family Solanaceae; genus Nicotiana; species Nicotiana benthamiana. The sequence continues at coordinate 154,301,453 of CM067337.1, forward strand.
TAGAAAGGCTTAAGGGCACCTTAGATAAGTTTAACTCTTCTCATAAAAATTTGAATGAAGTGCTTGTTAATTTGAAGTCGACCAAGCATGGCATAGGTTTTAGAAACGAGCCTAAAGAGAAAGTTGAAGCCAACCCCCAACCACCTAAGGCTCAACCTAGGATAAATAAAACAAATTTTCATCCTAGATACAACAAACCTAGAAATGGTTTTCATCAATCGCAACCTAGAAATAATCATGCTAGAAATAATGCACATTCTAGGCCAAACACTAGAAGGAATGTTGAACCTTTTAGAACACCTAGAAATGACTTCCAACCTAGAAACAACTATTCTAGAAATGATGCATATCCTAGAAAAATGGTAGGAGAAATGATTTTCATGATTTGCGCAATAGTTATATTGTCAAGAATAGAGTAAATGAATTTCGTCCGTCCAATTACTACCAACATAGAAGGATGCATAATCCTAAGTGACTTGTCATTATTGTAGACGAATTGGACATATTGCTCCTGCTTGTTTTACACGACATAGACATAACACTCAATCACATCACTATGATTTGCCTAACCCCCAAGGACCCAAAATGGCATGGGTACCTAAAACTCATTAATCTGTTTTGTAGGTATGTTTGAAGGGATCAAGTGTACTATGGTACCTTGATAGTGGATGCTCCAAGCACATGACGGGAGACGAATCCAAATTCCTTCAACTAGAATACAAGGAAGGGGGAAGTGTTATTTTTGGTGATAACAACAAAGGAAAGATTATCGGCATCGGATCGGTCGGTAAGGATGAAATTTCTTCCATTAAGCATATATTACTTGTGAAAGGTTTAAAACATAATCTCTTGAGCATAATTCAATTATGTGCCAAGGGAAATCTTGTTTTATTTGATTCGGACGAATGCTTAGTTTTTAGACGTAACGATTTTAAAATTATCCTTCGTGGTTTTAAAATGGATAATTTATATGGTTGATCTTGCAAATTCTTCACCCGAATATGTGAATTGTTTAATGAGCAAAGAGGATGATTCTTGGTTATGGCATCGTAGTAGCTCACATCAACATGCATCTTTTGAACAACTTAGTTTCACAAAATTTAGTTGTTGGTCTTCCAAACTTGAAATTTGAAAATGACTCTACTTGTGATTCTTGTCAAAAAGGGAAGCAAACAAAAGCATCTTTTAAATCGAAAAATATTGTTTCAACTACTAGACCATTGCAATTGCTTCACATGGATTTATTTGGACCATCTCACATTGAAAGTCTAGGTAGAAATCGTTATGCTTTTGTTATTGTTGATGATTATTCTAGATTTACTTGGACTTTATTTCTTGCCCATAAAAGTGATGTTTTTCAGAATTTTAAATATTTTCTTAAACGTGTTCAAAACGAAAAGGAAACAACCGTCACTTCAATTAGAAGTAATCATGGGGGAGAGTTTGATCACAATCTCTTTGCGGACTTTTGTGACGAACTAGGTATCGAGCATACCTTTTCCGCTCCACGAACACCACAACAAAATGGGGTGGTGGAAAGGAAAAATAGGTGTCTCGAAGAGATGGCTAGAACCATGCTCGAAGAGGCTAAGATTCCCAAACATTTTTGGGCGGATGCCGTGAGTACCGCATGCTACGTTTTAAATAGAGTAGTCATAAGGCCAATACTCATGAAAACCCCTTATGAACTCTACAAGGGAAGGAAACCAAATATCTCCCATTTTAGAGTATTCGGTTGTAAATGTTTTATTCATAACAATGGAAAAGATCAATTGGGAAAATTTGATGCCAAATCCGATGAGGGAATTTTTATTGGGTATTCTTCACGTAGCAAAGCATATAGGGTATTTAATAATAGAACCCAAACTGTGGAGGAATCCCCTCATATTGTGTTTTCCGAAAATAATGCTCGCTTGACGAGAAAGGATTTTTGTTCTGATCTTGCAGGTATATTAAATAGTTTAAAAGACAAAGTACAAGAGGAAACTCCTAAGGAAATTCAAGATGAAATCTTGGAACAATCGACGGAGGAAACGCCACAATTGGAGAAAGAAACGAAAATGCCTAACGAGTGGAGGACAATCAAAGATCACCCTCTCGAACAGGTAATTGGCGACGTCGGAGAAAAGGTAAGTACCCGAAACTCTCTTAAGAACACCTTAGGACACACTTCTTAAGAGATCACGTTCTCATTGCATTATTTCGTTACAAATTACTAACTTGAGCATCGGAGACGTCTAATTCTCTTTTGCAGGTATCGCCCTAAAAGCAGGGGGAATTATAAAGAAATGGCATAGAACAATTGATCCTTACAGCAAATAATCGATTATTTTACTGTGCGGACAATCGATTAGCAAGTATCACTAATCGATTATTTATGTTTAATGCTTATTATGAATTTGTGTTTAATAATCGATTTTTTAACTGTATAATCGATTACCGTCTCAGCCATTCAGTACTGCTTTCCTAAAACAATCGATTGTTTCATAAATATAATCGATTATTTTCCGAGTCAGAAAATCACCGTGCTCACTGTATCACAACAATCGATTATCATAATTCAACAATCGATTATTTTTTGTCAGTAATTCAAATATCTGTTACAATCGATTTTGTGTCAGTTCCGAGTTCAAATCAAAATCTGCCCAACAATCGATTATTTCGTTTCAACAATCGATTGTCCAACGGTCAGTACAATTTATTTTTACCGTTTCTGACTGTTTTGGCTCATAAATTTTTGCAGATTTTCATCATAAATGAAATGCCATTCTTCCCATTATAAATAGGCATCATAAGTCTTCAATTTTATTCACTCAAGCATCAATCTTTGCTCCCAAACCTTCAAAAATCTTCCAAGTTTCTTACAAAGTTCATTACTACTTTTTGAAAATGTCGGGCAGACACTCTAAGCGTTCCCGTTCAGGTAGACAAGGTGCATCTTCTTCTGCTCCTCCACCTCCAAATTTCCCTTACCAAGATGGGTTTATTTTACAATTCAATACTGAAACCGAGCTTACTAGATTTTTGACAAAATTCGAAAAGCGTGACATTCTTCCTCCTCGCTTTTCAACAAGCAAGTATATTGAATCATATGCCCCCGCTGCAAACATGCTTAAGGAATGTCAACTTCTTGACTTCTTATATCTTACCTATCCTTATATTAATCCTCCATTGATTCAAGCGTTTTACTCAAACCTTCATGAGGATGACGATGGTGAGCTTGTGTCAAATATTAATGGTGTTCAAATTCTTTTGTCAAATGAAAACTTGCATTCCATTGCCCATCTTCCTCGAAATGGCGAAAACATTACTCGCTACATTAGAGAGGCCGACACCTTATTTGATGAGAAAACTCTCCTAAACCAAATAGGACTTGGAGCTTATGATCCTAATCTATCTACTCGCCGTCCTACCATTACGGGAATGCTCCCCGAATATCGTTTGATTTTCTATTTCATCACCCGAGTCCTCAAGCCTCAGAAGCATAATCATGCCACTCTTTCCCAAGAGGACGCTAAGCTCATGCATGCCATTATAACCGGAGCTCACATCAATTGGTGTAAGTTCGTCAAAATTCACATGCGTGATGCCATCGGAGATGATAGACCTCTTCCCTATGCCCTCCTTATTATGAATTTTCTTGAAGCTTCCGGGTTCAACACTTCCATCGGTCCTCTCAAAAACAGCACCAAGAAGTGGGAAATTTCCGAATCCTCCTTTCCCCATGACGGCGATCATGTAGCTCCTGCTCCTCCTCCAACTCGTCGATCGCGTCAGCCTCAAGAACCTACTCTTCAATCCATTTCCAACCAAATTGCTTCATTGACCACCTCTGTCGGTCAATTGACACATGAGATACATGGATATTTTGACCATGTTCATTATCCATATGCCGGTCTTGTTCCCTATGAAGCAGTGCCGGATGATGAGGCGGGAAATGATGATGAATAATTTCTTTATTTGTTTTTCTATTTTATTGTTCTATGTTTTATTGTTATGTAACCGTTTTTTTTAATAAATAAACAAGTTTTTTTATTATTCCATTTTTTTTGCTAATGGCAAAAGGGGGAAGATAACGGGTATGCACTCTCAATACTTATCGGCATAAATTGAGGGGGAATTCATATATTGAGGGGGAATTAATTGCATATCTATATACTTGTTACATATTTTTACTTGTCTTGAATCGTCATTATGAATTGCCTAATATGCATATCCCGCTTAAAGTTTGCCATTATCAAAAAGGGGGAAATTGTTGGAAACACGTTCTCAAGGCATTATACTAAACGTGTGTTCATATTTGTAGGTTTTGATGAATGACAAACTATGCGCAAATTGACATATGACGAAGTCCAAGCACAAAGCGCAAAATTGATATATAACGAGATTGAAGCACAAGACAAAGATCGAGATTAAGTTTTATATGAGTCGGTATTTAATTGTGATCTTGATCCGACAACTTGAACTCAAGACTTGGCTTCTCTCGTAAAAATCTTTTTTAACAAATCATGCATATTTAATTTAGAGCAAAATGATTTTAAATAATGCATATTTACTTTAATCAAAATAATTTTTAAACATGCCTCTAAAATCTGGACTAAGATAATCGATTATGTACTTATGATAATCGATTATATTTAAGTCAGCTGCTTGACAATCGATTGTGAACTTATGACAATCGATTGTGTTAAGGCAGTGAGCATCAGATTTTTCCAATCTGCATGACAATCGATTGAGAACCTTATGACAATCGATTGTGATGAGGCAGTGTCCATAAAAGTTTTTCAAAGCTCAAAATAATCGATTGTGAAGCTAATGACAATCGATTGTGAAGAGACAGTGTCCATCAGATTTTTTCAAAGTCACAAAATAATCGATTGTGAACATATGACAATCGATTGTGTTGAGGCAGTGTCTTCCAGACTTTTTCAAAGTTATTAAATAATCGATTGTGAACCTATAACAATCGATTGTCAAGAGGCAGTGTCTAAATAGATTTTTCAAGACTGATATATAATCGATTGTTAACTTAGTATAATCGATTGTATAACTGACCGTTGCCAAAATGTTTTCAAATACCGTCAGGTAATCGATTATTGATTTAATCGATTGTTTTAATTAAAATCTGGAAAGGATTTTTTGAACGTTGCTGAGTAATTGATTATTGATTTCTTATAATTGATTGTGTTAATTAAAATCTGGAAAGGATTTTTTGAACGTTGCTGAGTAATCGATTGTAGATTTCTGACAATCGATTGTTTTACGTAAATTTTGGAAATGATTTTTTGAATGTTGCCAGTAATCGATTATTGATCTTAGATAATGGATTGTTATGCGTAAAATCTGGGATTGATTTTTGGAAGAACTGGCAAACAATCGATTGTGGTAATTTGACAATCGATTGTCACTGAGTAAAATCAGCAATTCTTAATTGGCAATTAGGCAACGGTAATAAAAAGTTTTTCAACTATAAATACAGCTTCAATTCAGTCTTTTAAGCACAACAACATACTACAACTGATCATACAATTGCTAAAGCTTGCATACTTTATTGCTTATCATTTTATATTCATTACATAAGCTTTTGAGAGCCAAATTCTTGTCGAAAGTTGTTGCGATCTTGAGCGTATTCTTTTTACTCATATCTACTCTTAAAGGAGTGTCTTGTTTGAGTGCTAAGTGTTTTTGTACACTTGAAGGGAAGTGTTAGTCCATTGTGTTGTAAGAAGGAACTTGTGTTTCCTTGGTTGAAGTCTTGGAGTGTTGTATCTCCGAGCAAAGGTTGTTGAGGCTTGTGTCCTCAAGTTGTAATGGTTTGTTGAGCACCCGTAAGCTTAACAAGTTAGTGGAAATCTCGAGAGAGTCTCTCGGGGACTGGACTAGCCACGGGTTGTGGTGAACCAGGATACATCGGTGCCTTTGTTCTAATTTATTTACTTATCGCACTTATTTATTTCCTGCAATTTTTAAATTCCGCAAGTTTACGCTAATTTTTATTGTAACGCTATTCACCCCCCCCCCTCTAGCGTTAAGCGTATTATCTAACATATCTAACCTATTTGAATATGAGATATGGAAAACAACTAATTATTCAAAACAAAGCAGCTAACAATTACGAAAACAAAACAATTATATACACGCAAAGATAGTGATTTAAAGACAAGTTACTTAGCTTTTATACATGCAAATCTAACTGAAGATCTTTCCATTGGTTTCTCACTTCTTCTGTAGAGGTTTTTAACCTTCTAGGGCAAATGGCCTTGTGGATAACAGGTTCAGGAGTTCAGGACGGGGAACTGGTGATTCTGAGACCCTGTGAGGTATCAGATCTGAGTTTCCTCGGTGGTTAGTGGTATTTGGGGGTTGTGGGTAGCATGGTTGGTAAGGGAATGGATGGGGACTGTCTGAGATGAGCTTGACCGGAACCCGGTGGGATTTGAGTTTTAGGGTTAGTCTTCCGATCAATATTCGAGACGTTTCGAATGGATTCGAAGGGTGTAACATACATGGTTTGAAAGAGGAGGGTGAGTTGTTTCAGGGGTGTAATATTGGAGGGGTTTGGAGTTGGGTTGCCGGATATGGGGGTTTCGACGGTCTTCTTTTGCAGATTCGAGACGATGGGGGGTCGTTTGAAGGTGATGGATTGCATGATGGGGAGGGACGGTCCTGGTGGTCCTATAGTGTAAAGTTGGGGAGGTTTGGAACAGGGTGGCCGGAGACGGTGGTTTCGACGAGCTTATTTTGAATATTCGAGAAGCTAGGGATTTGTTCGACGGAAATCAACCACAGGAAGAGAAAAAAGGGATTGTGGTGGTTTGATGGTGTAAACTTGGGGAGGTTTGGTGTCCGGCCTCCGCCGTGAGGTGATTTCCTACGACGACATTAGGGTGGCTACTGGGTGGTCAACGGTAGTCAATGGGTGGTCAAGGGGTGGCCAAGAGTGGTCTATACACCGTAGTGTATGTACGAGGAAGGGGCTTGTTTGGTCTCTGAGTGTATTAGGAACGTTTGGACATATATGTATTATTTTTGTGGGAGTTTCATGACCGTTGGATGATCAGCCGATCAATGGCTGTGATGGCCCTTACTGGGACGACGTTGTTTTGGGTTGGTTACAGGTAGGCTGTGTCAGGGAATGTGTTTTTGGGCTGTGTCTGTGGGTTTGAAAGGGAAAAAGGGTTTGGGCCACCCAGGTCTGGCCCAATTGTGGCCAGCCTGGGTGACTGTATGTATACATGTATATTTTTGTGCTTTGTTTTCTTTTCTTTTTTTATTTTAATTAATTTCCTATTTTATTTAAAACAAAAATTCCTAATTAACACAAATAAAAATGAACAAGTTGAAATTAAACCAAAATAATTAAAAATGCCAGAAGTACGACTTGCACGTATTTTTTGTATTTTTATTTGTAAAAATATTATTCCGGTAAAAAACATGAAATTAAGTCCTAAATGATTTTTAAGCATGCATTGATGAAAAACACACTGGCACACGTAATTAAATTCTAAAATTAAATTTTAAACAAATATTAAAGGAAAAACCTAAACCTGAGAGTCCCATAGGAGTCGTCTTGATAGGGCAAAAATCACATGCTCACAGCTGCCCCTCTTTGCGCGGGAACACGAAGAGTTTTCGTGCAAAGACAAGTGAGCAAATATGAGCGATTTTCGTCCTATTGAATACTCCATGTGAAGCATTTTGAAAAATTTCTGTTCGAACCTTGCTTCAAAGGTTGCCTACATATCCTTGGCGATAAAGGAATAAGGTCAGTGTAGTTCTGGAAATTTTAGTAGCTGGGACTACCAGGAAGCTGAGATTGGCTGCTGTTGCTATTGCTTCTGCTCGTTGAGCTCCTTATTACACAAAAACAAAATCAAAAGCTGGGATAACTAAGCCTATCAACTACGAGTTACAAGATTCCTATCTATGAGTGTCTTGAAGCTTGATCTTGAGTCTTTGTCTAGCCCTTGTAGCAGACTCTGATCTGAATCTTGATGCACATTAGCTGCAAATGCTGGTTTATTCTTCATTTTTGAGATAAAGCAGGACATGCAGAGCTTGTGTTTTCAATTAGACTTTGAACAGTCCGTGTCTTTCTCCGCTTCATCATTTTGAATTCTCTTTTTTTGTCCTTTTTCTTCTCTTCTGTTCTGAATTGATACTCATGCTTTTGGCCATTCCAAATCTTGTGCCATAAGGTGAAACCTGCTCAGACACCAACACAAACAAACGAACAAAATTTTCTGCCCCAGTTTTCACCGAAAAATTTCGTGAGCTATTTGCAACACACATCTATGCTATTCTTTATTGAAAACAATAAAAATCAGAATTATGTATCCCTTGGAAATATTGCCAAGTTATGCTGGGAAAGAGAAAGGGTTCTTGCTAAGAATAAGATGAGAATCCACGGGTTATGTCGGGATATGAATGAAAAAGGGTCTCACTGGGGATGGAAAGAAAAGATCCGTGGGTTATGCCGTGATAGGAAAGTTCCTTCTAAGGATGGAAGGAGGGTCATGGGTTATGAAGAAATTTCTGGGTTATGCCAGGGGATCCACGGGTTATGTCGGGATGAATGAAAAATTCCTAGATTATGCTAGGGAGATCCGCGGGTTATGCCGGGATGAATAAAAAATCCTAGGTTATGCTAGGGAAGTCCATGGGTTATGCCGGGATGAATGAAAAATCCTAGGTTATGCTAGGGAGATCCGCGGGTTATGCCGGGACTAGAATGAGATCTTGGGTTATGCCAGGATGAATGAAAAATTCCTAGGTTATGCTAGGGAGATCCACGGGTTATGCTGGATGAATGAAAATTCCTAGGTTATGCTAGGGAAATCCGCGGGTTATGCCGGGATTGGAAGGAGATCTTGGGTTATGCCAGGGGATCCGCGGGTTATGCCGGGATGAATGAAAAATCCTAGGTTATGCTAGGGAAATCCGCGGGTTATGCCGGGATTGGAAGGAGATCCTGGGTTATGTCAGGGGGATCCGCGGGTTATGCCGGGATGAATGAAAATTTTCTAGGTTATGCTAGGGGAATGTAAGGCAATGGAGGACCACAAAGATCCTTTTGCCTGTGCTTGGGATAGAGGAGGAAAGGAACAACCCTTAGGTTATGCTAAGGGTAGGGGAGCGTTGACTCCTAAACTGTGCTGGGGAGTAGAAAGTGTAGGGAGGGAATCCTCAGTTTATGGTGGGGATGTGGAGGGAAACTTCCGCGTTATGCCGGGATGTGAAGGAAGGAGACTTCTTGGTTTATGCTATCCTTGGGTAATTCCTAGGCATTCCATAAGCTGCACAAAGGAGAACTAGGGATTGGGATCTCGTGCTATCATGCTTATTCACGAGTTTGCAGGAAAATGAAAAGAAAACTTCCCTTTTGTCATTGACACGACACCATCTTTGGTCCTTGTGGCTATCCTTTGATTGTTTTTTCCCTATGTTCCTTCAGCTTTTCTGGGTTGCACCTGCATCTATTTTAGTTCAAAAACAAAACAAACTGTTAGCTTGAAGAGTGATTGGTTTTGCGGCCTTGTCACGCTTGATTTCAACTTCCTTGGTGTTCAAAAACAAACCCTTGACTTTCAATCCTTGCTTTGTTGATTGACCAGTGGGTCCTCATTTGGATTGGTCTTTGTTTCCCAGGCCTTGGGTTGTGAGTTTTGTCCCGATTTTGATTTTGGGCTTGTTTTTGGGACTTTTGATAAGAATCAACACCCTGTTTGGCTTAAACCCCACCCCCGATTTTGCTTCACCTTCATAGACCTTTGATTTTGAATTTTGTTTCTTTTATTTCCCTGATTTTGAAGCATTAACCGTCATGATCAACCGGGATTGGGTAAGCGCGTTTGACGATGTTGGGCATTCCCTTAGTTCTTGCCAGGAGAAACCCGCGAGGCTGGCCCTACTACCTTTCTTAAGTAATGGTCAGGACATCAAAATTAAAGTGGAAAGGAGTGAAACATGGATTTAGGGATGTATGTTCTTTTGAGGGAAAAGAGGGAACTTATCTAGAAATATAACTCGGCTTTAAATGGCAACGACATGCTTCTTGGACTGGATATCTGACCCGGATCCATTTCTGCTTTCTGACTTCAACTTTTCCAAAACCAAAGAAACTTATTCAGGCCTGGGCGGCAATATTTCCTCTCTTTGGCCGACGGCGCCCTTTCGGGTTTTCGCCAATCGGCCTCTCTCATTTCTTTTCTCCCGTCGCCTGAGAGCGCTCTTTGCGAGTTTTCGCTAAACGTACTCTTCATTTTGTTTTTCTCTGATCGCCGTCACCTTATGGTGCCTGGAGGTTTTCACCAATAAAACTCTCTCATTTTATTTCTCTCAAAAATTTGATTGGTGCCGAACCCCAATAGCGGTATTTTTTCCTCCCTGGGGATCTATAACTTTATAACCATTCGGACGGATTACTAACCGAACCAATACATTTTTGCCCCAGTTTTGATTTTTGTGGGTGAATGGGGTTTTTATTTAGATATGACTGAACCTCAGGGAGAGGCTGCATACGTATCCTTTCGGAATCAAGTCAGACGTAGTTGAGGAAGTTTTCCTAAACTAATTTTTTTTGTATTCTTCTTTACTTTTCTTTTGCATTTTTCTTTTCTTTTCTTTTGCATTTTCTCTTTTTCTTTTTTTTTCTTTAATTTTTTCTTTTCAATTTTTTTTGAACATCACTTCGTGTTACAAAGAGGATGGGGGTAGAGGGAAAGCAAAGTCTTTGTCATTTCAATCTACCGCGGTTATTGCTGCAGGGGATTTAAAAGTAATAACTCTTTACTGCGTCTGCGTTTACCTCTGCCTCGGGCTCGTATCCTTCGATGTCGCCCAGGTACAATGCTCCTCTAGGCAATATCTTTCTGATGATGTACGAGCCTTTCCAATTTGGAGCAAATTTTCCTTTGGCTTCTTGATGATGAGGCAGTATCCGTCTTAATACCAGCTGCCCGACTTTGAAATTCTTGGGGCGCACTTTCTTGTTGTCAGCACGGGCCATTCTTTGTTGGTACAACTGCCCATGGCATACCGCGACCATTCGTTTTTCATCAATTAATGCCAGCTGCTCCAACTGGGTTTTGACCCATTCACTATCTTCAATTTCTGCTTCGACAATCACTCGGAGCGAAGGGATTTCCACCTCGGCGGGTATGGCAGCTTCAGTCAGAGAGACCAGCAAATAGGGGTTTGCTCCTACTGATGTACGGACTGTGGCACGATATCCCATCAGTGCAAAAGGAAGCTTTTCATGCCATTTCCTGGAGCTTTGAATCATTATCCTCAAGATCTTCTTGATGTTCTTGTTGGCTGCCTCGACCCCACCATTAGCTTTGGGCCGGTAGGGAGTGGAGTTTCTATGTGTTATCTTGAATTGCTCACATATCTCCCCCATCAACCGACTGTTTAGTTTAGGTGCATTGTCAGTAATGATGGTAGCGGGAATCGCGAAGCGACAAATGATGTTGGAATTCACAAAATCCACTACCGCTTTCTTGGTAACAGACTTAAGGGTGATGTTCTCAACCCATTTTGTGAAATAATCAATGGCGACCAATATAAATCTGTGCCCAATTGAAGCTTTTGGCTCGATCGGCCTAATGACGTCCATGCCCCAGGCGGCAAATGGCCAGGGTGCTGACATAGGGAGTTGTTCATTTGGTGGTGCATTAATCAAATCGCTGTGCACCTGGCATTGATGACATTTTCGGACAAAGCTGAAGCAATATTTTTCCATGGTCATCCAATAATAGCCAGCTTGGAGTATCTTCTTTGCTAGTACATAGCCGTTCATATGGGGGCCACACACGCCCGCATGTACTTCGTGCATGATTCTCTCGGCTTCTTCGGCATCCACACATCTCAATAAATTAAGATCTTGAGTCCTTTTATACAAAGTGTCACCACTTAAGAAGAAATTGCTCGCATGCGGTCGGATGGTTTTCTGTTGTTCTCCGGTGGCTTGATCAGGGTATTTCCGTGTTTTCAGGAATCTCAAAATGTCGTAATACCAAGGTTGTGTGTTGGGCTCGGGTTCGGTCGCCTTACAATACCCATGTCTTTCTTTGATTTGGATTTGTAAAGGATCAACATAGGCATTTCCAGGGTATGGCAACATGGAGGCCAAGGTTGCAAGTGCATGTGCTAACTCATTGTGGCAACGGGGAATGTACCTGAACTGTACCGACCTGAACCGTTTGCCAAGATCTTTCACATGTTTTCTGTACAGGAGGAGCTTAATGTCCCTTGTCTCCCACTCTCCATGAGCTTGTCGGATGATTAGATCGGAATCTCCCATGATTAGCAACTCTTTGACATCTTGGTTAATAGCCATGTTCATGCCCATAATGCCAGCCTCATATTCAGCTGTATTATTGGTGCTGAAGAAATGGAGTCTGGCTGTAGCTGGATAATGCTAACCTATGGGTGAGATTAAAATTGCCCCAATCCCTGCCCTTTGCGTTTGTTGCTCCGTCGAAGAACATTTTCCAGACGGGGTTGTCCTCATCTGCTATTTCCAATGAGTTCACTTCTTCATCAGGGAAGTAGGTGTTTAAAGGCTGATATTCATCATCAACGGGGTTCTCCGCCAGATGATCTGCTAATGCTTTAGCTTCCATCGCCGTACGAGTGACATAAACAATGTCGAACTCGGTGAGCAAGATCTGCCATTTATCCAGTCGCCCTGTTGGGCATTGGTTTTTTGAATATGTACCTTAGTGGATCAATCCTTGTTATGAGGTACGTGGTATGAGCTTGCAGATAATGCCTTAATTTCTGAGCAACCCATGTCAAGGCGCAACATGTTCTTTCTAACAATGTGTACTTGTCCTCATAACTGGTAAACATTTTGCTCAGGTAATAATGGCCTGCTCTTTCTTTCCCGTGGCGTCATGCTGCCCGAGAATACAGCCGAAAGAACCTTCCAAGACTGTTAGATAGAGAAATAATGGCATTCCTGGTTCTGGCGGAACCAAAACTGGTGGATTGGACAAGTATTGTTTGATTATATCAAAAGCTTCCTGACACTCGACCGTCCACTTAACTGCCGCATCCTTTTTCACTAGCTTAAATATGGGCTCGCATGTTGAAGTCAACTGGGCGATGAATCGGCTAATGTAATTCAATCTTCCTAATAGACTCATCACATCCTTTTTGGTCATTGGCGGGGGCAACTCACGGATGGAGTTGATCTTGGTTGGATCCAATTCGATGCCCTTTCGGCAGACGATGAACCCGAGAAGCTTGCCCGACGGGACCCAAAACGCGCACTTTTGTGGATTTATTTTCAAATTATATTTGCGGAGCCTTTTGAAAAACTTCCTCAAGTCCATTACATGATCACCTTGAGTCTTAGATTTGATAATCACGTCATCTACGTATACCTCTATTTCTCTATGCATCATGTTGTGGAAGATGGTGGTCATAGCCCTCATGTATGTTGCCCCGATGTTTTTCAATCCAAAAGGCATAAATCTATAACAATATGTTCCTCAAGGTGTGGTAAAGGCGGTTTTCTCAGCATCTTCCTCATCCATCAACACTTGGTGGTACTCTACGTAGCAGTCTACAAAGGATTGAATCTCATGCTTGGCACAATTATCGACAAGGATGTGGATGTTGGGCAGAGGGAAGTTATCATTGGGACTCGCCTTGTTCAAATCTCTGTAATCCACACACACTCGATTTTTCCCATCCTTCTTCGGCAGCGGGACCACATTGGCCAGCCATGTGGTGTACCAAACTACACGGATTACCCCCGCTTCAAGCTGTTTTGTAATCTCCTCTTTGATTTATCGCTGACATCAGGCTTGAACTTTCTTTGTTTTTGTTGGACCGGAGGGCATTCGGGGTATGTAGACAACTTATTAACAACCAGATTCATACTCAAACAAGGAATGTCATCGTAGGACCACGCAAATATATCTTTAAATTCCAGCAGAAATTGAACAAATGAATCCCGCATTTCTTTATTCACGTGGATGCTTATTTTAGTTTCTTTGATTTAATCGAGATTCCCCAAGTTAACCGGTTTAGGTGTCATTTAAGTTAGGCTTAGGTTTGTTTTCAAAGTGTTCCAACTCTCGATTGATTTCCCTAAAAGCATCTTCTTCATCGTATTTCGGTTCTTGGTTCATTATTTCACAGATGGGCAGCAAGTTTGGGTCGTGTCATGAAGTCCGCGAGCATGTCATTTTATTTAAAGCTGCATTTAATGGGACTGAAAGAGAATATAAGAAATAAAGAAAGACAAAAATCACAGAAAGGCAAAGAGGTATTGATTTTATTTCCTTGAACTTATAAGATAACAGGGTTTACAATTGAGATTTAATGTGCTAAAAGGAAAGCAAACAACCGAGCTACACCCTGAAATAGCTCGTGATATTGGAAGAGGTAGCAAGGTGAGACTACCAGGTCTCCCGCGTGACCGGAAAAGGTGTGGCCTTCCAGTTTTGAAGTTTGGAATCTGGCCCCATAGAAAGCACTTCAGCGGCATTTTAACCTTCTCCCGGTTGGACCATGTTTACTTTGTAGAGCAACTCACTCATAGCCCCGCAGATCTCATCAATTTCTTCTTTCGTGATGTTTCTTCTTCCTCCTCCTCACTGTATTTTGGTTTTACAAAGATTTTGTACAAGTGGAGTAGGAGTCGTGGAAAGGCCCATCCCTGGCGCCTTCTGCGATTGGCCCAGGTGATATCTTCTGAGGTTGGATGAAAGCCCAGTCCAAAGAGCTTTTCTTCGACAAGCAAGGCGACTTGCTCGGATATGCCTTGTAGGGAGCTTCTGAGTCCCTTGCCTGGCTTGAAACCTTGGCGCGTCATTTCCTTCACTACCATAATTGAAGAATTTGACAGGAAAGGTTGGGGGAGCGGCTTGCCCTCTTCATGCTGATCGGCTACTACGACTTCAAAAGCATGATAGACTATGTGTTCACTCTCTTCCTTGGCTTATAGACATGGAACAGAGGGGTCCCGGTAAATCGATTTTTCATCCTCTCCATGAACTACAATCTCCTGGTTTTCATGCTCAAATTTCAGCATTTGGTGTAGGGTAGAAGGCACTGCCCCTGCTGCATGAATCCACGGCCTTCCTAGGAGGTAGTTGTAGGAGGTGTCCATGTCCAATACCTGGAATGTTACTTCGAAGTTGACTGGACCAATAGCGAGCACCAAATCAATTCACCTATGGTGTCCCTTTTGATTTCATCGAAGGCTCAGACACATACGTTGTTAGGACGGATCCTCCCCGTCCTGATCTCCATTCTATGCAAGGTAGACAGTGGGCATATGTCTACTCCGGAACCTCCGTCGACCATCACTCTCTTGACATAATATCCCTCACACTTGACAGTGAGGTGCAAAGCCTTGTTGTGAGCAACTCCCTCTGGGGGTAAGTCATTGTTACTGAACGAGACCTGGTTAATAGTGAAGAATCTCTCCTCCATTTTCTCTAGTTGCTCTACAGAGTCTCAGCTGGTACATAAGCTTCTTTCAAATTTTTGGCCAACACCTGCTGATGTTCGGGAGATTTCATCAAGAGTCACAATAAAGAAATCTGCTTAGGGGATTTTCTGAGCTGATCCACCACTTCGCACTCCGGCATTTTCATTTTCTGGAAGAAAGTTTCTGCCTCCTCATCTTTCACTGGCCTTTTAAGCGGAAATAGCTGTTTAGTAACGTCGTTCACCTCTTCCAAGTCTTAAAATTTCTTTGTAAGACAACCTTTTCGAGCTTCTCCGAGGACTTCTTTGCCTTTGTATGTAACGATGGTTTCCTGATAATTCCAAGGGACGGCTGAAGGGTTGGTCATGGGCTTCTACGGTGTGCGCCCGATAACCACGGGCTCATTCAGCACCGGCGGTTTAATCGATCCCCGTACCACATAGGCTTTCTTGGGCATATACATGGATTTGTTCAGTTCGAAGCTTTTTGGAGGGCTTAAAGTAGGTTGATTTTTCATTACGTCCTCGTGGGATGTAGACTATTGTTTCCTTGGTAGGGGTCGTTTCAGCTTCGACCTCAACCTTCTTTTCTACTTCGGGGTGTTTGGATTCATTCATTTTCTTTTCTTCCATCTTTTTTGGGTGATTTTTGGTTTTCTATCTGCCTCGGCGATGGCTATGATGGCTTTCGTAGCGGGATCAAATTCTTTGTCCTCGCATATCATTCCGATAACCGGCCCGTTGTTGTGAGCCAGCAACAGGTTATCAGTTACATTTGGGACCTCTTCATCTTTTAGTACTACTTTCTTTTGATCTATCAAGTCCCCCACTACTCGTTTTAAGGTCCAGCAATTTTCGGTATCATGTCCCTCTGCCGACGAGTGGTAAGCACAATGCATGCCCCATTGGTAAGAAGGTGATTCGAGATTCTGTCTGTTTGGGGGTAGATGCTGGAAGATACCCATGTGGACAATCTTTGGGAATAGGCTTGCGTGGGATTCTCCTATTGGGGTGAAGTTCTATCTCCTGGGTGGCTCACTAGGACGATAATTATTTTGCTGAGGGCTGGGATTGTAGTGATTCTGAGGAGGCTGATTTCTTGGGGCTTGATTTCTATTGTTCTACTGTTGAGGTCGAGTAAATGGCTGAGCGTTCATAATTGCATAGGGTTGAGGGACATAGTGCATGTCTCTGTGAGGATAGTAATGTTGAGGTGCTCTTTCAGAGAATGCATGTATGTGAGTATGTTGTTTCCTCATCCCGGAGGCTCCATGGATGCTTCCTCTTTTTTCTTGTTCCTTGGGATTCCTCCCACCCCTCCTTGTATGGAATGGGAAGTGTCTATTATGGTAGATTGACTCAGAATCCTTCGTGTTTTTAGGCCATTCTCTACCATCTCCCCAATCTTAATTGCCTCTGCAAAAGGTTTACCCATGGCCGACATCATATTCTGAAAATAGTCTGCCTCTTGTGCTTGCAGAAAGACAGTGACCATCTCTGTTTCGTCCATCGGAGGCTTTACTCTCGATGCTTGCTCTCGCCATTTAATAACATACTCTCTGAAGCTTTCAGCAGGTTTCTTCTTCAAGTTGGCTAGGGAATTCCTATCTGGGGTGGTGTCGATGTTGTACTGGAATTGTCTTACAAAGTCCCGGGCGAGATCATCCAGATGTGCCATCAGGTAATTTCCTGATCTATGTACCATTCAGATGCATTACCCACTAAGCACTCCCCAAAATATGCCATCAAGAGTTCTTCCTTCCCCCCGGCTCCGCGTAGTTGATTGCAATACTTTTTCAAATGGGCGATGGGGTCACCGTGGCCATCGTATTTTTTGAATTTCGGCATTTTAAACCCCAAAGAAAGGTGCACGTGGGGGAACATACATAGGTATGAGTAAGATACACTTTTCTATCCACTTAGTCCTTGCATGTTCTTCTGGATTTGCTCAAGACTCTTCATTCTCCTTGTGATTTCATCTTGTTCGGGCATTTTGGAGGTTTTGTCTTGCCCAGGGGTAGGTTGAGGGTAGTTGTTTGTAGGGTTCGGGGGAGGCTCAGTTTGGTAGTTTGGAGTTTGGAATGTAAAGGTTGTGGGGTCAAACACGGGCCTCGGTACCGCACGATGTGTGGTAGCTACGCACGGAGGGGCCGTAAAGATATTGGCAACTGGTCCGGATGTAAACATTGGAGGGCGGGTTTTAGAAGGCGCCCCAACAAAATTGGTTGATATGGTGGGCTGCCCTAGGAGAATATTTGGGTGACTGATAGGATGGTGGAGGTACCCCCTGACCTTGGAAAAAGCTCGGGAAATCCAGGGATAGCGCTGGGAGGTTCTTTCCCATTGGTCCAGGCATCCCACATTTCCATGACTCGGAGCCGCAGGATCCTGTTCTCTTCAACTGCTACAGATTCAGAGGTTGGTACTCCTGTAATTGAGTTGTCCTCTGGAATAGGGACGGCTGGTAGAGTCATTTCAGCCGACATCTCTGTACTTCCCTTTGTACTAGTGAAGTATCCGTGTGAAGCCAGCTTATCGCAAACCAATCACCGTCCAATAAAACACTTGGACTTGGCACTGGAATTTGCAGTTATTTCGGGGTAGAAAACAAACAGGGAATCAAACGTTGGGCATGATGCACCTATGCAGATAACGGGTTTCTATATGCTTGCCATGGTCGCATGTGTCATCCCGGCATTTATTCCTATTTTCCTTTTGTTTCTTTCCTCTTATTTCCCTTTTTTGGCCTTTTTAAAGAATACGGTCGAATCATTTAGAGATTGCCTACGTAACATGACTTTGCATGAATCAGACCGAGCATAGTTCATGGAAACAAAAAGTTAAGTACACAGTAAAATATTTTTTGGGCTTTTTATTTTTGATAAAGATATAAAGTTTTATTGCAAAGGCTAATAGAACGAAAAGCAACAACCAGACTGGGACTTAATAACCTTACAGACTTGAAAGGACATACAGACAGACTCTTTTTCAGAAAAATACAAATTTATGAGTACATTAAAACTCCAAATGTCTTTGGGGCATCATCCGGCCTTGCTGCAAGTTTGCGCGCTAGACTTCCCTGGAGTTAGTGGAGATCTTCCATCACTTGATGAACAAATGTCATAGCAGCGGCCGAAAACATAGACTTTGTCATGTCCTCACAATGTTTGCACTTCGTGGTAATATATTTTGCAATCGCCCGTACCTTTTCTCTGATAACCCCTTTTTCTTGTAGCAGAAGCCCTATTCGCTCGGCCCGTGCTTCTAATGTTCGTTCAGCTGCTTGATTCAGCTTTTGAAACTGCCGCAAATCTCTTTCCAGTCCCGCTATTACCGCATAGCAATGCTCTCTCTCGGCTTTGAATTCTTTGGCTTGTTTGGCCATTTTGTTTTCGGCTATGACAACCCTCTATTTTAAGCCAACGCTTTCATTGCCACTTTTTTTTTTCAACTGCTCCAGTATGCGGGCCCTTTCTTCTACACTTTTAATTAATTGCTTCCGAGCTCTAGACAGTTCACCCTCCGCCTTATTTAGGTTGAAACTGTATTCGGTTACTTTTTGACGCAGGTTCTCTATGAGCTTTTCATCTTTTGTACTCCTCGGAGGATTTTTACAATTGTCTTCATTTTCTGAATCTGGGCTGGCAGGGCTTCGTTTTCTTTAACCAATACCTTCTTTTCTCCTTCGCTGGCTGCGGTTTGCAGACTATTTTCGTATTGCAATTCTTGAATTTTCTTTTCCAGCCTTCCTATAGTAACCCAGTATTCATTTTCTTTTGCTAACCAATCCCACTGCTCTTGTGACATCTCAGTAAATTCCTGGAGATGGGGTCTCTTTGCCGGCCTCCCGGGCTCTATATCTCTCTTGTACCAAGTAACATAACCCGGTGCAACGTCACCCTTAGATACGTCACGTACTCGAGTATCGGCTGTACATATTGGCACTCGCTGCAAATTTGGCCTACGACAACTTCGGGGAATTGACCATTCGGGCTTATCTCAACTACATGGCGGCTGTTATCCTCGTCTCTGGGAATCATTTGGCATCTACCCGATTTCCTGATTACTTTATACGGTGCATAGGGTTGGATGCTTCGGATGCCCATCAAAAGAAAGTGATGTCCGGTGGCGGGCATATACATAATTTCATCCATACAGAGTCAAGCGAATGTCCATTCTATTTGATTTGTAGTAATAACCTGGAGATGCGACACCCACTCTGCGACACCCTCTGGTAATTTAAACCCATTCATCCTGTTGTCAAATTCTTCTATACAAACTTTTGTTGACAGCCGGTAATTCGTGAATCGAGGCCTATGACATAAATGCTCAATCATCTAGATTTGCAGCAGCAAGTTACTGCCTTCATAGAAATCCCCTTCTGCTTTATAGATGGTAAGGGCACGGAAGATGTCAGACAAAATCATTGGGGCGAGAGTACTCCTAGCTTGGGTCATTAAAGTGCTAACGACTCCTGCTATCCGTATGTCGATGTTCCCGTCCTTTCATGGGAATACTAAAAGACCCAAGAAAGACACTATAAACGTGAAGCATCGATGCTCCTCCCACTTGAGCCGATTACCCGTGCTACAATTAAGGTTTTCAGGGTTGTAGAATCCTCCAATGTGGCCGTATCTTTGGTATATATACTGCAGGGTACAAAATCCAGCCGATAAGTCGGGATCGTTAAGTTTTCTGCGGATTTTCAGGGTATCAAGAAATTTATGCACGGCGAGGGATCTGGGTGCAAACAAGTATTGATGTCTCAAAGGGATTGTATGGGTCCCAATATATCCGGTCATTTCTTCTAAACTCGGGGTTAGCTCAAAATCCGAGAAGTGGAAGACGTTGTGGGCTTGGTCCCAGAAAGTGATTAAGGCCTTTGTGATGTCTCCCCTGTGGTTGATTTTCAATAAACCAGTGAGGCCTCCTAGATGTGCGTTGACCTTTTTATGTCCTGCTTCCCCGAGATCATTCCACCACAGCCGCAACTCAAAGGGAATTTTGTTCATTATCGTGCTCATTCTGCACATTTATTAGGGTGAATTAGTATTCTCAAAACATCGAAACTGACATTTTATGAAATTTATTTTAAAAACCAGGACCGGTTTTGCAAATACGGCCTTTCGACACTTCGGCAAGAAGGTTTTTCAGGTTGTGCTTGCTCACCAGTCAGAATAAAATTCAGAGGTGGCCATTTGCGCAAGATCAGCATTTCGGCGTCCCTTGTAGCAACATTTAGCTATTATTGCAATAATGGCACCATCCGATTTATTTCAAAACAAGTGAATAAACTCGGGCATTTTTGACAGTTTTGAAAAAAAGGGTTGGACCTGACCAAAATAATTTATCAAAACCCCCGAACATTATTGAAAAACTCCAAAATTTGATGTTTGTTTTTTTGTTGTTTCCTTTTTTGTTTTTTGTTTTGTTTTTTTTTTGTAAAATCCGACAGAATTTCGACGCTATTTGAGTATTGGTTTTAAAAGTGACTACCCTAGCACTGCTATTTTTTCTCAATTTATTCCCTTTGTTTACAGGTCGGTCAACATGCGAATCCAAGGCAAATAAATGCGCAAGTAGTACGTAAAAATGCATCATGATGGTCTTTATTTTAGGGCACCTGTCCTATACGGACCCAATCCCTGTGTTGAGTCCCCTAAGTTAAAATGCATGATGCAGATAAATGTTCCTACTAGGGATCTGGCATGGGGCTTTGTTTTACTAAGTTTAGAACCTCAGTACAGGGTCTAGACTGTGTACCCGAGCGGACAAATCGAGTCGAGGAGGGGGCAACATACCGAAAAGAAAAAGGCCCTCCGGCTTAGTAACTTTTCCGGCCTCTTTCTTATTTCAGGGTAAGACTAACAGAATAGGGAGTCTCAACCAGTAAGCACATCCCCAGAGGTGAGAAGCGGTAAAACATGTGGCATATAGAACAGAACATGTAAGCAAATCAGGAGAAGCCAAATATAACAGTTATTTTAAGCTCGAATTCTTGAACCCTGAACCAGAGATTCTGGGTTCTATTCCCCAACAGAGTCGCCAGAGCTGTCACACCTCCTTATTTACACGGCTACCCCGAAGGATAAACGTATAATGGAGTTTTTTCAATTAAAGTGACATTATTCGATATGGGATTAATTATTTATTTCAAGAGTCGCCACTTGGGATAGGTTTGGTTTTTGGTGTCTCAAGTCACCCGTTTATTTAAAATCCTAATTCGAGGAAATTTCGACTGCTTGATTGGAGTCTGCGAACCCGAAATTTCTGAGTAAGGAATTCTGTTGATCCAAGGGAAGGTGTTAGGCACCCTCGAATCTCGTGGTTCTAACACGGTCGCTTATACTCATTATAAGTGGCTAAAGATCTGATTTGCTATACCTGTTTAAACATATAATGCAATTTTAAATTAATAACCGCTTTTAACATCTTTTAGAAAAATTTGCAATGTTATTAAAACACACCGCGAATGACGTCACATAAATGCGCACGCAATTTTACACGTATTTTAATTCCATTGAGAATGGGATTTGGGTCACATAAATGCGCACCCGAGCTTAGGAAGGTAATTTATTAGCAAACTCGCGCCTACAGCAGCTACGTCTTTAAAATTCATGGAAAGCCGTGAAATTTGCTAGACGACACTTTCGATTTTCTAAAAAAATTTATCAATTTAAGGAGCCTCGTGGTGTTTGATTAGATGAACGCGGCTAATTTTATTTTTTAAGGACATCCTAAGGCGTATTAAATTCTCTATCATGCTTGTGCCTAAGTACCCTAATCATTTATACATGAGTAAAATATTCTGGAAAATTAATACTTGCATTTCAGCCTCATTCTTGACTGATTATACACGCTGGGCCTCAAATTTTGGCCAGCCCTAAAACATACATCGTATCTGGCCTCTGTTGGGTCTTTTAATTATGCCTAGAGTCAATTTGGATGAAGGAGTCCATTGTGAACAAATCTCAGTAATGTTTCTTTTGGTTTGAAATTATACACAAGACTAACTATTAAACATATCAACCATGTTTATAAGAAAAATAGTAGTGATTATTTTGTATCAGTTTTCAATCTTAAGTCTGAACTAAACGATTCATAATACTCATCAGTCGGAGTATACGAATTTAGCTTCCAATCTTCAATTATAATTCTAATTACAACATATTAAATAAAGCTGGAACGAATCATTGCTAATGTATTGAAACTTGAATGAATTAAAATGCTACAAAAGTATTTTGATCTTTGAATGATTACCAAAGCTAACATTTCCTAAATCCCATATTTCTAAGAAAACAGGAAACAAACACTCGAAACATGCCTTACCACTAGCTAACCATACTATTAATTATGCATATTAAAAATAGTAGTCCATATGTCCAGATATTACAAGGTGAATCAGTCCCGATGTTCAGTTGTTACAAAAATGAACCAATCCAAACATCTTATTACAACAAGGTGATTATCTTATCATTAAATATATTAAAACTAAAGAAGGGAAAAACAGTGTGAGGATTCAAAATAAAAATAATAGACGCAGATTTCACCCTTAGGATTACATTCTACTTGAGCTTCATATATCAAATTAGCCTTGAAGATTAAAGGTACTATGAGATTTTAAGATGAAAAAAACTACTCAAAAACATGTTGTAACACCAGTATGGTCCAAAAATAAGAATCTACCAAAAATGATTAAAATGAAAATCAAGAGATGAAGATCAACAAATATAACTGAAGAATGAAAAATCCAGGACTTCAAAATCAGGAGACTAAGACCCACATGATATCAGACCACTCAAAAACCAGAGGAAATATAGCAAGTAGAGATGACTATTAAACCTATTTCAAGATGAGATTATGCAAAACAACTAATCATTCAAAACAAAGCAGCTAACAATTATGGAAACAAAACAATTATATACAGGCAAAGATAATGATTTAAAGACATGTTACTTAGCTTTTATACATGCAAATCTAAATGAAGATCTTTCCATTGGTTTCTGACTTCTTCGATAGAGGTTTTTAACCTTCTAGGGAAACTGGCCTTGTGGATAACAGGTTCAGGAGTTCAGGACGGGGAACTGGTTATTCTAAGACCCTGTGAGGTCTCAGATCTGAGTTTCCTTGGTGGTTAGTGGTATTTGCGGGTTATGGGTGGCATGGTTGGGAAGGAAATGGACGGGGACTATCTGAGATAAGCTTGAGCGGAATCCGGTGGGGTTTGAGTTTTACGATTAGTCTTCCGATCTATATTCGAGACATTTCAAATGGATTCGAAGGGTGTAACATACATGGTTGGAAAGAGGAGGGTGAGTTGTTTCAGGGGTGTAATTTTGGAGGGGTTTGGAGTTGCGTTCCCGATATGGGTGTTCTGACGGTCTTCTTTTGAAGATTCGAGACGATGGGGGTCGTTTGAAGGGAATGGATTGCAGGACGGGAAGGGGAGGTCCTGCTGATCCTACGGTGTAAAGTTGGGGAGGTTTGGAACAGGGTCGCCGGAGACGGTGGTTCCGACGACCTTATTTTGAGTATTTCGAGAAGCTAGGAATTTGTTCGACGGAAATCAACCACAGGACGGGAAAGAGGGGATTGTGGTGGTTTGATGGTGTAGACTTAGGGAGTTTTGGTGACCAGCCGTTGCCGTGATGTGATTTACGGCGAGCATTAGGGTGGCTACTGGGTGGTCAACGGTGGTCAAGGGGAGGTCAAGGGGTGGCCAAGGGTGGTCGATACACCAGATTGTATGTACGAGGAAGAGGCTTGTTTGATCTCTGAGCGTATTCGGAATGTTTGGGCCTTCCTGGGACGACGTCGTTTTGGGTTGGTTACAGGTAGGCTAAGTCAGGGAATGGTTTTTTGGGCTGGGTCTGTGGGTTTTAAAGGGAAAAAGGGTTTGGGCCTCCCGGGTCTGGCCCAATTGTGGCCAGCCTGGGTGGCTGTATGTATACATGTATTTTGTAATTAAACAAAAATAATTAAAAATGCCATAAGTACAACTTGCACGTATTTTTTTGTATTTTCTATTTGTACAAATGCCCCTAATTATTTCGGTATAAAACATGAAATTAAATCCTAAATGATTTTAAGCACGCATTGAAGAAAACCATACTGGCACACGCAATTATATTCTAAAATTACATCGTAAACAAATATTAAAGGAAAAACCTAAACCTGAGAGTCCTATAAGAGTCGTCTTGATAGGGCAAAAAATCACATGCTCGCAATTAGAAACGGGTAATAATTCTATATTAGCTTCTTCCAAAGACTAAAAAGACTTCCTAATTGAGTTATCCTTAAAACAATCAAGAGATTAAGCACACCCGAAATGGCTACAAGTAGTTCAATCCTATCCCTAGGTAGAACCTATAAAATGAGGGTTAACGCTTCATGTTCTTGTTAATTAATATTTTCCAACCCCAAATAATCTTTTCCAAGATTAGTTCTGTCACGAACCTAGTTCGCCCTCCGTGAACATGTCGTGACGACACCTAGTCCCTACGACTAGGTAAGCCCAACAATGCGGAAACAAAATAACTTACGAAAAATAAATAATTCAAATTTGAACAACTAGAAGAAAACGGTATATAAATGTCGCTCGGCATGTACAACTCGACATCACGAAACCCTACAATATTATCCTAAAACCCAAAATCTCATGGGAACACAAGCTGAAAGGAATGTAGTGCAATGCTCTAACTCCAGAATATCTAAAACAACAGTAAGAAGGAAGGCTAACTGCTAAAAGATAGAATAAGATAGAGACTCCTTGGTCTGCGGGCGCGACAGATGTACCTCGAAGTCTCTGCTAGATCTCTCCGCCTCAAGGGTGATATGCCTGGGTAGAGGTATCTGCATCTGCACATGAAATATACGCAGAAGGGGCATGAGTACACCACAACGGTACTCAGTAAATGCCAAGCCTAACCTCGGTCAGGTAGTGACAAGGAAGGTCAGAGCTCTACTGATGTTAGACATAATATAAAGTTTCGACAGTGTGAAATAGACAATATCAATGAATACAACAGTGAAATGAGTAGGTTGTGCAAAGGAACGACAATTACACAAAAGAGTAGAGTAAATTCAGAAATCAGGACAGCTCAATACCAATAGTAACAACGAGGATCTCCCAGGATACCGTCTTGTAGTCCCTTTCATCAACTGTCCAGTAGATCACTCAGGATACCATCCCATAGTCCAATTATCAATGCGCGGGGATCTACCGGAACCCCAGTTCGTAGTCTCAAATGTAAATACCCAGTATTGGGGGAATCTACCGGGTGCATTCCCGTAGTTCCATATAGCTATGCGGGGGGACCTATGGGAATCTAACATGCAGTTCCAAAGTAAATATGCAGGGGGATCTACTGGGAATCTAACCCATAGTCCCAAAGTAAACAAAAAATGGGAGCTACAGGAATCCCACATCCGTACAATTTGTACAAGTACGGATTTCCCACAATTTTTACAAGTACGGATTTAAAGTACGAATTTCTAATAAGTACTTTAAGAAAATCGGATTTCCCACAATTTGTACAAGTACGCGCTCGTCACCTCGCGCACGAGGTAATTCAATTACAAAATATCATATCCTAAGGGGAATAGTCCCCTACACAAGGTTAGACAAGCCACTAACCTCGAACCGTCTCAAACTCAACTAGAAACCACACTTTTCCACAAGTATCCGACTCTAAATGGCTTAGATCTATTCAATTCAATTGATTATTGTAAATAAGACCTCAAGTAACTGATTCTAAAATTAAATTCTAAGCTAATACGCGAAATTATGTAAAATGGCCAAAATGCCTCTAATGCCAATGTCTCGGAATCATGTGAAATTTATATTTTCAGAAACTTCATACTCTCTGGAGTCTATGCATAACAAGTACACAAAAATCAGAGTCCAAATGGCCCTTCAAATCCTCATTTAAAGGCCTCTTAAACTCAAGCCCTAATTACCCCATTTTCCCAAACTTCTCACCACTAATTAGGTATTTAATCACATAAACAATAAGTTATGAAGTCAAAAATGTTACCTCCAAGTAAGGCTGCGGTTCCGGTTCTGGCAGTTCTGGTTCTGGCGGTTCCGATTCTGGCGGTTCCCGTTCTGGCGGTTCCGGTTCTGGCGGTTCCGGAGCCGGAACCACTACCATACGGTTCCGGGTACCATCCGGTTCCGGTTCCGGTTCTGGCGGTTCCGGTTCCGGCGATTCTGGCCGTTCTGAATTTTTTTTTTTTAAAATCAATATCTTGTATAGTAGTCATTAGTATATTGTAGAATATATTTTATATGGTGTACTATGTTAGTAGTATTTTATATATTGTGTTTGGTAATTAGTATATATTGTGTATAAGTAGTGTATATTTTATATATAAGTAGTATATATTGTATTTAAGTAGTATATATTGTATATAAGTAGTGTATATTGTGTTGTAGTTAGTAATTAGTATAAATTGTATATAAGTAGTATATATTGTTAAAAGAATGTTGTCATTAGTATATTGTGTTGTATGTTATATATTGTATGTGATATAAATAGTCAAGGATTGATATAGAAGTAAAGACAAAGAAATATTGAGACAAAAGATATTCAAGAATATGATAAAGAGCATATTTATTGAATAAAATGGCATATCTTTCTTAGTCTTCCTTCCCCTAGTGGAAAAAAAACAAAAAGAAGACATGCCAATGTACAAGTTACATCATAATTTATGCATTATTCCCTGAACATGACTTAACTCAGTTATCCCCTGTGGTGAACGATTCCTCTTGTTCCTTGGGGTTAATTCTATTGACAGTTGCACCCACATCATCGGCCACTTCAGTTTTTTCGACATCTTTTGGAGTTCCTGGAGCCGAGCCATATGCTCCTTCCTTGTCCGAGCCATATGCTTCTTCCATGTCCTGTGTGCCTCCATTGATTTCTCAGACAAAGCCCCTACAATAATAATGCAATAAAATCCAGATAACAAAAAAGGTCTTTTAACTTTTCAGTCATGTTATATCACTCACAATAATAGACAAATACATATACTAAGCCATGTCGAATACAATGTCAAGGTCCATCAAAAGATAAGTTACTAAGGATTCAAATTGTTCAGGTATTAGATAATTGAATTACAGCAGATGTCAGATCCTGTAGATAATGTACTGGACTTACCTTAAAAGTTGATTCCATAAGTAGATCTTGAAGCTTAGGGACTATGTCGTACGATACAATGTTGAACACACCATCAAGGTGAACGGACTTCTTAGTGTTTGAAGGCACTACTTTAAATCCTGCCTTATTTGAACCAGCCCATTGAGATAAAACCACCTGTTCCATTGCACCTTTCTCCAAGCCATCAGCATGGTGTTGCAAAGATGGTGTGACGTTGTCCTTTGTACCTTCTTTCTCCAAAATCTCTAGAGATGTTCCCTCCACCAATTTTTTACCAGGCAAGAATTCAACTTTCGGTTTTATGTTGAGATTGTCATCAACCGGGGGAGGGGTAGTATTTTGGCCACTACTTTCACCGGTTTTAGCTTTTTCTTTATCGAACATATTTTTCAACGAAAATGCCATAATAATTAGCACGTAAGAGTTGAAACGAGTTTACCGGATTAACGAACAACTTCTTGAAAATTGAAAATCGTTGAAATTGAACACTTGAAAACTTCAATTCAACAACTTCACAATGTTTCACGAATTTGAAACAATAAATTAAGCACTTGCACTAGAAAGATTGAAAGAGAGCTTGAGAGAGATTGAGAGATATTGATGAATTGGTGAATAAAAATGAAAGAATGAGGGGGTATTTATAGTTGAGAAATGGGAAATAGTGTAATTATATAAAGTTTGGGGTTAAATTAAAGTTTGGGGGCCAAATGGCTATTTTTTTAAACTTCCAAACGGCTAGTTTTGAAAAAGAGCCGTTTGGAAATTATTTTAAATTTTTTTTTTTAAAATCTCCGTTACAGAACCGTTTGGAACCGTTTGGAACCGCCAGAACCGGTCCAGTTCCGGTTCCAGTTCTGGCAGTTCCAATGGGTAGAACCGCCTCGCCACGGTTCCCGGGAACCGCCGGAACCGGAACCGCCGGAACCGCCAGAACCGCCAGGGCTGCTGTTCCGGTTCGGAACCGCCAGATTTGCAGCCTTACCTCCAAGTGATTCCCCTTGAAATTTTCTTCAACCCACTTCAAAAAGCTCTCAAAATGCTCAACTATGAAGGAAAAATGACTCAAAATCGCGGATGAAATAACTTATAAACTTTCTGCACAAGCATATTTTCTTCTATGCGATCGCAGAAAAACCTTTACGATCGCGAAGCACAAAAACTCAGCCCTCAGATTAACTGTATGTGAAATGCAACATAATTAATGCGAACACAATGCACTGCATAATCACCCTATTCGATCGCGGGCAACACTCCGCGTTCGCGAAGAACAAATTCCAACCAAGACCTCGGGTCCACTTTACTCTTATGCGAACGCGACCTGCCCTACGCGGTCGCGATCAACAAATTTCACCCTACTATGCATTCGCATCACAGCTTATGCGAACGCGAAGCACAGTTGAACAGCTACCTCCAAAGCTTCTATGCGATCGCGAGATAACCAACACGATCGCAATGAACAAAAGCCTGCAACTAAAACCTGCAATTTCTGAAGTTCTCAAAGTATAATATTGATTCGTTTAACCTCCCAATAGACACCCGAAACCCTCGAGACCTCAACCAATCCTACTAACATAATCCATGGCATCATTCAAACTTGTTCCAATCATCAAAACACCTCAAACATATCAAATTACCCAAAACTCATCGAATTCAAGCCTAAGTTTTCCCAAAACTTTCGAAATATGCATTCGATAAAGAACCCAACCAAACCACGTCCGGATGACCTGAAATTTTGCACACACATCTCAAATGGCATAACAAACCTACTGCAACTCTTGGAATTCCATTCCGACCTTCGGATCAAAATCTCACTATCGGACCAGAAGCCTCAAAAATTCAAACTTCGGTGTTTCAAGCCTAAATTAGCTACAGACCCCAAAACACATTCGAACACGCCCGCAACCCCGAAATCATCTAATGAAGCTTCCAGAACCACTGGATTTCTATTCCAAGGTCATCTTCACAATCTTCCCACTACGGACAACGTTTCAACACTTAAGCTCTTATTTAAGGACTAAGTGTCCCAAAACTCTCGGAAACTAAAAATCGAACGTCCCGGCAAACGATATTAGCAAAAATAAACTCGGGGAGAGCAGTTAATAAGGGATTGGGGTGTTAATTCTTAAGAAGACTGGCCGGGTCATCACATCCTCCTACACTTAAACATTCATTCGTCCTTGAACGAGCATAGAGAATAACTGAAGTAGTGAAAAGATGAGGGTAACGGTTGCGCATATCATGCTCGGTCTCCCAGGTCGCCTCCTTGGCGGACTTACCCCCCCCCCCCAACTGAATCTTTACTAAAGCAATGTTCTTGGACCTCAACTTTCTGACGTGCTTGTCCATTATAGCAACTGGATCCTCAACATAAGCTAGATCCTTGTCCAATTGGACTGAGCTGAAATCCAACACGTGCAACGGATCACCATTTTATCTCCGGAGCATTGAAACATGAAATACTGGATGAACCCCTACCAGACTGGGAGGTAATGTAAGCTCATATGCAACCTCACCAACATGCCTCAATATCTCAAAAAGGCCAATGAACCTCGGACTCAACTTCCCTTTCTTCCCAAACCTCATGACGCCTTTTATTGGAGAAACCCGAAGCAGAACTCGCTCTCCAACCATATAGGAAACATCACGAACCTTCCGGTATGCAAAGCTCTTCAGTTTAGACAGGGCTATACAGAATCTATCCTGAATTACCTTAACCTTCTCCAAAGTATCGTTAACCAAATTTGTGCCCAATAGCCTTGCCTCACCCGACTCAAACCAACCCATCGGAGATCTACACCGTCTACCATAAAAAGCCTCATACGGTGCCATCTGAATGCTGTACTGATAGCTATTGTTTTAAGCAAACTCCACCAATGGCAAGAATTGGTCCCAAGACCCTCCAAACTCAATCACACAAGCATGGAGCATATCCTCAAGAATCTGAATAGTGCGATCGAACTGTCTGTCCGTCTGGGGGTGAAATGTTGTGCTCAACTCAACCCGAGTACCCAACTCCTGCTGACCGACCCTCCAGAATCGTGATGTGAGCTGAGTACCTCTATCTAAAATAATAAAAACTGGAATACCATGAAGACAAACGATCTCGCGGATATAAATCTCTATTAACCGCTCCGAAGAATAAGTAGTACACAGGAATAAAATAAGCGGACTTGGTCAGCCGATCACTTATCACCCAAATAACATCAAACTTCTTCAAGGTCTGTGGGAGTCCAACTAAAAAGTCCATGGAGATCCGCTCCCACTTCCACTCCGGAATCTCTATCTGCTGAAGCAACCCACCCGGTCTCTGGTGCTCATACTCACTTGCTGACAGTTGAGGAATCTAGCAACAAATCAAACTATATCTTTCTTCATCCGCCTCTACCATTAGTGTTGCCTCAAATCTTGATACATCTTCGCGGCCTTCAGATAAGGCTGCACTATGGGCCGGGCCCAGCCCGGAACCGGCCTAGGACCGCTAAGCCCGGGATCGGCAGACGGGCCTGGGTTGGTTCAACCGGTCCTAACGGGCCAAACAGTCTTCAACGGCTATATTTAAAAACAAAGATTTTAAAACATGACCAACGGTCAGATTTTAAAATCTAGCCATTGGCAATCAAAAAATAGTCGTTTGAGAGTTTAAAAAATAGCCATTTGGCTCCTAAACTTTGTTTTAACCCTAAACTTGTTATAATTACACTTTTCCCACTTTTCAACTATAAATACCCCCATTCTTTCATTTTTACTCACAAATTCATCAATCTCTCTCGAATTTTCTTCTATAATTGCTTACTTTATTATTGTAATTTCGTGAAAAATTGTGAAGTTGGTGAATTGAAGTATTCAAGTCTTCAAGTCTTCAATGATATTCAATTTTCAAGAAGTTGTTCGTCAATTCGGTAAACTCATACTCTTAAGTTTAATATTATAATTTTGTTTTTTAGCTCTTATAATTATAATTAATATGGTATTTTCTTTGAAAAAATGTTAGGTGGTAAGGGAAAGCTAAAATTGGTGAATCTAATCTCCAAGATACTACTCTTCCCCCAGCTCCCCGACCCAGACATGTTACTTGTCCTCCTCCACCTGTTATTCTTGATAGTGATAACCCTTGTTTTCAATTTTTCGATAGTCAATTTTGTAATGATGTTGCACCAGGTCAATAATTAAATGAAGAAGTTATGAATGCTCTTTATCCTAATGAAACTATCTTTGAAAATGATGAGAAACATGATACTTTAGATGAAATGCAACTGGATTTAGATGATACACCTACCAGTCCTGTTAATAACCGAACCGATGCCCCGCCTAACCCTCTTGTAGTAACCCCTACTTTTAATAGACAAACTTCTAAACGGCCCGAAATATCTCTTGTTTGGTACTTTTTTACTCAACAAAGAGAACAAAATAAGGCTAAGTGTAATACTTATGGGGCTTTGTTGGTTCATAAATTTACTGGAGACCGTAGCGGCATGGGTAGTTTGACTAGACACATAAAGAAACACCCTCTAGAGTTAAAGCTAAATTTTTTCAAATGAAAGCTGCGCAAGAGGGGAGAAGTTTAGATACTACTGTTAACCCTAGTATAGGTTCAATTGTAGTTTAACCGGGAATTAACACTGTACCGATGACATTTTATATTATGATCCAAATAAAGATCGTGAAGAATTGGCAAAAATGGTTACTGTTATGTGCTTACCGTATAGTTTTCCTTCTAACCCTCATTTTGTGCATTATATTAGAGAGTTTTTAGTCCTACTTATAAAGGATGGCCTCGCGCAACTGTAAAGAGCAATATTTACAAATATAAACATGAATATGAACAATATTTGCACTATCTATTTACTCATATAGATTGTCGCATTGCTATTACTACTGAAATTGGTAGAAGTAGTAATGATTGTGATTATCTAACTGTTACAAGTCATTGGATAGATGAGGAGTGGATAATGCAAAAGCACATTATTACTTATAGAATAATTAATTCACACCACACGCGTAAGTTTATTGCTAACACAGTTGCTGATATTTGTAGATATTTTTGATTTAGGAATAAAATTATGTCTGTTTCAATAGGTAATGCTTCTAGTAACACTAACGCTGTAGGATTGCTTACAACCACACTAAATCCTGTATTTAATAATATTTTTCATGATAGATGTATTTTTCATATTTACCATTTAATCGTCGGTGCTGGTATGAAAGTTTTAAATTTAGAAATTGAAAAGGTTAAAATGGATCTTAATTGGTTTTTTTATTCAAACCATAGAAGTAGGCTTAGAGAATATTTTAAAAAATGCGATGACTTTGGCCTTAGAGAAAGAAAGATTCCTAAACCTTGTCCCACTAGATGGAATTACATGTATGAAAGATTAGTTGTTGCATATGAATATAGGAACCCAATAAGCGCAACGTATAATGCTCGTGTAGGTGATGGTGATGATGATGATGCTGAGCACCTTACAAATCAAGATTGGAGTAATGTTAAAATGCTTGTAGACTTTTTAGAACAATTTCATACTGCTACAAATGAATTGTCTGCCCAATATTATCCTACTATTTCTAACTGTTTAGTTTATATTGCAGCACTTGTAGATTTATTTACAATATTTTCAGAGGGTGAAGATATTTTTCAAGAAGCTATTAATTTTATGAAAGCTAAGTTAAATTTTTTTTTCCTGTCCCCCTTATTTTTGGTGTTGCTGCCGTTTTAAATCCTACAATGAAGTAGGAGGTGGAAAAAGCCTCATTTAAAATAAATGCTCAAACGATTTCTTACTGTAGATCATGCTAGACCAAATGTATCAACTCCTACTTCGTCTAGTTCGCAATCATCTAAAAGAACTGCGGGCCTAAAAGCCCTTAGTTCTTGGACGGAGTTTAGGAGTTCTCAAGGTGATAATTTTGGTGATAGTTCACAACTAAATGAGCTTTAAGTTTATTTGTCGCAAGGCCTTGAAAAGGAGAATCCAGATGGCACCTTTGATCTTTTGGAATGGTGGAAGGACAAACAAAAACATTATCCGGTTCTTTCAAGGATGGCTCGAGATATTTTAAGTGTTCAAGCTTCAAATGTAGCATCGGAGGGCACTTTCAATCAAGCGAGACTTCAAATTGGTGATCATAGAGCGTCTATGAGGGACAACTGGAAAAATCGGTAATCTTCAGAGATTGGATCCGTTCGGAAAGAAGAAATTTTGGACTTGCAGAATCACAACCGGAGATAGATGAAGCTTATGAAGAAATGCTAGCGGAACTTGCGCTGGATGCTGCTTTGCCCAGAAGCGGTGATGAACAAGCCTCTTTTCCACCACCACCAACGGGAATTCCTCCGAACCTTGAAGGATTTATGAGATTTGTTAGAGATAATACATAGACTAATATGTAAGTTGTATTTTGGCATATCTTCCTTAGTTTTTTCCCTTTTAATGGTGGTATCAGTACCTTGTTGTGCTCATTCCATTAGGGGGAGAAAGACAAAGAAAGATATTGTCATTGTTTGTTAGTGTCGTAATAATAAAAATTATAATACATTCCTTTAAATATTTCTTTGCAATTATTTTGTATTTAAATTAGATATATATATATATATATATATATATATATTATTTTGTATTTAAATTAGATATATATATATATATATATATATATATATATATATATATATATATATATATATATATATATATATATATATATATATATACACACACACATATACTGCCTTATATGTATTAGATATATATATATATATATATATATATATAAATATTGCCTTACATATATATATATATATATATATATATAAGGCAATATTTATATATAAGCTATAATGCTATATATTATATATAATGCAACATATAATTATATGTATACCCAATGCACCCTTACCTTATATATACATACTATGCATACTATACATACTATATATATATATATATATATATATATACAGCCATATAGCAATTTATATTAATATATACATATATACTTGACAAGAAATTGCCTTAGAACAAAAAATTTAAAAAAATAGCCCGAAATGAAAAAAGCCTGTTAGGCCCGGCCCATTAAGCCCGAGACCATGTGGGCTTAGGCCCATGACGGGCCGGTTCCACCCATTGGGACTGTTAGGCCTGGTAAAAGCCTCAGCCCGGCCTGCCTAAAGCCTAGGCTCGTTTGGCTCGGCCCGTTTAGTCCCGTTTGGCCCGGGCGCAGACCACAATACAGCTTTATCCCCGAAAGGATGGAGTACCGCGAACTATGGGCCTCCTCTAGAATAAACTCTCGAAGCCCATAAATATTGGGTACATAGACCCGACCCTGCATCCTCACTACTCCATCCTCGCCAATGGTCACATCTCTGGTATCACCATGCTGAACCATGTCCTTAAGGACAAGAAAATGAGGGTCATCATACTGCCGCTCACTGATACAATCAAATAATGAAGACCGAGAAATCACGTAAGCTAGAACCCGACTAGGCTCCGAAAGATCCAATCTCACAAACTGACTGGCAAAGTCCTGAACATCCATCGCCATAGGCCTCTCCGATACTGGTAAATATGCCAAACTTCCCAAATTCTCTGCTTGGCGACTCAAGGCATCAGCCACCACATTGGCCTAGCTTCGCTGATATAAAATAGTGATGTCGTAATCCTTCAGCAACCCTAACCTCCAGCATCAATACTACTCCAAGGCCAACTCTCTAGGTATCACAATAGACAATATAAGACCCTGAACCTGTAGGCAATATCAAAACATGGGATGTAGTCAAAGTTGTCTTGAGCTTCTAAAAGCTCGCCTCACACTTCTCTGTCCACTGAAATGGAGCACACTTTTGGGTCAGTCTAGTCATAGAGGCTACAATTGATGAAAACCCCTCCACAAAACGACATTAGTAGCCCGCCAAGTGAAGGAAGCTACGAATCTCTATAGCTGAGGATGGTTGGGGCCAACTTTGCACTACCTCTACCTTCTTCATATCCACCCAAATACCCTCATTCGATACCACATGGCCCAAGAATGCCACAAAATCCAACCAAAACTCACATTTTGAAAACTTTGCATATAATCTCTTTTGCCTCAAAGACTGAAGCACTATCATCATATGCTGCTCATGATCTTCTCGACTCCAGGAATATACCAGAATCTCATCAATCAAGACAATGACAAAAGAGTCGATATATGGCCGGAATACACTGTGCATCAAATGCATGAAGGCTGTTGGGGAATTGGTCAGCCCAAATAACATAACAAGAAACTCGTAATGACCGTACCGAGTCCTGAAAGCAGTCTTCGGGATATCCAGCTCCTGTATCTTCACATGATGGTAACCTGAGCGCAAATCAATCTTAGAAAACACATGTGCGCCCTAAAGCTAGTCACACAAATCATTAATATGAGGCAAGGGATAACAGTTCTTCACTGTAACCTTGTTCAACTGGCGATAATCAATACATATATGCATAAAACCATCCTTTTTTCTTCACAAACAAGACAGGAGCCCCTCAAGGTGAAACACTGGGCCGAATAAAACCCTTATCAAGTAATTCCTGCAATTGCTCCTTCAACTGAGGAGGACCCATATGGTATGGAGGGATAGAAATGGGTTTGGTGCCCAGCAACATATAAATGCCAAAATCAATGTCCCTATCAGGTGGCATGCCGAGAAGATCAGCTAGAAACACATCAGGGAAATCTCGTACTACTGCGAATGAATCAACTAAAGGAGTATCCATCTTGGCATCTCTCACATAAGCTAAGTATGCATCACAACCTTTCTCAACTATATACTGAGCCTTAAGGAAAGAAATAACTCTGCTGGGAGTGTGACGTAAGGTTCCCCTCCACTCAATACGCAGTACACCTGGCATAGCCAGCGTCACGGTCTTGGCGTGACAATCAAGGATAGCATAATAGGGAGACAACCAGTACATGCCCAAAATAATATCAAAATCAACCATGCTGAGTAGCAATAAGTCTGCTCTGGTCTCAAAACCATGAATAGTAACCAAACATGACCGATGAACGCGGTCCACAACAAGAAAATTCCCCACAAGAGTTGAAACATACATAGGAGAACCCAAGGAATCTGGGGAACACCCAAATACAGAGTAAATAAGAAGCCCCATAAGAGTAAGTAAAGCCTAGATTGAATAGAACTGATGCATCTCTATGATAAACCAATATAATACCTGTGATGACAGAAGCGGAGGCAACAGCCTCAGCACGAGCTGGAAGGGCATTGTATTTGCCTTGACTCCCCCTCGAGTGCGACCTCTACCTCCCCGACCTCCAGCTCTAACTGGCTGAGCAGGTGGGGAAGTTACTAGAGCCGTGACCATAGCCTGTGAACTCTGCGGGGCACGCTGTGGCTGAGAAGTCTATGAAGATGCACCTATCCCACGTATGGGGCAATCCCTAACCATATGGCGTGTGTCACCACACTCAAAACAAGCTCTGGCAGGACATGGTGGCTGTGACTAGCTAGGTCCAGGTCGGCTGGACTGACCTCTGGAAGCACCCCGCGCAGGAGGCACGCTAGAAATAAGAGGTGCATAATAAGGCTCTTGAGGCCTAGGTGGAGCTGGAGCACTGATGGCTGCTGAATGAATTGGGATACTCATCTAACCCATGCCATGACGACCTGCAGCTAGGGTGCAGGCACCAGAATAATTGCCCAACTCTCGAGACCACTTGGCCTCTCTCTCCTCCATCTTCTAGGAGTAAGCCCCTCAATAAACCGGCGAACCCTCTCGTGAACAGTAGCAACCAAGGCTGGTGCATGCCTAGCCAAACTGGTGTAACAGATAGCATACTCTAAAATAGTCATAGCACCCTGGCGCAAATGCTCAAACTCTACGCGTCATACGTCTCTAAGGCTCTAAGGAACATACTCTCTCAGGAACAGGTCTAAAAACTGAGTCCAAGTCAGTGAAGCAGCCTCATCTGGACTATCTAACTCACAGATGTGCCACCACTTAGACGCGGTCCCTCGGAGCTGAAAGGTATTGAAAGAAACTTTGATCCTAAAATACCCATGGTACGGAGAATGCGGTAACACTCATCAAGAAAACCCAGATCATCCTCCGATGCTAGACCACTAAATACAAGATGCTTGTACTTCTTGAACCTCTCAAGCCTCAACTGATCATCCTCGTAAACCTCTATCCTTTCCTCGGGCTGAACAACCACTGCAAGCGGTACTAGAATAATCTGGCAACCTGCTCAACTGGAACTCGCTGCTCAAGATTGTGGGCGGCGGGAGTCTGTGCTCCTCCCCCGTCCTGGGATGTGGCTGCAGCAAGGAAGCAACCTTGCATGAGCCAAAGTGGTGTACATAATCATGAACTGTGCCAGAGTCTCTTTGAGAGCTAAAGTAGTGGTAGCAGTAGTAGTAGGCATGTCTAAGAGCTAAAGTAGTGGTAGCAGTAGTAGTAGGCATGTCAGGTACCTGGACTCTGGCTGGATCTGCTGGTGGTACCTCGGCAGCAGCTTGCACAGGTGCTCTGGCTGCACCACTTGTGCGCCCTCGGCCTCTACCCCATCCCCGGCCTCTAACGGCTGCAGTAGGGGGCGCAGGTGCCTCATCATCTCGAGTGGCATGTGTCCTCACCATCTGCGAAAGAATATAAAGACAGAAGTTTAGTTTTGATATCAAAATCTCGCACGACCAGGAAATCAAATGAAGTGGAATTTTCCTATCAGTAACATAGCCTCTCGTATAAGTAGAGACGTCACCATACCGATCAACGAGACTTTATTAAATCGGCCTGTGTTTCGTGACTCTATGAACCTAGAGCTCTAATACCAAATTGTGTCGACCCCAGTTCACCCTCTGTGAACATGTGGTGATGGCACCTAGTCCCTACGACTAGGTAAGCCTAACAATGCGGAAACAAAATAACTTACGAAAATAAATAATTCAAATTTGAACAACTGGAAGATAACAGTATATAAATGTTGCTCGGCATATACAGCTCGACATCACGAAAGCCTACAATATTATCCTAAAACCGGAAACTCATGGAAACACAAGCTAAAAGGAATGTAGTACAATGCTCTAACTCCAGAATATCTAAAACAATAGTAAGAAGGAAGCATCACTGCTAAAAAATAGAATAAGATAGAGACACCTTGGTCTGCAGACGGGGCAGATGTACCTCGAAGTCTTTGCTAGATCTCCCCGCCTCAAGGGTGATACGCCTGGCTAGAGGTACCTGGATCTGCACATGAAATAATACGCACAGAAAGGGCATGAGTACACCATAGCGGTACTCACTAAGTGCCAAGCCTAACCTTGATCAGGTATTGACGAGGAAGGTCAGGGCCCCACTGATGTTAAATATAATACAAAGTTTCGATAGTGTGAAATAGACAATATATATGAATACAATAGTGAAATCAGATAGGTTATACAAAGCAACAACAATTATACAAAAGAACAAAGTAAATTCGAAAATCAGAACAGCTCAATACCAATAGTAAAAACGAGGATCTCCCAGGATACCATCCTATTGTCCCTTTCATTAACTGTCTAGTGGATCGACCAGGATACCATCTCGTAGTCCAATTATCAATGCGAGGGGATCTATCAGAACCCCAGTCTGTAGTGCCAAACGTAAATACCCAGTACTAGGGGAATCTACTGGGTGCATTCCCGTAGTTTCATATAATTGTGCATGGGATCTATCGGGAATCTAACTCGCAGTTCCAAAGTAAATGTGCAAAGGATCTACCGAGAATCTAACTCGTAGTCCCAAAGTAAACACATAAGGGGGAGTTACTGGAATCCCATATCAGTAGTCCCAATGTAAATATGCAGCAACAACAAGAAGATATTCAGAAAATGGAATTTCAGAGCAAGGAAACAAGTAGTCCTAGCCTAACATGCTTCACATAATGCGAACAAGGGTTAAGTCAAATAAACATGCTCTTCTAACTAGAAACATGCTAAATTTGAAAGTGTAATAAAGCAGGAAGAGAAACATTCTAATAAGTACTTTAAGAAAATTGAATTTCCAATAATTTGCACAAGTATGCACTCGTCACCTCGCGCACGAGGCAATTCAATTACCAAATACATATCCAAAGGGCAAAAGGCCCCCACAAAAGGTTTGACATGCCACTTACCTCGAACCGGCTCAAAATCAACTAGAAACAACACTTTTTCCACGACTATCTGACTCTAAATGGCCCAAATCTGTTCAATTCAATAGCATATTGTAAATAACACCTCAAGTAACTGATTCTATAATTAAATTCTAAGCTAATACACGAAATTATATAAAATGACCAAAATTCCCCTCAAGCCAACGTCTCGGAATCGGGTACAATTTATATTTTTAGAAACCTCATACTCTCACGAGTCTATGCATAAGAACACAAAAATTGGAGTCCAAATGACCCCTCAAATCCTCATTTAAATGCCTCTCAAACTCAGCCCTAATTACCCCTTTTTCCCAAAATTCTTATCACTAATTAGGTATTTAATCACATAAAAAATGAGTTATTAAGTCAAAAATGTTACCTCCAAGTGATTCCCCTTGAATCCTTCTTCAACCCACTTAAAAAAGCTATCAAAATACATAGCTATGGAGGAAAAATGACTCAAAATCGCGGATAAGATAACTTATAAACTTTCTGCCCAGACATATTTTCTTCTATGCGATCGCGGAAAAATCTTCGCGATCACGAAGCACAAAAACTCATCCCTCAGGTTAACCATATGCGAACTCAACATAATCAACCATGTGATTTTTTACTCTCTCCAAGATTTTTATATTTTAGCATATAAATAGTTAATTTAGGCCTAATATAGCTATTTCAAGTATTTTTGATTTCTTTACTTTATTTTCGTCATAAAAATAGATAATAATTTAGTTTATGTATTTTTCATAATTTTTTTTTATAAAAATACAAAAATAGTACCTTATTTTTATCTTTACATAATCTTGAAAATACAAAAAATATATAATAGTTTCATGTTAACTTTTGCATTGTCTAGTATTTTTATCTTATTTTAAAAGGAGTCAATTAAGGTGTTTGATCACAATTTTAAGTGTTCTGAAGTTCAATTCTTAACCCAACTCGGATTAGTCTCTTAAGCCTAGGGAAAACACTTTTCTTCTTGCATGAACTAACCTAAAAAAAACTTACACAAATACAGGGATAAGCTGCTGAACGCAAATGACCCTCCTCCAACAGCTAAACAAACTTAACAAAAAATCGAAAAGAAACATGCTTCGTTCTTCAAGCTACAACAGCTAGAACGGAAGAGAACAAAAAACAAACCTTTGTTTCTTCAGATCAGAGAGTAATGCCTAATCAGCTGGAGATAGACGAAAATACACTCAAGAGGAGATCCTTATATACACTAAAAATCAGCAGCGCCGCTTCAGCATAGAGCAGATCCTTCTTCTCCAAAAAAAAAGCCTTAGGAGCTTGAGGATGAAGCAGAACCATTGAACAAAATCTGAACCCCAAGCCAGACTTCTTCTTCACACCTCACCAGCACAACCCTTGTCGCTGTTCCTTTTTCTTCACCTCACAGCAGATCGGCTGCTGCTCCTTCACCACCCGAAACGGCTGGAAACCGGCGACGGAATTTCGTTTCATTAATGGAGTTCGTTTAAAGCTCGTTAAGAGTTCGTTTGAGGTTGTCGACTGAGTTTCAAGTTCGTCATTCCATCTAGTGTAACGTTTCTGTGGAAATCGAGTCCCGTTAAAGCCCATTCGTTGGTCGCTAGCTCTGTTCATTGGGTCTGTTCGGTTCCGTCGAGGTTAGAGTGTCGTCCGACGAGGTTCCGCTTAATCGTGATCCTGTACTAGTTTCTTATTTGTTCTTGGACTCACCTACTGTAAAGATCAAACGCAAAACTCCTTTAAAGGTTGAATTGTTCTTGTGACGATGCTGCTGGATTGGAAATGCAATTAGATAGGTTTTGAATTGGTTTTATTAACATGGTAATAATCAATGAAGATTATCAGGTACTTTGTCCTCTCAACTAGACTGATTCTTGTTTTCTTTAGTTTAATATTCTTTTGTTTTTGGTATTAAACTGCAAAAGGTAGTATTAACTTTATAGTTTGACCTGTTCACTTTCAGTGCAAAGTCTTGTCCTTTTATAATATTCAACTTATATGTTTCTATTGTGATTCTGTTATTGAATTTGTATCTCTTTTACTAAGTAGGTTTTACTGGTTCTTGATTTATGTTGAGGCGTTTTAATTATTTTTCCTCCATTTTTGTTAAACATTAAAAAATGCGCCTGCATTGTATATTTTTGTTCCATATTCTCGTTTTGTGGCTTGGAGTTGTGGCTACGGATTCCATTGGAGAAATCCGATGTTAATGGCGATGGAAATAGAATCTGTTATTGTAATTATGTACACATTTACGTAATATGATTAAGATTCCTAAAAATAAAATATGAATATGTATTCGCGTAATTTTGGTCAAATATTTTTAATAAAAATAAAGTATTATTAATTGTGGACGCGTACGCATGACATGATTTTTGACTCGCCAAACAAATGGATACACGTATGCAGATAATTTTCTTAATTTAAAGGCAGTAAAAGGTAAATGCACATAGGATTTAAAATCAGCAATTAGGCAATAAGCCAAGTATGATCAAAGCGACCGTGCTAGAACTACGGAACTCGGGAGTGCCTATACCTTCTCCCAGGTTAACAGAATTCCTTACCCAGATTTTTGTGTTCGCATACCATATAATATAGTCAATCTTTTTCTCGATTCGGGATTTAAACCGGTGACTTGGGACACCATTAATTATCCCAAGTGACGATTCTGAATCTTTAATTAAATAATGTCGTTTCGATTATCACTTTAATAGGAAAAAACTCTCTTACATGCCCCTTCCGAGATGTAGGTAAAAAAGGAGGTGTGACAGCTCTGACGATTCTGCTGGGGACAAGAACCCAGAATCTCTGGTTCATGGTTCAAGAATTTGAGCTTGTTAATGATTTTTACTT
Source organism: Nicotiana benthamiana (assembly GCA_034376525.1). NCBI lineage: Eukaryota > Viridiplantae > Streptophyta > Magnoliopsida > Solanales > Solanaceae > Nicotiana > Nicotiana benthamiana. Next base: position 154,344,061 of record CM067337.1, read on the forward strand.
GTCTTCTTTTTAGTTAATATTACTGTATTCTGTGAACCTTTGTGCTAAATGCTATCTGTTTACCGCTTTAATATTGTTTGAATTATTTATAACTATCTTCTCACGCCACCTCTCTGAGTTTTATGAAAATGGTGAACATGTTCGCGTGGCCCGCATTTATGTAGAAATTATACCAAATAGAATAAGGCTGGGCCAACAACAAGGCCGGGTAGACTTCAGTGCTCCCCGTACGTCGCCCCCTCTTCTGCTCCAGTTGTCCGCTCGGGTTCCCAAGTCTAGACCAAAACACCAGGATTTAAACATAGAAGGACACAGCCTCCTACCGGATCCGTAGTAGGAGCGCTTATTTGCATCATGTACATTTGACTTTGGGGACTCGACATAGGGGTTGGGTCCGTCTAGGACAGCTGTACCCAAAATAATAGGCCATCTTGATGCATCTTATGTGCTATATATTGCATTTCTTCAAGGTTAAAATGGTTATTTGGCAGACTAATGAAAGTTTAGGGAAAATGAAAAGAAAGAAAAAAAAGAAAAAAAGAGAGGGTGAAGTGTAAAAAATAAAGCAAGTAGGGCCTGATTATGTTTTCCTTCACATTTTTGAAAAAGAAAAAAAAAAGAAATAAAAAATTCAAAAAGATTTTGCACTTCTACATCAAAATCATTTTTTGTTCAAAAGAAACGAAAAATATATTTTCTCCAAGTTATTTGTTAATTCTATTTCTTGCCTGTATCCAATCTGCCCAAACTACACATACCTGATTCTCATCTTTCGGGGCGTGATATATAGGCAACCCACATAGGGTCTGGTCATCCTAGTAATTCTTAGGTTCTTGGCTTTGCGGGGTCTTAGCCAAATTTTATACGTCTAGCCACCTTTTGGCTAAATAAGTCATTTTGCAAAAATTATCACAACCACGTCTTGCATGTGTCTAATAGGGAATGTTATTATCTCACATAGTGTTGGTTTAAGTTTTCTCATACATGTGTGGATTTACCTACCAGAGTTTGAGTATGACAGATACCCCATGATCATTGTATTCAGGAGCTGCTCGAGGAGCCATTTTATGTTTTTGAGTTAATTGTTCATGTTTTATTTTCTAGTCTTGTATAGTAGTATTCGGTCTTTTAAGTGATGTTACAGTTTGTAATAGTCTAGTTAAGTTTCCCTAGTCTTTTCTTGTTGTATTTCTTGTAGAAAATCACTCTATCTATGATATGTGCGCTTTGGTTGTATGAGCATGATTTTCAGGTATAGGTTTTAATGAATGACAAACAATGAAGTCAAGTGTCAAACAACGATATTATATGACAAACAAACAAGCTTGAATGCCGAGAAGCATATTGATGAACGGATTGCAATGGAAAAGCCAAAGACGAGCTCAAATGTTCAAGACCGAAGACCCAATGCGTAGGTCGTTAGGTAGAACAAATGTAAGAGCAACGCTTAAGTTATCTCGTCTTTTGGCTCAACATAGGTCATCATAAATATGCATAAAATCATTTTATTAAATTATATTTATCATAAACATATTTTATTAAATCATATTTACCATAAACATATTTTAAATACTTCAAACAAAATGATGTTAAAGTTTTCATCTTAACCAAAATGGTTTTTGAAGTAAGTTTTCAAATCTGCCTCAGAATAATCGATTTTACAAATTGCATAATCAATTATGTTATAACAGTGGCCAAAGTGTTTGAACACTGCCACAGAATAATCGATTATACAAAGTGCATAATCGATTATGTTATAACCGTTGCCAGGCGTTTGAACACTGCCTCAGAATAATCGATTATGCAGTATCAGATAATCGATTATTCAGCAGAAAATCAGCCTCTGATTTTCTGAACGTTGGAGAATAATCGATTATCAGATTGTGAATAATCGATTATCTGGGCACAAAATCAGCATAATTGATTGCCAATTAAGCAACGGACATACACCATTTTTCACCTATAAAAAAGGTCTTTGAGCTGATTTTAAACACACAACACCTCCCAATATTGATATACATATTGACATTATTTGAGCATCATTTTAGAGCTTTTGTTGAGCCATTTGAGAGACAACTTTGAGTTGTTCATAGAGCTAAATTTGTATCTCTTTATCTACTCTTTTGAGAGAGTTATTGTTGTAAAAGAGAAAGGTGTTTGAGAAGAACATATCTTCTCATTGATTGTCGGGTTCGCTAAGTACCCTAAGTCTTAGTGGTTGAAGTCTTGTGGTGCGGTATCCACGAGCAAGGTTGAAGTCTTGAGGTGCGGTATCCTCGAGCAAGTTGAAGTTTTGTAGAGTGTACATCTACGAGCACGTGTAACGGTTTGTTAAGCACCCGTAAGCTTAACGGAGTTAGTGGAATCTCGAGAGAGTCTCTCGGGGACTGGACTAGCCACAAGTTGTGGTGAACCAGGATAAATTCGGTGCGTTCTTTCCTTGTTATTTTAATTACCGAATTTATTTTATTCCTGCAATTTTTAATTCCGCAATGTTTATCAATATTCTCGTGCCGCACTATTCACCCCCCCTCTAGTGACGGGCATAAATCCTAACAATTGGTATCAGAGCCTAACTCTCTGAAAGCCTTAACCGGTTGAGAGCGATATATATTTTTTTTGTTGAGAATATTGAACGCAGGAATAATGACCGAAGGACACTCCACCGAGAGGCCTCCATTTTCTGATGGAAGAAATTATACATACTGGAAAGATCGGATGAGAATATTCATCCAATCACACAACTTTCGATTATGGTAAATCATCAAGAAAGGTGATCAAATGCCAACAAAGAAAGTTGGGGAGATCATAGTTCCAAAGGAGGAAGATAAATATGATGCCGAGGACATCAAGAAGGTTGAAAGAAACGCAAAGGCCGTCAACTTACTATTTTGTGCGGTGAATCCGGACGACTATCGGAAAATCTCTTGTTGCACAACCGCAAAGGAAATGTGGGATAAACTCGAGATCACTTACGAAGGTACGTCTCAAGTCCGAGAATCTAAAATTGATTTTCTAACACATGAATATGAAATTTTTAGAATGAGGGAGAATGAACCCATTGGCATTATGTTCGAACGATTTTCAAGAATCGTCAACGATCTTCATGCTCTCGGGAAAGTCTACACGAACAAAGATCTTGTTCGAAAAGTCCTACGAAGTCTCACTCCCGAATGGCGTTCCAAAGCCAATGCCATCCAAGAATCTATAGGATTCACGGATATCACAATCGATGGACTAAGAGGTAACCTCGAAACTTATGAAAGCACAATTCTTAATCCTTATCTTAGAAGTAAAGATTCGAATATTGCCTTCAAAGCCTCATCGTCTAAAAGAGTAGAGGAAAGTGATTCGGAAAGCGATAATGATATTATTTCCAATGATATAATTGAAAAGTTTTGTAAGTTTATGAAGAAGGAAACAAGGAAGGAAGAACAAAATCCTTCATGTCAAAAGTTTGGAAAAATTGGCCACACCAAATCACATTGTCCAAAATCAAAGGACAAGAAAAAGAAGAAACACCATCGGCGCGTAACACGGGATTCGGACAGCTCGGGCGATGAAACTGCCGCATTATGCCTCATTGCCAACGAAGAAGAAGAGGTAAGTATTTCTAACTCTTACTCGTTAGAAGAATTGCAAAATGCTTATGGTGAATTATATGGTGAATTTGTTAAAGCTTCCAAAACCATAAAAGAATTGAAGAAAACACTTTCTTTACAAGAAAAAGATTTTGAGAAAACACTTTCTTTGCAAAAAAGATTTTGAAAAACAACCTTCTTTAAAAGAAAAAGATTTTGAAAAATTGACTTGTGAAGAAAATGATCTTTTAGAAAATGACATTACTGTTCATAAAAATAAAATCAAAATTTTAGAAGAAGAAAATAGATTTTCTGAAAATGACAATGTCGATCTCAAAAATAAAATCAAGGAGATGAATGAAGCCTCTTTAGTTGTTCAAAGTTCAAATTGTTCTTCTTGTAGTTCTTTAAAAATGGATAACGTAGAACTTAGAAATACACTAGAAAAATGTAGTGTAAATGATTCTAGAACAAGTGAGGTAATTAAAAAGGACGATAGAAATAAAGTTAAACCGCCTAGAAACGACTCTAGGATTTTTGTTAATAAGTCTAAAACTAATCATTTTAGACCACCTAGACACAATTCTAGGAATTTTATTAATGAGTCTAGAATGAATAATTTTAGACCACCTAGAAATGACTCTAGGAATTTCAACGCTTCTAGGAATAACAACTTTAGATCACCTAGAACGCATTTGGCTCAACCTAGACATATGCACAATCCTAATGTCACATGTCATTATTGTAACCGGGTAGGACACATTGCACCCGTATGTTTTGCTAAACATAGAGATTCATATTTTGATTATGATTATTATTTGCCTAACCCCCAAGGACCCAAAAGAAGTTGGGTACCGAAAACCTATTTTTAGGTACGTTTGCAGGTGTGCTTGAAGACTACAATATTGTAGTAGATGCACCAAGCACGAAACCTTACTGCATCGTGGGGGAACGTCGGTTTGTTATCGTATTCATGATAAAAACGTAATAGTTGATATGGGCTAACGATTGATATTAATTATTAATTCATGTTTTGATAAGTGTTATTTTGAATAACAAATTGGTATCAATTATTTTTTTTGAAAAATGACTGACTCATGTTTTGATGAATATGTTTTTATAACAGTTGGTATATTTGCGAAAAAAGACCGTTATTATGATTGGAATGTTTTTACTAACATTTGATATTATTTGATATTGATATGATTTTTTTTAACAATTGGTATCGTCAATAGTTTCAATAACAATTGGTATACTCTTTTTGCTAATGCCAAAAGGGGGAAGAATTTAGGGCGATATGCATCGAATAAGGGGGAATGTCTTCACATTCTAGTATGCTTTAATTAAGGGGGAATTCGAGAATTCGATATGCACATCTCCTGTTGTTTGTCATTATCAAAAAGGGGGAAATTGTAGAAAATCACTCTATCTATGATATGTGCGCTTTGGTTGTATGAGCATGATTTTCAGGTATAGGTTTTGATGAATGACAAACAATGAAATCAAGTGTCAAAAAACGATATTATATGACAAACAATCAAGCTTGAATGCCGAGAAGCATATTGATGAACGGATAGCAATGGAAAAGCCAAAGACGAGCTCAAATGTTCAAGACCGAAGACCCAAGGCGTAGGTCGTTAGGTAGAACAAATGTAAGAGCAACGCTTAAGTTATCTCGTCTTTTGGCTCAACATAGGTCATCATAAATATGCATAAAATCATTTTATTAAATCATATTTATCATAAACATATTTTATTAAATCATATTTATCATAAACATATTTTAAATACTTCAAACAAAATGATGTTAAAGTTTTCATCTTAACCAAAATGGTTTTTGAAGTAAGTTTTCAAATTTGCCTCAGAATAATCGATTATACAAAGTGCATAATCGATTATGTTATAACAGTGGCCAAAGTGTTTGAACACTGCCACAGAATAATCGATTATTCAAAGTGCATAATCGATTATGTTATAACCGTTGCCAGGCGTTTGAACACTGCCTCAGAATAATCGATTATGCAGTATCAGATAATCGATTACTCAGCAGAAAATTAGCCTCTGATTTTCTGAACGTTGGAGAATAATCGATTATCAGATTGTGAATAATCGATTATCTGGGCACAAAATCAGCATAATTTGATTGCCAATTAAGCAACGGACATACACCATTTTTCACCTATAAAAAGAGGTCTTTTGAGCTGATTTTAAACACACAACACCTCCCAATATTGATATACATATTGACATTATTTGAGCATCATTTTAGAGCTTTTGTTGAGCCATTTGAGAGACAACTTTGAGTTGTTCATAGAGCTAAATTTGTATCTCTTTATCTACTCTTTTGAGAGAGTTATTGTTGTAAAAGAGAAAGGTGTTTGAGAAGAACATATCTTCTCATTGATTGTCGGGTTCGCTAAGTACCCTAAGTCTTAGTGGTTGAAGTCTTGTGGTGCGGTATCCACGAGCAAGGTTGAAGTCTTGAGGTGCGGTATCCTCGAGCAAGTTGAAGTCTTGTAGAGTGTACATCTACGAGCACGTGTAACGGTTTGTTAAGCACCCGTAAGCTTAACGGAGTTAGTGGAATCTCGAGAGAGTCTCTCGGGGACTGGACTAGCCACAAGTTGTGGTGAACCAGGATAAATTCGGTGCGTTCTTTCCTTGTTATTTTAATTACCGAATTTATTTTATTCCTGCAATTTTTAATTCCGCAATGTTTATCAATATTCTCGTGCCGCACTATTCACCCCCCCTCTAGTGACGGGCATAAATCCTAACAATTGGTATCAGAGCCTAACTCTCTGAAAGCCTTAACCGGTTGAGAGCGATATATATTTTTTTTGTTGAGAACATTGAACGCAGGAATAATGACCGAAGGACACTCCACCGAGAGGCCTCCATTTTCTGATGGAAGAAATTATACATACTGGAAAGATCGGATGAGAATATTCATCCAATCACACAACTTTCGATTATGGTAAATCATCAAGAAAGGTGATCAAATGCCAACAAAGAAAGTTGGGGAGATCATAGTTCCAAAGGAGGAAGATAAATATGATGCCGAGGACATCAAGAAGGTTGAAAGAAACGCAAAGGCCGTCAACTTACTATTTTGTGCGGTGAATCCGGACGACTATCGGAAAATCTCTTGTTGCACAACCGCAAAGGAAATGTGGGATAAACTCGAGATCACTTACGAAGGTACGTCTCAAGTCCGAGAATCTAAAATTGATTTTCTAACACATGAATATGAAATTTTTAGAATGAGGGAGAATGAACCCATTGGCATTATGTTCGAACGATTTTCAAGAATCGTCAACGATCTTCATGCTCTCGGGAAAGTCTACACGAACAAAGATCTTGTTCGAAAAGTCCTACGAAGTCTCACTCCCGAATGGCGTTCCAAAGCCAATGCCATCCAAGAATCTATAGGATTCACGGATATCACAATCGATGGACCAAGAGGTAACCTCGAAACTTATGAAAGCACAATTCTTAATCCTTATCTTAGAAGTAAAGATTCGAATATTGCCTTCAAAGCCTCATCGTCTAAAAGAGTAGAGGAAAGTGATTCGGAAAGCGATAATGATATTATTTCCAATGATATAATTGAAAAGTTTTGTAAGTTTATGAAGAAGGAAACAAGGAAGGAAGAACAAAATCCTTCATGTCAAAAGTGTGGAAAAATTGGCCACACCAAATCACATTGTCCAAAATCAAAGGACAAGAAAAAGAAGAAACACCATCGGCGCGTAACACGAGATTCGGACAGCTCGGGCGATGAAACTGCCGCATTATGCCTCATGGCCAACGAAGAAGAAGAGGTAAGTATTTCTAACTCTTACTCGTTAGAAGAATTGCAAAATGCTTATGATGAATTATATGGTGAATTTGTTAAAGCTTCCAAAACCATAAAAGAATTGAAGAAAACACTTTCTTTACAAGAAAAAGATTTTGAGAAAACACTTTCTTTGCAAGAAAAAGATTTTGAAAAACAACCTTCTTTAAAAGAAAAAGATTTTGAAAAATTGACTTGTGAAGAAAATGATCTTTTAGAAAATGACATTACTGTTCATAAAAATAAAATCAAAATTTTAGAAGAAGAAAATAGATTTTCTGAAAATGACAATGTCGATCTCAAAAATTAAATCAAGGAGATGAATGAAGCCTCTTTAGTTGTTCAAAGTTCAAATTGTTCTTCTTGTAGTTCTTTAAAAATGGAGAACGTAGAACTTAGAAATACACTAGAAAAATGTAGTGTAAATGATTCTAGAACAAGTGAGGTAATTAAAAAGGACGATAGAAATAAAGTTAAACCGCCTAGAAACGACTCTAGGATTTTTGTTAATAAGTCTAAAACTAATCATTTTAGACCACCTAGACACAATTCTAGGAATTTTATTAATGAGTCTAGAATGAATAATTTTAGACCACCTAGAAATGACTCTAGGAATTTCAACGCTTCTAGGAATAACAACTTTAGATCACCTAGAACGCATTTGGCTCAACCTAGACATATGCACAATCCTAATGTCACATGTCATTATTGTAACCGGGTAGGACACATTGCACCCGTATGTTTTGCTAAACATAGAGATTCATATTTTGATTATGATTATTATTTTCCTAACCCCCAAGGACCCAAAAGAAGTTGGGTACCGAAAACCTATTTTTAGGTACGTTTGCAGGTGTGCTTGAAGACTACAATATTGTCGTAGATGCACCAAGCACGAAACCTTACTGCATCGAGGGGGAACGTCGGTTTGTTATCGTATTCATGATAAAAACGTAATAGTTGATATGGGCTAACGATTGATATTAATTATTAATTCATGTTTTGATAAGTGTTATTTTGAATAACAAATTGGTATCAATTATTTTTTTTGAAAAATGACTGACTCATGTTTTGATGAATATGTTTTTATAACAGTTGGTATATTTGCGAAAAAAGACCGTTATTATGATTGGAATGTTTTTACTAACATTTGATATTATTTGATATTGATATGATTTTTTTTAACAATTGGTATCGTCAATAGTTTCAATAACAATTGGTATACTCTTTTTGCTAATGCCAAAAGGGGGAAGAATTTAGGGCGATATGCATCGAATAAGGGGGAATGTCTTCACGTTCTAGTATGCTTTAATTAAGGGGGAATTCGAGAATTCGATATGCACATCTCCTGTTGTTTGTCATTATCAAAAAGGGGGAAATTGTAGAAAATCACTCTATCTATGATATGTGCGCTTTGGTTGTATGAGCATGATTTTCAGGTATAGGTTTTGATGAATGACAAACAATGAAATCAAGTGTCAAACAACGATATTATATGACAAACAATCAAGCTTGAATGCCGAGAAGCATATTGATGAACGGATAGCAATGGAAAAGCCAAAGACGAGCTCAAATGTTCAAGACCGAAGACCCAAGGCGTAGGTCGTTAGGTAGAACAAATGTAAGAGCAACGCTTAAGTTATCTCGTCTTTTGGCTCAACATAGGTCATCATAAATATGCATAAAATCATTTTATTAAATCATATTTATCATAAACATATTTTATTAAATCATATTTATCATAAACATATTTTAAATACTTCAAACAAAATGATGTTAAAGTTTTCATCTTAACCAAAATGGTTTTTGAAGTAAGTTTTCAAATTTGCCTCAGAATAATCGATTATACAAAGTGCATAATCGATTATGTTATAACAGTGGCCAAAGTGTTTGAACACTGCCACAGAATAATCGATTATTCAAAGTGCATAATCGATTATGTTATAACCGTTGCCAGGCGTTTGAACACTGCCTCAGAATAATCGATTATGCAGTATCAGATAATCGATTACTCAGCAGAAAATTAGCCTCTGATTTTCTGAACGTTGGAGAATAATCGATTATCAGATTGTGAATAATCGATTATCTGGGCACAAAATCAGCATAATTGATTGCCAATTAAGCAACGGACATACACCATTTTTCACCTATAAAAAGAGGTCTTTTGAGCTGATTTTAAACACACAACACCTCCCAATATTGATATACATATTGACATTATTTGAGCATCATTTTAGAGCTTTTGTTGAGCCATTTGAGAGACAACTTTGAGTTGTTCATAGAGCTAAATTTGTATCTCTTTATCTACTCTTTTGAGAGAGTTATTGTTGTAAAAGAGAAAGGTGTTTGAGAAGAACATATCTTCTCATTGATTGTCGGGTTCGCTAAGTACCCTAAGTCTTAGTGGTTGAAGTCTTGTGGTGCGGTATCCACGAGCAAGGTTGAAGTCTTGAGGTGCGGTATCCTCGAGCAAGTTGAAGTCTTGTAGAGTGTACATCTACGAGCACGTGTACCGGTTTGTTAACCACCCGTAAGCTTAACGGAGTTAGTGGAATCTCGAGAGAGTCTCTCGGGGACTGGACTAGCCACAAGTTGTGGTGAACCAGGATAAATTCGGTGCGTTCTTTCCTTGTTATTTTAATTACCGAATTTATTTTATTCCTGCAATTTTTAATTCCGCAATATTTATCAATATTCTCGTGCCGCACTATTCACCCCCCCCCCCTCTTGTGACGGGCATAAATCCTAACATTTCTTATTTTATATTCGGAAATGTGTTACAAGTCAAAAATTAAGATAAAAAAAGAAGAAATTTTGCGTTTTTATATTTTCGTTATAAGTTTTCTTTAGAATACTAATTCTGGCAATGGAAAAAAAATTCATTTGAGATTGTTCTTCCTTTAGGCGATTAATATCAAAATAAAAATTATTTTCATATCTCCTCTACTATATTAGGACCAAAATTCAGAAGAAAAAGAATTTTCTTGTAATACCCCTTTTAAAAGCTTTCTTGGGGGTATTAATTTCAAAATCCAAATAAATAAAAGATTTTCTTTTGAGGTGTTTCCTTTGAAGATTAGCTAAAAATGAAAAAAGATCTTTTTTTCATTAGAACTTTAAGATATTATACATAGAAAAAAAACATACTTTGTCTTTAGTTTATCATTATAATTTCTTCTTTAGGCTATCAAATTGAAATCCAACAACATGTTGTTTTATCTTTTTCATTGCTCGTTTCGAAGTCTTTCTTCAGGGATATCAAATAAAAATTCAAAATATTTTTCTTTGGTTTATTGTTTGAAATTCCTTTTAAAGAAAAAGAATCAAAAAATATTTTTCTAGTGTAGGATTTTTCCATAATAATTTCCCATAGAGTGTTTGTTAAAAAAATGTATATGCTCATTAAGCTTGAGTATAGGATAGGTTATAGAACATTAGGTCTAGAAAATTCAAAAAAGGATTGGCTTCTTTTATTTCTCTTTTCCCGTCAGAAGGTTAAAAAGAAAAGAAAAAAAAGAAAAAGATAACGTCAGTTTTGTTCCTTTACTCTCGTTCCTCCAGAACTACGTAAAGATCTGATCCATTCGGGGTCATGATACATATACAACCTACATATGGTTAGATCGAATCATTTTTTATTATTAAAAGAAAAAAAAGTAAAAAGGGTGAAATTATGGGGCGTGAGAAATGAGAGAGAAGAAAAGAGCGATAATCAGAAAGGAAAACAGGGAATGAAAATGAGCAAGCTAAGAAGTGCGAGAAAAGAAAAGAAAAGAAAAGAGAAGATTGAAATGGACAAACTGGGATGATGCCAAGTGACCTTGTGACCCTCGAAGTCATTCTTGAACCGTTAATTGTGGCTAGGTGCATTGCACGAAATGTGATATTTTTACCTGTTAAATGCCCTAACACTAACATGATGACTTAATTTTGTTCCTCTTTATTCTCCTCATTATAGCAGAAGGGTGATTGATTTGTGGTTCTTAAGGTTATTCGTCGGTACAATACAAGGTCAAAGGACAAGGTAGCCATGGCTAACAAAAATTTGGGCACAAGAATTGTTGACCCATCAAGGTAATTTGTGGGGTCAGATTCTGAATTGAAAGAGGAGGTCCAAAGCGTGAAACAACAGATGGGAGAAATGTATCAGTCTTGGATCATGGGGCATCCTCCACCTTCATTCCCTGCTAACTACACTGAAAATCCTGCAACTATCTCACTAGTATCCCAGATCCAGATTCCCTCTACTAATGATACTACCCCACAATCTTTTCACACTCTACCTGCCAAAGCTACCTCGTATCCCGCTCCTTTGGCCACTCATGTTCTTGTAGCTCCTCCTCCAGCTATTTTTCCTCGATCTCTAATAAGGCTGTGTTCAAAGTCCCTGATGCCCAATACTATGCTCCAGAACAAACTTTCAATGTCTCGAATCCATACTCTCACACCCCTCATTTTGAGTCTCCTGGTGAAACTGAAAAGCCTGCTAAGACAGTAGGGCATGATGAGATATCTAGGAAGGTGAAAATCCTAGAGTAGTCTTTACGAAACATACAAGGGATAAGGAGCCAGATGAGCGTGGCTTACAAAGACTTGTGCTTGTTTCCTGACGTCCAACTGCCTTCTAGGTTTAAGATACCAAAGTTTGATTTATATGCCGGACACGGATATCCCATGGCTCATTTGAGAGGTTACTACAGTAAGATGAGAGGCGCCGGTAGGAAAGACAAATTATTGATGGTGTATTTCAATCAGAGTCTTAGTGGATCAGCTCTGGAGTGGTACACCTTCCAAGACGCTAACAGGTGGTACACGTGGGATGATATGGCTCAGGCCTTTGCCTAGCACTTTCATTATAATATAGAAATCATCCCGGATCGCAGGTCCCTCGCCAAGATGGAAAAGAATCCTAATGAAAGCATTAGGGAATACGGGCTCAGAGGGAGAGAGCAAGCTGCTAGAGTCAGAAAAAGAGATGGTCGAATACTTTCTTCAAGCTCAAGAGCCAACTTACTTTGGGCATTTAATCACGGCTGTGGGTATGCCTTTTAATGATGTGGTAAAATGGGAGAAATGGTAGAAGATGGGCTGAATTCGAGCAAGATCATGAGCTATTCTACTTTAAAAGCCACAACACAAACAATTCTAAATGACACTGGAAGTTTGCTAGGTCAAAAGGAACATGATGATGTTGCCATTGTTGTTTCAGAGCCACGACATGGTCCAAAGGCTCCGCCTCACCAATATACCCAGCCTCAAATCCAATCCCAAACCTATCCCAAAGTTCCACATAATCCACCTCAGTATTATCCTCCGAACAATGTCCGGTCATATGTCCAACCACCAGGTCGCTCCCTATGGCGAGCACCAACACCGCATAATGCACTATTGCCTTCACAACATTTTCGTGCACCCAAAAACCCTAGAAAACATGGGCAGGGAAGATAACAAAGGCAAAGAAATAGTTTCACACCAATCGGGGAGTCCTACACAAGCTTGTTTGAAAAGTTAAAGCATTATGGCCTGATTGAGCCGTTCCTCGGCTATACTCCGAACCCATATGTTCTTTGACCCTACTGTATGATGCATGTACCACTCTAATGTCCAAGGTCATAGCATTGAAGATTGTTGTTCTTTGAAACGAAAAATAGAAAAAATTATTAAAGAAGGGGTAATTGTGATCAATGACAGTGACAGGGAGCATGCAAATCCTCTTGGGAACTTGTTGACTGAAGTTGATGATATTGAAGTTGGTAATGATCTTGGCAATATTGATGCGGAACTCAGTGGCTAAGATGCAGTGCTTGGTAATTGGAAATACGCTCCATTTCTTGATCAGTCGGAGAGGAGTTTTGGTGGTTTATTTTGTTTTCATTATTGTCCGGGTTATTTTCAGGGTTTTAATCCGGATATTGTCTTGCGACTCAAACCGTTCTATATTTTTACTTTGCCTAGTTTGTTTAGTCGTAGTAGCTCGTTTAGTATTGTCTCGGTTTGTTCCAAGGTTGTAACCCCAGTTTAGTTTGCTTGTTTTGTTGTTCAAACCCTTTTACCATATATCTAATGCAATTTTCTATTATTTCTAGTCATTTTTTTTAAATTTAGGATTATTTCATTAATTTCAAAGATATGTACAATGCAGTGCTATAGTAGTAGTATGGACAGCCTACTACTCATTTACAGTTAGCTCTAAACTAATACAAACTCATATAAGCTATCCTAATATGTATCTATTTATCTAAAGCTAAGGATAACAGTTGAGTTGACTCAGCCCCTCATGCCATCTTTTACATTTCCTGCTTCGAGTTGAATCAGCAATGCCACTTCTTTACAGAACTGATCTTCAGCAAAAATCTTGCTATCAAAACGAATAGAACTTCTGGCTTTCCAGATCAATGCAACAGTGGTGACAAAAGCAGTAGCAGTGAGTGCTTTATGCCAGTTTCTGCATCGAGCCATACTGCATATCCACTTTAGTTCATTCTCCCAAGTACTAACAACTCGGTTGTACCCCATCCAATAGCATATTCTAAGCCATAATCGATTAGTGACTGGGCATGCAAAGAATAGATGCTCAAACCTTTCTTCCTGCTGTTTACAAAATGCACATTCAACAGGTATATCAACTCCAAACTTCTGCAGTCTGTCAATAGTAGGCAGCCTGTGTTGAGCAGCTAACCATACTGTGAATTTGTGTCTTGGTTGTACATTAACAGTCAACATCACATTTCTCCAATCTACCTTACTGTAATTAGGCAACACAGTAAGGTATAACTTTTGGATTTGAAACTTGTCCAGTTTGCACAATGATTTCAGTCTGCTAAAGAGATTGCCTTGCAACTGTTGGTTCTCCATAACAGCATCCCTGCAATCCAAAATCTTCCTAACAATCCAGGAGGCATTTTTTGGCAGAGGTATAGAGCTAACATCATACTGCTTTATGTAATAGCATTGCAGCCATTTAATCCAGAGGCAATCTTTCTTGCTGGCCAGATCCCAAAGAAGTTTGGTGATGGCTGCCTTATTCCAGACAGCCATATCAATGATGTTAAAACCCCCAATAGAAACAGGTTTACAGACCTTTTCCCATGCAACCAAAGCTCTTTTAGATACAGATGCACTACCTGTCCATAGGAAGGACCTACAAATTGTTTCAATAACCTTCAGAACCTTCTTTGGCATTATGAAAACCTGTGCCCAATATTTCTGGATGCCAAATATAACAGCTTTTATCAATTGACATCTCCCTGCATAAAAAAGCATTTTGGCAGACCAACATGTGACTCTAGCAGTTATCTTCTCAATCAGTGGAGAGTATTGATGTATAGCAAGTTTTTTAGAGCTAAGAGGAATCCCCAGATACTTAAAAGGAAGCTGACCCTCAATGAACCCCAATTGCTTCATGATTTCATCTCTAACAGATTGTTGTACACCAGCCAAATAAACAGCACTCTTATTGATGTTCGCTTTCAAGCCAGAAGCTTCAGAAAACTTGTGGAATGCCTCTTGTAAAATCTGGATAGAAATCCTATCAGCTCGGCAAAACATGAGAAGATCATCAGCAAAACAAATATGCACACAGTTTAACTTTCTGCACTTAGGATGGAAATTGAAATCTCCATTCCTGTGTAACTGGTGCAGTATCCTATTTAAGTACTCCATTGCAAGAACAAACAAATAAGGAGACATAGGATCTCCCTGTCTAATACCCCTCCTTGCAGTGAAAGGTTTAGTGAGGCCCCCATTCAGCACCAAGGAGTATGAGACAGAAGTTACACATGCCATTATCCAATTAAGGAACTTTGCTGGGAATCCATTGTCAATGAGTACCTGCTTAAGGAAGCCCCATTCCAGAGTATCATAGGCCTGCCTTAAGTCCACCTTTAAAGACACATCTAGGGGAAACACCTTTTCTTGTATATCCCTTAAAAATTTCATGGCTTAGCAGTATATTATCAATGATGCTCCTGACTTCAATGAATGCTGACTGGGCCTGGACAACTATACTGCCAATAACAGTTTTCATCCTCTTTGTAATTATCTTGGAAATGATTTTGTACACAGTTGTACAGCAGGCAATAGGTCTATAATCTTTGACAGTTATAGGAGTATTGACTTTAGGCACAAGTGCAATAGCTGTAGTATTGATCATGTTGGGCAGGTTGCAATTAGTAAAGAAGTCCATAGTAGCAGCAATTATATCTTCTTGTACTATCTCCCAGTTACTAGTGAAGAACTCCACAGGAAAACCATCCACACCTGGTGCTTTATCCTTTGGCATCTCCTTAATAGCTTCTGTAATCTCCTCCACTGTGACTTCTTGGATTAATCTTCTTTGTTGTGATACAGTAAGACAAGGGCCTTCCTTCATAACAGCAGTATTGATACAAGGGAGTTCATCAGCACATTCTCCCATCAATGATTTGAACACTTGAATAAATTCCTGCTCTACAACTAGTGGATCTGTCAGCTTATCACCTAATTCAGTATATATAGAACTAATATTATTCTGACAAGTTCTGATCTTCCATTGAGCATGAAAATACTTTGTATTAGCATCTCCACACTTAATCCAGTTGGCTTTGGATTTCTGCCTCATAATCTTCTCCTCCACCTTGCTCCATTTCTCAATTTCATACAATGCATCTTTCTCAGCATTTAACAGATTCTGTGCAAATGGACTGTGTTGCATCTGGTTTTGTACAATATCCAGTGTTTCCCTAGCTTGAATAAGCTTCTGCTTATAGGAAGACATCTGGCTATTAATTCCCTTCAATTGTTGCTTCAAAGCTTTCAATTTAGTCCATACCTTCTGCATAGGTGACCCTTCACAGTGTTGTGCCCAAGTTTGTTCCAGAATAGATTTGAACTGAGGATCCTCCATAACTGCAATGTAGAATCTGAAAGGTTTGGGGTGTAGAAGCCTTTGACTGCCAAACTTGATAAGTATAGGAGAGTAATCAGATACTGAAGGGTTCATGAATTCAGCCTCAAGATGTCCATACTGTTGAATCCATTGAAAGTTACCCAAAGCCCAGTCAATTTTACTATATACTCTAGTATCAGCATCCTGCTTATTGGACCAAGTATAATACCACCCTTTAGCTCGAAGGGGAGTAAGTTGAATGGCATCTATAGTCTCCTTGAAACCTCTGGTTTCAGCATCAGTGACAGGAGATCCAATTCTGTCTTCAGAGTTCAAAACAGTATTAAAGTCCCCACTAAGTACCCAAGGATCCTGACTGGGAATGTTTACTGCCTGTAGATCCCACCACAAATGTTCCCTATTGCTTCCAGTATTATGAGCATAAACTATACTCAAATGAGTTCTGATTTTACCTTGAACATCTTCTACCATACATTGTATAAACTGATCAGTCACATTAGAGATAGAGACTTTAATATGAGTTTTCCAAAGCAACCAAATCCTGCCATTGATAGCCTTAGCATAGTTGCATTGAACCTTCCATCCTTTTGCAACCTTGGCAAGTATCCTTTTAGCTTTATGCTCCTTAACTCTGGTTTCAAGAACACCTATAATATCTACTTTATTTACAGACAGAAAGCTTTTTAATTCCTCCTGTTTGTGGGCTTGATTAAGCCCTCTAATGTTCCAAGTAGCAATAATCATGAAGTATTAGACACAATACTCCAAGAAGGTCCTGGATCCACCTGTTGACCTCTTCTACCAGCATCCATAATAACTACAGTAGACTTCCCTTTATCTGCATTAGCAATCATAACCTCATTGATCCCAGAAAGCATCCCTGAAGCTGCTATGTTTCTGCCAGGGCCATTTAACTCATGCTGATTCACAGTACTATTCACCAGCTGCATATCACCAGTATGTTGCTGATTCCCAATAGTACTAGTCTCCAGTTGCACTGTCTCACTAATATGCTCTGGTTGAGTTGGAATAGGTACCATTTCATCTGCAACGGTCTTAGGTATCCACTCCTGTTTAGGAATCTGTCGTGGCTTCCTAGCTCTCTGCCTTCTTCCCTTCTCATGCTCACCCTTTACCATTTCTGCAGCATTGCTGGTATTATACCAGCACTCAATAGCATCATGGCCAAATTTTAAACAATGATTGCAAAAACTTGGTTTCCAATCATATTCAATCTGTTGCACTTTCATACTAAAAGGAGTTTCAATTTCAACCTGGTCAGGTAAAGGATAAGCTGCATCAACTTCTACTAAAACTCTCGCAAAAGAGATTTTCTCATAATGTGCCGTGAATTTATCCGTGTACAGTGGTTTGCCCACTGCACTGGCCAATTTGCTCAAAACATCAACAGACCAATAACCCACGGGAAGGCCAAGGAATCTGATCCATACAGGTACAGTGCTGAGAATATCATTTTGAAAGGAAAAATCAATCTCCCATGGTTTCAGGACCATAGGCTTGTTTCTGTACGAGTATGGCCCAGATTGCATAACTATCTTTTTATCCTCTTTACTATTGAAACGAAATATGCAGTATCCTTCAGCATGCAACAGAATCTGAGGTTTGGACACAAAGTTCCAAACATGCATCACAAAATTCTCCATCATTTTTGCATTTGGATTATCTCCAATTACATATCCAATTAATGCTTGTTTCTGTACGAGTATGGCCCAGATTGCATAACTATCTTTTATCCTCTTTACTATTGAAACGAAATATGCAGTATCCTTCAGCATGCAACAGAATCTGAGGTTTGGACACAAAGTTCCAAACATGCATCACAAAATTCTCCATCATTTTAGCATTTGGATTATCTCCAATTACATATCCAATTAATACATTTGCCCAGTAATCTACCTGAGATTGTAGATCCTCTACACTGATTTTAACCACCTTCTGTCCATCTCTTTCAATTGGAGGTACAAATGAGAGAGACTTACCCATTTGTGCATCGCGATTTCCTCTAACAACTTCAGCAGCAGTCGGTACTGATTTTGCAGGGTCACTCACTTCAGAAAATTATAATCGTCTCGCAGTCGAGTTAATCGGAGCTTCAGTGTTATCCATCGGAATTGTATTTACTGTTGCTTCAACCTCTGCATGCAAGTTCTTTGGCGATTGATACTTCTGTGGAAGGAAATTCCCAAACGTCAGGGGCTCCAGTGTCGTAACGACACCGTGAGCAGGAGTAACAAGTTGCACGGGTGCTATCGGAGCAGTCAGAGCAGCGTTGCGACGGCGGCGAGCCATTTTCGGCACAAATTGCAGTCTTGCTATTGTGCGTCGAAGATGGTGGTCACTGTTTTATTGGTTTTATAAAATGCGCCGAGAGCATTTCGGAATAACCAGAGATACTCTTTTTTCTTCTTTCTAGTCATTTTTGTTTAGTTCTCTTTTCCTTTTATAGTTCTTTTCCTGTTGACTCTAGTGACATGACATGCACCTGTAATTCTCTGCCTGGCCTTTAAATGTTAGTTTAGTCAAGAAGCAATGAAAATGTTTTGAAGATGATAGGGACATTTCTGGGAAATAAGTAAAGGAATTTTGAGATCACTTCAAGCCCGAATTGTGTGAAACTGGGGCAGATAGAACATATAGAAACACTATTAAAATGCATCCTGCCGCATCAGTTTGAAGCTAAAGGCAGGTTTGTCCCTAATTGGCAGGGGCCGTTTGTGGTAATGAGTGTGTTGTCCAGTGGTGCTTTTAGTTAACATATGTATAAGTCAAATGTGTGGATATGATTATCAGGTCTGGTACAATCAAAAGATGTTATGAATGTTTCCCTTGGTTTGTTTAGTTGTGTTGTTTGTACTTAGCATGTGTTTGAACATCAAGGTTTAGGAGTATAACAAAAGTTGAACATCAGACTTGCTTGACAGAATAGGCCACAGGTGCATGTCATGGTCATTAGAGTTTGTATCCACATCTGATAGGTTTCTACTTTGTAGTTTTCTTGTTAGGAATGATCCCTTTCTATTTTCCTTTACTCTGTTCTTTTTGTCTTGTTTACTACCTCTTCTTACGTCTGTTTAGCCATAACAAGTGAGAAATGACTTCAAAATCTGCCACTAGCTTTCGAATTGCACAAAGCGGGATCTGGCTGACACATCAAATTGGCATAAGTCAGGAAAGAACAACGTGGGTACTGAGTTGGTAATAATCAACATGCTTTGGGATTCATGTGAATTACAAAGGTTAGGTATATATCAATCCACGAACAATGCAATAGATAATGGATGTTGGGTGAATGGATCAAAGGTATTCTCTGTGATGAGGTTGACAGAGAAAGTGGTTAACCAATGGAAAGCAAGGTCTTCCAAGCGGAAATCAAATTTATCATGGCAAGTGAGGGAGCGACCATAAGGCCAAGGCTAGTAGTTTAAGTCACGAAAGAACAACATACGCACTGAGTGGGTGGCAATTGACGTGCTTTGGGATTCATGTGACACAAAAAGCTTTGGTAAATGTCAGTTCATGAGCAATGCAACAGATAAATGGTATTGGGTTTGAACAGAGAAGAGGTATTTTCTGTGATAAGGGTGGCAGAGAAAGTGTTAGTCAATAAGCAAGCAATGTCTTTCAAGGTGAAATCAAAGTTACCATGGCAAGTGAAGGAGAAATCGCCGCAAAGTCAAGGCCATAAACCAACCACCATGTTTAAACTCACAAGTTTTCTTTGTTTGAAACATGGACGAAAGCTATATTAATATCAAAGATTGGAAGCTTGAAATTTTCAGCTGTAATGCCCCAATTCTACCTACGCAAAGGCTATTGATAAGATCACACATCACCCGTATGAGACGCACCTCCTAGTCTGGGTTTTCAAGATATACTTTTAGGAGACACATTTCCTAAATTGAGATTTCAACCATAGGAGACACGCTTCCTAGTTTGAGTCATTTAAGTTCAGCCTTAGGAGACACACTTCTTAGTTTGGTTCATTGAAGTTTTACCTGTACGAGGCGCACTTCCTAATCAAGGTCTTTGAAGTTATTCTTTTAGGAGACGCACGTCCTAAATTGAAAGTTCTTTCATAGGAGACACACTTCCTAGTTTGAGTCATTGAAGTTTCAACCCTAGGAGACGCAATTCTTAGTTTGGGTCTTCCAGGACACACCTGTAGGAGACGTACTTCCTAAATTGAGATTTCACCTCTAAAAGACGCACTTCCTAGTTTGAGTCATTTAAGTTCGGCCCTAGGAGACACACTTCTTAGTCTAGTTCATTAAAGTTTTACCTATAGGAGGCGCACTTCCTAATCAAGGTCTTTCAAATTATTCTTATAGGAGAGACACTTCCTAAATTGAGAGTTCATTCATTGGAGATGCACTTCCTAGTTTGGTTCATTCAAGTTTCACCCCTAGGAGATGCACTTCCCAGTTTGGTTTATTCAGGTTTTATTTTTAGCAGACACATTTAATAGTCAAAGTTATTTCGTTTTACTCATAGGAGACACACATCCAAGGATAGTCTTTAGTTTACTCTCATCATTACATCAATAGTATAAGTGGTATACAATTTTGCTAACAACTTACAAATCTTCCTAGTGCAAACTGGGGCAGAAAATTTCATTTGTTTTGTTTGTTTTAATTGCAGGCACCCACATAGAAAACAAGGAAACACATAAATTTTTAGCAATCAGGCGCCCACCTAGAGAATAAGGGAAGACAGTTCAAGTTTCAAGGAAAAACAATTCAATTTTCAGAGGAAAGGAATACAATTCAAATGTTGGTAATCAGACGCCCACCTGGAGAATAAAAAGAAGGCAAAAATGTTCAAAGGAAGACGATTCAAGTTCAGCAAGTAGGCACCCACTTGGAAAATAAAGGAAAACAATTCAAGTTTCAAAGGAAGATAGCACATATTTCAAGGAAGGCAGTCCAAGTATCGAAGAAAGACAGTTCAAGTATTGACAATCAGGCGCCTACCTGGAGAATAAGAAAATTCACTTCATAACGCAATTCAAGTCCACAACAAAACAAGCTCGCAGTGAGAACGCGAGTCAACAATCCAAGGTGATCAACAAAAGTTAGTCACAATCCAACAAAAAAAAAAGAGAAAGGTATGAAGTGAATCCAAATGCAGAAGTTGATGAAAGCTGTGAACTTCTCAAGATATGGTTGAGGTCACAAGCACTACATGTCAGGTCTTAATTCGAAAAGCTGAAGAAGAATGATCTAGCACCTGCAGCTAACAAGCGTCAAGGTTGAAATCTATAGTCTGCACGAAGAACCACTCAAGACTTAAGATCAAGCTTCAGAAGAGTTATAGATAGGAATATTTTAACTCATAGTTGACAGGCTTAGCTAGTCCTTTTTATTTCTTTTAATTTTGATGTGATAACAGGACTGCATACCGGAACCTCGGCGGAACTCTACCTCGACCAGATCTTCACCTCGGCTTACTCCATCATCTCACTCACTGCTAAACTGCACGTGGCCTGGTTCCTTTATTGCCAAGGATATGTAGGCAGCTCAGATATCAGGGCTCGGTCACATTCCCTTTTCTCAGTTTTAGTCTCTCCCAAATAAGGGTCGGGTCAAAAAACATGTCTAGTCGTTCTTTGCCGGTTTTGACTCTCCCCAAGATTTTTTATATTTTAGCATATAAATAGTTAATTTATGCCTAATATAGCTATTTCAACTTTTTTTTTGATTTCTTTACTTTATTTTCGTCGTAAAAATGGAAAGTATTTTAGTTTATCTATTTTTCATAATTTTTTTAAAAAAATACAAAAATAGTACCTTATTTTTATCTTTACATAATCTTAAAATTACAAAAAATATATAATAGTTTTATGTTAACTTTGCATTGTGTAGTATTTTTATCTTATTTTAAAATGAGTCAATTAAGGTGTTGGATCACAATTTTAAGAGTTTTGGAGCCCAATTCTTGGTCCAATTCGGATTAATCCATTAAGCTTAGGGACCCTTCTAAACTCTTCTTTGAAACAAAAACAAACAAGAAAGACCCTAAGGACTTAAGACAAAAATACCTAGGGACTAATGAGCAAAAAATACAAAATATAACTCTAGCACTACAAAAAGCACCTATTTTGTAGGGGTTTTTTGTCAAATTATGACGATTTTTGACCTCTATTAAAAGAATTGTGGCAGTTTCTAAAAGTGCCACAGTTACCTTTGCACGAGCATTATTGCGGAGAATTTTTAAAACTTTCATGACAAATGCCACAAAATAAATTTTTAATTTGCGGGAGTTTTGAAAGATAACTAGTGTCATTTCTAAACCCCCATAATATGATTTTAGTGTGTCAATAAAACAATAGTGCAAGAGTTTATAAACCCTCTCAATATGACCGGAGTGGTTCAAAAAAATTATTGTGGGGGGTTTATAAACCCCAAAAATATGAACTAAATATTTTCTTTAAAAAAGTTATGTGGGGGTTTATAAACCCCCAAAATATGATCTAAATATTTTTAAAAAGAAGTTATGTGGGGGTTTATAAAACCCCAAAATATGATCTAAATATGTTTTTTTTAAAAATTATGTGGGGTTTATAACCGCTACAATATAGTATTAGTGTTGTGAAAAGAAAAAAATAGTGGCACCTCATTTCTGCCAAAATATTTTTGTTGTTGAAAACTCTTTTCTATTTGAATATTTTTTATCTGTAGGATTAAAGAAATAATTATATTAATAACTTACAATATAAAATAAATTTCATAAATAATCACTAGATTGACAAACATTACAAATTCAAATCCTCATTGAACTAAATAATTTTTTTATCATGAGCAATGATATATGATATGGTCACCAACCAACTAGGAAAATAAAAATATATTCATTAAAAGATTAAGCTTTACTAAATTATTTAGAATATCATTTAGAATATGATGAAGTACTTTTTCTTGTTAAGTCTCCACGAAGTCTGCCAAAATACCTTAAGAACAAATACAAAAAAATTTGATAGGTTATTGTTAAAATCTGAACTTGACTGGGAACAGTAGTTCTCATTGTTCTTGTAATAATCAGAATGAAATTCAACATCTTGTGACCATATTCTCTCTGTTATTCTGCATCCATTGGCTTCAATTCACCCTCCCTATCCCTACCAAACAAGAAAAACCAAATAATACACGCCTTATACCTTTTGACTGACTATTTTATAGAATGTTATGCCAGCTAGCTAATGACTATTTCAAAGTCATTTATTGCTTTGGAAGAACACATTTGAGAATACTTTGAAAACAATTAATGTCAGCAGTCATTAGCAATACTGGAGCATATTCTCCTTATACTTGTATGAGTGACGAAACAAGATCTAGTTATTCAATAAAAAAAACATCAGATTTCTTCTAATACTAGTAACCCCATAGAGATGAATTCTAAAACTAGAATGTAAAAAATTAACCAAGCACACATGAAATAGAAAGATACAGATAAGTGCAAATAAACACATATACCCCGTGCCAATAGGAGCATTCTTCATCTTGTGCCAAACATAGAGATATTTCAAGCATTGCTGCGTTGCACACAATTTTACAAGGTTGATTGGTAAGTACATAAACATCAAAAACTATTCTATATGCAGAATAATAGGACTATTGGCCTGTAACTGTGATAGGCCAATGCAGAGGAGCTGGTGCTGTATAATTTGGCTAAAATTTTGTAATCTCACATTAAAAAGAAGCATGGATAAGATCAATCTACTCAATAGCAACACTAATTGACTATGATCTAATTATAAAAGCAGTGAATGTATCATGAATTTGAATTTCGTCCCTGAAAGCTCTGGATGCAGGAAAATAGCTTCAGAACAAACACTACGTAGTGTTTTAGACATTGATCCACCTTGATCACCTAGTTTTGCCATGACAAGCTCATGGATGAATGATTGCAATATACCAGCTGCACCTGAATCCTTATGAGTAACAAAGTTGATAATATCCCTTTCTTGTTAAAGTAAATACTTCGCTGAAAAGATAAGAAAGAATGTATACATAAGTGAAACTCTTAGGTCAAATAGCTTAGCTTGAAAAATATTTAATGTCTATCAACCTTTTCTGTGAGTTGATTCTGCAGATCTGTAAGAAGTTACCCTATCGATCAAAAGATAAGTCGTTACTTAACTACCCAAATATTCTTCTATGCTAATACCACGAGCAAGAGATATGTGTGCGAATTAGTAATAACAAAGGTGAAAAATCTCACATAGCAAGGCTGTCAAATGAAGAAACTTTGACACATAAATGTACTGGCTTATATAGGGAGTCACTGTTTTTGGAGGTCCATTAGGTCAGTTGTGAAGGTAGAACATGTTCCATGGAGGAGACCTGCTTTCGAGAGAGAACTGGAACCAAGGTGTGAAACCTCCATATTAGCAACCTTACGTCATATAGCTCAAGATTTACATAATTTTCTGCATGTCTAGCCAAAGACTCGTGTGAAACATTCAGCACACACAAAAACTCTAAACTAATAGTTCAGTCGCAAAAGATAAAAGCAACAGAAAATTTAAGGCATTTTAGCATCGCAACACAGTGTCATAAACATTCCTACTCTAATTATTCTAGGATATGGATACAGTTATTCATTTTATGACTGAAAATATTAAGATATTCAAATCACCTTGTCCCGTCTTGGAGAATTGTGATAAAACAATGGAGCATCTTTCAAAGTTCAGGATATTCAGTGAAAGACTATGGACAACAATATAGTTTGCTGCCAGAATCAAAAAGTTAGTACAATTTTGCACTAAGAAAGCTTCGGCATTGCACCATAAAACTCATGGAAATAGGAAATTGAAAGCAAAGCATAACAAACCATACATATGAAACATAGTAAGAGACAAAAGGGATATCCAAATTGCAAATGAGTGGCCAATTGTGATGTATGCAAGAAGCATTGCTAAAGCCACCTAATCATTATAGCAAGATTTTCTTGGCTTCCTTCATATCATAACAGGAAAAACAAATACCAAGTCTGAGTAAGTGGATTTTTTGCAATTTTTAGCCACTATAATATCTTCACAATACCTTTGCAGTTATATCTGCTGCATTGTTATGAAAGGCAAAGTGTTGTGTCAAAGATGCTCTAGTGGCTCCACTAGCAACACCTGCTAAATCGAAACAAATAAAGATGATATTTAGAGAATCAGTCCTATCACTTCAGTATGTTTGGCCTCATTAAGAAGAAGAAATCATCTTCTATCAAAAGAAAAGGCTTCAAGGTCAGCCAGAAAGGTAAAAATATGCTTCAGACTGCTTAACACTCTTTACCAAAATTTACCCAACATCTAAAATGGGTGAATTAATTACAGACCAGAAAACTACTGCAATTGAAATTTCATAATATTCTAGTCATAAGGACAAACAACTAAAGCAGCCAAGAAGAAGATAATGAACAGTATAACATTGGAGAAAATAAGTAAATTACACTTTGAAAGTATTTAGCAGGTAGATTAGTTAAGAAGCTTAACTCCATAAGATTTTACAATCTTCTTCTGCAACATTGAAGACTAACAAATATATGTGTAAGAGATGGAGAAAGGACATGGACCATCTGTCAATCACCACAAAGTTGTGACTAACCTGCAGACTTTGATGCTTAATCTTTTTTCTATCTGATGTGTTACCCCAGGTACGTTACAACATTATTTGGAAGCTGGAAGTCAAGAGGGGATGGTAAGAGAGTCCACAGGCAATTTAAGAACAACATGGAGGGAAAGAAATAGAAGAATTCTTGAAGTAGAGGAAAGTATGTGATGCTGTTGTAGGTTATCATGCTAAATTTTTTGTGTTTCGATCATAGGGACTCCCCAACCTATAAAGATGATTGGACCGAGTTTGCAGAATGGAACCTTTCACAAGGGACTGTTCCTTCTTGTCAATAAAATCAATCTACTTATCTGACAAGGAAAATGATTTTATAATCATCAGTAATTAGAAACACACGTGGAGGAAAAAAGTTCGTTCATGATGACTAGGATAAATGAAACTGATCAGAGCTGATGCTAATTTCCATTAGCTTGGTGAAAGAAATAATTCAATAAATTTATAGATATCAAAGTTCTTGATCTTACAGGACTAGAATGAGAAGAATTATTGCCTTTGGAACAAATGTTTATGTGAAATTTGAATGGTTTAGGCACTTTAACAAAGATACTGATGTGAAAATGGAGAAGATGCACCTCTCCAAATATTTTGGATGACCACACAGTTACATATTGCGAGAAACTAATTTTCAGGACAAAATAAGCTTTATATCTATTTTGTGTCTCTTGGAACAAAGGACTAAAAGAGTTGCAGTAAGAATGATTAAATATAATAGTATCTTTCTTTAAAATTGTGTTCCATCTTAAATATCTACAACAAAGATTCACCCATGTAATAAATCAAGATACGGCAGATCAAGATAGTAAAAGAAAGCATCTTTACATTAAATTATAAAGCATAATAGTACTTTTGGCAAGGTGAAGGATCTGATATATAAGACAATTCACGCTAATAACCCAACCCTAAAAAACAAGAGACATTAGACAAACAAGTTGAATACTAGATACAACCAAACAAGAAGTCTTTTATGTATGCACGGAACCTTTAGATAGGCCTCTGAATTTATCATGCTGGATGATTAGGTAGAAAGTGCAGCTCCTTTTGTTGCTCATCCATTGATGTTGTGGAAATGGTATATGGTAATCAATGTGCTGTAAAGAATGTAATATAAGAATTAGGTTACCTCTACAACTATTAGTCGTACTAGCACACTATGCATTACACAAGTAACATAAGCAATTCAGGAAATACACTTAACATCAGTTTCGAAAGCAATTTCCTGAATCACTATTATTTGTCGCAACATAACTTCAACAATCTCAAGAAACAAATGCAGCTACCATAAGATCCTTACAGAGAAAGGGAACAATTGATGAACCACTTCTGCTGGTGTTGCTAACCAAAACTTCTTAGCACAAGAATAGAAGCTATCCCAGTGTTAAACATAACGTGAAGCAAGGAAAAGCGACAACCCCCATTTCACGAGAAGCGAGAAGCAAAGCGCTTGCTTTTTTTAAGTGAAGCGGATTTTTTTAAAAGAAATTAAAATAAATACGGGGCAGTGTAGTTCTTTATTGGTCTCATTAACTCTTTCAGAGTAAGCCCAAGCCGGGTCCTTCTTATCTTCTTTTGGCGCCATTAAAATAACAACTACATAACACAAAAGAAAGGCAATAATAATTAAGAATAAAAAATATATAATTGGGAAACAATTGGACAAAAACTGAGGAAAATTTGGGCAGAAACGGGTCAGAATTTTTCTGAAAAAATTTCCCCAGCGTTTCGGCCCTTTTTGGACGTTTAGAAAGAAAAAGAAAAAGAAAAAGAAAAAGAAGAAGAATGAAAAAAAAAAACATACCTGTTGAAACTTGAAAGCTGTTGTTTACTTTTTGTAATGTTGAAGAAGAAGAAGAAGAAGAAGACGACGAAGAACCCTAGTTTTTTTGTACAAATCGTTGCTTCATGTGAGGAAGAAATCGCTGGTTTTTTGAGAAAGAAAAGGCTGGGTTATAACCCAGGTTGCTACTGAAGAATGACTAAGATAGAAGACTCACTCAATTTGGGTCTTCTAATTGAAAAAGACTCGTTTGAGCTTTTATTTCCAGAAGCGCTCGCTTCTTCCACTTCCTACCGCTTCATCGCTTCTTGCTTTTTTGGCAGAGGTGGTCGCTTTTCTCTACCTGCGTCGCTTTTATCTGGGTAGCGTCCAACCCGTCGCTCAGCTTCGCTTCTCACTTAAAGCGATGAAGCGGGCGCTTTTTTTAACACTGAGCTATCCTAAGATCATTGAAGGGAACAGGATCATCCAAACCTCGACAACACTTCTGCACTCAACTCATTATTGAATCAATGAACTAACGGTCCATGTCATGTGATAAGAACTAACAGAGAACTTCAACCATCTCTTCTTCTCAATAAACTTAAGACATGGTTGCAACTCATAGGTGATTGTACTGTAGGAGGCAATTGTGTAATAAAATAAACTTTAACAACCAAACTATAATCAACTAAAGATCATTGGACCCAGTTAGCATCGGATTAGGGCTGCTGCTTCTCTCTCTAACTTTATCTTTCTCGTGAGGTACAGCCATGGCTGCTGTAACCTCTATCCAGCCTGTGGCTGTAGGAGAGGCAGTCAAAAACACACAAGAAATAGTGTTGAGATGAAAGAGCTTACATGATTGTACACACTGTATATACATTGTATATTTATTGTATTCTCTGGTATACATTGTATGGGCTATGATGATTAATTTGTTGTTTGGGCTAAAGGTGTGTCTGAGCCCAATATGTATCTGAGCCCCATTTTCTTTCCATCATTGGGCCGTCTGACCCGACCCAATGCTAGGCGTATATATTGCCATGTATTAGATATTTTGTGGACGGATTTTCATTTTGTTTCATTTTCTGATTAATAAACTCTCTCCCTTCTAGAGAGTTCTCTCAGACGCTCCTCCTTCTCTCTAAATTCTCTCACTACATTTTCCATGATTCTTCAGTTTAATCTCAAAGTTTTCATGGCATCAGAGCCTACATGACGATCCGACTATGTTTTTCTGCATCTCGTTATCTTGGTTGAAGTCTCCTTTGAGATTTTTGGGGGTGTTTCTGAGACTTTGTGGTCGATGACGATTCTGATCTAAATCGGATGCCTTTCTGAGTTTTTCATCGTGATATCTGAGTGTATTTTCTCACTCGAACGTTCTGGGAGATTTTCCGATGATTTTTGGGTAATTTTTTGGTGACCTATCGGCTTCTAGGGTTTCTGGTAGTCTAACCTAGGGTTTTATTGCTATCTGGTGGCTCGATTCTCACTCAGTGGATGTTTTGGGTGACTTTCCGACATCCCTGACCACACTTCCAGTAAGGTTTTCGACGGTTGCACCTAGAGTTTTGTACCTAGGGTTTTCTCTGTTGATTGAAGGCCGATCTTCTCCGGTCGCAAAGAAGGAGGGTAACTCTGTCCTTATCTTGAGTATTGTATGCTTTGTGTGTGATTATCTGGCTCCAAATGTGAGTATCTGGTTTTGTGTGTGAATATCTGATTTGGTTATACTCTGTTTCTCGAAACTGTTTTGTTTAAGCCGGTTCATTGATTATGGCTTCTAATACGAATGCTGGTACCTCCTCCTCGATAGACTCTACCAGCCCCCTTTTTGTATATTCCTCTGATGTCCTTGGGGTCTCTCTTGTTCTCACTCCCTTCTCGGGTAGTGGTTATGGGGGCTGGAGGCGTAAGATGATTGTTGCTTTATATGCTAAAAACAAAATCGGATTTGTTGACGGTTCATGTCCTCGTCCTACCACTAATGTGGCTCAACAGAGACTGTGGGATAGATGTAATAACATGGTCATTTCCTGGTTGACCTCCTCCCTGTCTCCTCAAATTGCTGATAGTGTGCAGTATTCTGATATTGCACAGAGTATATGGTCCCAAATTGAGAAAAGATATGGTACCCCTAACAAGACCAATATTTTTGAATTAAAAAGGGAACTCTCACACACATCTCAAGGCTCCTTAGACATAGCCTCATACTTTAACAAGCTCAAAGGCTTGTGGGATGAATTGGGCACAATGTGCACAAATCATGGGCATAGATGTGTGTGTGCTGCTAAAAATGGAATAATTGAGGAAGATGATGAAAACAAGGTATTCCAGTTCCTTATGGGGTTAAATGAAGCATACATGGGGGTTAGGAGTAATCTGTTGATGATGCAGCCATTTCCTTCCCTTGAAAGTGTTTACAACATAGTGCTTAATGATGAGAAACAAAGACAAGTTCAATCTATTTCTCAAATCAGTCCAGATTCTATGTCTTTTAATGTTCATGCAAACAAGCACTCAGTTGGGTTTAATCAGGCCACAGTGCCTAGACCCCCTATTTTCAGACCCAGAATTAATTTTGAGCAAAGCAGAGGGCCCTTATTTTGCAGATACTGCAAGAAATCTGAGCACTTAATTGATAAGTGCTACAAGATCCATGGGTTCCCTCAAAACATAAATTACAACAAGGGAAGGAAATCTGCAGCTGCTCATGTCTTCACTGGTGATGAATGTGTGTCTGTTAATCATGGGAATCCTAATTTGTCTGTTCCTCTTGGGGATCCTTCTGTCAGCCATCACCATGTTACACACATAGATGGTCACACCTCTGTGATACCAGGGTTGAGCAGACACCACTATGATCAATTGATGAGCTTGTTGCAGCAGACCAAGTTAGGGGATTCCAATGATCAAGCTCCTCCTCCCATGTGTGCTGCTAATTTTGCTGGTACTATGTTGACTGAGAGTCTTGTTTCTGATTCTAAATTATGCATGCTTACACATATTAATTCGGTCACCTGGATCATTGATTCAGGGGCATCTAATCATATAACACATGATAAAAACCTACTCATTAACATCATACCTTTGACTGTTCCTTATCTTGTAACTTTGCCTAATGGTTACAAAGTAAAAGTAACTTGTACAGGTTCTTTTGCATTAACTTCTTCCCTTACTCTTCACAATGTGCTTCTGGTTCCTTTCTTTAAACACAACTTGATTTCTGTTCACAAGTTGATAAAACAGTTGCACTGTATAGTTTTGTTCACTCCAACTTCCTGTTTACTTCACATGATACAGGACCCTTCTCTGAAGAGGCCTCTGGATCTTGGTAAAGAGGAAGCTGGCTTATACAAACTGTCTTGGGTCCTCCTTCCCCTTATCCCTCTCCTGGTTCTCCTTTTACTTCTGTGTGTGCTTTGTCTGATTTTTGTAATGATGACAATGTGTCTGACAACAAAAATGTTGGCTTACCTCCAATTGTAAACAATTCCATTTGTAATAATGCTGTTACCACTGACATGAATTACATTTGGCATTTAAGACTAGCACATACTTCTTTTGCAAATATGAGACATATTTCTGGTTTATCTTTTCCACTTGCTTCTAAACAACCTTTTCGCTGTTCTGTCTGCCCTATGGCCAAACAGACTAGACTCCCTTTTCATGACAGCAGTATCAGTACCACTAGACCATTTCAATTAATACATGTGGATACTTGGGGGCCTTACCACACTTCTACTTCTTCTGGAACAAATACTTCCTTACTATAGTTGATGATTTTTCTAGGGCAACCTGGACACACTTAATGGGATCTAAAAGCAATGCTTTTTCCCTGCTTAAGTCTTTCATCTCTTTTGTTAAAACTCGGTTAACTCTGTGGTTCAGACTATCAGAAGTGACAATGCCTTAGAACTGGGATCCAGCACTGAGGGCATATCCCTTTTTAGTAGCCAGGGGATTATTCATCAAACCTCCTGCCCTCATTCACCTCAACAGAATGGTGTTGTTGAAAGAAAACCCAGAACACTCCTTGAAACATGTAGAGCCCTGCTTTTTCAATCTGGCCTACCTTTGTCTTTCTGGGGGATTGTCTGTTAACTGTCACCTATCTTCTTAACAAAATACCTTCCAGAATCCTTCACCATAAGTCTCCCCATGAAATTTTGTATGGCAAAGCTCTATCCTATTCTCATTTGAGGGCATTTGGATGCCTTGCTTATGCTGCTGTCCCTATCCCTCAAAGGGACAAGCTGAAACCTAGAGCCCACTCTTGTGGGTTTCTGGGTTACCCCTTTGCCAAGAAGGGTTATAAACTGTATAATTTGATTACCAAGAAGTGTTTTGTTTCAAGGGATGTTGTCTTCCATGAAACTTATTTCCCTTTTAAGAATAAACCTACTTCTGCTCACCCTTCTTCTTCATATTTTCCTTCTATTCCTCCTGCTGATGATTTCACTGCCTCAGACTTTCCTATACTTACTTCCCCTGATTCTCCTATTCTTCCTTCTACTTCTGATTCTCCTGAACCTGATTTTCCTGATGCTGGTCCATCTTCCCTCCCTTCTTTCAATCCTGATCTCTCTACTCCTCTGTTACCTCCTTCACATTCTCTTCCCACACCTAGAAAGTCCACTAGACAGCATAATCCTCCTTCCTACCTTAAGGATTATGTCTGTCAACTGCCTGCATTTTCTGGTTCCTTTTCCTCCACTTTGGAACCTGAACCTATGTATTACTCTCAAGCTGCATCTGTCCCAACATGGCAGGATGCAATGAGACAGGAGTTTGATGCTTTGGAGGCTAACCATACTTGGGATATTGTTCCTCTTCCTCCTGGTAAGAAACTCATTGGCTGTAAGTGGGTTTATTAAATTAAATACAAGTCTGATGGTCTTGTTGAAAGGTATAAAGCAAGGCTTGTTATTAGGGGTGATACACAAGTTGAGGGGATTGATTTTACTGACACGTTTTCTCCAGTGATTAAGATGACCACTGTGAAATGCTTGATTGATGTGGCTGTCAAGAATCACTGGCCTCTATTTCAGCTTGATGTCAATAATGCTTTTCTCCATGGTGATTTGGATGAGGAAGTTTACATAAACTTCCTCCAGGTTTGACAGTTTCTGCTCCTATTTCTGGTTCTGTTTCTCCTCTTTCTTCTAGTTCTTCTTCTCTGGTATGTAAACTCAAGAAATCCCTATATGGGCTAAGACAAGCATCCAGACAATAGTATGCCAAGTTGTCTTCTGCTCTTTATTCCAGAGGGTACAAACATTCTTTGAATGACTATTCTTTGTTCATCAAAGGTAAACTTGGCTCTCTTGTGGTGGTGGCAGTCTATGTGGATGATATTATCCTTACAGGGGATGACAGTGATGAAATTACTGCACTGAAACTGTTTCTGGATGATCAGTTTAAGATCAAAGACTTGGGATCTTTGCATTATTTTTTTGGGTCTTGAAATTTCAGTTGTTCCTGGTGGAATGATCCTTAATCAGCATAAGTATATTTCTGATTTACTGCATCAGTTTGATTGTACAAATGTCTCCTCTGTTGTTTCTCCTTTGGACATTAATGTCAAACTTCATGCTGATTCTGGTGACCTTTTATCCTATCCTGACCAGTACAGGAGTCTAGTTGGTAAGATGTTGTTTCTGACTCATACTAGGCCTGACATATGCTTTGCAGTCCAACATCTAAGTCAATTCCTCAAATGCCCCAGACTCCCATATGACTGCTGCCCTGCATGTTCTGAGATACCTTAAGGGTACTCCTTCCTTGGGTTTATTTTATTCTGCTCATGCTGATTTCTCTGTTACTGGCTATTCTGACAGTGACTGGGCTGCATGCCCTGATACTAGACGATCTGTTACTGGATTTTGTGTGCTTTTGGGTGGTTGCTTGATCAGTTGGAAATCCAAGAAGCAACCTGTTGTTTCTCTGTCTTCTGCTGAGGCAGTATATAGAGCCCTCAGCAAAGTTGTTGCTGAGTTAACTTGGCTTTCTCGCTTGTTGGTTGATCTTGGGGTATCTGTTTCTCCTCCTATTTCTGTATATTGTGATAGTCAGGCTGCTGTCCATATTGCTAACAATCCTGTTTTTCATAAACGTACCAAACATATCGAGGTGGACTGCCATTTTGTTCGAGACTTGCTACAAACTGGTTTTCTCAAGCTGCTTCATGTTCCTACTTCTCGTCAACTGGCCGACCTGCTCACTAAGCCATTGCCTGGCAGTGTGCTTCTTCCGCTGTTATCCAAGTTGCAGGTGGTTTCCCCCTCCAAATTGAGGGGGGGTGTCGAGATGAAAGAGCTTACATGATTGTTCACACTATATATACATTGTATATTAATTGTATTCTCTGGTATACATTGTATGGGCTATGATGATTAATTTGTTGTTTGGGCTAAAGGTGTGTCTGACCCGACCCAATGCTAGGCGTATATATTGCCATGTATCAGATATTTTGTGGACGGATTTTCATTTTGTTTCATTTTCTGATTAATAAACTCTCTCTCTTCTAGAGAGTTCTCTCAGACGCTCCTCCTTCTCTCTAAATTCTCTCACTAAATAGTTCCAAACGAGAAGTCCAAAACATCCTCCACTGCCCAGGTGACTTCACTGAAATCTACCGCAGCTTTATCAAAATTAGAATTGTGTCCAGTTCATGTTATTCATGGAGAACCAACTGTATAATTTACAGTTGAAGAAGTGAACAGATTCACCATTGAAGGACTGCATCAGGCAGTAATTCTCAAATTTTCATATGGCAAACTAGATATTCAAGAGTTACAACAGTTAATTCCGAAACAATTTGGCGTTAAAGGTTATTGCAATGTTGGACAGCTAGAGTTTCGTCATATCTTGGTACATTTTGATCTCTTTGAAGATTATGTTCAAGTATTGTCAAGAACTACTGGTTATGTTAAGGCGAATGGAGAGGAATTTTTCTTTCGGACATTTCCTTGGACAATAAGGTTCAATCCTCGTGAAGAAACTTCAAGGGGTTCAATCCTCGTGAAGAAACTTCAAGATCTGTGGTCTGAATTTCGTTGCCTGAGTTTCCTGCAAATTTTTTCGCAAAGAAATCTTTATTGTCCATAGCTTTAGAAATAGGGAAGCCTCTTGCAGTTGACAAAGCGACTCAAGACCGAACACGACCAAGTATGGAAAGGGTTAAGGTCTTGATTGATTTATTGAACAACTATCCTAAGAGAGTTCCGATAAATATCGTGGACCAAAATTCTAGAAGGGTAGTTGAACATTATCAGCAGATCGTATTTGATAATCTACCAAAATATTGTGCTTGTTGCAAACATCAAGGACATGATGAAAAATCATATCGTTGGAGGACAGAGGAAAAAAATGAAGAAGCAAGTCAAGTGGAGGAATCTGAAGGCCTGGGAATCCTGGTAAGTTAGAAGGTGATGCTAGGGAGGACAACTGGAAACTACTGCAGCAAAAGAAACCATGATTGAGCAGCAGGTGTCACAAATAGAAGGAGGAAAACAAATCGTGAATAAAACCAATGAGAATTTAATAAATCGAGCTATGGATAACACAGTAGGAGATGCAAGGGCGTATTTGAATGGCAAAAGACCTGGACAAAATATGGTTGAAGGTATTGAAAAAACATCTGACCAATAAAAGTTGGTAAATTTACACGAATAAGGGAGACAAATGAGTTGAATGTGATAAGGTGGTCGATGGGAATCGAGCAGCTGTTGAATCAGCTGCTGTTAATGTAGCTGATAAGTTTGGTTCTGGTGACGCAGGGCAAAATTCTGTTTCTGGTACAATTGTTCCAGTTGTTGAAGCCCTTGCAAGAGTTGTTCAAGATCTGATGGCTGCAAAAGATATTGTTCCTGATCAAGGTGTGTCTAAAGAATCAGCTACTGAACCTGGGCAACTTCAGCTGATAATGGATAATAATGCATTAGCTGCAGCTGTTCGAGCAATATATACCAAAAATAATGCAGCAGTAGCAGAGGATATTAATGCAGGTAATTCTACTGGTGTTACTGGAGTGGCTACTGCAGCAAACGTAAGGGTTATTGATTGTACTGATGCACCTATACAAAGTGGTAAGCTTAAAGAGAATAATGCAGCTATTGGTTGTAGGGATTCTCCAGGTGGTAAGGCCATCAATTCAAGTAATTTAGGAGAAGCTGAACAGGGGACTCTGGCTCAGCAGACTGTTGAGGACCAATCTCTAGGCAATAAAATGGCTGGTCAAAAAAGTGTAGTTATGGAAGTTAATACTGGTAAATCAGTTCATGAAGGTAAAGGCAATAATACAAGGCAATCTGCTACAGCTCCAAACGAGTCAAATACAAATAGGAACAAATGGACAGTAGTGAATAAATCAACCAGCAAAAAGCAATCCCCAGTGTGCAATAACAGATTTTTCCACCAGCTGTCATTGGGGTCTCAAATTCTTTTGATGCTTTGGTGAATGAGGGAGAGTATGTTGTGAAGGAGGCTGAAAATAGGGAGCAACAGATGGGTGATGATACAGGATCAGTAGTTGCAAAAAACAGCTCCACAAGTAGTGAAAAGCAACAGATAAATGAAAAGGACATAGATGATCGACCTGAGATTGCAATTGTTGATAATTACATTGGTGAGGCAAGTCAAGTACATGGTGATCCTACATCAACAATGAACATTTCAAATACAGATCTAACTAAAATGGTAGAGAATGCCCAGACAGCTATGATGATGAACACAACTCCAAAAAATGGGCAACCACAAGCCCCAGGCAGTAACACACAGCAGCAAATTCCCAAAAACACAGGTGGTCGACTAACTATTTCAAATGACATTGTTCTTGTTGATGCACAAAAGGCAGAAGCACATAGTTCCAATGCTCCTACGCTGCATTTTTCCAATCCGAATGTAGAAAAAATAATCAAGGATGCCCAGAATGAAATGATGATGAAGTCTATTATGGTTAAACACCCGTTAGTAACCTTAAACACCTCCGTATATGATATCCCTTTTCAATCTATGAAATCGTTTGGGGAATTTGAAGGTGAATCTGGGCAGTTTGTACTGTCAACTGGGAATACTAATGAAATTATTCCAGCAAAGAGAGAGAGGTGAATCAAATATGAATAGGAACTAAACATCAGATAGAAGATGAAGATGATACAAAAAATTGTCCCGAAACTATCCAACAAACCCAATCTAGAGCCTCAAAAGATCTTTTTTTTTTTTTTACTCCAAACAAAACAAAATAAATAAACTAAGTATAATATACTCACCAGGAATTTCATATCTTCAAGAGGCACAAAATCGTGAATATAAAGGTGTGAAAGTGGAAGTTTCTTACGCACAAAATGGGAGAAGAGGGAATATGGAGGGAAACAAGGGCGGGAATTAAGAGAAGTTATCTAGTAGTTGAGTTAAAAACGAGGGAAATGGAAAGGAAATAGTGAAGTGATTTTTCCCAGCAAGTATTGGTAAAGATCACTTAATCAAGCCAAATGTTATGACTTTGACTTCAAATATAACTAGTCTATGAACTAAATGAGACTTCTACTCATACATAATACGATTCCGATTAGAAGTAATCTTTAATTGAATCATAGAATTATATTTGGACAAAATTTATTTGATCGAACTCCTAACTAGTAGGAAAGTTTTTTGAGTTTACAATTTTATCCAATGTATGTTTTAAGGGTAAAACAAGCGAACGATATTTTGCTAAAGGTTTTCGTCTTTTAATATACTAGCATCTACGAACACGTGTTGCACGTTAATAATGGCATATGATAATTTATACGAAGGAAAAAAAAATTTAATTAATGACATAAATTATATGTATAATAATACAACAATCGTCTAAATGCCAAAAATATTATTACACCAGCATAATATAAGAATTTAAAATAAAAGGACATCATCAAAACTTACATAAATGATCGATTTTGTTATGTTAGTTGGATAATTAGTAATTATAGTTTAAAAGTATTTAATGTGGTGGTTCTTAACGAACACTTCTTCGTGGACAATAGTTTAAAATTATGTACCTAAGATTCGTACTTTTTTAATTTGAATACGAATTGTACTCATATGATGAATTTAAAAAATAATTGCATTGGATTCTCTTGCTAAATAATTAATTAAAATTTATTATTTGATTTTAACATAAAAAATAATTTATTGTGTGTTCATTCAAATCTTAATATTAGTTCATCTCTTGTTTTAAATATATCATCTTAGTTATAATTTTATCCACCACAAATTTTATTTTCAAAGAGTAAAATGTTGATATGACATTTCACTTTTATATCTTTATGTTTGTTGAATCATTAGTGGTATTGACTCTTATCAATTATTTTTTTTCTCTTTCTCACACATTTATATTCTGAAATTTTCTTAGTTGTTGTTAATAATTGGGTATTTGTCAATATTATACGAAAATTGATTAAAAATATTATTTGAGTAGAAAAATAGTTCAAATATAATATAAAAATATATTATCGCGGGGGTATTTTTTCCAATTTCAACTCTTTATGAAGTCCATTTAATATTACTTTTGTATTTTTTTGGTATTGGACATTATGAAATGATAATGTATTGCCAATAAGGAGGATTCTTATGAAATTAATTTTATAAATTCTTCCTACATTTTTTAATAATAATATAATAGACAAAATTGTATTACTTTTAAAATCTTAAATATTAAAAATTAGCATATAAGGTATTAGGTCCAAAAAATAGGTCATTAAGGTTATGTACTCTTCCTATGAGTTCTTCCGTGCAATAGTATAGGGCTATTTTGATATATTAATATGTTATTTATTCTTTTGTAATAATATAGGCTCTCTCTTTTTTAATAAATTTGGACAATCTAATACATTTTCAAATTAAATTAGTAATAGGACATTATCATATGTTTTCAAATTAAATTAGTAATAGGAATTTTTGAAGTATATCATAAAAGTAATAGGATTACTTTTATTGAGCCACATCTCTAATTTTTTTGATGGCTCATTTTGCATTATTCTTTTGGTACCAATATCGTGGTCGAACGCTAGTCACATTCTTTTTTTGTACATAAATGTTCACGATACTCACATGATTAGAAATTATGTTTAGTATTTATGGGTTGACATTTCGTATAATCCATAAATAATAAATCTATGAGGAAGAAATGAAATAGATGTCTACTTATTTTTTGCTAAAGATAAAGCGACGAATTATAAAAATGTACAACGATAATAAATGAAAAACAAGCAAGTTGTCACGAACCTAAATCCCAACTCGGCCGTGATGGCGCCTCTCGTGAAGACAAGGCCAGCCGACACACTTCCAATTCACTTTAAACAACTAAAACAATAACTATTAAGTCTTTAATCAGAAATGAAATTTCAAAATGAGCACTTAACAGTATAATTTGCGTAAAAAAACCAACACAGCCCAACATCAAGGTGTTACCAGTCATAAGCATCTACTAAGGTCCGAATACAACTAGAGTAAAAATATACTAAATACAGTCTCATAAAAAATATACTTAATACAGTCTAATGAAATCGAGAGGGCAGCTACCTTGCTAAACTCCGATGACTCTGCCTCCGAGCAACCAATACTCGCAACTGGGTACAGAAATACCTGAATCTGCATACAAGGTGCAGGGAGTAAAGTGAATACTTCCAACTTAGTGGGCAATAAAAATAAATTAAGACTGAGTAATAGAAAATCACGAAGAGTACATCAACATGTTGTATAGAAGCAGTACAAAACCAGCAAGAAGCAATGAAGCTGTGAAATCTCTTAGCACCTTAGCTCAGTTTAAACTTCTTCAAAAATGGTTTTTCAACAGTTAAGCAATTGAATGCAAGAAATTAGAACAGATATACATAGAAGATCGTCCCTCTGACACAATTACACAATTAAAGAGGTACATGACATGAGTAAGACATAGAAAGATCATGAAAGACCTCACATCTTCTTTTTGTAGTTGAAGAAAGTGAGGAGAAAAATATTACAAACTAGAAGGTATAGATATTGATGTAAATTGCATTAATTCGTAATTGTTTTAACTAAAATATGTAATTTGATTAAATTTTTAAAAAATAACGTAAAAAAAAACTAAAAATTTGCATGAGTCAATTTACTAATTGTGAACATTTGTGAGTGTGAATATTATTAGACTATTTCTTCTAAATTAGATTATCAAAATCTGTATCTTATTGTTATTGGTCTTTATGTCTTAAACTATATATTAGGCCTTTATTGTTTTGCTCTTTGAAAGTAATTTTGTGTATACATGAAGGAGTAATCTTTTAAATTAT
The DNA here is from genome assembly GCA_034376525.1 of Nicotiana benthamiana. NCBI lineage: Eukaryota > Viridiplantae > Streptophyta > Magnoliopsida > Solanales > Solanaceae > Nicotiana > Nicotiana benthamiana. The sequence goes on from CM067337.1 coordinate 154,384,075, forward strand.
AGTGTTGATGAACTTTCTTGATTAATTACTTTTAAGTAGGTAAAATATATCTCCACATATTTTTAAAGAAATTATAATTTTCAAATCGTATAAAAATTAAGAAATTATAGGTATATCTCACATCAACTTTAACGCTATTGTATAATTTATATTTGTAAAAATATACTAGATATTTCTGTATGAGTTCTTTATTTTCTTTTTAAATCTCTTAAACTTTAATAGACTTTCTATTTATGCATAATTTTTTATTAAAAAATATTAAAGATGTATGGGCCGTACACATCGTCCCTAGTAAAATGGATCACCTTACACACCCGCCTTTGAAAATACTATTCGGACGTAGAACGCCAGCTAAGCATTGTAATTATTTATACCCCTTTAAAATTTAAATTATCTCAAGCAAAATAAAAAAAATTAAATGTTTATGTGGACAATTAAAATACTTGGATGTCTCATCTGCAACTGTTGTTCATTTGATGTGTAGTCGTTACCTATGAATGCAAATATTATGTATGGTTAACCTAAAGCATATTTTTTAGTTTATATTTGGCATCGTTGACCCTACATTTTGTTCAGTGAAACATAATGAGTACCTTGCTTTTGTTGAGCTATACCTCAACTTTTGTGACGGCTCATTTTGCATTATTCTTTTGTTACCCAATGTCGTGGTCCAACACAGTCACATTCTTTTTTTGCACCTAAAGGTTCACGATACTCACATGGCTAGAAATTATGTTTAGTATTTATGGATAGACATTTCGTATAATCTAACAAAAAATCTATGAGGAAGAAATGAAATAGATGTTTATTTATTTTTTGCTAAATATAAAGAGATTAATTATAGAAATGTACAAAGACAATAAATGAAAAACTAGCGGGTAAGACACAGAGAGATCATGAAACACCTCATATCTTCTTTTTGCGGTTAAAGGAAGGGAGGAGAAAAAGATTACAAACTAGAAGGTATATATATTGATGTAAATTGCATTAATTCGATCACAGTTATTTTAACTATAATACTTAATTTGATTAAATTTTAAAGAAATAAGGTGGAAAAAAATACTAAAAATTTGCATGAGTCAAATTATTAATTTGTATCAAATTGGAACAATTTCTCAAACAATTTAAATTGATATATTTGTGGAGGTTATCAAAAACCTTCACAAAAAACTGTCATAATAAGAAAAAAATTGACGAGGTTGGAACAAACACCACAAATTTAATATATAGTAGGGGTCTTTTATAACCACCACATTGAACCGCCACAATAAAAACTATTTCTTGAGGGTTATACGCCACAAAACAAATGTATAGTAAATAAACCGACATATTTTTATAATTTTTTTTGTAGTGTAGACCATACACCTATAAAAGCTAAGGCCAAAAGATGGGACAAAAAAATAGACGCCTACGCAAACCTGATCCGCCATTGTCCCTAACAATAGGGAAAGCAATTTTCTTCTTCCATGAACTAACCTAAAAAAGACTTACACAAATACAGGGATAAGTTGCTAAACAGAAACGAACCTCCCCCAGAAGCTAAACAAACTTACCAAAAAATCGAAAAAACACCATTCTTCGTTCTTCAAGCTACAGCAGCTAGAACGGAAGAGAACAAAAAACCAGCCTTTGTTTCTTCTGATCAAAGAGTAGCGCCTAATCAGCTGAAGATAGACGAAAATACACTCAAGAAGACATATACATTAACAATCAGCAGCGCCGATTTATCATAGAGGAGATCCTTCTTCTCCAAAAAGAAGCCCTAGGAGCTTGAAGATGAAGCAGCACCGCTGAAGAAAATCTGAATCCCAACCTAGACTTCTCTTCTTCTTCACACCTTACCAGCACACCCCTCGTTGTCGTTCCTTTTTCTTCACATCACAACAGATCAGCTGCTGCTCCTTCACCACCAGAAACCGGCGACAGAATTTCGTTTCGTCAATGGAGTTCGTTTAAAACTCGTTGAGAGTTTGTTTGAGGTTGTCGACTGAGTTTCAAGTTCGTCGTTCCATCTAGTGTAACGTTTCTGTGGGGATCGAGTACCGTTAAAGCCCATTCGTTGGTCGCTAGCTCTGTTCGTTGGGTCTGTTCAGTTTCGTTGAGGTTACAGTGTCGTCTGACGAGGTTTCGCTTCATCGCGATCCTGTACTGGTTTCTTATTTGTTCTTGGACTCACCTACTGTAAAGATCAGACACAAAACTCCTTCTAAGGTTGAATTGTTCATGTGATGATGCTACTGGATTGGAAATGCAGTTAGATAGGCTTTGAATTGGTTTTATTAACATGATAATAATCAATGAAGATTATCAGGTACTAAAGATTAACACTAAAGAAAAATTAAATTGTGTACCAATTAAATGTAGCTAATACAATCTAAAAAAATATTAACTATCATATGATACCAGTATAGTATATAGCTATACCAACAAGGTATACAATTCTACGCAATGAGTTAAAAAAATTAATTCAATTATTAAACTAAAATAATATCAGTTGTCAATAAAAAAATTCTAAAATTCTAAAGTGATCTAATTGTAAGAGTATACCGTTACACATATAGCATACTATAATTTTTTTCTTTTGTTTGCATTTTCAATTTGCATCTCACATTGGATAAAAGTTTAAAGCAAATTAAAAGGAAAAAGGCAAGTGAATTTACGGGTAATAAGTATACTATTATAGTATATTGTATATTATTACAATATATTGTTACACTATCTTGCATATTGTTAGAGCATACCATAACAATATACTGTATATTATAATAGTATATTGTTGCAGTATAACTATATACTCCTATCGTATATTAGTATACCGTAGCGCTATACTGTTTTGTAAACTATAATATTGTACTGTTGCAGTATATCTATATACTCTTACATCATATTATATACCGTAGCGGTATACTGTAGTTGTGTTCTTTTCGATTTTCAACTAAAAATTTCGATCTCAATCACCTCAAATCAGGTCCAAATGCTATCAAATTTCAGTATGAACTTCCAGAAGGTACTCTAAGCAATATTTAGCAGCACTCACTTTGAATCAAACAATAAACCTTCAAAAATAAAATTGAGCTTCAAGCCCAACAATGGTGAATATTCAAATATACACAAAAATATAGATCTGGGAAGCTTACTCGAAGATACTATAAGCAATATTTTACAGCAACACATCGAATCAAACAATAAATCTTCAAAAAAATTATTTTCTTCCTTAAAACTTTACTATAATATATAAACTTTTTACCAGATTATTGGGGCGATTTAGAAGAAGAAGATATTAGGGCTTGAGAAGGTGCTTTTGTGATTTGAACCTATTTGGAATTTAACAAAAAAAGTAGAAGAACTGCAATAGCAAATAATTTAGACATTTTGTAGTGCAATAAAAAGAGGAAGAACTGAAATAATGGCCCAGAAATTAGAAGGAAGAGAATAAATAAATTCTGATGATTAATGTGCGATGAACACGAAGGGAATGTTCGGGCAGATATATAGGAAGTGAAACTAGCGGGTAAATAGTTTGCGGTGTTTGGGTAGGAGTAGTAAATAATTTCGATCTGGGCATTAAAAGGTAAATAGTTTGGAATTAATAGATATAAAATGAGATTTTCTCTTATTTTTTATAACTCATTCTGACCCATTAAACAAACCAAATACAACCCATGAAACTTACCCAAAATAAAGGGATTTCAACTCAACTTATCTAGAAATTTATTTAGTTGCCCCAATTTTACTTTTTTTTTTTTGTATTTTTAATTTTCTGGTCTTTTGTTTTTCTGCACCACCCACCCTACTCCCCCTCTCCCCTACCCGCCTCCCCCCAAAAAACAGTTTTAGTTTTTTTTTGTATTTTTAATATTCTATTTTTTTCTCCTGCACAACGTACCCACCCTACCCATACCCCCTCTCCCCTGGCACGAACCCCTCAAAAAAATTCTTACTTTTTTTTGTTTATGAGCACGGCGCTAAAACATGTCAAGTTGGCGGGTTAACTATGACCCATTGTATAATGGAATTTTTACATTCCTATGCCTTATAGGAAACTATATTATCCTCAATGTTTAAGGTTTGATATAATTATGTTTTGTATACCATATTAGTTTTTAAGGGTATTAATTACACTCCTAATATAATGGTGCCGTGTATTCCTTCTAATACCACTTCCCCCACGTTTCTCTCTCTAATTTCCACACTTTCACCCACGTTTCCCTATCACAACCACGATTTCTGTATCAAAATCTCATTATTTCTTCCATAGCCAAGGCTTTGAATTTAAATTTGGGTTTTTAAAAGATATTGTTTGTTTGGATTGGATGTAGTTGCAAAGATTTGAGAGTTCTCTTTATGTCTCTCTCTATCTTGCAATCCCAAATTTCAGTAATATAAGAGGAAAGGAAAAAAGAGAAGCAATTCCACTATTAACAGACATTAAAAAGCTTTGAAGCTTTGAATTCTAATTTGGGTTTTCGAAAATCACTATTTGTTTGGATTGAGTGTTATTGTAAATAATTAGGAATATGGTTTCGAGTTTATATCTAAATTTTGAGGAGTTTTGGTGAAGATGAGACTTGGTTTTGGCTGAATTTCAGATTGAAACTCAAGAAGAAGAAGAAGAAGACATGAAATATATTATATTGCAGAAATTATAGAAAAATTATAGACTGTTATTTATTTATTTTTGAGCTTTTTTTTGTGTTAAAAGTTTTGATGGGAACTTATTATTCCACTTCGTCAGTTTTGGAGCTAACTTGTACAGACAAGAAGATATTTTTTAAGTTCTATATCTATTGCTATACCTTTAAATTCAAAAAAGTACGATTGTATTGTATTTAAAGAGACCCGAATTTGTAGAATAGGTTGAATGTGAGGAATGAGTCAAATAAGACTTACAATGGCTTGTTTTCTACATTTAATCTACAATAAAACTACATATCATTTAAAAAATTAATGTGAAAATACAGAATTTCGATGTTTCTACATATTATCTACAAAATTTCTTAGGAAGATCTATCCCTTCATCATGTTTTTTTAGATTCCATATTTAGCATAACTGTTTCGTAAGGAGTAACAATAGCATATAGGAGGTTGAAGGACATTGAAATCTCTTCCGACTCTCCTCTCGGCGCACGTTAGTTAACGTACGTCGAGCTTGGTATCCATGGCGAGAGGAAGGGGACGAGGCAATGGTCGACCTCGTAAACTGCCGATTACAACCATAGATCGCATCATTTCAACTATAAACCATCCAGCCAGTGTAAATAAACCCAATGATACTGCTCCAGTAGCTGATACTGTTCCATTGACTATCACTGTTCCATTGACACAATCAGATGAGGTATTAGAAGCAGATGAAGTTTCTTTGCTTCCTCAACCCCAGATGGTACAAGGAAATGGTGGAATCGACCACATGCAGAACCTATCTCAAACACCAGTGACAAAACCAGAGGAGGGGACCAATGAAGTAACCAAAGGGTGGGCAAATCTCTTCCAGAAGAATCGATTTGCTTCTAATGGCATGGCGTTGGAGTATATCCCACCGACTCTGATTGATGGCAAACCTGTAGGTCATCTGATTAAAGAGGAAGTGGAGGCGGAAGAACAGAAATGGAAGTACGCCCTAGTAGTTTTTGTGTTAGGGACTGGACCAGGGTACAATGCAATGAAACGCTTCATTAACCTACATTGGTCCCATGTACCAGAACCAGATCTATACTATCATGAGGAGGGCTATTATGTAGTCAAATTTCGATCAATGGAAGATGCCAAAGAAGTTCTCTGTGCTGGTCCATACTCCATTGTATATAGACCCATGGTACTGAAACAATGGACTGCTGATTTTGATTTCAATGCTGCTTTTTCTACTGAAATTCCTCTGTGGGTCAAGTTTCCTAAACTACCTATGTCATGCTGAGGAATCAGGTCTTTGAGTAGGATAGCCAGTGTCCTTGGTAAGCCCATTTTTGCAGATGAATGTACGACTAAGCAGACTAGAATTTCTTATGCACGCATGCTTATTGAGGTGAATGTCTCTAAAGAATTGCCAAGTGAGATTGAACTAATAGATCCAAATGGGAAGAAATTTGTGTAGGAAGTGTCCTATGATTGGAAACCATCATATTGTGAGAAATGTCTTATGGTTGGACACAATTGTCTGGCTAATCTCAAACCTTCCCAACCTAATCAAATGCAAAAGCCTAGAGTATTTCAGGAATGGAGAGCTAAAGTTCCAAACCAGACTGTTATGCAGCAATAGGAGACTCCTAAACAACAGCTTGGACCAAAGCAGAATGATGTACCTCCTAAAGATGTTGCTCCTTTAGGAAGTACAGAGTTGAACAAACAGGAAGATAGAGGCAAACAGGTGCAATCTCCAGTGTTCAATCTTGCAAACTTTCCCCCTTTATCTCCTGTTGTGATGAGTAACAGATTTCAAGTAATGTCAGCTAGTAGACCAGGAAACCCCCCAGATGAAGGGGGTCCTAGTTATACCCAATAAAGTTTTTATTTTGGAACATTAGAGGTGTGAATAAGAGGTATAAGCAGAAGGAAGCTAAGGAATATTTTAGATATAATAAATTTAACCTTGTTGGTCTGGTAGAGACAAAGGTTAAGGAGAGAAATGCAGATAGAATAGCTAAACTGTTGGTTCCAGGATGGGATATCCTAACTAACTATAGGGACTCTCCAAGGGGTAGAATTTGGGTCCTATGGGATACTCAGAATGTTAGGATCACTGGTATTCAGGAGGAGGCTCAATTCCTTCATTGTCGTGTTAACACCCCTGCAAGTGATCTGGTTTGCTTCCTCACTGTGGTGTATGGCTTCAATGGATTGGATCAAAGGAGAATACTGTGGCAACAACTACAGAATCTTGCTGCTGGTATTACAGACCCTTGGCTAGTAGCAGGTTATTTCAATGCTGTTATGTCTATCAATGATAGGCAATCCTGTAGTCAAGTTAAACAAGCTGAAATTCTGGATTTTACTCAGTGTATCCAACTGGCTGAGCTATCAGAACTTCCTTGGAAAGGGGAATTTTTCACATGGACCAATAAACAAATTGGCAATGATAGAGTTTGTAGCAGATTGGATAGAATATTTGGTAATTATGAATGGATGATTAAATGGGGCCATGTACAAACTGTATATGATCCCCCACTAATCTCTGATCATAATCCAATGGTGCTCACTTTGACTGAAGCTACTATGATCAGGAAGGCCCCCTTCAGATTCTATAATGCATGGGCTAATCATAAGGACTTCCAGCAACTTATCAAGGAGAATTGGAGAAATACTACTCAAGGTACTGTCAAGGAGGTGTAGAAAAATCTCAAAGCACTGAAACCAGTTTTAAAATCTCTAAATGTTCGAGATTTTAAGAATATTGCACAGAAAATTGAGTCTAGCAGGGAGGAGTTGAAGGACATTCAGAACCAGATGATGCTGAATTACACTGATGATTTGCAGATTAAAGAGAAGGAACTAGTCTTGAAGATAGAAAAATGGTCAATGATAGAAGAGAATATCCTACAACAGAAGTCCGGGGCCAGATGGATTCAATTGGGAGACTCAAATATCAAATATTTTAATGCTGTCTTGAAGGAAAGGAATCAATACAAAAGCATAACAGAACTGATTACAGCAGGGGAACCAGGCTTACCAATCCAGATGACCTTAGAAAGGAGATCAAGGATTTCTATAAGTCTTTGATGGGAACATCAGCTGCCTCACTACCAGCAATTAACAGATTGTATATGAGTAATGGTCCAAAGCTCACACATCACCAGAAGCAACAGTTAGCTGCTGATATCACTACTGATGAGATTCTGGACAGTTTAAAATCCATTGGTGATGACAAAGCACCGGGGATTGATGGATATAATGCTGCTTTCTTTACGCAGACCTGGAGTATCACTGGGAATCATATAATCAAGGCAGTTATGAATTTCTTCCAGTCCAGCAAAATGTATAGACCAGCTAATTGTGCTTCCCTCACCTTGATACCTAAAGTTGCTAATCCACAATCAGTCAAGGAGTTTTGACAAATTGCTTGCTGCTCAGTCTTATATAAAATAATTTCTAAGATACTGGCCAACAGACTACAAAATGTATGGCCAGTATCATTTGTGATGCCCAAGCAGGATTTATCCCAGGCAGGAGGATTGCAGATAATGTTATACTAGCCCATGAACTAATTAAACACTATGCAAGAGCTCATGTGTCTCCTAGATGCATGATTAAAATAGATTTGCAGAAGGCATATGACTCTGTTGAATGGATCTACTTACAGCAGGTAATGGAGGCGTTAGACTTCCCAGGTAGATTTATGAAGTGGATCATGGAATGTGTCCAAACAGTCAGCTATACAGTGATGGTGAATGGGGAAACTACTGAACCCTTCCAAGCAGCTAAAGGCTTGAGACAGGGTGATCCAATTTCCCCCTTTCTATTTTCCATAGTGATGGAGTACCTAAGTAGAGCTCTTGCTGAATTGAAGAAGGATACATGTTTCCTATTTCATCCTGGCTGTAAAAAGCTAGGCATTACTCACCTTAGCTTTGCAGATGACCATTTGCTGTTTGTCAAAGGAGAGCATCAGTCTGTAGCAGCCATGTTTAAGTACTTTTCTCACTTCACTGAAGCCTCTGGGATGAAAGCTAATCTGAGTAAGAGTTCTGTTTATTTTGGTGGTGTTCTGTTCGGGTCATTCTCCCATTCTTCGATCTTGCTGATATCCAGCATCAAATTGTTGATCATCTTGGCTATGTATTTGGAGTTGCCTTTCAAATACTTGGGAGTTCCCTTATCTACCAAGAAAATGTCTTTAGTCCAATGGCAGCCACTGGTGGATAAGATCACTGCTAGGATCACATCCTGGACTGCCAGAAAATTGTCTTATGCTGGTAGAGTTCAATTGGTTCAATCAGTAATATTTGGCATACAAGCTTACTGGGCCCAAATTTTCCTTATTCCTTCAAAAATCTTAAAGATTCTAGAAGCAGTATGTAGATCCTTTGTGTGGACAGGTTCAGCCAATATATCAAAGAAAGCATATATAGCCTGGGATAAAGTATGCTTGCCTAAGTCAGCTGGAGGCTTAAATATTATGAACCTGCTAGTGTGGAACAAAGCTGCAATTACCAAGCTTGGATGGGATTTAGCTCACAAGAAGGATGCTCTATGGGTAAGGTGGATTCACACAGTTTATATAAAGCAACAGCAGCTAGATTCCATAGTTATTCCAACCAAGCCAGCTGGATGGTCCGGAAGATTATTGAAGCTACTGTTACATTGCAGCAATCTCAGATGATGAATCAACCAGTGTGTACTATAAAGATGATGTACCTACACCAGATTGGACAATTGCCTAGAGTCTTGTGGAAGAACCTAACCATCCAAAACTATGCCAGACCCAAGGCAGTCTTCAACCTCTAGTTGGTATTGCAAGACAGATTACCTACTAAAGACAGGTTGGGCCAATGGAACTTGACTATGGATAGCACCTGTGCTTTATATCAACAAGGTATGGAGAACAGAGATCATCTTTTCTTTTCCTGTCCCTTTGTTAGACAACTGAGGCATCAAACAATGGTATGGATTGGAGTAACTCAACCCAATTATTAGAACTGGGAGCAGTTTATTCACTGGATCATTGCCAAAGCTAAAGGGAAAACTAGTCGAGCTCACATTGTCAAAATACTATAGCAGAACTGTTCTATGCCATTTGGTTAGAGAGAAACTCGAGGTTGTTTAATAATGTCTCTTGTTCTAGTGATCAATTACTTAGGACTATTGCATATGTTTGTAATGTTAGGAGTCCCCCTAAAGTTAGCCTACAGCTTCAGCATTCTCTACTGTAAATAGAAGGATAGGTACAGTATCAGTAGACGTTTGATTAAGTTTTCTTTTTGATAGTCAGCTGTGTTTAGCTACACTATGGATTTATAAAGAAACCTCTTTGGTGATTAATACAAAATTTTAATTACCAAAAAAAATAACATATAGGAGAATCACAGAATTATAGCATAATCAGAATTTTTGACATAATTGCATTTTTTGCTGAAGATTTGTAGAAGTTTTAGTCGTTTTTGATTTGTGAAAACAAAAAACAAAGCATCTACTATCGGAATAAATATAATCTATAATTTATCGACAACATATCTACAACTGGCTACATTGAATTTTAATATCCTAATTTCTATTCAATCGTAGCATAATTGAGATTTTTGACATAATTGTATTTTTTGCAGAAGATTTCTAGAAGTTTTAATCGTTTTTGATTTGTGAAAACAGAAAACAAAGCATCTACAATCAGAATACATATAATCTACAATTTATCTACAAAATATCTACAAACTAGGTACACTAAATGTTAATATCTAATTCCCATTCATTTTTGCATAATTGAGATTTTTGATACATTTTTTTCAGAATATTTGTAGAAGTTTTAATCGTTTTCTATTTGTGAAAACAGAAAATAAAGCATATACAATCAGAATACAAATAATCTATAATTTATTTATAAAATATCTACAAACCGGGTACATATTTGAACTCAACATGCTTCCTCTGAAATGTATATTTCACATTTTTTATACATATTTTTGTCCAAAACAATACTAAATAATGTACTTAAATATAATTTTTATACAATGTTGTTCAAATTTCATATAATAGGTAAATGAATAAAATAAAATAAATAAACAAGAGTCTATAATTTTTCTACAATTTCTGTAATATAATGTATATCGTGTCTTCTTCTTCGAGTTTTAATGTGAAATTCATTCTAAACCAAGTCTAATCCTCACTAAAGCCCTTCAAAATTGAGATATAAACTCCAAACTATATTCCTAATTATTTTCAACTACACCTAATCCAAACAAGTAATGATTTTTGATAACCCAAATTTGAATTCAAAGCTTTTTAATGGCTGTCAATGGTGGAATGGCTGCTCTCTTTTCCTTTGTTTTGTATTACTGAAATTTGGGATTTAGAGATAGAGAGAGATGTAGAGAGACTTCTGAAAGCAGGGTATCGCAAAAATATTTATGGAAAACTTGAAACGAAGCCGACGATAATTATGAATGTGCGTGATTTGCATTGTGGAAGATATGAAGAATATTTAATTCTCAATGTTTGCACGCTTTAAATAAGGAATTCTACAGCTACAATAATTTCTTATTTAATGCATTGTCTATAATTTATAGGAATATTATTAGCATGAAGGGGCTATGAGCATATTTGGTAATATAGTTTCATATATGGCATAGGAACGAAAATTTCTCATGTATAACTCATCTTGACCCATCCCATCTTAGTATAAGTATACTTTACTGAGTTGGACAATAATCTATTATTGACCTAACCAATCTTGACCCGCCCAAATTCGGACCAATCCGTCTATTTGTCATCCTAGTCTCGATCACCTATGTAGGTACCGTTAATCGGGGGACCAATAGAATTCATAACGATGCGATAAGAATTACGACTTCTTAAAGAATAAGAAATAATTATTATATTTCCTATCTTTTACTCTTATGTCTATACAAATATATATATCATTTTAAAGAATCACAATTTGAAAATTAAAATCAATATAAGAATCGGATATAAAAAAAAAGTCCAATTGATGAACGACATCGTATCATCTGCATTCTGTAAAAATAGTGATGATTATCTCAAACTCTAAAATCATATGTTCGTATTCCCGATTTCCCGTAATAACTAAATTAGGCCGCTATGCAACATTATTTCACGAAAAAAGTGCAAACCGTATATAGACAAATCTCTCTATGCAATTGCATTTTTTGGCTATATTTTTTAGATATTATAACAAAGTATTGTTACAGAGGACATAAATTATACATAACATAAAAGATTGATTTCGAGAAAAACTTAATTTTTATAGTGAATGATGTTATAAACAGGGGTGGAGCCAGTATTGCAGCGACGGGTTTGGCAAACCCACTAAATTTAGTTCAAACCTATATTTGACTTTAAAAATCCATTAGTTGGTTATAAACCTAGTAAATAAAGGTGATGGATCCGAAGGGTAATGTTTTTGATCAATCTATTGACTATGATTGAATTCCTGAATATTGTCACACCTGCCTTCAGGTTGGACATAGTTGCAGGACTATCCAAAAAGCTATAGAAGGAAACCCAAAATAACAAAAAACCAAGATGGAATGGAGAAGAAGAATAGAACCAGGCAGGGTTGAAAAAGATGAAAGTGTTCCAACTGACAATGTAATACAAGCAAGCAAGATAAAGAATATTGAGAATGAGCAATTACCAGAATGGGAACTAGCTAAAGGTAAATCTGCAACTAAAAGTGGTATGACAAGCATAAGGGGTAATACTGACATTAATATGGTGATGATTCAATCTTCTTAGCTTTGAGATAGGGGATATAACTATAGAGAAAGGGCAATGTAGCTACTAGGGGAATACCGGGGGACCCTAAGTCTAAACAACCAAGTAAATGAGATTTATAGCTTGGAATGTGTGACGGTCCGGCTAGCCATCTTGAAAATTATTGTCTCAATCCCCTATTAACCGCTTCCCCCGAATTTATTTCTACTATTTTGATTGTCGGGATGTTTGATTTTAAGTTTCGGAGAGTTTTGGGACACTTAGTCCCTAAATGAGAGCTTAAGTGTTGGAAAGTTGACCATAGTCTGATCAGTATAAAGACGGCCTTGGAATAAAAATCAATAGTTTTGTAAGCATCGTTTGATAATTTCAGGTTTAGAGGTGTGTTAAGATTGTATTTTGGAAGTCTGTAGCTAATTTAGGCTTGAAATGCTGAAAGTTGAATTTTTCAAGTTTTCGGTTCGATAGTGAAATTTTGATTCGAGAGTCGAAATCGAATTCTGGGAGATGCAGTGATACTGTTATGTCATTTGGGATGTGTGTGCAAAATTTTAGGTCATTCAAAGGTAGTTTGGTTGGGTTTTTGATCAAAAGCGGAATTTGAAAGTTTTTTAGAAACTTGGGCTTGAATCCTATGTGTTTTGGGGAATTGATAATGTTTGAAGTGTTTTGAAGATTTGTTCAAGTTTGAGTAAGATTTTAATATAGGCTGATGTCTTTGGTTGAGATCTCGGGGGCCTCGGGTGTGTTTCGGATGCTCAACCTATTATTTTAAGTTGTTAAAAGTTTCAGGTTTTTGTTCAGCTCTTGTAGAGGGATTTTACCCTTTGCGTTCGCGAGTGGACCCTCGCGTTCACAAAGGATCAGTGGGAGGTTGATGGAATTTTGCCTTCAGGTTCGCGAGGGAGGATCCTTGTTCGTAAAGGGTGGTGATGTTTGAGCATCGCGTTCACTGGAAGGGTATCGTGTTCGCGTAGAAGAAAGTGGCCAGCTGGGTTAGAGGTGGAGTTGTTCTTCGCGTTCGCGAGAGATGTGACGCATTCGCGAAGGGTTGGTAAGTGGAAGCATTGCGTTCATGAGGGCAGGTCGCTTTTGCGTAATAGGACATTTGGTCAACGACATCTTGTGCTTCACGAACATGAGGCCTTGACCGTGTTCACGGAGAAGGAATAAAAATACCTTGGCAGATTTTTTTAAAAGGGTTATTTTGTGAATTTTAGCCTAGTTTCCTTCATTGTTAGGCGATTTTGAAGCTTTTTGAAGAGGTTTGAAGAGGAATTCAAGGTGAATCATTTGGAGGTAATATTTTTGACTTACTCGTTTTTATGTGATTAAATATCTGATTAGTGGTGGAAAATTTGGGAGAAATAGGTAATTAGGACTTGAGTTTAAGAGAACCAAAAAGGGGTATTTGAAGGGTCAATTGAACTCCAATTTTTATGTTCTTATTATGCATAGAGTCGTGAGAGTATGGGAATTTCAAAAATATAAATTTTACCCCATTTCGAGGCATGTGCTTGAGGGGTATTTTAGTTATTTTGCCTAATTTCGCGTAAATAGCTTAGATTTTAATTGTGGAATCAATTACTTGAGGTGTTATTTACAATATATAATTGAATTGAATATATTTTGGCCATTTATTGTCGGATACTCATGGAAAAAGCGTAATTTCGGGTTGAATTGCGCTTGTTCGAGGTAAGTGGCTTGTCTAACCTTGTGTGGGAAACTTTTTCCTTAGGATTTGATATAATCGTTAATTAAAATTTCTCGTACATAAGATGACGAGTGTGTACTTGTGCTAATTGTTGGAAATCCCATTTTTCATTAAGTACTACTAGTATAATTACTTCCCCGTTTTACTGCTTGTACTATTTAAGCATGTGCTAGCTTAGTAAAAGCACGCCTAAGTGATTAAATTGGCTTGTTTGTTAACTGCTTAACCTGAGGTCAGTGCAGCATGCTAGGCTAGACTATTTGTTTGCCTTGATCTGAAATTTGATACTTTCTAAGAATTTCTCTAGTTGCTATTGTGTATTTACATTGGGACTACGGATGTGGAATTCCGGTAGCTCCTCTCTTGTCTGTTTACATTTGGGACTACATATGTAGGATTCCGGTAGCTCCCCTTGCATAGTGATATGGAACTACGGGAATGCACTCGGTAGATTATCCCAATACTGGGTGTTTATGTTTGGGACTATAGAACGGGATTCCAGTAGATCCCCGTGTACTATGAGTTGGTGTACGGGACGGTATTCCAAGAGACTTCTTGGATATGTATATTTGGGACTTCAAGACGGTATCTTGGAAGATCTTCGGTTGGTATTATTGGAGTTGAGCTGTATTTTCCTTCGGTGTTTACATTGTTTCTGTGTATCTATTGTTGTCCTTTATACTTATGTTATTTTCACTGTTGCTCATGCTTATACTATTTTATGTTCGATTCTATCAAATTATATCTTTTATATAATCTCAGTAGGGTCCCAACCTTCCTCATTGATACTCAACTGAGGTTAAGCTTGGCTCTTACTGAGTACCACTATGGTGTACTCATGCCCTTTCTGTGCATGTTTTTCATGTGCAGATCCAGGTACTGCTACTCAGGACTACCATCCTTGAAGGAGGCATCTGCACTAGAGACTTCAAGGTACATCTATGGTGTTCGCAGACTGAGGAGTCCCCTTCTATTCCTGCTTTTAGTACTTAGCCCTTCTGTATTTTCTATTGTTGTTAGACATTCTCGAGTTAGAGCTATATAGTATTTCTTAGCTTGTGTTCGTGGGTTTTCGGTTCTTGGATTTATTTATTGGTTTGAGAGTTAATACTGTACATGCCGAGTGGCACTTCTAAAAGCTATTTATTCCTTTATTTCTGTTTTGAAACTGTTTTACTTCCTCAAGTTTGGTTTTCTTCCGCAATTTAGGCTTACCTAGTCATAGAGATTAGGTGCTGTCCCGATTGTTCATGGAGGGCGAACCAGGGTCGTCACAAGTTGGTATCAAAGTTCTAGGTTCATAGGAGTCATGAATCATAAGCCAGTTTATTAGAGTCTCGCTGATCGGTACATAGATGTCTGTACTTATCTATAAGTGGCTTTGTAACTGTTAGGAAAATTCCATTTCATTTGATTTCCTTGTCGTGCGAGATTTTGATATCACAATTCTAAACTTCTGTCTTCTATTCTCTCATAGATGGTGAGAACACGTGCTACCCGAGACGTTCAGGCACCCGCGCCTCCTACTGTAGCCGTCGGAGGTCAGGGTCGAGGTAGAGGTCGAGGATGCGCATGGGGTACAACAAGAGCACCTATGTGAGCTGCCGCCAAGGAGACACCAGCAGTGCTAGTTGGGGTCCAGGCACCTGACACACCTACTGCTACTACCACGTCAGCGCTTCAAGAGACTCGGCACAGTTTATGAGCATGTACACCACTTTGGCTCAGGCAAGGTTGCTTCTCCTTGCTACAACCACATCCCAGCCCGGGGGAGGAGCACAAACACCCGCCGCCCTCACTATTGAAAAGCGAGTGCATGTTGATCAGGTCCCAGAGATTATTCCTGTGCCACCTGTAGTTCCAGTTCAGCCCAAGGACAGGGCAGCGACTTCAGAGGATGAGCAGTGGAGGCTTGGGAGGTTCAAGAAATATGATCATCCCGTATTCAGTGGGTTAGCATTTGAGGATGCCTTGGGATTCCTGGAGGATTGCTACTGTATTCTCCGTACAATAGGTATATCAGGATTGAGCAGGGTTTCATTCACTACTTTCCAGCTTCAAGGGGCCGCCTATGAGTGGTGGTGCACCTATGAGTTAGACAATCCGGACAAGGCTGTTTTGCTGACTTGGACCTAGTTTTCAGATCTATTTCTGAGAGATTTTGTTCCTCAAAGACTCAGAGATGCATGGCACGCCGAGTTTGAGCATTTGCGCCAGGGTGCTATGAGTGTCTCAAAGTATGTTGTCTGTTATAATAGCTTGTCTAGGCATGCACAGACCTTGGTTACTACTATTCGCGGGAGGGTTTGCCGTTTTTTTGAGGGGCTTATTCCCAGCATCAGGTCTAGCATGGCTCATGAGTTGGAGATGGATATTCCTTATCAGCAGGTGGTGAAAAATTCTAGGAGGATTGAGGGTATGCATGCTAGGGAGAGAAATGAGAGGGAGGCCAAGAGGCCTCGAGAGTCGGGCCATTATTCTGGTGCCTGTACCTCATCTCCAGCTCGTCATGGTAGGGGTTATATGAGTTGCCCCATTCATTCAGCTCTTCCAGCAGCCAATAGTGCTCCAACTTCTCCTAGGCCTCACGAGCTTTATTGTGCACCTCTTGTTTCTAGCATGCCTCCTACGCGGGGTGCTTTTAGAGGTCAGTCCAGCAGACTTAGCCCAAGCCAGTCACAGCTACCACTTCCTCCCAGAGCTTGTTTTGAGTGTGATGACACACGCCATATGGTGAGGTATTTCCCCAAACTTGGGAGGGGTGCACATCCGTAGACTTCTCAGCCACAATATGCCCCGTAGAGTTCTCAGGATATGGTTACAGCTCCAGTTGCTACCCCACCTGCTCAGCCAACTAGAGGTGGAGGTCAGAGAGGTAGAGGTCGCCCTAGAGAGGGAGGCCAGGCCAGATACTATGCCTTTCCTACTCGTACCGAGGTTGTTTCCTTCGATTTTGTTATCACAGGTATTGTCATGGTTTGTCATAGGGATGCATCGGTTCTATTTAATCCAGGCTCCACTTACTCTTATGTGTCTTCGTATTTTGCTCTTTATTTGGGTATGCTTGGGGATTGTTTGAGTTCCCCTATTTATGTTTCTACTCCTGTGGGAGACTCTCTTATTGCAGGTCGTGTTTATCGGTTGTGTTTGGTTACTCTTCATGGTATTGAGACCAGAGCCAATTTATTGTTACTCAGCATCGTAGATTTTGATATTATCTTGGGCATGGACTGGTTGTCGGCCCATTATGCTATTCTTGATTGTCACGCCAAAATCGTGATGCTGGTTATACCAGGTGTACCGTGTGTTAAGTGGAGGGGCACTTTGGATCACACTCCCAATAGAATTATTTCTTTTTTTAAAGGTCAGCGTAATGATTGAGAAGGGGTGTGATGTGTATTTAGCTTATGTAAGAGATGTTAGTTTTGATACCCCTTTAGTTGATTCAGTCCTAGTAATACGGGATTTTCCTGATGTGTTTCCAGCTGACCTTCCGGGAATGCCGCCTGATAGATATATTTATTTTGGTATAAATCTGTTGTCGGGCACTCAGCCCATTTTTATTTCTCTGTATCGTATGGCTCCTCCTGATTTGAAGGAGTTAAATGATCAGTTTCAACAATTGTTTGATAAGGGTTTTATTCTATCAAGTGTATCACCTTGGGGTGCTTCTGTCTTGTTTGTAGAAAAATAATGGTTCTATGCATATGTGTATTGATTATCACCAGTTGAACAAGGCTACAGTGAAGAACTGTTATCCCTCTGCCTTGTATTGATGATCTATTTGACCAGCTTTAGGGCACAAGTGTTTTCTAAGTTTGACTTGCACTTAGGTTACCATCAGTTGAAGATTCGAGAGCCTGATATCCCGAAGATTGCTTTCAAGACTCGGTATGGTTATTACAAGTTTCTTGTTGTGTCATTTGGGCTTACCAATGCCCCAACAACTTTTATGCATTTGATGCACTGTGTATTCCGGCCATATCTTGACTCTTTTGTAATTGTCTTTATTGATGACATTCTGGTGTATTCTCGGAGTCGGGAAGATCATGAGCAGCACCTGAGGATAGTGTTTCAGATCTGAGGTAAAAGAAGTTGTATGCAAAGTTCTCAAAATGTGAGTTTTGGTAGGATTCCGTGGCATTGTTAGGCCACATGGTATCGAGTGAGGTATTAGGGTGGATTCGAATAAGGTAGAGCCAGTGCAGAGTTGGCCCAGAGCATCCTCAACTGTAGAGATATGCATTTTACTTAGTTTGGGGGGTTACTACTATCGTTTTATGGAGGGATTTTCATCGATTGCAACCCCTCTGACCAGACTGACCCAGAAGGGTGCTCCGTTCCAATGGATAGACGAGTGTTAGGCGAGCTTTCAGAAGCTCAAGACAGTTTTGACAACGGCCCCAATTTTGATATTGCCTACATGTTTTAGGTCTTATACAATCTATTGTGATTCCTCGAGGATTGACCTCAGAGCAGTGTTGATGCAGGACGGTAAGGTAATTGCCTACATGTCCAAACAATTGAAGATACATGAGAAGAATTACCATGTCTATGACCTTGAGTTAGCTGCCATTTTTCACGCCATGAAGATTTTGCACCATTATCTATATGGCGTGCCTTATGAGATTTATACTGACCATCGGAGCTTGCAGCACCTGTTCAAGAAAAAGGATCTAAATTTACGTCAGAGGAGGTGGTTAGAGTTGCTGAAGGAATATGATATCACCATTATGTATCCTCCGAGCAAGGCCAATGTGGTGGCTGATGCGTTGAGTCTCCGGGCGGAGAGATTAGGAGAGTTTGGCTTATCTACCAGCATCAGATAGGCCTATGGCGATGGATGTTCAGGCCTTAGCCAACAAGTTTTTGAGATTGGATCTTTTAGAGCCTAGTCGGATTTTAGCTTGCATAGTTTCTCGGTCTTCCTTATCTGATCGTATCAGGGAGCGGTAGTATGATGACCTTCATTTGCTTGTCCT
This sequence comes from Nicotiana benthamiana, assembly GCA_034376525.1. NCBI lineage: Eukaryota > Viridiplantae > Streptophyta > Magnoliopsida > Solanales > Solanaceae > Nicotiana > Nicotiana benthamiana. The sequence goes on from CM067337.1 coordinate 154,403,146, forward strand.
TATGGACAAGGTTCAGCATGGTGATGCCAGAGATGTGACCATTGGCAAGGACGGAGTATTGAGGATACATGGTCGGGTTTGTGTACCCAATGTTGATGGGCTTCGGGAGCTAAATCTAGAGAAGACCCACAGTTCGCGATATTCTATCCATCCGGTTGCCGTAAAGATGTAGCTGGATTTTATAAAACACTATTGGTAGAGGCAGATGAAGAAAGATATCATTGGGTTTGTAGCATGGTGCCTCAATTGTCAGCAGGTGAAGTGTGAGCACCAGAGACCGGGTGGGTTTCTTCAGCAGATAGAGATTTCGTAGTGGAAGTGGGAGAAGATCACTACAGACTTCGTATCTGGTCTCCCACGGACTTTGAAAATGTTCGATACCATTTGGGTTGTGGTGGATCGACTGACCAAGTCCTCGCATTTCATCCTGTATGTACTACATGTTCCTCGGAGCAGTTGGTGGAGATTTATATCTAGGAGATTGTCCGTCTGCATGGTATTCTAGTTTTCATAATTTTAGATAGAGTTACTCAATTCACTTCGCGATTTTAGAAAGTCGTACAGCATGAGTTGGGTACTTGAGTAGAGTTGAGTATAACATTCACCCTCAAACGGATGGGCAGTCAGATCACACTATGCAGATTCTTAAGGATATACTCCGTGTGTGTGATAAAGTTTGGAGGGTCTTGGGATCAGTTCTTGCCATTGGTAGAGTTTGCTTACAACAATAGTTATCAGTCCAGCATTTAGATGGCACTGTATGAGGCTTTGTATGGTAGGCGGTGTAGATCTCCAACGAGTTGGTTCGAGACGGGTGAGGCTAGATTATTAGGCACAGACTTGGTTCAAGATACTTTAGAGAAGGCTAAGGTGATTCAGGATAGAATCAGTACAGCCCAGTCCAGACAGAAGAGCTATACAGACCGGAAGGTTTGTGATGTTTCCTATATGGCTAGAGAGCGGGTTCTGCTTCGGGTTTCGCGTATAAAGGGTGTTATGAGGTTTGGGAAGAAAGGGAAATTTATCTGAGGTTTATTGGCCTTTTTGAGATATTGATGCGAGTTGGGAGGTTGCTTATGAGCTTGCCTTATCTCCCAGCCTGGCAGAAATTCTTTCAGTAGTTCATGCTTCGATGCTCCGAAGGTATCACGGTGATCCGTCGCATGTATTGGATTTCAGTTTAGTGCAATTGGACAAGGATCTATCTTATGTTTAGGAGCCAGTGAAAATATTGGACAGGCAGGTTAGAAAGCTAAGGTCAAAGAACATTGCAGAGTGAAGGTTCACTGGCAAGGTCATCCGGTCGAGGAGGCGACCTAGAAGACCGAACAGGATATGCGCAGCCTTTACCCTCATTTTTTCACTACTTTAGGTATGTCTCTATGCTCATTTGAGGATGAACGAATGTTTAAGTGTAGGAGGATGTGACGAACCAGCTGGTCATTGTATGAATTAACGGCCTGGTCCTGTATTAGTTACTTCCCCTGACTTTATTTCTGCTATTTTGATTTGCCGGGGTGTTCGGTTATATGTTTCGGAGAAATTTGGGGGACACTTGGTCCGTAAATGAGAGCTTAAGAGTTGGAAAATTGATCGTAATTGGAATAGTATGAAGACAACCTCGGAATGGAAATTTGATGGTTTCTTTAGCTCTGATAGTTGATTTCGGCTTAGAGGCGTGTTCGGATTGTCTTTTTGAAGTTCGTAGCTAATTTAGGCTTGAAATGCCGAAAGTTAAATTTTTGAAGTTTCTGATTCGATAGTGAGATTTTTATCTAAGGGACAAAATAGAATTTTGAGAGTTGTAGTAGTTTTGTTATGTCATTTGTGTTGAGTGTGCAAACTATTAAGTCATTTGGAGGTGGTTTGATTGGGTTTTTGATCAAAAGCGGAATTCAAAAGATTTTTAAAAACTTAAGCTTGAATCCGATGTGTTTTGGAGAATTGATGTTTTTTGAAGTGTTGTGAAGATTGGCACAAGTTTGAATAAGGTTTTAGGATATGTTTATTACTTTGGTTGAGGTCCCGGGGGCCTCGGATGTGTTTCAGATACTCAACAGATTATTTTAAGTTGTTAAAAAGTTTCAGGTTTTTGTTCAACTATTGCAAAGGGATTTTACCCTTTGCGTTCGCGAGCAGACCCTCACGTTCTTGAAGAGTCAGTGGGGGGTTCATGGAATTTTGCTTTTGCTTTCACAAGGGAGGCTCTGCGTTGGTGAAGGGTAGTGATGTTTGAGCATCGCGTTCACGGGAAGGGAATTGCGCTCGCGTAGAAGAAAGTGGTTGGCTGGATTAGAGGTGGAATTGTTCTTCATGTTCCCGAGAGGTATGATGTGTTTGCGAAGGGTTGGTCAGTGGAAGCATCGTGTTCGCGAGGGCAGTGTCGTGTTCGCCTAAGGGGACTTTTGGTCAATGACATCTTGTGCTTCACGAATGCGAGGCCTTGACCACGTTCACGAAGAAAGGAATTAAAATACATGGGCAGAGTGTTTTAAAAGGGTTCTTCGCGAATATTGGCCTAGTTTCCTCCATTGTTAGGTGATTTTGAAGCTTTTTGCAGAGGGTAGAACAAGGATTCAAGAGGAATCAATTGAGAGTAATATTTTTGACTTCATAACTCATTTTTATGTGATTAAATACCTAATTAGTGACGGAAAATTTGGGAGAAATGGGTAATTAGGGCTTGAGTTTAAGAGACCCAAAAAGGAATATTTGAGGGGCCAATTAAACTCTGGTTTTTGTGTTCTTGTTATGCATAGACTCGTGAGAGTATGAAGATTTTGAAAGTATAATTTTTACCTGATTCCGAGACGTGGGGCTGAGGGAAGTTTTGGTCATTTTACCTAATTGTGTGTATTAGTTTAGAATTTAATTATGGAATCAGTTACTTGGGGTGTTATTTATAATATGCAATGGAACTGAATAGATTTGGGCCATTTGGAGTCGGATACTCGTGGAAAAAGCGTGGTTTCAGGTTGACTTGCGCTTGTTCGAGGTAAGTGACTTGTCTAACCTTGTGTTGGGGGAAATTTTCCCTTAGGATTTGATATAATTGTTAATTGAAATGCCTTGTACGTAAGGTGACGAGTGCGTACTTGTGCTAATTGTTGGAAATCTATTTTTTCATTAAGTACCACTAGTATGATTACTTTCCTGTTTTACTGCTTGTACTATTTAAGCATGTGTTAGCTTAGTAAAATCATGCTTTAGTGATTAACTAATTTTTTGTGAACTGCTTAACCTAAAGTCGGTGCATCATTCTAGGATAGACTATTTATTTGCCTTAATATGAAGTTTGATACTTTCTGAGCATTTCTCTTGTTGTTGTTGTTGTGTTTATTGTGTATTTACATTGGGACTATGGATGTGGGATTACGGTAGCTCCCCCTTTGTGTATTTACATTTGGGACTACGGATGTGAGACTCCGGTAACTCCCCCTGTATACTGATATGGAACTACGGGAATGCACCCGGTAGATTTCCCTAGTACTAGGTATTTATGTTATGGAGTAGGAAACGGGATTCCGGTAGATCCCCGTGTACTATAAGCTTGATTACGCGACGATATCCCGAGAGACTTATTGGATATGTATATTTGGGACTTCAAGATGGTATCCTGGAAGATCCCCGGTTGATATTGTTGGAGTTGAGCTGTATTTTCCTTCGTTGTTTACATTGTTTCTATGTAGTTGTTGTTGTCCTTTATACTTGTGTTATTTTCAATGTTTCTCATGCTTATACTGTTTTCTGTTCTATTCTATCGAATTATATCTTTTATTTAACCTAAGTAGGGCCTTGATTTTCCTCATCGCTACTTAACCGAGGTTAGGCTTGGTACTTACTGAGTACCGCTGTGGTGTACTCATGCCCTTTCTACACATATTTTACATATGCAGATCCAGGTACCGCTACTCAAGCCTACTATCCTTGAGGTAGGCATCTGCACTAGATACTTCAAGGTACATCTGCCGCGTCTACAAACTGACGAGTCCCTTTCTATTCCTGCTTTTAGTACTTATCCCTTATGTATTTTCTGTTCTTGTTAGACATTCCGAAGTTAGAGATATGTAGCATTTCTTAGCTTGTGATTCGTGGGTTTTCGGGTCTTGGATTTATGTATTGGTTTGAGAGTTATTACTGTGTATGACAAGTGACACTTCTAAATGCTATTTATTTCTGTATTTCTATTTTTAAATTGTTTTACTTCCGCAAGTTTGGTTTTCTTTCGCAATTTAGGCTTACCTAGTCGTAGAGACTAGGTGCCGTCACGATGGTTCACGGAGGGCGAACCGGAGTTGTGACAAAATGTGAGGGGTGTAAATAAACTTTATAAGCAAAAAGAGGTAAAGAAGTTCATTTTAAATAATGATGTCGCACTGATAGCTATACTAAACAATAGAGTAAAGGAAGACAATGCTGACAATGTAATTCAAAAAATTGCAGCTAACTAGAAATGATGCGGAAACTATGCTCATAGTGTAAAAGGAACAATATGAATTATTTGGGATCCAAATAAATTGAAGCGTGAAGTTACTAATATGATCTCTCAGGCTATTCATGGAATCCTTAGCATTCCTCAATAACATCTAAAACTACACTTGATAGCAGTATATGGCTTACATACTATTGAGGCAAGGAAGGAGTTATGGGAAGAGTTGAAAGGGGTTAATAGGTATTTACAAATTCCATGGTTAGTTTTTGCGGATTTCAATGTTATAACTAATATAGAAGACATGCAGTTTGGCAACCCAGTCCAAGAGAACAAACTAAGGGATTTCGATGAATTTATACAAACTGGTGGCATGACAGAATTACGAGCAATAGGGAGGAAATATACTTGATCTAATGGTCACATCTGGAGCAAGATAAATAGAGCTCTTGTGAATGTTGAATGGTTGATGACAATTGCTACTACTGAAGTAATAATTTTAAACCCTAGTATTTTAGACCGTAGTCCATTATGTGTCCAATGACAAAATGATGTGCAAAGAAGGCCAAAGCCTTTTAGATTCTTGAAATGCCTTATAGATCGCACATACTTCCTAAAAGAGCTGGCTAATACCTGGTACAAGACTATAACAAACAGCACATGCAATACATATGGTGGAAGCAAAAAAAATAAAAAATAAAGAAAGAATTGAAACAATTGAATCATACTGAATTCAGGAATATAGGGGAGAAGATGGAGTTCTATAGGAAGAAGATACAAGATATACAAACACAAAGGGTCCATCACACTCAACCAGATCTACTGTTTGAAGAAGAGAAAGAAGTAAAGATGAAACTAGAGACATAGAGCCTAGTGGAGGAAAGTATCCTTAAGAAGAAATCTAGGAATAAATGGTTAGAGCTAGGTGATGAGAATAATGCTTATTTATTTTCTAGTTTAAAGAGCAGGCAGACTCAGAACAAAATTACAAGCCTTTGTGATTCTAAAGGAGACATTATTCATCAACCTGAAGACATTTCTGCAGAAGTAACTAGTTTCTACAAAACACTACTAGGGAGTGCTGCTACCTAGATTCCAATAATAGATCCTGAGGTAATGAGACATGGAAATGTGCTTAATAGACATCAATAATTGCAACTAGTGTCACAGGTTACTCAGGAAGAAGTATTTCAAGCCCTTATAAGTATTGATGATCATAAAACGCCAGGATATGATGGATTCAATACATTCTTTTTCAAAAAAGCTTGGAGTATGATTAGAAACAAGGTTACTGAAGCTGTCCTCCAGTTCTTCATTGATGGAGATGTATACAAAACTATAAACTGTACAACAATTACACTAATCCCAAATATCAAGAACCATACAAGAATATTAAAATTCAGACCAATAGCATGTTGAATTATGCTATATAAGTTGATCTCCAAAATCCTTACTATGAGGATGCCTGGGATGATGGACAGTCTTGTGGACGAAAGTCAATGAGCCTTTCTTCTAGGAAGATTAATCACATACAATATCATTGTGAGCCATGAATTGGTAAAGGCTATGGAAGAAAAGGTATCACTTCTAGACATATGCTAAAGATAAATATGAGAAAGGCTTATGACTCAATAGAATGACCATATGTTGAGCAAATCCTACAATGCCTCCAATTCCTAGCAAAGTTTATCAGATGGATTATGTGCTATATTTTCAATTGTATCCTATTCAATTCTACTCAATAGAGAGCCACTGCCGCCATTTCCAACTAAGAAAGGTCTAAGGCAAGGAGACCCCCTCTCCCCCTTCCTATTTGTTCTTGCTATAGAATATTTTAGTAGAAGTTTGAAGGGTTTCTCTGAGGACAAAAGGTTCAAATTTCATCCAAGATGCAAAAAGATACAGATTATTCAGCTTGGATTTGCAGATGGTCTCTTATTATTCTGCAAAGGTGAACTAGAGGCTATCACTATGCTGATCCAATGCTTCCAAAAGTTCTCACAAGTGTCTGGATTGAGTACCAATACTGAGAAAATATCAGTGTACTTTGGTGGTGCTCCTCAAGATATCCAATAGGTGATTCTATAGGCTACCCAGTTTGGCAAGAGAAATCTACCTTTTAGGTAATTAGGAATTCCTTTGAGTACAAAAAGGTTGTATATTATTCAATGCAAACCTCTAATAGGTAAGATGCTGGCTAGAATGAAATCATGGACCACTAGATACCTATTATATGCTGGAAGAATCCAAATTGAGAAATCCGTGTTGTACTCTATTCAAGTTTACTGGTCATAGGTGTTTATGCTGCCAAAAAAGGTTGCTCAGATGATAGAAGCTACTTGCAGAAGCTTTTTATGGACTGGATGTAGTGATCTTAGCAAGAAAGCACTGATTTCTTGGGATAAGTTATGTCTTCCTAAAGCTGCTGGGGGTCGAAATATACTAGACATCTATGCATGGAACTGGGCTACTATTGGCAAACTCCTATGAAACATATGCAGGAAGAAAGATTTTTATAGGTAAAGTGGATCCGCTCTTACTATTCCAAGGCAGGGGAAGTATGGGAGACTAAGACTACTCAAGCCTCATGGGTGGTGCAGAAGATTATTAAAGAAAAGATCATGTTTGAAAAAATAGGTCTCAATGAAATAGATATAGCAGCTATGACAAAAAACTCAATAAAGGACATATATGGAGCCTAATGTGGAGAATTTCATAAAGTGCCTTGGAGAAGATTGGTCTGCAACAACAATGGGCAGCCTAAATGCACATTCATCTTATTCTTGGCTCTCCACAGAAGACTACAAACTAAGAAAATGATTTCATGCTGGGCTAATTTAGAAGATATGGAATGTGTGCTATGTAAACAGAAGAATGGAGATATTGACCATTTATTGTTTGAGTGCATATATTCTAAACAGGTGAGGTCAAAACTCCTAGCTTGGCAAAATATAAGAAGAGAAGCCTGGAACTAGAAGCATGAAGTACAATGGGCCATAAAATGCTACTAGGAAGACTGGCCAACATGAGGTATATAGGATTACACTAGCTGGTGGAGTCTATCACTTATGACAGGAAAGGAATGCAAGAATTTTCAAAAAAAATAATAACAGATCTATAGATCAAGTGGTCAAGCAATTGATAAGAGAAATTCATGTTAGAGCTCGTAGAGTTAGTAGATTGGATAAATATATGAAAGATTTGAATTTTTATCCTTAGGAATTAAAGCTATATAGACAAGGATAAATAGAGATAATATGTAGTAAGTTTGGGACTTTATGTCCAAACTGCTGATCTCCAGATGTGAGATGTATGTAACTGATTTTGTGATGAAATAAAATGTAATATAATTGCCAAAAAAAATATTTCAGAACCCAATAACTTAAAAGGCTTCGAAAATCGAACTTACAAACTTGAAATTCTAGCTCTGTCTTTGGTTATAGAGATGTATGATTTTTTTTTTGTATATATATCAAGATTCTGAATACTTGAACATGCCTAGTGATGGATTATACACTGTGAATCCGCCATCAATGAATAAATTGTGCCCACTGATATACTTAGCATCTTCACTTGCCAAGAACAGTGCTGCTTTTGCAACATCATCCACCCTTAATATCACTCCTTTAAGGTTCCCAGCCATACTCAAAGCCGTCTCAAACACTTCATTCTCAAGCCCCACAACCTTTGTTGCCAAAGGTGTAACCATCGCGTAGGGCGACAAACAATTCACCCGTATACCAAATTGCCCGAGCTCCACCGCCAGGTTCTTCGTTAGCCCCAACACAGCGTGTTTGGAGCTGCAATATGCATGTGACGCTGCAGCTCCAATACTGGAGCTTATGCTGGCGGTGGAGATGATGCAACCGCTACGCGCCGGGACCATGACACGAGCAGCATGCTTCATGCACAAGAAAACTCCCGTCACGTTTATACTGAGCACCCGTTCGAAATCTTCCTTCGTGTTGTCGATGATTCTTGGCTTGGTCTCGTCGGATATGCCAGCATTGCAGATTATGATGTCGAGTTTTCCGAATGTGGAGATGGTTCTATCGACGGCATTTTGGACATGGTCTTCATTTGTCACGTCACAGTGAATGTAAATGGAGTGTGATGGGCTTCCAAGGGCGTTGCTAACTGAGTTGCCGAGTTCATCTTGTACATCAGCAATGACCACTTTGGCTCCATGTTCAGAGAAGAGCTTTGCAGTTGCTTCACCGATGCCACTAGCTCCTCCGGTTACAATCGCTACTTTCCCCTCTAGCCTTCATATACAGAACATGGAAGTATTGATCTCAATTTCCAAATGAATGGCAACTGAATTTTGAGGTCAAAACTCATCTAATATTTACCATAAATTCGAATACTGATTCTCAAATTTGTTTAAGTAAATTTACATATTCAGAAACTGCATGGAAACACTCTAAGTCATAACTTTCTATGCCCCTTTACTTAAACAGCTTAAGATGTTTCAAGAGCAACAGGAGATGTTCATCTCAATGATATTTAAGCATATGGTAGGTTCGATAGGAGTAAAAATCAAAGTCACAGTAATAGTTTCCAGATTAGCCTTAGTACAGTAAATTTTATCCAGGTTGGTCCATAGCAAAAACTGTCACATGCCTTTTGAAATAAGTATAAAAAAGGATACTTCTCAAAGAATGTTCTATGAATTAAAGGAGATCACATATTCATCCTTCCATGGATATTAGACAGATCGAGGGCTGCACAACATACCTTTTGCCGATTGTTGAAACAAATGAAGCAGAAGCCATAACTGGGGAGAAATGAGAAACACAGAAAACTTAGCTTTAATTTAGGATGAGAAATCTAAACCAAAGTCACTCTACATTGAAGATTGAAGAAGAAAATAGTGATATATATATACAAGGAGACTCTCCACAGCATTGTCTTTTTGCTGAGCATTTTACTCAGCCTATACAGATGGAATATTGCATAATGTTGGAAGTGAAGACAAAATTGGAATAAAAAACCCATGGTCTTGATCTCTATGGGAATCCACGAATTAATAATGCAAAGAGTTATTTGCATTTTTTCCCCCTTCTTTGTTTCATTCCATCTTACTTATTCATAACGAAAATGATGTTTCAACACCATGTATCTGCATTTTCCTTTTGTCCCTTCTTTCTTTGTTAGCATTATAAGGTCGGCACAATTTCCTTTTCTTTTCTTTGGAAAATTGGATAAACCTTAATTCCTTTGTTCAATACAATTCTAAAAGGGAAGGTCACAGTTAGCCACTAATAACATATGTATTTACTTTTAAGCTACCGTTTAAAATGTCTTTAGCCTTTAACTGCCCAGACGAAACTACCCTTTTGTTCATGTCCTTAACTTTTGTACTTAACTTCAGGATTTCAGGACTACATGTCCTTAACTTTTGAACTTGAAACTCTAAATTCAGGATTTCAGGACCACATGTCCTTAACTTTTGAACTTGTAACTCTAAGTTCAGGACTTCAGGGCTATAAGTCCTTAACTTTTGAAATTAGAACTCAAACTTCAGGATCAAGCGTCCTTAACTTTTGAAATTGTAAGTCAAAGTTAAGGGCATATTGTCCTCAACTTTTAAAATTATAACTGTAAGTTAAGGACTGCTTGTCCTTAAATTTTTGAGCGTGTAACTATAAGTTAAGGACTGTCTATCCTTAACTTTTGAACTTGTAACTGTAAGTGAAAGACTGTCTGTTCTTAACTTTTGAACTTGTAACTATAAGTTAAGGATTTCTTGTTCTTAACTTTAGAACTTGTAACTGTAAGTTAAGGAATGCATGTCATTAACTTTTGAACTAGTGTCCTTAGTTATTGAACTTAACTTTTGAACCTGAACTAGTGTCATTAGTTGCCTAATTGCTTTTGATATCATTGATACTAATGAATGTTGATGAAGATCTCGTCTAGAGTTTCTTCTCTTCTCTCTCCCTCTTTATTTTTTATTGCTTATTTTACTTTGGCGCCATGGACATTGAATTACATAGGCACCGGAGTTGGAAAATCGAAAAATGTGGAAGATAACAATGATGAAGAGCATCAAGCAGCATTTGAGAAATAAAAGCCTAAGACATATGCTTTGACTGTCCCTCTAAGAGTTGTTTCTCTTAATAACTCATTTCCTCCAGTGTGTCTCAAGGTCTACTAACTCTGCTCCATATCTCACTTTCTTGCTTTCAGGATATGATCAATTCAGACTTTATATAGTATAAAAGTTGTCATAATAAGTTACAAGTAGATATTTTTATACGTAGGATCAGAGAGAAAAGAGATAGAAGTAAGGGTAACAAAGTCTTTTTATATTAATTTAATAGACTAGTGGCTACTATTCCTAAGCATAAAAATGCTAGATAAAAAGTAAATACCAGTTTAAACTATGGCTATCCCATGCCATTTCTACACTCTAAAATGTGCAACACACATAGTGAACATAATGATATTCTCTAAATATTCAAATATAAGGTGAGGCTTGTAGTGATGATTACTAATCATTAGCAATCATGGGAGACCAGAGTATTTGTTGGTGTTTTCGGATGGTATAGAAAGTGGGTATTTATAGTTGTAGAATTGTGTAAGAAGATGACAAGTATTTATCTACTTGTAAAAAACATTCCATACAAAGAGACAAGTGTTTTGTCTCCTCTACCATCTGTTTATGGCTTTGCCATTTGGCCATATATCTTCATGCAAAAGGCCACATGGTAGATATTCATGACCACTTGTAAAATTAAAAGAACGCATGGCTATTTAAAATTTTTAAAATACTCCCACAATCCCCATATATTTTTAAAATATATAGGAAAAGGATAAAGAAATGGAAGAATAGACTTGTTGGATTTGCATGATTCAAATATAATAGATTTGGTGTCTTCTAGACTATGAACTGAACTTAGATCAATAAAATTTAACTCACAGAATTACTGGTGAAATATAATATTTTTATGAACCAATAATTCTTATTGTAGTAAGAGATTTTATCAATCACATTTTGGCCCCCGAAAATTTTGCTGTTCAACGCGGTTTTACGCTTGATAGGCCATGCGCGTGCCAGGTTATTCATGAGATCTCTAGAGACTAAGCCATAATCTCATAGGAGCGGCCTACTCTAATTTCATATAGGTAAATTTACCAAGTGTATACTTATTTCAAATACATCATCCATTAGGACTATGAATTTCATTAAGAGTTATAACTCAACCTCTCAATTGATAGCAGTCAAGCATTCTTTTAGTGCATAAATGCCAATACTGACTTATTATTACCCATATGAACCTACTTCATGGGATCTCCAATCATATAGGTTAGGTTACCATCTCTATTGACAACATATCAGCTTTTAACCCCATCTCTTTTGAGGTTTGAAGAATTAATTTTCTTCCTACAGTTTTAGTCAGAGGATCGGCCAAAATTTATCTCTGACTTCACATAATCAATGGAATTATTCCATCTCTCAACAACTGTTTTATGACATCATGTCTCAATTTCATGTGTCTACTGATTTATTCTTTGCAATAGCTATTGCCGTTTGACAATCACAATGCATAAACACATGAAGCAATACGTTCTTTATTGAAGGGATATTTGCTAAGAAGTTTCTTAGGCAACTCAGCCTTAGAACCAACTAACTCCAGAGCTCCAAACTTTGATTCCATAGTCGATCTAGCAATGATCATCTGTTTAGCTGATTTTCACGATATTGCACCACCACCAAGGGTGAATACATAACCACTAGTGGATTTTGTCTCATCTGAATCAGAGATCCAGTTCGTATCATTGTACCCTTCTAAAGTAGAAGGATATCCACTATATAGGATACCGAAATTCATGGTTACTTTCAAATATTTCATTAGTCTATCCAATGTTAACCAATACTCTCTGTTGGGATTATGAGTATATCTACTCAGTCTACACATAGGATATCTCAGGCTTTGTAAAATTTATTAAATGCATCAGACTCCCAATAGTCTGAGCATATTATTCTTTTCAATTGAGAGTTAGCATCAAAAGGAGTGCTCACTGGTGTGAACATTAAAATATTCAAACTTTTTAAGAAGTCTCTCAACATAATGTTCTTGTGATAACATTATGCCATCTTCACTCCTTATAACTTTAACTCTCAATATCATATTTTCTTCATCCAAATCTTTCATATCAAAATTAGAAGACAAAAATAATCTTGTACTTTGCACAATATTTACACTTGTACCAAATATAGGCATGTCATCAACATATAGACATATTATCACATAATCATTGTCTATCACTTTAATATAAACACATCTATTCACCTCAACTGAAGAAAAATCGTCTCTCAGTAATATTTATTCAAATTTCTCATACCACTGCTTCGGAGCTTGTTTAACGCCATAAAGAGATTTAATTAATTTACAAACTTTATTTTCTTGACCAGGAATGACACAGGCTTCAGGTTGAACCATATAAATCTCTTCTTTTAAATCGTCATTTAGAAAAGCAGTTTTCACATTCATTTGGTGGATAAAAAGCTTACGGATTGAAGCTAATGCAATTAAAACTCGAATAGAAGAAATTCTAGCCATTGGTGCAAATGTATCAAAATAATCTATATTTTATTTTTGAGAAAAATCTTTTGCTACTAACCGAGATTTATATTTATCTAAAGAACCATCAGTATTAAATTTCTTTTCGAAAATCTATCTACAACTAATAGGTTTTGCACTAGGATGTAAGTCAGTTAAAATCCATGTATTATTTTTCATAATGGAATCAATTTTAACTTTTATTACTTCTTTCCAATAATTAGCTTCTGAAGAAAATATAACTTCAAAATAATTTAGTGGTTCATTGTCGACAAGAAAAGTTTGAAAACCATTTCCATAAGAAAAATAATCTTTCCTAGTTCTTATGCTTATTCTCAGTTCCTCATCAGAGGTAATTTCACTATTCGTTTAAACAAGTGTATGAGAAATTTTATCAGACAATGGATAAATATATTCGCATTCTTTGTCTCAATTATAGTATTGCAATCAACCACATCACTTCTTAAAACAATAAATCTATATGCAGCATTATATTTAGCATATGCAATAAGCATACATTTAGCAGTTTTAGAACCTATTTTCTCTTTTTAGGCTCAGGTAAAAGAACTTTATCAAGGCATCCCCATACTTTTATATATTTTAAATTAGATTTATAACCCTTCCACAATTCATAAGGTGTTTTTCTAGTTCTTCTATGTGGTATTCTATTTTGTAGGTGACATGTAGATAAAATAGTTTCACCCCACAAATTATCAGGAGCATTAGAACAAACTAACATAGAGTATCATCTTTTTCAATGTTCTATTTTTCTTTCAGTTACTCCATTTGACTCAGGTGAATAAGGCGGAGTTACTTCATGAATTATTCCATTCTTTTCACAAAAATTATTTAAAGATAAATATTCTCCACCTCTATCAGATTTAAATCTCTTGATTTTTCGACTAAGTTGATTTTCAACCTCAGATTTATAAAAAATAAAAGCATTAAAAATATCATCTTTATTTGTAAGCAAATATAACATAGTATATCTATAAAAATCATCAATAAATGTCACATAATACTTTTTACCACCTCTAGTTATAGTCTGCTTTAAATCGCCTAAATTAGTATGAATCGAGGATAACAATTCGGTTTCTCAATTTATAGAAAAATAAGTCTTTCTAGTACTTTTAGCATCATCACATCTTTCACACTTATTAATATTATTTGAGTCTAAACTAGATATTAATCCTAGCTACTGCATTTTTTATATATATAGGACATTAACATGTCCTAGTCTAGCATGCCATAAAGAATTTGGCTCAACCATATAAGCAGAAGAAGATGCATCTTTATTGCTAGTATCGGAAATATTAAGCAAATAAACCATGGTTATGATATCCATTCCCCACAAAAATATCATATTTGGTCAGTACGACCTCATTATTTTCAAATGAAACCTTCACTCAAACTTTTCCTAATAACCTTATATAAACCAAATTGGTTTGGATATTAGGAACATGCAATACATCACTCAATGCTAGAGTTTTACCAGATATGAGTTTGAGAAGAATTTTCCTTTTCCCAAAAACACGAGTTGTTCTTGAGTCACCAAGATAAATATTTTCTTCTCCTTTCTCAACCTAGGTGTAAAACAAAAATTTATTTTTGTTTGCACAAATATGTCTAGTAGCGCCAGAGTTTATGATCCAATTTCTCACATCAAAAAAGATATAACAATAATACTGCAATAATATTTTTGAGTGGAAATACATGAATTGACTTGAGTCATGTTGGACACTGTCCTAAGAAACTATTTCAGCAATGTGAAATATTTTCACAAAAATAAATAAGCTCATCTCTAGTTATTTAAAGGATACATGAATCAGCAAAATATTAATAATAAATCTAGCAAGCTTGGAATGAAGAAATAAACACAAATTATAAAAGAAATTGAAAAAAGAGAAGGCTTACAGTGATGATACTAATCATTAGTAATCATGAGAGAGCAAAGTATTTGTTGGTGTTTTCGGATGGTATAGGAAATGAATATTTATAGTTATAGAATTGTTTAAGAAGATGACAAGTGTTCATTTACTTGTCAAAAACATTTCATGCAAAAAAACAAGTATTATATGTTCTCTACCATTTGTTTATGACTTTACCATTTAGCCATATATCTTTTAAATGCCACATGATAGATATTCATGACTACTTATAAAATTAAAAGAACACGTACTATTTAAAATTTAAAAGTTCTCAATACGCTGAAGAACTTTTTTTTTTCCTCTGTACACTTTAACTTCTAACTCTTTCAAGGTTGACTAGCTGCTCCCTTCTCTTGGCAGCAGTGTTTTCAAGTTTCCTATTTGGCAAGTCATCTCGATCAATTAGTTGCTCTTATATAGCCTCTAATTCCATATTATCCTTTGGAAAATCATTCAATTCAAGATATTAATAAGTGAAGCACTTCAAAAACTTATTCAGCCCCTCTAAATCTGACAAGAAGGAAAGAATAATTCCTATACTTTTTTATCAATTGCTTGCTTCAGTCTACATATAATTTGTTATATCATAAAGAATACCTCTACACTGACTGGAATATTTGGATGAAAACGTTACTTTGAGTATAGATGAGCACTTGGGAGCACAGACACAAGATCAATGGCAAAATACATGCCAATTGCCATGACACTCGGATATTTGTGCTGCTTGGAGCAGCTTGCTTGGAAAGAAAGAGTCAAACTGAAAGTACAACAACAACAATCAGTGAGTTCCCGCAAGTGAGCTTGGAAAAGGTTAAAATGTATGTAGTCTTACTCCTAATCTTGAAAGGCAAAGAGGTTGTTTTCGTTGAAACCTTGGCTTAACCGAAAAAAGAATTAATTATTATTATTAATTTGATGAAGTAACTATGTTCTTTCTTCTAAATTCCATTGAACTGATTTGGGTAATTCTACTCTGTGATCCGAAGTAGCAGTGAGCTTGTCTTCATGATGAAGGCTAACATGGTGCCTTGATGATAGACTATAATTACGTATTTTAGTCGTTTATTACACTTAAATTTACTGTACTTTAATTGAGTTTGAGCTTTAATCGCTAGTGTCTTGCACTAATTGTGTGTTTTATGCCTTGTAGGATCGATTCCGAGCTATGTAGATGTTATGGAATGAACTCAAGTGATTTGGAGCTTTGAAGTCTAAGTAAAAGTCCAAGAAATTAAGTCAGGATCGTATTTGGGGATCAACGGATGATAGAGCAACAAGAAGAATCAAGTAGGCCTATTACGAACTGTCTAGTAAAATGCACATAACTTTTTATTCAGAACTTTATTTGGGCTCTACAATATATGGTTGGAAAGAAAACACAAAGAGCTACAACTTTTATGTTTTACAGTTTTCTAAATTCCAAACAAAATTGGGTGAAAAATACGGTCGCAACCGCGACCGCGGACTTGAGGCCGGCTGAGGCAGTAGACCTGAGGCGGGCTGAGGTGGTAGATAGTCTGGGTGACTTTCTATGCTATTTTAGTTGTGTTAGTTTAATTGAATAATTATTTTTTAAAAATAAAAATAATTGGACTTTTCCCGACGATGGATCTATTAGACAATTTTCTTGAAGGATTTAAGTCTAAAGAAAAAATAAAATAAAAAGATTTTCGTTTGTTAGGTAGTATAGAAATCCTCCCTTGGTTTTTCTTTATGCTACGATTCTTTTCCAAGGGTTTTATTTGAACCGGGTGTAGTTAGTTTTTTTAAGGAATAGGAGCCATTGTGTTGTATTTAGAATTGAAACAATATCTCTTGACTTTGTTATGCCTTAAGAATAGTGAGTACTTTTTTTGTGAAGCTCAGGCTCAATTTTTGACTGTTGTATAAGTACCTTAAATTGTATGATTTTAAATTTGCTTAACTGCTTTGACTAGAGTGCCTGGATGAATCCAATTTTGAGAGAGTTATGTGTCATATGTGTGAGAGGTTTGGGTGTTATTTTTAGCATTGCATTTGATGCTTAGAACTTGCCCCGTATATTTGCAAAGCAAAATAATAGTTTTACTCAGTCTTGGAAGTGATATAGGCATTTCGTTTTTTAGCCAGATATGTATATTTTACGTGCCTAATTATTATATATCGTAGTTAACCCCGTTGAGCCTGTAATCATGTTTCTTTAGCAACCACATTAAAAGCCTTACCCATTTGTTTAATCACTCTTAAAATCCTAATTTGTAGGGAGGTGTAGTCACTCTTATATCTAAATGTATCATACCCATCATGTAGCCTACATTACAACCAAATAAAGTCTAATAGATCCTAGATTGAATGAGCTCGATTAGTGAAGTAGTATACTATGGGAAAGCATATGGTGCATCTTTTGTGGCATATGAATGTTATTTCTGAGAGTGAGTGAATTCTTTCTATCTTGAGTTCCTAAGTGTTCTTAAATTTTACTGTGTGGAACTACTCTCTTTTGTTGTGTGAGGGCACTTGATTTATGAAGGAAATGTGATGTCAGTGACCTCTATGTTAGAGTAAGTGGGTGAGTTGTGAATAATGCGTGATATTGGTGAGTCAAATCTTGAGGTGAAGATATTACGCTTTTGTACTTAGTCTATTTTAAATACTCTTAGTGTGATGAGTTAGGATTTAAAAAGGTCGTGTCTATAAAAAAGTGTAGTTTGATTGCTCGAGGACGAGCAATGGTTTAAGTGTGGGGTGTTGATAATAGTCTATAATTATGTACTTTAGTCGCTTATTACACTAAAATTTACTGCACTTTAATTGAGCTTGAGCTTTAATTGCTAGTGTCTTGCACTAATTATGTGTTTTATGCCTTGTAGAGTGATTCCGAGCTATGTATATATTATGGAATGAATTCAAGTGATTTCGAGCTTCGAAGTCTGAGTAAAAGCTTAAGGAATTAATCCGGGATCGTATTCGGGGATCAACGGATGATAGAACAACAAAACAAAAAATCGAGTAGGCATGTTACGAATTGTATAGTAAAATGCACATAACTTTTGCTCTAAACTCAATTTGAGCTCCACAAAATATGGTTGGAAAGCTAGCTCAAAGGGATACAACTTTCATATTTTACTTTTTTCCAAATTCCAAGCGGAACACGGTGAAAAATACGGTCAAAACCGCGACCATAGACCTGAGGCGGGCTGAGGCAGTAGACTTGCCAAATGCCGCGCCTGGACCACGACCACGAACGTCCAGGCCTGAAAACTTGTCCTTTTTCTCGAAGGAGAAGGTATAATTGTTTGCGAACGACCGTACTTGGTATATATACATGGAAAAAGGTATTTTGGGGAGGAGACCAATTTTTGACACAGATTCGACCTAAGAAGGCAGAGACACAATAGGAGCAAGGTGAAGAATTCTTCTACGAGTTTTCCTTCCTCTACCTATTTTATTATTATTGGTTTTGAGTTTTAGTATTGTAATTTTACATTTTATTATGAATACCTAATTTGTTATTTAGGGTTTTGATGGAACCTTTTGTAGGATAAATTCTTGTTATGTTTTTATATAATTGAATCGTTGGATTTCTCTACTTGTTCAAG
Source organism: Nicotiana benthamiana (assembly GCA_034376525.1). NCBI lineage: Eukaryota > Viridiplantae > Streptophyta > Magnoliopsida > Solanales > Solanaceae > Nicotiana > Nicotiana benthamiana. The sequence continues at coordinate 154,421,651 of CM067337.1, forward strand.
TACGTGTATATTGTTGTTGATTGAATGCACATCGATTAACTGTGCCTATTTATTATGTGTTGCTTGAGAAAGGATATATATTTAGGTAGTTGTTTAATAACGTTACTCCTAACGTATGTAAAAAATTAATACAACTGGTTTAAAGGGAGGTTTAGAAATAATAAAGCCTTGACGTGGTCATAATAAGCGGTTAGATAAAGTCAACTAGCGTAGTTTGAGAGAATATGTCTAGTAAATTGCTCGAGAGAGAATTACGAAACCTAAGGTGCTCACGATCAGTAGAGAATAGATTTGCAAAATTGGTGGGAACATAGCTAGAAAGATTCTGACAATGAAAACATAACTCTAGACCTACTTAATTTAGGCCCCAACCCTTTGTCTCGTTAATTGATAATTTTACCGCTTTGTACTTTTTCCTAGTTAATTATTTAGAAATATGAATCTCAATCTATCTAATTTAGAAAATTATTCAATCTTGTCTTCTTAGTGATATTAAACAGATATAGCTAAGCTTTAGTTCTCTGTGGGATTCAATTCCAGACTTTTAGACCAGATTATATTTGCAGCGACCGTTTATCCTTTTTAGGACTAAAGTTGGGCGTGATCATTGTATTGGAAAAAAATTACATTTAAGGAAACATTTCATATATTTAAGATAACTTCATTTCATATATCAGACAATAGAAAATCAGCAGATCATTGTGCACCAGGCTAGCTATTCTTTACCTTTTCAGAAATTAGCAGCATTCCTTACTACATTTCAGTTGCTAATTCGTGTTTGTTACATTGTAAACATTTAGTAGTACATCGACGGCAGTATGTTTTCCAAATCTTATCTTAGCCGCAACTCCAGCCGGCACACAGGTTTGAATCTCTATTCTACTCCCATGTTAGTATCAGGTTTCAGGGTTCGAACATTGATGTGCATCCCGTCCCATGCGGCGTCCTCAAATAACATGACAACTACTTACTACTCCTAACTCTCAGTAATTCAAGCAGCTGGCTATCAATATAATGTTCTGCTACTATTCGTTTCATGGCTAGATGATCCACAATGAATTAGCCTGCTAAGATTAAAAAAACATTTAAATAACATGCTAATCAAAAATTAAATTAACATGCTCTCTCTCTAGGTTCCGCTGGCATTTTGCTTTCCGCTATATTGGTATCCAGAACTTATCTAGTTTGTTTGTTTCCTTCTATTGGTCGTATCCATTATTGAAGGTACTTTTGTCTCTTCTTTAATGAATCTTTTCATTTAGATTCATTTTCTTTGAGATTGTCAAATTAGCTTACGTTTGTCGGACTTGCAGCAACAATGACCTATTTCGAATGACCTAAATAGATAGTCAGAAAATAATAAAAAGGATTCCATATTTCAATTATAATAATATATTCTCTAATTACAAAAATCTAAATTTAAAAATTACTTGGTGTTTAACCAAAAAGTTAGACTTTTGTCAAAGCTTTAATTTAAAAGAACTCGGGTTACTGATAATCAAAGAATGAATAAAGATGAACGATTTTTCTAATAATGAGATAGTCAGAAAAACAAAGTGAACAAATATATTCAGATAGTATTTCGTGTCCCTACAATTGATCTATTCTCTCTCTTTTATAGTTTTTTGGAGATATGCGTTTTGCCAACGTCATAATAAGGCCATTATAGACAATTAATGACATTAATGCTACGTTACATAATCATTCTATTAAATACAGATTCTCTAACGTTTTTAGTACTTAATGCTCATTAAATACTGTATGTATACTCCCTTGTACTGTCAGATTCATTCTCCTTGATTCTTAGGCTTAAACAGGCACGGGCACTGAATCTTTTGAATAACTGCTCGTGCCTCTTTCTTTTTCTCTGCTTGTGTCTATTGCAACTCGTGCATCTTTGTCAATCACAACTCTTTGACCAGTCTACGTGTCTTGACACGTCATCGTTATACCGCTTTAATATGTAACTCAATTTTTCCAATACAAATAGTCCCCCCCCCCACTTACCACTTATTCATCAACTGAATATTAGGGAAGTGGATTTTAATAAAGCGGGAATATTTATTGCCACAAATGCTACAATAAATTGACGCTGCAATTTTCACTTCCACTTAATGCATATTACACGTGGCTTCTTTTTACTAGTTCTGCAACTTTGCAGCGACTTTAAGGGCTTTTTCACGGCTTCACTAAATACGAAGCGTTAGTTCTCATTATAACCTTTCCATCATTATGTCTTTTCCTTTGACAGTTGCTTCCTAGTATAAACATAGTTTTCTTTTTTATTTTTACCACATAAAATTTTCTGAGCATCTAATTTCTTAAATCTTCGTTTGCTTCTTCCTCGTACTATCATCTCTTCACCAAACCCTAAACCTAGGAGAGTTGCCATAGTTGACAGTCTTCCTCTTACCCCTAATAAGAGTAGAATGGGAGGAAGTAGACAACGTCATTTGGGGTATTCATCTAGTTCTGGCCCTTCATCCAGAACCAGAGGTTCACTTTCACATAGACCTTCTTCTAGAGGTAAGGAATCCTATAATCCTCTCCGTGAACTTCTAGTAGAGGAGGTAGTTCCTGCAGAATTATCTTTTTATAATGATAGAGAATCTCTTAGAAATCAAGTATCTTCTTTAGATCGTGCTGATATTTATCCCACTCAAATAATTAAAGGTTTGACTTTTTTAGTTTGTAGAGATTGCCATTGGGATTATGACTTTCATATCATAATTACCAATCCGAACCAAAGAATTACCTCCTACTTAACCGAATTTTCTTTTGTCTATAAATACCTTTTTATTTTAGGATTCAAACCTGCTATCGATCATGTTATTCTCAAATTTTGTCGTTTCTTTGATGTTTGCTTAGGTCAATTGGTCAAATAATATGGAGGGTTGTCGTCTGCTTGAGGCATTTGACCAACACAGCCGGTGTGCCTTTTACTTTCCCTCATCTAATTCATCTTTACTCGTCTAGACTCTTTCGCAATGGTATTTTTACACTCATAGCTAGGAGCAAAAGAGTTCTAGTTAGTCCCGAAGATGACAAAGATCGTGGCTGGTATGCCAGATTTGTTGCTGCCCCTACTGTTGGTTTAGTGGGTGATGAGAATGTTTCCTTCCCTAAGAAGTGGAATTTTGCACGTGAATCTTCTAACTTTCTCTTACCTTTTTCTTTAATTTTGTTAATTTTTCTAATTTTACTTTTCTTTTCCAGCAACTATGAGAGTTGTAGAAGACGTTCCAAATTTTCGTAATTAGGTAAAAAAAAACTTTTGACTACTGCTCCAATGGATGGGATATCTCGGAAGACCCTTTCCCAACAATTGGTTGGACGGTAAAAACTTATGGTAAGAGCTTTTATTTTATTTTACATATGTATTTTTTTATTTGAACTTCAATACTTCTTTCTATCTTGATTTGCTATTTGAGGAGTTACTGTCAAGGCGGTCGCGACTTCTTGTATCTATTTGGAAATGGCCCAAGAAATAATCTTGGGTTCTTCATCGAAAAGAAAAGCCGCCGATGACCAAGATTCCGAAGAAGAGGAAGAAGGGGGCTCTTTGGTAACGAGGCCATGGGCCCGTAGACGCATCATTTTTTATGATGAAGAAAAAGCATCCCCCCGCTGCTCTATTCCTTTTATAGAGTCTGTTGAGGCTCCGGTTGTAATTCCTAATGATGATGTTGCTCCTGTTGCTGCTCATGAATTTGTTGAGCACCTGTTTATCAGCGGGTTTGGTAGTGAAATCCTAGGCCCGGTTTTGATGAAGCGCCCCTGGCTTCATTTTCTACTCCCTTGTCTATGAATCCTTCTTTACCGATCTCGGCTATTTCGGCTCCTCCCCAGGCTGCTGTCTTTACTACTTCTACTGTTCCTCCTTCGACAATTCCCCCTCCACTTTCTCACCATGCAGAGGTTGGCTCCTCAAGAGGAAGTGGTTCCATGAGGCAAGTGATCATTGAAGTCCCCGCTGAGGGTAGTCTTTTAAGGAAATTAGGTCAAGCAGATACGTGGCTAAAGCCCTTAATCAGTCCAACTGAAAAAGCTAAGCTAGAGAGATATAGTTCCTTGACATTGATGAATGACATTGTGCATGCTTCTTTTGAAGGTATTCTCCCATTTTCTTTTATTTAAAACTTTTGCTTTATCATTTTTCTATCTTTAGGATTCTCATTTCCTTTCCTTTTTTTCAGGCCAATATCATCGTCACGGAGATGATAAGAAGGATTACTCTCTCAGAGCAATTAGTGCCTGATTCTCAACTAGAGGCGTACAATTGGAAGGAACGGTATGAAAGCCTTCGGATTGTTGTGGATTACTTAGAAAAAAGTAAGAGTACCTTGAAGTAGCAGGTACGGGCCTTGAGTACGAAATTGGCAGTTGCAAAGACTTCCTCAAGTCAAGCATAGAAAGAAAAGGTTCATCTTGAAACTTCTTTTTCCGAGCAATTGTCCAAGGCAAGTGAAGAGATTAGAGAATTGAAGGCTCTCTTAGGTAAGAAAGAAGCTTATGCTTGTGAGCTCGTGCAAAATTTAACCCAAGCCCAAGAAGACCTCCGAGCTTTTTCTAACAAGGTTTGTGTTAGAAACACGTTCTCAATGCAATATACTAAACGTGTACTCTTTTGTAGGTTTTGATGAATGACAAACGAAGCAAAAATTGATATATGACGGAATTCAAGTACAAGCGCACATTGGTTGCGAATAAGATTGAAGTTCAAGAGATAGCCTTTAATTGTTATTGAGTTGTTCTAAAATTGTAATCTCGATCCTATAACTTGACTCATAGTATGGCATCTCTCATAAAACTATTTTCCAAAATCATGCATATTGAATTCTGTGTCAAAAAGATTTTCAAACATGCATATTTACATTAGACAAAATGTTTTCTAAACATGCCTAAAAAATCTGGGCTAAAATAATCGATTATGTACTTATGATAATCGATTGCTTCTGAGTCCAGACTGCATGAGTATCGATTATGAATTAATGGTAATCGATTGTGAGTAAGACAGTGAACATCAGGTTTTTCCAAATCTGCATGATAATCGATTGTGAACAAATGACAATCGATTGTTGTTGAGGTAAAGTTTTTCAATACTCAAAATAATCGATTATGAACTAATGGTGATCGATTGTGTTGAGTTGATGTCTTCCAGTGATTTTAAATTTAATTAAGTAATCGATTATGTCTTTAGATAATCGATTATCACTGAGACAGTAAGTTTCATGATTTTCAGAAAATAACAAGTAATCGATTATGTCTTTAGATAATCGATTATCACTGAGACAGTGAGTTTCATGATTTTCAGAAAATAACAAGTATCGATTGTTGCAAAGGACAATCGATTGTTGAAGCTGACCGTTGTCAAATGATTTTCAAATATCATAAGGTAATCGATTATAGATTTTATATAATCGATGTTTTGCTTAAAATCTGGAAATGATTTTTAGAACGTTGCTGAAGTAATCGATTATAGATTTTATATAATCGATGTTTTGCTTAAAATCCGGAAATGATTTTTAGAACGTTGCTAAAGTAATCGATTATGAACTTAGTGTAATCGATTATCTGATTTTGAATATTGCCAGTAATCGATTATAGATTATGTATAATCGATTGTGAAGCGTTAAATCTGGGATTGATTTTTAAACTGACTGGCAGATAATCGATTATGAGGTCTTAATAATCGATTATCACTGAGTAATTTCAGCAACTCTTAAATGGCAATTAGGCAACGGTAATGCCAAGTTTTTCAACTATAAATACAGCTTCACTTCAGTGTTTTAACAAGAACAACATACACAAACTGATCATTACATTGCTATAAGCTTTCATTCAATTGTTCTTCATTTTCTACTCATTTCATAAAGCTTTTGAGAGCCATATTATTGCTTAAAGTTGTTGTGATCTTGAACATATTCTTTTACTCATATCTACTCAATAAGGAGTACTTTAGTTAAGTGAGTGTCCAAGTATTTGATATACTTGTAAGAGAATTGCGATTCTCTTGTTTCAAGGAACTTGCGTTTCCTTGGGTGAAGTCTTTGAGATTGCGATCTCCGAGCAACTGTTTGAGGATTGTGTCCTCAAGTGTGTAACGGTTTGTTGAGCACCCGTAAGCTTAACAAGATAGTGAAAAATCTCGAGAGAGTCTCTCGGGGACTGGACTAACCACGTTGGTGGCCAACCAGTATACATCTTTGTGTAAGTTTATTTTCTGCACTTATTTTACTTCCTGCAAAGTTTAAATTCCGCAAGAAAACGCTAAATTTTATTAATACGCTATTCACCCCCCCTCTAGCGTAAAGCGTAGTTTCTAACAATTGGTATCAGAGCCCAACTCTCTGAAAACTTAACCGTTTGAGAGAACCATCCATGGCTTCTACTCTTGACTCTTTTGTAGGAATTGAAGAAGGACAATGCTCTACACGACCTCCTCTATTCAACGGCACAAACTACTCATACTGGAAGGAGAGGATGCAAATCTTTGTGCGATCAAATAGCTTTCATTTGTGGAAAGTATTCACCAATGGAAACCAAATTCCAACCAAGAAGGTGGAAGACGATGGGTTCCAAAGACCGAAGAGGAATATACCGCGGAGGATATTCATAAGGTTCAAAATAATGCCAAAGCTATAAATTTATTATATTGTGCTGTCAATGCTAACGACTACAGGAAGATATCATGTTGCAAAACAGCAAAAGAAATGTGGGATAAGCTTGAAGTGACATACGAAGGAACCGACCAGGTACGAGAAGCTAAAATTGATTTCTTAACTCACTCCTATGAACTATTCCACATGAAGGAAGGAGAAAAAGTAGACGAAATGTTTGAGCGATTCTCAATGATCGTGAATGATCTACACGCCCTCAAAAAGACGTTTACGGATAGAGAACTTGTCCGGAAGATCCTCAGAAGTCTCACTCCGGCATGGCGATCAAAGGCCGATGCAATCCAAGAATCCATTGGCATCACAAATGTCACAATTGACGCATTAAGAGGTAATCTCAAAACCTATGAATCAACTATACTTAACCCGGTTGTTGATGATCAAAGAAGGCAAAGGATTGCTCTAAAGGCTAGCCAACCACAAATTGATGAGGAAGGTGACAACGAGTTTGGACTCGTTATCAAAAGGTTTCAAAAATTCATGCGCAAAGAGTATGAACGCAAGAACAAAAAGCAAGGCGATCAACTAAAATGCTATGAATGCGGAGAAACCGGGCACATAAAATCAAATTGCCCTAACATCAAAAAGGAGAAGAAACCCTTCAAAAAGCAACGTGCATACATCTCTTGGGGAGGAGATTCCGGAGATGAAGCAAGCGAAGAAGAAGACGATGAAGCAGCTAATTTATGTCTCATGGCTCAAGAAGACGGCAAAGACGAGGTAAGTCAAATCTCCTCTCAAAATTTCTTTACTCTTGATGAAATGAGAAATGCTTTTGATGAACTATATGCTGAATTTATCAAAGCTTCAAAAACTGTCAAAAGTGTTAAAGAAAGCGCTTCTCTAAAAGAAAAAGATTTTCAAACACAGCTTTCGTTAAAAGAAAAAGAATTAGAAAAACTGGTTTTCGAAAATGAGAAGCTAAAAGAGGAAAACAAGTTTTATGGAAAAAGAAGTGCTGATAAACCTGAAGGTTCTACTAGAAACTGTTCTTCTTGTGTGCTTCTTAAGAATGAAGTAGCTAGACTTAAAGGCACATTAGATAAGTTTAATTCTTCGCATAAAAACTTGAATGATGTGCTTGTTAATCTAAAATCAACTAAACATGGAATAGGATTCAAGAATGAAGAAAAGGTTGGTGCTAAACCACAACAACCTAGAGCTCAACCTAGGACTAATAACCAAAATGCTTATCCTATAAGTAGAAATCCTAGAAATAACTTGCATGTTAGACCAAATAGTGAAAATGCTAGAAGACCTAGAAATGATGCATATTTTAGGCCAAACCTTGAACAATTTAGAAGACCAAGAAATGACCCTCCACCTAGAAATAGATATTCTAGAAATGATGCATATTTTAGACAAACTTGTGAACCTCCTAGAGCTCATAATAGGAGGAACAATGGCGCTCAAAGTAGAGTAAGCAACCTTCATTCATCTAGTTACTATGCACCTAGAAAAATGCATAATCCCAATGTGACTTGTCATTATTGTAGACGTATTGGTCATATTGCTCCCGCTTGCTTTACTCGTCATAGACATATAAATCAATTGCATCATTATAACATGCCTAACCCTCAAGGACCCAAGATGGCATGGGTACCTAAGGAACATTAATTTGTTTTGTAGGTGTGCTTGAAGGGATCAAGTGTACTATGGTACCTTGATAGTGGATGCTCCAAACACATGACGGGAGATGAATCCAAATTCCTTCAACTAGAGCACAAAGAAGGAGGAAGTGTCATATTTGGTGATAACAATAAAGGAAAAATCATCGGCATTGGTTCGGTCGGTAAGGACGAAAACTCCTCTATTAAACATATACTACTTGTGAAAGGTTTGAAGCATAATCTCTTGATCATAAGCCAATTATGTGACAAGGGAAATCTTGCTCTATTTGATTCGGATGAATGTCTTGTATTTAGACGTAGTGATTTCAAGATCATACTTCGTGGTTTTAGAATTGATAATATCTATATGGTTGATCTTGCAAACTCCTCACCCGAATATGTTGATTGTTTAATAAGCAAAGAGGATAACTCTTGGCTATGGCATCGTAGAGTAGCACACATGAACATGCATCTCTTGAACAAGCTTCTTTCTCAAAACTTAGTAGTTGGACTTCCCTGTTTAGAGTTTGAAAATGATTCTATTTGCGATTCTTGTCAAAAAGGGAAGCAAACCAAAGCATCTTTTAAGTCCAAGAATATTGTTTCAACGTCTAGACCTTTGCAATTACTTCACATGGATTTATTTGGTCCCTCTCGTATTGAAAGTCTTGGTAAAAATAAATATGTTTTTGTAATTGTTGATGACTTTTCTAGATTTACTTGGACTCTATTTCTTGCAAATAAAAGTGATGCCTTTCAAAATTTCAAGTATTTCCTTAAGCGTGTTCAAAACGAAAAGGAATCGACCGTCACTTCGATTAGAAGTGATCATGGGGGAGAGTTTGATCACAATCTCTTTGCGGATTTTTGTGACGAACTCGGAATCGAACACACCTTTTCCGCTCCACGGACACCACAACAAAATGGGGTGGTGGAAAGGAAAAATAGGTGTCTCGAAGAGATGGCAAGAACCATGCTCGACGAAGCTAAGATTCCCAAATATTTTTGGGCGGACGCCGTGAGTACCGCTTGCTATGTTTTAAATAGAGTAGCAATTCGGCCGATACTCATGAAAACCCCATATGAACTTTATAAGGGTAGAAAACCCAACATTTCTCATTTACGTGTTTTTGGTTGTAAATGTTTTGTTCATAATAATGGCAAGGACCAATTGGGTAAGTTTGATGCTAAATCGGATGAAGGTATTTTCATTGGTTATTCCTCACGTAGCAAAGCATATAGGATATTTAACAAAAGAACCCAAATTGTGGAGGAATCCCCTCATGTTGTGTTTTCCGAAGATAACACTCGCTTGGCGAGAAAGGAATCTGGCTTTGATCTTGCAGGTATCTTGGATAGCTTGAAAGATAAAATCCAAGAAGAACCTTCAAAGGAAAACAAAAATGAAATTGGGGAACAACCAACGGAAGAAGCGCCACAAGTAGAAAAAGGAATAAATACGCCTAACGAGTGGAGAACGATCAAGGATCATCCTCTCGAACAGGTAATTGGCGATGTTGGAGAAAAGGTAAGTACCCGAAACTCTCTTAAGAACACTCTAGGACACAATTCTTAAGAGTTCACGGCATTACTTGTTAACACTAGTGTAATTTATTAATTTCGCTATAAATTACTAACTTGAGCGTCGGAGACGTTTAAATCTATTTTGCAGGTACCACCCCAAAGGTAGGGGGAATTATGAAGTGTTAGCACAAAATAATCGACTATTTCAAGTCACTAATCGATTATTTTCTGTGCAGTACATCGATTATCAGTATCAATAATCGATTGTTTATGACTGATTATTAACATTATGCATCTGTGTTTAATTTTTTCACTTCCTAAATTGCATAATCGATTTCCGCCTCAGTCATTCAGCAATGCTTTCTACAACAATCGATTATTTTTTCGTACAATCGATTATTTGATAAATTCTGATATTCTCCAAGTTCACTGTATCAAGTTAGTTCCCTAAATAATCGATTACCAAGAATTGACAATCGATTACTTCATATTAATTTTTGTTACCGTTTGGCTCCTCAATCGATTCCTGTCAGGTCTTTAATGCTCCATAATTGATTACCAAAACTTAATAATCGATTATTTCATTCAAATTTTTTACCGTTTGACTCAAGAATCGATTTGTCAGATTCAAAATCTCAAATACAATCGATTATTTCAGTTCAATAATCGATTATCTAACGGTCAGTAATTTTAATTCTTAGCGTTTTTTGACTGCTCCTAAACCAAAATCTCAGCAAATGTCTCCATTCAATGCTTGATAATCCTTTCCTCTGTAAATAGGCATCATAAGAGCTCACATTCACCCACTCAAGCACTATCTCTAGTATTCAAAAACTAAATCTCTTCTATTTTCTTTGCCAAATTCCAGCAGATTTCTCTTAACATGTCTGGACGATCTTCAAAACGTTCCCGATCCAAACATGGCGCATCAGCCTCAACCGCCCCTCCTCCTTTAAATTTTCCATACCAAGACGGTTCCGTCTTGTTCTTTGAAAATGAAAATGAACTCACAAGGTTCCTCTCAAAATTTGAGAAACGCACCATTCTTCCTCCTCGGTTCTCAAATAGTAAACTCCTTGAACCTTTCACCCCTGCCGCAAATATGTTAAAGGAGTGTCAACTATATGACTTCTTGCTTCTCACTCATCCTCACATAAACACAACTCTCGTTCAAGCTTTTTACTCAAACCTCCATAAAAATGAAGATGGCGAACTTGTCACCTCCATTAATGGGGTTCAAATTCTTCTCTCTGAAGAGAATCTCCACACCATTGCCCGCCTTCCAAATGAAGGTGAAGACCTTTACCGGTATATTGACAAGGCCGGAGCTCTCTTTGATGAAACCACCCTTCTCCACCAAGCCGGTATAACTTCCTATGATCCATCTATCTCTACCCGTCGTTCTACCATAACGGGAATGGATCCAAACTACCGGTTGATTCTCTACTTCATCATCCGAGTCCTCAAGCCTAGACGACACAATCACACCACCATCTCCCAGGAGGATACCAAACTTCTGCATGCCATTGTCACCGGAGCCAAAATAAATTGGTGTCGGCTCATCAAAATTCATATGCTCGATGCCATCGGTGATGACATGCCTCTTCCTTATGCCCTCCTCATTATGAACTTCTTTGAAGCATCCGGATTTGTCACGGAAAATGGTCCTCTCAAAAGGAGTACCAAAATTGGGGAAATCTCGGAGTCTTCTTTCCATCATGATGGTGATCATGCTCCAACTCAGTCTTCAAGTCGTCCACCCCGTCGTGCTCGTTCGTCCCAAGAGCCTACTCTCCAAACCATATCCGACCAGCTTACTCAACTCACTCATGAGATCCATAGATACTTTGACCATGTCAATTATCCATATGCAGCTCTCGTTCCTTTTGAAGCAGCGCCGGATAACGAGGCGGACAACGACGGAAATGAATAAATTTTTCTGTGTTTTGTGTTTGTTGTTCCCATTGATGTACCCTTGTTTTTTTTCAATAAATAAACCTTGTTTATTTCATCCTTTTGCATCTTTCCTTACTATTTTTTGCTAATGGCAAAAGGGGGAAGAAAACGGGATATCGGGTATGCACCACCTCTTAATTCATTGATTGCTTATAAGCTAAAATTGAGGGGGAACTCTTAAATTGAGGGGGAATTGCATAATCGTTACTTGTCTTGAATTGTCAATATCTTTTGCCTAAATTGCATATCCCGCTTAATGTTTGCCATTATCAAAAAGGGGGAAATTGTTAGAAACACGTTCTCAATGCAATATACTAAACGTGTACTCTTTTGTAGGTTTTGATGAATGACAAACGAAGCAAAAATTGATATATGACGGAATTCAAGTACAAGCGCACAATGGTTTGCGAATAAGATTGAAGTTCAAGAGATAGCCTTTAATTGTTATTGAGTTGTTCTAAAATTGTAATCTCGATCCTATAACTTGACTCATAGTATGGCATCTCTCATAAAACTATTTTCCAAAATCATGCATATTTAATTCTGTGTCAAAAAGATTTTCAAACATGCATATTTACATTAGACAAAATGTTTTCTAAACATGCCTAAAAAATCTGGGCTAAAATAATCGATTATGTACTTATGATAATCGATTGCTTCTGAGTCCAGACTGCATGACAATCGATTATGAATTAATGGTAATCGATTGTGAGTAAGACAGTGAACATCAGGTTTTTCCAAATCTGCATGATAATCGATTGTGAACAAATGACAATCGATTGTTGTTGAGGTAAAGTTTTTCAATACTCAAAATAATCGATTATGAACTAATGGTGATCGATTGTGTTGAGTTGATGTCTTCCAGTGATTTTAAATTTAATTAAGTAATCGATTATGTCTTTAGATAATCGATTATCACTGAGACAGTAAGTTTCATGATTTTCAGAAAATAACAAGTAATCGATTATGTCTTTAGATAATCGATTATCACTGAGACAGTGAGTTTCATGATTTTCAGAAAATAACAAGTAATCGATTGTTGCAAAGGACAATCGATTGTTGAAGCTGACCGTTGTCAAATGATTTTTAAATACCATAAGGTAATCGATTATAGATTTTATATAATCGATGTTTTGCTTAAAATCTGGAAATGATTTTTAGAACGTTGCTGAAGTAATCGATTATAGATTTTATATAATCGATGTTTTGCTTAAAATCCGGAAATGATTTTTAGAACGTTGCTAAAGTAATCGATTATGAACTTAGTGTAATCGATTATCTGATTTTGAATATTGCCAGTAATCGATTATAGATTATGTATAATCGATTGTGAAGCGTTAAATCTGGGATTGATTTTTAAACTGACTGGCAGATAATCGATTATGAGGTCTTAATAATCGATTATCACTGAGTAATTTCAGCAACTCTTAAATGGCAATTAGGCAACGGTAATGCCAAGTTTTTCAACTATAAATACAGCTTCACTTCAGTGTTTTAACAAGAACAACATACACAAACTGATCATTACATTGCTATAAGCTTTCATTCAATTGTTCTTCATTTTCTACTCATTTCATAAAGCTTTTGAGAGCCATATTATTGCTTAAAGTTGTTGTGATCTTGAACATATTCTTTTACTCATATCTACTCAATAAGGAGTACTTTAGTTAAGTGAGTGTCCAAGTATTTGATATACTTGTAAGAGAATTGCGATTCTCTTGTTTCAAGGAACTTGCGTTTCCTTGGGTGAAGTCTTTGAGATTGCGATCTCCGAGCAACTGTTTGAGGATTGTGTCCTCAAGTGTGTAACGGTTTGTTGAGCACCCGTAAGCTTAACAAGATAGTGAAAAATCTCGAGAGAGTCTCTCGGGGACTTGACTAACCACGTTGGTGGCCAACCAGTATACATCTTTGTGTAAGTTTATTTTTCTGCACTTATTTTACTTCCTGCAAAGTTTAAATTCCGCAAGAAAACGCTAAATTTTATTAATACGCTATTCACCCCCCCTCTAGCGTAAAGCGTAGTTTCTAACAGTTTGTGCCTGAGAAAGTTCTCATACATCTCTTCAAGCTTCTTATACATCTGCCTTGGGTGAAATTGAAAAGTTAAAGAATAAAATTGCTGATTGGGAAAGAGATTATGAAATCCTTGAAGATGAGTCTGCCATTGAAGTGAGTTGGGCGTTCCTAAATTCTCGTCCTGATACCCTCGTTGAAGCTAGCCGGGAGAATTTAGACTTGGAATCTGAGTTAGCCAAGATTAAAGAAACTATTGAAAAAACTCAATGGAACCAAGTTCTTTCTCCTCCCGTGGATGAAACTTCTGAAAATGTTGAAATTGATACGGGTATCCCCACTCCTTCAAGCCAAGTTGAGCCCATTGCCGTTGATGTACCTGTTTTAGTTCCTTCATCTTCTTAATGACAAGTTTAAGTTATTTGAAATCTTTGTGTTGTTGTTTCTTTTACTTGGAAAATTATGGAAAGGACCCTTGGTCTCATTTGAGGATATGTTTTGGAAACTCAAGTCCCTAGACCTTTTATGGGACAACATGTATAAACAATTTTAAGACTAAGTTCATACTTAGTTTAAGCTCTTTAATATTAATAAGTTTCTTCGTTGAAATTTCGTTTTGTTTATTCTTGCCTTTATTTCTAATGACTTAAAAAATAATTTACATTTTTTATTCTTAAAGAAAAATGCTTCTGTTAACTTCATGAATATTCAAATTAATCATGAGTTTTATAAAAGAGGGCTCTTTTATATTTGACACTTAATGAAGAAGACGTCTCAACTTCATAATGGTGTTAATATACGATAAAAGAAATAGGAATACACATATTTCTTTGAAATAACTTTGATAAGCTTTTGTTTGAACTTTGTCTAGTTTTGAATAACACCTTACACGTATTTGAATTACAATTATAACTTTCTCGTAACTGTTTTTCTTGTAAAAGATTTACAAAAGATAAAAATAAATACGAGGTTTTTTTTTATAACCCGTTTTAGTACATTGACTTTATCCTAACTATGGTAAGGTTTTTCTTTGGCCTTAGCTCGTGACTTTGCTCTGCACTTGACTCATTCAATGAGTGAATGTTTCAGGCTTGATCTTTGATTGTTTCCCAATATTCTTTGCCTTCTTTATACACATGCTCGTGTATATTATATAGTCTCCCAAGTGTTTGAGCGTTGAAGTATGAAGCCTCAAGAACTTGATTGTTCCTCTCATTTGGTCCTTTCCCTGAAAAGGATAAACTTATAGGACTCAGAGGTACGATTATAGATGTAAATTTCTTAACCCATTTGAATTTTATCAGAATAATTGTAACCCTAGGCGAGGAAGTTTAATTTATTCCATGTGCCTTGCAAGTCGTGACTCATCATTTAGTACGGGTTAACTTTTTTCCTATCATCTAAAATCGTTATTAAAATATTAACAATTCAAAAATATGGATACCTGACCGTAGGTATTCCTTAGAAATAGAATTTAATCAGATGAACAGATTCTAATGTGAAGGTAGTAGTATCTTGCCATCAATTGTTTCCGGCTCGTATGCTCCTTTTCCTGCAATATCATAAATTCTATAGGGTCCTTCCCATGTTGGACTTAATTTTCCTGCATTAGCTGCCTTTGTAGATTGAAAAAACTTTTTGAGCATGAAGTCCCCAATTTTGAAGAACCTAAGGCATGCTCTTTGGTCATAGTATCGTTCTATGACCTGCTTCTAAGCTGCCATTCTTATTAGTACAGCTTCTCTTCTTCCTTCAAGTAAATCAAGATTTACACGCCTTTCTTTGTCATTAGACTCTTTTGACGCATGTGTGAACCTCGTACTTGGCTCTCCTATCTCAACTGGATCAAAGCTTCAGCTCCATAAACCAATGAAAATGGTGTTTCTCCTGTACTTATTTTTATAGTTGTGCAGTATGCCCATCAAATACCAGGTAACACTTCTGATCAATTACTTTTGGATTCCTCTAAATGCTTCTTTAAATTGTTGATAATGACTTTGTTTGTTGACTCAGCTTTCCCATTACCCACAGGATGATAAAGTGTGGATATAATCCTTTTGATTTTCCAACTTTGAAAGAATTCTATGATTTGAGCGCCTATAAACTGAGGGCCATTATCACACACAATTTCCTTTGGCACATCGAATCAGCATATGATATTACGTCAAATGAAATCTCTAACTTCCTTTTCTCACACCCGTTTGAATGCTCCTGCCTCCACCCATTTAGTGAAATAATCAGTGAGTACGAGCAAATATTTTACCTGTTGTTGATACCCAATTTTTCCTTATGTATTTTTTACATACAAAATACTTTCAAAATAACATGTATATGCATATATAACCATGCCCAAGGGTTTTGGTATTTTTCCTAATTTTTAATATCAATTAATTGTCCATTTTTAGCAGTACAAAAATCAATAATTATTCCCAAAAACTATCAATTTTGGTGAATAATTTATTTTATTCTCATATTTATACCAAAATATATTTAAGTCTATTTTTGTATATTTTTACAAATTTATCTGGTATTTTTAAAGCTAAATTGCATACAATTGCAATTTTAGCCTATTTTAATATTAATAGCATTTCCATAATTGTAAAATTGGTTTCAATTTTTTTAATTAATATTTACATATTATTAATTGATTCAGTACTTTTAATTTGCTTTTAAAATCATTTTTAATACTTTTGTAAACTAAAAGGAAAAATTGGCTATTTTACATTTAGCCTCATTTTATTTCAATTACAACTTCTTTTACATTTCAATTATAACCCTTAATTGACCCAATCCTAACCCCAACTGGATCGGCCCATTTGTTTTTAATTTACCCATCTCATAACCCAATCGAAATGGCCCTACCAAATTCCCACCTACCCTTTTAAATCTAGTATGTTGATCATACAGATCAACGATCATAATTAACCCATCCATAATTAAACCCAAACGACCTACCCTAATCCCTCATTTTCCATCTCTCAGCCGCCACTGAATAGTCTTCACTCTTAAGACTCTCTCGAAGGTTCTTCGAACCCTAATCGTCTCCGACCCTTTTCCACCGTACTTTCACCGGAATCCAAGGCTTCTCAAGCCATGGATGGGCTGTACTCATCCCTCTCCACCATTAGACCTTGGGTTTTAAAGGTTTTAAAGTCTGACCTCACCGGTTCTCTTTCAGATCTTCTCAAATCTTTTGTTCCATGGCCTCCCCGGTCTTTGCTCCGGCATATTCAAGCATTATGAGTCTTTCTTGACATCTTCAACTTAGGATCAAACCTTTTTCCAAGCCTTTCTCATTTCTAGGATTTCTCCAAAACCCTAAGCTATTTGAGGTTCTTTCTCTGTTAGTTTTCTTAGATCTGTGATGTATTTGTGTTCTACTGGACATTTAAAATATTTTCCCAAAATTTCCTTTTGAAAATCAGTTGACTTCGATTTAGGGTTTCTGAAAGGTTTTCAAAAAATATCTTTTTGATTCTTTCATGTTCTTTCCTTCATGTGTGTCTGTCTATACTATGCTCGTATATTTTCTTTTTACTACGTGTGTGTTGTTCTTCCCCTTTTTCTTTTTCTACTATACATGTTACTCATGTGCTCACATGATAATCCTTGTTATGTTTTCCTTACTCTTCAACTATATGTTTACTATTGAGTTCTTTAATTTTGTTTGCTTTGCTATATTCTGTTTGTGTTCTTGCTAAGCATGTTTCATCTACTATGGCTTAAGTTTACCACTTGCTTAAGTTCCGACTTTTCTAAAAATATGCTCTTTTATGCTCTTAAATTAGCTTTCTTTCTTTGTTGTTTCAAACCTGATATCATATTTGTTTTGTTTCTCATGAGGCTCTAAAATAGACCTTTGAAGTCCATTTCAATGGCTTGCTTTCTTATCTCCATGTCTGATTCGATTTGAAACCCTAGGATTTGGGGGTTTTCTTTGGCAAGTTTGATTTGGTGTTTGGACTAGGGTTCTGCATTGGAACCCTATACTCTCAGACTTACATTGAGTCTATAGAGTGAACTTGTATCCCTTTGCTTATGATTCTGATCCTTTCAACATTAGACTCTTTTCTAAGTAACATGACGACCCCTTTTGTTTGATTTGTCTGCTTTATATATGAGAAATTCTTCTTTCAAAAAGGTTTTGCCAACTACTAATTAATTATCAATTCCTTTAATGGGTTTTGACTGATTGTTACTGATCTTCTCTAATTGAACCTTCTTTACCTTTTTTTGACTTTGTTCCTTCGAGTAAAAGCCTGTAACTTTGATTTTATTGGCCGTTTGATTGATTCCCTTTCCTTATTTTTCACAAACCAAGTACTACCGGACATTTGCCTTAAATAACTTCTATGTATTACTCTTTATTGTACTGCTTGAGAAAATATTCTGATAAACTCTTTCCTTAATTGTCTTTAACTATTTGACATCAGAGTCCCTTAATTAAAGGGAGATTGATTTCAATGTTATTTCTTTACCTTTTCTTACTTCCTTGCTGCACAACAAAAGGGGCACGACCCTTCTATTCTTTCAGACGCACATCGATTATTGAACACTTCAAATTCAATATTGTCACACTCTCAACTACAATACTCTTTCAATACTCTACTCTCTTCTGAGGTCTTTTCCATTGTTTGCTTGAAATTTGGCTTACAAAACTTCTGCTTTCACTTATTTCTTTCCCTGAAACTGGTATGTCTCAATTTTGATTTCACCTTATTCCCTATGTGTTTACTTCACAGTTTCTATACTTCTATCTACTTTGATGTTCATGTTTTGTAATGAATATGCTACTTTCTCTTTACATTTGTTGTTTGTCGTGAATTCCCCATACCCTCACTCCCTTTTATGTGTGTGAGTTAAGGCTCACGGACAGGCAGTATCTATATTCCTGCGCAGGTCTGAACCCAATCCTCAAAGGGTCCTAACTCCCAACTTTGGCTAACAGGTTGGTCTGGGGTATGCCAGCACTTCTAATTGTTGGGCATGACCACCAGCCTGCCACGGCCTTCCCTAACTCCCCCTCTATGCACTTGTACTTACTCTTAGACCCTAAGTTCTGCCCCCCTCCTATGGGCCTTGCTTTGGGACCTTGAGTTACCTCTAAACTTGGAGATTTGAGAGCTGGCCCTCCCACACTGCACTATCTTAATTCTGCAATATATTTGGGTTGTAAGCATTTCCCGGAGTCCATATGAGACTCTTAGGGAACTTTGACACATCTCAAATAAGAGAAAGGCTTTGGAAATATGATCCTGGAAGTTGGTTTACCTCATATTGTTAGATCTTGAGTCTGAATTAGGCTGTTTGGTTGTAGCTTAAATTTCTGATGTAATTTTTGCTTTTGATTCATTTTGGTTTGTAATATTTTATAATAATTTATGGGGTTCTATTAAAAAAGGGGAGGGTCACTCATGTATGCATACGTGTAGACATCATGCTTTAGATATTTACTTCTACAATCACAGCCTGCTTTTTCACTTATGCATCTACATATAAAAATCATGTCTATAATATTTTGTACTTCTGCATATAGAAACCATGCCTATATGTTTCTGCACTTCTGCGTATATCTTAGGCAAGCAGTCTATAGGTTAAAATAATAACAATTTGCTTCCTAGATACCCTACCTATAGGATCCTGCATCCCAATAATCGTTTTAAAATCAATAATGCCTAGAAATCATGCCCATAGGAGTAACAGTTTGAATATGATTCGCCTATTAGTCTAGAATCAGTAGAAATGTCGTTAATATCATGGAATTTACTTGTTTCTAAAACCAGCAACCCTCCTTTAAAAATCAGTATACTTTCGCGTTGTTAGATATCATGCCTATAAGTTTCACCTAGGCAAACCAGTAGGTAATTGATTAAATAAACTACAACCAGACAAGGCCTGGACATCTCATCTGAGAAATATGTGATAAATCGGTCTATCCTAACATTTTAAATTTAAGTCAGACTATAACCAGTATTTCAAGTCATGCTAGACAATTTGCTTCTTTAAGTGAGGAGACATGTTTGAGCCTTCAAACTGATATGTGTTTCCCCCTTAACTGCTTTATGTGTTTTGTTTGTCGTATCAGAATTTTGTCCTTTTAAACTCTGATAAAGCCTGAATCTCTTTCCCTTTTAGGACTAGTAGTCCCAATTGCCTCCAGTACTGATAGGATGGGGATGGGTAATAGAATGCAATAAGTAACTATATTATTCCGCATTTTAGTACCTTAACGGGGTGGGAAGGGTGGACATGGACATGATGACCCGTGCGCTAATACCACTTACAACCCCTCTTCTGAGGAGTGATTGCCGGGTATTACATTCATGTGATCCATATTATTTCTAAATCTAGGACCCCCCCCTCTCCATTCCTTTTACTTGTTTATGTTTATTTTCAGATTTGTTTAAACTATTTCTTTAAAACTGTTTCTTTCTTCAAACTTTAAATTTACTTGCAATATTATGTGAAAACTCCCTTCTATTTGAGACTTCTATTTGCTTATTTATTTTTTAAAGTCGCAATTGTAACATGGCCGGAACCACACTAGTGGATCCTTAGGGGTGCCTAATACCTTCCCCTCGGGATAATTTCTAGCCCTTACCCAAACTCTAGTTTTCCAACTCAAACCCTTCTTTAGTGTCATAATGCACTTTAATCATTAGGTGACGACTCTTCAATCCAAAAACCTAATGATTGAAAATCTAAAAGAGGACCAAGTACAATAAATGTTCGAATGGTTCCCTACTGAAGAGTTCATTGTCCGATCTCGGGATGCACCGTTTCTTATACTATTGGGTTGTGAGGAACTTATCCTTATGTCCCTTCTAAGTCATAAGGCAGGCAGGAAGAAAGCATATTATATCAAGGGTCGACAAGATGGCTCACTTCAGGGCCGACTTTTAGGATGACGATAGGCCTTACCAATACCAAGCTCAGCATATGTGGCACTGCAAAATCATCCTAGGGCAGGATTCCATTGAACCAGATAGGTACCATGCTGGTTATATGCCATACTACCCAAGCTAGTTGGAGGACGATCATAATGGGTTAGGACAACCCGGGTTTGTTCGAGGTCATAGGATCATCGACAAAAAGGCTAATGTACAGGTTAAGTACAACCAATTGCGCAAGAGGATTCCGGAAAGCGAAAGTGAGCACCGAGAAATTCAAGAAGCCCATCAAAAGCTGATTGAAGAATGGAAAGACATTTTTGTCAGTTCCAACAAGCGACTGGGGTATTTGGAGCGGGGTTTAGTAGAGCTAGAAAGGAAGTTCATCCAGAGGATCGAAGACTGCTAGAATGTTGAGGGAAATAAACGGGGACATTTGGCTAGAGCCTACTTGCTGCTGGGACTTTGTGAGGTAGTGAAATTGTTCGATGGAACCAAAGATGCCAAGACTGGGGAAAGTCCTTCTGGGACCAAGTAGGTAGGATTCCTTTCTTTTGTTTCAAATATAATAAGGCCAATGGCCATTAGTGACATTTTATCTTCTGTTATTTTAGTGTCATTGGATTCGTCTTATTTTATCAATAAAATGAGGCATTCAACATTATAGGTTCTCTAAATCAACTTGTCGCTAGGCCTCCCTCGGGCACAACGAGGCTCCAAAATTAGGACAAGAATTATATTCTTGCACTATGTGATTAAATACCGCTACTTCCTTTTTTTACAACCCACACTAACTTTTTACCTTTTCTTTTTCTTTTTATTTTATTCCCCTCCCCAA
This sequence comes from Nicotiana benthamiana, assembly GCA_034376525.1. Taxonomy (NCBI): domain Eukaryota; kingdom Viridiplantae; phylum Streptophyta; class Magnoliopsida; order Solanales; family Solanaceae; genus Nicotiana; species Nicotiana benthamiana. Next base: position 154,443,162 of record CM067337.1, read on the forward strand.
AGGTTAGTTTGTGCACTCTGGCATCTTCATCAAACTCCACAAGATCCAAGAGCCCTCCACCTACTCCTCATCCTACTCCAGTCAGAAACTGGAACAATGGGAAAATGAAAGATTTGAGCAACATCAGAAAGAAGAACTCAAATGAGTGGGTAGAGGTTACTTAGGGTATTCAGGTTTCCAAGGAAGTGCCTCCCAACTCGAGCAGAAGTTGTTAATATTTCAAGAAGAACTGGACCAAGTTCGGAGCTTGGCAAGCTTGTCGTTTTCCCTCACTACCCCAGATGTCAACTTTCCCAACACTCAAAACCCCAAACCTCCACAAAAAATCCCGAAACCACAAAACCAACATGCTCATCACCACAGTTGCAATACTTGCTACACTCCCAGCAACACCATACTAGTCCTCCCTGAACCATTGAACTCCACAAATGATCATCTCCACACTCACCATAACACCCCTATCTATGTTAAACCGTACCACATTCTACTCAGCCCGTTTCAACCATACCTGAGTCTAATGACAAAGACTCTCATCAGGAATCTAGCTAATGGACTGAAGAAGCTGACTAGCCGAGTTCTGGGTGTTGAAGGAAGCAAGGGGATCGAGGGACTGAATTACGATGACCTTTGCATTCAACCAGATGTTGAACTGCCCGAGGGGTACAAAACTCCTAAGTTCGAGATTTCTGATGGAACAGGGGATCCCAGAGTTCATTTGAGGACATACTGCGACAAGCTGGTCGGAGTAGCGACAAGCTGGTCGGAGTAGAAAAGGATGAAAATATTCGCTTGAAGCTCTTTATGAGAAGTCTGAAAGGGGATGCTCTATCATAGTACATTATCCAATACCCGAAGAAGTGGACAAATTGGGTAAGTATGGCATCCGATTTCATGGACAGGTTCAGATTCAACACGGAGAATGAGCCACATGTATTCTGCATCCAGAACTTAAAGAAGAAACCTACGGAGACGTTCCACGAGTATGCCACTCGTTTGAGATCACATGCTTCTAAGGTTTGACCCGCTTTAGGGGAAGAACATATGAACAAATTTTTCGACCAGGCTCAGGATCCGCAATACTATGAAAGACTAATGCTGATAGAGAGCCATAAAACTTTTGACATAATCAAGCTAGGAGAAATATTGAAGTAGGCATCAAAAGTGGTATGGTTACTAACTTTGAAGCTTTGCAAGCCACCATCAAGGCTCTACAGTCCGGTGGTACATCCAAGAAGAGGGATGTAAGTGCTATAATGGTTGCACAGAGGACCAAATCACCTATAAAATACCAAGCCTACCTGATATCTCCACTTACGTATCAACCCACTCCAAATATCCAAACACCCCACCTTCCTACCAAACTTCACTACCTACCTATTAATCACCTCCCCCTCCTACATACCCACCTGTTTCACCCAAATATTCCCAACCTGCACATGTCTACCAAGCTTACGATACTCAACCATCCTACTATCAGTCACCTTCCACTCACCAAAACATTCCTTGACTTCGACCAAATTTCGACTGCAGACCTCCCAAGCAGTATACCTCCATTGCCGAACCAATCGACCAGTTGTATGAAAGACTCAAAGCTGCTAGTTACATCACCATTATACCTGTTATAACCCCCAAAAATACCTTCCATATGGGTCAACCCAAATAAAACCTATGCATACCATTTTGGCATGAAAGAGCATACTATTGATGAATGATGTTCCCTGAAGGACAAGATATCGACTTTTATTGACGACAAGATTATCGTGGCAATGGAGCCTGCTCGAAATGTCCACACCAATCCTCTACCAGACCACAAGGGTGGAGGTGTTCATATGATTGAAATAGAGGACGACTAGGATCCCAAAAAATCAATGGATTTGATCACTAAAGGTGACGATCCAAAGAAACCAACAGTCACTCTTACTCCGATTGTGGTCCAAATTCAGCCTTCTAAAGATGCTGAGGTGAACATGTCCATACCACTTGAGTTTGAAATGCCAGCCTCTGCAAAGACGCCAACACCAATTGAGGTCGAGTTTGGGTCCCTAAAGGCGCCTGAGCCATTTGAAGTTTTTGTATTACCTGCCAAAGTAAGGGTACCTATTCCAGTAGCAATGACATCCATAAAGCCATTCCATACAAAATCCATACCATAGACTACACAGCCGAGGCAAGAAGGAAGGGGAAAGCCAGGTTTGGGAAGCAGTTGCGACTCAGGGTACGATAAGAACCTGCGGGGTTTATACCCTGGAACACTTGGCTGAGTCGATTAAGCAGACCTCTGGTCGACAAGCCATCCTTGAAATCTGTCCCAATGATCTCTAGAGAAAGATACAAGCAAAGGAATACTGAATAATTGACTAGCTAAACAAAACACCGGGCAAGATCTCTATCTTGGCTTTGTTATAGAGTTTCGATGCACACAAAAATGCCTTGTTGAAGGTGTTGAGTGAGGCATATGTACCAAGCAACATCACTGGAGGAGAAATGGCGAACATGGTCGGTCAAGTGTTGGAGAGCCAAAAAATCACTTTCCACGAAGATGAGCTGCCACTGGAAGGATTGAGGCATAACAAGGCATTGCATATCACTGTGCAGTGCAAAGATTATTTTATTACCAGGATCCTGGTTGATGGGGGGTCCAGCCTCAATATTTGCCCGTTAGTAACACTGGGGACATTGGGGAAAGGGCTGCAAGAAATCAAGGATGGGGCCATCAATACTAAGGCTTTCGGCGGTTCTCAAAGGTCCACTATTGGGGAAATCAACTTACATTTCCAAATGGATCCTACTTGATTTGGTGTTGATTTTCAAGTGATAGACGTGTCGGCATCTTACAATCTATTGTAGGGATGACTATGGAGTCATGCTGCCGGGGCCGTGGCATTAACACTACATCAGGTAGTGAAATTTGAGGGGAATCACCAGGAGGTGATCAATCATGGTGACGGTAGCAATCCCATATACAGCCGCCAAACCATCCAAGCAATTGGAGGAAGAAGAAGGATAGGTAGGGAAACTTCCCACCATATTGAGGGAGTCAACGCCGTCGATAAAGATAAATGGTGGGACAACAAAATTAAAAGCATACTGAAGTAGAGCGGGTATGAACCTGGCAAGGGACTTGGCAAGAATCTCCAGGGAATTGTTAAGCCCATCAAGCTCAAGAAACACGGCACCACGTTCAGATTAGGGTACGAGTACACTTCATGTTCCTTAGCATCCATTGGAGCAACCAATAACCTGTTTGGAGTAGACCTTCCAACCGGCCAAAATCATCTATGGGTCAGAAGAATAGGAAGCATTAGCAACAATGAGGAACTTGTTCTTGGAGGACGATGATATGGATTCTTGTGTAATTTTTTAGGAGAAAGGAGAGGAAGGACCTTCCATATATGTTGTAAATAGAGGAGCAGGCCTCATCAACTAGACCGTCAGAACCATCAGAGCCCGGCGTGCCACGGGGTAGAAAGGCTGAACAAAGCACCACGCACCATTTTATTTTACTAGTTAATTTTCCTTTCGCATTTATTTTCCCAAGAAAGAGCTCCAATGTTCAACACATTTATGGAATTTATTAAAGTATTTTGGTTTCTTATAAATTCTCCGCTTATTATTTCCCATTACTTTACTCATACAACATTACTATTACCTATCTTGATGAACCAATGACTATGACATGCAACGAGACAATGCAACAAACAGACATAGATTCATAGGAAGATGATATACCAGAAGAAATTATTAAAGAAATTGGACGAGACTGAGATTGTCAACCTGGGAGATGCAGTAAGCGTCAAAGAAACACGAATCAACATTCATTTCTCACCGTCGGAAAAGAAAGGATATACAGAGTTTCTAAAAGAGTATGAAGACATATTTGCTTGGTCGTACGACAACATAAATCGTCTAAGCACATCCATTGTGGCTCACAAATTGCCGACTAGTCCGGACTGTTCTCCAGTAAAATAGAAGCTCAGAAAATTCAAGCCGGATATGAGTTTGAAGATCAAAGAAGAGGTCACCAAGCAGGTCAAAGCTAAGGTTCTCAGGGTAGTAGAGTATCCGCCATGGTTAGCCAATATTATACCAGTATCGAAGAAGGAAGGGAAAGCTAGAGTCTGTGTCGACTACATGGATCTCAATCGGGCTAGTACAAAAGACGACTTCCCAGTCTAATATACACATCTTGATTGACAATTGTGTCAAGTATGAGCTGCAGTCATTCGTTGATTGTTTTAATAGGTACCATCAGATATGGATGGATGAAGAGGATGCTGAGAAAATAGATCTCATCACGCCGTGGGAGATGTACTGCAACAAGATGATGTCGTTTGGGTTAAAGAATGCAGGGGCCACCTACATGAGGGCCATGAATACAATTTTTCATGACATGATACATAAGGAGATCGAAGTGTATGTAGACGACATCATCATTAAGTCCAAGAAAGCTGCTGATCACATAGAATATTTAAGGGAATTTTTAACATATTGAGAAGATATAACCTGAAATTGAATCCTGCAAAATGTGCATTCGGGTTGCCAGCTGGGAAATAGCTTGGGTTCATTGTGAGCCGCCGAGGGATAAAATTGGATCCATCAACGGTCAAAGCTATTCAAGAATAACTACTGCCAAAGAAAAAAAAAGTAATGAGTTTCTTAGGGAGACTTAACTACATCTGCCGGTTCATAGCACAATCTACTATCATTAGTGAGCCAATCTTTAACATGTTGGAGAAGGACACCGCTACCAAATGTACTGATGACTGCCAAAATGCCTTCGACAGAATCAAGGAGTACTTGTCAACACCGCCAATTTTGGTCCCATCTGAGCCAGGTAGACCCCTAATACTCTACCTTGCAATATTGGACAGAGCGTTCAGTTGCATTCTGGGTCAGAATGCTGAAACGGGGAGAAAAGAGCAGGCCATCTATTATCTCAGCAAGAAGTTCACCCTGTACGAGGCTCGTTATTCTCTGATGGAATGAACCTGTTGTGCTCTAACTTGGCAAGCTCAGAAGCTGAGTGCTTACAGTACGTATCTCATATCAAGAATGGACCCATTGAAGTACATCTTTCAGAAGCCCATGCCACTGGAAAGCTAGCCATGTGGCAAATCCTGCTGAGTATATTCGACAATATCTACGTGACTCAGAAAGCAATCAAAGGGCCGGCGTTAGCAGATCACCTTGCAGAAAATCCAGTAGACGGAGGATACAAACCCTTAAAGACGTATTTTCCTGATGAGGAGGTATCATTTGTAGGAGAAGACATTGCAAAATCCTATGATGGTTGGAGGATGTTTTTCGACGGAGCAACAAATTTCAAAGGAGTTAGCATAGGGGCAGTCCTAATATCAGAATCCGGACATCACTATCTGGTATCCACCAAACTCATGTTCCCCTGCGCCAATAATATGGCCGAGTACGAAGCCTGCATCTTAGGGCTCAAGATTTCCATCGACATGAACATCCAAGAGTTGCGAGTGATTGGAGATTCTGATTTACTTATACATCAGGTTCGAGAATAATGGCCAACCAAGAACTCCAAGATACTCTTATATTTGCATCATGTACAAGATTTGAGGAAGAGATTCACAAAGATAGAGTTCCGGCATGTTCCCAAGGTCTAGAATGAGTTTGCCGATGCATTGGAAACCCTATCATCTATGATTCAGCATCCAGATAAGAACTTCGTAGATCCTATTCCAATGAAGTTTCATGATCACCCAGCTTACTATGCTCATTTTGAGGGAGAAGCAGATGGAAAACCTTGGTTTCACGATATCAAGGAATATTTAGCCAAAGGAGCATATCCAGAACTTGCAAATGCTACTTAGAAATGCACACTTCAAAGATTTTCCAACAATTTCCTCCACAGCGGAGGAATCCTATATAGGAGGACTACAGATTTGGGTTTGCTAAGGTGTGTTGATGCGAAGGAAGCATCTAAACTGCTAGAGGAAATTCATGCCGGTACTTGTGGTCCACATATGAACGGTCTTGTCTTAGCCAAAAAGATACTCCAAGAGGGCTACTGCATTCTGTGAGCATGTGATTTTTGCCCTATACGAATTACTCCCATAAAATCAAAACAAAATAATTTTCATTTGTTTAATTGCAATTTTAATTTTTCATGGCATTATGGTGTAAATTGTTGGCATTTCTGTGCACTTTTAAATAGCAAAAATACAAAAATACATGAGGCATGTGCACTTAGGAGTAATTTTGCATTTTAGAAATTAATTAGTAATTGGAAAGAGAAAATTCAAAAAATGGCTTAATTTACATTTAAGATTGTTTGTTAGGTAATTTTTTCCTTTTAATCTTTTTAATTATATGGTAATAATTATTGTATGGCTAATTAGGTTTTTTTAGGGTAATTAGGAATTTTTAAGTTTCAAATATTGTGGAAATAAAATAAAGAAAAAGATTAAAAGAAAACCTGAAAATACAATTCCAATATATCCATCTTGGCCATTTAAATATAAAACCCAATCCCAAATACCCCGTCCACTAACCCGGTCTAGCCCTAGGGGTGCTAAACGACGTTATTTGGCTGCCTTTTATCTTGGACGTCCATCGCCCATCATCCATCGGCCCACAGGATACCTTGCATTTCAAATAAAATGGTCCGAGTATTGTGTTATAACATTAGAGACAAATCTTTCATCCTCATACAGTTCACTTATCAGAGTAACACCACAAACGAGCCAGCCTAACACCACCATCCGCCGCCGGTCTGAAATCGCCGGCGGCGGCGGCGTAACCCCAATGCCTCCCAATTGTATACTATAGAACCACCCCACTCTCCTCTTCCCAATCCCGTGAAGATAATCCCTCGAATCACCGCCGATGTGCTCGAATATTCGATCAAAATACGGCAGCTCCGCCGTCTACGGTGGCGGTCGGTGGCAAACAACACCCATAAACCTCCTCACCACCCTTATCCTAACCTTGCCAGTGATTACCCTAAACCATAGCAACAACTCTCCAAATATTCGCCTAAAGATGGCAGCAATTCAAATTTCCTAAATCTAGGATAACTGAGGTCAATATTTCAAACGAGTTTTTGGGGTTCTATCCCGAGTTGTGACTGGATTCCGTCTCAAGGCATTTTCAATTAGGTAAACCTTTTTCTATCCTGTTTCATTTATTTTCATCCTCGTGCTCGTCTTCTTTTTTCTTTAATTCAGACTAGGAGTTTTGAATTAAATCATGTTCATCTTGTTAAGTCAGTTGTATAGACTTTGCTATTTGTTTGGTTGTTTCTGTTCGGGTAGCCTAAATGTAAATTCATTTTATTTCTTGTTTTGTTGTAATCGCGACAAGTTTGTAATCGGGTCTTCATTTGCATGTTAGCTAAGTGATATTAAGAATACTATTTGTTATTCATATTGCGTTTATTCTAATTGCCATATGTTTTGCATTTTTGTTAAAGAATTTCATTTTGATTTGTTTGAAACTCTTAGCATTCAATTATGTTTGTTTGTAACATTTTAGTTGAGTTTAGGGGAGTCAATTGCTAGCCTAAAAACAATAGGGGTCTCAAAGGGAAGGTTGAAGTCTGTAATAATTGATTGGGACCGGGGTAATTCAGGGATATTAGTTAGGTAAGAATCAACTCTGTTAAAATGGAAGTCTCTAGAAGATAGGAAAAAATGTGAGTTTGTTAGGGGTATGAATTTAGAGGGGTAAAGGGGTAAAAGAAATTGGTCTGAAAGGGGTAAAATTAAAAATTACTGGTTGGGATAGGGTTGCCTTAGACACGCCTATTTAAGGACCTTTTTCTTTCCATTAGCGGGGGGGGGGGGGGGGGGGATTATAAAAAAGCCAAAAGAATCAGAGAAAAGGAACATAGAAAATCAGGAGGTGGCTGGAAAACTAAATCCCTATTACATTGAGTTTCTGATTCTGATTTTGTCAACTCTGGTTCATTTTGAGAAGTTGAGATGGTTTGATTTTGAGTTTGAAATGTTTTGGTTTGCATTATGTGGAAGTCCACTGTTTTGTTGACTTGGGGGCTGAATTTGTTTGATTTGGTTTTTGAGTCCGGGATGTTTAGCTACTGGGTTTTTGAAGTTTGTTTCTAGAATAGTGTGCATCATTTTCTGGGTGGAGAAACTGGCTGTTTATTGTTGATTCTTTGTTGTTGGTTGCTAACTCCTCACTTCTTTTCCATCCCATTTCCAGGTACTTGTCTTTAGAATCTCTATTTGTTGAAGATGAGAAGATGGAGATTGTAATTGTTCAAAGCCTTGTGAATGAATGATGGCTTTTCATTAAATAGTTAATGTCAGTTACTTGTTTAGATTTTTTTTTCAATAGTGAAGCATAATGATCCTTGACATGAATGTTTCATTAGAATGCATTGGTAGTATGTTCTTTGTTATTTATAAGTCAATCAAAATTTCAGCTAAACATTCAAGAAATTATGTATAGGGACTGTTGAACTTCGCCTATTCTATTTGATAGTTTAGCTCCAGTATAATTTGCTACCATGTGAAATTTGGAACATTATATTAGTCTGAAGATGATTGCAAGCCTGGTATGCATGCTGGTACTAGAGTTAGTTCTATGGCTAGTAGTTGGTTTAAATAATTCATCATCTTAGTATTTAATTCCCGTGATTCTGTTTTGGGATCATATGACTAGAACTTGAGACCTACCAAGGTTCCTAGTTCAGTTGCCCCTGTATTTTCATTAGTTTGAACATGTTAATCACTGTTATTTCGTCAGTCATTTGCATGTTAAAAATGAAGTTTAAAGAGCTGGTTGAATCAATGATTAATCTATGTCAAGGTTTTTATCAATTTGTTTTTTTGCCAAGCTTCGAGCCTATAAGGACTCGATCTTGAGTCCTAGTTCCAGTTTCGCTTCTAACATGGGCTCGTCATAGGCCCAGACTTTGGGAAGCTTGATGAGCCAAACACGAGGCATTGCCTCTTCTCTTGGGCCAATTATCTCGTCACTTTCCCTTCATTTTGGCTGGGCTAGTCTCGAGCCCAAAGCACTGGCCGTCCTGAACCATTTTTAGACATGAACTTGGAGCCTAAATTTTTGTGAGTACCTTGATATTAGGTAATTCATCCCATTTATTAGAATAGAGATAAACCTTAATAGTTGTAGTTCATCTTTAGGACGTCTCTTTTAGGATAAATTGAGGTGCGCTTCTCAAATAAAAATTGACCAATCCCGTTAAAATATTTAGAATCCGAGGCATGCCATTTAGCTAATTTCATGGCCCTCGCAAAATTAGCAACACGTTAGTTGCCTTTTTAGGCGCGTTATTAATAAATTCACCTTCCTAAACTCGGGTACGCATTTATGTGACCCAAATCCAAATTCCGACGAAGATGAAATGTATCAAAAACCACGGGTGAATTTATGTGACGTGGTTCGAGACATGTTTTAACGACGTTGTAATTCTCTTTAAAAAAATAATAACAATAAAAGCGGTTAAAAAATTAAAATTGACACATAGGTTTATAATTTTTTAAAATCAGATAATTTAAAGCCAAAATATAACAGATGAATGATTGTGCTAGAACCACGGAACTCGGGAATGCCTAACACCTTCTCCCGGGTTAACGGAATTCCTTACTCGGATTTCTGGGTCGCGGACTGTTAAAAAGAGTCATTCCTTCCTCGATTCGGGATTCTAATCGGTGACTTGGGACACCATAAATCTCCCAAATGGCGACTCTGAAATTCTCTTTAATAATTATATCCCGTTTCGATTGTCCTTTAATTGGAAAAGCTCCCGTATCTACGCCCTTCGCCGAATTGTAGATCGCTAAAAAGGAGGTGTGACTGCTCTGGTGACTCTACTGGGGATCGAACCCAGAATCTCTGGTTCGGGGTGCAAGAATTCGAGCACAGAATAATTGTTGTGTTTGGCTTTGTTTATTATCTGATTTTACATGTTGGCTTAATGTGCAAAATGATGCTTTTACCGCTTTGATATATCTGAACTGTACATATAAACATCTACGAAACCCTTCTCTTCTCACCTCCGGGGATGTCCTTACTGGTTGAGACTCCCTATTCTATTAATGTCAAACCCTGAAATAAGAAAGAGGCCGGACAAATTACTAAGCCGGATGGCCTTTTAGTTCTCGGTGCGTAGCCCCCTCCTCGACTCAATCTGTCCGCTCGGGTACACAGCCTAGAACATATACCAAGGTTTAACCTAGAATAACTCAAACTCACACTGGATCCCTAGTAAGAACGCTTATTTGCATCATGCATTTTACCTAGGGGTTGGGTCAGTCTAGGACAGGTAATCCGAAATGAAAAGACCATCTTGATGCATGATTACGTGTGCATTTAACTGCTTGGGATTTGCAAGTTGACCGGCTTGTGGATAAGGAGAGAAAATTGATAAAAACACCTGTATTAGGGTTTTTTGAGGTTAGGTATCTGTCTTGTAAAAACCAATGCTCAAATAGCACCGAATGGCTGCCGGATTTCTGGAAAAAAAAAAGGACAAAAATGAGTCTGTTTAAAGTTTTGATTTTAATAAATTAATTTTTCCCGAACAACACTGGTTTAATTCTCATCAGGAGCGAGATACGTAGGCAACCCCTATCTGGTCCAACCTCTTTTTTGCAAAATAACCAAAACAAGAAAAACAAATATTCGATTTTATTCATTTTGTTTTCCGAAATAAATTCGGTGATGCCTTTACTGCCAGAAATAGCCGAACGTTACCGCAAGGGACGCCGGAAGGCTGATTCCGCACAAATCGCCACCTCTGAGTCTTATTTTGGCCGGCAAGCGAGCACAGTCTTAATACCTTCCGTTAGAAGTGCTGAATGGCTGTATTTGCAAAGCCAGGCCCTGGTTTTAGAAAATACCTTTCATAAAAGGAAAATTGCATTTTTAATATGTTGTGGAGTCAATCAGTCAAATTTTGAGATGCTAATTTACCTTAATAAATGTGCAGAATGAGCACGATAACGTTCATGAACAGAATTCCCATGGAGTTGCACCTGTGGTGGAATGACCTGGGGGATGCAGGGCAAAAAAGGGTCAATACGCATTTGGGAGGACTTATCGGGCTGCTAAAAATTAACCCGATAGGAGATATCTTAAAGGCGTTGATCACATTCTGGGACTCGGCTCGCAATGTCTTCCATTTTTCGGATTTTGAACTCACACCGACATTGGAAGAAATGATTGGATACATTGGGATCCCTACAATTCCTTAAGACACAAATACCTAATTGCACCAAAAGCCTCGCCGTGCAAATGTTCCTCGACTCCTTGAAAATCAGTAGGAAGGTTCACAGCCCAAACTTATCAGCTGGCTTCTGCACTCCGCAGTTTATATATCAAAGGTACGGACATATATGGGGATTCAATAACCCGGAAAATTATGTTTGTAGCAGGGGAACCAACTTAAATGGGAGGAGCATCGATTTTTTGCATTCATGGTATTTTTCTTGGGCCTTCTGGTGTTTCTGTGGAAGGACAGAAATATCGACATACAGTTAGCAGGGGTCTTCAGCACTTTAATGACTCAGGCCAAGAGCACCCTGGCTCATATGATCTTGTCTGAAATCTTCCGTGCTCTCACCACATGTAAAGTATGAGGAGATTTCTTTGAGGGGTGTAACCTATTGTTACAAATACGGATGATTGAGCACCTATGCCACCGGCCTCGGTTCATGAATTATGGGTCACCAACAAAGAGTTGCATAGAAGAATTCTACAATAGGGTTGATGGGTTTAGGTTACGTGAGGGTGTCACGGAATGGGTGTCGCGTCATCGGGTTTTCACTGCAGATCAAATAGAGTGGACACTCGGGTGGCTCCCTCTGGATGAAATTGTGTATATGCCAGCCATCAGGCCTCATTTCCTTCTGATGGGTCTCCTAAGTATCCAACCCTATGCGCCATACCGAGTGTTAAGGAAATTGGGTAGATGCCAAATGATTCCCCAGGACGAGGACATTAGTCACCATGCGGTTGAGATTATCCCCAATGGTCAATTCCCTGAAGCCATTGTGCGCCAAATCTGGAGTGAATGTCAATACTTGACAGCGGGTACTAGAGTACGCGACATATCTAAAGGTGAGGTTGCACCGAGATACACTGCTTATATAAAAGAGACAGAGCCCAGGAGGCCAGCTAAAAGACCACATCTCCAAGAATTTGTTGAAACATCATAGGAACAATGGGATTGGCTAGCCAAGGAAAACGAGTGCAAAGCCACCATAGGAAGATTAGAAAGGAAAGTCCAAGAACTACAGTTTTCAAAAGGTTTCCAAGCTGCAGAAGATGAGGGAGATAAGAAAATATTAACCAACGAAAATGAGGCACTGCGAGCCCAAATCCAAAAGATGAAAGCATACGCAGAAAATCCTACCAAGAGCGCCTCATAGATAATTTAAGGTGAAAGGTAACCGAATATGGGTTCGACCTAAATAAGGCTGAAGGTGAGCTTTCTAGGGTTCGAAGACAATTCACTAAAAATACGGAGGAACGAGGCTGCATCATTGAGCAATTAAAGGAATAGCATGACGATGAGGTCGCTGGGTTAAAGAGGAGAGTTATCAAGCAAGCTGAGGACCTCAAGATCGATAGAGAACACTGTTATGCAGCAATAGCAAGGTTGGATATGGATTTGAGGAAATTCCAGGAACTGAATTAGGTAGGCGAATGAACTCTAGAGGCAAGGGCTAAACAAATTGGGCGTTTGTTGCAAGAAACAGATGTTATTAGGGAAAAAGTACGTGCAATTGGAGATTACATCACCTCAAGGTGCAGCCATTGCAAGGATATGACAAAATCCATGTTCTTTTCCACTACCATGACTTTTGTCCGACAAGTAATAGAAGACCTCCACCACCTCAAACGGAGTTTAGCACGTAAGCCAGCGGCAAGGCCGAACGATGCCCCGCAAGGCCCAGGAGCACTTGAGGCATTAATGTACTCCTAAAGATTGTACTGTTAGTCTATTGGTTTTTAAAATCTATTAGTTTAACCGAGTCTGTATTTTCATTATGCATAGTTGGTTGTCATTCGAGTCTGTAGTTCATTTATAAGCATTTGTTTAAATCTATTACCTTTCGAGTATTTGTAGTTAAAGTCAATTGTTATAGAAATTTTCTCAAATATGTTATGCTCCATTTTTTTATTTGCAAGAACTACGCTCGGTCTGATTCATGTGGGGTTATGATACGTAGGCAATATGCATAGGAGTCGACCATAATTGAATAAAATAGGATATTGATAAATGTGGTAGAGGGAGAGAATAAGGCCAAAACAAAAAGAAGCTTTGCAAATAAAAGTCGGGATGATGCTAGAAACCAATGCATGTAGGGATCAATTGTCGTTTATGTGCATACATACCCAATATACTGCCACTTAAGTGTCAAGAACCTAACCACTAATGAGTCTTTGGTGTTGTGATTAGACAGGTGAGTGGTACTAGCAGGCATTCTTGCAACTCACTCCTATAATACGTGGCTGAAAAGCAAACAAGTCATGGCTAATCAAGAAGCTGATGTCAGCATTATTTACCCCTCAAATGAGGCAGCGGAATTGGACTTTAATGCTATAAAGGAGGAAATGTATAAGCTTAAACACCAAATGGCCGAAATGTACCAGGCATGGGAAAGAGGACAGCCGCCCCCGACCTATCCTGCCAACCCAACCTTCGTCCCGCCACTAGCCCAAGCAACTGACCAGTCCGTCCCTGAACCGACTTCAAGTTTTCCTATATATTCACAGCATCAGGGTGCCACCTCTCAGCCACCAGCCCCACTACCCAAAGTCACTCCTCATCCTCCCCCGCCAATCGCTCTTATCTATGTGGCCCCTCCGCCTCCTACACTGCATAGGTCGTCCAGTGAACCACTGCTTCAAGCATATGACCCTTAATACTATCTCTCAGAACCTGCCTAAAAAGCCTAGGAGCCTTACTCATATGCTCCTCATCCTGAAATCCCAATAGGAGTTGAAAAGACGACAAAAATTCCGAACAAGAAGAGATGCTTAGAAAGGTTCAAAGTATGGAACAATCATTTAGGGACATGTGGGGATTAGGTGGCCAGGTGAGCGTGGCATTCAAGTATCTTTGCTTATTCCCGGACGTGCAGTTGCCTCCAGGTTTCAAAATGCCTAAATTTGACATGTATGATGGACACGACGATCGAGTCGCGTATTTGAGAGGGTTTTGCAGCAAAATGAGAGGAGCAGGGAGAAAAGATGAATTGCTAATGGCATACTTTAGCCAGAGTTTGTGTGGATCAGCATTGGGTGGTACACTCGACAGGATCCTAATCGGTGGTATACATGGGATGACTTAGCGCAAGCATTTGCATGCCACTTTCAATATAATCTCGAGATTGTTCCGGATCGTCTATCTCTGACAAAGCTGGAGAAGAAATACAACTTGAGTTTCAGGGAGTACGGTTTCCGATGGAGGGAACAAGCAGCCAAAGTTGATCCTCCCATGAAGGAGAGTGGGATGGTTGACTATTTTTTGCAAGCTCTGGAACCTACCTACCTTGGGCATTTGGTATCGACGGTAGGTAAGTCTTTCAACGAAGTGGTCAAGATAGGAAGTACGGTTGAGGAAGACCTCAAATCAAATAAAATCATGAGCTACTATGCAATTAAGGCAACTACTCAAGCCATCCTGGGTGGAGCTGTAGGAGATTTGGGGAAAAAGAAGAAAGAGGAAGAAGCGACAGTGGAGTTGGGAACTTTGTTCGGGCCTCGGGCACACTCTCATTACGCCCAGCCCCGTCCTCACCCCCAGACATACCCACGCACCCCATATTGCTCGCCACAACATTACTTTCCACCACCAAAACATCGCTTCGTGGTCCATCACGCGCAAGAATATACCTGCTCACGCATAGTGGCGTGCGCCACCCCCTCAAATCCAAAAAATAAATACCCAAATCCAAAATCAATATCCGTCTCCAAGAGCTTACCAACAACCCCCAAGGCCCGATTTTCGAGGCAATCCGTCCCTGAGAAATGAGAGGGTGCAGAAAAAGAAAACTTCACTCCCTGGGAGAATCTTACACTAGCCTATTCCACAGGTTGTGACAACAGGACATGTTAAGACCAATTGAGCCGAAATTGCCAAACCCTCCTCCAAAGAATTTAGATTATTCAGTCATCTGTGAATACTGTTCTGGTGCACATGGGCATGACACTGAAAAATGTTGGCATTTAAAGAACGCCATCCAAGAACTTATTGACTCCCACATGATTGAGGTGCAGACTCCCGAGGCGCCCAATATTAACCAAAACCCGCTGCCGACCCACCAGGAAACCAACATGATTGAAATTGAGGAGAGAGGGGGAGAGTCTAGAAGACCTTCACAAACGGTAATGATGATCAAAGCCAGTGAGCCGATCAAGATTGCAAGCAGCAAGAAGCTGGTAATGGGGGCAAAAGAAGGCAGTAAATTGCCTATGGAGGGTACTGAGCACAACCATGCTCTTTATAAGACTGTTAAGTGTGAAGATGTTGTGGTCACCCGAGTTTTGGTCGAGAACGGGTCCAGTGCAAACATTTGTCTACAATCCACATTGACCAAGTCGAAGGTAGAAAATGAAAGGGTCCATAAGAATAACATATGTGTTCGAGGCTTCGATGGAGGAGGTAAAGACACCGTAGGGGATATAGTGCTGGAAGTAACTATAGGGCCTGTCGAGTTCATTATGGAATTCCAAATGCTGGATGTATCAGTCTCCTATAATCTATTATGGGGCAGTGCAGCCAAAGCAGTGCCATCTACACTGTACCAGATGGTCAAATTTGAATGGGACAGGCAAGAGATTGTCGTGCATGGAGAAAATAATCAGTGTACCCCAGGTGACACAAACGTGCCTTTCATTGAATCCGAGGAGAGAAAAGGGACATGGGTTTACCAGGTGTTTGATGCAGTGTCAGTTCAGAAGGTTCCAGAAGGTGAGGTTGTTGCAACCCCAAAGATAACAACCACATCCATCATGGTAGCTTCAGAAATGTTGAGAAGTGGTTTTATAACCGGCAAAGGGTTGGCAGCTTCTCTGCAAGTCATTGCGCAACCAGTATCCCTTCCCAAGAATCTAGAGACTTTTGGCCTAGGGTTCAACCCCACATCCGCAGACATAAGGCGGGCTAAGAAGATGAGACAGAAAGCCCGTGTGCTCCCGAAACCTATCCCAAGGTCATCCAAATCATTTGTCAAGTCCAGTAATAGCCCCAGACCCAAGATTTTCAGGCCTGCTCATTGACGCAGACGAAGATCTTGATAAGGGGTTAGAAAGGCTATTCAGCAAGGTGAATATGGTTGAGGTGGGAGACGGATAGAGCGGAGCGAATGTGCAGTTTGTGGGAGCATGCGCAAAATCAATAACTGGAAATCCACTCCTCTTCCCACTCGGAGGGAGTCGTGGTAGTCGGCTTTGATTTTCCTTTCAGTCTAGTTTGTACTAGCGTCAATTGTCAACCCAGTTGTTATTTCCATCTGTTTGGATGTGCAAACGTTGTTGTCTTTGATTCTAATGAAATGCAATTTCCCTTTCAGCAATGCTGATAGTTTTCATTTCACTTTACTTTTCTTTCTTTTCTCTTTTGTACAGTTATTTTTTATGCTGGTTCCAGTGATCTGACATGCATATGGACTCCTCATCTCAATCTTCAAAGCAGGTCTAGTCCAGAAATAATAATTCATGAAATATAACACGATGATGAACCAGGGTATGATGAGGAAGAGGCATGGGATGAGGTTAGTAAAGAGATGACCCAATTCGAAGAGAAACCCAAACCAAACCTGAATGATACAGAGGCAATCAATCTAGGAAGTCCGGATAATATCAGAGAAACAAAACTAAGCGTCCATCTGGAACCACAACTTAGGGAAGAAATAATTAAAGTATTGCCGGGGTACAAAGATGTCTTTGCATAGTCCTACGACGACATGCCCGGATTAAGCACTGATTTTGGTAGTCCACAAGTTACCTATTGGCCCGGCTTGCCCGCCTGTTAAGCAAAAGTTGAGGAAATTCAAAACTGATGTGAGCGTGAAAATTAAAGAAGAGGTGACCAGGCAGTTTGAGGCAAAAGTCATTCGCGTCACACGATATCCCACCTGGTTAGCTAATGTTGTGCCTGTGCCGAAAAAGGACGAAAAAACCAGGGTATGTGTCGATTATCGCAACCTCAACAAAGCAAGTCCAAAGGATAACATTCCCTTGCCGAACATCCACATATTGATTGACAATTGCACAAAGCATGACATCGGGTCATTCGTAGATTGTTATGCCGGGTACCACAATATTTTAATGGACGAAGAAGATGCAGAGAAAATGGAGTTCATCACGTCGTGGGGGACGTACTGTTATAGAGTCATGCCTTTTGGTTTGAAAAACGCTAGGGCCAAATACATGAGAGCTATGACAACCATTTTCCATGATATGATACATAAGAAAATTGAGGTCTATGTGGATGATGTAATAATCAAGTCTAGTAAGCAGTCTGATCATGCCAAAGACTTGAGGAAATTCTTCCAGAGGCTCCGCAGGTATGACCTCAAACTCAACCCAGAAAAATGTGCATTTGGGGTCCCATCAGGAAAGTTGTTAGGATTCATAGTCAGCCGTCGAGGCATCGAGTTAGACCCATCAAAAATCAAAGCTATACAGGAGTTGCCGCCACCCAGAAGCAAAACAGAAGTAATGAGTCTACTGGGAAGACTGAATTACATTAGTCTATTCATCGCCCAGCTCACAACCATCTGCGAGCCCATCTTTAAGATGTTGAAGAAGGATGTTGCGATGAAATGGACGGGAGAGTGCTAGAAGCTTTTGATAAGATAAAGGAATATTTGTCAAACCCACCAGTATTGGTCCCGTTGGAACCAAGCACACCTCTGATCTTATATTTGACAGTCTTGGACAACTCATTTGGGTGCATGTTGGGTCAGCACGATGTTACCGGGAGAAAAGAGCAGGCCATATACTACCTCAACAAGAAATTTACGGCCTATGAGGTCAAGTAAACTCATCTTGAAAGGACTTGCTTCGCCTTGACGTGGGTAGCCTAGAAGTTGAAACATTATATGTCGTCATACACCACTTATCTCATTTCGCGACTGGACCCGTTGAAATACATTTTCCAGAAGCCCATGCCCACAGGGAGGCTCGCAACGTGGAAAATCTTGCTCACCGAATTCGACATTGTTTATATGACCAGGACTGCTATGAAGGCACATGCATTGGCAGACCATTTAGCATAGAATCCCATAGATGAAGAATATGAGCCCTTGAACACATATTTCCCAGATGAGGAAGTGATGCACATCAATGAAATGGAACGGGATGAGAAGTCAGGATGGTGATTGTTCTTCGATGGGGCTGCCAACATGAAAGGCGTCGGGATAGGAGCAGTATTCATTTCCGAAGAAGGGCATCATTACCTAGTCACAGCTCAAGTCCTCTTCTATTGCACCAACAAACATGGCTGAATATGAGACGTGCATTTTGGGTTTGAGATTAGCAGTGGACATGGGTGTCCAGGAAGTCTTGGTCTTGGGAGACTCAGACCTTCTGATACACAAGATTCAAGGGGAGTGGGAGACAAAAGATTTAAAACTCATACCCTACCGGCAATGCTTGCAGGATCTTTGCCAACGATTCCGGTCAGTAGAGTTCAGGCACAGTCCCAGAGTTCACATTGAGGTTACCGATGCCTTGGCTACTTTGGCATAAATGTTACATCACCCGGACAAGGCTTATGTTGACCCGAAACATATCCAGGTCCATGATCAAAATTCGTATTGCAACATGGTGGAAGAAGAGCTTGACGGCGAGCCTTGGTTCCACGATATCGAGGAATATATCAGGAAAGGTGTGTACCCGATGCAATCCACGAGTGACCAGAAGAGAACAATCTGTCGCTTGTCAAGCGGATTTTTCTTCAATGGGGGGATACTATACAAAAGAACGCCAGATCTTGGTTTGCTAAGATGCGTAGATGATGGGCAGGCGACAGTCATCATGAATGAGGTGCATGGTGGTGTCTGCGGGCCGCACATGAGCAGATATGTTTTGTCAAAGAAGATTCTCCAGGCAGGGTATTATTGGCTTAGTATCAGCTTCGTGCGCAAATGCTGCCAGTGTCAGGTACATGGAGACCTAATCACTCTCCCCCGTCTGAATTGCATACGATGTCGGCACCATAGCCTTTCGTCGCATGGGCATGGATGTCATCGGGCCAATTGAGCCTGCAGCTTCTAACAGGCACAGATTTATCCTGGTTGCTATTGACTATTTCACCAAATGGGTTAAAGCCAAAACCATCAAGGCAGTAACCAAGAAGGTCGTGGTCGATTTCGTGCACACAAACATTATTTGCCGGTTCGGATCCCAAAAATAATCATCATCGATAATGGGGCAAACCTCAACAGCCACTTAATGAGAGAGGTATGTCAGCAATTCAAGATCACACATCGAAACTCTACCCCGTACCGCCCCAAGGCAAACGGAGTGATCGAGGCAGCCAATAAGAACATAAAGAAGACACTTCATAAAATGGTGGAAGGATCCAAGCAGTGGCAGGAGGAGTTGCCTTTTGCATTGTTAGGCTATCGCACCACTGTCTGTACTTCAGTAGGGGCTACTCCATCTTATTGGTATATGGCATGGAGGCGGTGATCCCGGCCGAGATTGAAATCCCCTCTCTTAGGATCATGGCCGAAGCAGGAATCGACGACGAAGAATGGGTCAAAGCTCGTTTAGAACAATTGAGTTTGATTGACGAGAAAAGATTGGCGGTGGTCTGTCACGGCTAGTTGAATCAACAAAGAATGGCCAGGGCATACAATAAGAAGGTGCGACCCAAAAAGTTTGAGGTAGGTCAACTGGTACTAAAGCGCATCCATCTTCACCATGCCGAGGCAAAAGGCAAGTTCGCTCCAAACTGGCAAGGGCCATTCATCGTATCAAGAGTGTTGTCCAATGGTGCGTTGTATCTGACAGATATGGAAGGGAAATGTGCGGAAATGGCTATCAACGCGGATGCTGTCAAAAGATATTATGTATGATTTTCTTTAGAACATTGTTTATACTTGACATCTGTTTGTACTTGGAAAATTTTGGAGATTGAAATGACGAAGGCATTTTGTTCTGCTACCTAAACACTTTATCCGTTGCTAACCCTTTTGAGCTTTAATTATTTTCTTTCATACCCCTCTTTCGGAATCGATAACAAAGTCAGAAACGCAAGTGTGAGAAGGCAATGAAAAGAAAGGAACGGAAAGAATGAAAAGAATGAAAATAAAAGAAAAGAAAAAGAAAAAAAAACAAAAGAAAAGAAAAAGAAAAGAAAAGAAAAACAAGAAAAGGAAAAAGAAAAGAGAATAAAGAAAAGAGAAAAGGAAAAAGAAAAAAAAGCAAAAAGAAAACAAAACAGAAAAAAGGAGAAGAAAAAAACAACAACAAAAACTAGGAATCATGAACTACGTTAGACCTGGTTTTTTTAAAAGGATACGTAGGCAGCCTCACGGTTCGGTCTCATCAAAATAAAAATTCAAAAGTCCCCAAGCAAGAAACTGAGGCAGAAGTTGTGGATTTCATAAGAATGTGATTCCGAAAGTTGTAATTCTGAACCCATTTGAGTTAGTTTGAGCCTTTATTACCCTTTCTTTCTAACCCTATTCGAAGGCCCACATTACGATCCAAAGAAATACCTTCTGATCAGGCTTCAAAAGATGCCAAGTTGAGCAAGTAAAGAGGATTCCTGACAGGGACAGCAAGCCGAGCTAGACGAGAGAGATAATAAAATGAGAGAGTCTTATTGGTGAAAACCCTCACGGGCACCATAAGGCGTCGAGACGATGAGAGAAAATAAAATGAGAGAGTCTTATTAGTGAAAACCTTCAAAGACACCATGAGGCGAAGGTAAGATAAAGCAAAACTCAGAAAGGGGCTATTGATGGATGAACACTGTAGGGCAAGACAAGTTAGGATTTGGTTAAAAGGATTGGTTCGGAAAGGTCACAACGACAAAAGCCTGGCAGCAAAAGGTCGGTCATCGAAACGGATTGGGTCGACAAAGCCGAAGTGTATGTCATGATCATGAAATCAGTTGTTCCTCTTCAGATAAGTCTTCTTTCTTTTCTTTTCAATAGTCAGCAAGTCTAGAATTCTTTACCCTAAATACTGTTTGGAGTCTTTGCATTTCATTTTATTGCAAGTCTAAAAACTTTTGTTTAAGCTGACGAAAGGAACGTCAAAGCCTATTATCAAACTACCAAAGGAACAAGGCATATGCCGCCCAAAGGCGTAACAAAGATATCAAGTGAGGAATAGCAAAGGGAAGGATTCATAAAAATTGTAATTGATGGAAGAGACAAGAGTCGGCAAAGTGAAGGAGTACCACACAGAAAAGGGTATGCAAATGAAACTACAAAGATTCTGGGGTCAGCCGAGCATCATACACCGATTGGGCTATCTCAGATGGAACGTAAAGTTTGCAAAACACGAAAATGGGAAAGGTCACAAGGCCACAAGGTTTGACCAAGCGTAATACATCAGTCGTCAGCGAAAGACATAAAGAATTCCTGTGAAGGATCGTGAGTGCAACATAGGGTGAGAAGCGAAGTGAGGGCATAAATGTCAACAGTCAGTCGAGGATCCCAAATGGTCTGGGTAGTCTCAGGAAAGGGCGTAAGGATTTTGGCAAAGGCTCGGAAATGTAACACCAAGGTGAGAAACAAAACAAAGCCACAAGGGGCGGGGGGTCATCCAAACGTAATACATTGACTTGGCAATCTCGAAAAAGGTGCAAGGATTTTGGCAATGGGGCTAGAAATTTAACACAATCATGGGGAGCAAAAGTAAAGCTGTAAAGGTTTGAGGGGTTAGCCAACCAACTCATGCAACTCATCATCAACATGGAAATTTGAACACAATAGAACATGACGGCGAGGAGGCTGTTTCGAACAAGAATGCTACGAGCCAACCACCATTTTTCAAACTGACAAGTTTTCTTTGATTGATACAGGGGCAGAAAATTCTATAAGAGCCTTAGAGGGGCCGGGCCGTCCATAGGAGAAGGCTGGCCTACAGAAGGTATGATCAAAGTCTCAGAACCCACCTGGAAGTGGCACTCAGTTATAATTCCAAAGGGACATAGGCTGTTATAAACAGCCTCCTCAGCAAAGAGCAAAATGGGACAAACTTTAACTAGAAAACCCCAATGGGAACAATTGAGAGTTAAAAGAGGCATGAAAGTTGATATGGAACGCAGCGTAAAACTCAAACAGGTGCGGGTAACATGGGCAAGAACCAACACCTTTCCCGGTATGAGTCGCAGCAACCCTCCTGACAATAATCACTAGCAGAAACAACCAGAAGTTATGATTAGCATTTAAGTTGGAACCTTCACTACCCTCCTGAAAAATGGGACTTATTTAAAGGATAAAGGTAGTCATAAATAACAAATGACATAAAATGAACTGCATGTCGAGGTAGGATTCAGGTAGAATTGTCAGGACCCTCCTGAAAAATGGGACTTAGCTTAGAACATAAATAGTTGGGTGGCATGGTCAAACCCAAATACTTCCCCAAGCAGAGTCAATAAGAGTCATAAGGACCCTCCTGAAAAATGGGACTTAGATTAGATATTTCCCCAAAAAAGTCAATAAGAGTCATCAGGACCCTCCTGGGGACCTAGATTAGATATTCCCCAACAAAAGGCGATAAGAGTCATCAAGACCCTCCTGAAGAATGGGACTTAGAGAAAACAATATTCCCAACAAAAGTCAATAAGAGCCATCAGGACCCTCCTGAAGAATGAGACTTAGAGCAAAAAATATTCCCAGCAAGAGTCATCAAGACCCTCCTGAAAAATGGGACTTAGAGCAGATATTCCCCCAGCTAGAGTAAATAGAATCAAGATAAGTCATCAGGACCCTCCTGAAAAATGGGATTTAGATTAGATACTTCCCTAGTAAGAGTTAACAAGAGTTGTCAGGAACCTCCTGGGTAGTGGGATGTTTCCCTAAATACTAACCCACAGCTGTCGCCTTTTTGTCATCAAATTAAAAGTTGTCAGGACCAGCTTGGATAATGGGATGTAGTTTTAATCATCAGTCACCAGCAGATCCCCAGCAGATATAACTCATAGCAATATATAGTGGAAAATAACACCTTTTTATAAACACATCATAGTCTTGAAATTGTCAGCAATCGAGAATTGTTTGGACCAGTTTTAGCAATCAGGCGCCTACCTGTAGAACAAGGGAATATTTTTCAAAATTTCAAGCTTTTGCAATCAGGTGCCCACCTGTAGAACAAGGGAATATTTTTCAAATTTTCAGTTTTTGACAATTAGGCGCCCACATATAGAAGAAGGGAATATTTTTCAAAATTTCAAGCTTTTGCAATCAGGGGTCCACCTGTAGAACAATGGAATATTTTTCAAAATTATTAAGTTTTAGTAATCAAGAGCCCACCTGTAGAACAAGGGAATATTTTTCAAAATTTCACTTTTTGACAATCAGGCGTCCACCTGTAGAACAAGGGAATATTTTTAAAAAATTCAAGTTTTGGTAATCAAGTGCCCACCTACAGAACAAGGGAATAGTTTTTCAAATTTTTAAAGTTTTACTAACCAGGCTTCCACCTGAAGAATAAGGGAAACTTTTAAAAATTTCAAGTCTTGATGATCAGGCGCCCACCAGGAGAACAAGGGAATATTTTTCAAAATTCAAGTTTTGGTAATCAGGCGCCCACCTGTAGAACAAGGGAATATTTTTCAAAATTCAAGTTTTATAATCAGGCGCCAACCTGAAGAAAAAAGGAATATTTCTTAAAATTATAAGTTTTGGTAATCACGCACCCACTTGGAGAACAAAGGAATATTTTTGAAAATTTTAAGTTTTTGAAGTCTGGCGCCCACCTGTAGAACAAAGGAATATTTTTCAAAATTCCAAGTTTTGGCAATAAAGCGCCCACCTGTAGAACAAGGGAATATTTCTCAAAATTATAAGTTTTGGTAATCAGTCACCCACCTGGAGAACAAGGGAATATTTTTCAAAATTTTAAGGTTTTGCAATCAGGCACCCTCCTGTAGAACAAGGGAGTATTTTTCAAATTTCTAAGTTTTTGCAATTAGGCGCCCACCTGTGGAACAAGGAAATATTTTTCAAAATTCCAAGTTTTGGCAATCAGGCATCCACCTGTAGCACAAGGGAATATTTCTAATAATTATAAGTTTTGGTAATCAAGCACCCACCTGGAGAACAAAGGAATACTTTTCAAAAAAAATTTTTGCAATCAGGCGCCCACCTGTAGAACAAGAGAGTATTTTTCAAATTTCTTTTTTCTAATCAGGCACCCACCTGTAGAACAAGAGAATATTTCTCAAAATTATAAGTTTTGGTAATCGGGCACCCACCTATAGAACGACGGAATATATTTCAAAATTTTAAGTTTTGGAAATCGGGCACCCACCTGGAAAACAAGGGCATATCATTCAGAAGTCAAGTCTTGATGATCAGGCGCCCACCTGTAGAATAAGGGAATATCTTTCAAACTGCAAGTTCAAGTAGTCAGGCGGCCACCTGTAGAACGAGGGAATGCTTTCAACGGAATACATCTCAAGACCAGAAATTCAGCATCAAACATAGAAGAGAAAACAAGAAGACAACAAGACAACAAGACGTTTCACAGGAGGAAATACCAGTTAATAAAGCAACAAGAAGTTCCACAGCAAGAAATGCAAGACAACAAAGCAACAAGGATTCAGAGCAAGTCGGAAGATATAGATAGGTTTTCTTGTAATCCATAGTTCATAGCTTAGTCTAGCTTATTTTTTTTCACAAAGGTGTAATAAGGGGGTCTAGCAGCAGTAGCAGCAGCAACAACTGTAAAATCACAAACTCGGTAATCCCAGCTACCAAATACTCCTTGACTACACTGACCTGATTCCTCTTCAGCCGAGGATATGTAGGCAACCTCTGAAGCAGGGTGCGGTCAAACTTTTCAAAAATGCTTCTCACGGAGTATTCAAACAGGAAAAAATCGCTCATGTTCACTCACTTATCTTTGCACGAAAGCTCTTCCTGTTTCCACGCAAAGAGGGGCAGCTGTGAGCATGTGATTTTTGCCCTATACGAATTACTCCCACAAAATCAAAACAAAATAATTTTTGTTGGTTTATTTGCAATTTTGATTTTTCGTGGCATTATTGTGTTAATTGTTGGCATTTCTGTGCATTTTTAAATAACAAAAATACAAAAAATACATGAGGCATGTGCACTTAGAAGTAATTTTGCATTTTTAGAAATTAATTAGTAATTGGAAAGAGAAAATTCAAAAAATGGCTTAATTTGCATTTAAGATTGTTTGTTAGGTAATTTTTTCCTTTTAATCTTTTTAATTATGTGGTAATAATTATTGTATATCTAATTAGGAATTTTTAGGGTAATTAGGAAGTTTTAAGTTTCAAATATTGCGGAAATGAAATAAAGAAAAAGATTTAAAGAAAACCTGAAAATACAACTCCAATATATCCATATGGGCCATTTTGATATAAAATCCAAGCCCAAATACCCCATCCACCTGTCCACTAACCTGGTCCAGCCCCAGGGGTTCCAAACGACGTCGTTTGGCTGCCTTTCATCTTGGTCGTCCATCGCCCATCATCCAACGGCCCACAGGAGACCTTGCATTTCAAATAAAATGGTCTGAATATTGTGTTATAACATTAAAGACAAATCTTTCATCCTCGTACAGTTCACTTATCAGAGTAATACCACCAACAAGCCACTCTAACACCACCATCTGCCGCCAGCCGAAAAATCGTCGCCGCCAGCGGTGTAACCCCAATGCCACCAAAATTTGTACCATAAAACCACCCCACTATCCTCTTCTCAATCCCGTGAATATCATCCCACGAATCACTACCGATGTGCTCGAATATTTGATCAAAATACGGCATCTCAACCGTCTACGGCGGCGGCCGGTGGCAAACCACCTCCAATGAAACACCCATAAACCTCCTCACCACCCTTATCATAACCTTGACAATGATTACCCTCAACCATAGCCACAACTCACCATATTCGCCTGAAGATGGCAGCAATACACATTTCCTAAATCTAGGGTTCCTGTGGCCAAAATTTCAAATGGATTTTTTGGGTTCTATCTCGAGTTGTGACTGGATTCCGTCTCAAGGCATTTTCAATTAGGTAAAACTTTTTCTATCCTGTTTCATTTCTTGTCATCCTCCTCCTCATCTTTTTTTTTCTTTAATTCAGACTAGGAGTTTCGAATTATGTCTTGTTCATCCTGTTAAGTCAGTTGTATATACTTTGCTCTTTGTTTGGTTGTTTCAGTTGGGGTAGCCTAAATGTAAATTCATTTTAGTTCTTGTTTAGTTGTAATCGCGACAAGTTTGTAATCGGGTCTTCATTTGCATGTTAACTAAGTGATATTAAGAATACTATTTGTTATTCATATTACGTTTATTCTAATTGCCAGATGTTTTGCATTTTTGTTAAAAAATTTCATTTTGATTTGTTTGAAACTCTTAGCATTCAATTATGTTTGTTTGTGACATTTTAGTCGAATTTAGGGGAGTCAACTTTTAGCCTAAAAACTATAGAGGTCTCAAAGGTAAGGTTGAAGTCTGTAATAATTGATTGGGATAGGGGTAATTCAGGGATCTTAGTTTAGGTAAGAATCAATTCTGTTAAAATGGAAGTCTCTAGAAGATAGAAAAAAATGTGAGTTTGTTAGAGGCATGAATTTTAGATCCTTAGAGGGGTAAAGGGGTAAAAGAAATTGATTTGAAAGGGGTAAAATGGGAAATTACTAGTTGGGATAGGGTTGCCTTAGACATGCCTATTTAAGGACCTTTTTCTTTCCATTAGTTGGGGGGGGGGATTCTGAAAAAGCCAAAAGAATCAGAGAAAAGGAACATAGAAAATCAGGAGGTGGCTGGAAAACTAAATCCCTATTACATTGAATTTCTGATTCTAATTTTGTCAACTCTGGTTCATTTTGAGAAGTTGAGATGGTTTGATTTTGAATTTGAAATGTATTGGTTTGAGTTATGTGAAAGTCCACTGTTTCATTGACTTGGGGGCTGAATTTGGTTGATTTTGGTTTTTGAGTCTGGGATGTTTAACTACTAGGTTTTTGAAGTTTGCTTCTAGTCTAGTGTGCATCATTTTTTGGGTGGAAAAACTGGCTGTTTATTGTTGATTCTTTGTTGTTGGTTGGTAACTCCTCACTTCTTTTCCATCCTATTTCCAGGTACTTGTCTTTAGAATCTCTGTTTATTGAAGATAAGAAGATGGAGATTGTAAATGTTCAAAGCCTTGTGAATGAATGATGGATTTTCTTTAAATAGTTAATGTCAGTTACTTGTTTAGATTTGTTTTTTCAATAGTGAAGCGTAATGATCCTTGACCTGAATAGTTCATTAGAATGCATTGGTAGTATGTTCTTTGTTAGTTAGAAGTCTATCAAAATTTTAGCTAAACATTATTTAAATTATGTATAGGGACTGTTGAACTCATCTATTCGATTTGATAGTGTTAGCTCCGGTATAATTTGCTACCATGTGGAATTTGGAACGTTGTATGAGTCTGAAGATGATTGCAAGCTGGTATGCGTGCTGGTACTAGGGTTAGTTCTAGGGCTAGTAGTTGTTCCAAATAATTCATCACCTTTGTATTTAATTCTTGTGATTTGGTTTTGGGATCATACGACTAGAACTTGAGACCTACCAACGTTCCTAGTTCAGTTGCCCCTTGTATTTTCATTAGTTTGAACATGTTAATCACTATTATTTCATCAGTCATTTGCATGTTAAAAATGAAGTTTAAAGAGCTGGTTGAATCAATGATTAATCTATGTCAAGGTTTTTATCAATTTGTTTTTTCCCAAGCTCTGAGCCTGTAACGACTCGATCTTGAGTCCTGGTTCTAGTTTCACTTCTAACATGGGCTCATCATGGGCCCATACTTTGGGCAGCTTGATGAGCGAAACCGGAGGCATTGCCTCTTCTCTTGGGCCAAATATCTCGTCACTTTCCCTTCATTTTGGCTGGGCTAGTCTCGAGCCCAAAGCACTTGCCGTCCTGAACCATTTTTGGACATGAACTTGGAGCCTAAATTTTCGTGAGTACCTTGATATTAGGTAATTCATCCCGTTTATGAAAATAGAGATAAACCTTAATAGTTTTAGTTCATCTTTAGCACATCTCTTTTAGGATAAATTGAGGTGCGCTGCTCTAAACAAAATTGACTAACCCCATTAAAATATTTAGAACCCGAGGCGTGCCATTTAGCTAATTTCATGGCCCTTGCAAAATAAACAACACGTTAGTTGCCTTTTTCTAGGCGTGTTATTAATAAATTCACCTTCCTAAACTTGGGTGCGTATTTATGTGACTCAAATCCAAATTCTAACGAAGTTGAAATGTGTCAAAAACCACGGGTGCATTTATGTGACGTGGTTCGAGACATGTTTTAACGACGTTGTAATTCTCTTTAAAATAATAATAATAATAATAATAATAATAATAATAATAATAATAATAATAATAAAAGCGGTCAAAAAATTAAAATTGACACATAGGTTCATAATTGTTTAAAATCAGATAATATAAAGCCAAAATATAACAGTTAAGCGACCGTGCTAGAACCAAGGAACTCGGGAATGCCTAACACCTTCTCCCGGGTTAACAAAATTCCTTACTCGGATTTCTAGTTCGCGGACTGTTAAACAGAGTCATTCTTTCCTCGATTTAGGATTCTAAATGGTGAGTTGGGACACCATAAATCTCCCAAGTGGTGACTCTGAAATTCTCTTTAATAATTGAATCCCGTTCCGACTGTCCTTTAATTGGAAAAACTCATGTATCTACGCCCTTCGCCGGGTTGTAGATTCCCAAAAATGAGGTGTGACACATTCAGTATGTCCGAAAGTGCCACCGTTGTCAGATCCATGCAGGCATAATAAAGGTGCCTCCAAGCGAGTTTAATGCAACAAGCTCACCATGGCCGTTTGCCACTAGAGGAATGGATATTATTGGACCAATCGAACTTGCCGCATTAAACGGGCACAGATTTATCCTAGTAGCAATTTACTACTTCACCAAATGGGTTGAAGCTGCATCTTACCGAACAGGTGACCAAGAAATTCATCATAGACTTTATCCGTGACTGTATCGTTTGCCAATTCAGGATTCTAGAATCAATCATTACTAACAACAGCTCCAACCTCAACAGTGACTTGATGAAAGCTATGTGTGAAACCTTCTAGATCGAACACAAGAATTCCATAGCCTACAGACCTCAGATGAATGGAGTTGTAGAAACCACTAACAAGAACATCAAGAAGATACTGAGGAAGATGGTAGAGAAGCATAAACAGTGGCATGAGAAGCTATCATTTGCTTTATTAGGGTATTACACCATAGTTTGCACATCAACTGGTACCACACCCTATGTATTGGTTTATGGTACAGAAGCGGTCATTCACCCCGAAGTAGAAATTCCCTCCCTAAGGATAATACATGAGGCAATATCGACGATGCATAATAGGTAAAGAACCGTTAAGAATAGTTAGCCCTCATAGATGGTAAGAGAATAAATGCAGTTTGCCATGGTCGGCTTTACCATAACAGAATGGCCAAAGCTTTCAACAATAGAGTCAGGCCTAGACGGTTCATATCAGGGTAGCTGGTGGTAAAAAAGGTTTTTCCACATCAAGATGAAGTCAAAGGGAAGTTCTCTCGCAACTGGCAAGGTCCATATATGGTTCACCGGGTTCTAACAGGAGGATCCCTCATACTTGCAGAAATGAACGGAGAAGTTTGGCCAAAGCTGATAAATTCAGATGCAGCCAAGCGATACTATGCGTAATCATTTATGATTTCCTTATGTAATTTAAACTACGTCTCACCTAATTCTCGTTTAAGAGGGGATATGTAGGCAGCCTTATGGGTTCGGTCACAATTCAATAAAATTTTCATTTTCCCCCGTAGATGGAAACTGGGTAGAAATTTGAGGAGGACCCTCAAAATTCAGAAGTAACTTCAGCCGATTATCGCAAGCAGCCGTTAGAAGTATCGACCCAGTAAACTGGGGTAGAATTTTGAGGAGGACCCTCAAATTCTGGAGCAAGAGAGGTTGCAATGTCTTGAACCACGTCACAGTTTCCGGTTCATCTAAAAAAACTATTTTTCTATTATGTATTTATGTTACATTTTTACTAAATAACGCATGGCTATTATCAAGATTGCTTTGTTTAGCGATGCTACCCCGATAGTACACAACATCACTGAAAACGGAGCCAAGCAGGACAGGCAAAGTTCAAGAGGATACAAACTAACCTTTCCTCTCTACAAAACTCACGTTTTTTCTTTGGATGCTGGCACCAAAAGTGTAAATCACGGAATACATTTATACACTCATACTTCTCGGGAATAGGGCCCTCAGAACCATCACCTATTCGCATTTGCTATCCGCACACAACATCCGCAGCATCCACAATATCCCAATCAGCTATCCGCTATTAAGCCATCAACTAAGAGATTCTACTACCATTCGCCTTTTACTTTTTTGCATTGCATAAGGCTACCTTTCTGCCTTCTTAGGTTAAGCTCTACCCCCATTTGCATTTTTCTGCATTGCATAAGGCTACCTTTCTACCTTCCAAGGATAAGCTCAACCTCCATCTGCATTTTTTCTGCATTGCATAAGGCTACCTTTCTGCCTTCCAAGGTTAAGCTCTACCTCCATCTGCATGGCTGAAATATCGCCATTTTATTTCTTTCTTGCATGGTTGAAATATCGCCGCTTTATTTAAATCCTACATCGGCTGAAAGATCGCCATTTTATTTACATTTCTTACACGACTGAAATATCGCCCCTTCATTTAAATTATACATCAGCTTAAATACTGCCACCATTTATTGTACGTCTTGCATCAGCTGAAAGATCGCCACCTTTTGCATCTCATGGGATAAAAGATCGCCATTTTATTTACATTTCTTGCACGGCTGAAATAGTGCCACTTCTTTTACATCTTGCATCGGCTGAAATATTGCCACCTAAATCCTACATCAGCTGGAGTACCACCACTCTTTATTTTATTTCTTGCATTGTCTGAAACATTGCCACCTATTGCATCTCATAGGCTGAAAGATCGCTAGATTGTCCTAAGGGGTCATTGTTTGGAGGTACCATTTTCATAGCCCGAGAATGCCATGCCATGGCCTGGGGACCCCATTTTATATTTTGCATATCATTATTCAAAGGCATCATAGTTCGGAGGCATCAATCTCACAGCCCAAGAACATCGTTTCATAGCCTACAAACCCTTTATCATACGCTTCATGGCCCATGACATCATGGTCCGAGGACGTCATCTTAATTGCCCAAAGACAACATTCATGGTCTGACGGGAACTTGCATCATGTTTAAATTTTGCACCATATATGTTTTGTATCACTCATTTGCAGGTAAACCGGCAGGCAACGCCCGTCTCAGCAGGAGTGACCCTGCTCCAGTTCCCGTAGCCTACTATAATTTGACTGTCCTTTCTAACCTTGAACATCGCGTCTGTTCTTGAAAAAAGCTCTCCATTGACATAGTCCGCCGACGGATCCTGAACTACATACGGCCTGATTCCTGTAATACAAGAGATATGTAGGTAGCTCGGGAACCATAGCATGGTCATTCGCTTCAAACCATTCCGTTCAATCAAAATTGGCCATCATATCTTTACCATACAACTCTTTCATCCTTCCTAGGTAAAGAGGGGCATCTGGTGATACCCAATTTTTCCCTATATATATTTACATACAAAATACTTTCAAAATAACATGTATATGCATATATAACCATGCCCAAGGAATTTGGTATTTTTCCTAATTTTTAAAGATTTTTAAAATCAATTTATTATCTAATTTTAGCCGTACAAAAATCAGTATTTATTCCCAAAAACTATTAATTTTTGGTGAATAAATTATTTTATTCTCATATTTATATCAAAATATAGTTAAGATGATTTTTGTATATTTTTACAAATTTATCTGGTATTTTGAAAGCTAAATTGCTTACAATTACAATTTTAGCCTATTTTAAGATTAATAGCATTTCTATAATTGTAAAATTGGTTTTAATATTTTTAATTAATATTTCTTATTATTAATTAGTTCAGTACTTTTAGTTTGCTTTTAAAATTATTTTTTATTATTTTTATAAAGTAAAAG
Source organism: Nicotiana benthamiana (assembly GCA_034376525.1). Classification (NCBI taxonomy): domain Eukaryota; kingdom Viridiplantae; phylum Streptophyta; class Magnoliopsida; order Solanales; family Solanaceae; genus Nicotiana; species Nicotiana benthamiana. The sequence goes on from CM067337.1 coordinate 154,475,410, forward strand.
GGAAAACTGGCTATTTAACATTTAGCCTCATTTTATTTTAATTATAGCCTCTTTTACAGTTTAAACCAGATCGACTCATTTTGTTTAATTTGACCCAACCCATAACCCAATCCAAATAGCCCTACCCGATTCTAACCTACCCTTTTAAATCTAGGCCGTTGATCATATAGATCAGCGGTCATAATTTAGCCTTCCATAAGTAAACCCGAATGACCTACCCTAATCCCTCATTTTTCATCTCTTAGCCGCCCTTGAATACTCTCTACTCCCAAGACTCTCTTGAAGGTTCTTCGAGTCCTAATCGCCTCCGACCCTTTTTCCACCATACTTCCACACGAATCCATGGCTTCTCGGACCATGGATAGGCTGTACTCACCCCTCTCCATTATTAGACCTTGAGTGTTCAAGGTTTTGAAGTCTGACCTCGATGTTTCGCTTTCAGATCTTCTCAGATCTTTGGTTCTATGGCCTCTCCGGCCTTTGCTCCGGCATATTCAAGCATTATGAGTCTTTCCTGACCTCTTAAACTTAAGATCAAACCTTCTTCCGAGCCTTTCTCATTTCTAGGGTTTCTCCAAAACCCTAAGATATTAACGGTTCTTTCTCTATTTTTTTTCTTAGATCTGTGATGTATTTGTGTTCTATTGGACATTTAAAGTATTTTCCCCAAATTTTCCTTTTCAAAATTGCTTATCTTTCTGATTCTTTCCTGTTCTTTCCCCTATATGTGTCTGTCTATACTATGCTAAGTATATTTTCTTTTTACTACGCGTGTGTTATTTTTCGCTTCTTCTTTTTCTAATATAGATGTTACTCAGTTGCTCACATGTTAATCATTGTTATGTTTTCCTTACTCTTTCACTATATGTTTACTATTGAGTTCTTTGATTTTGTTTGCTTTAGTAGACTCTGTTTGTGTTATTGCTAAGCATATTTCATCTACTGTGGCTTAAGTTTATACCACTTGCTTAAGTTCTGACTTTTCTAAAAACATGCTCTGTTATGCTCTTAAATCAGCTTTCTTTCTTTGCTTTCTCAAATATGCTATCATACTTGTTTTGTTTCTCTTGAGGCTCTGAAAAAGACCTTAGAAGTCTGTTTCAATGACTTTCCTTCTCATATCTATGTCTGATTTAATTTGAAACCCTAGGATTTGGGGGTTTTCTTTGGAAAGTTTGATTTGATGTTTGGACTAGGGTTCTGCATTGGAACCCTCGACTCTCAAACTTACTTTGAGTCTACACACTGAACTTGTATCCATTTTCTAAGTAACATGATTCTGTTTTCTGAAACTTTCAATATTAGACTCTTTTCAAAGTAACATGACGACCCGTTTTGTTAGATTTGGCTTCTTTATATATGAGAAATTCTTCTTTCAAAAAGGTTTTTTCAACTACTAATTGATTCTTAATTCCTTTAATGGGGTTTTATTGATTGTTACTAATCTTCTCTAATTGAACCATGTTTACTTTTTCCTGACTTGATTCATTCGACTATAAGCTTGTACCTTTGATTTTACTAGCTGTTTGATTGATTTCCTTTCCTTATTTTTCATAAATGAAGTACCATCGAACTTTTGCCTTAAATAACTTATATGTATTTACCCTTTATTGTACTGCTTAAGAAAATATTTTTATTAACTTTTTTCTTAATTGTATTTACACGTTTGAAATCAGAGTCCCTTAATTAAAGAGAGATTGATATCAATATTATTTCCTTACCTTTTCTTACTTGCTTGCAGCACTATAAAAGGGGCACGACCCTTCTATACTTTCAGACACATCGATTGAACACTTCAAATTCAATATTCTCACACTCTCAATTACAATACTATTTCTATATTCTACTCTCTTCTGAGGTCTTTTGCATTGTTTGCTTGCAATTTGGCTTACAAGAGTTATGCTTTCACTTATTTGTTTCCCTGAAACTGGTATGTGTTAATTTTGATTTCATCTTCTTCCCTATGTGTTTACTTTACAGTTGCAATACTTGTGTCTACTTTGTTGTTCATGTTTTGTAATGAATATGCTGCTTTCTTTTTGCATTTGCTATTTGTCGTGAATTCCTCATATCCTCACGCCCTTCTATGTGTGTGAGTTAAGGCTCATGGCATGGCAGTATCCATATTGCTGCCCAGGTCTGAACCTGATCCGCAAAGGGTTCTAACTCCCAACTTTGGCTAACAGGCCGGTTAGGGGTGTGCCAGCACTCCTAGTTGCTGGTCATGACCACCGGCCTACCATGGCCTTCCTAACTCCCCCTCTATGCACTTGCACTTAAGCTTAAACCCTAATTTCTACCCCCATTCTATGAGCCTTGCTTTAGGACCTTGAGTTCCCTCTGAACTTGGAAATTTGAGGGTTGGCCCTCCTACACTGCACTATCATAATTCTTCAATATATTTGGGTTGTATGCACTTCCCAGAGTCCATATGAGACTCTTACGAAACTTTGACACATTCCAAATAAGAGAGTCTCTGGAAATCTGATCTTGGAAGTTGGTTTACCTCGTATTGTTAGACCTTGAGTCTGAATTAGGCTGTTTGGTTGTAGCTTAAATTTCTGATGTAATTTTTACTTTTTTTCTGATTCATTTTGGTTTGTAATATTTTGTAATAACTTATGAGGTTATAGTAAAAAAGGGGAGGGTCACTCATGTAGGCATACAGGTAGACATCATGCTTTAGGTATTTACTTCTGAAATCACACCCTGCTTTTCACTTATGCATCTGCATATAGAAATCATGTCTATAAGTTTTTGCACTTCTGCATATAGAAACCATGCCTATACGTTTCTGCACTTCTACATATGTATTAGGAAAATAGTCTATAGGTTAAAATAATAAGAAGTTGCATTCTAGATACCCTGCCTGTAGGATTCCTGCATCCCAATAATCGTTTTAAAATCAATAACGCCCGGAAATCATGCCTATAGGAGTAATATCATTAATATCTGCAGAATTTACTTGTTTCTAAAATCAGCAACCTTTCATTAAAAATTAGTATACTTCCCCAGGGTTAGATATCATGCCTATAAGTTTCACCTAAGAAAACTAGTAGGTAATTGATTAATTATGTCAGTCTTTGATAAACTACAACCAGATAAGGCCTAATTCGGACTTCTCATCTGAGAAATATGTGATTAGTCAGCCTATCTTAACGCATTAAATTTAAGTCGGACTATAACCAATATTTTAAGTCATGCTAGTCAATTTACTTCTTTAAGTGAGGAGGCATGTTTGAGCCTTCAAACTGCTGTGTGTTCCCCCTTAACTGCTTTATGTGTTTTAATTGTCATATCAGAAATTTGTCCTTTAAACTCTGAAAAAGCCCCAATCTCCTTCCCATTTAGGACTAGTAGTCTCAAATGCCTCCGGGACTGATAGGATGGGGATGGGTAATAGCATATAATAAGTAACGATATATTCTGCATTTTAGTACCTTAACGGGGTAGGAAGGATAGATATAGACATGATTACTAGTGTGCTAATACCACGTGCAACCCCTCTTCTGAGGAGTGATTGCCGGGTATTGCATTAATGTGATCTATATTATTTCTAAACCTAAGACCCTCCCCCCCCCCCCACTTTCCCTTTACTTGTTTATGTTTATTTTCAGAATTGTATAAACTATTTCTTTAAAACTGTTGCTTTCTTTATCTTTCTTCAAACTATCAATTTACTTGCAATATTATGTGAAAACCCCCTTCTATTTGAGACTTCTATTTGCTTATTTATTATTTAAAGTCGCAATTGTAGGATGGCCGGAAATCACACTAGTGGATCCTGAGGGATGCCTAACACCTTCCCCTCGGGATAATTTCTAGCCCTTACCCAAACTCTAGTTTTCCAACTCAAACCCTTCTTTAGTGTCCTAATGCACTTTAATTATTAGGTGGCGATCTTCAATCCAAAATCCCAAAGTCGGACTATAACCAATATTTTAAGTCATGCTAGTCAATTTACTTCTTTAAGTGAGGAGGCATGTTTGAGCCTTCAAACTGCTGTGTGTTCCCCCTTAACTGCTTTATGTGTTTTATTTTTCATATCAGAAATTTGTCCTTTAAACTCTGAAAAAGCCCCAATCTCCTTCCCATTTAGGACTAGTAGTCTCAAATGCCTCCGGGACTGATAGGATGGGGACGGGTAATAGCGTATAATAAGTAACGATATATTCTGCATTTTAGTACCTTGACGGGGTAGGAAGGATAGATATAGACATGATTACTAGTGCGCTAATACCACGTGCAACCCCTCTTCTGAGGAGTGATTGCCGGGTATTGCATTAATGTGATCTATATTATTTCTAAACCTAAGAACCTCCCCCCCCCCCCACTTTCCCTTTACTTGTTTATGTTTATTTTCAGAATTGTATAAACTATTTCTTTAAAACTGTTGCTTTCTTTATCTTTCTTCAAACTATCAATTTACTTGCAATATTATGTGAAAACCCCCTTCTATTTGAGACTTCTATTTGCTTATTTATTATTTAAAGTCGCAATTGTAGGATGTCCGGAAATCACACTAGTGGATCCTGAGGGATGCCTAACACCTTCCTCTCGGGATAATTTCTAGCCCTTACCCAAACTCTAGTTTTCCAACTCAAACCCTTCTTTAGTGTCCTAATGCACTTTAATTATTAGGTGGCGACTCTTCAATCCAAAATCCCAATTCCTAAAAGGGAATGAGTTGTCCTCCAAAATGTCATAAATTTGATTTTGCTTCAGAAAAAGGAAGCGTGACGCCTGTCCTTTTGCTTGTGGTAGTGGACCCACGATATTCATTCCCCATTTCATAAATGTGCTCGGTGCAATGAACGGATGTAATAACTCCGCAGGTCTATGCATATTATTACCGTACCTTTGACATTTATCGCATTTTTCCACTAAACTTTCCGCTTCTTCTTCCATTTTGGGCCAATAATAACCTACCCTAGTTAAGGTTCTTACCAATGACCTTCCACCTGCATGATTCCCACAATGCCTGTCGTGTATCTCTCTCATTACGTATTCCATCTGAGAAGGTCCGAGGCATCTTGCTAAGGAACAACCGACTTTTTTTTAAAAAGATTGTCTTGCTTTAAGCAATACTGAGCAGCCTTTTTTCGAAGCGCATGAGCTTTTTTCTTATCTTCAGGGACGGTACCATACTGCAAAAAAGCAACAATCTCGTTCCTCCAATCTCAAGTTAAATAATTAAAATTTACCTTACTTTATCGAGGTCGAGAATTGAATGAAATAAATGAATAACTGAAGCATTTTCATTTCTTGCCACGTCTTCCACAGATGCGGGATTAGCTAAGGCGTCTGCTTCAACATTTTCATCCCTTGATAGTTGTGTCACTTTCCAGGTTTGAAATTGCCTTATCATATCCCGTACGTTTCTAAGTACTGTTGCATCCTTGCTTCCCTGGCCGTGTAAGTCCCTAGCATTTGATTAATTACGAGCTGACAATCGCTTTTTATTATAATCTGATTTATTCCAAGTTTCCATACCAGTTCTAAACCTGTAATCAACACCTCATATTCTGCCTCATTGTTAGTTATTGAATGACATTTAATGGCTTGTCTAATAGCTTCACTGTAGGTGGTATCAAAACAATATGTAAACCTGCACCCTTTACGTAAGATGAACCGTCAGTAAATAAGGTCCAAGTTCCTGGGTTAGCTCCACTGAACACCTGCAACTCTTATTTTCTTTCTAATTGCATCCCTTGACTAAAATCAGCCACGAAATCAGCTAACACTTGAGATTTTATAGCAGTTCTAGGTTGGTATGTGATATCATATTCACTTAACTCTATAACCCACTTAGCTAACCTTCCTGATAACTCATGCTTATGCAAACTATTGCTTAATGGATAACCAATTACTACAGTAATAGGATGACATTAAAAATAAGGACTTAATTTTCTAGATGCCATGATTAATGCAAGTGCAAGCTTTTCTAGTTGAGGATACCACGTCTCCACATCTAATAAAGATTTGCTGACATAATAGATCGGAGATTGCTCACCTTGGTCCTCACGGACTAAAACAATACGTACCGTTACTTCTGAAACATCAAGGTATATGAGCAATATTTTCGCAGCCTTTGGTTTTGTGAGCATTGATGGATTTGATAAGTATGTCTTCAAATTTTTTAGTGCCTGCTGACATTCCTTATTCCATTCAAAATGATCTTGATTTTTAAGAGCTGAAAAGAATTTGCAAACCTTTTCTAATGATTTAGAAATGAATCTTCCCAAGGCTACAATTATTCTTTTCAATCCCTACACTTCTTTTTACTAGAAAGCACATCACGAATTTCTTCAATGGCCTTAATCTGTGTGGGATTTACTTCAACACCATGGCTAGAAATAAGAAAACCCAAAAACATACCTGATGCAACATAAAATGTACATTTCTCCGGATTTAATTTCATATTAAATTTGCGTAAAATATGAAATGTATCAGACAAGTGTGATATATGATCTTTTGAATGCTGAGTTTTAGCGAGCATATAGTCTATATAAACCTCCATGATTTTTTTCCAGATGTTCTTGAAATATTCTGGTCACTAGCCTTTGATGTGTTGCACCAACATTTATGAGACCAAAAGGCATTACTTTATAACAGTAAGTTCCCCCTGTCTATTATGAATGGAGTTTTTTCCTCATCTGCCTCCATTTTGATCTGATTATAACCTGAATACGCATCTAAAAACTCAATAGTTCATGTCCTGCAGTAGCATCAATTAGTTTATCTATATGTGGTGGTGGTAAATAATCCTGAGGACAAGCTTTGTTAAGGTCTGTGTAATCTACATAAACTCGCCACTTACCATTCTTTTTTGGTACTATAACAGTATTGGCTAACCAATTAGGATACTTTACCTCACAGATAGACCCAATCTTTAGTAATTTTTGCACCTCTTCTTGAATCACCTGATTTTCAAAAGCTCCTTGCTTTCTCTTCTTTTGTGTGACAAGAGGGTACGATGGATCTTCATTTAATTTGTCAGTCATTACCTCTGGTGGTATTCTTTTCATATCAGAGTGGGACCAAGCAAAACAGTCCACGTTAGTTTTCGAAAATTTAATCAACTTACCTTTCAGTCTTGGCTTAGATTTGACCCTATGTAGACTTTCTTTTCAGGACATTGTGCAAACAACACCATAGCCTCTAGTTTTTCAATTGTTATTTTTGTATTCTCATTTTCCTCTGGTTCTTGAATGGTATCGGGCCTTGAGTCCACATTAGTCTGCCATTGTTCAGTTGAGGTTTATGTTATGGTGCCCTCAATTGGCTTCTGTGATTGCTATTTTTCTTTGTTTTTCATACTTGCATCTGCCACAGAGTTAATGTTCCTAGGTGTATGTTGATGTCCATGTATTTGACATATTCCCCATGGTGATGGAAATTTAATAACTTGATGCAAGGTTGATGGAACAACATCCATTTCGTGGATCCATGGTCTTCCAAGGATCATATTGTAAGCTATTTCCATATCTACTACTTGGAACTTTGTATTTTTGACATCTTCTTCTGCAAATGTATTGAGTATTACCTCTCCTTTTGTGACAACACTAGAATTGTCAAATCCAGATAAGGTATGAGCCTTTGGTATTAATCTATCTTCAGTTTGCATCTCACGTAATACTCAAAATAATGTTCATGGAACTGCCTGGATTAATCAAAACTCGTTTTACATTAGTATCATGTACAAGTAAAGATATTACCAGTGCATCGTTATGAGGAGATAATACGCCATCCGCATCTGCATCATCATCAAACGTAATACTTTCCTTTTCCAAGACATGTCGTATCTGTTTCCCTTGAGTAATTGTAATTTTGGAAATCTTATTAGTTGTGGTATACGTCACACTATTAATATCTTCACCCCCGCTTACAACGTTGATGGTCCTCTTGGGAGAAGGTGGTTTAGGGGGCTCCATCCTATTCTTCATATATGCTTGCTTACCTTTCTCACTGAATAACTCGGTGAGATACCCCTGTTTTAATAAATAATTAACTTCACTTTGTAAAATCTACAGTCAGCGATTTTATGCTCGTGATCATTATGAAATTCACACCAATGATTCGGGTTGCTCCTATTTGGATTAGATCTCATCTATTTTGGCCATCGTACCTTATCACCAATGCTTCTCAAAACATCGACGAGTTCAGAAGTGCTCACATTGAAATTATAACTGCCGAACCTCACCTTTAAGTTTCTATCATCATCTCGAGACTCACGTGTGTTTCGATCATTCCCTAATCTTGAAAACGAGCCTAATTATCTATTCCCCGATCTGTGGTCGTATTTCTGATTATCGTGTTTGATCGTGAGTCGTTTCCCGAAGGTCCCATGTATGGTTCGTACTTGTTTTTACCGGACCATTTTTCGGTTTCTGCCCATCTCGAACTTATCTTTTCTTCTTTTTGATATCGTGAAATAACATCTTCTTCAATCCTCAGCTTCGTGCTATACCTACTATAAACGTCAATCCATGTTATTGTTGGGAATTCATGAAGACTCTCCTTGAGTCGCATTGTACCTTCTGAGCTTTTTCCATTCAAGTTACTGGTGAATGCTATTGCCGCCTAGTTATCGGGTACATGCGGTAATGTCATTCTTTCACGTTGGAATACGTCCACGAATTCCTAAGTAATTCTGAGTCTCCTTGTTTGATTTTGAAAATATCTTTCATTCTTCTTTCGACTTTTTGAGGTCCAGAGTGTGCTTTGGTGAAAGAATCTGCAAGCTCAGCAAAAGAATTTATAGAATTTTCGAGTAAAAGAGAATACCATGTTAATGCACCCTTAGTGAGTTTTTCACTAAATTTCTTAACCAATACCGATTCAATCTCCTGTTTGATATAGTCATTGCCTTTGACGGATGTTGTGAATGAAGTCAGGTGGTCTCCACCATATTTTGGAATATCATGCATTTTGAATTTCTTTGGAATATGGAGGGGAGAAGCACTTGAATTCCAAGGTTGTTGTGAATATTTATCTGCGTCTATCCCTTTGATTACAGGCGGTGCCCTAGGTATTTGCTCTATGCGGTCACTTTGCTCCTTGAGCTGTTTCTGCAATGTTAGTACTAAATATTGTAAATATGAGTTGACTAAATTACCTGGTATTCCTTCTCTTGATCTAGGGGTTCCACCATTTCTTGAATTAACAAGCCCAGAACGAGGATTCTCTAGAGTGTGTTATTTGTAGTGGGTGTGAGTGGTGCAACAAGTAACTGACTAGCAAAAGCTTCAAGATCTTTCTTGACCTGTGCAGCAATTAGTTTTTCCAAAGCTTCATTGATAGCTTCAATATTTTCAAATTAAGTATTTCCATGTATAGATCCATCAGGAATGCCTTCTCGAGACCGTCAAGGGGAGCTTTGTGAAGAAGGTACTGGGGGTGTGATTATCATGTAGATTTCCCTGACGTTGTAGGTTTCCTTTATTTCCTTGAATTTTGTCATTATTGTTCGACATGGTTGCTGCAACAAAGAAAAGTCAAGTTAAAAAAATAGATTATCATATTCCCGGTAACGGAACCAATTTATTTAACCAAAAAATGGGACTTTGATCAAAGCCTTAATTTAGAAGAACTCGGGTTATTGATAATCAAAGAATGAATAAAAAAGATGGATTTTGCCAATATGAGATAGTCAGAAAAACAAAGTAAACAAGTATATTCATATAGTATTTCGTGTCCCTATAATTGATCTATTCTCTCCCTTTTATAGATCTATTGGAGATATGTGTTTCACCTCTATCATAATAAGGTCATTATAGACAATTAATGACATTAAATGTTACGTTACATAATTATTGTATTTAATAAAAATTCTCTAACGTTTTTAGTACTAAATGTGTATTAAATACTGTATGTGTACTCCTTTATACTGCCAGATTCATTCTCCTTGATTCTTAGGCTTAAATAGGTACGGGCACTGAATCTTTTGGATAACCGCTCGTGCCTCTTTTTTTGTCTCTGCTCGTGTCTGTTGCAACTTGTTCCTCTTTGTCAATCATAACTCTTTGACGAGTCTACACGTCATGATACGTCATCATTCTACCACTTTAATATGTAAACTCAATTTCCCAATAAACTTTGGATAACGTATCTTTACCAAAAGGCACACACACAGATATCACAATAAAGTCACATTGTTATGAAATACCTTTTTCGTTGTATACGTGTATGCAAAAATCTTGCTATATTCCGTCTCCAGTAACATCACTGAGCTCAGGTAATTCTCCTCCTTATCCCAACAATCTAACTAGTACATCTAATTATTCCTCCCCTACTCAACCCATCCTCCCTCCTCATGTGGCAAAAGCAAACCACCCATTACCCAAACCTATAGTCGTCAGACCTCTAAAGTTACCAAATTTGTCCAAGCCCCTTAACCACAACCACCCATAGAATCCCAACCCCAACACGTTCTTACTCCTCCATCGCAATTAAAACTAGCCACACTTCCTCATCCAATGGTTACCCAATCAAAAACAAATTGCCTGAAACATATGACTTTTCTTTCCAAAAGCAACCTCTCACCACCAATCCCCTGCTCCTACCGTCAAGCACAACTATACCATTATTGGAAAGAAGCGATGAAAGCAGAATATGATGCTCTAATCAGAAATCAGAAGTGGGATTTGGTTCCAAGTGATCCCTCTCGGAATGTTGTAGATTGTAAGTGCTTGTTTAGAGCTTACTCTGCTAGAACTATTGTGACTTCCATGCTACTAAGCTAATGAGATTCGGAGAAAAAGTACTTAAAGAATGTTCATTTTATTTGAGAAGTTAAACATAAACCTAATAGAAGCATTGACATGTATAAGGCTCTCCTAGCATCCAAAGATTTCACGCAGAGGTCTGGGTTGGATTATCATTCTATATCAGTCCCATTGTCAAGACCACAATAGTCAATTTGGTCCTTGCAATTGCTGCCCAACGCTCATGGCCTATTCATCATTTGGATGTCAATAATGTCTTCTTACAACGCAAACTTGAAGAAGAAGTGAACATAAAACAACTTCCTTGTTTCGAGTCCTCTAAACATTCAACATATGTTTGCAAGCTAAAAAAATCAATATACGAACTTAAGCAGGCTCCTAGGGCGTGGTACACCTAGCTCACCAATTATTTGAGAAGTATTGAGTTTGATAAATCCAAATTTGACTCATCTTTGTCTATCCTTCAAATTGTAGAGGTTACTATCTACATTCTCATATATGTTGATGACATAATTATTACGAGTAATATTGGAAAAGTGTCAGGTCCATCATTGATACTCTTTCTCAATGATTCTCTCTAAAGATCTTGGGCTCTTGCATTATTTTTTGGGTGTTGAAGTAATATCAACACCAACTATCATATATTTGTCTCAAAACAAATATATCATGGATCTTCTGGATGAATTGCACATGGATGGATGCAAGGGTGTCCCAACACCGATGACATCAATCTGCTCCTTCACTGATTCTGAAGTCTACTCTGTTGTTGACATTTCACTTTACAGAAGAATAATTTATAAGCTTCACTGACTGTCCTTCACTAGGCCTGGCATCGGGTTTGATGTTAGCAAGTTGTCTCAGTTTATGCATTATCCAAAAGTGTCTTACTGGAAAGCTATCAAATATTTGTTATGCTACCTGCAATACACCATCACAATGGGAGTTAAGCTATGTCCACAACCAACAGCTCGTTTACTTTCTTATTCTAACTCTGATTGGGTTAGAAATCCACAAGATAGAACATTAACAATAGGTTATATTGTCTACTTTGGGAACTCACCAATTTCTTGGTCTACCAAAAATCGAAGGTCTGTTTCACGCTCATCCAAGGAAGCTGAGTACCGAGCTGTTGCTGCTGTTTTTTTTTAAAGTCAATTGGCTCATGAATTTGCTCCATGAGCTTCATTTCCCATTGTCTGCTCCACCAACAGTCCTCTGTGACAATGTTAGTACCACCTACATTTGTGCTAATCGAGTTTTTCACAGTAGGATGAAACATGTAGCTATTGACTTTCATTTTTTCGCGAGCAAGTTCAACAAAAAGTACTTGAGGTTCGTCACCTTCCCTCTGCTGATCAAGTTGCCAACACCCTCACGAAGCCTCTTCCACGTACCACTTTTCTGTGCAATTTTCACAAGTTGGGGCTTTTTCCAGCCACCCCCAACTTATAGGGGCGTATTAAAGGATAACTATTGATATCCTTCGATTTAGGAGTTTGTTATTAGCTTTCTATTTTCTAGATTTAGGGTTTTGTTAGTTTCCTGTATTCTAATGTGTTTTACTGCACAAAATCTTATCATATCAGTTTATTCAGTCTTTAATGTATTTTTGTATCTGCTCTGTATAAAGATCATGTCGTCCAAGAATAAGATTTATCTTTACTCTTGTGCATTTAAAACCTTTATACTACCCGCTCACCTTAACTTGTTGCAGTAAGTATCAATTAGTTGATATATATAATCTAAGCATCACGATAGAATATTACTACTTTATAATTGTAATTAGTCCTGGCTATTGGATGCACAATTCCGCAAAATAGTAGCAACCAAATACTACAACTTTTTAATTTAATCTGCGTACTTTATCATTTTATTTTTGCTTCTCTGTGAGTAGACTGGCTAAATGATTTGCAGCAACTGAAAAGAACTTGGGATATATTCCTCCTAACAGCAACATGTTCTCTTTCTTTCTTTATTAATTAATTTGGATCCCCTACATTTTCAATTAGCAAGTTATTCAATAATAAGCCTTACTACTTTTTTATATAACTTCCACTAATTACTAACACTCTCCTCTTTATTTCCAAAGGCACAAAAAACTGTAGAGGGAAAAAGATTATTACTAATACAAATGAGTTTGAGCTGTTTCAGTGTTGGTGGGTAAGACCAAACTACCATCTTCTTCTGTGCTGGGAGAATTCTGACGTTCAGATTAAATTGGTGAACTTAATACTTGGACCCCTTATACGACTTGAGAAAATGACAAAAATCGTAATTTAAGTTTGTGGAAATTTTGATTTTGTAGTTCTAAAAATACGTAATCTATTTTTATACTAGTTATTTAGGTAATAGATGCTAAGTAAGAGATTAGAAAATGAGATAAGAGCTTGTAGATAGTATAATGACTAAACTGAAGGGTTGGAAATTGGGGCCTCGAGTTGGCGTATACAGGACTCGAGGTCGAGCCGAATGCTCAGCTAAGGGCAATTGAGGGAGGATTAACAGTTATGAGAGCTACGATTACGGCTCTTTATGATCAATAATGAACAATAAATGAAGAACAATAAATAGAACACAATGGGTATATGCAATAGATGTAAGTAATAAGAACAAGAGCATATGTTAAATTAGAGAGCAGAGAGAATGTTCTTGTGCATTCAATCTTGAGTATCATATCCCTCTACAAAATGACAAAGATCTCCTTTATATACTATGGGGAATTCCAATATAGTACAAATGCATTTATTACAAAGATATGAGCCTAGTACAGCCATTTTAATGCTAGGATACGGGTCTGAACTAGGTTACTAGATGTTGTCAGCTCTAATCACGCGCCTTGGGAACTTCCCACTTTTTTACCATAAATGTCGACTATATTGTCTCGAGGTCAGCCGTCGATAACCCCTCAGGTGTAAATCTCGACCGTAGCCACGAGCCTTTGAAAAACATGCTTACGAAGCGTTGTAACGGCCAAAAATTGGACCCTTCAATTTTACCGCATACAGATAGTCCCCGCGTTTCTTAGATAAAAATGATAAGAAACGGCTCTAACACTGATATCCTCGAGCCTCTTGTAAAGATGTCACATATATGACATTAGCTTTTGCAATAACTAAGACGTCCCATCGATGCATCTTTCCTAGGAACACTTATTGCACTGTTAGTTTACTTTTTTCAAAGTAATAATGTTGTTGCCGATTTGTCTCCCTAATATATTGATTGTGTCTGTCAATACGTTTTCCAAAGAGAATTTATTGTGACTGTTGGTTGTGCTACCCTCTCTATAAATAGAAGCTTTCTTGAATCAAAACTTCGCCAGTCATTCTTTACCATTTTTCAACTCCTTTCTTCTCATTGCCCCCATCCGGTCTTATTTCTAATGTTTAACGCCTATTGCCATAAGGTCGTACAACTACGCTTTCACCGGCTACGTATTGGCATTTTCTTTTCAGGCATACTAACTCTGTTATCATAGGCATCGGGGAGTCCTTTGAGGTGAGACCGTGCCCTCTCGGAGAGGGAGAAGGATCGCCAACTTCTAGGCTAAGGAATGATAATAATAAGCAAAAAGGGCCTTCATAGGGCGACGGCGCTTATAGCAAGACGAGTCCAAGTAAGAGACTCAGAGAGGATTTATCGGTTGAGCTTGCTGCACCCAAGATATTTGGCTTTAGAAAAATGGTTCCTCCTTCGCTGCCATCTTCTTTTCTCGTCGGAGGAACTTCGAGGAATGAGGGTTTTTTTGCCGCCGACCTTTTCTCCCATCAAAGGTACTTCGAGGGACATTCGAAGCTAGAGGCCGCATATATCGAGTGACCGTGTCCCAACTGGGATCGGTTCTTCAGGGGATGAGGGAGCTAGACTACTAGATGTGTGCTCGACCTTCGAGGAAGCTGAGCGGCTCTACTCTATGATGAGTTTTGTAGTTGATACAGGCTTTTTTAGTTTCGTGCCTTCCCTTACTTATTGAGCTCCCTTTTTGCAAGCCTTTGGCAAGCTCAAGTCTGAGCTACTTCCTCGTGAATCTAGTTTGTGAAAAGCTTTGGATGGAGAGAAAACCCTTAGGCTTCTTTTAGACGAAATAGAAGTCGAGTTGGCACACTTACTATATGAGGCGAGTTGAAGCCTGAATTATGAAAGCTACCTAAATGAGCAGGTAATGTTTGTTCCATTGGAGGGTGTGTTCCTTCTTGTATCTCATGAGGCTAATGTTTTGATTATTTCAGGTGCAGAAAAAGACATAGGACCTGGAACGCCTTTTGAGCAAATTTGATCAGGCCAAGCGTGAATGTGATGAGCTAAAGGATCAGGTGGACGCTCATGTTGCGGCTAGTAAAGATGCTTTGGCCAAGGCTACTACCCTCATAGTAAAATTTCACAGCGCTCATGAGAGCAGCTTGGTTCAAAACGGACATACTTACAAGGCTCGAGTCTGAGCTTCTGATGATGAATTCTTAAGTTGTGGATGCCCGGGCCGAAGCCAAGACGGTTCGAACAAAGGATGATAAGAAAGTGGTCATCTATTTAAAGGATGATGCCGACGCTCGAGCTGAACTAAGAGGGGCTCTCGACCGTGAGGGCAAAAGCAAGGACTATGCACGGTGCGAATCTTGAAGGGAAACCCTCGAGGAGATCCATGCTAGGGGATTTGGTATCTTGGAAGAGATAAAGTAGGCAAAGGCAAAAGAATATGATGCTAAATTCCTACTGTCTGATGCCGAAGATAGCGAGAAAGAGACTAATAGGCTATAGTCCCTGAGGGGGACATAGATTAGGCCTTTCCTTTTCTAATTTGTATATAGTACTTTCAAAGTACATTGTAAATGGAGCATGTATTCTTTCACATATGTGTACAAAAAGAAGTCTCGCAGCTTTATTTTTGTGTACTTCCTTAAGCTTTGATGTTTGTCAGTTATTAGCTAGATGAACTGGTCTTCGAGTTAAAGAACCCTTTAGATTAATAATACGTCCTTATGGCTCTTTGAACTAGCCCATAGGATCTTACGCCTTTGGTCAATAGGACCTCTTAGTATAAGCCGGCATTTTAAGCTCTTATGATTTTGATCTTAGGCATATTTAGTTAACTGTTTCGAGTTCAGACTACGAGTCGGATTTCGACTCAAGCTTATTGACCCTTAAATTTTTGAATTAAAAGTTGGCTCTTAGGCTCTTACACGTTTGCTCAGTACGACCTTTTATATGGGCTGGCAACACTAGCTCTTACTCATTGGGTCGGTACATTTTAATTTGAAGAAAAATTATTTCTCGGGGTTGGGACGTGGGAATTCAATTCTAGGTATACGCCCAAGTCTCATATTTTTCCAAAGACCCTTCGAGACCGTAAAATCACAGGTCCGAGTCTGTTTATCCAAAATATTGACTGAAGTCAACTCAGTTGAGTTTTAAAACTCTAAGTCATAGTTTAATCTATTTTTCACATAAAACCCCTCCAAAACATTATACGAACAACGAACACAAGTCAAGGAATGATTAATAACGCTTTCTAACGTCTTAAAATACCGAGATAATTATTTAATTTAAAGATGACATTTTGGATCATCACACCTGAGAGATGATGAGAGGTTAGCGGAGATGGCCATAGATGGGAGGGCGTTTGAAGATTAGGGTTTAGGTTGAGAGTGTTTTGAGAGTAGAGTATATATTAGGGCAGCGGTGTGAATGAAAATGATAGATTTGGGGGGGGGGGTCTTTGGTTTAATTTAGGAAAGGATGAATATGGGTCTTTGATCTCGGAGATCAACGGCCAAGATTAAGGGGCCTGGGTTGGGTATAAATGTACTTGGGCTTGGGTCGGGTAATTTAATTGGGGATTGACTAAAAGTTGAGTTAGGATTTAGGCTGAAATTGAAATAAAATAGGCTAAGTTTTAAATAGCCACTTTCAGTACTAGGTAATTTATAAAAAATAATAAAATAATTTCTAAAAAATATTTTGTGTATTCAAAATGATTAAAATAATTTTTTAATATTTTAAAAATATAAAAGACCCTTTTCTGCTTTTATAACATAATTATGCATTAATAAGGCTAGTATTGCAAATATATGTAAATTGGCTTTAAAATTTGTAAATGCAATTACAAAAAATATACTAAAAATACTTAAGCAATATTTTAGCATAATATAGAATTTAGATGGCTAACTGACCACAACAATAATTTGAAGGGTAATTATTAGAAATTTTATAAGTAAAAGGGAAAGAAATAAATTAATTTAAAGCCTTTAAAATTAGAGAAAAAATTATAAAAAAGTGTATGCATGCTTATATATGTATATATTCTATTTTTAAAGTATACACGTGTACTAAAAATATATAGAAAAAAATTAGGTATCAACAATTGTTAGTTGGTACAAGTATGGTTCATGTCTTGCTTGAGGTGTTACAGATATTTTATTGCCTTATATATGTCTTATGAGACCGAGGCTGTCCACTCGGTATCTTATGACCTCGGGTTTTGATAAGTTGATGGGGTGTGGCTATTCGCGGCAGTCCCCGAGTCATCAAAAATTTCCTGGCACGGGAGCCATTTCTTGTAAACTCGGTATTGCCTCATTAAAGGCTTACGAGTTTGGAGTTTCTGACCTGTAGGTCAAGTGGCTCTGAGTTATTGACACCAGTCCCCAAGTGTTCAGAACGTTTTCGGCTTTTGGAGCCATTTTTACAAACTTGATGTTGCCTCATTGAGGGCTTACGAGTTTGAAGCTCTAACCCGGAGGGCATACGGCTTCGAATTGTTAACACAAGACCCTGAGTGTTCAAGACATATTTTGGCTTTGGAGCCATTTTTGTAAACTTGATGTTGCCTCATTGAGGGCTTACGAGTTTGAAGCTGCGATCCGGAGGTCATACGGCTTCGAATTGTTGACGCCGGTGCCCGAGTGTTCGAGATGTTTTTTTGCCTTTGGAGCCGTTTTTGGGAAAAACTAGCGGACTCTATTGAAATGTGAAATGCTTTAATGGAAAGTATTCTTCGATTACTTGGTACAAGTATACATGTTTTTGCTGTTAAGGGCTTAATTGTTCTATACAGGCACGGTTCATACAACCATTTGGCCCGGTACATCATTTTTCTATCGAGACCCCCTTTTGCGTATCTTGGCTTCTCCAAGGAGGTGTTCCTTTGGGGGGATGCCCCCTAGTATTCAAGGTTGATTGAAAAGAAGCCTTGAATACTTGTTGATTCTTTCATAGGTAGCATATAGATGTTGCCTCGTTAAAAACCTTGCCGGTAAAACCCTTCTTAGGATAAAAACCTGATCGAAGGAAATTAGTGCAACGTATCCTTTTAGAACCTAAGGCCTTTGAGTTTGAAATCTCTTTAGCTATTTCGATCGGATACCTACACTCAGGTTAGTACAAAATATAGATGAAAAAGGGAGACAATCATACCTTAGTGCTAGCGATGTTTCGAGCCGTGATATGTTTATGCTTGATACGAGGACATGGTACGGTCCTTTTCTTTGTTTGGTCGGGCTTAGACGAGAATATATCTTGTTATTGATATTTTATTGTTTGCTTATCATTTGTCTCCTTCAGTGGTGGAGGTATTGATGTCCTTGCCACATTATGCACCACGAACATATCTTTTGTTGCATACTACTCCCCGTAGACGGTTTTAATCCCATCCTTTGTTAGAAATTTCATCATTTTGATGGAGGGTGGATGGTACTGCTCTAATTCAGTGTAATCAAGGCCTCGCGAACAAGGCGTTGTATCTCATGTCTCCTTCGATGACATGGAATTTGGCATTTTGGGTTATGTCGGCCACGTTAACAGGGAGGGTGATTTCCCTTTTTGTTTTTTCCTCACCATATTGAACCCGTTGAGGACTTGAGAGGCGGGTATGATTTGGTCAAGCAGTCTGAGCTGCTCCACCACCCTCATCCTAATAGCTACCTTAATCTAAAAGTACACGTTTAATTTGAAATGTATTTACAAGAAAAGAGATAACTAATGCATCGTTATGAGGCTGAAACAGGGTCTTGATGTCCTCTTCACTGAATGTGAGAGCGTCTTCGGGTATGTAACCTCAAGTTCGCTTTTCACTAGTGATGGATATTTTGTTCTTCTGATCATGGGTTCTTGTGGAGCATCGATTCCTCCTAAGGTCATGTGGATGACATGTTGTGGCTCATCCATTTCGTTCTTCTTGGTCGCCTCTCTTTTCCGGAACTGATTTTGGCTCGGCCGCTAAGGAATTCTTGGAGGTGACCTTTGCTGAGTGGTCGAGCTACTTCTTCCAAGAGTTGTCGGCAATCTTTGGTCTTGTAACTCTGCTTTTTGTGAAATACACACACTAAGTTATGGTTCCTTTATGAAGGATCTGATTGTACAAGCCTTTGGCCAGCTGGTGTCTCTAATTTTACTTATGGCGAACACAATGTCTGGAACTTAGACATTGAAGGTGTATTCCAAAAAGTTAGGTGCCTCCATCGTACCTGTGTGTCTATCGAATCCAGCTCTATAGACAAGTCCCCATGGGTTCTAACCTCGATCTATTCTTCGGTCATTGCAGGGTATGTTGTGCCTTGGGGCATTTCTTCTATCTTCGGTGTATGGTTGGTACCTTTCCTTGTTTGGATTTGGTTCCTTTGTTGGAAGCCTTCTAGGATATACCAAGCTTGAAGGGCCTCCTAGTTTTTCGTCTTTGACCCTGATCTTTGACTGGTATCGATTGTGGATGCCCGACCAAGTCACAGAGGGATACACGACTAAGTTCTGCTTCAGTTGCTCTGAAGCTATCAAGCTTCACTCGTTCAAACCTTGAGTGAAGGCCTGCGCTGCCCAGTCGTCAGAGACCGTTGGTAGTTCTATTCATTCCATTTGAAAGCGAGATACAAACTTTCGCAGCATCTCGATCTCTCTTTGCTTTATTTTGAAGACGTCAGATTTCCTTGTAGCTACCTTGATGGCACCTAAATAGGAACGGGTTTGAAATAGGAATTTAGAGTGTCTAGGGTTGGTCCAGGAGGGTCTCTTAACGCCTTCTTTTTTCTTCTCATTGCAGTTATTTCACAAAGACTTGCCAGGGTAAGGAAAAAGGGGGAAGAAGCACACTTGTATACTAACTGAGTCCGCACTCACCCGAGAACACGTACATCCTCCCTGTAATTGTCTTGTATTTGTTATGGTTTCAGGGCCTTCCTTTGTTTCTAAACTAGCAGAATCATGGGACATCCACTAGAAATCAAGATATTAGCATTGGACTTGTAAATCGATTCATAATCTTTCAGGCATAACTAATCTCTATTCAAACTCCCTTTACTTGTAGGAGTACATCTTGGATATGTCTATTATGTTATGGCCGGAGTCCTACTCGTGGCGCTAGAGTGAAGTGATTCCCGGGTGGGAATGGCCATTTTCATCAAGCTCAAACGTCCTTCCTGCATGCCACCCCCCCAGAAGCACATATTATAATAAGGGGTAAAATTTGATTGGCAACGTGTTCTTGCTCGAGCTGGATTAAAAATTATCATGTCCAGTTCCCTCGGGGGATGGATCGATAAGAATTCACCTATCCCAATGACAAAAAAAACCTGACTTGAATGATCTTGTATCAAGAGCTAAATTGGCGGATGCCTTTCTAATATAGTATACAAAATTTTCTATTTTTGGGGATCACCATTAGCATTAAGGTCATTCACCACACTACCTTTATCATACATACCTTGGCCCCTCTTCATTCTCTATACGGTTCCAAACCTTTCTTCAACATATGTCACAACGAGCCAGGCAGAGATGGAAGAGACCAAACACGGAAATAAGAAGCAAGCTCGCCTTCCTTTTTGGTCATTTTGACAGATGGAGATGAAGAAAGTGGACAAAATGGACTCGCATTTCACATCCAACAAACACTGGAAAAGAATCATTTTGAAAACGCTTCTAACCATAGGTATTTTTCCAGGAAGTTGGTGGGATTATCAAGAACTCGGTAGGGGTTCCATTTACTTGACTCTTAGAACCTTTGTTGGTTTTGGTCAATGGGGATCAACTTCCGTGACAGGAAAAGGCGATCCATCTATTTATTTGACTGAACCTAGTTCACGAGAAAGAGTCCTAGGGTTCCAAACCTTTGTTTTGAATCGACAAGAAATCAATAGAATCGTCTAAACAATTGTATGATACTAGATGAAGAGGTACCTCGGAAAGCAGGAATAGAGGAGGCACAGGCCTGCCATTAGAAGAAACCAAAGGAAATTAGTTCATCTTTGAATAGGTAGCCCGGTTAACCAGACAAGCTGGAGGGTGGCATGTTCCTTTATGAAAGAATCTACCAACATGGAAAATGAATCTACAGAGTTAGGAGCTAGGTTGTGATACCACATCATGGACCCTTTCAAGAGTGTTTCCCCGAACTTCATTAGCAGGACGGATTTGATCTCATCATCCCTCAGGTCGTTGCTCTTCACCGCACATGTGTAAGCAATGACGTGCTCGTTGGGGTCCAAGGTTCCATTGTATTTCGAAAGGATAGGCGTTCTGAACTTTTTTTGAATGGATTTTGGTGCAGTTTCCTGTGGGAATGACTTTTGTACGAACTTCTTTGAATCTACACCCTTAGGGACCGAGGGTGCGCCAGAAATTTGATCGACCCTAGAGTTGTAGGTATCTACCTTATTATGGTTGCCTTCTATCTTTTTCTCTCCCGAATCAATCCTCTTTGCGAGGTCCTCGGGCATTTTTATGAGGGCGGAGTCGGCTGCAGACCCGTTGTTACTTTATCTTTCTGGTACCTGCTCTGCTGGGGGAGCCATTTTTGGTGCTACCGTGCTGGGAGTTTTCTCGTGACTTTGCAGCTGATCAATCGGCAGCTATTGTGCTTGTAACATTTCAAAAATAACGTGATGGCTAACCTCATGTTCTTCCCTAGTTGGGGTTTTCTTAGCTTCTTGTCGTCTCCTTGGCATATTCTTATGTTAGTGTGGGAGCTTATATCAACGTGTTGGGCATCGCGTGAGACCATATCTGTCGGGATTGGCTCTGGCGCGTCTCCAGGGTTTAGTGGTGGTGCGCCAATACCTGGAGCAGCTACAACATTCTCTTTGAAGTCCTCAAGACCGTTGTTTTCATATGCATTCACTGAGTTAGACATTTTGACTTGAAATCGAAGATCTAAGACAAGAAAAAGTGTGAAAGATAGTAATTATAATTAGATTTGATTTTGTGGTTCTAAAAAGATGTAATCTATTTTTATGCTAGTTGTTTAGGCAATAGATGCTAAGTAAGAGATTAAAAAAATGATATAAGAGCTTGTAGATAATATAATGACCAAAGTGAAGAGCTGGAATTCGGGGCCTCGAGCTGGCGTATACAGGCCCCGAGGTCAAGCCGAATGCTCGGCTAGGGAAATTGAGGGAGGATTAACACTTATGAGAGCTACGATTGCGGCTCTTTATGATCAATAATGATCAATGAATGAATAACAATAAATAGAACACAATGGATATAAGCAATTGATGTAAGTAATAAGAACAAGAAAATATGTTAAGTTGGAAAGTAGAGAGAATATTCTTGTGTATTCAATCTTGAGTATCAGATCCCTATACAAAATGACAAGGATCCCCTTTATATACCAGGGGAATCCCAATATAGTACAAATACATTTATTACAAAGATATGGGGCTGATACAACCATTTTAATGTTAGGATACTGGTTTGAACTAGCCTACTAGATGTTGTCAGCTCTAGTCACGTGTCTTGGAAACTTCCCACATTTTTACCATAACTGTCGACCTATATTGTCTTGAGGTCGGACGTCGATAATCCCTCGGGTGTAAATCTCGACCATAACCTCGAGCCTTTGAAAAACGCACTTACAAAGTGTCATAACTACCGAAAATTGGACCCTCCAATTTTACCGCATATAAAGTTTATTATAGTGCCTTAAGTTTATTTTTGAGTATTTTAAGTTTATCGAAACTCAGCACTTTATTTGTAAAAGATTTTATAAATTTTGAAAAAGAAACATTTAACTAGAAACGTTAGGAAAGTCCTGTTGAATCCCAATAATTACACCAGACATTAGAAATAGACCAAAATAAACTTGCACCTCAAAAGCTACGACCCCAAAATAGACCAAAAATATAAAAAATAAAAAAATTGCAAAAGTTGCATCTCTAAGTGTGAGTTCCAATTAAATATCTTTTATAATTGCAGTTTTCTATAAAATCTAACAGTTACAATTTGTTAAATGATCATTACGTGCTTAAGATATTATACTTAAGGAGCTATTTTAAATCTTCTCCAACATAAAGGACCGTTTAATCATTTTTTATTACATCTCGATTCCTTCCCCTATGGTCGATGTTTTATTTTATGCATTTGAGACATGTATAATCTTTTGCTCAAAAGTTATATGTACTCAAATTGCAAAATATTTTTAATTACCTTATAAATAATCAGATAGTATGTGAGTGTTTACTTTGCTAATGGCATAATACATAGAATTTAAACTCTTTCAACTTGTATGTGTTTCTATTGTTTACTATATGGAGATCTTCAATGAAAAAGTCTAACATATATCTCGATGTTGTCATACGATCTCCGATCAAACTTGAAAGACTCATATCAAATGGTATTGTTTAAGGCTACTCACAAATTTGTTTAAAGGTGAGAAAAATTAAAAAAGTAAAGTTGAATAAAGAAGTATTAGCATATTTTTTAAAAGATTTTGGGAGTGTTTGGCTAAGCTTATAAGCTAGTCAAACTGATTTATAAGTATTTTTTTGCTTATTTATGTGTTTGAACAATAGACGTGCTTATATTCAAGTAATTAAGCTAAAATCAGTCATGAGTTTATCACCCCTAACTTATGAATTTTTAATTTATAAGTACTTTTAGCTTGACCAAGGTTTTTACATAATTTATCCTTAATAATATTTTCTAATTCACAAAAAAAAAATCCCAAAAATAAATTTTCTAACTTTCTCTTTATTCCATATTCATTGTTCATTATTTTCTTTACAAAAAGCCTTTTTGATTTGTAATTTTTTATATAGTTCTGGGTATTTTAGTCATTTCAACAAATAAACAGTTTGCAAATATTTTTTTACCAAACACATCAATTGCTTATTACGAGTTTCAGCAGCTTTATCCAGACACATCAATGCTTCTTAAAATCAATTTCAACATTCAAAAATTCTTTTCAGCATTTCAAGTTTATCATCTATTTACAATCATCTAATCTAAAATGGACTATTTCTTCTTTCCTTTTCTCTTCTTTTTCCTTGGTATTTCATGAATAAGATAGGGATTGAGAAATGCTTGATAATAATTCCGGAGTGGCTCAATATTGTTGGTGGCCTAAAATAAATTTTTGATGAGAGGCCTCAGTTTTTCTTTTAAAAAAATTATATATTTTTATTTGAAATATATTTTTCTAACTTTTTAGATGCAAAATTATTAAAAATTTTCTTATAATCGAGTTATTCTAATAACCTTTTTTAAACTGATAATACTGCTAAACTTATCCAATTAGCTTCTCATGAGACATTGTTAATCCTATACAAACTTTTTATCAATTTTAATTTCGAATAATTTCTTTTCCAGATGCAATTATTATAGTATATTTTATTCTATAAGGAATATAAGCAATAAAAAATCAAGTCTTGTTATCTTATTAAGCATATCGATTAGAGTTTTATTTTCTACTTGTAATATTTTCTTTAATGATACATAATTTGAAACTAAGCCTAAACTATTATGTTAGAGTGGTTATTATGTTTTAATCAAGGCTAAGTCAATATTTTTTTAGATTTTTATCATCTAGTGATCTCTATTTGTACCTGCTAAATAAAAAATTTAAGGTATTTTTTCGGATTATTCAAACTCAAGGGTGAATATCAATAATAAATTAAAATTTTCTTTTCTTTTATTGTAATTTTTTTCATACTTTTTAACTTTTGAATAATTAATTTTTTTATATAAAAAAGTAATTCATAAAATTACTGTCACTACTTTACCCTTTAGCCGACCTTGAATATGAACCACAAAAATATAAACACTATCAGGAAATTCATATATACACCAAATCAAAACCAGAATGATTTACTCTCACGTCGTAAACTCGTCGAATCTTTTTTTGACCAAAAAATACTAAAACCCTTTTGATTAAATCAATTGATAAAGATGAAGAGGTAAGTTTCTGTTAAGCATAATAAAATCAAGACTAGACAGTGCAAGGATAAATTACGGTGAATGATGCTTCCTAATATGTTGGAACCAAATGATTATTCATAAATGCGAGAACTTCAAATGTAAGAGAATACAACAATGCATGCAATTAGTCAAGACAAAGGATGATGTAAGGATTTCAGATCTGTAATAAGCCAAATTGTTCTTTTCTCTCCCCTCCCCCCCCCCCTAGAATGTTCTCCCCCCCCCCACCCCCTTTATAGGGGACAATCCCCTTTTTTATCCCAAAAAAGGTATGACACAAAGAATATTCTAAAGGCATATTATTATTATTCCCTATCATGTTAAAACTGTTGCAGACGCCGTGCATTCACTAGCCGTTATTAGTTGTCACCCTTCATATCGACCGAAAGACGTTGCATCGTAAGAACCTTGTTCTTTGCTATACTCAATAACGGTCGTGGTCGTCAAAATTTCGACCTATACAGTTAGTCCCTCTGCTTGTAGAGGCCAAGGCCTAGTGCATCCTTTGTAAGCGTACATTGCCCATATTTACGAAGAAATTTGCTCTGCAAACCATAATGATTTGGCCGATGACGGAAGAGCAGTACACTTCGCTATATCCTGGTAGTGTAATCTATTGGGGAATGACGTCACTTCCACGTGCTTCATCATTGCGCATATTTTCGAGGCATAGATTGACGGCATGTCGCTTTGGTTTTACTACCATGGGAAGCCATTCGCTTCGATTCTGCTGCCACCCAATCCAATAAATAGGGGAAGGGTTTGTTTTTCCAAAAACTCGTGGTCATTTCTCTTCTGATCATTCCCTTTTGTGTTTTTAGCTTTGCTTCTGCAATTTTCTTCATTTCCTCTTGCATGTTCATTGTTCTTTGTCTGTTTCATTTTATTAGCACATCTTCCTCTATAGACATGCCTAGAAACACCGATCACATGAGAGGATTTCTGACTCCACTCCATTATCTGTGGCGCTTCCTACTGGTGGTGAGGACGTGACGGCTAGGGAAGGGGATAGTTTTCCCACCGTAGATGAGTTGTTACCGAGACACCTTATGTCTCGAAGTCACTTTCTTAAGGACCCTGCTCCGAATCCCACCCCAGTAATATCTGAAATCGAGAAGGCCTATGTAAATGCCCTACGTACCACGTACAGCATCCCCCCTCCCATATCAAGATGGTTCCAGCGGGTAGGGACCTCGTGGAGGTCCATAGACCGGGATACTATGCTTTTTATAAATATCCTTTTGTAATTGGTCATTCCTTCCCTCTTCTTTCGTTCGCGGAAGAATTCTGTTGATTTTATCAAGTTTGCCTAGTGCAACTTTCCCTATACACATATAAAATATTTTTTGGGTTGACCAAATATGCGGAATTGGCGAGGTGCGAAGTCAATATTCACCACCTCCTACACTTGTTTTTCCCCAGTTTTCACAGGGGTACAATAGTACACTTAAGGCACCGTGGAACCAAAGGGTTGGTGGTAGGAACTGACGACCAGGCGAGCCATAAGTTTTGGCATAGGTACTTCTTTTTCAGAACTGAATATATTGTATCAGACCCTGCTGGATTCCTAGAGCGGTGGAATAATAATCGTAGGTATTGTAACTCGTTTACTCTTTTTTTTTTGTTCAACTCAGTACTTATCTGCAGCTTTCTTATGTAGCTATGGGGCATACACCCCGTCCCATTGCTGGTATAAGGGACTGGGTAGCCCGTTTACTGGCTCACGCAGTGGAGATTCGGGACTAGCCTGCTTTTGTGAAACATTTTGGGCCGAAGGTCTCATCTGGTAAGTGTTCTCCTCTGCACCGTTTTTCAGCTATTTGCCATTATCTATTGATACAACTTTTATGATGACAGGTCGTGGAGCTTCTAGGTGGAGGGCCTCAATCCCTGAATTTGGCCAAGCCGTCTCCTCGGTGGGAATGCAATTTATTTTGGAGGAGTTTGTTCGAGAGGGTCGTGCTTCACCGGTATAGGTAAGAAACTCCTCTCGAGATATGGTCATGACGGAGGAGATTTCTTATTTAACAGTCTATCACCTCTTGTGAGTCCTCTAATAGGGACAAACCTTCATTGAGGAAAAAGCGGAGAGTAGATCTTGGGAAAGACATGGCCGTTGAGACTGTTAAGAGTAGGACGGGTGCGTCGGGGAAGTCACATATACCCGCGTTTATGGTGGACTCTATCTTGGCGGGGAGGTCTCCCCGGGCATAAAGAGTTTAAAAATGAGGAGGGTATGTGCGCTTCAGTAGGGTGGTGTGTCATCTACTGTCGGGAAAGAAGGAGGATGACCATCTATGGAAAGATCTCTTCTAAGTATCAAGAATATTGCACCAAGCATCGTGCGATGGGTGACATCTATAATCAGGATCGCGACTTCCAACTGTTTCATGAAGGTCTCAAGCATAGGGAGGATCAGTTGGCGCGTAAGGTCGAAGAGTTGAAGGAGTGAGAAGAGGACCTTATGAAGGCCGTTGCGCATAGTAGTGAGCTAGAGGCAGCCTTTACGGTAAGGGAAGATGAGCTTGAGCTAAGTAAGGGACTAGTGGCCAAAAATGCCGACCTCCAAGCAAAAATGGCCAATTTAACTGCTGAACTAGGCATGAAGGAGACGGAGGTCAATGACCTAAAAGGTGAATTGGGTGCAAATGTTGATTGATTGGCCTACTCCAAAAGGGAGATGGCGACTGTCATCTCTGAGGCAGCGGCTTTAGAAGACACCCTTCGTGTTTGTAAGTTGGAGCGGGAAAATGAGATGGAGGCATCTGCGTTTGAGATAGCGGAACTTGAGGGGCACATTCAAGGGTTGGAGGCGGAACTGTCCATGTTAAATGAGCAAGCGGCTTCTTTGAAAATGGGGAACATGCGATGACGGTCGCAGCCCTCTATATCTCAAGCTCTGGCTGATCCTGTCATACCTTGACATTTGTATGAGTTGTGGGTTCACGTTGAAGCCGAGCTTGATGTTTATACGGATCTTCATGTTGGGGTAGGGCATTCGAAGTTGAGCTTCAGGATATGTGTGCCGAGGCCAGTACAACTCGTGAGGCGTGCGAGTACGATCCCTTCACGCCAAATGGGGATGATATTAATTCTGATGATACGAACAGACTTTCCTCCGACTCTTGGTACGAGGATGTGTATGCCACCGGAAATGATGTGTAGTATTTGGTTTGTATTTACTTTTGCTTTGCCATTTTTGTAAGGGCGTCTTTGAGACCTTTGTAAAGAAAAGTACTTTTAACATATTTGATGTAATGAAAAATCATTTTGGTCGTGCTCCCCTGAATCGTTGTTTTCCCTCTCATTTTTTTTATTTGGTGTTAACCTTTGTTGTGTTCATGTTATTTTGAACCTTTGCCAAAATATTAAACCCCTTGTATTTCAAGTGAATTCGAACTAATTTCTTTGGCAATGGCCTTAGCCATAGGGATCTTACTTTTGAGTCGGTGCCGAAGAAGTATCTCGTCATGGTTTGAATGATGTCGAACTCATTTCTTCTTTTTTGACGATGGCCTTAGCATCGGGATGTTAGTGTCAAGCTGGTGCTGAAGTAGTATCCCGTCATGGTTCGAACTATGTCAAACTCATATCTTTGATGATGGCCTTGCCATTAGGATGTTACTTTCGAGCTGGTGCCAAAGTAGTATCCTGTTGTGGTTCAAATAATGTCAAACTCATATCTTTGATGATGGCCTTAGCCATAGGATGTTACTTTCGAGCTAGTGACGAAGTAGTATCCTGTCGCAGTTCAAATGATATCGAATTCATATCTTTGATGATGGCATTAACCATTGGGATTTTACTTTCGGGCTGGTACCAAAGTAGTATCACGTCGTGGTTCGAACTATGTCAAACTCATATCTTTGATGATGGACTTAGCCATTGGGATGTTACTTTCGAGTTGGTGTCGAAGTAGTATCCTGTTGTAAGGATGGCGTTCTATTATATTTGCTTGAGTGTTGCATATGCCAGTTTTATCATGCATTGGAGATGCGTGTTGATTTCGTACACATAACAGAGTGATTAATTCATGTCGAAAATATAGTTGACTTTGTTCGTAAATTGGCGATATATGTCGATTTCGTGCATTCAATGAAGATTCTTTTATATCTATAATAGCGATACATGTCAATTTCGTGCATACAATAGAGATTCTTTATATCTATAATGGCGATACATGTCGACTTCGAATATACAGTGGAGATTCTTTATATCTAGTCCCTTCATTGCTCGGCCTGGAGATGACGTCAGCAGGTGGGGGCCATGACTAATACTTCAAACCTCGAGACATTTCTCTCATCGCCTCATTAAAAACCTCCCCGAAAAAAACCTGATTGGGACAAAACCCGGGTGAGGGAAAAAGAGTACGACTTAGGCGGAGGCTCTTTTCAGAAGTGGAAGTGCTTGAGGTGGGCGAAATTCTAGCTATTTTGTAGTATTTTTCCTTCCATTGTCACTAATTAGAATGTTCCTTTGTTTGTTGTTGCTGTGATTTTTTATGTCTCGTCCCAGTTTGTTCCCAGTTTCCATTCATTCGGGTCTTTCACTGCTTGTGTTTTGGCTTTGAGAACGTAGTCCCCGAATCTGAGTGATCGTACTTTGGCCTTCTTGTTATAGTACTTTTTTGCTTGTTATTTTTGGGCTATCATTCTTATGTGAGCCATATCCTTTCATTATTCGACCTCATCCAGGTCTTGTAATTTGGATTCGTCGTTGCTTGGTCCACTCTCATTGGAATATCTTAGGCTAGGTTTTCCGACCTCGACTGGTATGACTGCATCAGTCACATAGACTAACGAATATGGCATCTCGTATGTGCTATTTTTTGGCGTGGTGCAGTATGCCCATAGTGCCTCTGGTAGAAGTTCTGGCTATAGCCCATTGGCTTCCTCGAGCTTCTTATTCAATATATTTAATATTATTTTGTTGGAGGATTCAGCTTGACTGTTACCGGCGGGATGGTATGGCATGGAGAGTATATGTCTAATGCGCCATTTCTAAAAAAATTCGGTCGTTTTCTTTCTGACGAACTGAGGTCCATTATCGCAGTTGATTTATTTGGGAATGCTGAAGCGGTATATAATATTTTTCCATATGAATGCGATGACTTCTTACTAGCATATTTGGGTGACCTACCTGCTTCCACCCATTTGGAAAAATAATCAGTTAAAACTAAAAGGAAACGTACCTTACCCCGGCCTGCTCGGAGGGGTCCGACGATATCCATTCCCCACATTATAAATGGCCATGGCGAAGTGAAGGAATGCAGGAGACTCCTGCTCTGTGTATCATAGGGGTGTATTGTTGGCAGTGCTCACATTTCTTGACGTAATCCATGGCTTCATTTTTTCATGATAGGCCAGTAGTATCCTGCCGGATGAGGCATCTAACGAGTGCTTAGTTTCCTATATGGGCATCAAGTGGCCCTCATGTACTTCTTCTAGCACTCGCCTTATTTGATTTGGCCCAAGACATTTGGCCAGTAGGCCATCGAACGTCCTTTTGTAAAGGTCATGGTTTACGAGGCTGTACCTGGATGCCTATATTCGAAGATATTTGGCTTCTTTCTTATATCGTGGGAAGGTCCCTTCCTGCAAATATGTTATGATGTCGTTGCGCCAGTCTCAAATTAAATTTATAGAATGTACCTCGACCTGGTCTATTGATGAATTGAAGAGGGTGACCACATTATCCTTGCTGATATTTTTGGTAGCTACCGCTAGTTAGGTGAGACTGGTTGCTTCGATATTTTGCGTATGGGTATCTGGTCGAGGAGCATTTGTTGAATTTTGGAAGTAGTTTGTGAATTTCTGTCTGGTACTTATACAGTCTTTGTTCCTTGATTTGGAAAGTCCCAATGACTTGATTTAGCGCTAATTGAGAGTCATAGTAAACGACGAGTCGTCGAACGCCATACTTGAGCGCTAATTTCAATCCTGCAATTACGGCATCATACTCGACCTTGTTGTTAGTCATTTTGGGACACTGTATGGATTGGCGATTCGCTTCACCCACAGGGACTTCGAGGACGTATCCCGATCTTAGCACATTAAATGCGCCTTCAGTGTAAAGGACCCATAGGTCAGATCGTGCCGAAGTGAGAAGCGCTTCTTGCTCAACCTCGGGCAATATTTCTGCGCTGAAATCGGCAACGAAATCAGCGAGCACTTGAGACTTTATTTTAGTTCACGGTTGATATGTTATGTCGTGCTCGCTCAATTCTTTGGCCCATTTATCCAACCTACCAGATAGCTCGGGTTTGTGCAGGATGCTCATGAGGGGGAAGGCTATTACCACCATTATGGAGTGGCATTGAAAATATGGTCTAAGCTTTCATGAAGCTATGACTAACGCCAAAGCCAATTTTCAAGGTGTGGGTATCTTGTTTCGGCATCAATTAAGGTTTTGCTGATACAGTAAATTGGAGATTGCATACCTTTGTTCTCCCGACCTAAAACTACATTTACCGCAACCTCGGAGATCGCTAGGTAAATTAGGAGGCACTCGCTTGGATTTGCTTTGGCGAGTAATGGCGATGAGGATAGGTATGCTTTCAGTTTTCTCAAGGCATCGACGCATTCTAATTCCACTGAATTCCATGATCCTTCCTTAATATATTAAAAAATTTATGGCATCTATCTGATGACAGTAAGATGAACCTCGACAGGGGCGGCTATTCGTCCTGTCAATTTTTGTACTTGCTTTTTGCTGGTTAATATTTTGGCTATTCCTTCGATGGCCTTGCTCTAATCTGGGTTGACCTCTATGCCCTCTTTGCGATACCAAAAAGCCGAGGAACGTACCCGAGGTTACGCCAAAAGAATATTTTTTGAGATTTAATTTCATATCGTATTGCCTTAGTATGTCGAAGGCTTCCTTCAGAAGATTGATGTGATCTTCTTTCCTTTTCGACTTCACTAGCATGATGTCGATGTAGACCTCCATGGTCTTACCGAGTTGATATTTGAATATTTTGGTGACTAATCGTTGGTATGTTGCCCTCGCGTTCTTATGTCTGAACACCATGACTCTGTAGTAGTACGTTCCTTGGTGAGTGATAAAAGTAGTATTTTCTTAGTCTTCTTCTGCCATTAGAATTTGTAACCAGAATAGGCATATAAGAATTTTAGCAACTCATGCCCCGCCATTGCGTCAATGAGCTGGTCGATGTATGGTAATGGAAAGGAATCTTTCAGGAATGCTTTATTTAGGTTGATAAAGTCAACAGACATCCGCCACTTTCCATTTTTCTTCTTCACCATAACCATATTGGCGACCAACTAAGGATACTTCAATTCTTGGATGGAGCCATTAGCAAGTAGCTTATCAACTTCTTCTTTAACTGCATCGTTGATTATAGCGTTGAACTTTCTCTTTTATTTGCCGCACAGAAGGGTAGAGGGGGTCTACATTCATCTTGTGTGTGGTGATATCTTTTGGGATTCCCGGCATATCTAAATGGGAGAAGGAAAACAAATTAGTATTCTCAGTTAAGAATTTATGGAAATTACCTGGTTCTGAGAGATTGTGCCCGATATAAGTTTTTTTGTGATGTTGTTGTTGTCCGGTTGGGCAAGATCGAGGCACTCAAACAGTTGCCTTGCAGGCTTCTACAACGGCCGAGTCTTTTATAGCCTCTATTTGTATCTCGGGTTTGGTTCCTGATATGGCTGACTAGTATGCTTTTTCACTTGCTCCTTTTAGTTGCCGGGTGTGTGCACAATCCTGGGTGATAGCATTTTTGTGCGGTGCGTTGCTCGCCTCGGATGCTGAATATTCCTCGTGGAGTAGGAAATTTAATTACTTGATAGAAACTTGATGGGATGGCCCGCATAGCGTGTATCCATGGGCGCCCTATGATAGCATTGTAGGTTGTTTCTTTATTCATGACGTGAAACTTTGTTTCCAGAGTGACTCCTCCATCTAGAACGGGCAACACTATTTCTCCAAAGATTCGTTCAACTACATTATTAAAACTCGTTAGTGTTATGCAATATGGTATTATTTTATCCTCGAGTCTCATTTGTACAAGGACTCGAGGATGGATAATATACGCGCCGCTTCTATCATCCACTATTATTCTTTTTACATCGGTATCCACGACAAGTAAAGTTATAACAAGAGCATCATAGTAAGGGAAAGACAAATTGTCCGCATATCATTGCCACAGCCGATGAACATTTGTATAGTACGAGCGGGTGAAGGTGGTTTGAGGGGTCCCTAAGGTTGATCGCGCCCTCAAGTGAAGTTAGCCCGTCCTCGATCGCTCAGCAGTTCTTTCATATGTCCGTAGTTTAGCATTCTTACTACTTCATACCGTAGGCCAATGTAGTCTTCGGTCTTATTTCCCCTTTTCCTGATGGAATTCGCACAGAATGTTCAATTTTCAGGTGCTCGGGTCGAATTTCATCTTTTGCAGCCATTGCACCTTTTTGCCGAGCTTCTCTAGTGCATACACTATTTCTGAAGGAGAAGCACAAAAGCTATGAGCATATAATAGTCGGGGCATACCTCTTTCGTTTCGATGTGGCGCAAAATGTCAAGGAGTGATATATGCGTGTCGTGGATGAGATGGGATGGATGTCCGGATGTAAGGCTGATACCACTTTTGATTAAGACGGGATAGTTGATCCCTTCGGCCATCGTTGCATTGATCTTTCCTTATTTCAGTTTGGACTGATGTCAGCCTTTGGATCGGACCATTAAGGTCATCCTCGTCTGCCCTTACTCCAGCATAATTGGCATTATAGATTTCTTCCCAAGTGGTGGTAGAGTAGTTCATGAGCCTATTTAACAGCTTTTTGGTCACTTTTTACCCATTCCTGATTAAACCGTTTTAGAAGGCTGCTACTACCATCCCTTCTGATACATTTGACAGGATCATTCTCGCCCTATTAAATCTTGCTAGGAAGTCCCTGAGTCCCTCGCTCGTAATCTGTATAATGGCGAAGATGTCATTTACCCTAACTTCTGCCTTTTTTCCTCCTGCACGAGCGGTAACGAATTTGTTTGCCACTTCTTTGAACGTTGATATTGATCGTGCTAGCAATTGTGAGTACCAAGTTAGCGCTCCCTGTATCAGGGTTTCACCGAACGTTTTCAGCAGCACTGATGACACTTGTTCTTTTGACAGATCGTTGCCTTTTACGGTTGTAACGTAGTGGATTATGTGGCCTTCTGGGTCTGTAGTACCATCATACATTTTCAAGTATGATGGCATTTTGAAGGTTTTTGGAATGGCGTGGGGGGCCGCTCCTTCATTGTATGGTTTCTTGACGAATCGACCGACGTCTCATTTTGGTAGCAACTTTAGAGCGCCCGGTATTTTATCAACCATTTCCTAATTCTCCTTCATCTGATCACGGAGCGCATTGTTCTCACTTTTCATTTCCTCCATTTTCTATAGGATGGCTGCAAGTGCATCGTTACCTGCATCAACAACAATATGAGCGCTACTTGTGCGTGGAGTTTCTAGTTTGATGGCGACTATTGCAGTGTCTACTTGTATTGTGTCTCTGATATCCCTTTGAACGGGTTTATGGAGTATGTTGCTCAGAGTGTTTGTCAGCCATTCTTACAATAGCCTTTTCAAAGCTAGTGGTGTTTCTCTTGTCGCGGGTGTGGATGCTCCTTTTTTACGTGAAGCAGTCACGCTTTCATGCGGGGGAGGTGAGGTATCTCCCTCAGATGTAGCGTTCGGTGTCGCATTTTTGTTATCCTCCCAACCGGCTTCGTTGCTGGAATCTAGAAGGTTATTTGTGACACCTGCTATCGCTTTTAACCTTGTGTCTCCCTTTCTTTCCATTATTGGTTTTTGCAAAGTTAGGAAGAGGCGATCATCCCTTTCAAGGATCTAGATGAAACTACAATCTTAGCTAAAGAAATTCACATAGTCGGCACCAAATTGTTTGACCAAAACATATTAGAACCCGTTTGATAAAATCAATTGATGAAGATGAAGAGGTAAATCTGTGCTAAGGATAATAAAATCTAGATTAGATAATGCAAAGATAAAATATGATGAATGATGTTTCATAATCTGTTGGAACCAAATGATTATTCATAAATGCGAGAACTTCAAATGTAAGAGAATATAGCAATGAATGCAATTAGTCAAGACAAAGGATGATGTAAGGATTTCAAATATATAATATGCCAAATTGTTCTCTCCCTCCCCCCCCCCCCCTACAGAATGTTCTCTCCCTCCTCTTTATAGGGGACAATCCCCATTTTTACCTCAAAAAAGGTACGATACAAGGAATATTCGAAAGGCATATTCTTATTGTTCCCTGTCGCGTTAACACTGCTGCAGGTGTCGTGCATTCACTAGCGACTGTTAGTTGTCACCCTTCATCACAACCAAAGGACGCTGCATCGTAAGGACCTCGTACTCTGCTACACTCAATAACAGTCCAAATTTTGACCTATACATCTTTCTTACTCATCGTTACCCCACTAAAAGTCCAAGTATGCCCTTGTACTATACGAAATTGAGTATATTTTCCCTTCGTTAATACTTCAGCTCATATATGCCCTTATCGTCACATAGTTGGTCCATATATGCCCTTACTATCACATAGTTGGTCCAAATATACCCTTTTCGAAACGGGATCCAGCAAATTAATTAGTTCTTTTATTAATTATACTAAAATGTATTACAAACACTATTTCTTTTTTATTAGTACTTTTTTTCTCTTTTCTTTCTTCTTTTTTTTCCTAAAAAGTGCTAATAAAAAGAAATAGTGTTTGTAATACATTTTAGTACAATTAACAAAAGAGCTAATTAATTTGGGTAAATTCCGTTTCGAAAGAGGCATATTTGGACCAACTATGAATAGTAAGAGCATATATGGATTAACTATGTAATGATAAGAACATACATAGACTAAAATATTAACGAATAATAAATATACTCAATTTCGTATAGTGCAAGGGTATATTTGAACCTCTTCAGTTTACTTTCACTTTTCTAGACCCCTCTTAAGCTGTAGGTGGTCAAGGTTGTACCTTTTTGAAAAAGCAACGTGTTGTAATTTCATTCAATATATGTCGGGCATCCCATTAACTACAATCCACTTTTACCACTTTTACTTGCCCATCACCAAATCTGGATTATAAAATAGATAAAAACTACAAGAAAGCCCTACCACGAAAAGAACCATACAAAGAGATATTAGCTAATAAATTTTCAGTGGCAAAAGAAAAACACAAGAAGGTCTGAACAAAGTTAGAATGAGATAGCTGCCAAGAAGTAAAAATTCCAACAAATAATGCGAATATAAAAAAAAAATGGACAACGTACTTAAAGAAAATATCGAGAAACACATAAAATGACAAGAAAACGAGCTGATCATCAATGCACACCAGCAGAGCAGCCATTGAAAGGTATACAGATAAGCAGACAAACGCAAAACAAAAGAAAAAAAAGGAGAGAAACATCACACTGCTACAGTTGCGATCATCACAGAGCCAAAACCTAATACTAAAAATCAACAGAAAAGAAAAAAAAACATTCTTTCTTTTAGTCACAGCAGCAAAAGCTACTGTATCAGAATATTGATAGTAGTGAAACACCAATAATTCATTCGCACGTTCTTAGCCTCACATGCACTATGAACTCTCCTTTTCCTCCCCCCTCCCCCCAGCCCCCCTCTCGTCACCCTGCACCAACCAATCTTCCTATGGGTATACTTATGCCTACCATGTACGACTAGTTACTGATTACTAGTACAAAAAATATAAAGATTTGAATCAAAGTCAAGCTGTCATAACTTCGTTAATTGCTCCTCTCTGTATGCATCATTTCAAATCAAAAGAACAGCAAACACATTTTTGTCTCCACCACCACTTTGTCCCTTCTTTACCCTTTCCCATTTTGAATGTCATTCTCACACCTAAGTGATAAAATCCAATCTTTATCAATACCCAATTGAATAATTCATTCTTTTTGAATACCCAAGTTCAAAAATTCAATCTTGCTCAATACCCAAGTGTAAAAATTCGATCTTTCTCAATACCGAAGTGGAAAAATTCAATCTTTTTAAACCCAGAAGTTTACTTATCAAGATCTTGAAAACCCATTTCAAAGATTCCAATATCTAGCATTTTTTGTATGTATTTCACTTCGGATCCTACAGATTCTGCAAAAAGAAGTAATCTTGGGAAGGGAAAGTGGTAATGCCAAGGCAGAATCAAGCTATGGTGGAGGGTCTAGTACCCAAGATCCGCAAAAGGGGTTGTTCATCATCTTCATCTACATCATCAAAAGTGTATAACTACAGATTTAAGCGGGCTATTTTAGTTGGAAAAGGTAGAAACGGGCTCGGGCCCGGGCTTAGAGGGTCCAGATCCAGTACACCAGTGCCAAGCTGGAGGGCTACTCCATTAAGAAATGTTGTTGAATCACCAAAGCAGTCACTTGGTGGGATATCACAGCCTGTTTCAGCTAGAAAATTGGCTGCCACATTGTGGGAAATGAATGAAATGCCTTCACCTAGAATGACTGAGGATTTGGGAAAAAAGAAGATGATGATGTTGAAGAAGGAGAAATTGCGGGCCCTTCATTCGGGCTCTGGCTCTGTTTTGGGCGATTTGCCTCCTCATTTGTGTGATCCATCTCATAGCCCAGTTTCTGAGGTGAGCTTAGTCTTTTATTTTGTGCTCTTTTGCCGAGGGTCTACCGAAAACATCTATATCTTGTAATTTGAGTAATTTGAGACCCCCACTTGTAGGATTAGACTGGTATGTTGTGTTGTCTTTTATGTTATATTGTGAAACTTAGTTTTTGATTGGAAGTTTGTTAAGTATTGTGTCTGTGATGTAGGAACTATATTTTGGTGAATTGAATTTGATTAGTTTCTTGTGGTTGTTGGAAATCCAGAGAAAATGACGTTTTTGATGTGCCTACTAGTAACTATTAAGTCAAATTCTCAAATATTTGAAGTACTTAGTATTTATTTATAAGTAATTCTCAAATATTAATATATGATAGATTGTAAGTTACATATGGTGAAAGTGACATTCTCATTCTCTTCATTATCTTGCTGATCATTCTGTCCAATCCCAGAAATAGAAATAGAAATAAATATGAATTTTATAGAATGGACTTGCTTTGTTGATAATGTAAGAGTTGCTGCTTGACAGTTGACATCATCTTTGGAGGTTTTGGGGTTGTGTTAATATTTGTCTTATTATTACTGACTTTAGAAGACTTGGCCTTGACAAGCAGTTTCAGAGATGATGATATGCCTTTTCTTTTCCGCTTGATGGCTGTATACCGCACTCATTTTTTGATGCATAGTGACAAGTTGGGTCATCGTAGTTACTTAAGTTCATTCTTGGTAATCCATACTTTCTTACGTTGATTGTGTAGAGGACGGATCGATCTGGAACAGGAAGCTATCAGAAGAGGGCATCAACAACTTCCCGTAGACAAAGGACTACGGACCATAATGTTGGAATGTTAGATACTTTAAGCAGCGCCAGTTTAATGGAGGTGGCAACCAATTCCTTCCTGTCGATGAACTTTATTGATGTTTTATTGTTCTTTATGTCCTTTAACTTCATTAGCATGCAATTTTGTTAATATTGACTTTTGCGTATTGTCACACTCTTTCTCAGTTTCTCTTCGTGTTTATGCAAGTAAACATGGAAATCAATGGTTAGGTCCTACAAAGGTTTATTTGAAATGCATTGACTGGCTATGAATACTTAGGTTGCTAAAAAAGAGTGATGATTTATATCAATCTGTAATGCAGCTTGAGACCAGGTCTCGTGCCCAGACTCCACGGGGATCAGTGGCTGGTTTTGGGAGCCGTCTGAAGGATGTAAGTAACGCTTTGACAACATCCAAAGA
Organism: Nicotiana benthamiana; assembly: GCA_034376525.1. Classification (NCBI taxonomy): domain Eukaryota; kingdom Viridiplantae; phylum Streptophyta; class Magnoliopsida; order Solanales; family Solanaceae; genus Nicotiana; species Nicotiana benthamiana. Next base: position 154,514,170 of record CM067337.1, read on the forward strand.
GCTTCTAAAAATAATCAATCGAATTTGGGCACATGCTGATCAACCTTCATCTAGCACGTCTCTTGTCTCTGCATTACATGCCGAGCTTGAAAGGGCCCGCCTGCAGGTGAATCAGCTTATTCAAGAACAGCGCTCAGATCAAAATGAGATTAATTATCTCCTTAAATGCTTTGCTGAAGAGAAAGCGGCTTGGAAAAACAAAGAGCAACAGGTCGTTGAGGCTGCAATTGAATCCATTGCAAATGAACTTGAGGTTGAGAGAAAGTTGAGGCGGAGATTTGAGAGCTTGAACAAAAAACTCGGCAAAGAGTTGTTGGATACAAAAGCATCATTCATGAAGGCAGTGAAAGAACTTGAAAGCGAGAAGAGAGCCAGAGAAGTAATGGAACAGGTATGCGACGAATTAGCTAGAGACATTGATGAAGACAGAGCTGAAGTAGAAGAGATCAAGAAGGAATCTGCAAAAGTTCAAGAAGCGATTGAACAGGAAAGAGAGATGCTCGAGTTAGCTGACAGATTGAGCGAGGAAAGGGCTCACACGAAACTCTCAGAAGCCAAGAATCATTTTGAGGAAAAACATTCTGCTATTAACAAGCTAAAGAAGCAGCTTGAAGGATTCCTGGGAAAGAAAAAGGCCAAAGGTAGGGGAAATAGTTCTCTAAATTTCAGAAATAATGAAGAGGTGACAGCATCCTTGAGTAAAGCCCTATTACATCAGAATGAAGAAAAAGAAGATGATGGAGGAGAAGTAGAGAATGTTGCAGACTGCGGGGAAGACTCAGCAGAAAGTGATCTTCATTCAATTGAACTAAACATGGAGAATTCCAATAAGAGCTACAATTGGGCTTATCCATCTGATATAGTTCATGAGTCAAAACGAATTTCAGTCGATGAAAGAAGAGCAAGAAACTCCAACTCTGGGCAGCCCAGAAGAAGCTCTCCCATTCAAAGAAGCATTTCTGGTGGAGTTGTTGAGTATGTAAATCAAGCTGCAAATCTTCCAACCTCAGGAGATAGATTAGACACGGAAAGACTTCATGAACTCGAGAAACTAGGACAAAGATATAATTATTTGGATGAAACACATCGACTTAAAGCAGTGAAGGGCCTTAAGGATCATCTATTGGCTAGTTCTGGCTCCAGTCCAATCCGACAGTGGGAGCAACCTTGGCCTTCGAGAGATCCTTGTGCTACAATTCCTGAAAGGTCTAGTATTATTCAGGGGAGTGCTCCAAAATCACGGCTAGGAGAAGTCAGAGGAGAAGGCCAAAGTGTTAGAAGATTGAGACGATGAGATTGTTTCTATACGTCACCTGTGAGCTTGTCTCAAGATTCGAGGGTCAAGAACTTGTAATTGAGGTTATACTGGAAAGATCTGAAAATAGTTGAGGAGAAGGGGCCGCGTAATTTTAGGAACTTGCTACATTGGTTCCACTATGACCTAAGTTATCTGCTTACTTGTTGGAATATATACTATTAACCATAAGTTTGATTTAGATATAATATTTATTATGAAATAATTATTTATTCAGTTTTAATAAAATTTTAAATAGATCATATAATAATCTGTGTCATTTGTTTATATAATAGATGATTTAGTGTATAGAGTTTAGTTTATACACGGAAGATTAAATCATCGGTTCTTATAAGTATAAAGTTTGAGTTCACAATCTAATGATGGAATTGGACAAACTATCAGGAATGGTTGTAGCACAAGATTAAATATAATTTATCCGAATATGGGAATGGTTTAATTCCAGCTTCTTGTGCTAGTATATTTTGTATGTATTGAACGGACCAGGTAGAGATAAGTATTTTATACTGACTTAATAAAATAAACTCTCTAGCCATTAAATGTACTTATACTCTTAATCTTGATATAATTATTATTAGTTGTGTATAGTATTATTGTTTTTGATTTATTAAAGACCAGATTCTTTCGTGGGTCAATATGCCTGGTAAATTGGATAATAATAATGTACATTGGTGAAGTAATAGTTAGTTAATGAAATCCATGTCTCGGTTTAGAGATTGATAATACACCTTTATAAAAGCTTATAAGTTTTCATGTGTAAACTCAGCCGGTGGATTTTGTATCCGACACATGAAATAAGTTAAGCGAAAGTCTAAAGGAAATAATCAATAAATTAAATCATCAGTTATTTAATTTAATTGATTCGTGTCTGAATCTTGACATGTGGAGTTAAATAAGATTTAGTGGATGAATTTCAAAATTGAATAAGGAGTGCAATTATGAATTTTTAGTGGAATAATTCCTAATTAATTATGGTAGATATTAATTTCGAAAATTATAAATTAATTCCATAATTGGAAGTCTTGTTAATTAAATTATGTGGTCCCTACTGTGCCTAAATAATAGGAAATCAAGGAGTCCTTTTTCTAGTGGAAAAGAAAACTCAACAGGTTTTGGAAAAGGGTCTTAACCCTTAAAACTTGTGCTATAAATACATAAGGTTTTCTACCTAGAAAAAAAAGATATGGTGGCTGAAATTTTCAGCCAAGTTTTCCTAGAAATTTCGCTCACACGAAATTGTTATTTCCGGTATTATTTGGGTAACACAGTAGAAGATCGTGGAACGTTCGAGGATCACGATTGCGCGGGTGATGGAGATTCCATTGAGAAGTTATGGAACTGAAGGCTCACATGGTAGAAGAGATATGTTCACGCTTCAAGAGGTAACCCGTGAAATCTTGTTTACGCTAGTTGTCCAGATTACATGTGATTTTGATATTGGAATTGCTTCCGCTGCTTATTATAATCCATCAATTGGTATCAGAGCCCACTCACATCTAATTAGATAACTAAGTTTTTCATGAAACAAGAATATGGTGTTTATGTGCATTTTTTATACATAAATATGTGATTTTCTGAAAAACTGCACTCTATTTTGTGAATTAACTATGCAAAATTTTTAGATTATTCTTTTAATCATGAGATATTTGTTTTCTTATTGATATTTGATTGAGATTATCTGAATTTTTTGGGGTAAATCCTAGAAAAACACAAAACCTATTTTTGACCGAATAGCCGGTATTTTCGGAGGTCAGCGAACTTGACGGACTCCGATTGAGCTGAAATTTGGTGGGTCCATCGGAAACGACGTGGTGAGAAAAACGCACTGTTGTAGCAGTGAACCATGGTGGTTTCAGCGTTTTGAGGTCGTTTGGACTTTGTTTTGGACGTTTTTCTATTTTCTGGAAATTATTTCTTAATAATTTTAATTTCTTTTTAATTCAATGGTGGTGGAGGTGACTCCCTATGGTCCCCATGATTAAATACTAGTCATATAATAGGTTTACACATTGACTATTAGCAAATAGACGTGTTGCTATATTAAATTCAATAATAAATGTGTAGGATTTTATTAACTAGGTCTTACAAGGTATAATTAATATTGTGTGATGATATAATTATTTTGTAAGAAAGTAAAATTCTCTACTTGATATCATGGATGACTAATGATTGGAGCGTTTGGCATATTTGTGCATATAAAAAAATTCTCAAATTTAAGTTTATCTTTTCATGCCCTACGTGATTACTAGTTTGAATTTTCGATGAAGAATTTTGTTCTCTGATTTGAGGTTCTAATTAAGTGAAATATGATGGTATTTTGTATAGGTTTTATATTGTTGGTATGACTTTTAAGCTATGGTCTACCATAAAATAACTTTACGAGCTAAATATATATTCACTTGTAAATTGAGAATTTTATGAGTAATAAATAGTTACCACTGAAGTGGTTTGTTTATTTGAACTCATGAAAAATTCTTAGTAAATTTGTACATGTGAAATTATATCTATTCATGGATTGAACATTATTATTAATAAGTAGGATCCACAAAATCGTCTATTTATTTGAGTCACTGAAATATGTTTAATATACCATGTGAAAATTATCATTAAGAAATCTACATTAATGGTGGAGGTTCTTAATTAGAAAAAGAGTTTTATCTTTGTGTATTAGTGAAACTAACTCCACCCATGAGAAGAGATATTGGGGTTTTCACCGTACGGGAGAAAATAATATATCTCAGGTTCTTATGTGTTTAATAAAAGGATAATTTGTTGCAAAAGGGGATATTATATATCCTAGAAATAGGAAGAATATAATATATGCCTTGAGCTTATAGTGTAATTATAAGGAGAATGAAAATCAATATCATATTTATTTTAATTCATGAGACTACTTAAAACGGTTATTCTCCAAGTTTGGTTACAGGCTGGTGGTCATGAATTTGACGGACTGCGATTGACCTGAAACTTGGTGGGTTCATAAAAAATGATCTAGTGAGAAAAACTCACTGATATGCAGTGAATCATGTTATTTTTTTGGTATTTTGAGGTCGTTTTCGATGGGTTTTCAAGCAGTTTATTAAATTGAATTTGTTATAAATATGAAAAATCATTCCTTATATATAGGCTATATTTGTGTTAAATCTGAAACATGTGATTTAACTTGATATGATATATATGAAGAATGCAAATCACATGGATTTAATCCTAACTACGCCAAAAATAATTTATTCGAATTTGGTCCAGTTTTGGCGATCATGAATTTCAGGATCTCCAAATGACCTAAAATTCGGTAGGATCATCGGAAATGGTCATTTAAGAAGAACTCACTTCTACGCATTGAATCACATCGTATTTTGATAATTCGGGATCGTTTAGATGAGTTTTTTGGAGGTTTGACGGATTAAAATGTGATTTACATACGAAAAGTCATTCTTTCTATCATTTTATTTATATCTAATCTGTAACATGATAACACATGTTTATTTGACATGAATTGATATATGATAAAAAAATACAGGTCATATTTTAAATTCTTAAAGAATACTTAAAATGATAATTTTCTAAATTTGGTCGCAACTTTTAGGGATTGTGACTTTAACGATCTCCGATTGATATGAAATTTGGTAGATTTATCAGAAATAGTTTAATGAACAATACTCACTGCTATGCAGCGTAAAATATTAATTTTCGTATTTTAAGACTGTTTAAATGGGGTATTGAGCATTTTTTTAAATTGTGGAACTTAATACTCAGAGAAAAATTTGTGATTGTGATAAAGTGGTGATAGGAATTAACCCCTATGGTCTTTATTTTTTTATTTATAGTGAGATAGTAAATTTACTCGTTGACTTTAGGTCTTCCTCCATATCGGATAAATTTATTATGAATTCACTGGATATAGTTACTAGTTATTGATAACCTATGCTAGTTCTCCATCTGAGTATAAGGGTTAAATCAATTTTGTAACTAAAATACAATCATGATTAAATAGTGATAGAATTATACTTCTATGGTCTTTCACTATTAATTTCAAGTGAGTAATAAATTTACGCGTTGACTTTAGGTCTTCCTCCATATCGAATAAATTTATTATAAGCCCACTATGTGAAATACTAGTAATTGATATCGTGTACTTACTCTCCATCTGAGTATACATGTTGGATCAATGGAACTAGAGCTATTAAAAATGATGTTCACTTGACATAAATTAACAGTATACTCTCCATCTGAGTTGGGTCTGTTTTAATTATTATGAATAATCTGGCATTGCATATGTATGTTGCATGAATAGTTCTTTTCCCATCGAAATTGGTATTCAAGATGCATGACATATATGTGTAGTGTGTTTGAAATTTTTATATTAAAAAGTTATATACAATTGACTGAAAATAATAATAGTATGCTCTCCATCTTAGTTGGTTCTATTAATTTTTGGATTGTATAATTCTTGCATTATATAATATACTTTGCATGAATGATTCTTTTCCCATTGAAATTTATTATTCCAGATGGATGTATGTATATAAGTATTGAATGCAATCTGAATTTTACTATTCAGTTTTTTGACTTATTATGATCTATTTAATGTTTTTATCTCAACTTCACAATGATTTTATGCAACCGATCATATTACTTGTTCAAATTTTTTTTAGTGATAAGGCATTAATTTTAAGGATGCAATATATGTACTTTTGTTAGAATGAATTTAATTCCGGTTTCTGGGCAAAATAAGAGATGGATATTTGTTTTATTTTTCGAATAACTCTTGAGTTATTGAGCTTAATAAATATTTTATCTGTTATGGTACATGAATGCATGACCTTGTTATTGTATATTGATATCTCTCCTGAACAGAACAATATTAGTCTACCTCATAAGAGAATATGTTCTTCAAAATTGAGTAAAACTTATCTGTGCACTTTTATTTAAGTCATATTATTCTCGATATGATTTCAAGTTGGTCAAGGATGGACCTTAAGGTTCGTTGAAAGTAGAGGCACTACCAACTTGCGGATCATATTTGGAAGGAAATTTGACTAAAAGATATTTCCTTTTAAAAGGAAATAAAACTAGTGATAAGTTAGAATGAATCCTTTTTTATTTGTATGGTTAAATGAACATATTCGTAAGAAAAAGATTTTGAGTATTTTGTGATGTTTATAAATGATTACTCAAAATATTAATATATTTATTTGATGCACTGTAAGTCTTAATGGATTAAATAATTCAAGATTTTTAAGACTTGAAACGGAGAAGCATCAAAGAAATATATCAAGTTACTACAATTTGATTGTAGTGGCTAGCACATCTCTAAAAAGCTCTCTTCTTACATACCAGAATAAGGGATTACATCTCGATTGACTACACATTAAACTCCATAATAGAGTGGTGTAGTAGAAAGAAGAAATAAGTCTCTTTTGGATATGGATAGACTAATGACGTGTTATTCAAATTTGCCTTATTTGTTTTTGGAATATTTCCTGAAAATTGCAAATTACATTCTGAATTTAGTTTCTTCTAAGTAGTACCTGGGACACCTATAGAACTGTACTGAATGTAAGCTCGGTCTGTGGCATATTCAGATATAGGATTGTTCCACATATGTGCTGAAAGGGAAAGCAGATAAGTAAGGTTGAACTAAGAATGTATAGGTGCATGTTTATCGAATATCCAAGAAAACTAATGAAGCTTTATTTTATTGTCCTAAAGAAAATAAGGAAATTGTTAAAACAATTATCTTTTTCTAGATAAGGACTATTTAATAAAATATGTTCCTAGAAGTAAATTATTTTACAGGAACTGGGTAAAGAAATAACTAGATGTTCAAGAACATCAAAACCCACATGTCAGAATTGCCATTCCATTGCATTTAAATAGTGGGAGAACGTTAATAGACATGATATGCCTTTATCGAGTGGGAGTGATGTTTGAACATTGAACACTACAGTAAAAAGGTACTAATATTTCAATGTCGTGAGGTAATGAAAGTAATATTAGTAGTACTTCGTCGTAGTGGGAGAAAGCTAAATAAAATCATAGCTTAGTGTACATTCTTGGGATAGTTTCGGTAACAGGATCCCTGAAGATTTTAATACCAAACTAGATAGTTACGACAAAGCACTACTGGACAAATATTGCATCAGATATAACTTGGCAAGATTCGTTAACAAAACCTTATTTGGTGAAGACTTTTAATAATCATGTAAAAGAATGCATGAGAAAGTTGTAGATGCATGGTTATGAGTCTAAGTGGGAGATTGTTGGGGCATATACTATTAACCATGTATTTGGATATAGTATATTCTAATAATTATTATGGTTAAAAATCTAAGTGGGAGATTGTTGGGATATATACTATTAACCATGGGTTTGGTTTAGATATAGTATTTATTATGAAATAATTGGTTATTCGGTTTTAATAAAATTTTAAATAGATCATATAATAGTCTGTGTCATTTGCTTATATAGTAGATGATTTAGTGTATAGAGTTTAGCTTATACACGGAAGATTAAATCATCGGTTCTTATAAGTATAAAGTTCGAGTTCACAATCTAATGATAGAATTGCACAAACCATCAGGAGTGATTGTAGCACAAGATTAAATATAATTTATCTTGATTATGGGAAATGGTTTGATTCCAGCTTCTTGTGCTAGTATATTTTGTATGTATTGCACAGACCAGGTAGAGATAAATATTTTATATTGACTTAATAAAATAAACTCTCTAGCCATTAAATGTACTTATACTCTTAATCTTGATATAATTATTATTAGTTGTGTATAGTATTATTATTTTGATTTATTAAAAGGCGAGATTCTTTCGTGAGTCAATATGCCTGGTAAATTGGATAATAATAATGTACATTGGCGAAGTAATAGTTAGTTGATGGAATCCATGTCTCGATTTAGAGATTGATGATACACCTTTATGAATGCTTATAAGTTTTCATGTGTAAACCCGGCCGGTGAATTTTGTATCCGACACATGAAATAAGTTAAGCGAAAGCCCAAAGGAAATAATCAATAAATTAAATTCGTCAGTAATTTAATTTAATTGATTCGTATCTAAATCTTAACATGGGGAGTTAAATATGATTTAATGGATCAATTTCGAAATTGAATAAGGAGTGCAAGTATAAATTTTAAGTGGAATAATTCGTATTTAATTATGGTAGATATTAATTTCGAAAATTATAAATTGATTCCATAATTGGAAGCCTTGTTAATTAAATTCTGTTGTCCCTACTGTGCCTAAATAATAGGAAATAAAGGAATCATTTTCTGGTGAAAAAGAAAACTCAACAGGTTTTGGAAAAGGGTCTTAACCCTTAAAACTTGTGCTATAAAATACATAAGGTTTTCCACCTAGAAAAAAAAAGATATGGTGGCTGAAATTTTCAGCCAAGTTTTCCTAGAAATTTCGCCCCCACGAAATTGCTATTTCCGGTATTATTTGGGTAGCACAGTAGAAGACCGTGGAACGTTCGAGCATCACGATTATGCGAGTGATGGAGATTCCATTGAGAAGTTATGGAACTGAAGGCTCACATGGTAGAAGAGATATGTTCACGCTTCAAAAGGTAAGCCGTGAAATCTCGTTTACGCTAGTTGTCTAGATTATATGTAATTTTAATACTGAGATTGCTTCCGCTACTTATTATAATACATCATTACCTACGGTTGAAACTTAAAAAGGCCAAGATTGTGGGATGCATTTTGACATGTCCAAAGAGAGAGGTTAACATCTTGTTGATTATGCCTCGGATGCCATTTTCAATTGTTTGCTTCTGCCAGATTTTGTTACACGACTCCTTTTTTGTTAAGGCGTGTTTGAATTAGTGGAAAACCCTGTAGAAAGTTGTGCTGATTTTAGCAAACTGCTCACTGTATAAAAAGTTCCTAGCTATTACTCTGATGTTGTTCAAGCTTTCTGTTCTATTAAGGTACTTTACCCTTATATAAGATAAAACATGTGCGTGATTATTGTTTACCATAGTTGAGCTTTATCAGTCAATGGTAGTAAATTTGAGAAGCTCACTCTTATATATTCAGCAATAGATTAATATTCATACCACTTTCTCATTTCTTGTTCCTTTTTCTTTCTCTTCTCTACCTTTTCTTTTTGATTTCAACGGTCCTATAGCGAAATATTATTTATCTTTTTTTACCCTTTAAGAGTAGTTTTTATATTAGATAAAGTAGTAATTTTAGTTATTTTCCTAATATGTAGGAATAGTCATTAATATATTTTTCTAATATTTAGGACAATCATTTAATTAATAGCCTAATATTTAGGACTTTAATATGGAAAATCATATAATTATCTTTTTGTTGTAAAAAAAATGTTTAAGATTCCTTGAAGAGCTTTTTTTTTGTTAAAAAGTTTTAGGTTTAATATTGTTTATTTTCTTTTTCTTTTTCAGAACTCCTTTTCTTCGTATAATTTATGTATTTGATTACACAATGAGCTACAATAATTTATTCTTTTTCTAATCTGTTGGAAATAATTCATATAATATTTATTATTAATTAAAAAATAAATAAATTGCATTTTATTCTTGAAAAATTATATTATTTTCTATCAATTTGTTAATCCCCTGTTAGAGTCTTCTAAAATGAAGAAGGGAATTTTTTTTTCTCAAAAAACTTCTTAAGTATTGAAGCATGATAATTTATGAATTTAAAGCAATTAATTAAAAACTAAAATAAATTTTTAGTTGAATATATTGACTGATGATTCAGAACTCATATGAAAATTCATCATTTGAGGAAAATTAACTTTTATTTTATCACTTAAACATAATATTTTAAAATAGTATTTATATAGTACTTAAAATTCTTTCTTATTGAAATAATGTACACACGCAAAATGCATATCATAAGACTAGTATACTTATTCAATAATTATAAAGCTCTCTCTTCTCCGGTCTTCTCTCGGCGCACATTAGTTAACATACGCCGAGCTTCGTTTTCCATGGCGAGAGGGAGGGGGTAGGTAGGGGTCGGCCCATGAAAATTCCGGTTTCCACCATTGATAGAATCATTTAACCATAAATCAACCAACTACGGATAAACAGTCTTCCACAGGTGCATCGGTACAGTCAGTCAATTTAGCATGTGAGGGTGAGGAACCTTTGATTTCTCAGCAACCTAATGAGTTAATGGTGAATCGAAGTTGTCCTCCTTTGATTGAAGCAGCAATAACTCCGATGAAGCATATGGCCGGTGAAAATGGCCACATGCAGAAGGCTATACCAGTTCAAGCTCATCCAGTGACGGATATAACGAAGCCAGTGGAGGTGATTTCAACCGAGGTACCAAAGGGGAACTGGGCTAATCTGTTCCAGAAGAATCGATTTGCTTCTAACAGTATGGCATTAGAATACATTCCCTCGGTAATGATTGAAGGGCAACCAGTAGGCCAGCTGAACAAAGCAGAGGTGGAGGAGGAAGAAAACAAATGGAAATGTTCCCTAATTGTCTATATTTTAGGAGATGGGCCTGGATATAACGCGATGAACAGATTCATCAACCTGCATTGGTCGCATGTACCTGAGACAGATCTATTTTATCATGAGGAGGGATACTACATAGTGAAGTTTCGAACAATTGATGATGCCAAAGAAGTTCTATGTGCTGGTTCTTACTCTATAGCAAATAGGCTCATGATTCTCAAGCAATGGACGTCTGATTTTGATTTCACTACGGAATTCCCTGCTGAAATTCCACTGTGGGTCAAATTTCCTAAACTCCCTATGTCCTGTTGGGGAATGAGACCCTTGAGTAGAATAGCCAGTGTATTGGGGAAGCCCATTTTTGCAGATGAATGTACGACCAAACAGTCTAGAATTTCCTATGCCCGAATGCTCATAGAGATGAATGTTACAAAAGAGCTGCCTAGTGATATATGGTTAATGGATGCAAATGGGAAGAAGTTTCTGCAAAAGGTGGTTTATAATTGGAAACCATCGTACTATGATAAGTGTCTTATGGTTGGGCACAACTGTGTGATGAATCCCAAACCTATCCAGCCTCCCCAAGTCAAAAAACCCAAAGTGATTCAGGAATGGAGAACTAAAGCTCCAAACCAGAATGTTCAGAAGCAGCAAGAGGCTCCAATACAGCAAATTGATACAAGACAGAGTAGTGTAACTTAGAGAGAGCCTCATGACCCTCCTTCAATTGTAACAGGAAGGAACAAACAGGAAGACAAAGGGAAGCAGGTGCAATCCCCAGAATTTAACCTTACCAACTTTCCACATTTATCTCCTATTGTGGTGAGTAATCGATTTGAAGCAATGTCTATTAATAGGGTTGAGAATCCTCTAGATGATGAAGGGGGACCTAGTAATTATCAATGAAGTGGCTAATCTGGAACGTTAGGGGTGTAAATAAAAGGTATAAACAGAAGGAGGCTAGGGAATATATTAGGAGTAATAATTTTAACCTTATTGGTCTGGTAGAGACAAAGGCTAAAGAAAAGAATGCAGATAGGATTGCTAAGCTATTGGTTCCTGGTTGGGGTATGCTAACAAATTATCAGGGCTCCATAAATGGTAGAGTCTGGATCCTATGGGACTCAAATGATCAGAATCACTAGTATCCAGGAGGAGGCTCAATTGATTCACTGTAGAGTCAGAAGCATTGTTGGAGATGCAATCTGCTATCTCACTGTGGTGTATGGTTTTAATGGGATGGACCAGAGGAGATCATTATGGAAAAATCTACAGGACTATTCTATTGCTATTACTGATCCTTGGCTAGTGGCAGGTGATTTCAATGCTGTCCTGTATGCTAATGACAGACAATCTTGTAACCAAGTGACGCAAGCTGAGATCCTAGAGCTCACTCAATGCATACAGCAGGGTGGACTTTCATAACTCCCCTGGAAGGGGGAGTATTTCACCTGGACAAATAAGCAGACAGGAAGTGATAGAGTATGTAGCAGACTGGACAGAGTTTTTGGCAATTATGAATGGATGATGAACTGGAGTCATGTGCAAACTGTATATGACCATCACTTAATCTCTGATCATAACCCTATGGTGATTACACTGGCAGAAGTTACTAGGCAAAGGAAGGCTCCTTTCAGATTTTTCAATGCATGGGCCAATCGTGTAGACTTCTATCAGCTGGTCAAGGATAACTGGCACAGTAATACTCAGTATTCTATGACAGCAGTGTGGATCAATCTCAAGTCACTGAAAGCACCCTTAAAATCTTTAAACACTATAGATTTTAAGAACATTATTCAGATAATTGATTATAGTAGACAAGAACTGAAGGACATCCAGAACCAGATGGCACTGGCTTACACTGATGAATTGCAACTTAAAGAGAAGGAAACAGTAATGAAGCTGGAAAAGTGGTCTTTGATTGAAGAATGTATGCTACAACAGAAGTCCAGGGCAAAATGGATCCAGCTGGGTGATTCAAATAACAAATATTTCTCTGTTGTTTTGAAGGAAAGGAATCAACACAAGCATATTACTGAGCTTGTTACAGCAGGTGGTTTCTGTTAGAATATACGCTTAACGCTAGATGGGGGGTGAATAGCGTTATAATAAAAAACAGCGTAAATTTGCGGAATTTAAAAATTGCAGGAATGAAATAAGTGCGATAAGTAAATAATAAGGAACGAACGCACCGATGTATCCTGGTTCACCACAACCCGTGGCTAGTCCAGTCCCCGAGAGACTCTCTCGAGATTTCCACTATCTTCGTCAAGCTTACGGGTGCTTAACAAACCGTTACAGTTGCTCAAGGATACCACACCTTAAGACTTCACTTGCTTGAGGATACCTCACCCCAAGACTTCAACCACTAAGACTTTGGGTTCTTAGCAAACCCGACAAATGAGAAGATATGTTCTTCTCAAACAACTCTCTTTTACAACAAATACTCTCTCAATAGAGTGGATAAAGAGATACACAATAAGCTCTATGAACAACACAAAGTTGTCTATCAAATGGCTCAACAAAAGCTCTAAAATGATGCTTGAAAATGATCGATATGTATAACAATGTATGGAGGAGTTGTGTGTTTAAAATCAGCTCAAAAAGACCTCTTTTTATAGGTGAAAAAGTGGTGCTGACCGTTGCTTAATTGACAAATAAAATCCCTGATTCTGTGCTCAAACAATCGATTGTTTGGAGTAGATAATCGATTGTTTGACCAACGTTCAAAAGACAGATTCCTGATTTTAGGATAAACAGTTGATTGTATGGACTAAATAATCGATTGTTATTCAACGTTCAAAAATCAATTTAGGATTCTGTAGGAACGGTCAAAATATAATTGATTCTGTGGGAACGGTCAAAATTTAATCGATTGTATGAAAATGACAATCGATTGTTTATGAATATAATCGATTGTATGACAAAAACAATCGATTGTTTAGATGTTTAAAAACTTCGGTTGCACACTGTCTCAAAATAATCGATTGTTAAAAGTAGACAATCGATTGTTTGCTATTTTGAAAAACTTCAGATCACACTGTCTTAATACAATCGATTGTAGGATTCAAATAATCGATTGTTGAGGCCCAGATTTAAAAGACATGTTTAAAACCTTCAACATCATTTTGTTTTAATACAAAGATGCATGTTTATGATAAATATGATTTAATAAAATATTTTATGCATGTTTATGATGACCTAATGTTGAGCCAAAGGATAAGATAACTTAAACATTGTCCTTACATTGGTTCTACCAAACGACCTATGTCTTGGGTCTTCGGTCTTGAACTCTTTGGCTCGACTTCATTGTTTGTCATTCATCAAAACCTATACCTGAAAATCATGCTCATACAACCAAAGCGCACATATCATAGATATACATGATTTCCAACAATTTCCCCCTTTTTGATAATGACAAACAACAGAAGATATGCATATTGAATTCCCCCTAAATAGATGCTATATCTCAACATACAATTTATGCAACCAATTCAATTCAATATAATTCCCCCTTAATTGAATATTCCCCCTCAATTAAAGCATGCATATCGCCCATATTCTTCCCCCTTTTGGCATTAGCAAAAAGAGTATACCAAAGGTTATTTAAACCATTGACGATACCAATCGTTATAGACAAGATCATATAAAAAGTTAGTAAATGGCATATTAATAATAACGATCATTTTTCTCAACTATGCCAATTGTTATTTAAACTAAAAATATTCATCAAAACATGAATCAATCATTTATTATAAAATCACTTGATACTAATTGTTATTCAAAAATAAAATTTATTAAAGCATGTATCAACCAAAACTAATATAGATTATTTGCACATATCAACTTATTGCGTTTTTATTCAAAATACGATAACTAACCAACGTTCCCCCTTAATGCATTAAGGTTTCGTGCTTGGTGCATCCACTACAATATTGTAGTCTTCAAGCACACCTGCAAAAATAACCTAAATATAGGTTTTTGGTACCCAACTTCTTTTGGGTCCTTGGAGGTTAGGATAACAATAGTCATAATCAACACATAAATCTCTATGTTTAGCAAAACAAACGGGTGCAATGTGTCCTACCCGATTACAATAGTGACATATAACATTAGGATTGTGCATATGTCTAGGTTGAGCCAAATGCGTTCTAGGTGATCTAAAGTTGTTCCCCCTAGAAGCGTTGAATTTCCTAGAGTCATGTCTAGGTGGTCTAAAATTATTCATTCTAGACTCATTTATAAAATTCGTAGAATTGTGTCTAGGTGGTCTAAAATTATTCATTCTAGACTCATTAACAAAATTCCTAGAGTTGTTTCTAGGTGGTCTAAAACAATTAATCTTAGACTCATTAGTGAGGTTCCTAGAATTCTTTCTAGATGGTCCGACCTCATTACTTTCATCCTTTTTAATATCTTCAATTTTAGGACTATCAACACTACGTGTTTCTAGTGCTTTCCTAAGTTCTGTGTTCTCTAGTATTAAAGAACTACAAGAAGAACAATTGGAACATTTATCAATAGAAGAGGCTTCATTCAATTCCTTGATTTTATTTTTAAAATCAACAATGTCATTTTTCAAAAATTTATTTTTTTCTAAACCTTCAATTTTATTTTTAAGAACATCATTTTCATTAGTCAATTTTTCAAAATCTATTTCTTTCAAAGAAGAGGATTTTTCAAACTCTTTTTCTTATAAAGAAAGTGTTTTCTGCAAAGAAAGTGTTTTCTTCAATTCTATGATAGTTTTGGAAGCATTAACAAATTCACCATACAATTCATCATAGGCATTTTGTAATTCTTCAAACAAGTGAGAGTTAGATGTACTTACCTCTTCTCCTTCGTTATCCATGAGACACAATGCGGCGGTATCATTGCCTGAGCTGTCCGAATCCCGTGATAAGCGTCTATGGTGTTTCTTCTTTTTCTTGTCTTTTTTCATAGACTTACAAAACTTTTTAATTTTATCATTGGAAATATTATCATCATCCCTTTCCGAATCACTTACCTCTTCTCTTTTAGAGGATGAGGCTTTGAAGGCGAAATTCGAATTGTTTCTAAGATAAGGATTAAGAATTGTGCTATCATAAGTTTCGAGGTTACCTCTTAGTCCATCAATTGTGATATCCGTGAATTCCATCGACTCTTGGATGGCATTGGCTTTGGAGCGCCATTCGGGAGTGAGACTCCGTAGGATTTTTCGAACAAGATCTTTGTTCGTGTAAACTTTCCCGAGAGCATGGAGATCGTTGACGATTCTTAAAAATCGTTCAAACATAACACCAATGGGTTCCTTCTCCATTTTAAAGATTTCATATTTATGTGTTAGAAAATCAATTTTGGCTTCTCGGACTTGAGGCGTACCTTCATAAATGATCTCGAGCTTATCCCACATCTCCTTGGCGGTTGTGCAGCAAGAGATTTTTCAATAATCATCTGGATTCACCACACAATATAATACATGGATGGCCCTTGCATTATTTTCAACTTTCTTGATATCCTCGGCATCATATTCATCTTCCTTCTTTGGAACCGTGGTCTCTCCAACTTTCTTTGTTGGCATTGGTTCACCGTTTTTGATGATTTGCCACAAACAAAAACTGTTTGCTTTGAGGAAGATGCTCATCCGCTCTTTCCAATATGTATAGTTTGTTCCGTCAAATAGTGGAGCGCAAGTTGTGGACTGTCCTTCATCCATCGTTCCTGCGTTCAATATTCTCAACAGAAAAATATATATTTCTCTCAACCGGTTAAGGCTTTCAGAGAGTTAGGCTCTGATACCAATTGTTAGAATATACGCTTAACGCTAGAGGGGGGGTGAATAGCGTTATAATAAAAAACAGCATAAACTTGCGGAATTTAAAAATTGCAGGAATGAAATAAGTGCGATAAGTAAATAATAAGGAACGAACGCACCGATGTATCCTGGTTCACCACAACCCGTGGCTAGTCCAGTCCCCGAGAGACTCTCTCGAGATTTCCACTATCTTCGTCAAGCTTACGGGTGCTTAACAAACCGTTACAGTTGCTCAAGGATACCACAACTTAAGACTTCACTTGCTTGAAGATACCTCACCCCAAGACTTCAACCACTAAGACTTTGGGTACTTAGCAAACCCGACAAATGAGAAGATATGTTCTTCTCAAACAACTCTCTTTTACAACAAATACTCTCTCAATAGAGTGGATAAAGACATACACAATAAGCTCTATGAATAACACAAAGTTGTCTATCAAATGGCTCAACAAAAGCTCTAAAATGATGCTTGAAAATGGTCAATATGTATAACAATGTATGGAGGAGTTGTGTGTTTAAAATCAGCTCAAAAGACCTCTTTTTATAGGTGAAAAAGTGGTGCTGACCGTTGCTTAATTGACAAATAAAATCCCTGATTCTGTGCTCAAACAATCGATTGTTTGGAGTAGATAATCGATTGTTTGACCAACGTTCAAAAGACATATTCCTGATTTTAGGCTAAACAGTCGATTGTATGGACTAAATAATCGATTGTTATTCAACGTTCAAAAATCAATTTAGGATTCTGTGGGAACGGTCAAAATATAATTGATTCTGTGGGAACGGTCAAAATTTAATCGATTGTATGAAAATGACAATCGATTGTTTATGAATATAATCGATTGTATGACAAAAACAATCGATTATTTAGATGTTTAAAAACTTCGGTTGCATACTGTCTCAAAATAATCGACTGTTAAAAGTAGACAATCGATTGTTTGCTATTTTGAAAAACTTCAGATCACACTGTCTTAATACAATCATTTGTAGGATTCAAATAATCGATTGTTGAGGCCCAGATTTAAAAGACATGTTTAAAACCTTCAACATCATTTTGTTTTAACACAAAGATGCATGTTTATGATAAATATGATTTAATAAAATATTTTATGCATGTTTATGATGACCTAATATTGAGCCAAAGGATAAGATAACTTAAACGTTGTCCTTACATTGGTTCTACCAAACGACCTACGTCTTGGGTCTTCGGTCTTGAACTCTTTGGCTCGACTTCATTGTTTGTCATTCATCAAAACCTATACCTGAAAATCATGCTCATACAACCAAAGCGCACATATCATAGATATACATGATTTCCAACAGTTTCAAGGTTACTGATCCAGATGCCATTAAAAAGGAGATCAATGATTTCTATAAGTCTTTAATGGGCACAGTAACTTCTTCTTTACCAGCTATAAACCGAGTGTATATGACCAATGGTCCTACATTAACACATCAACAGAAGAAGGATTTAGTTTCTGATATTACTGAATCTGAGATTCTGGACAGTTTAAAGGCAATTGGTGATGATAAAGCCCCGGGAATTGTGGGTACAATGCAGTGTTTTTCAAGAAGACTTGGAGCATCACTGGCAAACAGATAACTGGTGCAGTCAAGGATTTCTTCGGGACTACCAGGATGTACAAACCAGTCAACTGTGCCTCTCTCACTCTGATACCTAAAGTCCCTAAACCAACAACAGTCAAAGAGTACAGACCAATAGCATGCTGCTCAGTGTTGTGCAAAGTGATTTCCAAGATATTAGCCAACAGAATGCAAAAAATCATGGCTAGCATCATCTGTGAAGCCCAAGCAGGATTCATCCCAGGCAGGAAGATTGCAGACAATGTTATCCTGGCCCATGAGTTAATCAAAAATTATTCCAGATCCCATGTAACTCATAGATGCATGATCAAAATTGACCTGCAGAAGGCATATGATTCTGTGGAATGGATTTTCTTACAACAGGTAATGGATGCAATGGGGTTTCCAGTTAGATTCACAAGCTGGATTATGGAATGTGTCCAAACAGTCAGCTATACAGTGATGATTATTGGGGAAACAGCTGAACCTTTTAAAGCTGCTAAAAGCCTTAGACAAGGTGACCCAATCTCCCCATTTCTATTTGCTATAGTAATGGAGTATTTAAGTAGATTTCTGGCTAAACTGAAGAAAGACCAAGACTTTGTATTCCATCCAGGCTGTAAAAGGCTAGGCATCACTCGCATCAGTTTTGCTGATGACCTACTTCTGTTTGCTAAAGGTGAAAGGCAATCTGTAATGACCATGTTCAAGTATTTCGCTCAGTTCACTGAAGCATCTAGGCTAAAAGCTAATCTGACCAAAAGTTCAGTTTACATTGGAGGGGTTAGTACTGAAGTCCAGCAGCAAATTAGTGATCATCTAGGTTATGTGTATGGAGATTTGCCTTTCACCCCTTTATCCACCAAGAAGATGGCTTTGATTCAGTGGCAGCCTCTGGTAGATAGGATCACTGCTAGGATCACCTCATGGAATGCCAGGAAATTATCCTATGCTGGAAGAATCCAATTGGTACAATCAGTGGTCTTTGGTATACAAGCTTACTGGGAACAACTCTTTCTCATACCTTCAAAAATTCTAAAGCTTATTGAAGCAGTTTGTAGAAGCTTTATATGGTCTGGTTCAGTAGGTATCTCTAAGAAGGCATACATTGCCTGGGACAAAATGTGTTTGCCGAAATCAGCTGGTGGGCTGAACCTCACAAACCTCATGCTGTGGAATAAAGAAGCTATTGCTAAACTATGTTGGGATCTGGCTCACAAGAAAGACACTCTGTGGGTCAGATGGATTCACACTGTGTATATAAAGCAGCACCAACTGGAGAACATGCCTATACCCAAGCAAGCTAGTTGGATGGTCCGAAAGATAATTGCAGCAAGTGGACTGCTACAGCAACACCAAAGTTTGCGCATGCCAGTATGCTCCATTAGGCTACTCTATCTGCTTCAGATTGGCCAATTTTCGAGAGTTCCATGGAAGAATCTAACTGCTCAAAACTATGTTAGGCCCAAGGCTGTTTTCAATTTGTGGCTGGTACTTCAGGATAGATTACCAACCAAGGATAGGCTGCTACATTGGGGTATGAATGTGGATAACATATGTGTTTTG
This sequence comes from Nicotiana benthamiana, assembly GCA_034376525.1. NCBI lineage: Eukaryota > Viridiplantae > Streptophyta > Magnoliopsida > Solanales > Solanaceae > Nicotiana > Nicotiana benthamiana. Next base: position 154,533,892 of record CM067337.1, read on the forward strand.
TGCCAGTAAGCTCCGGAGACCAGAGACCACCTCTTCCATGGCTATTCTTTTGCTACAACTAAGGGGTCAGACACTATCTTGGATTAGGGAGGTTCATCCCAGTATGCTGAGCTGGGAACAGTTTGTACAATGGATTGTGGGTAAAGCTAAAGGGAAATCGAGTCGGGCTAACATTTTCAAAATGGTTGTAGCAGAATTGTTTTACGCTCTGTGGTTGGAGAGGAATGCGAGGATCTTGAGAATGTCTTCTGTAGCAGTGATAAGCTAATTAGGAACATTGCCTTGTAATATTAGAGGAACCCCCAAAATTAGGCTACAGCTTCAGCAATATCTTCTGTAAATAGAGGGATAGGTATAACGATAGTTGATATACAGTCTAGATATTATAGTCAGCTGTGTAGTGGCTGCACTATGGTTTTGTATTGAAATCTCTTTGGTGATTAATATAATCTTTAATTATCAGAAAAAAGACTAGTATACTTAATTTATGCAAGAAACCTTTTTAGATTATGAGAAAGATTTTAAGGTTCAAGACAATTTAATTAATCTTAAAATAGAAAACCTAAAAAGTCACATTAACTTTAAATTTCTTTTGACATAGTGGCCTCTTATAAAATTAAGATAAATGAGCCAAAATTATCCCTAAACTTTACAACCAGGAGCATATATGCCCTCCGTGAAAATTGGGCCTCTACGTACCCTTGTCGTTACTCAATTGAAGCACAAATACGTCTGACCACTAAAAAATAGTTTAACTGTTATAAATAGAACTCTATTTAAAGTGAATGTCTAAGAGTTTTAGTTTGAAGCTAAGTCATTTATCTTCCTATAAATAGAGGGGTCTTACCCCATTGTAAATCATCCCAAGTATCAATAGAATACTCATCTCTCTCCCTATTCTCTCTATATTGTTCTTGTCTTTTATATTATTTCATAACACGTTATCAGCACGAGTCTCTAACCAACTGAGTATGATCTCTTCCTTCAAATTCTATTGCTTCTCTTGTTGATTGCAGCTATCGGAGCAATGGCAGATTCACACCCTCCATTGAAGCCAAAGTTCATATAGTATACACTGAGAAATTCCTACGTTAATTATCTGTGCTATTACTTTGTGTGCTTTCTGTTGTTAGCCTGTGTTGTGGCTGCGTGGAATAAATATTCCATATAGCACTTTGTTTTTCCTATCTAACTTTTACATATGCTCTGTTATAGTTAGAGTGATTAGTATTCTCGGTAGGAATTTCAAAAGCATGACTCTAAACTAATAAGGTCGCGTTCTCCGGTATCAAATTGGCCGGGGGAGTCGACCAAAGTTGCCGGAATTTGTTGCCACGGAATGGAACGGGATGGAAAATCAAGAGGTATATTTGATATCACAACATTTATTGGTATACCTTAAAGGTAAGTAATTTACTTTTCCCTTTCAAATTCTTGAAATTCTACGATTTGATTTTATATACAAACAAAGACAACAAAGTTTGATTATAACTCTAATGGAGTTCGTAAGAAATTACACTCACATGAAGTGGTAAAATTTCTATTCCTTGCCATGATCAAATTCATGTATGATTGTGGGCAAAGAATTAAAATTCCGTCCAATTGAATTTGCTCCATTCCCTTTAGAGAATGTGATAGCAGTATGTGATAAGTCTGAAAGAAGACAAAATTATTACCGTGAAGGTATCAATGGGTGTGGACGTGGCAATAGACGAAATTATAATCGTCATTATTGTGATAATGAGAATAATAAAGATTCTCAAAATAATCTTTCACTTTATGAAAGTAATATTTGACATGAGATTGTGTAAAGCACATGATTATGGTCCATTCCCTGAAGTGAATGTGATAATTGTAATAGAGCCCGTAAGTATGAACACGCTCTTGATATAATTTTGTTTTATGTCTGACATTATAAAAAGAAAGTTCGTTGCCTTTGAAATTTCGGGCAAGAACTATATGACATGGGTGTTGGATGCTGAAATCCACTTAGATGCTATGGGTCTTGGAAACGCCATTAAAGAAAGAAATAATGCATCCACCCAAGACTATGCTAAGGCCTTGATTTTCTTGCGCCATCACCTTGATGAAGGTTTGAAACTGTGCTAAGGCCTTGATTTTCTTGCGCCATCACCTTGATAAAGGTTTGAAAATTGAATATATCACAGTCAAAGATCCACCTATCTTGTGGAATGGCTTAAAGAAGAGATATGACAACCTGAAGTTGATCACTCTGCCACAAGCACGATACGATGAGAATCCAAAAGCAAATAGTTCATAAACTATATATTATCGTTGCGGTGGAAAAGGGCACTGGTCAAAAGCTTGCCGTATACCAAGACATTTGGTTGACCTTTATCAAGTATCTCGAAAGAGTAAAGGCCCTGAAACAAATTTTGTCTCTGACGACAATTTTGACATCACCCACTTGGATGTGGCAGATTTCTTTGAGCAACCCGATGGGAAAATGGACCACCTAATCGATGATAGATCTGTGATGAAAAAAGATGGAGTTGTTTGATTTTATTTCACTTATTTGTAATAGTTAGTGAATAAACTAATAGTCATTAGTATCAGCTCGTATTAGTTAGTTTATGATATAATGTTAGTATTAGTTCTTTAGAATGTTTCAATATGCTCAGATTTCAATAATATTTTTATTTTCCAGTAGAGGTAATCGACTAACCTAACAGTTGGTCGATTATCTAATATTTCGTATTAAAACTGCAAAACAATCGATTGTCTTAAGACAGTGTGATCTGAAGTTTTTCAAAATAGCAAATAATCGATTGTGTATGTTTAACAATCGATTGTGAATGTTCAACAATCGATTGTGTATGTTTAACAATCGATTGTCTTAAGACATTTGGTTTTTCAAAATAGCAAATAATCGATTGTGTATGCTTAACAATCGATTGTGAATGTTCAACAATCGATTGTGTATGTTAAACAATCGATTGTCTTAAGAGTGATCTGTTTTTCAAAATAGCAAACAATCGATTGTGTATGTTTAACAATCGATTGTGAATGTTCAACAATCGATTGTGTATGTTTAACAATCGATTGTCTTAAGACATCTGAATTTCAAAATAGCAAATAATCGATTATGTATGTTTAACAATCGATTATATTAAGACACAATCGATTGTGTATGTTTAACAATCGATTGTTTTAAGAAAATGCATAAACTGAAATTTTCAAACTGCAAAGTAATCGATTATGGAAAACATATAATCGACTATCTGATTTAGTTAGTCGAATAACCTCAGCAGATTTCGAAAATATTGTTTAAGTATGAAACAAACGGATTGAATTTGTTTATTCTCATGTTCGTATATTTTCTTTTGTATGGAAAACCATGGGAATTAAATTGATTGAAGGCTCCTGAAGAGCAACTATAACTCTGCCTAAAGGAACGATATTTTAGAGAATGCAATGATCTCCTCCAAGTCTAAGAAGAACTTGTTGAGTTTTAATGATATCAGTTAAAATGTTCTCCTCCAAGTCTAAAAGGAACTTGTTGAGTTTTAAAGATATCATTCAAAATGGATATCAGATTGAGACAATACATGAGTATAATCTTGAAAACCTCATTTACTCATGAAAACGAGGCTGCCCACTTCGGCTTGGGGTCACGCCATTTTGCATGCAGCAATGCTAGTTCATCTCTGACTGTCGAATTGGCACAAATATTCCCCATTGCAATTGGTTTTGGGTCATGAACCTAATATATCCCATTTAAGAATCTTTGGATGCGTAGTATATGTGCCTATAGCACCGCCATCTCGCACCAAAATGGGTCCGAAAAGAAGGTTAGGAATATATGTTGAGTTTGAATCGTCCTCCATTATTCGCTGCCTCGAAACATTGACAGGGGATTTGTACATTGCACGATTTGCAGACTGTCAATTTGATGAGACACTTTTCCCAAAATTAGGGGGAGAAGTTGGTGAAACCAAACGGGAAATTTTGTGGAAAAATGCATCATTATCTCATCTTGATCCACATACCTCTATTTGTGAAAAAGAGGCGCAAAATATTATCCATTTGCAAAGAATAGCAAATCGAATGCCAGACGCATTTACAGATTTGAAAAGGATAACAAAATCACATATCCCCGCAGTGAATGTGACAACATCTGATTCACGAATACATATTCATTATTGGAAGAATATGAACATGAAATTGGTATAGAATATACCACACTCACCCCTAGAAGGAGGTTTGAGATGATACCACACTCACCCCTAGAAGGAGGTTTGAGATGATATATGGCATGAATGATCGTTGGTCACGTACCTATTGTACGCCAAAGTATTTTGGAAATATGACTATTAAAGGACAACGATAATGCAAGAAACATATCTTGCATATAAGTTTGACATGACCATAATGGTATAACTTTCTCTTTAAGAAAGATATTCACCACATGGATGTTGATGAATTTGTGGTAGTACAAAATTAATTGAGAGCTCTAGAAGAGCCAATTATTACTATGTTGGAGAAACACAATTGAGTATTGTGCTGTAGTAAGTCTCAAAGAAACTTATTCAGTTTCCAAAGTACACGCGAAAGCGCTGATTATATTGAGACTATAAATAAAGGAAAGATTTGATATCTTCTATTACTACAACTTGTAGCGGGATAATTTGTATATGAAAAGCTACCCACTTTATTCTCCAGTTTGTACTACACAAACAAAAGAATGCCACAATAAAGTGGATATCTATTGGTATAAAAACCCATGTCATAATAAACCTGAAGTTTATTGATAAGTGCCAGGTCATGGTGTAAATTTGAAGTTTACCAATATTGATAATTTATTCAGTTGGCATTCGGGTTAGCCATCTCATTTTAAGTATGATGTACAATAATAGAGAATTCACATGGGTGAATATTAAAGAACTAGAAAGTTCTTTACGAATTCTCTTGTATCACTTGTTCTCATTAATGAATTGACCAACTAAAGAGTTCGGGTTGAAGCCCATAAATTCTGGAAATATAAAAGGTGAATATGGGCCCATTCACCTGCCATGTATACCACATATGATGTATCTATGATATGGTTACATGCGCAATTGTTATTAACCCGCAGCCTGGCCGGTGCTTGCGAGGTAAATTGCTCAGTAATCTAACTTCGAGCATAATTTCCAGATTTTCTACTCAAGATAGTTCATCTTGATAAGTTGGTTTATATCAAAGTTGGTTTAGCAAGATAATTATTGAGTGCCTCCACTTAATAGCTAAACTGTTTCTTATGAGAATAAAGTTATATATATCAGTTTGATATACGTTGTATACGAGAGTATATTCTCCCCTCACAAGTGGTTCAGGGTCAGGAACCAAATAATTTCATCTTATTATTAATGTGCTGTGTATATTGACATGATAATGCACAAAGATGATTTCCCAAAGTTGAGGAAACAAGTTAGCTTTTCTAACATGAGGGGGAGACATGATAAACACTTGAGAAAAGGTTACATGGGATGAATTATCATTTGTATATGTAAATCCCCGAATATCATGATATGAACCTGAAGCTCATAAAATGGATAATTCAATTGCAACATATTGCAAAGCATGCTATACGCATTTGCTGACCCAAAGAAAGTAACTATATTCTCACTACAAATGCTCATATTAAGTCCCAGAAGGACAAAGTCTTTGATACGCTTAAAGCGTATAGACAAATACTTGATTCCATATGAAAGACATGTAGATTTGGACATATAGTTCAAATACTTGAAAGTATAAAGTCAAAGGTATGTATAATCAGTTTTCGATATCTTATTTGTTTAGCATGACATGAAAACTTGATATGCATCTAAAGTCTATTATGTGATTTATATGACTTAACTTGAAAGATTTAAGTTGCTTAAAGCATACACAATTCTTGGTCTTGAAGTACCACATCCTAAGTACAATTTGTGTGCATATGTATCTTGCTATAACTATAAGCATGATGGCATTGAGAATACATCTATGGAGATAGTGAAGAGTTATTCCACGACATTATATGAAGATGTTCATATCTATCAAGAATGATGATTTCAAGGTGCGGAATATTTATTCAAGTCAATATGGTTGATTTATTTATCAAACATCTACCAAAGATTGTTTTGAAGATGGTGCACAAGATTGGAATGCAAATGCTCAAGGATATAAATTGATGTTCTTATCGGGGGGAGTTAATGCGCGTTGCACTCTTTTTCCCTTACAAGGTTTTGTCCTAACTGGGTTTTCCTTGCGAGGTTTTTAACGAGGCAACCAATAGGCGCATATTCAAACATGTGTACTCTTTTTCCTTCTCTTTAATTTTTCCCATTGGGTTTTGGTTTTAAGGTTTTAACGAGGCACATTGTTGAATAGACATTCAAGGGGGAGTGTTATAAATAGAACTCTATTTAGAGTGAATGTCTAAGAGTTTTAGTTTGAAGCTAAGTCATTTATCTTCCTATAAATAGAGGGGTCTTACCCCATTGTAAATCATCCCAAGTATCAATAAGAATACTCCTCTCTCTCCCTATTCTCTCTATATTGTTCTTGTCTTTTATATTATTTCATAACATTAACTTATTTTTTGGCCGCGTAGACTTAGTTACCCGTCATTAACCCTTTATTTCTCCCCCACAAAATCAGAAGACCCTTTATCAATTTTCCCAATTTCTGCTGCTAGGGTTCGAATGGTTCATCATCTCTTCTCTTCAAAATAATAGTTCTCCGCCTTACTACTAAAAATAATGTCTGAAAGTTCAATTGTCTCTTCTGGGTCAAGAAGGACTTGTTGCTATGGTAATGAGTCAAGAAGGACTTGTCTCTACGTGGAAAAAAAATGGAAAGATCTCACTTTATACTAAGAGTGTATTGTGGGCCAGACCCTGCTCGGGACTGCCCCGAGACTGTGAGACCACGGCCCAGTTCAAATGGTCCGGTCCCAAACGATCCTAGGAGCCCACTGTGGGCCAGTCCTCCAAGTTGAGACCGCGAGCCCGTGACTGGCGAACCTAGGCCGATTCAACCGGGCCTGACGGGCCAAACGGGTCCAACGACTATTTTTCAAAAAAAGAATCAAACGGTTGGAAGTTTAAAAATTGTCGTTGGCCTGTCAATTTAGCCGTTTGGCTTTTTAAAAATAGCCGTTTGGCCCCCAAACTTTTTTTTAACGCCAAATATTTTATAACTACACTTTTTACCTATTCTCAACTATAAATACCCCCCATTCTTTCATTTGTACTCACAAAATCATCAATCTCTCTCAATCTCCCTCAATCTCTCTCTAATTTTCTTCTATAATTGCTTACTTTATTATTGCGATTTGTTAAAAATTGTGAAGTTGATGAATTGAAGTATTCAAGTCTTCAACGATATATAATTTTCAATAAGTCGTTGGCCAATTCGGTAGACTCGTTCCAACTCTTAAGCCTTAATATTATATTTTTGCTTGTTTTAGGTTATATAACTATAATTAATATGGTCTTTCCTTTGGAAAAAAAATTTGGTGGTAAGGGAAAATCTAAAATTGGTGAATCTAGTCGCCAAGATACTACTCCTCCCCTGGCTCCCCGACCCAGACCTGTTACCCGTCCTCCTCCATCTGTTATTCTTGATAGTGATAACCCTTGTTTTAAATTTACTGATAGTCAATGTTACCATGATGTTGCACTAGGTCAACAATTAAATGATGAATATGCGATGTTTTTTATCTTAATCAAATTATCAATGAAAATGATGATTTAGACAAACCGCAACCGGATTTAGGTGATACACCTACAAGTCATGTTGTTAACCCAACTGATAATAATACAAATGATGACACGCCTAACCCTCCTATAGTAACGCATATTTTTAATAGACAACCTTCTAAACGGCCCGTAACATATCTTGTTTTGCACTTTTTTACTCAACTTAGAGATCAAAATAAGGTTGAGTGTAAAACTTGTGGGTCTTTGATAGCTTATAAATATACCGGAGACCGTAGCGGTACAGGTAGTTTGACTAGACACATAAAGACACACCCTAGTGATAAAGCTAGTTATCTTCAAGTGAAAGTTGCGTAAGAGGGAACAAGTGTAGGTACTCAGGTTAGCCCTAGTACCGGGTCTAGTTCAATCGGGAATTAACAATGTTGCCAGTGGCATTTTATATTACGATTCAAATAAAGATCGTGAAGAATTGACAAAAATAGTTATTGTTATGCGTTTACCCTATAGTTTTCCTTCTAACCCTTACTTTGTGCATTATATTAGAAGAGTTTTAATCTTACTTATAAAGGATGGCCTCGTGCAACTAAATGAGCTTCAAGTTTATTTATCGCATGGACTTGAACCAAAGAATTCCGATAACTCCTTTGATGTTTTGGAATGGTGGAAGAACGAAGAAAAACACTATCCGGTTCTTTCAAGGATGACTCGAGATATTTTAACTAGTCAAGCTTTAACAGTGGCATCACAGAGAGCTTTCAGTCAAGCTAGACTTCAAATCGGTGATCATAGAGCGTCTATGAGGGAGAGCTTGGAAAAATCAGTATTCTTCAAGGATTGGATCCGTTCGGAAAGAAAAAAAATTGAACATGCTGAATCACAACCGGAAACAGACGAAACTTATGAAGAAATGCTAGAGGAACTTGCAGAAGATGCTGCTTCGCCCAGAAGCAGTGATGAACAAGCTTCTTTTCTGCCACCACCAACGAAAATTCCTCCAAACTTTGAAAGATTTATGAAATTTATTAGAGATAATATGTAACTTGTATTTCGGCAGATCTCTATTAGTTTTTTTTCCTTTCAATGGTGGTATTAGAACTTTATTTTGCTCATTCCATTGGGGGGAGGAAGACTAAGAAAGATATTGTCATTTTTTGTTAATATCGTAATAATAAAAATTATAAGGCATTCTCTTGAATATTTATTTGTAAATATTTTTTGTGTTTAAATTTGAATTAGAAGATTTAAGTCACTATTATATAATATAATTTACAAGAAGTTATATAAGGCAATATATAAGGCTATATATATATATATATATATATATATATATATATATATATATATATATATATTCAAAAAAATAGCCCGAAGCACTTAGGCCGTAGGCCCGACCTATTTAGCCTGGAACCATGTGGGCTTAGGCCCACAGTGGGCCGGTTCTACCCATTAGGACCGTTAACCCCGGGACAATTTGGTCCGGAACCGCCAGAGACCGACCCGCCAAAGCCTAGGACCATTAGGCCCAGCCCGGTTAGGCCATTTAGGCCCGGCCCCGGCCCACAATACAACCTTACTTTATACCCATTAATTTTACCCTTTAATGTATAGGCCCAAATTATTTGCTACTCCTACTGGTGCGCCCCAAATTATTTACCCGCCTTTATTATGTTCCTCTTCTTCTTCTTCTTCCTCATTTTTCCTTCCTCCCATTTTTTGTTCAGCTCCCCAATTGTGTCAAATCACCATTCCGTAAACATCAGTTCATCTTCTTGCCTACTTTCAACCCCCATCTATCTCTATCTCTTTTTTCAATAGTATTTACTTTCAATTGATATGTTATAGTAAAGGTTTAAGGAAGAAAATAGTTTTTGAAGATTTATTGTTTGATTCGATGTGGTGCTATAAAATACTGCTTATAGTATCTTCAAGTAAGCTTCCTAGATCTAATTTTTTGTGTGTATTTAAATATCCACCATTGTTGGGCTTGAAGATCAATTTTAATTTTAAAGATTTCTTGTTTGATTCAAGGTTGGTGTTGTTAAATATTGCTTATAGTACCTTGTGGAAGTTCATACTCAAATGTGATAGCATTTGGAGCTGATTTGAGGTGATTGAGATTGAAATTTCAATTGAAAATCGACGAAGAACACAGCTATATTATACCGTTATGGTATACAATATGCTATAGGAGTATATAGCTATATTGCAAACACAATATACCTAACAGTATACCGCTACAGTATACAATATATTATAGGAATATATAGTTATACAGCAATAGAATATTATTATAGTATACAATATATTGTTATAGTATACTATAATAATATGCAATATACTATAACAATATGTTGTAATAGTATACAATTTACTATAATAGTATACTTATTATCTGTAAATTCACTTGCCTTTTCCCTTTTAATTTGCTTTAAGCTTTTACCCAGCGTGAGAAGCAAATTGATAATGCAAAAAAAAATATTATAGTATCCTATATAATGTAACGGTACACTCTTACAATTAGATACTTTTAATACTTTTTGAAATTTTTACTGACAACTGATATTTCAATTTAAAAAAATAATTAAACTTTTTTTAACTATTTGTGTATAATTGTATATCTTGTTAGTATAACTATATACTATAGTAGTATCATATGTTACTTAATAGTTTTTTGGTTGTATTAGCTATATTTAATTGGTACACAATTTAATTTTTCTTTAGTAATAATATAAAAATAATAATAGTAAATAGTGAAAATATTAAATGAAATTAGATTATGAAGAGAAAAGAAATATTGAAAAAAAATGAAACTAGAATAGGAAAAAAGAAAAAGAAAAAAAAGAAGCATAGAAATTAAAGAAAAAAATTGGAGAATAAAGAAAAAGTTCCCCACAAAACTTACCATGGGTATGAAATGTAATTAGTTTATAAGTAGAAAAATAAATGGATATACAAGGGTAATTTTGTTTTTAAGCGCTCCACCTGAGTTACTTAGTTATTTGATGGCATCTGCCGAAAGAGCACGGAGTTGCTTCGACTCAGAGGTAGGGAATTACCTCTGGAGTGAAACATAGCAAATCTTATTCAGGCTGTTATGGGAGACGAGGCTTTTCTAATTCCAGGATACCTCCAAGATACCTATTACGATGTACTTTTAAGAGGGTGTTCGAGTTGGCTTTTAGAAGATCTCTTCCATTTTCTGGATTTAGTCAACTATGTATTCTAGTATGAGGTTCCTTATTAGCCCTTTTTCATTTATACATCTTTCTTTCATGATTTCCGTTGGTCAACACCAACCAAAGTGCTCTATACTCCTTCTAACCTTCTAGCACCGAACAGGTATCAGACTCTATACATCGTGCTATCACTTAGTATAGTCCTGTGCTTCGGGTATTGATATATTCCATCAGGAGAAAGGAGGCAAACTGGTAAGAAGGCAAGGATAGAATTTTCCACCTCTTTGCACAGAAAGAACTGAGATGATGAAGTGGATGCACCTTGATTTCCTCACATTCCTTACTTAATGCCGCAATGGAGTCTCACCCCTACCTTTAGAAGAGAAAGCCTTCATACTGTATTCGACTTGCATGTGTGTAATTGTGTCAAAACCTCAAAAAGAAAAGTTAAATTATTTTTTAGTGGTCAGTCGTTTGGTAAAGGGTATTTGTGCTTTAGTTGAGTAACGACAAAGGTATGAAGAGGCCCAACTTTTAACGGAGGGTATATTTGCATAAAAATAGCACGGTCTAGCTAGTTTTCGGACTGGCCATTTAAAAATAGCCAGTGTTTATCAAGTCAATGGAAAATAGCCAATATTTTGCTACAACAGAGACCGGTCAAGTATAATATACTGCAGTTCGATGCACCAGTGTACGAACTTCCAGCATATAATGCTGGACCGGCATACTTTGCTGGCACCAGTATAATATACTCGAGACTGGAGCACCGGTGCTCCAAACTCCAGTGTATTATGCTAGACCAGTATATTATATTGGAACTCCAGTATATTATGCTAAAGTATTTTTTCGAATTTTGAACAATATTTTCATTCAAATTTATCACTGCATAAAAAGTGACTAGTTATTTTTGAAACTAGACTATTTTTGAACGATCACTTGTAGCTCTGGCAATTTTTGAATTTCTCCCCATATTTGCTCCTTGTCCTAAAGTTTAGGAGTATTTTTGGCCCATTTCCGCAAAATTAAACGCCCAACATCCGGACTGATTTCCACAGCCCCATCTACTTCTCAGTTTGTGTCCTCTATAACCTATCCCGTACTACTTGTCATCGCATTTTAACATGAAATTAGCCAAACATGGAATAACGAATAACACAGGTATGACAAACATAATATCCCAGTAAAACATCTCTGCCAAAAATATTGGTAGCACCGTCATTCCCAGAAAAATAGGACGAAATGGAAGAAAAACATATGAAAGATCAAATAACACAGCTAACTAGCTGCTCAGTGAAGAAAGATAGGGCTAGAGGCGTAGAGCTAGCTCGTCTTGTTACATGTTGCAGTGTCGGATCAATATTCATCATAATTTACAACTTAAAAAGACAAGCACAACTCCTGTCCACTCAACTGTAGCTCAAAGGGCAAAATTTTTGCCATGAAAGCTTTAAACTCCTTCCAGGAATAGTCAACATTATCGACTCAATTACCTTGCAGCAGTTCTTACGCTCATTGATGAATGATAATTGGTGCTTCTCTCTTTCCTGTAAGAAGTGTAAACATCATCATATTGACTACGCTCGTTTGGATCAGCTGTGGCTCCTAGTCCTAATCGCCCTGAGCTATTCGATCCAGGTTTCTGCACCACACTTCCATCAGCATAAGTCCCAGTTTCAGGGTCGACTTGAAGGTTAGGAGGTGGAGGAATACAAGCCCCTCCTTTGCGAACAGGAGGCTCTCTCTCATAGTCATCATAATCATTGGCTGAATCAGACTGTTTAACAGGTCCTTCTGATGGATTAACTTCTCCAATCTCTTTAAAAAATTTAGACAATCTTTCAAGAATTTCAGATTCTGACACAGTGGACGGAGGTACAATGGTGGGGATATCCAAGGGGCTCATGGGAGAGTAAGGCACCCCACTACCAATCTGCATCTTCCTGACCATACCAGGAATAAGACCGGGAGGGAACAGGGGGTACGGAGGTAGTTTTGCACCTACATTTGCAGTTGATGCTGGTGTCAGATGAGCTGCAGGTTGTAGGTTTGCTGGTGGAACAGAAGATGGTACAGGCATTGACCCGGGAAATCCAGTCGGTGGAACTGCACCAGGATGAAATTGCTGTGGTGCTACAGATGGTATAGGAGGAACTTGTTTGCCTTGATCAGCTAAATTTGCGAAACTTTGCTGGTCAGGCTTCCACTGTAAAGTACCCTGGTTTGCTGCCTGGTGCATTAATCCTAGGAAACCAGCAAAAAAATTGTAAGAAATACAAATGAGGGTATATGTTCACATTTGCAACTAACGATGCAGAACATTGTTTATGAAATTTCTGATATTCCCCGATTGCAGCTAGACTAGCAAAACGATTACCTGCACCAGAAGAAGGATCTGCCATGATTAATTCCTTTAGAGGAACAGAAAAATTTGCAGGCTGCCCACCTATCATCTCATTTTCAAGTGCACGGATAGTATCCTGATCGTAAACTTCCTTCGTACCCCAAAACTGTAGAATTTTTTGTAGCCGAGATTGATTTTCATCCTTGTTTTGAGGGTTGTGGTATATTCTTGCAAGCATGGGACCCAAAACAGGCTTAAAAGCAAGTGCCTCATTGTCAAGCTCAAGAGGATTGATTCGTCGCTGCAAGCTGCATAATTCAGAAAATAAAATGAGAATATAGTCATCTCATTTTCTTTGGTAAGGAGGGTAAGGTGGTTTGCCCAAAAAGATAGTGAGGGAATGAAGTGTATCAAACCCAATAGGCTTTTTTTGATAACGTATGGGCAAAAAGTGCCAGTATAAAGTAGAAAACCTACAAAACAATCGGTTTTCTACAAAAGACAGCCAATCTTCTATACATAAAGGATCTAGTTTTTTTTAAGAAAGCGGATACATAAAGGGAATAGTTCAGAATGGCAAAAGGGAATGTGCTCCAAAACCAATGAACATTGAACAGATCAGATTACATGATGCCTATATAGCTACTTTCCAATAGGTTTCTTACGTGCAGACACCACTACAACCACCAGCTGGACTTTATCATAACAACTACTACCACCACCTTTAAACTGGTTGACATCAAACTAACCGCAAGATTGCTACCATCTCACAAACCCAACTGCCAATGCTACGACCTTTGAACCAATATGAAACCAGCAATAACAAATTAATACAAGCAAAGACCAAGGATTTCATCCTAAACACCAGCATGCACCATCTCCATTCTGTTGCACTACCTTTGCTAGGTTTTTGCTAAATAATGTTCAAAATATGGCAAAGAGATTACAGGTTGGTACAGAGCAAGGCATTAATCACTAGAGTTAGCCCAAAAGAATCTGTAAATAAGAGGTAAAGGGTGGTTGCTATTCATTAAGAGTAATTTCAACTGTTTTCTTCCTTATTACAATTTAGTAGAGACGAGCTTGATGTAGCTTAGCTACTATGAGAAAGTCAATAACATGAAGCAATAAAAAAAGTGTTGCACTCGAAGAAGTTCAAAAAGAAAAAGGAAAGCATAGACAAAATGTGAAGAAGAATTCAGAGTTATTATATCTAGGATTCTGCAGTAAATCATTAAGCACCTAGATATGAAATGTTACCTATCAAATAAGATGTCATTGGCAAGATAGATTATATGCAGTTGCCTCTCAGAATCATCTACAGAATATACCCTGTCTCTGAGTGCCTCAGCCAAAGCAGGTACAAATGGAGATCTCTGCATAAACCAACTCTTGGCACCTTTAATGGACTCTTTCGTACCAGTAAGACTATTTAGAACATTACTGAGCTCCAATTCAACATCTGATGGAAGAGGCCTAGATAGACCTCTGAAAGACCCATGTGAATGATCATGATCTGCTCGGCTAAATGGCTGAGAGTGATGTTGATCATAAAATGGTGGGAAAGGGGGTCGATGCAAATGGGGTGGACCCGACATTGCAGCAGAAGCATTGGAGGCATTATATGGAGGAGTTAAGGGTGATGGACTCATCATAGGATTTGGTGGATGCATCATAGGCAAAGAGGATGGGAAAGAAGGATTGAAAGGCCCACCAGGGGGCCGAGTAGCCATCCATAGCTTATAGCGATAGTAATAATGGCCTTCTCCACCAAAGAGAAAACTGTAAGCAGGATTATCTTGCTGCTTTTCACGAATCATGGCTTCAAAATCAGGACCATTCTTGACAGCATATTCAATTAATTTATCAATACGCTTTAGGAGTTCAGGATCAGATGGTGGAGGAGTAGGAGGCGGGGGAGTATCATACGGATTGAAGAAAGGTGATGGAGCAAGGTGAGGAGGCATGTGTGGTGGAAAAGCAGGAGGCGGTAGCTGTTGCTGCTGAAGGTGAAGAAGATGCGGAGGGGGTGTATGAGGATGGAGTTGTGGTTGCTGCATAGGGCGAGGGTAAGGGAACTGTTGAAGAGAAGAAAGTGGGGCTAAAAATGGAGGACCATGAATTGAAGGAGGAAATTGTTGATGTTGCGGATGAAAACCAAACTGTTGTTGCTGTTGAGTGTTTGCTGCTTGATGCTGCTGTTGAGCAAATGCCATAGCAGCTGCATAATCAGGAGCTTGTCGATCCATCAGCCCTGACAAGAATTAGCAGGATATGCATATTATAGCTGTGCAAAACTCCCGGGTTAAACATAATCAGCTAAACCAAAAATCATATAAAACCAAACTTGACTACGGCAGAACAAAAATAAAGGGATGAAAAAGGTATAATAAAACGAATAAAGAGATTCATCAGAAAGAGAGCAGACAAAATGCTTTCCGATTTATAATCAAATGTGCCGAATATATCTTTTCTAATTTATCAATGGTAATAATAAGTACATTTTTCTTTTTTATTATGTTTTTAGGAAGTAAAGATAAGTTTTAACAGAGACAAGCAGCCAGCTCAAACCACTTCATACTGCCTCATATGAATCCAATGGAAGAGGGGGGTTGACAATGCTCAACCTGATAAAAAACACCCAAAAGGAGAATACTCATAGTCCCTCACCAATCAGAAAAAGAAGGGTGTTATCCTGTGGTTTAGGCCTGAATTATGGCAAAGGGAAATTAAAAATGTTCCACTTATTCAGAAAAGCTTACTAAAATGATCCTACACAAGATGAGGAAAACTTCACAGTTGCAGAAACTACAAATTTTGTTATAATGTTTAAAAACTGATGAGCTTAATCTGTCTTGAATCCTAACTCTTGGTGCACCGGAGACCCTTGAATTTTTCCAAATTTAAAAAAGCTAGCCTTGACAATTTTTTCCATTATAACTTAACCCTTGAAAAAATTCACAGTTGCAGAAATTACAAAGTTTGTTATAATGTTTAAAAACTGATAAGCTTAATCTGTCTTGAATCCTAACTCTTGGTGCACCGGAGACCCTTGAATTTTTCAAAATTTAAAAAAGCTAGCCTTGACAATTTTTTCCATTATAACTTAACCCTTGAACTTTTATGAACACGGAGTTGCTCTTCTAAGTTTTACGTACTACAGGTTTCATTCATAGACAACATAGGAATATAACATAAACCCTTCTTTCATTATTCTTCATCTTCTTCTTCCTCCTTCAATAGTCAAAGGATACCTTTGGCTTCCTTCTTCTTGATAAGCAAAAGCAGGGCTCCTATTTGAAGATCCCCTCAACTCACACAAGAGGCATTGGCCCTTGCCAGTAAACAATGGATGGTGTCACTCCTCTCACTTGGCATCTCACAACATTGGCCCATTCCGCTCATGCATTCACTTATGCAGCACACTCAACTGTATGCTTTCACAGACTATAAAAGCAATCAGCCAACCCATGTTTTACCACCTGATTGCCCCCACATGGTTTATAAGCCCATTCTAGCAGGCCTGATTTTCAGTTCTTCTTTCTTCTTATTCTACTTTCCCCTCCCTTTCTTAATCTTCAAAACACACCAAAGGTCATATCCCAGTCAATTTCATTAATGAAAAAAAAAAATTATGCCAGTCAACCCCAACCCACCCACCCACCCACCCCAAAAAAAACCAGTAGAGTTGTTTCCATCCCCAAAATTTGGTATTAACCCACTTCAACCCCACGCTCAAGCATTCCCCTCCAGATTCGTGTCAATTGTGCTCTCATATGTAAATCCCCTTGATACAACCTAGGGAAAATCATACCCCAAACGCTAGCTATTAAGGTAGAAGAGCCCAAGGCTATATAAACCCACATCAGCATTTTGTAGTACTAATGTGGGACTCAAGTCCCATTTCTTGCAATAGACCATAACAAAGCATCACGCTCCACATCTGTCGTCCTCGACGGTTGTGTGCTAGACATTTCTAGCTCCGGCAAACACTGCAATACCGGCGTCACCATCCACGGCACGATGGGCACAGAGGGTGGTGGGTGGCTCTGATACCATTGATACAACCTAGGGAGAACCACACCCCAAAAGCTCGCTATTAAGGTGGAAGAGCCCAAGTCTATATAAACCACATCAGCACTTTGTAGTACCGATGTGGGACTCAAGTCTCATTCCTTAGTGATAGACCATAGCACCCCTCCAGGTCAACCTGAAACAGAAGCACACGTACTTTCTCTCTTAACCCAAGGGTCTCTATGGATTCACTGAATTGGATTGCTAGAAGATATTTCAATTCAATAACTTTTCGGAAATCTTAGTAGTGGAGTGGGTTGGATACCTAAACTTTCACCTTGTTGGTGAGGGTTTCATTCCCCACCTTGTAATCCCTTTCCCAATATAAAAAAGAAAATCATTAATTTTCCAAATGCTTAGGTTTAGATGTTATAACTGTTACAATAATCAATAAGGATTTGGTAAAGGATTTAAAAATCATGTCTTTTTCTTCCCAATTGCAGAAACCTAAGTATAATGATACATATTTCATCTTTTATGGCCTTACCGATTCCTTAAACTACTTTAGAAAAAAATTCAGAACATTGATTAATAAAATGGGTGTTGAAGTATTAGTACACTAATTATTTCGGAGCCATTATCAAACGGATAAGCAAATAAGAACTTTTTAGCTTGCGAAAAAGCATAAATAACTAGAAGGAACTTACGATTCAATTTCGTCGCCGGAAGACAGAGTTCGCAGCTCCGGAAAGTGGTGTCAACGTAGCCGAAGAAACTCAAATTGCAATTTGTATTCGGGTAATTTGGAGTCCATTTGTTCAGCTAAAAGGAACTTGGGCTTAGAGTTTGAAATCCATGAGCCCTTCCCTCCCGTCAGCCCACATATTTCTCTATTCGTATTATTATCAAACAGAAAAAGATACTGAATAACTGCTTTTCAAATAATAGCCGAAACAATATATATATATATATATATATATATATATATATATATATATATATATATATATATATTATATAAAAATTATATAAATTTTATTCAAATATAAATAGTTTCTGATACGGATCAAAAATAATATTTACCATATATTAAATATCAAAAGAACGAGGCAAGTGCACATATACCCATTCTTAAGAATGCTATTAGCTAATATTTATTTTATTCTAAAATTATAAACTAAATATCTTAACTTCAAAATAAAATAAATTCAGAATATTTTTGTCCTAAGAAATAAAATAAAAAAAACTAAAATTCATGACGTGTTGTTAATTCCTAACCGCAGCTCTTAAAGTGGCTACCAGGTGTCATTTCTACCAAAAGAATATTATTGGAAATGCTAGGTAGCCACTTTTAAACATGCTCTTAAAAATATATTCACAATTACAGTGTATTTAAAATTAATCACTCTAGTCAACTTTAAGACATGGCATCCTGAAGTTTAAATTCAAATTTCAAATTTTAGGACATCGTGTCTTAAAGTTCGAAAATTATGTTCACATATTCGAACCTAATGCCCTGAATTTTAAATTAGCAGCTCAGGAATTTAGGATACTTAGTCTTGAATCAAATAAGTAGTTCAACAATTTATAATACTATATCCTGAATTCCAAATTAGTAGCTAAAAATTCAGGATACTTGTAGCCCGTTTCGCCAAGCTCCAAAAATTAACCTTATTTGAAAAGTGTTTTTTTTCAAAAGTGCTTTTCTCAAAAGTACTTTTGGTGAGAAAAAATTTGTGTTTGGCTAATTAGTTTGAAAAGCACTTCTGAACAGTAATTATTGTTTGGCCAAGCTTTAAAAACTGCTTATAAGTGTATTTTTCTCAAAAGTGATTCTAAAAAAAGTGCTTCTGGAGAGAAGCTGTTTTTTTCTGCTTCTCCAAAACTGCTTCTGCTTCTCCTCGAAAGCACTTTTTTTCCTTCCCAAAGCTTAGCCAAACACCTCAATTTTTGGCCAAAAGTACTTTTGGCAAAAAAAAAAAAATACTTTTTGCCAAAAAGAAACTTGGCCAAACATGCTATTAATCATGAAGTTTGGATGAATTGACTCATTTTTAAATACAATTAAATTGTGAACATATTTTAAACAGCATACTTAAACGTGGTTACTGAAGCACTTCGCCCATAACATTATGTAAAAGAAAAGAGCAAGTTACCCATTTTCTGATTGGTAAAAAATAATTGTATCCGATAGTCTATAGGTTATAGTCCAATCCAGGGAGGGGGGAGGGGGGTTTTTTGAAAAACGAAAAAATCAAAAATTGAAAAATACAAAAAAAAAAAAAGTAAAAAAAATGAGGGGGTTTGCGGGAGGGGATGGGGGAGGCGTCAGGGTGGGTGAGTGATGCAGAAAAACGAAAAAATAGAAAATTAAAAATATATTTAAAAAAAAGTAAAATTAAGGCAACTAAGAGCCCGTTTAGTTGGGCTTAATTTAAGTGGATTTTAAGCCAAAATATATTTTAAGCCATAAATTAGGAATTCAGCTTTTGACTTTTGGCTTGTTTTGGTCACTTTGACTTAAAATAAGTGCTTAAAATATTTTTTTTACTCTTCCAAATGTTACAAAATGACTTAAAAATTATTTTGTCTTAGAAATACTTAAAACAAGTCAATCCAAACGAGCACTAAGTAAATTTTTAGATAAGTTTGATGAGATCCATTTGTTTTAGGTGAATTTCATGGGTAATTTTTGGGCTACTTCATGGGTAAGAATGAGTTATAAAAAATAGAGACTTTTTCTTTCCCATACCATATATAAAACCTTATTACCAAAAATGTGCATAGTTTCATATTTACCTGCCATGTTCACGGTTCTTCTACAATTATTATACCATTCATTAAAAACTAATTATTAGGAGCTGATTCCTTCCTAATTAGGCGCGATACAAATTAGGAACACAATATTCCAATTGATTTAGCGACCTTCATATCAAGTTTGAAACGCAAAATCCTATATCTTCAATTTAAAATCAAATTATATAGACTCTTTTCTGCAAAAACTATATTTTTCGAAATAAAAAAATCGTCAACAAAGCTCAGTTTATTGACATTGCTGGCCAAGTTCAGTTGAAGTTTTGAAGAATGACAAATGACCTTAGTGAAGGACCAGGTCCATCTTAGAAGACACAGGTGTTACTGCCTATGCACATGAGATGCACGTGAAGGATGGGATCAACCAGCCATATCTTATGAATATCCTCAAAACTTATCGAAAAGATTGCATAGCAGATAAGGGAAAGAGGTCTCGTTATATGAACAGAACTATGTCCGGATCCAGGATAAGGAATTGGAGTTTGAATTATTTTAGGACTCGAACTTGATGAAGTATCAGCAATTCGAGTTTGTGTCAAACTCTGATTACTAACTCTACAAAAATAATATTGTTCTCTTGTACAGGCACACACATATACAAAGAAGTTAGAGCTAAATTGAGCGCAAAAGAGCAAGACTATTTTGCAAGCAATTTACGTGAGATCAAGTGTGCACGTCTGCAGCTACTTGAACGAGATTGAAGAACCAGCTCCATTGTGTTTTTCTTATTCTAGTTCTATTGTAGTAGGTGATATAGAATTGTACCTTTCCATCTTTCATAGAAGCAAATTGTATTAGGTACGTTGAGTATTCAAGTTAGAGTCAAAGTGAAAGTGTCACAGCAGTTGAGGCTGTATGCCACACTGGGATGAGAGTTAATCCTTTGGTTTGCAAGATTCTTGTAAATGTTGTTTTGGCTCATTGAGTTTAGTGGATGTTTGGGAAAATCTTACTGAGAAGTAGGTTGTGATTTTTTTACCTTTGAGCCAGGTGTTTTCCACGTAAACAAATTCTTGTGTTTTTTATGTTATGCACTCTTAATTCTGCAAACAGTTATAGTAATACACCTAGAAGAACCAGGTTCTTCTAGTGCGGGGCACCACACAAATTACCCCCCTCTCTTGAGTGGTATTTACATTTGGAACATCAATTGGTATTAGAGCGGGTTATCCTTGAAGAGGCTAACACCTTAGGAGAAGATCAACAATGAGTGCACCACCTGAAAACTAGAAAGGGATATCCACTGCTAGGCCTCCACTCTTCAATGGCCAGTACTATTCTTGGTGGAAGAACAGAATGAGAGATCATATCATAGGTCAAGATTATGAACTTTAGGACATAATCACTGATGGCCCTCTAGCAACCACTAAGAAGAATGCTGAAGGAATTGAAGTACCAAAAACAAGGGTTGACTGCACTGCTGAAGACTTGAAAAAATGGGAGAAAAATGCCAAAGCTAAGAAGTGGCTTGTATGTGGCCTAGGACCAGACGAGTACAGTAGGATCCAAGGCTGCACAACTGCTAAAGAAATATGGGACACTCTACAAGTGGCTCATGAAGGGACACCTCAAGTGAAAAGATCAAGAGGAACACTTCTGTACTCTCAATATGAGAATTTTACCATGAAGGAAGGAGAAACTATCCAGGAGATGTACACTAGATTCACCACCTTGACAAATGAACCAGATCTCTTGGTAGGACTATCCTTGAAGAAGACAAGGTTGAGAAGATTTTGACAAGAGTTCTTCCAGTCACATGGGAAAGCAAAATTACTGCGATTCAAGAATCCAAGAACATTGCCACTGTCAGACTGGATGAACTGGTTGGAAATTTGAGTGCCTATGAAATGAGGAGACAAACCATGAAGATGGATACCCCAAAAAGGGAAAGAAGCTTATCTCTTAGAATTGTTGAAGGTGCAGAACTAGAAGATTATGAAATGTCTATGATCACCAGGGATTTCAAAAGGTATCTAATGAGAGGAAAGATTTCTTCAAGAAGTATAAGCTTCAATAAAACAAGATCTCCAGAGAAACATGCAAATGAGGGATGCTTCAAGTCTGGCAAGACCGACCACATGATCAAAAACTGCCCTCAATGGGAAATTGAGTGGAAAAGGGAAAGAGTTGAACGAAGAAACAGGAAGAAGGAACATGTTCAATCAAGGAGAAACAAAGGTTCAACTAAGGCTATAGTCGCTGCTTGGGGAGAAACCTCAGATGAAGACTCAGATGAAACTGAGGAGGAGCAAGCTCTAATGGCCATCGGAGAATTAGACGATGAACAAGAGGTAAGTATTCTTCATCTCAAAGACAAGATTAAATTCTTGTCTAAAGAAAAACTAGCTGAACTATTAATAGACTTCATTTTGAATCCGAAATAATCAATAATGAGAAGGAAGTTCTTTCTAGGGAATATGTGATCCTAAAAGAAAAATGTAAAAGTCTAGAGTCTAGAGTAAATGAGAGTGATAATAAAAATGCTGAGTTGAAGAACCAGGTTCTTCAACTTGACAATAGTGTTCTAGAGCTTAGGTCTGAAAATCTGAAATTAAAGTTAGGAACATGAAAGAAGATAGATGATCACTCACATCTCACTATAGAAGAAAATATGGGAAAAATGAAATATGAATTGTACAGAAAAGATGAATTCATCAAAGTGTTAAAAGAATATCTAGGAAAGGTAAAACATGAACTAGATAGAACTTGCAAGTGGAATCAAGCCTCAAATGCTCTTTCATGGTTGCAAGAGCATCACAGCAGTAACAAAAGAGGACTTGGCTATGGGACTCAAGCTCCTAAATAGGACCCAAAAAGCAAGTACCTCACTCTTCCTGAAAATAAAGTTTGCACACACTGCGGAAAGACTGGTCATTACAAATATAAATGTAATGCAAAAGAAATGGCCAGTCAAAGGAACAAAATCTTTGTAAAGGGAAGAATAAGTTGTCTGGATGGGCAAAACGGGATTTGATACGTTCTTTTTCTTATAGAAAGGGACCCAAACTAGTATGGGTTCCTAAAACTAACCCCTGATTTCCATTTTTCAGGTCCAAGTGAAGGGGAAGAGCCAAATATGGTATATGGATAGTGGCTTCTCGAAGCACATGACAGGGGACAAGGACCAAATCCTTTCACTTAAGAACCTAAAAGGAGGTAAGTCTCCTTTGGTAATGGAAAGAAAGGTGAGATCGTTGGGGTTGGAAAGGTAGGCAAGATTGATTCTCACTCCATAAAGAATGTCTACCTAACAGATGGTTTAAAATACAACTTAATAAGTGTGTCACAACTGTGTGACAGAGGCAACCTTGTGGACTTTACCTCCACCAAATGTTTTGTGATTAACCTTATCACTGACAAAGTTGTTTTACAGGGAAAAAGATCTAACAATATCTACATCATAGATTTATCAACTCTTTCATAAAAAATAACTCACTTGCCTAAGTGTTAGACAATGATCCCCTCCTGTGGCACAAAAGACTTGGCCATGCCAGTCTAAATCAGCTAAACAAATTAGTCTCCAAGGACTTGGTAAAAGGATTACCTAATATCAAGTTCAAGGAAGACAAAGTTTGTGAGGTATGTACAAGGGGGAAGCAGGTAAGCTCATCCTTCAAATCCAAGAAAATGGTAAGTACGTCCAAGACGTTGGAACTGGTTCATATGGATCTCTGTGGTCTAATGAGAACCATGAGCAGAGGAGGAAAGAAATATGTGTTGGTGTTTGTTGATGATTACTCTGTTGGAAACACGTTCTCAAGGCATTATACTAAACGTGTGTTTATATTTGTAGGTTTTGATGAATGACAAACTATGCGCAAATTGACATACGACGAGGTCCAAGCACAAGCGCAAAATTGATATATAACGAGATTCAAGCACAAGACAAAGATCGAGATTAAGTTTTATATGAGTCGGTATTTAATTGTGATCTTGATCCGACAACTTAAACTCAAGACCTGGCTTCTCTCGTAAAAATATTTTTGACAAATCATGCATATTTAATTTAGAGCAAAATGATTTTAAATAATGCGTATTTACTTTAGTCAAAATGATTTTTAAACATGCCTCTAAAATCTGGACTAAGATAATCGATTATGTACTTATAATAATCGATTATGTTTAAGTCAGCTGCTTGACAATCGATTGTGAACTTATGACAATCGATTCTGTTAAGGCAGTGCGCATCAGATTTTCTCAAATCTGCATGACAATCGATTGTGAACTTATGATAATCGGTTGTGTTGAGGCAGTGTCCATCAAAGTTTTTCAAAGCTCAAAATAATCGATTGTGAAGCTAATGACAATCGATTGTGAAGAGACAGTGTCCATCAGATTTTTCAAAGTCACAAAATAATCGATTGTGAACTTATGACAATCGATTGTGTTGAGGCAGTGTCTTCCAGACTTTTTCAAAGTTATTAAATAATTGATTGTGAACCTATAACAATCGATTGTCAAGAGGCAGTGTCTAAATTGATTTTTCAAGACCGATATATAATCGATTGTTAACTTAATATAATCGATTGTATAACTGACCGTTGCCAAAATGTTTTCAAATACCGTCAGGTAATCGATTATTGATTTCCTATAATCGATCGTTTTAATTAAAATTTGGAAAGGATTTTTTGAACGTTGCTGAGTAATCGATTGTAGATTTCTGACAATCGATTGTTTTAAGTAAAATCTTGAAATGATTTTTTGAACGTTGCCAGTAATCGATTATTGATCTTAGTTAATCGATTGTTATGCGTATAATCTGGGATTGATTTTTGGAAGAACTGGAAAACAATCGATTGTGGTAATTTGACAATCGATTGTCACAGAGTAAAATCAGCAATTCTTAATTGGAAATTAGGCAACGGTAATACAAAGTTTTTCAACTATAAATACAGCTTCAATTCAGTCTTCTAAACACAACAACTGATCATACAATTGCTAAAGCTTGCATACTTTATTGCTTATCATTTTATATTCATTACATAAGCTTTTGAGAGCCAAATTCTTGTCGAAAGTTGTTGCGATCTTGAGCGTATTCTTGTTACTCATATCTACTCTTAAAGGAGTGTCTTGTTTGAGTGCTAAGTGTTTTTGTACACTTGAAGGGAAGTGTTAGTCCCTTGTGTTGTAAGAAGGAACTTGTGTTTCCTTGGTTGAAGTCTTGGAGTGTTGTATCTCCGAGCAAAGGTTGTTGAGGCTTGTGTCCTCAAGTTGTAACGGACTGTTGAGCACCCGTAAGCTTAACAAGTTAGTGGAAATCTCGAGAGAGTCTCTCGGGGACTGGACTAGCCACGGGTTGTGGTGAACCAGGATACATCAGTGCGTTTGTTCTAAATTATTTACTTATCGCACTTATTTATTTCTTGCAATTTTTAAATTCCGCAAGTTTACGCTAATTTTTATTATAACGCTATTCACCCCCCCCCCCTCTAGCGTTAAGCGTATTATCTAACAATTGGTATCAGAGCCGAACTCTCTGAAGACTTAACCGTTTGAGAGAAACATCCATGCTTCTACTCGTGATTCTTTTGCAGGAATAGGTGAAGGACAATGCTCCACCCGACCACCGCTATTCGATGGTACAAATTATACATACTGGAAGGAGAGGATGAGAATATTTGTACTATCAAATAGTTTTCATCTTTGGAAGGTCATAATGAATGGAGAACAAATTCCAACCAAGAAGGTTGAAAATGAATGGGTCCCAAAGTCCGAAGATGAATACGATGCGGATGATATCCGAAAGGTGCAAAATAATGCTAAAGCTATTAATTTATTATATTGTGCTGTAAATGCTGATGATTACAGGAAGATATCTTGTTGCACAATGGCGAAGCAAATGTGGGACAAGCTAGAAATTACGTACGAAGGTACGGACCAGGTAAGGGAAGCCAAAATTGATTTCCTAACCCATGCATATGAATTATTTCACATGAAGGAAGGCGAAAAGGTCGATGAGATGTTTGAACGATTTTCAAAAATCGTAAATGATTTACATGCTCTTAAGAAGACCTTCACGGATAAGGAACTTGTCCGAAAAATTCTCCGAAGTCTCACTCCGGAATGGTGATCCAAGGCCGACGCGATTCAAGAATCCATTGGCATTTCAAATGTCACCATCGACGCATTAAGAGGTAATCTTAAAACTTATGAATCTACTATACTTAACCTTCTTGTTGATGATCAAAGGAAGCAAAGAATCGCTCTCAAGGCAAGCACAAGCCAACCTCAAAATGATGAGGACGGAGACAACGAGTTCGGACTCGTTATCAAGAGATTTCAAAAGTTCATGCGAAAAGAGTATGAATGAAAGGGCAAAAAGCAAGGAGATCAAATAAAGTGCTATGAGTGCGGAGAAACCGGGCACATTAAATCAAATTGCCCAAATGCTAAAAAGGAGAAGAAACCCTTCAAGAAGCAACGAGCATACATATCTTGGGGAGGCGACTCCGGTGACGAGTCAAGTGAGGAAGAAGAAGACGAAGCCGCAAATCTTTGTCTTATGGCACAAGAAGACAACAAAGAAGAGGTATGTCAAATTTCTTCCAAAAATTTCTTTTCCCTTGAAGAAATGCAAAATGCTTTTGATGAGTTGTATAGCGAATTTATTAAAGCTTCAAAAACTGTTAAGAGTATAAAAGAAAATGCTTCTTTAAAAGAAAAAGATTTTCAAAAACAACTCTCTTTTAAAGAAAAGGAATTGGAAAAACTGATTTTAAAAAATGAGAAGTTGAAAGAGGAAAACAAAATTTTGGCAAGAGAAGCACCGACAAGCCCGAGAGTTCTAGAAATTGTACTTCTTGCATGCATCTCAAAAATGAAGTAGAAAGGCTTAAGGGCACCTTAGATAAGTTTAACTCTTCTCATAATAATTTGAATGAAGTGCTTGTTAATTTGAAGTCGACCAAGCATGGCATAGGTTTTAGAAACGAGCCTAAAGAGAAAGTTGAAGCCAACCCCCAACCACCTTAGGCTCAACCTAGGATAAATAAAACAAATGTTCATCCTAGATACAACAAACCTAGAAATGGTTTTCATCAATCGCAACCTAGAAATAATCATGCTAGAAATAATGCACATTCTAGGCCAAACACTAGAAGGAATTTTGAACCTTTTAGAACACCTAGAAATGACTTCCAACCTAGAAACAACTATTCTAGAAATGATGAATATCCTAGAACAAATTGTAGGAGAAATGATTTTCATGATTTGCGCAATAGTTATATTGTCAAGAATAGAGTAAATGAATTTCGTCCGTCCAATTACTATCAACCTAGAAGGATGCATAATCCTAACGTGACTTGTCATTATTGTAGACGAATTGGACGTATTGCTCCTGCTTGTTTTACACGACATAGACATAACACTCAATCACATCACTATGATTTGCCTAACCCCCAAGGACCCAAAATGGCATGGGTACCTAAAACTCATTAATCTGTTTTGTAGGTATGTTTGAAGGGATCAAGTGTACTATGGTACCTTGATAGTGGATGCTCCAAGCACATGACGGGAGACGAATCCAAATTCCTTCAACTAGAACACAAGGAAGGGGGAAGTGTTATTTTTGGTGATAACAACAAAGGAAAGATTATCGGCATCGGATCGGTCGGTAAGGATGAAATTTCTTCCATTAAGCATATATTACTTGTGAAAGGTTTAAAACATAATCTCTTGAGCATAAGTCAATTATGTGACAAGGGAAATCTTGTTTTATATGATTCAGAGGAATGCTTAGTTTTTAGACGTAGCGATTTTAAAATTATCCTCGTGGTTTTAGAATGGATAACATTTATATGGTTGATCTTGCAAATTCTTCACCCGAATATGTGAATTGTTTAATGAGCAAAGAGGATGATTCTTGGTTATGGCATCGTAGAGTAGCTCATATCAACATGCATCTTTTGAACAAATTGGTTTCACAAAATTTAGTTGTTGGTCTTCCAAATTTGAAATTTGAAAATGACTCTATTTGTGATTCTTGTCAAAAAGGGAAGGAAACAAAAGCATCTTTTAAATCAAAAAATATTGTTTCAACTACTAGACCATTGCAATTGCTTCACATGGATTTGTTTGGACCATCTCGCATTGAAAGTCTTGGTAGAAATCGCTATGCTTTTGTTATTGTTGATGATTATTCCAGATTTACTTGGACTTTATTTCTTGCCCATAAAAGTGATGCTTTTCAGAATTTTAAATATTTTCTTAAACGTGTTCAAAACGAAAAGGAAACAACCGTCACTTCAATCAGAAGTGATCATGGGGGAGAGTTTGATCACAATCTCTTTGGGGACTTTTGTGACGAACTCGGTATCGAGCACACCTTCTCCGCTCCACGAACACCACAACAAAATGGGGTGGTGGAAAGGAAAAATAGGTGTCTCGAAGAGATGGCTAGAACCATGCTCGATGAGGCTAAGATTCCCAAACATTTTTGGGCGGATGCCGTGAGTACCGCATGCTACGTTTTAAATAGAGTAGTCATAAGGCCAATACTCATGAAAACCCCTTATGAACTCTACAAGGGAAGGAAACCAAATATCTCCCATTTTAGAGTATTCAGTTGTAAATGTTTTATTCATAATAATGGAAAAGATCAATTGGGAAAATTTGATGCCAAATTCGATGAGGGAATTTTTATTGGGTATTCTTCACGTAGCAAAGCATATAGGGTATTTAATAATAGAACCCAAACTGTGGAGGAATCCCCTCATATTGTGTTTTCTGAAAATAATGCTCGCTTGCCGAGAAAGGATTCTTGTTCTGATCTTGCAGGTATTCTAAATAGTTTAAAAGACAAAGTACAAGAGGAAACTCCTAAGGAAATTCAAGATGAAATCTTGGAACAATCAACGGAGGAAACGCCACAATTGGAGAAAGAAACGAAAATGCCTAACGAGTGGAGGACAATCAAAGATCACCCTCTCGAACAGGTAATTGGCGACGTCGGAGAAAAGGTAAGTACCCAAAACTCTCTTAAGAACACCTTAGGACACACTTCTTAAGAGATCACGTTCTCATTGCATTATTTCGTTACAAATTACTAACTTGAGCGTCGGAGACGTCTAATTCTCTTTTGCAGGTATCGCCCTAAAGGCAGGGGGAATTATAAAGAAATGGCATAGAACAATCGATTGTTACAGCAAATAATCGATTATTTTACTGTGCGGACAATCGATTAGCAAGTATCACTAATCAATTATTTATGTTTGATGCTTATTATGCATTTGTATTTAATAATCGATTTTTTAACTGTATAATCGATTACCGTCTCAGCCATTCAGTACTGCTTTCCTAAAACAATCGATTGTTTCATAAATATAATCGATTATTTTCCGAGTCAGAAAATCACCGTGCTCACTGTATCACAAAAATCGATTATCATAATTCAACAATCGATTATTTTTTGTCAGTAATTCAAATATTTGTTACCGTTTGGGTCCTGCAATCGATTTTGTGTCAGTTCCGAGTTCAAGTCAAAATCTGCTCAACAATCGATTATTTCGTTTCAACAATCGATTGTCTAACGGTCAGTGCAATTTATTTTTACTGTTTCTGACTGTTTTGGCTCATAAATTTCTGCAGATTTTCATCATAAATGAAATGCCATTCTTCCCATTATAAATAGGCATCACAAGTCTTCGATTTTATTCACTCAAGCATCAATCTTTGCTCCCAAACCTTCAAAAATCTTCCAAGTTTCTTACAAAGTTCATTACTATTTTTTTAAAATGTCGGGCAGACACCCTAAATGTTCCCGTTCAGGTAGACAAGGTGCATCTTCTTCTGCTGCTCCTCCACCTCCAAATTTCCCTTATCAAGATGGGTCTATTTACAATTCAATACTGAAACCGAGCTTACTAGATTTTTGACAAAATTCGAAAAGCGTGACATTCTTCCTCCTCGCTTTTCAACAAGCAAATATCTTGAATCATACGCCCCCGCTACAAACATTCTTAAAGAATCTCAACTTCTTGACTTCTTATATCTTACCTATCCTTATATTAATCCTCCATTGATTCAAGCGTTTTACTCAAACCTTCATGAGGATGACGATGGTGAGCTTGTGTCAAATATTAATGGTGTTCAAATTCTTTTGTCCAATGAAAACTTGCATTCCATTGCCTATCTTTCTCGAAATGGCGAAAACATTACTCGCTACATTAGAGAGGCTGGCGCCTTATTTGATGAGAAAATTCTCCTAAACCAAATAGGTCGTACATCTTATGATCCTAATCTATCCACTCGGCGTCCTACTATCACGGGAATGCTCCCCGAGTATTGTTTGATTTTCTATTTCATCACCCGAGTCCTCAAGCCTCGGAAGCATAATCATACCACTCTTTCCCAAGAGCACGCTAAGATCATGCATGCCATTATAACCGGAGCTAACATCAATTGGTGTAAGTTCGTCAAGATTCACATGTTTGATGCCAACGGAGATGATAGACCTCTTCCCTATGCCCTCCTTATTATGAATTTTCTTGAAGCTTCCGGGTTCAACACTTCCATCGGTCCTCTCAAAAAGAGCACCAAGAAGTGGGAAATTTCAGAATCCTCCTTTCCCCACGACGGTGATCATGCAGCTCCTGCTCCTCCTCCAACCCGTCAATCGCGTCAGCCTCAAGAACCTACTCTTCAATCCATTTCCGACCAAATTGCTTCATTGACCACCTCTGTCGGTCAATTGACACATGAGATCCATGGATATTTTGACCATGTTCATTATCCATATGTCGGTCTTGTTCCCTATAAAGCAGTACCGGATGATGAGGCGGGAAATGATGATAAATAATTTCTTTATTTGTTTTTCTACTTTATTGTTCTATGTTTTATTGTTCCCGTTATGTAACCGTTTTTTTTACTAAATAAACAAGTTTTTTAATTATTCTATATTTTTGCTAATGGCAAAAGATGGAAGATAACGGGTATGCACTCTCAATACTTATCGGCATAAATTGAGGGGGAATTCATATATTGAGGGGGAACAAAATTGCATATCTATATATTTGTTGCATATCTTTACTTGTCTTGAATCGTCATTATCAATTGCCTAATATGCATATCCCGCTTAAAGTTTGCCATTATCAAAAAGGGGGAAATTGTTGGAAACACGTTCTCAAGGCATTATACTAAACGTGTGTTCATATTTGTAGGTTTTGATGAATGACAAACTATGCGCAAATTGACATATGACGAGGTCCAAGCACAAGCGCAAAATTGATATATAACGAGATTCAAGCACAAGACAAAGATCGAGATTAAGTTTTATATGAGTCGGTATTTAATTGTGATCTTGATCCGACAACTTAAACTCAAGAACTGGCTTCTCTCGCAAAAATATTTTTAACAAATTATGCATATTTAATTTAGAGCAAAATGATTTTAAATATGCATATTTACTTTAGTCAAAATGATTTTTAAACATGCCTCTAAAATCTGGACTAAGATAATCGATTATGTACTTATGATAATCGATTATGTTTAAGTCAGCTGCTTGACAATCGATTGTAAACTTATGACAATCGATTGTGTTAAGGCAGTGCGCATCAGATTTTCTCAAATCTGCATGACAATCGATTGTGAACTTATGACAATCGATTGTGTTGAGGCAGTGTCCATCAAAGTTTTTCAAAGCTCAAAATAATCGATTGTGAAGCTAATGACAATCGATTGTGAAGAGACAGTGTCCATCAGATTTTTCAAAGTCAAAAAATAATCGATTGTGAACTTATGACAATCGATTGTGTTGAGGCAGTGTCTTCCAGACTTTTTCAAAGTTATTAAATAATCGATTGTGAACCTATAACAATCGATTGTCAAGAGGCAGTGTCTAAATTGATTTTCCAAGACTGATATATAATCGATTGTTAACTTAATATAATCGATTGTATAACTGACCGTTGCCAAAATGTTTTCAAATACCGTCAGGTAATCGATTATTGATTTCCTATAATCGATCGTTTTAATTAAAATTTGAAAAGGATTTTTTGAACGTTGCTGAGTAATCGAATGTAGATTTCTGACAATCATTTGTTTGACGTAAAATCTGGAAATGATTTTTTGAACGTTGCCAGTAATCGATTATTGATCTTAGATAATCGATTGTTATGCGTAAAATCTGGGATTGATTTTTGGAAGATCTGGCAAACAATCGATTGTGGTAATTTGACAATCGATTGTCACAGAGTAAAATCAGCAATTCTTAATTGGCAATTAGGCAACGGTAATACAAAGTTTTTCAACTATAAATACAGCTTCAATTCAGTCTTCTAAACGCAACAACTGATCATACAATTGCTAAAGCTTGCATACTTTATTGCTTATCATTTTATATTCATTACATAAGCTTTTGAGAGCCAAATTCTTGTCGAAAGTTGTTGCGATCTTGAGCATAATTTTTTTACTCATATCTACTCTTAAAGGAGTGTCTTGTTTGAGTGCTAAGTGTTTTTGTGCACTTGAAGGGAAGTGTTAGTCCCTTGTGTTGTAAGAAGGAACTTGTGTTTCCTTGGTTGAAGTCTTGGAGTGTTGTATCTCCGAGCAAAGGTTGTTGAGACTTGTGTCCTCAAGTTGTAACGGTTTGTTGAGCACCCGTAAGCTTAACAAGTTAGTGGAAATCTCGAGAGAGTCTCTCGGGGACTGGACTAGCCACGGGTTGTGGTGAACCAGGATACATCGGTGCGTTTGTTCTAAATTATTTACTTATCGCACTTATTTATTTCCTGCAATTTTTAAATTCCGCAAGTTTACGCTAATTTTTATTATAACGCTATTCACCCCCCTCTAGCGTTAAGCGTATTATCTAACATACTCTAGATTTACCTGGGTACTATTTTTGACATCTAAAGATGAGGCCTTTGAAATGTTTACTGCCTTTATTATAAAAACTCAGAAACAATTGGGGAATCAACTTGCATCTATTAGGTCTTATCATGGAACTGAATTTGAAAATGCAAAATTTGCTGATTATTGTGATGAAAATGGTATAGATCACAGCTTCTCTGCCCCTAGGACTCCTCAGCAAAATGGAGTAGTTGAAAGAAACAATAGGACTCTTGAGGATATGGCAAGAACCATGCTTTTCTCTAGTAAATTACCCCACAGCTTCTGGGCAGAGGCTGAAAATACTGCATGTTACATAATAAATAGATGCATGACTAGACCTCTTGTTGAGAAGACTCCCTATGAGTTACTTAAAGGGAGAAAACCAAACATATCCCATCTAAGGTCATTTGGTTGCAAGTGCTATGTGCAAAATAATGGAAAAGACTCCCTAGATAAGTTTGATCCCAGAAGTGATGAGGGATTATTCTGGGGATATTCTTCACATAGAAAAGAATATAAAGTGTTTAATAAAAGAACCTTGTTTGTGGAAGAAAGTGCGCATGTTGTGTTTGATGAAACTAACATTCTTTCTTAAGGACAGGAACATGAAGATGAAACCATTGGACTGGTCAAGGACGGTAAAGAATCAGCTCAAGTCAAAGTAGCACCTACAGAAGGAACATGAGATGGAATAGGTTCTTCCTTATAGGGAAACCTGACAGGGGGAAAAATCAAAGAGGAAGTGAAATAAACCCCTTGAAGGAACCTGTTTATGAACCTGACTCTCAGCAAATGGCTGAAACATTCAGCAGAAACAAGTTGGTCGTGAAACCTCACAAGTATCAAAGTTCTCACCCCATCAAGAACATTCTCACTGATCCAACATCTGGAGTCAAAACCAGATCACAACAAAAGAATCTATGAGCATTTGATGCTTTCCTATCTCTTATTGAACCTAAAAATGTTGCTGAGGCTTTACAGGATGTATATTAGATCAACTCTATGCATGAGGAACTCAACCAATTTGAAAGAAGTGAAGTCTGGCATCTAGTTCCAAGACCCAAGGACAGATCATTCATTGGTACCAAATGGGTCTTCAGGAACAAACTTGACGAGGATGGAACTCTTACAAGAAACAAGGCAAGGTTGGTGGTTCAAGGCTACCGTCAAGATGAAGGCATTGACTATGATGAGACTTTTGCTCCAGTTGCTAGATTAGAAGCAATCACACTCCTCATTTCCTTTGCAGCACATATGGAATTCACTCTCCATCAGATAGATGTCAAAAGTGCCTTCCTAAATGGCTACCTCAAGGAAGAAGTGTTTGTAAAACAACATCTAGAATTTGAAAGCAAGGAATGTCCTGAGCATATGTACAAGCTGGACAAGGCTCTATATGGGCTCAAACATGCCCCAAGAGTGCGGTATGAGTGACTATCAAAATTCCTTCTGGAGCAT
Organism: Nicotiana benthamiana; assembly: GCA_034376525.1. Taxonomy (NCBI): domain Eukaryota; kingdom Viridiplantae; phylum Streptophyta; class Magnoliopsida; order Solanales; family Solanaceae; genus Nicotiana; species Nicotiana benthamiana. The sequence goes on from CM067337.1 coordinate 154,568,229, forward strand.
GGGTACAAAAGAGGTAAATTTGACAGCAGCTTTTTCCTAAAGGAAAAAGGAAAAGACCTTCTTGTTGTTCAAATATATGTTGATGACCTAATATTTGGGAATACTACTGAAAAGATGAGTAAGAACTTTGCAAAACTAATGGGGAGTGATCTTGAAATGAGTATGATGGGTGAATTAAACTTCTTCCTAGGCCTGCAGATCAAACAAAGTCCACACGGGACTATGATCCACTAGCAGAAGTACACAAGAGAACTAATCAAAAGTTTTAAAATGGAGGATGCTAAAGAAATAGATACACATATTGCAACTGCCACTAAATTAGATATTGATGAACCTGGTTCATCAGTTGATCAAAAGTTGTATAGGGGTATGATTGGTTCACTCTTGTATCATACTGCTAGTAGACTTGACATTGTCTTCAGTGTATGGCTTTGTGCTCGTTTCCAGGGAAGTCCAAAGGAGTCACATTGGACAGCTGTCAAGAGGATTTTGAGATATCTGAAAGGCACCACTGATTTGTGTCTTTGGTATCCCAAAGGTAGTGACTTTGACTTAGTAGGATTTGTTGATGATGATTATGCAGGTTACTTGGTGGACATGAAAAATACTTCAGGTATGGCACATTTCCCAGGGGCAATGTCTAGCGTCGTGGGCTACCAAAAAGCAAAACTCAGTAGCCCTATCCACTGTTAAAGCTGAATATGTTGCAGCTGCTTCTTGTAGTGCTCAATTGCTATGGATCAAACAACAGCTGGTAGACTTTGGAATTGAAGTGGGATGTATTCCGATATTTTGTTATAACACTAGTGCTAGAAGTATGACAAAGAACCCCCTTCATCATAAAAGGACAAAGCACATAGATGTTAGACACCACTTCTTGAGAGATAACTATGAGAAAGGGTTAATCTTTATAGAATTTTGTGTTACTGATAAACAAATAGCTGACATCTTCACTAAAGCACTAAGCAGAGAAAACTTTGAAAGGAACATGTTAGAATTAGGAATGATTAAGATCACATAATCAGGTCCAGTTCAGAATGCAATGGAAAAAAATTATTTTTATTTTGTTTGGTTAAAAGTTCTGATTTTATGTGAATATGTAGACTAATTCTTACTCAGTCTCATACTCTAATCAGTATACTCATGTGACATGTTTCTTTTAATTCATTGATCTCTTACAAAGTTGTTTTCTATTTTGATACATGAGGCATATGTTAGATAATACGCTTAACGCTAGAGGGGGGGGGGGGTGAATAGCGTTATAATAAAATTTAGCGTAAACTTGCGGAAATTAAAATTTGCAGGAAATAATTAAGTGCGTTGAATAAACAAAAAGGAAAGAACGCACCGATGTATTCTGGTTCACCACAACACGTGGCTAGTCCAGTCCCCGAGAGACTCTCTCGAGATTTTCCACTAACTTGTCAAGCTTACGGGTGCTCAACAAACCTTTACAACTTAAGGACACAAGCCTTAACACCTTTGCTCGGAGATACAACACTCCAAGACTTCAACCAAGGAAACACAAGTTCCTTACAACAAGAGAATCACAATTCTCTTACAAGTGTACAAAACACTAAACACTCAAACAAAACACTCCTTAATGAGTAGATATGAGTAAAAGAAGTAAGCTCAAGATCACAACAACTATGGACAAGACATTGGCTCTCAAAAGCTTTATGAAATGAATATAAAATGATAAACAATAGTATGCAAGCTTATAGCAATAGAATGATTAGTTGTTGTGTGTTGTTGTCTTTAAAACACTGAAATGAAGCTGTATTTATAGTTGAAAAACTTGGCATTACCGTTGCCTAATTGCCAATTAAGAGTTGCTGATTTTACTCTGTGACAATCGATTGTCAGGAAGCCACAATAGATTGTTTGCCAATCGTTCCAAAAATCAATCCCAGATTTTACGCTTAACAATCGATTGTCCAAGATCAACAATCGATTATCGGCAACGTTCAAAAAATCATTTCCAGATTTTACGTAAAACAATCGATTATACCAAATCAATAATCGATTATTCAGCAACATTCAAAAATATTTTTTAGATTTTAGTATCAACAATCGATTGTACAAAATCAACAATCGATTACCTGACGGTATTTGAAAACTTTACGACAACGGTCAGCTTCACAATCGATTGTGCAATGTTAACAATGGATTATTTATCAGACTTTGAAAATCATTTTAGACACTGCCTCGTGACAATCGATTGATATATACTCACAATCGATTATTTAATAACTTTGAAAAAGTCTGGAAGACACTGCCTCAACACAATCGATTGTCATATGTTCACAATCGATTATTTTGTGACTTTTAAAAATCTGATGGACACTGTCTCTTTACAATCGATTGTCATTAGCTTCACAATCGATTATTCTGAGTTTTGAAAAACTTTGATGTACACTGCCTCATCACAATCGATTGTCATAAGGTTCACAATCGATTGTCATGCAGGTTTGAAAAACCTGATGCTCACTGCCTTAACGCAATCGATTGTCATTTGTTCACAATCGATTGTCATGCAGTCTTGGCTTAACATAATCGATTATCATAAGTACATAATCGATTATCTTAGTCCAGTTTTTAAAGGCATGTTTAAAAATCATTTTGACTAATGAAAATATGCATGATTTAAAATCATTTAGCATTAAATTAAATATGCATGATTTTGTAAAAATAATTTTACGAGAGAAGCCATGTCATGAGTCAAGTTGTCGGATCAAGAACACAATTAAGAACGACTCATTTAAACTATAAAACTTTGTCTTGTGCTTGAATCTCGTTATCCACCAATTGTGCGTTTGTACTTGAACTTCGTCATATATCAATTTGCGCTTCGTTTGTCATTCATCAAAACCTACACATAAGAACACACGTTTTAGTATAAAGCCTTGAGAACGTGTTTCCAACAATTTCCCCCTTTTTGATAATGGCAAACTTTAAGCGGGTTATGCAAATTAAACAGTTTATAAAGACGATTCAAGACAAGTATATGCATGCCTCAACAAGTATGCAATTTGTTCCCCCTCAATATATGGATTCCCCCTCAATTTAAGCTTATAAATATTGAGAGTGCATACCCGTTATCTTCCCCCTTTTGCCATTAGCAATAATAATATAAGAAGATGCCAAAGATGTAAATAAAACTTGTTTATTTATTTGAAAGAGAAAAACGTGATTACTTAAAGAGAGCACAATAACTCAAGTAATAGCATTACAATCGATTATTGATACGAGATAATCGATTATTAGACGACAGAAACGGATTTTTCTGAAGAAGACTTGATTATTGCGCGTCATGCTTTGTAATTCCCCCTACCTTTAGGGCGATACCTGCAAAAATTCGTTAGACGTCTCCGACGCTCAAGTTAGAAATCATGTAAGATAAAAAGATGCAATGCATGACTTAGATCAACGTGGAGTCAAGAATCCCGAGTTCACTACGAATTCGGAAGAAGGACTCTTTCTCTAGGGGCTTTGTAAAGATGTCGGCCAATTGGTCTTTGGTTTCAACAAATTCGATTTCGACATCGCCCTTGAGAACGTGATCTCTTATAAAATGATGTCTAATTTCAATGTGTTTTGTTCGCGAATGAAGAACGGGGTTCTTCGTCAAGCATATGGCACTAGTATTATCACATCTAAGAGGGATATGATCAAGACTTAGGCCATAGTCCAAGAGTTGTTGTTTCATTCATAGGATTTGAGCGCAACAACTCCCCGCGGCTACATATTCAGCCTCGGTTGTGGACAACGCAACACTTACTTGTTTTTTGCTAAACCAAGAAACAAGAGAGCTACCGAGCAAATGGCAAGTGCCACTAGTGCTCTTGCGGTCCAATTTGCATCCAGCAAAATCGGAGTCGGAATAGCCAACGAGTTGGCATGAAGAACCTTTGGGGTACCACAGACCCACATTTGTAGTACCAACAAGGTACTTCAAAATCCGTTTTACCGCAGTAAGGTGAGACTCCTTCGGACACGATTGATAACGGGCGCATAGGCACACGCTAAACATGATATCCGGACGACTAGCAGTAAGATAAAGAAGAGAGCCGATCATACCTCGATACTTCTTAGTGTTGACTTCCTTACCTTTCTCATCTTTGTCTAGATGATCGGATGTGCTCATGGGAGTCGCCATTGCTTTTGCATTGTTCATTTCAAATCGTTTCAGCAATTCTTTGCAATATTTGGCTTGGCAAATGAACGTACCTTCTTTCATTTGCTTTACTTGTAATCCCAAAAAGAATGTTAACTCACCCATCATAGACATCTCAAATTCGCTTGTCATTAAATCGAAAAATTCCTTGCATAAGACATTGTTAGTAGCACCAAATATGATATCATCCACATATATTTGAAATAATAAAATTTCATTGTTTTTATGTTTAACGAAAAGGGTGGTGTCAACTTTCCCTCTAATGAAATCATTTTCCAATAGAAATTTACTCAATCTTTCATACCAAGCTCGGGGAGCTTGTTTTAAACCATAAAGAGCCTTTTTGAGTTTGAAAACATGATCGGGAGATTTAAAATCTTCAAAACCGGGGGGTTGTTCAACATAAAATTTTCTTGAATAACACCATTTAGAAAAGCACTTTTCACATCCATTTGATATAAATTGAAATTCATAGAAGAGGCAAACGCGAGCAATAGACGAATAGCTTCTAATCTAGCTACGGGAGCATATGTTTCTTCATAGTCAATACCCTCTTCTTGATTATAGCCTTTTGCTACAAGCCTAGCTTTGTTTCTAGTGATTACACCATTTTCATCTAGTTTGTTTCGAAAAACCCATTTCGTACCAATTATGGTATGATTTTCGGGTCTTGGCACCAAATCCCAAATGTTATTCCGTTTGAATTGGTTAAGCTCCTCTTGCAATGCCAAGGTCCAAAATTCATCCCCAATTGCTTCGGAGATGGTTGTTGGTTCAATTTGAGACACAAAAACAGTATGTCCTAAGGTGTTCTTAAGGGAGTTTCGGGTACTTACCTTTTCTCCGACGTCCCCAATTACCTGTTCGAGAGGGTGATCTTTGATTGTCCTCCACTCGTTAGGCGTTTTCGTTTCATTCTCCAATTGTGGCGCTTCCTCCGTTGGTTGTTTCAAAGATTCGTCTTGATTTTCTTTAGGCGTTTCCTTTTGTATTTTGTCTTTCAAGCTATCTAAGATACCTGCAAGATCAAAACCAGTATCCTTTCTCGCCAAGCGAGCATTATTTTCGGCAAATACAACATGAGGGGATTCCTCCACAGTTTCGGTTCTTTTATTAATGACCCTATATGCTTTGCTACGTGAAGAATAACCAATGAAAATTCCCTCATCGGACTTAGCATCAAATTTTCCCAATTGATCTTTGCCATTGTTATGAATAAAACATTTACAACCGAATACTCTAAGATGGGAGATATTTGGTTTCCTTCCCTTATAGAGTTCATAGGGAGTTTTCATGAGTATAGGCCTTATGACTACTCTATTTAAGATGTAGCATGCGGTACTCACGGCATCCGCCCAAAAATGTTTGGGAATCTTAGCCTCTTCGAGCATGGTTCTAGCCATCTCTTCGAGACACCTATTTTTCCTTTCCACCACCCCATTTTGTTGTGGTGTTCGTGGAGCAGAAAAGGTATGCTCGATACCGAGTTCGTCACAAAAGTACGCAAAGAGATTGTGATCAAACTCTCCCCCATGATCACTTCTAATTGAAGTGACGGTTGTTTCCTTCTCGTTTTGAACACGCTTAAGAAAATATTTAAAATTCTGAAAAGCATCACTTTTTTTGGCAAGAAATAAAGTCCAAGTAAATCTAGAATAATCATCAACAATCACAAAAGCATAACGATTTCTTCCTAGACTTTCAATGCGAGATGGTCCAAATAAATCCATGTGAAGAAATTGCAATGGTCTAGAAGTTGAAACAAAATTTTTGGATTTGAAAGATGCTTTTGTTTGCTTCCCTTTTTGACAAGAATCACAAATAGAGTCATTTTCAAATTTCAAATTGGGAAGACCAATAACTATGTTTTGTGAAATCAATTTGTTCAGAAGATGCATGTTTATATGAGCAACTCTACGATGCCATAGCCAAGTATCATCCTCTTTGCTCATAAGACAATCAACATATTCGGGTGAGGAATTAGCAAGATCAACCATATAAATATTATCCACTCTAAAACCACGAAGGATAATTTTAAAATCACTACGTCTAAACACTAAGCATTCATCCGAATCAAATAGGGCAAGATTTCCCTTGTCACATAATTGACTTATGCTCAAGAGATTATGCTTTAAACCTTTAACAAGTAATATATGCTTAATAGAGGAATTTTCATCCTTACCGACCGATCCGATGCCAATAATCTTTCCTTTATTGTTATCCCCAAAAATCACACTTCCTCCTTCTTTGTGTTCTAGTTGAAGGAATTTGGATTCGTCTCCCGTCATATGTTTGGAGCATCCACTATCAAGGTACCATAGTACACTTGATCCCTTCAAACACACCTACAAAACAAATTAATGCGTTTTAGGTACCCATGCCATTTTGGGTCCTTGAGGGTTAGGCATATCATAATGATGCGATTGAGTGATATGTCTATGTCGTGTAAAACATGCAGGGGCAATATGACCAATGCGTCTACAATAATGACAAGTCACGTTGGGGTTATGCATCCTTCTAGGTTCATAGTAACTTGATGGACGAAAATGAATTACTCTATTTTCATTCTGACTATTGCGCATTTCATGAGAACCATTTCTCCTACTATTAGTTCTAAAATGAGCAGCATTTCTAGAGTAATGGTCATGTCTAGATGTTCTAAAAGGTTCAAAACTCCTTCTAGTGTTTGGCCTAGAATATGCATCATTTCTAGGGTAGTCATTTCTAGGTGGTAAGTCATTTCTAGGTCTTCTAAAATGTTCAACATTTGTTCTAGCATGCATATTTCTTCTAGGATTGCTATTTCTACGATAAGCATTTGTTTTATTAATCCTAGGTTGAGCCTTAGGTGGTTGGGGTTTGGCTTCAACCCTTTCTTTAGGCTCATTCTTAAAAACTATGCCATGCTTGGTTGACTTCAAATTAACAAGGACCTCATTCAAGTTTTTGTGGGAAGAATTAAACTTATCTAAGGTGCCTTTAAGTCTATCTACCTCATTTTCGAGATGCATGCAAGAAGAGCAATTTTTAATAGAACTTTCGGGCTTGTCGGCGCTTCTTTTTCCGAAAAACTTGTTTTCCTCTTTCAGCTTCTCATTTTCTAAAACCAGTTTTTCTAACTCCTTTTCTTTTAAAGAAAGCTGTTTTTGAAAATCTTTTTCTTTTAGAGAAGCATTTTCTTTTATGCTCTTGACAGTTTTTGAAGCTTTAATAAATTCAGTATATAGCTCATCAAAAGCAGTTCGCATTTCTTCAAGAGTAAAGAAGTTTTTAGAGGAGATTTGACATACCTCATCTTGCTTGTCTTCTTGCGCCATAAGGCAAAGGTTTGCGGCTTCGTCTTCTTCTTCTTCGCTTGACTCATCTCCGGAGTCTCCTCCCCAAGAAATGTATGCACGTTGCTTCTTAAAAGGTTTCTTCTCCTTTTTGATGTTTGGGCAATTTGATTTGATGTGCCCGGTTTCACCGCATTCATAGCACTTTATTTGCTCGCCTTGCTTTTTGCCCTTTCGTTCATACTCCTTTCGCATGAACTTTTGAAATCTTTTGATAACGAGTCCAAACTCGTTGTCTCCGTCCTCATCAACTTGAGGTTGGCTTGTGCTTGCCTTAAGCGATATTCTTTGCCTCCTTTGATTATCAACAAGAGGGTTAAGTATTGTAGATTCATAAGTCTTAAGGTTACCTCTTAATGCGTCGATTGTGACATTTGAGACGCCAATGGATTCTTGAATTGCGTCGGCCTTTGATCGCCATGCCGGAGTGAGACTTCTAAGAATTTTTCGAACAAGTTCTCTATCCGTGAATGTCTTCTTGAGGGCATGTAGGTCATTTACGATTATTGAAAATCGTTCGAACATTTCATCCACCTTTTCACCTTCCTTCATGTGAAATAATTCATAAGCATGGGTTAGGAAATCAATTTTAGCTTCCCTTACCTGGTCCGTACCTTCGTACGTAATTTCCAGCTTGTCCCACATTTCCTTTGCCGTTGTGCAACACGATATTTTCCTGTAATTGTCAGCATTTACAGCACAATATAATAAATTAATTTCTTTAGCATTATTTTGAACCTTTCGGATATCATCCGCGTCATATTCTTCTTCGGACTTAGGAACCCATTCGTTTTCAACCTTTTTGGTTGGAATTTGATTTCCCTTTGTTATCACCTCCAGAGATGAAAGTTGTTTTCTTGAACGAAGATTTTCATCCTCTCCTTCCAGTACGTATAGTTTGTACCGTTGAATAGTGGTGGTCAGGTGGAGCACTGTCCTTCCTCTATTCCTGCAAAAGAATCACGAGTAGAAGCCATGGAAGTTTCTCTCAAACTGTTAAGTCTTCAGAGAGTTGGGCTCTGATACCAATTGTTAGATAATACGCTTAACGCTAGAGGGGGTGAATAGCGTTATAATAAAATTTAGCGTAAACTTGCGGAAATTAAAATTTGCAGGAAATAATTAAGTGCGTTGAATAAACAAAAAGGAAAGAACGCACCGATGTATTCTGGTTCACCACAACACGTGGCTAGTCCAATCCCCGAGAGACTCTCTCGAGATTTTCCACTAACTTGTCAAGCTTACGGGTGCTCAACAAACCTTTACAACTTAAGGACACAAGCCTTAACACCTTTGCTCGGAGATACAACACTCCAAGACTTCAACCAAGGAAACACAAGTTCCTTACAACAAGAGAATCACAATTCTCTTACAAGTGTACAAAACACTAAACACTCAAACAAAACACTCCTTAATGAGTAGATATGAGTAAAAGAAGTAAGCTCAAGATCACAACAACTATGGACAAGACTTTGGCTCTCAAAAGCTTTATGAAATGAATATAAAATGATAAACAATAGTATGCAAGCTTATAGCAATAGAATGATCAGTTGTTGTGTGTTGTTGTCTTTAAAACACTGAAATGAAGCTGTATTTATAGTTGAAAAACTTGGCATTACCGTTGCCTAATTGCCAATTAAGAGTTGCTGATTTTACTCTGTGACAATCGATTGTCAGGAAGCCACAATCGATTGTTTGCCAATCGTTCCAAAAATCAATCCCAGATTTTACGCTTAACAATCGATTGTCCAAGATCAACAATCGATTATTGGCAACGTTCAAAAAATCATTTCCAGATTTTACGTAAAACAATCGATTATACCAAATCAATAATCGATTATTCAGCAATTCAAAAATCTTTTTTAGATTTTAGTATCAACAATCGATTGTACAAAATCTACAATCGATTACCTGACGGTATTTGAAAACTTTACGACAACGGTCAGCTTCACAATCGATTGTGCAATGTTAACAATCGATTATTTATCAGACTTTGAAAATCATTTTAGACACTGCCTCGTGACAATCGATTGATATATACTCACAATCGATTATTTAATAACTTTGAAAAAGTCTGGAAGACACTGCCTCAACACAATCGATTGTCATATGTTCACAATCGATTATTTTGTGACTTTTAAAAATCTGATGGACACTGTCTCTTTACAATCGATTGTCATTAGCTTCACAATCGATTATTCTGAGTTTTGAAAAACTTTGATGTACACTGCCTCATCACAATCGATTGTCATAAGGTTCACAATCGATTGTCATGCAGGTTTGAAAAACCTGATGCTCACTGCCTTAACGCAATCGATTGTCATTTGTTCATAATCGATTGTCATGCAGTCTTGGCTTAACATAATCGATTATCATAAGTACATAATCGATTATCTTAGTCCAGTTTTTAGAGGCATGTTTAAAAATCATTTTGACTAATGAAAATATGCATGATTTAAAATCATTTAGCATTAAATTAAATATGCATGATTTTGTAAAAATAATTTTACGAGAGAAGCCATGTCATGAGTCAAGTTGTCGGATCAAGAACACAATTAAGAACGACTCATTTAAACTATAAAACTTTGTCTTGTGCTTGAATCTCGTTATCCACCAATTGTGCGCTTGTACTTGAACTTCGTCATATATCAATTTGCGCTTCGTTTGTCATTCATCAAAACCTACACATAAGAACACACGTTTTAGTATAAAGCCTTGAGAACGTGTTTCCAACAGCATAATCAAGAGAAGTTCTACTTAAAGAACCTGGTTCATAAGTCTATGCTCATGAGAAAAGGTCAGGTATGTTTCTATACTTTTCACAATTAGAAAATTTAATATTCCAATTATGAGCAGAAGTTCCATTCTAACCAAACTCCCAAAATATAACCGCCAAGCTTTGGAACAGTCTTCCTCTCCTAGTACTCTAAAGAATAACAGGAACTTTTCCTAAAATCCAGTGCAAATTAAATTGACGCCTTAATTAGAGTGGACTCCTAATTGACCATTGCAAAAGGCTGCAGTTACTAATCATGCCTTTTAAAACACTCCACTCCTAATTTGATCAATACCCATCTTCGAGTTCTGATCATCCTAAATCACCAAAAATCCCTAAAATTTCCAAAAATCCTTCACCATGACTACCCCTCAAGAAAATCCAGGGACACCTTACCGGAACCTACCAATATGTCTTTCTCCACACCCCCTAGCGACACCCCTAAACCCAAATTCCGCCTGCAAAAGATGTTGGCGAGAAAAACTATAGCCACAGGGGCTCATAGAATGGCCTTAAATGAAAAATTGAGAACTAGTCAAAAGGGGAGGTCTCTAAAAGGGAATCATCTAACTCAAGTTCTGAGTCTGACATCTTCGTTTCTGCAAGTGACGGAGAAGAATGGGGGTCTTCTGACGCAGATAAAAATCAAGAAAACCCTAGGAAAGTGAATACAAACAATAGTTCTTCTGATACAGTCGATAATATGGAGAATAGGTTTGTTTTAGTGGGTCCTTCATGAGATGTGAAGGGGGATGAATCTAGTAGAAGAGGAAGGAAAAAGAAAGATGAGATTCTGGCGATTTGTGGAAATATTGAGGGAAGTGGCAACAAGTGAGGGGGAAATAGCTTTGGGGATGCTGCTGAAAGTCTTGTTTATCTAAGTAAACAACAAGTTAGAAGTGGTTCATCTGGTGAGGAAACCTTAGCTGATCTTCTAAAGAAAATTGGAGCCAGTTATGATCCAAAGAAGTGCAAGGCTTCTTCGTTAAAAGTTCCAACTGCTTCCAAGCCAACCAAGAAAACCAAGACATCAACCCCTAAGTCTATTGTTCCCTCAAGAGCAACTAAAGCAGGGTTAAAGAAAGTGAGGAAAAATTGCAGAAAGCACTGGAGGAAAGCGCGAGGAAAAAGAGAAAAAAGAGAAAAAAGAGAAGGCAAAAGTTGTGGATGGTATCGAGGTAGAAGAGGAAGAAGAAGAGGAGATGGACCTGGTCCATCAAGAAAGAGGAACAACTGAAAAGGTGCCAACACCCAAACCAAAAGGTTCCAAGACTTTGACCAAGAAGAAATTCTCTGTACCCATATCTACTAAGTCCTCGTTGGCCAAAAGAACTAGGTCTGCCGGGAAGAGAAAACAAAAGAAAATTATTGAAGGAGAAGAAGAATGGAGTGTAGAAGAAGAAGAGGAGGAATCTGAAAAGGAACATGATAGATTTGTCCTCTTTGGCAGGAGAAAGATCTTGAAAGGAAGAATTATGAAAGACCTGGAGGATCCAGGCATGAAAGTATTGGTTGATGCCCTGAATGCACAAGGGTGGAAGGACATGGTTCTTCAACTGGATGGCAAACTGGAAAGAAAAGAGCTGATTGAATTTATGGCAAATGCCACAGTGGTGAATGGGGTTGTTACTAGTCTAGTGAAAGGAGTCAAGGTACAGTTTGATGCTTCTAATTGGGGGAGATTCTAGATATTCCCTGTGTAGGATATGATGATTATACTAGGCAAATGTGGCCTTGTCTGGACTCTTTTCCTAATGCACTCTAAATCACCAGAAACTTTTGTGACTTTGCAACACCTGAAGATGTGCCTGAAACTCAGGTTGTTCAGAAAAGTGAGATGAGGGCTGAACACAAAGTGCTCTTTGAGTTTGTGAACAAATGTTTGTTTCCCAGACATGAGAGGAGGCACGCTGCAAATTACATGGACTTGGTTCTTCTGGAGTGTCTAGTGAGAAGAAAGCAGATCAACTGGCCTTCGTTTATTGTCAAACTACAGGATAGAGTCATCAACGGCTCCAAAGCCCATGCCACACCTTATGGGTTCCTATTGACTACCACTCTGGAAAAGCTACATGTTACTTTGAAGAAATAGGAAATGGCATCTAGCAAAGAGCACTTCGGTGTCAAGACTCTTATGGCTATTGACTATCCGGTGAATGCCAACCCAGTTAAACCAGGTTCATCTCAAAAGACACCTGTTAATAGCAAGGTCAAGGCTTTGGTCCAGGAGTGTGGAACAAAAGACGTTGAGATTGCCAAGCTGAAGGCTCGTGTTGTGGAATTAGAAGCTGAACAAGATGGAATTAGAGCTGAACTAGCAAAGGAAAAGGAGAAGAGTGATGGAATGCTTCAAGATATGTTCAACCTTCTCCAAACCCAGCCCTCTCGTACCTCCAAGCCCTAAAGCCAGTTTAACATACCCCTTCAGTGACCCAAATTCGAGATTTTTTGTTATGCTTTTGCTCATGGTTGGATGTTAATTTTCTTTTTGTTGTTTGTATTGTAGAAACATCTCCAAATCAATGACAATGTGCCTTGTTTCTCTTGTTTTATGCACCTTCTCATCCTAATAGTTACATTCTTCGTCTTGTTGATTGTTGGTTATCTGAAACGTGTTTTCACTTGCAGTTGCCCCACTGGCCATGAGTAATAATTAAAAGAGGGATATCATATAATATGCAACTTTTCAATGATGCCAAAAGTGGGAAGAAGATTGTGCTTTAGTTCGTTTTTGTTTTTGTATTATGATATAAAAGTGATATTTATAACCTGATGTAACCTGGTCCTTAATGATAAGTTAACCAGAAGTGTGTGACAATGTGAAAATTAAGCTAAGTTCCACAGGTTCTCCGAGTAGTAAATGCACAGAGTTTGTCATCATCAAAAAGGGGGAATTTGTTGGCCCAAGTTTAGTTGAAGTTTTAAAGAATGAAAAATGACCTCAGTGAAGGACCAGGTCCATCTTAGGAGACACAGGTGTTGTTTCCTATGCACATGAGATGCACTTGAATGGTGGGATCAACCAGCCATATCTTACAAATATCCTCTGAACTGATCGAAAAGATTGCATAGGAGATAAGGAGAAGAGGTCTCCTTATATGAAGAGAACTATGTCCGGATCCATGATAAGGAATTGGAGTTTGAATTGTTTTAGGACTCGAACTTGATGAAGGATCAACAATTCGAGTTTGAGTCAAACTCTGATTACTAACTCTATTGAATTAATATTGTTCTCTTGTACAGGCACGCACATTTACAAAGAAGTTAGATCTAAATTGAGAGCAAAAGAGCAAGACAATTTTGCAAGCAATTTACATGAGATCAAGTGCACGCCTACAGCTACTTGAACGAGATTGAAGAACCAGCTCTATTGTATTTTTCTTATTCTAGTTCTATTGTAGTAGCTGATTTAAAATTGTACCTTTCCAGCTTTCATAGAAGCAAATTGTATTAGGTACGTTGAGTATTCAAATTAGAGTCAACTTGAAAGTGTCAGAGCAGTTGAGGCAGTATGCCACACTGCGATTAGAGTTAATCCTTAGGTTTGCAAGATTCTTATAAATGTTGTTTTGGCTCATTGAGTTTAGTGGATGTTAGGAAAAATCCTTCTGAGAAGTTGGTTGTATATTTCACCTTTGAGCCAGGTGTTTTTCACGTAAAAAATTCATGTGTTCTTTATGCTACGCACTCTTAATTCCGCAAACAGCTATAGTAGTACACCTAGAAAAACCAGGTTCTTCTAGTGCGAAAATTGGGCACCACACAAATCACCCCCCTCTTGTATGGTATTTACGTTCAAATGTTCTCTCTACATCTCTCCATATTTCTCAATTGCAAATTTTAGTAATACAAAGCAAATCAAAAGAGCAGCAAATCCACCATTGACAGCCATTAAACAGCTTGAAAGCTTTGAATTCAAATTAAGGTTTTCAAAATTTATTATTTGATTGGATTGGGTATTGTTGAAAATAATCGAAAATATAGTTCGGAGTTTATATCTCAATTTTGAGATGTTTTGGTGAAGATTAGACTTGGTTTTGACTGAATTTCAGATTGAAACTCGAGGAAGAAGAAGAAGAAGACATGTTGCAGAAATTGTAGATAAATTGTAGATTATTTGTATTCTAATTGTAGATGCTTTATTTTCTGTTTTCACAAATAAAAAATGGCTAAGTCTTCTACAAATCTTCTGGAAAAAAATGCAGTTATGTCAAAAATCCCAATTATGCTACAATTGAATGGGAATTGGGATATAAAAATTCAATGTATCTAGTTTGTAGATATTTTGTAGATAAATTATATATTATTGTATTCTAATTTTAGATTCTTATTTTTCTGTTTTCACAAATCAAAAACGACTAAAACTTCTACAAATCTTCTGCAAAAAACGCAATTATGTCAAAAATCCCAATTTTACTACAATCGAATGGGAATTGGTATATTAAAATTCAATATACCTAGTTTGTAGATATTTTGTAGATGAATAATAGATTATTTGTATTGTAATTGTAGATGCATTATTTTCTGTTTTCACAACACAATTACAATACCACTACCCAAATACTCATTACCTTTTACCCAACCTTCTACACATAAAAATACAATTAGAAAACCTAAAAAAATCAGATCCATCAAATCCTAAATACCTTACCCCTAGAAACGGCTCCACGGCTCCTTGTTATATCATGCACCCGAAGGAAATTTTTGTTGTTCTTACTCACCTATAATAGTCCTTAGTTACATAACTTTGTGGCCTTGTACTCGTAGGGTTACTTCTAGGCTCAAATTTTGATTCTCTCCTTAGTGGAATTCTCTCTTATTTTCATAATACTTAAATGATACCTTTAACTACCTCAAATCCTATTAAAAAAAATTTAAAAAAGGATTGCGGCTTGTATCTGCGAGATTGAATTCACTATGCTGTGGTTCACTACATTTATCTTGCATGACTTGTTCCTTTATCCGTGACCTCTTGTCTAGCCATAATCGGGCTCATCCTGAATCGACTACTAATTACTCGTTGACCTACTCTCTCTCTCATATATATATATATATATATATATATATATATATATATATATATATATATATATATATATATATATATATATATATATATATATATATATATATATATATATATATATATATATATATATATATATATATATATTGCATAATTTCTCTTGGGATATATCCTTTATCTTAACTTACCTCTAGACACTATCTCCCGATGTATCAAGTGTCCATTCACACTTATTTATCAATAATATCCTGGCCAGAAACTTTTACTGCCTCTCCCCATTGTCGTGCTTGCATAATGTTCCGGAATCGCAACATATCAGTAGGAATTGAATAAATGCAACATCATCCCTCTCTCGTTTTTACCATATTCTACCATTCTATAATTACTCGAACCGCTTAACTCCGACTTAATGGCATATCATACCATATTCCCCTTTTAGGGGATACCAAGATTTAGTACGACGGCGATCTATCTATAGATGTTTTATGTATTCATCACACTGTCTTCTCACATCATCAATGGACTTCAATTGCCTTATGGTAATCTTATGTACCAAGAATAACTAAATATCTTACGCATGAAGGCGACACCTAGTATAACTGGCACACTTAGTCCCTTATGATTAACTCTTCTCACAGTGCTTGCCTTAGGGAAAAATCTTACTGAATGATCTTTTAAAGGTTATTCTTCTATTTTCCATTCTATTATCGCCGGAACGCAATCTCTAAAATTCTGATATGGCGACTATTATCAAATCATTCGATTCCCAATTCATGTTCAGTTTATCTTGTTCACCAGCCCATGCTTCTTTCTATTACTCTAGGGTCTACTTTTTCCTTCTAGTAATCATGTCGGAGTCACCAACTCATTTCTCAAAATAGGGATATTGTTTTATGGCTTATATACTTTTATTTCATCATGGCATGTCACCTTTTGTCTTTCCTTTCAGTTGACTGTAGACTTTGTCATCATGTCATACCATTTATCACACCTTACTCATAATATTTCAGTTACTCTCTTCTTATTCTCTGACTGGTACTTCTATCTATCACTTTATTCTGAAAACTTCAACAAAACGTTCTTTCACTTATTGCTCCTCTTGCTTCATCTCACTAGCTCCTCGGGATGCCTAAAATTCTCTTTCTCTCTCTCTCTCTCTCTCTCTCTCTCTCTCTAGGGCGGGAGTCATACTAAGGTAAATATTTTATCCCTTTTAGGATTCCGCCGCCTATCTTCTGAAATTGCTGAATCTTCTAGTATTCATATCTGATTGCACTATTCTAGAGATAACCATCTGGGTGCCTTACAAGGAGATATATTACCACCTTTGCAGTACCCTTCGAAAATGTTAGCTAATGATAACAATCCATCCACAAATTTTTGTTACTCTAACCCTAGCTTAATCCTGATATTACATCATTCTCTTAAACTATATTTTTCAACTCCCATATGAAATAATTGAGATGGATCTGGTCAATTGTATAAAACTTTGTTACTGTTGAAAGTAACTCAGAATGCTTATATTTCTCTATGTGAATTGAAAATACTGATAATTTTCATTGTCTAGGTACCTCATACTTCTTCTTCTTTTTTCATGTTATTTCTTTCACTTATTGAAACTTATATCCACCTCCTAATTCTCTCATTTCTCTTTACCATATGGGTGGATATATATTCATGCCTTGGGGCTCCTTATCAAGAGGCTCACATATCTCAGTATACACATGATTTGCTGAAGACCTAACATTTACGAATTATAAGCATGATGCAAAATTGAGTTCCTCTGATAAACTTTTCCACGTCCACATTCAATCTCTTACCAATTGTCTTTTTGGATATAGGCATCACTGTATCATGAATAAGATAGAGTTTAGGAAATTGAGTTCTTATAACTGAGCTCTACCACACGATCTAGAGTAAGAAGAAAGAGTTACAGTCCTAAATGCCCTGTAGCCTCCTGCTTATAAGTGTGGTGCACTACACACTCATAAACAAGACTCTACTAGACACGACTTGTGGACTCCCTGGTATACGACCTGCTCTGATACCAAGTTTGTCACGCCCCAAACTAGGGGAGGCACGACTGGCCCCCGATACTGTATTTGACCGAGTTAGCCACTAAACATACTAGCTAACTAAACTGGGGGCCCAATAGATCGGGCAGCACAACATCTGAAATACTAATCCTGGACCACTAAGGTCATGAGCTAAATAACAATAAGCCATATAGCCAAAAGTAGACGAGCCAAAATAATAAAGTACTAACTGGCCGACGAGGCCGCGATTGGAGACATACATGCCTACACACACATATATGTACATGCCAAGCCTATGGGCTGGAGAGTGGAAGCTGCAAAAAGAAACCCAGAACACTATGTCCACAATAGCCTCTAAGGCTGTCATAAGCATTGTCGAGACAAGGCCCTGACTATACCGGAACTGTACAACAAAAGTAACCATCCTAGCGGAGGGGTAGATCAGAGTCCCTACCTGGACCTGCACGCACGAAACAAAAATGCAGTGTCCCCAGGCAACGGGACATCAGTACAAATAAAAATGTACTGGTACATAAGGCAAAAAGTAGAATCACACATAGTTGATGTAAAAAACTAATAGAGATACCACCTGACATTGAAACTATGATAGCCTCCATGGACGACATCCGACCTCATAGTAAACAAATATGCATTGTATACTCACGTAATCGTATGTCGTGAATACATATATATATTGAGGCAAATACATGACATACCCAACCAAATGCTAGTAGTGGCGGTCTTTTCCGGTGGCAAACCGGTATCATGTTGCCAACATGTGGCTATCTGTACAATATATAGCTTTTCGGGCAAATAGGCCCCTTACCTCCGATTATAGCTCGAAGTACATGCATAATATGCCATGTATGATATGAACTTTTAATGCACATAATAACAACTTAGCCAATCTTGGCTCATAGGTACCCTTATTCTCATGATCTCATAATCACCTCCGTATTGCATACAATTGTCTCGTGGAATCTCATATCTTTCTTTTCTTTTGAATAAGCTTGAAAACTTAACTCGACTTTTAGAAATATAACTTAACTCTGAAGATGTTCATAAAAAGCTAAAGGTGCTTCACTTAGTCCTTATACCTGATTTCTTGATATTTAATAAAAGAAAGTTTTTCAAAAAAATCAAGTGTTTTAGTAGTTTAAATAAAAATTATATTTGAGATTACTAGAAATCGACATGTCACTTCAGAGATTTTAAAATACATTTTAACAAGGAAGAAAGATTGATCGCAAATACTAAATGCCTTTATTTATTTATTTTATTTATTTTATTTATTTATTATTATTATTATTAGTTGCACAACCCAAAGATGAATAAGAATTCATATATATAGACATATAATTAAGAAAGCCGACAAAATGACATATATAGATGTCGAATACCCTATTTAACCGAATGAGTGGAACATCAACCTAATAGCATTATGAAAATACTTCAGCTATGATCCCAATGCCTTCCACATAAGGTCTTTCTAGCAATAGAATAGTAAAATATCACATTTGACGTCTTAGGAACTTCCCAGAATTCGTGCTAAAAGAAAGGACGGAACTTAGCCTTAACATACCTTAAACATGTTGATTCCTTAATTCCTACAAGTGTCTCTTCAAACAAGTTAACTCGATCTATCATAGCATAAGGAGATTCAAAATCAGTGTTGAGCAAAGGCCAAGTCTATAACTTAAGCTAGTAGCTCGTTTTACTTAAATTTGGGAAGTATCTCCTTTGTAACAAGGGCCTCCATAAATACCATATACCAGCAATAACAAATGGAGAAATACATCAACATATAAATGTCAATAACAAGACACCACATAATAACAATAAGTCACAACTACTTCAGGACGAGCGGCTAGCTCTAATTGGAATCTGTATAACCCATCTACCCCTAACATACTTCTTACATTAACTTACAAGTATCATTAACATGATAATGAAGTCATTCATCAATGATTCCATCCTTATACCATATATTTATAACAAAGGGAACAATCCACAACTCTAACTATCTTCGATTAGTAACTTTATTCACTAGATCATGTCTACTCCATCCATTTAACTTAATCAACATCAATGTAACCCTAGGCACATGCAAGAACACAATATACCAACCTCCTACAGTAACTTCAAGTCGAAATCCAAGTTATATTCAGCTTACAATAACCCTCACTGGCAATACAACACCATAAAAGTGACTTAAGCTAATCCAAGTATTATCTTGTAGTTTATCATCTTAACAACTTAACCAACATACAAGCAAGCTTAAGCACAATTAGTAGGATGTTATAGTCACCTTATACAGCAGAAATAACTTTTAATTTCATCCAAATACAGCCCACAACAAACCTCAATGACAACACAACCTCAAAGAGGTGTTGTTCTTCACTAGGACTAGGTTTGATGCTGAAATATGGTGTAATCACTTTGGAATCACTTCAAACCCTTGTGGAAACTGATTAGAAGAATTTGAAGAAGTTTGGAGATGAGGTTGAGTTGAAAAATGAGCAAAAATAGGCATCCAAATTGTTTATAAATTGAAGTAGCTCAACCACCGCCTAAGTGGGTCCCGTTGGGAGCTGCTTGCGTAGTCTCGCGAAAACTCAAATATCTCTATACTCCAATGTCATATGGATGAACGGTTTAATGTGTTAGAAACTAGACTCGTATATCTTCAATTTGGTATATAGATCATCCCTTGATTCCAAGTATATTGGGAGAAAAGTGCATCTACATTTGACCTAAATTTCAGTAAATTTATAAATGTATCTTGTGATGACCTTTGCCAACTCTTGTTCCACAACTTGCTTGCCTTCAAAATGTAGAAAATGAATATCATACGACTAAAATAACTCATATAATAACCTCCTTATCATGTTAAGAACTGTAGTCTCACCTCAAAGTACATGTTATAACATTCCAAATTTGTTGACTTTCAACGAAACTTATTTTCTTCTTTATTTAGTGTCTATGCTTTCCAACTCTTTTGGTACATGTTATTCATGATCTTAAATATTTGTAACCTCTAAGATAACAAGATGAAACTTATATTATGTACTTTCAAAAATGATCTCATTCTGATCTTACATCAGTTGGTTTACGACGTACTCTCACGTACGAAAACATGGAATGTAACAATTGTACCCTAAAATATATTATGGTATAGAAATTGATAATTGGGTATACTAAATGTAATTATATCAAATTTTAAACATTGAGGGTAATAAGGTTTTCTATATGGTATAGGAATGTAAAAATTCTTAAAAGATAATAGGATAATTTGGGTTCATTCCAAATAAACTCATGAGCTAAAATATTTATAGTCCAACCCAATGTCTAGACGGGTTGGATGAATTTGAGCTCAAATGGCATCCCTATACGCAGCCATGGATCTTGTTTACCTAAAATTCCATCCAATATATCCACGTATACTTTCTTTCTTAAGAATATAATTATACATCTTCGCATTAAAAAGGTTACGAGTGATATCATTAGGTTATAAATTGGGAAATATAAGTAGCCTATATGTATATATATAAAACTATAGAAGGTAATTATTTTTGATCAATTAGCCAAATATGTAACTTGCCCTTATAAATTCGTGCTTCTATCTCAGCTTATATAATATGGGACTTTTTCCTTTTCCCTTTAGAAACATAAATTTGCACACCACTAAGGGTGTACAATGAGATGGTTAGAAAAATCTCTCTAACCTTAACTTTAGGGATTCTTCTTTAGTTTATGAGATTTGTGATTATGAAATGAAGAATTTTTTTAGTAGAGGACGCTTTATTCTCTTAACTAATTTATTTGGCGCGAATTCAAATTAATCAACCAAGTGAATTTCAGAAGCAAATTAAAATGTGTGGAGAAAATATAGTAAGTGAAGTTGATAGGGAAAAGAGGCATGCAAACTATGCACGCACCCTGATCACATCCTTTTGTTGGTCTTAAATTTATCTACAATACTATTCAAGGCCTTCTATAAGGGACCACTCTTAATAGCAACTTGATTTTCTTTTCTTTTTTTAATGAATAAAAAAACTCTAGCATGGTCCAACACCTCACACCCCCACCCCCAATTCCAATTTGGATAACAATCCCAAGTCCTTATTGCTATATCTTCCTCATGTTTTTATAAAAACTTATCTGCATCAAATGTTTAAATTAGATCAATGAATATATTATATGTGCTTGCACATCTACTTCTTTAATTAGTCATAGTTAATTAATATATGCTTTTACCTTATTAAATCACCTAATCATGATAAGTTTGTATAATTTAACATAAATACTCGGTGTGAGTAAATCCATTTATAAAACCGAGTTGCGTATATTGCTATGCTTCACTAGGGTAAATGTACAAAAGAAATCAAGGTAATTTCATGTACCATGTTTGCTATTATAAATACTAGTTATGCATATTAAGTTCATGTGTGCAATTTTTGTCGTAATCATATTTCAAAGACATGGAAATGGAGATTGTTGAAAATTTGTTATTTGAAAGAAAGGCAATGGGGACAGTGAAGAAGATGAAAATGATTGTTCAAGAAACGCAAACTTGACACGCATTTATACACACGAAAACCCCAAAAAAGGGAATGGAAAGTGGGCCCTATAATATGGGCCTACGAGGTGGGCTGGCTCTGCTCATTGATTTTGTGGACCCCAAGATTGGTGCCTTGAGTTTGTTACAACCAGATTTAATATTTATTTATTTTAATCAGTATACTGTTATAAACTAAAGCAAAAGACAAGAACAATAGCAATAGAGAGAAGAGTAGAGAGAGTTCTTCTTATTGAGTTGAGAGGGGTCTCAAGGATGATTTACAATGGTAGGGGGCACCTCTATTTATAGGGGAGAGGAAGATTTAGCTACCACTAATAGAACTCTAAAATCTCTCTAATTAGATACATTAAAGACATTCACTTTAAATAGAAGTGTAAGAATCTTCTATTTCATAACACTCCCCCTTGAATGTCTATTCAATGATGTGCCTCATAAAACCTTAAAACCAAAACCCAATGGGAAAAATTAAAGTAAGGAAAAAGAGTACACATGTTTGAATATGCGCCTATTGGTTGCCTCGTTAAAAACCTTGCAAGGAAAACCCAGTGGGAAAAAACCTTGTAAGGGAAAAAGAGTGCAACGCGCATTGACTCCCCCTAATGAGTACATCAATTTATATCCTTGAGCATTTGCATTCCAATCTTGTGCATCATCTTCAAAACGATCTTTGGTAGAGATTTGACAAATCAACCATATTGACTTGAATAAATATTCCGTACCTTGAAATCATCATTCTTGATAGATATGAACATCTTCATATATTGTCGTGGAATAACTCTTCAATATCTCCATAGATGCATTCTCAATGCCATCATGCTTATAGTTATAGCAAGATACATATGTACACAAATTGCACTTAGGATGTGGTACTTCAGGACCACGAATTGCATATGCTTCAAGCAACTTAAATCTTTCAAGTTAAGTCATGTAAGTCACATAATAAACTTTAGCTGCATATCAAAGTTTCATGTCATGCTAAACAAATAAGATATCGAAAATTGACTATACATACCTTTGCCTTTATACTTTCAAGCATTTGAACTATAGGTTCAAAACTACATGTCTTTCATATGGAATCAATTCTTCTTGAATTGTATCTCTTCCATTTAGTTACTTTCTTTGAGTCAGCAAATGCGTATAGCATGCTTTGCAATATGTTGCAATTGAATTATCCCTTTTATGAACTTCAGGTTCATATCATGATATTCGGGGATATACATATACAAATGATAATTCATCCCATGTAACCTTTTCTCAAGTGTTTATCATGTCTCCCCCTCATGTTAGTAAAGCTAACTTGTTTCCTCAACTTTGGGAAATCATCTTTGTGCATTATGTCAATATACATAGCACCTTAATAATAAGATGAAATTATTTGGTTCCTGACCCTGAACCACTTTTGAGGGGAGAATATACTCTCGTATACAACTTATATCAAACTGATATATACAACTTCGTTCTCATAAGGAACAGTTTAGCTATTAAGTGGAAGCACTCAATAATTATCTTGCTAAACCAACTTTGATATAAACCAACTTATCAAGATGAACTGTCTTGAGTAGAGAATCTGGAAACTATGCTCTAAGTTAGATTACTGAGCGATTTTCCTCGCAAGCACTGCCAGGCTGCGGGTTAATAACAATGGCGCATGTAACCATATCATAGATGCATCATATGTGGTATACATGGCAGGTGAATGGGCCCATATTCACCTTTCATATTTCCAGAATTTATGGGCTTCAACCCGAACTCTTTAGTTGGTCAGTTCATTAATGAGAACAAGAACTTCTAGTTCTTTGATATTCACCTATGTGAATTTGCACATCATACTTCAAATGAGATGGCTAACACGAATGTCAACTGAATAAATTATCAATATTGGTAAACTTCAAATTTACACCATGACATGTGCACTTATCAATAAACTTCGGGTTTATTATGACATGGGTTTTATACCAATAGATATCCACTTTATTGTGGCATTCTTTCGTTTGTGTAGTACAAACTGGAGAACAAAGCGGGTAGCTTTTCATATACAAATTACCCCGCTACAAGTTGTAGTAATAGGAGAATCAAAGCCTTCCTTTATTTATAGTCTCAATATCATCAATCGCCTTCGCGTGTACTTTTGGAAACTGGATAAGTTTCTTTGAGATTTACTACAGCACAATACTCAATTGTGTTTCTCCAACATAGTAATAATTGGCTCTTCGAGAGCTCTCAATTAATTTTGTACTACCACAGACTGAGGTTCGAGATCCTCACATTCCGTATTTTCAAGAGTCTCAGGCTCAATAGATTCTTCGTGAATCTCGGAATTAATCAAATCATGAGCGTCCTCATGTGATTCTTTCATAGTGTCATTTAGATCGTTCTTTTTCCTCTTTCTAGGATTTCGATCTTTGGAACCTAATGGTCTGCCACGCTTCTGGCGTGCATTTGACTCATTGGATATGACACTAGATATTTGTCCAATTGGGACTTCAATACGGATCGGAACTTTTTCCGCGTGAATGTGGGATTTCGTTATCCTCTTCAAGTCCGTAAATGCGTCAGGCATTTAATTTGCTATTCTTTTGCAAATGGATAATCTTTTGTGCCTCTTTCTTTCAAATAGAGGTATGTGGATCAAGATGAGATAATGATACATTTTTCCACAAAATTTCCCGTTTGGTTTCACCAACTTCTCCCCCTAATTTTGGGAAAAGTGTCTCATCCAATTGACAGTTTGCAAATAGTGCAGTGAACAAATCTCCTGTCAATGTTTCGAGGTAGCGAATAATGTAGGACGCGTCAAACTCAACATATATTCCTAGCCTCCTTTGCAAACCCATTTTGGTGCGGGATGGCGGTGCTATAGGCACATATACTGCGCATCCAAAGCTTCTTAAATGGGATATATTGGGTTCATGACCCAAAACCAATTGCAATGGGGAATATTTGTGTCAATTCGTCAGTCAGAGATGAACTAGCATTGCTGCATGCGAAATGGCGTGACCCTAAGCCGAAGCGGGCAGCCGACAAAGTAGCATTGCTGCATGCAAAATGGCGTGAACCCAAACCGAAATGGGCAGCCTCGTTTTCATGAAGAATTCAAGATTATTCTCATCTATTATCCATTAACTTTGCAAACGCAAGGTTGCGTGATGGCAACAAGCACACATTAGACCATCTATAGGATGCGTCTATCAAGACCATGAAATACCTAAACGACCTACTAGGTGGGTGAATAGGTCCACAAATGTCCCCTTGTATACGTTCCAGAAACGGGGGTGACTCGGTCCCAACCTTTGTGGGGGATGGTTTGATAATCAGCTTGCCTTGATGACACGAAGTGCAAGGATATTCATTACTTGAAAGAATTTTGAAATTCTTTAACGGATGCCCATATGCGCTTTCTATAATCCGTCTCATCATGGTTGATCCTGGGTGACCCAGTCGATCATGCCAAAGTACAAATGTATTGGACTCAGTATTCTTTAGATTTACTGTTGAATGTGCCTCAATTGCACTAATTCTTGTCCAATACAGGCCACAAGATAAAGACGGGAATTTCTCAATAACCCTCTTTTGGCCGGAGACATTCTTTGAAGTGAGGACGAGATATTCAAGATTATCTTCATCCATTGTCTCAATATTGTAGCCATTCCGGCGTACATCTTTAAAACTCAACAAGTTTCTTCTTAGACTTGGAGGAGAATATTGCATTCTCTAAGATAAACGTCATGCCTTTGGGCAGAGTTACATTTGCTCTTCCGGAGCCTTTCAATCAATTTACTTCCCATGGTATGACATACAAAAGGAATACATGAACATAAGAATAAACAAGTTCAATTCTTTTGTGTCACATAATATTTTCAAGATCTGCTACTAACAGTTGACTAACAAAATCAGATATGTTGTCCATAATCAATTACTTTGCAGTTTGAAAATTTCAGCGTTTTTCATAAGACAATCGATTATTAAACCCACACAATCGATTGTTGGAACATAGACAATCGATTGTTATACATAGACAATCGATTGTGGATGATTTTTGAAAAATTCCAGATTACACTGCCTAACGACAATCGATTGTTAGATATAGACAATCGATTGTGGGTGATTTTTGAAAAATTCCAGACCTCACTGTTTCAAGACAATCGATTGTTAGACAAAGACAATCGATTGTTGGCTATTTTTGAAAATTTCCAGACCTCACTGTTTCAAGACAATCGATTGTTAGACAAAGACAATCGATTGTTGATCAATTGTTTTTCAACTTTAATGCGAAAATAGTTGATAATCGACTAGTTTTTCAGGCTAGTCGATTACCCCCACTGGAAAATAAAAGTTTTATTGATATTTGAGCATATTGAAGATATTCTAAAGAACTACTACTAACATTGCATCATGAACTAGCTAATACGAGCTAATACTAATGACTATTAGATTATTCACTAACTAATACAAATAAGTAGAACAAAATCAAATAACTCCATCTTCTTTCATCATGGTCCCATCACCGATTAGGTGGTCTATTTTTCCATCGGGTTGCTCAAAGAAGTCTGCCACATCCAGGTGGGTGATATCCTCATTGTCATTATAGACAAAATTTGTTTCAGGGCCTTTTCTCTTTCGAGATGCTTGATAAAGGTCAACCAAGTGTCTTGGTGTACGGCAAATCCTAGACCAGTGCCCATTTCCACCGCAACGATAACATATAGTTTCTGAACTATTTGCCTTAGGATCTTCTGGACCCCGTTTCTGCTTTCGGTGGTTATCTCTCTTTGGGGGGTGACGGACTTCTTTGGAATTTCTTCCTTGTCCACGTCCTTGGCTTTGACCCCGTTTATGACCGTGATCATGGTCCCTTTTATGTTTGGCATAATGCGAGTGCACCATATCTGCTTCAGGCAGTGGTGTAGACCCAGTTGGTCTATTTTCGTGATTTCTCGTGAGCAGATCATTATTTCGCTCAGCCACTAGTAAGAGAGAAATCAGTTCAGAGTACTTCGTAAAGCCTTTCTCTCGGTACTGTTGCTGCAGTACCATATTGGAGGCATGAAACGTTGTAAACGTTTTCTCAAGCATATCGTAATCGGAGATGTTATCTCCACATAGCTTCAGTTTAGAAGTAATTCTGAACATAGCAGAATTATATTCAGAAACGGACTTAAAGTCCTGTAGCCTCAGATGGGCCCAATCATATCGTGCTTGTGGCAGAGTGACCAACTTCAGGTTGTCATATCTCTCCTTTAAGCTGTTCCACAAAACGAGTGGATCCTTGACGGTGAGATATTCAATCTTCAAACCTTCGTCAAGGTGGTGGCGCAAGAAAATCAAGGCCTTCGCACAATCTTGGGTGGATGCTTTTTCTTTATCTTTGAGGGTGTCTCCGAGACCCATAGCATCTAGGTGGATTTCAGCATCCAACACCCATGTCATATAGTTCTTGCCCGAAATTTCAAGGGCAACGAACTTTCTTTTCATAATGTCAGACATACTCGAAAATTAAATTAGGAAGAGGGAAAATACCTTGGATTTTCGAGAATGATACTTGAGACGGTAGAGTCTCGTGCTGATAACGTGTTATAAACTAAAGCAAAAGACAAGAACAATAGAACAAGAACAATAGCAATAGAGAGAAGAGTAGAGAGAGTTCTTCTTATTGAGTTGAGAGGGGTCTCAAGGATGATTTACAATGGTAGGGGGCACCTCTATTTATAGGGGAGAGGAAGATTTAGCTACCACTAATAGAACTCTAAAATCTCTCTAATTAGATACATTAAAGACATTCACTTTAAATAGAAGTGTAAGAATCTTCTATTTCATAACATATACATAGATTTTATATTAATTTTATATAATTATACATATTATATATGAAATATATATATTATATGTCCATCGGTTATTTTTAGTTTAAAAGATTAGGCGATCAGTTATTTGGGTTAATTCTTCACATATAACATATTTTATATATTTTTAATTATTTAGTGTAATTAGCATCGACGGACTGACTAATTTAGTATTTTGCCGTAAATTTTTCTGAAAGAGTTAAAAGTACAAATGGTATTAAAAATGGGGGACCATTTGAAGCTAGGCCAAACAAGCAGAAAAAGAGGAGAGTAAGTAAATAATCAAATTTACTGGTTGTTGCAGTAAATAATCAAATTTACTATCGACAATTTTTTAGAGTGCATATGTGCAGAGCCGACGCAATGGTCCAGCGTTGAATTTATATGAACCCGTATATTTTTTATAGAAATTTTTATTTTTATAATAAAGGTTGATAACTTATTATTTTAAATAAATATTTAAAATATATATATTTTTTATAGTTATTTTTTGATTTTTTATAGTCAAATTTCTATTAAAATACGCTTTTTATTATTTTTCTTTTATTTTTTCAGATTTTTCTCTATCCCTTTCTCTCAACGCCAATCTTTTTCCATGAATATAACCATAATTTTTTATTGATTCATCTCTATTATCGAACAAAATTTTCACTACTTACCAATGTCGAAATGATGAAGGTTCGAAACTTGCTATTAAAAGGTAAATTGGGGCTGACAATAAAAATTTAGTAGATTGTTTCGAATTGAAGCTAGATCGTAAAAGAAGAATCCAGTTGCACAGCAACAAACAAATCTACTATAATCAAGAAAAAATGTGGATAGTTCAGGTTTGTGGAGAGTTTCTGCTAGTCTACAACGACGAAAACCGACTCTCAACCAGAAGGAGATAGAAACCTCCAACTATCTACACTTAAAATGCTCGTGAAAAGACCCAAATAAACTTTAGAGGATTGCATATGACGCAGGTATTTTTGAAAGGTATTTTTAGGGTAAATTGGGGCTGAGTTCAAAAATTGCTATCGACGAGATTATATTATGGTTATTCTTGAATAAAGATATGGAGTTTGGGCTGAGCAACTTCAAGAGTTTATTATATTTTTAAGATTTTTTCCTTCCTATACATATATATGAAACTTTATAACCAAATATGTGCATAGTTTCTAATTTACCCGTCATGTTTATACTTTTTCTACAACTATTATACCATCCGTTCAATACTAATTATTAGTAGTTGAATCTTCCTAATTAGGGGCGCTACAAATCAGGAATAGTATATTCAGATCAAATTTGAAACAAAAATCCTTTATATTGAATTTAAAATCAAATTACATAGACTCTTTTCTACAAAAACTCTGTTTTTCGATATTTTTCCTTAAACCACAAATAATAAAAAAAGACAAAATCGTCAACAAATTCGAATCAAATTGTTGAAATCAGTTTTGCAAAAGCTCAGTTCATTGATTTTTTCCTCAACTCACATATCAAAAAAGCGATAAAATATTCAACAAATTCAAGTCAAATTATAGAAATCAATTCGGCTGATACTTTGTTCTTCTTCTTTTTGTTCTTAATCCAAAAAATCAAAAAAGAGATAAAATATTTGATGAACAATACATCAGCAACGACACACAATCATGTCCAAAATTCCAATCATGCTACAATTAAATGGGAATTGGGATAGTTATGGCAAATTTAGAGATTTTCAAGTTAATGACACTGTGCTCGATGAGGATGCAAGTTATAGTATACTGATTTCTACAATTGCAGAGCAATTAATAATTGATACTTCGAAAAAAATTGTAGAAATCAAATACATTGTGAATGAGAATTGTCTTCCAATGGAGATTATGATCGATATATGGGTTCGTGTGTATATAGAGACCAAAAAGGAGAATAAAAATTTAGGATCGTATTTGTTATTTATAAGTGTACGAGATTTCAATATGGAATTGACGATTACCAATTAGAACACAAATGCAGATTTGTTATGCTTCAAATTTTTTGAAAGTCTGATTTTACGGTAATATATATAAAATTCCTACATTTATCTACAATTAAACTACACATTAGTTTTAGGATATATAAAACAATATTGTTTTCATGATTATCTATAAAATTACTATATTTGCACTACAATTAAACTACAATCTATGTTAAAAAAATATTAACTACAAAATTTTTCTCTTCATCTACAAATTTTCTACAAGAATTTTACAAATATACTACAAATCAGTTTAAGCAGTATTATTTTTAAGGGTATCTACATAATTGCTACATTTATACTATAATTAAACTACAATCCATGTGCATGTCGAAGATTGAAGAGATAGACTCGGGTGTTAAATCATACCACTATGATATTCGCTATTATAGATGGTCAAGAGTACATACAACGGTGAATAGAACTTGGACTATGACATAAAATATTGCAGAGTCGTTGAATGTTGTAACTAAAGATGCAAGAGAGCTGTCAATATTTGACCTATTAAAGTATATGAGGACACTTCTTGAACGTTGGACGAACGAGAAGTTATTGAAGGCAAAATGGTATTTTCACATTTCTTGGGTCCAACTTCAACAAATAATTGGAAAACAACAGAACATTATCTCAGAAACTTAGGGTAAGATCTGTTTATTTGGTACAGAAAAATAATATTTTAATATACAGTATTTTTCAGATTGTAGATAAATTGTAGTTAATTTATAAGTGTAGATAATTTGTAGATAAATTGTAGATAAGTTGTAGATAATTTATTTTTATGATTGTAAAAAATTTTCTTTCTGTTTGTTATGTAATTATAGTGAGGGCTTCAACAGATCATATCTATATTATGATAGATGGTGTGAAGCAGTATATTGTGCGTCTTGAAAGCAAGAAATGTAGCTGTGGCCAATTCCAACTTGATGAACTTTCATGTACGCATGCTTTGGTAGTTTTAAGGCACATGAATAAAACTTATGAAAACTATTGCTCTCCATATTATACAAAGGATACGTATGAAATACCAGTAAAAACCCCTCCTGATAAAAGCAAATGGAACGTGCTACAATATATATCTGATGAAGTAGTAAATCCACCTACGGGAGAGAAAAGGCTGTCAGGAAGACCTCAAAAGGAAAGATACAAAACATATGATGAACTAAAGTCAAAGAAGTACAAGGTGTCATGTGGCAACTGTGGAGGTGAAAGGCATAACAAAAGTTCTTACAAGAATGCGCCCAAAAAAAATATATCATGTAGTTAGAATAGTATTTTAAAATAATTGTTAGTGTATTCAAGTTAACAGAATTTTATGTGTAATCGTTTAAGTTTTTAAAGATCATAATGTAGTTAACTTCAATTTGTTTATGTGTTGGTTAACATGTTTTTCTGTATTGTGTCAAGCATCTACCTCCATTTTTTATATTATGTACATAACAGTTAATATTTATTATCTACAATATAACTACAAGCTAAAAAAATTTAATTTAACTTGAATTGACAGTTATATACAGAAATTAAAGACAACTGGAGATATTTCCTACAAAATATACATATTCAACTATAAAATTATATACAATCTCAACATTTAGTGTTTTCAAATTGTAGATAATTTGAAATTTTTTTGTAGATAATTTATATTCTAACAACATAATAACTACATTTAAGATAATGAAGAACAAGTGCTGTAAATATTAACAACTGGAGATAAAACCACCAAATTATTTTCAAGTGAACCACTAAACTGAATAGAAATTAACAAAATAAAAGATCTGCTACAATGAAAACACAAATGAATTGTTTAGAAAGTTGTGTACTATACTTCTCCTACAAACTAACATAAACTA
Organism: Nicotiana benthamiana; assembly: GCA_034376525.1. Taxonomy (NCBI): domain Eukaryota; kingdom Viridiplantae; phylum Streptophyta; class Magnoliopsida; order Solanales; family Solanaceae; genus Nicotiana; species Nicotiana benthamiana. The sequence continues at coordinate 154,599,829 of CM067337.1, forward strand.
AATCACATATACATGACACTACTTCTTCTTTCTCTGGACTCTTATTTTTTCATTCAATGTAGGTGCACCATTCCTCCTTGCTAGTCTGCGCGTACTCTCATTTTCACTGATTGACCCATCTTCCTACTTTTTTATAGCATATTCCTATAGGAGCGCTCCATAGCATCACGATGTTGGTCAATACTATAAAGGTCTTTTGGGGAATTGACAAATCTCCAACATAACTACAAATGATTACATAATATCTACGATTTAAAGTATTTTCTACAAAAACGCAGTAACAAAAGATAACTACAATATTTTCTACAAAAAGGCAGTAACAAAAGATAACTACAATTCTACTTCAAATAGTACAAGTTACCTAACAATATAACTATAAAATATCTACAACTATAAAAGCAGAAATTCACAACTACAAATAATATTCAAAATTAAGATAATTATTATAAACTTGTCTAAAACACGTATAACACAGATTTTACCATCCTAAACCAAACTAAAAAATTAGAAAAGAAACTAATAAATGTTTACATTCACCACTGATTGGTTTCGAACAATTTTAGAGTATTTTTTTTGAATGTTTCTTCATTTTTAGATTTTTCGAACCAGGAGACACCTTTGTTTTCTTTCCTGTTCGAAGATTAAGGACTTCTTCTACAAAGTCGTCGTCTACCAAAATCTCTTTTCCTTTTCGTTTAACTTGTTTTGCATGGTGCAGAAGTTTCTCCAACATTTACAGTATGTTTCTGTTTGGTTCTCATCACGACTCTGATTTGTCGGGGAGAGGAACTATGAGTAGTCTCTGCAATTGCATGCAGAGATTTACTTTGCTTTTTGGGTGATTTTGATGATAACACACCCAAATCGAATAAGGGTATATCAGTTACTGTTGGTTTTTTAGGACTTTATTTCGAAGTTTTGTTGTTCTTATTGATGAACTTCAACTGGAGTAAAATGGAAAACTAACTTTGTTGAAGGGTTTCTTCAATTTTCTGTGAATTTAGAGGGAGAATTTGGTTTCAGAAGATGAAAAACGGTAAAAGAATGTGGGTATGGGTAAAACATAGGTGGGGCTGAGGGGTTAGGAGAGAGAAACGTGGTATGAGTGGGGATATTGGGATATACAAATTCCTTTAATTAAGGAGTAAAACGTACAATTAATTATACCCTTAATTAATTATGGTATGTAATTGGTAATTTGATATACTAAGTGTAATTAAGTAAAACCATAAATATTGAAGGTAATAAGGTTTCCTATGTGACATAGGAATGTAAAAATCCCTATATTTTTTCATTTTAAATTAAACGTATCTGTTGTATTCTATATATTTCATTGTATTCATTGTTTCCATGTATTTCATTGTATTCACTGTCCCGTTATGTCTATGAATGTATTCATATATATTTTTTAATTAATATAATTTACGTATTAAGATGTATTTATGTATTCAGATTTATAATTGAGTTGTTGAGTTATATTAGGAGTTTATTTGTGTTAATTGATTCACTTTTTGTTTAAAAACAGTTTAATAGACCATGATTTATGCTATTGATGTTACTGCATTCTCAATACATATCGTTAATACAATCAAATACAATAATTGCCTAGCTGTACTTCCATATTTCATGCTAAAATTTGCTACTATATTCATGAATACAGTAGCTTATGTACATTGAATACACTATAGAATGTTAAAAATATAGCTATAGGAAGTAACATAGTAAATGATAGCTACAACTAGCTAATAAGAATGGTTTATAAAAATTTCTCTTTCGGAACATAATTTAAAATTTATAATAAATTTTGATACAAAAAATTGTAAGATTAAACCATAGAACTTAAATGCTTGTTAGGAGAAAAAAAGAAGGAAGAGATCGGAGAAAGAAAGAAGAAAGAGTTTAAGGGCCTGTTTGGCCATAAAAAAGATTCTTTTTTTTTTTGAATTTTTCTTTATTTTTTTCGGAATCAATATTTGGTTATAAAAATTTTAATTTTTCATTTGCAGTGGAATTAGTAAATTTAAAATTTTCCAAAAAATTATTTTTCAAAATTTTACGTTAAAGCATCATAAAAATTCAAAAACAGCTTCAAATTATTTTCATATCCAAACATAGCTTTAATTTTTAAATATTATTTCAAAATTTACTGGTTTTTCTTGTTCTTTCCCGTGCACGTGTCATTGGACTTATCGCTTGCAATTCTGCAATTTCCTAGGCGCCAAAGTATTCCTTTCATGTCAATTAAATGATATACTAGTTAACTTTTACGAAATGTAAAAAAAGATAAGTATTTTTGAAATTTATAATTTCAAATATGTTATATTGTTCATATGGTTATAAATTTTAAAAATTATGATATTAAATTAAGTATATCATAAAATTTATATAACTATTAAAACTTACCACTATGGGTTCTTTTGGTTGGTGTAATATGAGGACTAATCACTAATACATTGGTTTCGATCTTCTCCTCTTTTGGCATAAAGGAAACTTGCATAATTTATGCAGGAATATATATATATATATATATATATATATATATATATATATATATATATAGATAATAAATTGCATTGAAAAAATAAAATTAAGACTAAAAAATATTACAACAATCCTAGTATTTTATTTCAAATATTTGAGTGTTACAATCTCTATAAATCATCTTATTCTTCTTTCCAATAGTAAATAAATTCAAGCGCCCTTGAGCTTGATCTTGAATCTATGTTTGTTGCCACGGACGATGATTTTGGATTCAACTAGTACGAACTTTGGTTTGAACTCGTGCTCCTTGAATCTTCATTTGTTCTTTGTTCTTGAGCGTGAACTTGATTTATTCTTTGTTCTTGAGCTTGAACTTAATTTCTTGAACTTGGACTTGATTGCTTGACGCTTGAAACTTGTAGAGAAATTTGTCGTGTTTGATCCACGAGCTCTCTCTTGCTTTTTTGTTACAACTTTCTGGTGTGTTTTCTGAGTTATGAAACCCCTTATTTATAGTTGTGGAAGGAAGGATTTGTGATAAGAACAAAATCTTTTCTACCAATTAAATTAAAGTGTGACGTGACCGCATTTGATTGACCAGAACATTACACTTGCACACGTGGCGCGATTTCATTAGGCTTTTAATGTGATTTGCTATGCCTTGTCATTTTAACATGTGGCATGGTCTTATTGGCTCTTCCATTTGACATGTCACCAAACTAGGGCTCTAGAAAAATGATATATTTAGCCTAATAAAGTGCTCATCATTTGTATCCTAATTACATGGGCTAACACACTCAATATTATTAGACTTAAATAATTCAAGGAATTTTTAATTCATATAATAAGCCTTTAAACCTTATTTATTATAAATAAATATCTTTTATAAAATTATATTCTATAGTTATCTTTTAGGTTGTATAAAAAAATTATCTATTCGCAGTCATTTCCTATTGTTAAGCCACTAAACACACTCTAAAATATTTTTCTGGTCTCATACTTTTTATTCTATCTCCCAATAACGCCGGTATTGTAAATAATTTTTTTAGATCCACGTTCCCCCTTCACTATCTATCTCCCAACCATGTATCCTCCCCCGCGAATACAATCTCCATTATCAATTGATTCATCCAATTCTCTCTCTTAATTTTCAAATTTATTTGCCCAAAAAAGTTGTGGTAAGTGTTAAACTTTTTAGTTTTTCGCTGACACGTGTATTTTTTTGTATATCTGAACTTTTTGTTTTGTTTAGTAGAAATAATCACCATTGTTATCCTTTTACAGAAAACTTGGATTTCTTTCTCAGATGACTGATTCAACTCTTTACAAGATGGTTATCGAGGTATACCGATCAAAACACTCAATTTCAAAGGGTCATCTTTCGATTTACAAATCACTCAAGCGGAACATGTATTTGCAAATTCAACTGCAAATAGAATTGTTGAAAAGAGAACAAAAATACACAATGACATATCGAAACAAGCCAAATTTGAAAAATTCGAAAGAATCAACACTGTCACTGTTTGTTTTAAGATGCATTTAGATATATTTTAATGTATTTAGATGACTTTGACTGTTGTACTTATGAATGTGTTATGCATTTCAAATATATATATATATATATATTCATCTGTATTTTATTGATAAATAGTTATTACGGTGACTTTCACTATCATAGGTATTCATCTGTAATCAACAGGTTGTGTTTGTATGGTAACAACAGATCGTATTCATATGTATTCAACAGATAGTATTCATATGTATTAATCTGCATTCAACATCTTGCATTCATATAGATTCAACATGTTGCATTAATATTAATTTAACAGATTGTATTCATCCGTATTTCAACAGATTGTATTTATCTATATCTATTAGGTTGTATTTATCTGTATTCACCAAATTATATTCACATATTTTTCACAAGTTTTATTCATATATATTTTACAAGTTGTCTTCATATATATATATATATATATATATATATATATATATATATATATATATATATATATATATATATATATATATATATATATGAATGTATTTACATATATTAGGAGTCTATGAGATCTTTATACAATACATATTTAGACCTTCATATGTGTATAACATATTATATTAATATGTATTTAGGGGTATTTGAATACATGCATTTAATATTAAGAGATTATATACAATTCCTGTACAAAAGTCATTTTGCATTGATATGTATTCAGAAAAAAGAATCAGTTCTAATGAATGGAATATTACATCGTTTTACAATACAATCATATCGTATGTATATAACATATTGTATTTGTCTGTATTCAGATATATTCGAATACATATATTTAGTATTCAGAGATCATATACCATGTATTAAGAGATCATGAAGTAATATAATAGTCGTATTGTAATTATATATTTAGATTTAATACACCAACTAAATATATCTAGAATATATTCGCCAAAAAGCCAACATGTATCATTGGTTGACAGACTTATGTATATGAATGTATAAATTCTCTGTTTTATTTGTTAAACACAGAAGCACACACGAAAAAGAAAAGGGAAGAAACATACTATCGGCAAATGCTATGTTTTGATGTATATAACATTTTAGGGGGGAAAATGCAGATTATTCGCGTAAAAATGATTATAGGTGATGTAATTGGGTTAGTTGAATTATATTAGGAGTCTATTATGTTACTTTATACACTTTCTGTTAAAAAGTTGAATAGACCTGAAATTGCGCAATTTACGTTGCCACATACGACTGAATACAGTCACATATACCCACATACATTTGTCTATCCAATTGTAGCCCTATGTTTCGTGCCGACTTTTGCTATTGTATTCAGGAATACAATAGCTTAAATATATCAAATACATCTTATAACAATAAAAAACGTATATACAATCCATAATATAGCAAATGATATTTATAGATAGGTAATTACCGCTAAAAAATAGTGTTTTATGAAAATTCTCATAATTCAATTACCATAATTTTTATTAGAACTAATATATTTAAAATAGTCTAAATTATTTTACTAAATTTAAATTCAACTACTTTTGCATACCTACAAATATATGTATTAGCAGGGATTTAAACAATATTTAAAAAAAATTAGACTTATATAATTATTATTATCCATTAAGCACAAATTTCAATTGCATTTAACTATAAAGTTCCAATCCTTTGAGTCGAGGGCTTTTTAGAATAGTGTCCTTACTTCTACAATCTAGGCTAAGATTTATGTATATATTAGTACCTTTTTCGGACTGTGCTTGTGCAATTATACTAATTTTGTTGCTATTACATTCTATCTGATTTAAAAGAAGTGATTTTTTAAATGTTTTCGTAAAGATTAAGAAATATATTTTTAGTATTAATTAGCAATAGAATTAATTATATTAATTTTTATTATCTTACTAAATACTCATAATATGTATTTCAACACTATTTATTTTAAAGATAATATAAGAAAAAATAATTAATTCATTTTTAAAATTTAAAAAAATTATTTATTTTAAATCACAAAAAAATTAAAAATATCACTTATTTTAAATGGACGAAACTATTATTTAACTTTAAAGTACCAAATGATTTGGGAAAGACTCACAAATCACCTCATCATTATGTCTTAGCATCTGTTAGCATACATTCGTCAATTATTAGTAGTGACAGTACCTACAGCATAGAAAGTAATCAGAATTTGTCGTTTTCAAAATGAGAATTAAATAATGGTCCTACTCATTAAGTCTTGTAGCTCAAGGAAATATCATATTTACTACTCGATTATTAGATTAATATATCCAAGAATGCAAGCCCAAACGAAAAAGTGGTAATCAAGCAAAATTTAAGAGTTAATTCAGATAACTATTATCTCAGATTATTTTTTAAAGTAATTGATCTTTTGTTTGTAATAATAAAATTATTGAGCTATGCCTATTGTACTTAGAAGGTCATTCAATTGACAAAATTTAGAGGGTAAAATTAGTATTTGACAATTCAAAATTTGAAGAATCTAATTGAGTGAGCGTAGTTTAGTGAATTTATTGTTACAAACAAAAGAAAAGCAATTTTAGAAGATAATTTAGAATAATTGAGTGACCATTTGAGTTTTGATGCAACTATAATTTCACATATTATCCCAAAAGTTGAATCCACAAATTTATTATCCAGAACTCCATATTTTATAAAAAGCTAAATAAATCTTTTGAAAATAGGTATTTGGAGAATTTTTGCCTTGAAGTAAAAAAAAAAAAAAACTCGTAAAAATTAAAATCGTATTTAGACGTGAACTTTCCGATCAACACCTCTAATCAAAGGTCCCCATTTGATTACTTGAACAAATTAAAAAAAAGTTGCCAAATTGTAGGAATTAAGAAACATAAAATAAAATAAAAGGAAGCATCAGAAGGCTTCTCTTTCTCAATTACACAAAACTTTTTAAAAGGGAATGAATTTCGTAATCTATTTCTATGGAATGATATCAATAAAAATAGCAAATGAAGAAGAAATTCCAATAATAATTGTCGTTATGTTTTGTTATTATTATTAGTATTGATGTTGCCTCCTCCGTTGTCATCAAACGAAAGGCTTAGAATTTCTGTAGCATGATTTGAGATAAATGGCGTTAGATTCTAATCCCAAATTAAGCAGCCGAACATTATTTAAGTACTATAAATTGATGTAAATAATTCGGACCTATGTTCTTATTGGATGAGACACATGTTACTAGTAGTCTATACTCATACTACGTAGAAGAGGCACGGGTAGTTAATCAAATAACTCAGCATTCGTACTTATTGAAGTTATTTATATTTAAGGGTAAAAAAGAATGAATCTAATAATAGAAAAGAATACAAATATAATATTTAATGGACATTAAATATGAAATACGTTAGAGAATTTGTATTAAATGTAATGATTATGTAACGTAATATTTAATGTCTTTAATTACTCATAATAACCTCATTATGATTCGGGCAAAACGTATATTTCTAGGACACCTATAAAAGGGAGACATCTGATCAGTTGAGTACACGAAATCATGGAATATATCTTGATTTACTTGCTTCACTCTTAAAATACTCTTTTGCTACTTAAATTATTTCCTTTTATACATTCTTTTGATTATCAGTAACCCGTGTTCTTCTAAATTTTTGCTTTGACTAAAATTTTATTTTTTGGTTAAACAAATTGGTTCTGTTACCGGGACTCTGATAGTCTATTTTTTCTTGCTTAAATTTTCTTGTTGATCAACTATGTCGAACAACAATGCCAACACTCGAGGAAACCAAGAAAACCAACAAAATCAGGGAGATCCACAAGATATTAACACTTTGATTCCTACTCCACAAGGCTCTCCCCAACAATCTCATGAGGGAACCTCTAATGGGTCTCAAATGAATGAGCATGCTCAATTTGAGAATGCGGAAATCGTTGATGACGCTTTGCATAAATTAATTGCTGCGTAGGTCAATAAATTTGTTGAAGCGCTTGTTAACCGGTTACATGTTGCAACCCCTGCACCGACTCCAAATAATAACATTTTGGAAAACTCTCATTCTGGACCTGTCAACTCAGGCAACGGAGGGACTCCCAGTGAATCTCAAGAGAGGGAACCAGGTAATGTGGTTAATTCTGATTTACAACACTTAGTATTAACCTTGCAAAGACAACTCAAGTAGCAAAATGAGCGCATAGAGTAGATACTTGGGGTGCCACCTGTAATCAAAGGAGTAGATATGGATCGATATTTGCAACAACCCTGGAAGTTAAGTGTTGCTCATCTTCTAATTTCAAAAAAGTTTAAAATGCCTGAAATTCCAAAATATGATGGAACATCAGACCCACGAGATCACGTGACTGCATTTACGACGGGCGTAAAAGGCAATGACTTGACTAAGTAGAAGATTGAATATGTATTTAGTTAAGAAATTTTACGAGACGCTCACTAAAGGAGCGCTCGCATGGTACTCTCTTATACCTGAAAATTCTATAAATTCTTTTGCTGATCTTGCAGATTCTTTCATCAAAGTACACTCGGGAGCTCAAAAGGTGAAAAACAGAATGGAAGATATTTCAAAAAGGACACCCAGAGTTGCTTAGAGAATTTGTGGACAGATTTCAGCGTGAAAGAATGACATTGCCACGAGTACCTGACAACTGGGATGCTATAGCTTTCGCAAGTAATTTGAATGAAAAAGCTCAGAAGCCACGCATAGACTCAAAGAAAAACTTCGAGAATTCCTAGCTACAACGTGGAATGATTTTTACAATAGGTATAGCATGAAGCTGAGGATTGAGGAAGATACTGTTCCACAATTTCAAAAAGAATAGAAGGTAAGTTCAAGACGTGCAGAGACCGAAAAAGATCCAGTAAAAATAGATACGAGCCTTACATGGAACCTGCGGGAAGAGACTCACGATCAAAACAAGACAATCAGAGGTACGATCACAGATCAAGGAATAGAGAGTCAGGCACGAGATTTAGGAACGATCGTAATACTCATGAGCCACGTGATGATGATACAAATTTAAAAGCAAGATTCAGTGGCTATAACTTCAACGTCAGCACCTCCGAATTGGTGGCTATTTTGAGAATCATAGGAGATAAGGCTCGATGGACAAAGGAAATGAGATCGAATCCAAACAGGCGCAACCCTGATCATTGGTGTGAGTTTCATAATGACCACGAACATAAAACAACCGACTGCACATTTTTACAAAGTGAAGTTGATCACTTATTGAAGCAATGATATCTCACAGAGTTGTTAAGCGAGAAAGGCAATCAAGCTTACATGAAAATTAGGCAGGAGCCTCCAAAACCACTGTCCCCCAAAAGGATTGTCAACGTTATAAGTGGATGTGAAGATATCAATGGTATATCATACACGACCGCTAATAAGATTTTGAAAATAATAATTACTCAAGGGAAACGGGTGCGACACACCTTAGAAGAAGACAACATTACATTCAACGATGAGGATGAAGATTTCGTTTTAATACCTCATAACGATGCACTGGTAATATCTTTAATTGTATATGATACTAATGTAAAACGAGTTTTGATTGATCCAGGTAGCTTGGTAAATATTATTTTGCTAAGAGAATGCGTGAAATGCAAGCCCACGACAAAATAATACCAAAGGCCCAAACTTTATCTGGGTTTGATAATTCCAATATAGTCATGAAAAGGGAGGTAACATTCACCACATTCACTGAAGGTGTCATCAAAGATACAAAGTTCCAAGTAGTACATATGGAGATGGCTTACAACATAATTCTTGGGAGGCCATGGATCCACGAAATGGATGCAGTACCTTCAACTTTGCATCAAGTTATTAAATTCCCATCGCCATGTGAATCTGTCAAATTTGCGGATATCAACATACATCCAGGGTGATCAACTCCTTTGCAGATACAAGCACGAGAAATGAAGGTAAATAGCAACCACAAAAGGTAGTTGAGGTCATCACAACACAAACCTCAACTGAACAAGGGCAAACAAATATAGATTCAAGACCTGATACGATTGAAGAACCAGAAGAAAATAAAAATATCAAAACCACAATAGAAGAATTGGAGCCCGTCGTGTTATTTGCTCAATGTCCTGATTGGAAAGTTTACGTCGGAGCTAATCTTAGCCAAGAAATGAGAGGTAAGTTGGTTGAATTTTTAAAAACTAACAAGGATTGCTTTGCTTGGTCCCGTTCTGATAGGATAGGGATTCCACCAGAGGTGATTACTAATAAATTAAATGAATATCTCTCATACCCTCCGGTCAAACAAAAGAAAAGAAAGCAAGGAACTGTCAAGAACCAGGTGATTCAAGATGAAGTCCAAAAATTGCTGAAAATTGGTTCTATTCATGAGGTAAAGTATCCTAACTGGTTAGCTAATACTATTTTGGTTCCAAAGAAGAACGTAAAATGGTGAGTTTGTGTAAATTATACTGATCTTAATAAAGCTTTCCCTAAAGACTCTTTTCTACTACCACACGTAGATCAACAGGTTGATACGACTGTAGTCCATGAGCTATTAAATTTTTTAGATGCATATTCAGGTTATAATCAGATTAAAATGGATCCAAGAGATGAGGAAAAAAACTTCATTCATAACAGATATAAGGACTTGTTGTTATAAGGTAATGTCCTTTGGTCTAAAGAGTGCAGGTGTAACGTATCAAAGGTTAGTTACCAAAATATTTCAAGAACATTTAGGAAAACCCAAGATGATATGCTTGTTAAAACTCAGTATTCAAAGGACCGCATATCTCATTTATCTGATACGTTTTCAGTTTTGCGCAAATATAATATGAAGTTAAACCCCGAGAAATGTGCATTTGGTGCCGCATCAGGTATTTTTTTTGCTTTTCTTGTTTCTAATCGTGGTATTGAAGTAAATCCTGCACAGATTAAGGCCATCGAAGAAATCCCCGATATACTTCCAAACAAGAAAGAAGTTCAAAGGTTAACCAGGAGAATCGCAGCTCTGGGGAGATTCATTTCTAAGTCATCAGAGAAATGCTTTAAATTCTTCTTGGCCCTTAAAAAGCAAGATCACCTTGAATGGAATGAAGAATGTCAACATGCACTCAGGAATTTGAAAATATACTTGTCAAATCCACCCTTACTGGCAAAACCAAAGGTAGGGGAAAGACTACTTATTTACCTTGCCGTTTCGGAAGTAGCGGTAAGTGCTGTATTGGTCCGGGAGGAGCAAGGTAAACAATCCCCCATCTAGTATGTCACTAAATCTTTTTTAGATGCGAAGATGCGACATCCTCATCTAGAAAAACTTGCACTTGCATTAATCATGGTATCTAGGAAGTTAAGACCTTATTTTCAGTGTCATCCTATTGTTGTAGTAACTGTTTACCCTTTACGAAATATATTGCATAAACATGAGTTATCAAGAAGATTTTCTAACTGGGCCATAGAGTTAAGTGAATATGAAATCACCTATCAACCTAGGACTGCTATAAAATCACAAGTATTAGATGATTTCGTTTGTTGATTTTAGCCAAGGTATGCAATTAGAAGAAGGAAAAGAATTACAGGTGTTCAATGGAGCTAATCCAGGAACTTGGACTTTATTCACTGATGGTTCATCTAACGTAAAAGGTGCTGGTTAAGGAATTACTTTAACACAATCTACGGGTGAAACCATTCAACAAGCTATTAAATATAACTCCATAAATAATAATGAAGCGGAGTATGAGGTTGTGATTTCAGGTCTAGAATTGGCACGAGAACTTGGCATAAATCAGATTATAATAAAGAGTGATTCACAACTCGTAGTTAATCAAATGTTGGGTATTTATACAGCCAGGGAAACGAGGATGTAGCAGTACCTAGAAAAGGTACGCGTATTGATAAAGCAATTCCAAACTTGGAAAGTTACACAAATATCAAGGAATGAAAATGTTGAAGCAGATTCTTTAGTTAACCTCGTGTCAGCGGCTGATGTAAAAAACGATTCAAACGCCTCAGTTATACATTTATTTCATTCATTTCTTGACCCTGATAAGAATGAGGTAAATTTTAACAATTTAACTTGGGATTGGAGGAAATTGTTGCTTTTTTGCAGTATGGTACCGTGCCTGATGATAAGAAGAAAGCTCATGTGCTTCGAAAAAAGGCTGCCCGTTATTGCTTAAAGCAAGGAAATTTATATCGCAAAATATTCGGAGGACCTTTAGAAAGATATCTCGAACCTTCTCAAACGGAGTATGTAATGAGAGAGATTCATGAGGGGCATTGTATAGTAGGAAGATCATTGGTAAGAACCCTAATTAGAGCAGGCTATTATTGGTCCAAAATGGAAGAAGAAGTAGAAAGTTTCATGGTTAAATGCGATAAATGCCAAAAGTATGACAACAATATGCATAGACCCGCAAAATTATTACATCCAATAATCACACCATAGCCATTTATGAAATGGGGAATCGATATCGTTAGTCCATTACCACAAGCAAAAGGACAGGTAAAATTTCTGCTCATACTTACTGATTACTTTACTAATGGGTAGAGACAGACGCATTGAAACATGTATTAGAAAAGGAAGTCAAGGATTTCATTTGGAGGAATCCATATGCCGATTCGATAAACCAAAAGATATTGTGTGTGATAATGGCCCTCAATTTATAGGAGCTCAAATCACTAAATTTTTTCAAAGTTGGCAAATTAAAAGGATTACGCCAATACATTATCGCCCAGTGGGTAATGGGCAAGCAAAATTGACGAACAAGGTTATTATCAACAATCTAAATAAGCGATTAGAGGAATCAAAAGGTAGCTGACCTGAAGTGTTACCTGGAGTTTTATGGGCATATCGTACAACTACAAAAACAAGCACGGGAGAAACACCCTTTTCATTAGTTTATGGAGCTGAGGCTCTAATTCTAGTTGAGATAGAAGAGACAAGTACACGGTTCACACAGGTAACACAAGAATCTAATGATGAGGAAATGGGGGTCAATCTTTACTTAATCGAAGGGAGGAGAAAAGTTGCATTAATAAGAATGGCAGCACAGAAATAAGTCATAAACGATATTACAATCGAAAAACACGCCTCAGATTCTTCAAAGTTAGGGACTTCGTGCTTAAAAAGGGTTTTCAATCTTCGAAGGCAGTTAACGCGGGTAAGATAAGTCCAACATGGGAAGGACCCTGTAGTGTTCGTAATATAGCAAGAAAGGGAGCATATGAACTGGAGATAATGGATGGCAAGATACTTCCTTCACATTGGAATGCAGTTCATTTGAAGAGATATTATTTCTAATTAATACTCATGGTCAGGTATCGTTATCTTAAATTAACATTGTAAATTACTAAGATTTTGCTAATGATTTTAGATGATAGGTAAAAAGCTAACCCGTACTAAATGATGAGTCACGAGCTGAAAGGCGTATAGAATAACCTAAAATTCCTGGCCTAGGGTTACAATTATTCTGATAGAAACTTAAACGGGTTAAGTAGTATTCATCTATGATCTCACCTCCGAGTCCCGTATGTTTTTCCTTTTACGGAAAAGGACCAAATGAGAAAAACAATCAAGTGCTCGAGACTTCATACTTCAACACTAAAACACTTGGGGGATTACATAATATACACAAGTATGTATAAAGAAGGCAAAGAATATTGAAGGAAAATTAAGCCTTAAAAAATTCAAGAACAGAGTAAAAGTCACACGAAATCACGAGCCACGGTTAAAAAAAATCTTACTGTACTTAGGGTAAAAGCTATGTACTAAAGTAGGTTATAAAAAAAACCTTGCGTTTATTGTTCTGAAACAGATTATAAAGAAAAACCTCGTGTTTATTATTTTTTCCTAAAAATCTGTTACAAGAAAAACAGTTACGAGAAAGTTATAGATGTACCTTAAATACATGTAAAGTATTATTCAAAACTTGTAAAGTATTATTCGAAACTTATCAAATTTATTTCAAAGAAACACGTGTGTTCCTATTTCTTTTATCATATGATAACACCATTATAAAGTTGAGACGTCTTTTTCATTAAGTGTCAAAATATAAAAGGGCCCTCTTTTATAAAACTCATGTTTAAGTTAATTAGTCATGAGATTAACAGAAGCATTTTTATAGGACAAAAATACAAAATTATTCTGTAAGTTCCCTCAAAGTTACAGCAGTAGGTTTGATTGGGCTTGAAGAATGTGTGATACCCGTATGAGCTTCAACCACGGGAGCTTCAATAGGGAGAAGGAAAGTCTTGTGTTTGCTAAGCTTGTTCAATGGTTTCGTTAACCTTAGCTAATTCAGACTCCAAGTCGAAGTTTTCTTGACCAGCTTTAATTAGGGTATCACGACATGAATTCAAAAAAGCCGAACTTACCTCAACATTAAACATTCTTCAAGGATCTCATAATCCTTTTCCTAGGCAGTAACCTCATTCTTGAGCTCTTCATTTTCGGCCAAGGCAGAATTACTAGAAGCTTGAAGAGAAGCATGAGAGTTCTCTAAAGCACGTACTTTATCAGTAGAGATTCAAAGATCTTCTTTTGCTTGAGTTATGTTTTGTACGAGCTCTTCAGCATAAACTTCTTTTTGATTCAACAGAGCCTTCAACGCCCTGTTCTCCTCGCTAGCCTTAGATAGCTGTTCTGAAAAGGAGGATTCAAGGTGTTCTTTATCTTTTTTCTGCTTGGCTCAAGAAAGCCTTGATAACCGCTAGCTCTAAAGTTAATTCTCGTATCTGATGCTCTAAGGTATTCCTTCTCTCTTGTAAATCCTCCATGAGCACTCTCAAATTGTTCCTTCCAATTGATTGCTTCCAAATGCGAATCACGTGCTACCTTCTCCAAGAGGGAGATTCTGTTCATTAGCTCTGTGCCGTTAAGATTGGCCTAAGAAAAAAGGAAGGGAAATAAGAATCCCCAAAGATAGAAATTTTTACAAAGTAAAGAAGAGAAAGAAGGAAAATACCCTCAAAGTGGCATGCACTATGTCATTCATTAGAGTCAAGCAGCTATAGCTCTCTAGTTTTGCTTTCTTGATAGTACCAATTAGAGGCTCGAGCCAAACATCAGCTTGACCTGACTTCCTCAAAAGGCTGCTGTTAGCAGAAACTTCAATAGTTACGCTCCTCATCGCAGTACTTCTACTAGAAGAGCCCACATCCGTATGGTAAATGGTAGGTGGGGGAATTGTCAAAGGAGGAGCGGTGGAAGGAGTAAAAATAGCATAGGGAGGAACAAAAACATTTGGGGCAGGTAAGGAAAGAATTACAGGCGTGGGAGTTGAAAAGGAAGATAAGGGAAGTTCATCTATTACATGCCCTAAATTTTCACTATCGAAGCCACTGATCAAAAGTCGATCAACGGACTCACGAGTATCACAAGGAGTGACGTCTTCATTAGGAATAATAATCGGCGTATCAACAGGAAGAAGAGGTGAGACTTCAGCTTCGTCATCAGAGACGATACGTCTTTTAGCCCCTGGTCTCATCACTAGGGAGCCTCCTTCATCCTCTTCTTCGGAGTCTTCTTCTTCAGAAACTTTTCTTTTTGCAGAAGAAGAACTCGGGGCTAAGGAGGTACGGGTACCCAAAGAGTCACTAGAGGCCGCAACTGCTTCAACAGTAACTCCTCGAATAGCAAATACTGATAAAAGAAGGATGAAAGTTAGAACAATAAAGGAAAATATTTACATACGTGAAAGATAAAATAGAAACTCTTACCATGAGTCTTTACTTTCCAACCGTAACGGTTGGAAAGGTTTTTCCAGGACCTACCCTCCATTTGAGCGGTCTTCAGCAACTTCTCTACCCAACCACGGAAGTTGGGCACATCCTCTACAACTCCCATGGTTGCTAAGAAAAGAAAAGAAGCGAAATTAGAAAAATTAATAAACTTAAAGGAAAAAGGCACGAGAAAGATATAAAAAATACGTGCAAAATTCCACTTCTCAGGGAAGGGAACATTATCTTCACCCACTAAGCCAACAGTGGGGGAAGCAACAAACCGAACATACCAGCCACAATCCTTGTCATCTTCAGGGCTCACTCAACCCTCTTGCTCCTGGCCACTAGAGTAAAACGCTATTGCGAAAAAGCCTAAGGGAATAAAAATGAATTAAGTGAGGGAAAGTACAGACAACATCTGCCATGTTAGTTAGGGTGCCTCAAACAGGAGACAACTCTCCATACAATTGGACCAATTTAATCCAAGTAGACATTGAAAAAACGGCAAAGATTTAGAATGACCGGGTCAATGGTTGGTTTGAACCCTAGAGTGAAATGTATGTATAAACAAATGAGAATTCAATCATGTAAGAAGTGATCCTCTGATTTGGATTAGGAATGATAGTGGGAAAATCATTGCTCCAATGACAGTCTTTACGAACTATAGGAGCTAAAATTTCTGTAATTTGAGTAGAGAAAGCATCGCACAATCTAAAGTGGCAACTTGGTTCCTAAGAGATTCTCTATCATGGTAAAAGAATAGTTCTGTTAGAACTATCTCTTCAACTAAAGGCTCACGTAAGGTCTCATAGGGTTCTTTGTTCCAAGAAGAAGACCTTTGAGAAAGGGAAGCTCTAGTTCTAGAAGAGGGACCAGAACTAGGAGAAGGCATAAATGTGCTACTACCACCGCGAGCGAACCCTAAGCTACAGAATCTACCACCTCTTCTATGCCGAATGGGGGCATTGAGGAAGTGATCTAAAATAGGAGTTTTCCTGGGGTTAGGGTTTGGTGGCGAAGAAGATTAATGTGAGGAAGAAGTGAATAAAGATTTGAAGAATTGAAGTGTTCTCTAAGCTTCATGTGGTAAAAGACAAGGAAAGAAGTTATATTTATACTGACGGACAACCAGCAAAAGGAAAACAGAAATACTATGAGATAGATTAGGAAATACTTCGTTTTCCTCCAACTCCGGGTCAAGGTTTGCATTTAGCTAAGGTAGAAGTTCGTTAGCAAGTGGAAAGTCAAAAAGGGGGTCATTCTCTTCTAATTGAACTTCCCCCCATCCTGTAGTACAATGATGGAAGGACCATAATAATGATAACTGGCACTTCGAGAATAGTGCCGTAGGAAAAGCCTTGAAAAGGGCTGCAAAACTGCAAAATTAATGGAAAAACAACACGTGTACGGAGCATTAAATGGAAGCGACAGTTGAAGCGTCAGTTTTTTCATAGCATTTATGGTGACAAAAATCCCTTTTTAAAGAAATCCACTTCCCAAGTATTCAACTGATGAATAAATGGAAAGTGGGGGGACTATCTGTATTGGAAAAAAAAATATATTTAAGGAAACGTGTCAAGACACGTAGACTGATTGAATGTTCAAAGAATTACAACTATCTAAGAGGCATGAGCTACAACAAGTACGCGCAAATGACAGGAGAAGAGGCACGGGTAATTATTCAAATAACTCAGCACCCGTACCTATTGAAGTCATTTATATCTAAGGGTCAAAAGGAATGAATATGATAATAGAAAAGAGTGCAGATATGGCATTTAATGGACATTAAATATGAAATACGTTAGGAAATTTGTATTGAATGTAATGATATGTAACGTTGTATTTAATGTCTTTAATTACTCATAATAGCCTCTGTATGATTCGAGCAAAACGTATATCTCTAGGACACCTAGAAAAGGGAGATATCTGATCAGTTGATGACACGAAATCATTGGAATATATCTTGGTTTACTTGCTTTTCTCTTGAAATACTTTTTGCTACTTAAATTACTTTTTTATACATTCTTTTAGTTATTAGTAACCCATGTTTTTCGAAATTCTAGCTTTGACTAAAATTTCATTTTTTGGTTAAACATTAATAGCATTAATTAAGTGAGTTATTTTACTAGAAGACCTTTTATTTCTTCTTAAAGAGTTCTTAAAATTTGTTCTATCGTTTATTAGATAAGGGTAATTTTGGAGAAAAATAACTACTATTTTCTTGGTTTCTTAAAATCTTACTTATGCTAGATCGAAATAAAAAGATTAGAAAATCACTTAAAAAGGACATGAGGAAATATATATAATACTTAGGATGCTATATTATTATCTGCACACATTATGAGCTAAACAAAATTAAATATTGCTTTCAATGATGAAAATAAATTTTTGACCAGTCTTCGATCTAATTCGATGAGACACATGCTATTAGTATATAATCATTGTACTTAGAAAATTAATTGTGCACTACTTAGATGCTATATTATCTGCACACATTATGAGCTAATCTTATTATTTATTCTTCAACAATTTCTTTCTTTTAACTTTAGTTTAATAATCATCAATAACAGAAGATATGCGGATCAATCTTTGGATTATGATTCATTGTTCTTGCCTAGAATATGTAATCTTTGGGCAGATATTTCTTTATTGCATTATAGTAATACATATCGAAACAAGCAATGACATAATTCCTATTTTATGAATTAATATAATTCAACATTTTTTTTAATAATATTCCCCCCCCCCCCCCCCCTTGGCCAATGATGTATATATGCGAATCAGCTGAGTGAAACTTGGTCATTATTGTTTCACCTACTCGGCTACGTTTGCAATTCTGCGCCACATAAATTATACTATTGTTGTCTCTAACAAGAAACAAAACAAATTAAATTATATGTACTGCTGTTATTGTACATAAATAATGCAAATAGATAAATATATTAGTACTAGTGTTTGTGCGTTTTAAATAAAGTAGGGTCTTTTGGTTAATGACACGAATAAAGCATAATAATTCAGAACAATAACACGATACATGGATATCTTATTTTTTTTGGACACTCAAATGTTTCATTTAGATTCTATTATGACGAGTAGAATCTAAATGCTATATATCTGTTTTTGCTTGAACGCTTTTTTGTCACAAGCATGTTGCATTACGTTATCAATTAGATGATTTTTTCATGTTAATCATCACAATTAATCTTAACAATATTAAATTACACAGAGACGATGGAATTGATCCAAAAAAGTGTAACAGCCGTTAGAAGATGGAATTTTTACATCTTATAGCAAATGTTAACATCTTATTTATTTTAAATAAATATTATTTAAAAAATTATTTTTTATAGATACTTTTTAAGGTTTATAACAAAATATTTAATTTTAGTTACCTCCTAGGCCTAAGCCACTAAATACGCTATCCAGTTACACTATTTTCTTTCGCTCTCTGCTTTGATACATCTCATTCTCTTCTTCCATTCTTTGAAAACACGATGCTCAATCTCAAAATTCCGTTCACCCACATTATTTTCTTTTCATTCTGATCAATTCTTGTGCCGAGTATTTAAATTACAATTTCTCTATCATCAAATTTCGCCACGGGTTTTGTTCACATATTACCTGATGCTTTCAAGAGCTTGTCTAGCCCTTGCCTTCCTGAAGAACACTGGGGTGATTTCCCTTTTGCAGGGTTTATAGCAATGATTGCGGTAATTAGGACAATAATGATGGATTTAATAGCTATGGATTATTTTAGGAGATCAAGAAAGGAGATTTCTCTGTTAAAGTCACTAAAAGCAAATTAAATCCCTAACCAAATCACTAAAAGCAGGTAATGAAAATAAGAAGACGGGTGTTGTACCTTCAAATCTCAAAAGGTGTCGCGTGTTGTATATTCAAACATTGCTACAACGGATTCGCCGGAATTAGGGTTTGTTCTTGAACAAAGACGACGGAGTTTGGGGCTGAGCACTTATTCTCTGTTAATATATTTTAATGTATTTTCATGTATTTCATTGTGTTCATCATTTTTTATTCATTGTAATTCAATGTGTCTCGTTGTATTCCATGTATTTCATTCACTATCTTTTTTTTCATTGTATTTCAATGTATTCCGCTGTATGCTATGTATTTCATTGTATTCTCTGTCTCGCTATATGCCATGAACATATTCATATATTTTTTAATTAATATAATTTATAAATTCAGAATTAGTATGTAATTTCTCTGCTGATTGCTATGTTTTTAGAGTATTTTTCGATTGAGAATCTTTTTTTATAACTGAAAGCTCAAAATTTGTATGTTATAATTGAGTTTATTGAGTTATATTAGGAGTCTATTATGTTAATTGATTCATTTTCCGTTTTAAAAATAGTGCAATCCCCTAATTCACGCGGTGATACAGTCGAATACAAACTGATTAGCTGGAGTTTCCTGATTCACGACTATTTTTGCTATTGTATTCATGAATACAATAACTTAAATACATCAAATACATCTTATAAGCACAAAAAATATATTTATAATTCGTAATATAGCAAATAATATTTATAGATGACTAATTACTACTATAAAATAATGTATTATGAAAATTTCTCTTAAAATATTCTTATAATACAGAGTCAACAGGATTTGCGTCCCTTCAAATGCTTGAAAGTGCCTTTTCATGATTTTTTTTAATCTGCATGTGAATTATACATATATACCCGGGGGCGGATTTATCTTAGGGCTAGCGATATCACATGACACCCTTTTGTTAAAAAAAATTATTAATTATTTGTATATAATTCAAATGAAGATCCAAGAAACAAATAAAAATAAATAAATGACACCACTTACCACAATGAACTCTATAGCTTAAACGGTCAGAGGCTAAAGAATTTAATGTAAGGGTGCGAGTTTGAACTTCTGTAGGCTCTTTTTATGTTTTAATACTTTTATGCCTTATCTAAAAAGTATCCTAGGTCATAACTAAAGTAACCAGCACAATACAATTTTCAAATCGAAAGGACACTGCTGCTTTGATTAGTTGTATTGTTTTTATTGGTGTATTTTAAAATATGATATTATATTTATTTATTTACATCTAATAATGATATTTGCTTACAAATTTTTTTGCGTGCGCCACTAAATATACCCTCTTTCTCACTCACACACATTAACGAATACACCTTTGCATCATGCAGTGTCATAGATCACGAATGTTATTTCACTAAATATGTATATATAGATAAAAAATAAAAATATTTAGTATAAATATAAAAAATGACAATATTTATCGTTATAGTAGTTTATTTATAAATTCTTGAAACTGCTT
This sequence comes from Nicotiana benthamiana, assembly GCA_034376525.1. Taxonomy (NCBI): domain Eukaryota; kingdom Viridiplantae; phylum Streptophyta; class Magnoliopsida; order Solanales; family Solanaceae; genus Nicotiana; species Nicotiana benthamiana. Next base: position 154,620,827 of record CM067337.1, read on the forward strand.
ACAAAAGATCTTGCTTATACCAATGCTCACACACACAAATTTGTGTTGGGACTGCACTAAGTTGTCTATACAATATTCTTACATGATTCATGAAGGTCGTCTCTGACTTTTTCTTCAAATTATAGGAGAGGTGTAGAGGAAAGGGCAAGGAGCATGTGAGATAAGCATAAGTTCGTTAATGATTGACATGCATGCATGTATATGTACAAAGACTCCAACAACCTCAATTATATATTTCCCAACATGTACTTTAAAAGACAACCAGGCCAACCTTTTGAAGGGCACAAAAGGTTTGGGATTCTGAATCTACCTGGAAGTTGAGCTGCGATTTGTCTCAAACTTGCACACCCAAAATTTACGGGATAATTCTTAAAACAGGAACAAAAATTTCCAACTATAGTATTGAAGGATTGCGTATAGGTGTTCGTTATACGCAGTGGAAAACAATAACAATTCTAGGTAGATTTTTCATGTTTTAAAATTTATTTACGTGTCAAAGATCGGGTCTAAGACGTACCTGGTGAAGAGAGTTTCTTTTTCAGAATTTCTTCGATAGTGCGAAGACTCTATGCGTATCCACACCGAAACCGATCCTTGCTATCAACTCTTTGATCGATGAAACCCGCAAACAAATTGAACGAAGAATATTGTGTTGAAATTTTTCTCAAAATTCTCAACTCAAATTAGTAGAACAAGAAACACTTTTCTTGTAATTGTATTTTCTCTCTTGGCTTTGTATTGCACTCTCACTTTCACAAAGTAGGTTTTCTTCTCAAGAGAAATTAAAACAAAAAATTTTGTAAATTTTATCCATCACCCTTTATATAGCATCACCTACAAACCCTTTTCCTATTTGGTTGAGGTAATAATTTACTTAGGGTAAAAGTTTATTCCAAAAATAAACTTTAAGGAATTTTGTGGGAAAATTCTGAATTTTCCTTCTTTGAGAAGTGCCGAAAATTTTTGGACTTTTTGAATCCAATTCTAAATTGGATTCTAATATATAAACTTTTATATTAATATAATATTTTCCTATTGAAAATGTTCATCCTATTCCAAATAGGATAGAACTTCAATTACACATTAATAATCCAATTCAAAATTAGATTTATTAACAAGCCTTTATTAATATTATTTTTTATATGCATCTAATATATAAAATAATATTAATTATATATATCACATATATTTCAACCAAGAGATATTATTTAATTTCTATTCCAAATAGAAACTTCAATTTGTTCACAATATTAATTATAATTTTTGTGCTAGCAAAGAATATAATAATATTTCATTTGGACTAATAACTAAATTTATTTGACTAATTAAATTCTTTAATTTAATTATCAAATAATAGGTTAATTAATCCTTTACCAAAGATCAGAACACTCGTTAGTGTGCGACCCCATAGGTTCAGTACTAAACCGGTAGTAACTTGATCACATCAATATACTAATCAATGGTGGCGTCTAGCAACACTCCTTAACGACTGGATAGCATGAAGTATACAATTTACTCTCAAGAACCAGTAGAAAAATAATGTAGTAACTCCTTCTGTCCTTATAGCTCTGGATCACCCTAGGATATGGTTCAACTTTCAAATCCTAATAGGCGATCAACTATGTGTTCACGTAAAATATAATCGGCCATTGAATATCCTAAGAAACTCATTTCTTCTTTCATTCAATTGCCCTGGCCAAGGTCTTAGTTTGGTCGTTTATAATTCATGACAACATGGAGCTTAAACGCATTACCAAGAGTTGACAGATTCCGTCTTGATCAATCACTTATTCTACAAGTGTTCAATCGTACGCAATATCCTTTCAACTATCGCCCTAGGGCCATATGTGTCTAGTATCAAAACACAATGAATGACTTGTCAATTACTATGACGATCTCAAGTCAAAGGAAACGGTTACATCACATTCTTCAAGAAAATATCCTATTGACGGTTATGGTAATTCTAACCATTAGGAATTATCCAATGAGTCGGTTCAATGATCATATCTCTATATGCATCATCTATCTATGTGATTTTGTTAATGAGATCAACTAAGCTTTGTCCGATAAAGATAATCACATAAATATTGATTTAACCGGATTACTAATGTCCAAATTAATAATCCTACAATCAAGAACAAATTTAGATTAAATTGTAAGAGACTTTGCTCTCATTATCATGATCTCTATCACGATGACAAATCTCAAAATTTAATCAAGGACCTTATCAAATTAATCAAAAATTAATAATAATAATAAAAGAATATCAAATGACATTCACAAAAATATATTCAAGTTATCAAATATGATATTGGATTTAGGGCACTATATCCCTAACAAGTACATGTCAACGTTGGTTGGTGACGAACAAATTTTTACGTCTCAATCTAAGTAAATTGAGGTCGATTATTTAAAATTAACTGTTACGTATCGTTTTATTTGAACTCATTTCAATTCAACATTATTAGAGTTAGAAAGTGGATTCATATTTACAACAAGGATGAGATCACTTTATTCCGGATAAAGAAACGTAAGGTTGTCTATAATAGATTATTATGGTCCGATTCTTTTATGGATCTCGCACATAGTAGGAATTTAATATACCAGGTTACCTTTTATATCAGATAAAGAAGAGTATGTGAGATCTGCTCTATGTCTTGAAGACAAGGGCAAAGCTATCACGTGGGATACGAGTTACTCAATAGTTTTGGTCCAAGCTCTACATTTGTTTTAACTATTTTATAATATACATAAATTTTAATTTAGAACCCAATAACTTAAATATATTTCGTAATATATCATGTGAATCAAACTAGTGTAATCAAACTCAGTTTACCTTATGGATCAAGCTCGTACAAGTCTCCAAATCTAAATTTCATATATTCAATACCTTCTAAAACAAATACAAAGAAATGTCAAGCAAATATTTTATAAAAAAAAGGAAATTGAAACAAGTGAGTATGATAACATGACAAAGAGACAAGTGGAGGAAATTGAAACACGAAAGCAAAAAGGAAATATGCAGTCTACCATTGGACAAATCTTATCTCTTCATTAAATTTCCTTGTGCTTATTGGAAAGTGAAGTGGATCTAGGGATTTCTCTATTTAATTTTTCGTCTCTTTTTGCCTCCTTTTTGTTATATCATATCTCATAACATTAATTATAGAACCAGGAAAGGCCAAATGTCAATGATGTTGCACTCATGCACGTGGCAAAATTTACCACTTGTATTCCAATTTTTAATCCTTGATAAAATTGTGGATTTCTTTTTTTTACCCTTTTACATGTAATTTTTTCCCCTCTTTTTTATCTAACTTTGTAATCACCGAGCAAGTGTTATTTTTATTTCTGCAGGGAAATAGCAAAAATCTTGTTTATAAGTAGATCTAGTGGAAAAAAACATACAAGTTGTTGCTTAATGATTGACACGTGTATTTTTGAATCAGTCTTATGATTATTTATGGCATAAATGACAGCATCATCTTTCTTGAAGTTCTCCTACTTTTGTTTGCTAATAAAATAGGTCATCCTACTAAGAAAAGGGCATTTTGGAATCTACCTGCCCAAGTAAGTTTATTCACTCAAGTAAAGCTTTTTTTTAAGGGGAAAATAATTTTTATAGTTACTTTTAAAATAATACTAAAAAATATATATTTTTGTATATTTTTAGTGTATATATATATTTTTTATATATAAATTTTATATACTTTTAGGCTATCGAATATAAATTGTTTCTAATGTTGGTTAAAAGTGAAAAAACATCCTTTTAATGGTTGATGGGCTATGAGTATATTAGTAGAAGAAATGGTTGATCACATTGAAATGGAAATTAGTGAATTGTGCACAACTTATTCTACAACATTTCATGTTTTATTTTTGGAACATGGTTCCACAACTAGTACTAAGTTTAGTTATGCAATCCTCTAAAACATCAAATGCAATACAATAGTATGAAGCCCCTAAAACTTGGAATGATTATACCATGTTCACCGATAAGTAGCGGAGACAGTATTTTAATTACAAGTGTTTAAAAAAAGAAAAAGTTAAAAAATAAAAGGGATTGTCGTCACTGATAATTGAACCCAAGATTTTGAACCCTTATTTTCAACTTGATTGGTCTATTGTAAGTGGTCCATTGAGTAAGCAGGGAAAGTATGTACAATTTTCACTGCTCTTTTCCCTTCGGCAATCCTAATCGCCGGTCAGCCATACGGCGGTGAATTCGTTCCCGCGCCTTGTATACACCGCCCGTCACTGTGGGAGCTGGCTATGCCCGAAGTCGTTACCTTAACCGCAAGAAAGGGAATGCCGAAGGCAAGGCTAGTGATTGGAGTGAAGTCGTAACAAGGTACCCGTACGAAAACACGCGCAACATCAGGAGGCCCCCTCTGCTACTGAATATGCCCCTGGGCTTGCCCTGCCGTGGGATAAAATGTAGGATTTTGGTACAGTGTCAGCTGGCTGTCCCTACCCACTTCCATCATCTGCTTGTTTGGTTTAAGAACAAAGCCTTGTGCCAGCCAGCAAACATAGTAACATGGTCCTGTTTCTTTGCCAAAGAATTTACTCTCATCTCTATCCTTGTATTTCACTATTTTTACCTATATGATTATTTATGTCATATATATTTGTGTTGGATCTATCTGAAATATATTATTTTTAAAGGATACTGTTAGATATGTAAATATAGTAGAACTCTAATTATAATAGAACGCTAGTCCAAAGTGTATTAGAAGTAGGTTAGGTTATGTGTATTATATATAGAGCTCATTGTATCATGTTTAATATCAAGAGTTATATTTTTCTCCCGTGCTTTCTCACATGGTATCAGAGCTTTGGTGAGAATATTATAGCTGTGCGTCATTCCAGCTAATTCCGGGAAGAAAGACCTCGTCGTCGTGCAATTTTCCGGCGACTTAAGAGGCTGTCCGTACATAACTACCTTTTTTGTTGGTCTTGTGCAAAATCCGAGACCACCACGAGATTCGGAAGAGAATTCCGACCAACCCCAGAAAAAATTACCGGAAAACCATCATCCACGCGCCGGCAATACCCTCGGCGCGTGAGCCCACGCGCCGGCGCGTGAGGCAGTTCCGGCCAGTTTTTCAGTTCGCTCCTTCAGGACAGTTTGATCGGCCTTCAATTCCGACCCTACCCATCCTTTTTTTCGTTCGATTCCGACAACTTTCAGTTTTTTCCGGCGACTTTATTGAATTTTCCGGTAGCTACAGTACTTTCCGGCCAGAATTTCTTCAGGAGAGTTTGCTCAACCTTGAATTCCGAGCATATCCATATTTTTAGTTTTCAATTCCGACAACTTTGAATTTTTCCGGCAGCTACAGTGCTTTTCCGGCAGCGCCAGTTTTCAGTTCTCTGTTTCAGTTTCAGCGAGTTTTCAGTTGATAATCCAAAGATGTCTTTGTGACTTGATGCTTTCGGGTCCAGAAACCAGGATTCTGCCAGTTCCGATATTATGATTACCTCAGAACCTTTAATGGGAGGTTCAAACTATCTAGCTTGGGCTTCGTCTGTCGAGTTGTGGTGTAAAGGCCAAGGTGTTCAGGATCATCTAACCAAGGAGTCTAGTGACGGAGATGAAAAAGCCAAAGCACATTGGGAGAAGATTGATGCTCAATTATGCAGTATTTTGTGGCGATCTATTGATTCCAAGTTGATGCCCTTGTTTTGTCCATTCCAAACATGTTATTTGGTTTGGGAAAAGGCTCGTACTATACACTAATGACATATCTCGTTTCTATAATGTGATATCGCGGATGACAAATTTAAAGAAACATGAATTAGATATGTCTACTTACTTGGGTCAAGTGCAGGCAGTTATGGAGGAATTTGAGACGTTGATGCCAGTTTCTGCTAGCGTTGCAAAGCAGCAAGAGCAACGACAAAAGCTATTTCTAGTTCTTACTCTTGCTGGGCTTCCTAATGATCTTGACTCAGTACGCGATCAGATTTTGGCTAGTCCGACTGTCCCCACAGTTGATGAATTATTCTCTCGCTTACTTCGCCTTGCTGCAGCACCAAGTCACCCAGTGAGCTCATCACAGACACTTGATTCATCTATCCCCGTCTCCCAATCCGTGGACAATCGGGCTTCTCATACTATGGAGTATAGACGAGGAGGATGTCGTTTTGGAAGATCTCGACCCAAGTGTTCTTATTGTTATAAACTTGGTCACACTCGTGACGTGTGTCATTCTTTACATGGTCGACCACCAAAAAATGCTTATGTTGCTCAGACCGAGCCTACAGGTAATCCGGGATTTTCTGTATCTGAAAGGGAGTATAATGAGTTCCTTAAATATCGCGCAAGTAAGCAGACATCTCCACAAGTAGCCAGTGTTGCTCATCCTGATACTTCTGTTGCTGGTAATTCTTTTGCTTGTGTTTCCCAGTCTAGTCCTCTTGAACAATGGGTTGTGGACTCAGCTGCTTCTGATCATATCTCTGGTAATAAATTCCTTTTGTCAAATATTGCGTATTCACAGTTTCTTCCCAACGTTACTTTAGCTAATGGGTCTCAAACTAAATCAAAAGGAGTTGGACAAGCAAATCCTCTACCCTCTGTCACTCTAGGTTCCATTCTTTATGTCCCTGGCTGTCCTTTTAATCTTGCATCTGTGAGTCGTTTGACTCGTGCCCTCCATTGCGGAATATATTTTATTGATGACTCTTTTATTATGCAGGACCGCAGTACGGGACAGACGATTGGAACAGGACTTGAATCAGACGGACTCTACTATCTTAACTCACTTACATCCTCTAAGGCCTGTCTAGTTGCAGATCCTCCAGACCTACTTCACAGTCGTTTAGGACATCCTAGCTTTTCCAAGCTTCAGAAAATGCTGCCTCGTTTGTCCAGTTTATCCACATTAGAGTGTGAGTCATGTCAGCTCGGGAAACATACCCGTGCCTTATTTCCTCGTAGTATTGAGAGTCGTGCAGAGTCTGTTTTTTCTTTAGTTCATTCAGATATATGGGGTCCTAGCAGAGTATGTTCAACATTGGGATTTCGTTATTTTGTTAGTTTCATTGATGATCATTCAAGATGTACTTGGATTTTCTTAATGAAAGATCGTTCTGAGTTGTTTTCTATATTCCGAAATTTTTGTGCTGAAATTAAAAATTAATTTGGTGTTTCTATTCGCACTCTTCGCAGTGATAATGCCTCAGAATGTTTATCCTCTCAATTTCAGCAGTTTATGTCTTCTCATGGAATTATTCATCAGACCTCTTGTCCTTATACCCCTCAGCAAAATAGGGTTGCAGAAAGAAAGAATAGGCACATTGTTGAGACTGCTCGCACACTTCTCATCGAATCTTATGTTCCGCTGCGTTTTTGGGGCGATGCAGTTCTCACATCTTGTTATTTGGTTAATCGGATGCCTTCATCTCCCATCCAGAATCAGATTCCGCATGAGGTATTGTTTCCCCAGTCACCCTTATACCCTGTTCCCCCTCGTGTTTTTGGGAGCACTTGTTTCGTTCATAACTTAGCTCCTGGGAAAGATAAGTTAGCTCCTCGTGCTCTCAAGTGTGTCTTCCTTGGTTATTCTCGTGCTCAGAAGGGCTATCGTTGTTATTCACCTGATCTTCGTAGGTACCTTATGTCAGCCGATGTCACATTTTTTGAGTGTAAACCTTTCTTTACCTCTTCTGACAATTCTGACCATCTTGATATATCTGAGGTTTTACTTATACCGGCCTTTAGGGAGTCTACTATATCTCCTCCTTCACCTTCTGCTACAGAAGTCTTACCCATTCCAAACATTGGACCATCTACTGTGGCTCCTCCTAGACTCCCTGCAGAAGACACTCCACTCTTGACATATCATCGTCGTCCTCGCCCAGCATCCGGCCCGGCTGATTCACTTCCTGCACCTCCTGCTCCTACTGCGGACTTGTCTCTTCCGATTACACTTTGGAAAGGTATACGGAACACCCTTAATCCTAATCCACATTATATCGGTTTAAGTTATCATCGTTTGTCATCACCCTATTATGCTTTTCTATCTTCTTTGTCCTCTGTTTCCATCCCTAAGTCTACAGGTGAAGCCTTGTCTCATCCAGGGTGGCGACAGGCTATGACTGACGAGATGTCTGCTTTACATACGAGTGGTACTTGGGAGCTCGTCCCTCTTCCTTCAGGTAAATCTACTGTTGGTTGTCGTTGGGTGTATGCAGTCAAGGTTGGTCCAGATGGTAAGGTTGATCGTCTTAAGGCTCGTCTTATGGCCAAGGGATATACTCAGATATTTGGGCTTGATTATAGTGATACCTTCTCTCCCGTGGCTAAGATAACATCAGTCCGCCTTTTTCTCTCTATGGTTGCTGTTCGCCATTGGCCCCTATATCAGCTGGACATTAAAGATGCATTTTTACACGGTGACCTTGAGGATGAAGTTTATATGGAGCAACCACCTGGGTTTGTTGCTCAGGGGGAGTCTCGTGGCCTTGTATGCCGCTTGCGCCGGTCACTTTATGGTCTAAAGCAGTCTCCTCGAGCCTGCTTTGGTAAGTTTAGCACTGTTATCCAGAACTTTGGCATGACTCGGAGTGAAGCTGATCACTCTGTATTCTATCGGCATTCTGATTCACGTCTCTGTATTTATCTAGTGGTCTATGTTGACGACATTGTTATTACCGGCAATGACCAGGATGGTATTACTAAATTGAAGCAACATCTCTTTCAACGCTTTCAGACTAAGGATCTGGGCACACTAAAGTATTTTCTGGGTATTGAGGTCGCACAGTCTAGCTCAGGTATTGTGATCTCACAACGGAAGTATGCCTTAGATATTCTTGAGGAGACAGGATGACAGGTTGTAAACCTGTTGACACTCCAATGGATCCGAATTCTAAACTTCTTCCAGGTAAGGGGGAGCCTCTTAACGATCCTGCAAGATATAGGCGGTTAGTTGGTAAACTAAATTATCTTACAGTGACAAGACCTGACATTTTCTTTCCTGTGAGTGTTGTTAGCCAGTTTATGGGTTCGCCATGTGATAGTCATTGGGATGCAATTGTTCGCATTCTTCGATATATAAAATCAACTCCAGGTAAAGGTTTGTTGTTTGAGGATCGAGGCCATGAGCAGATTGTTGGATACTCTAATGCTGATTGGGCAGGATCGCCTTCTGACAGCCGTTCTACTTCTGGATATTGTGTCTTAGTAGGAGGAAATTTGGTATCTTGGAAAAGCAAGAAACAGAATGTGGTTGCTCGGTCTAGTGCAGAAGCAGAATATCGAGCAATGGCTATGGCGACATGTGAGCTAATTTGGGTCAAACAGTTGCTCAAAGAGCTGAAATTTGGTGATGTTAGTCAGATGGGACTTGTGTGTGATAATCAAGCTGCTCTTCATATTGCGTCAAATCCAGTGTTCCATGAGAGAACTAAGCACATTGAGATTGACTGTCACTTTGTCAGAGAAAAGATACTCTCGGGAGATATTACTACAAAGTTTGTAAAGTCAAATGATCAGCTTGCAGCATTTTCACCAAGTCCCTCACTGGTCCTCGTATTAACTACATATGTAACAAGCTCGATACATATGATTTATATGCACCAGCTTGAGGGGGAGTGTTAGATATGTAAATATAGTAGAACTCTAATTATAGTAGAACTCTAGTCCAAAGTATATTAGGAGTAGGTTAGGTTATGTGTATTATATATAGGGCTCATTGTATCATATTTAATATCAAGAGTTATATTTTTTCCCTTGCTTTCTCACAAATACGATACGTGTCCGATGATTTTTAAAGAATTCAAACAATATAGATTTTTACTGGTGCTAAAAGAATCTTAAGTTTCATATTCATAAAGATTAATACATTGTTGGGTTTTTATGTATTTAATATATTAAATATTTAAAAGAGGGTGAATGAGAAATGGAGGAAAATAAAAAATTTTAGTGAAATTTTAAGTTTTTCCCCTTAGCAAAAGGACATTGTCTCATATTAAAAGAGGAGGAGGTTTTTATGGAGATATAAACAATTGTTCTTCTTGTAGCTCTTAAAGAGTTGAGAAGAATGCAAGCCTTGCGCCGTCGTCGTCGTCGCTCGACTCCGGCTTTAGCTTCGGCTTCGGATATATTGATAATAAAATATTAACAAAAATATTATTAAATACTTATATTAATAATAGAAAATTTATATTAAAATTATTAAATCCAATTCATTTTTCTATTTTGGTAGCAGAAAAATAACTACCATCTTCAACTTTTCCTCTTTATTGTTGAGTAAATAGCCTTTATGTTATAGCATTTATGTCATGGCCGTTTTGCATAAACTACCATCCTGAAGAGTTGCACCCACTAAGATTTTAGCCAACTTTGGTTATAAATACAAGTCTATTCTGCTCAGAATTACCATATGATTTTCTGAGTTTCTTCTTTTTCTTCTGCGTAGTTTAAACATCAAACAAAGTAACAGTAAGTGTGATTTACTACCGAACTTTGTGTTCGCTGAAATACTGGGGTTTGAAGTACCACTACACCAGTGTGTAATTCGTTCTATCTCGGGAGGAAATAATTCATAACCTTAGTATTAGGAGGGAATTAAATTCCTTAAGGAAACATAGTGAATTCAATGGGCTCGAATTGATTTTCTGTCATTTCGTTGTTCATTGTTTATGTTCATTTATATTTCAAGAATTATTTTACAAATATAATTTACTAACAAACTTAAGGAATTTAATATATTTTTTGTATTTTTATTCATTATTTCTGGAAAGTAAAACCTCTGTTGTTTTGTACTTTATTGGAGATTAAAATCTACGTGATTTTAATATTTGTATCATTCTTTTACAGAAATGACTAATGATAATATGAATCAAGCTGTTCCAATGGTGACTGCCAATTCCTCAATGAGCCGAACAACACCGGCAACATTGGCATCGGCGGAGAAACTCGAAAAAATTTTCGGGATTGATTTCAAACGCTGGCAGCAAAAGATGTTCTTCTATTTGACTACTTTAAGTCTCCAGAAGTTCATCAAGGAAGATGTTCATGTATTGTCCGATAAAACTCCAGAAACTGAAAGCTTTCTTGTGATTGAGGCGTGGAAGCATTTAGATTTTTTGTGTAATAATTATATTCTAAACGGGCTGGAGAATGCTTTGTATAACGTCTACAGTGGCATGAAAATATCAAAAGAACTGTGAAATGCGCTTGGAAAGAAATATAAAACTGAAGATGTCGGGTTGAAGAAGTTCGTTGCTGCAAAGTTTTTGGACTACAAAATAGTAGATAGCAAATCTGTTATTACTCAAATCTAAAAATTATAAATAATTATTTACGATCTCCTGCTAAAGATATAAATCAAATTAATACTGATATTAAAAACAATAATCTTAATATTTTTTCTAACAAAATTTTTATTAAAGATCTTATCATTAATAAAGCTTTCAAAATAACAGCAATGATTGAGTTCGCCCCCGTTAATCCTAATGTCATATACTCGAATCATCAGTTGGCTTCACGTAGAACCTAAAAGAAATACTACCTACTCTCACTATCCATTTTTCATTTTCATAGTCAAATGGTCTGATACTATCTAAGAGTGAACTTGTAGTATCACCAAACTATGTATCTAAGAGAGCGAACTTATATTATAGGCCAAGCACGTGGATATAATTTTGATCCTAAAATCTTTACCTACTCTTATATCATAGTGAAGTGTATTACATTTTATGAAAAAATTTAAACTGTCATAAAAATAACATACTTTTAATTACTTAATTATATTTTTTATACGTATTACCTATGATTTTGTACTTTCCAAACAGTAAATTGCTCTAAATATAAATGATTGATTTTTCTTATCATGTAAATGTGAACGCTATTATGTTAAAGCACAAAATCAGAAAATTATTAGAAAAACAAATAAAATTGAAAAACAGTAAAGAACAAGAAATATTCCGAGTCTACAATTTACTTGTATGTCCTAAGGAATTTTAACCTCCTCACACGTTGCCAAAGTAATGGATTAAATCCTCCTAGAATGAAACGGAATAAGCCTTCCTGCAACTGTGGCAATACAAACTGCAGGATACCAACGAACTCAAAGAACGGAGCAAAATCATACATACGAATTTTAGAGAGAGAGAGACTGCGAATTAGAATACAATATTCAGAAGGAAGGAAGTTTGTTGTTTTTCAGTGTATTAAAAACGAAACCATGCCTATGAGTTTATAGGCAATTATTGGAAGGGGTGTGATGTTTGTTCTGAAAAAGGAGTATGTTCAGAAGTTTACGCGTCCTGCCGCGGTTACGCTAGGACCGCTGCCAGACTAGCTCTCTGAATAATTTGCAGCAGTGTTCTGGCGCGGTCCTACCGCGGTTACGCCAGGACCGCGGCCAGACTAGCTCTCTGAATAATCTGCAACAGTGTTCTAGCGCGGTCCTACCGTGGTTACGCCCGAACAACGGCTAACTAACTGATATTTAATTAATTTTTAATTAATTAATTAAATAAATTTTGTCAAAAAAAAAATAATCTTATCGATTGATCATTTGACAAATCCAAAGCCGAAGCCGAGCCGAGCGAACGATGACGACGCGAGGCTTCTCTTCAACTTCTTTTTAGAGCTTTAAGAAGTGATGCTACATATATACACACACAAATGTAGTTGTCCTTCACCAATGAGGGATAAAGTTCAAGACAAAAGCGCACTTCATTCAAAATTTTCATTTCCCTCCAATTTATTTTTCACCATTTTCAATTCACACTCTTGGATTTTAAAGCCCAATGCTTAAAGTCTTTGAAGCCCAATGTTTCCCAATGCTTTAAAGTCCAACAATCACCCACATGAATGTAAATTGTTGCAACAAAAATGATCATAGATGAAAGTTGTGTGATTTGCAAGTAAGGATTAATTGCATCTGGATAAGTAGGTTTCCTTTTGAACTTTCAGTAGTGAACATGTATCCAATATACTCGGTCAATTGGTAGATTTGATATCTTTGAACCGTCGATCTTTAGTGTATACTAGACAACCATATGCCACAACCAATCATTAACCGTATTTTGATTCTCATTTTTGTGTTCGTTTCAGCCATGAACACCGTCTGGTTTCATAAGTGCGTAGAGAATTGGCCATACAGAATTCTCATTGAAGCGACTTCCACTTCACACTTCCATAGGTGTTTCCTAAACGTGTAATCCTTTAGATTGACACTATTTGATAAATACCACATCAAACTTAGGTAAATTAAAGAACTTGTAAAGTTTTATCCTTGTTACTGAACATTGTCTTCATCACGAAAAGGTACCAAATATTTAATTTTAACAATGTTGAACCAGTCAATCACAACTTTGTTTGAGCTCCTTGAACCTAGATCTCGGAACATCCAAAATTCTAGGTAGAGTTACCGCCATGTTGACTTGTTTATACTGATAAATAGTTTCAAAGAATTCAGCATTATCTGATTCTATTCGCGTATTAACGTGAATCTCAAAATTTCCTGATTTATGAACCAGAAAACGATATGCCTTGCTATTGGTTACATATCCAATAAATACACAATCAACCATTTTTGGACCTATCTTAACCTTTTTAGGTTTAGGAACTTGTACCTTAGCTAGTCACCCCCACACGTTCAAGTATTTCAAGCTGGGCTTCCTTCCTTTCCACTTTTCATATGTAATGGACTATGTTTTACTATGAGGTACACGATTGATTATTCGGTTAGCTGTAAGTATAGATTCCCCCCCCCCCCCCACAAGTTCTGTGGTAAAGCAGAACTTATCAGCAACTCATTCATCATCTCCTTCGACGTTCGATTCTTTCACTCCGCAATTCCATTAGATTGTGGAGAGTAAGGGGCAGTTGTTTGGTGAATAATGCCATTTTTCAAATATATTTCTTCAAAAGGAGATTCATATTCGCCACCCCTATCATTTCTTATCATTTTAATCTTTTTGTTTAGTTGTGTTTCAACTTCACTATTGTATTGCTTGAAAGCATCAATTGCCTCATCTTTATTATTAAGTAAATAAACATAACAATATCTCATGCTATTATCAATAAAAGTAATAAAATACTTTTTCGCACCGCGAGATAGTGTTGACTTCATATCGCAAATATCTGTGCGAATTAAGTCTAAAGGACTTGAATTCCTTTCAACGGACTTATAAGGATATTTAGCATACTTTGATTCCACACATATTTGATATTTGGAATTAATGCAATCAAAATTTGGAAATTCTTCTAAATTTATCATTTTTCTCAATATTTTGAAATTTACATGACCTAAACGTGAATGCCATAAAGTGTTTGATTCAAGTAAGTAAGAACAAACATTAAATTTATTGATAGGAACTGCTATTACATTTAGCTTAAAAAGACCCTCATTTAGGTAACCTTTTCCTACATACACATCATTCTTACTTATTACAACACTATTAGAAACAAAAATACACTTGAATCTCTTGCGAATTTCTGGAACATAGAGAACTTGGTTTAGATTCACTATTTTTCCCGACGTCATCTTCAACGCACTCTTGCCAACTCCTTCAATTTTGGCTGTAGACGAATTTCGTATGAAAGTTGTCTCGTCGGGTCTTGCGGGGCTCCTTGTGAGCATAAACATGGCGGGTGGCTCCAGAATCTATCCACCATTCTTTCGGATTTTCTACCAAGTTGCATTCAGACAACATGGCACACAAGCCCTCCATTTCTTCAGCATTTTCGACCATGTTAGCTTGATTCTTTTTCTTCTTATCATTCTTCAGTGCACGACAATTCATTGCCTTATGCCCAGATTTTTCACAGTTGTGGAAATTACCCTTGTACTTTTTCTTGCTTGGGTAATTCATTGGTCTAGAAGCCTTATTTCTCTTCTTATTTTATGGTGCCTTCTCAATAATGTTTGCCCTTATTATTGTCGAGTTTCCACGTGACTTCTTTTCAGCATTTTTGTTGTCTTCTTCTATCCTCAAACGAACAATCAAGTCTCTAGTGTCATTTCCTTCCGCTTGTGTTTGAGATAGTTCTTAAAATCCTTCCACAACAGAGGTAACTTCTCAAAAAAAGCAACAACTTTAAAGGCCTCAATTATGACCATAACTTTAATAATAAATTCATAATTAATAACAAGATAAATCTTATTAATAAAATTATTGATTCGGGTCATACCTTCAGCAAGGAGGTCGTGCACAATGACTTGTAATTTTTGGACTTGTATTATGACTGACCTAGTGTCAATCATCTTGAAATCCAAAAATCTTGCAGCCACGAACTTCTTAAGTCCGGCATCCTCAGTCTTGTACTTCTTCTCAAGCGCATTCCATAACGCTTTTGAAGATTCTATTGCACTATAGACATTGTACAAGCTATCTTCCAAACAACTCAAAATGTAGTTTTTGCATAAGAAATCAGAATGTTTTCATGCTTCAGTTACAAAAAATTTATCATCTGGAGTGCCTTCTGCCAGGATCGGAGGATCCTCCTTGATGAAACGCTGCAAACTTAATGTAGTAAGATAGAAGAGCATCTTCATTTGCCATCATTTGAAGTCAATACCGAAAAAAATTTCGGAATTTTCTGCTGGTGCCATAGCATGAGCAGGAGTTGAACGGCTTGACGAGGCAACAACACTCGTAATAGTAGCACTCGTTCCCGCAATATTTTCATTAGTTTAGTTTTCATTTGTCATGTTTCTGTAGAGTTAAAAACAAAACAGAACGTTGAAGTTTTGATTCAAACTGAACACAAAATCAAACATAGAACACGTAATAATGGTGAAGTTTTTATATACTTCAAACCTGTACGTTTACTATTTCGGCAAAGTTTTTATATACCTAAAATTGAATAGAACAATTATTGGAGTATAAAGCACGAAGGCTTTAGTCCCCAAAGCAGCATACAGAATATAGATAATAGATTAATATATATTTCAACACAGAAATGTAAGTATAAAATTCTTAAGCTTGTGAACGCTACTGTGTTAAAGCACAAAATCAGAAAACTATTAGAAGAACAAACAAAACTGGAAAACGGTAAAGAACAATAAATATTCCGAGTCTACAATTTGCTTGTGCGTCTTAAGGAATTTTAACCCCCTCACACGTTGCCAAGGTAATGGATTAAATCCTCCCAGGATGAAACGGAATAAACCTTCCTGCAACAGTGGCAATACAAACTGCAGGATACCAACGAACTCAAAGAAAGGAGCAAAATCAAACTTATGAATTTTAGAGAAAGAGACTGCGAATTAGAATACAGTATTCAGAAGGAAGGAATTTTGTTGTTTATCAGTGTATTAAAAACGAAGCCATGCCTCTGAATTTATAGGCAATTATTGGAAGAGGTCTGATGTTTGTTCTGGAAAAAGGTGTCTGTTCAGAAGTTTACGCGTCCTGCCGCGGCTAGACTATCTTTCTGAATAATCTGCAGCAGTGTTCTGGCGCAGTCCTACCGCGGTCACGTCCGGACAACGGCTAACTAACTGACATTAATTAATTATTAAATAATTAATCCAAAGCCGCCAAAGCCAAGCCGAGCGAGCGACGACGACGGCGCAATGATTCATTCTCTTCAATTTATTTTAAGAGTTTTAAGAAGTGATTCTACATATATACTCATAAATGTAGTTGTCCATCACCAATGAGGGACAAAGTTCAAGAAAAAAGTTCACTTCATTCAAATTTTTTAATTTTGTCTAATTTATTTTTCACTATTTTTAATTTACACTCTTAAATTTTAAAGCCTAATACTTAGGTCTTTAAAGCCCGATCATTTTCAATGCTTTAAAGTCACAGTAAATACCTTAAAAAACGTACCGTTGTACTTGCATCTCTCTCTCATTTTCATCTTTGTGGAATTAATTTCTTGCCACTTCAAATAGTTCCCAGGGGTGTTCTACACCTATACACCATAATCACACACCCCTATTCAAATACAGCCCTCCTACCTGCCCCTTCCACGTTCCTACATCACTGCACAGGTAATTTAAAAGTATTTAAGTTACATGTTATAAGTATAGTTATCTATAATTAATTATCTTTTAAGGGGAAAAAAATAAGTTAAGATGAAATTAATTATATTACAATCAATTATGTTTGAATTAATTATCTTGATATTATTTTTATAAATTATTTAATATGTCATATTAATCTTAAATTGTTTATTTTACTATTTTTATCTTGAGATTAATATTTTCACCGGTCTCATATGTAAAATTTATTCAAATTATTATTTTTAATTTTAAGATAACTCATCTAAAAATTAGTAACATAAAACATTATTAAATTTTATAGCAAAAATATTTTTGCTTATCAAAGTACCCCCAAGTAATTTAATTGTATAAATAGTTTTTTACCGTCAAAGCAGATATTTGAAGCCCCATTTATAACCCATTGCTCTCTCTTCTTGTGAGAGATGTCCATGAACCATTGTCCTTCCCAATTTGCAGAACCATTCTGGTGTAGAACAAAACAACACTATATTATGGAATCAACTAGAAAATCCTCACCTCTAAATCACAAAAACCAAACTACATCTACTTCCCTCTGTCCAAACAGCAATCAATTAGAAGAAAATGAAATTCCAAAAGAACATTTGTTTGAGAAGCCATTAACACCAAGCGATGTAGGGAAGCTCAATAGATTAGTCATCCCAAAACAACACGCCGAAAAACACTTCCCTCTTAACGGCACCCATAATGACTCGGGTGAAAAGGGATTTTTGCTGAATTTCGAGGACGAGTTAGGGAAATCATGGACTTTTAGATATTCATATTGGAATAGCAGTCAAAGTTATGTATTAACTAAAGGATGGAGTCGTTTTGTGAAGGAGAAAAAATTAGACGCTGGTGATTTTGTTTTGTTCGAGCGCCACCGGTTAGACGGCGACCGTACTTTTATTGGGTGGAGGAGGAGGAACGCCGCCGCTGGAGCCACCGTTTTGGAGCAAGAAAGTGGGGTTGCTCCGCCGGGAGGCGGTGGTGGTGGATGGGGCCAGGTGTACTACGGTGGGTCTGGGCATCCTTATCCGTCCGCAGGTGTTCCATACCAACCTGACTGTCTTCATGCAGGTATTATTTTCTTTACTTATCTTCTTTTTTTATTTTTCCTACATTTTCGATGTAGTACTGTGCCTACATGCAGACAAATACTACACGTTTCTATCTTTTCCGTATTGCTGGTATAGTTATATTACTTTCTAGTATGTTGTATATATTTAATTTCTCCGTGTAAAGAAATACTTTACATAAATGAGGAAATTTAACGATAATAATAATTATAATAATAATATTTTTTATAAGGTTGTAGTTTAGTTAATAACACTAAGCGGCATGCTACTTGCTTGTTTTTTCCCCATCTGTTTCAACTCCATTTGCTTTTTTTTTGTTCAACCGTTCGATGTTCAGAATTTTTTTTTTATATACACATATTAGGTGTTAAATTTCCTAACTTATTTGCGTTTTATTTTTTTCATTTTGTAAATTTTCTTGGTAAAAATTCTGATTCGGCCGTTGGTTGGTTATATGCAACTTGCCAGCAACATAAATAAACAAATACTGATGTTGTGTTCTTTTATTATAGGTATAGACTCTTTGAAATAGTGTGTGTGCATGATATATATACCAACCAACAACCAATTAGGTCTATTAGATCTTAACACACTAATTTTCGTCAAAAAATAACTTGGGCACAGAATATTTGACCATAACACACTACTTATATATATATATATATATATATATATATATATATATATATATATATATATATATATATATATATGTGCGAATTTGAAAAATGGATGTTTGTTTTTGTTTATTATTTATTGATAAATATATAGGAAGAAGAGTAATGAACAACCAAACAGCAGCAAATGGGAATAACACAAGGAGACAAGTAAGGTTGTTTGGGGTGAACCTAGCGGAGTGCGAGGTAGATGAGTCTTCCTGGTCCGAACCATCGACCTCAGATGGTTCGTCGACACCGAGCCACCACCAACAGAGTCATGAGTATCAGGGTCAAGCTGGCCAACCTTATTACCAATATCAAGCCCATTGTTCCAATCCTCCTGCTGCCTCTTCCTATGCTAAAAATATTCATCACAATAACATGGTACGCTCTTTATTTTATTAATTAAAACTTTTGCTTTTCTATGGGAATTATAGATATGACTAGTCCAATTTCCCACTTTGATTTTCCTGTTTCCTTTCGTGAGACAGATGTATACACAACTCTACAGTCACCCTACAGAATATTTAATTCTAAGAATACAATGCACCTAGCTACCGTGTATTGTAGTTTAATTGGAAATAGGCCAGGCCAAGAAACATATAAATATCTCACGATTTATAAGTACTAGTCTAGTTGAACAAGTAATTTCTTTTGTCGTAAAAATCAAATTTGCTACTATTTGAAATCATGTAAGCTGTTTCGGAACTTGTAGTGAATTATTTTCTCCTCCCTACTTTTAGTTCCACGCCTCTAGAAATTAAAAACGACCTTAGGGTTAATGATGGATAATTTAAAGTTTTCATGGGATAAAAGTTTATTATAAGAATGGATATTGGGCCTAACTCAACCCCAAAAGCTAGTTTATGAGTTGAGGATTACCTAAGCCATATAAGGAGACCAAGGACCTCAAATTCCTCCGATGTGGGACAACTCAACACCCCCCTCACGCCCAGATCTCTGGAGCGTGGACAACATAAATGAGGGCCCAACATCGGTAACAATAATTGGGATGGGTCTGGCTCTGATACCATGATAAGAATGGACATTGGGCCTAACTCAACCCCAAAAGCTAGCTTATGAGGTGAGCATTGCCTAAGCCATATAAGGATACCAAGGACCTCAAATCCCTCCGATGTGGGACAACTCAACAGTTTAGTACTGTACTTCTTATTTTATTTGGTCGCTAATATTGAGATAAGTTATCACATGATTGAAAAGAATAGTATATCGGGATAACTTATACCTATTAGGAGTGGAATAATATTTACAGAATAAATTATCTCACGATAAAGTAATAAAATTGATAATCTCAAAATTAATATAACATATTAAATATTCAATTAAAAGTAATATTAAAATAATAAATTCTTGCATAACTAATCCCAATACAACTTATCTTCAAACCTAACTATAGATAAGTTTATTTGAGAAAATAGTACCGATCTGGAATGTTAAATGAGGAGTGGAAGTTTTTAATATAAAAAAAAATTTCTACTCGCGAGAGATAAACACCTTGAACTACAATGATTAAGCTCTTAAATGAAGAGCAGTGTAAATATTACTCCTGCATTCTATTTTATAGTATGATATTTTCTTATTTTATTTTTGAAATATAACATTAAGGTGAAATTAATTCTCTTTTCTCTTGTGGGGTATCTGGAGAATAATACTCTGTTTGTGAGTTCGAGTCTCCCAAGAGCAAGGTGGGAAGTTCTTGGAGGGAAGGATACCGGGGGTCTATTTGGAAATAACTTCTCTACTCTAGGATAGGGGTAAGGTCTGCGTACACACTATCCTCCTCAGACCTTACTAAATGGGATTATACTGAATTGTTGTTGTTGCTGCTTTTAGTAGAAATAAAAGGAAAATTTTCTTCTATTTTTGTTTCGCTTTCTTTGTCTTCTAATTACCATCTACTTTTATGTTTTCCACATGTCTGGAATCGTGTAGAAGGAGAACACCTTTGGAATAACATCAATAAAATGATTACTAAGAGTGTCATATCTTTAAATACAGTTGCAGAAGACCGACCTTGAGTGGACCCCACCCAAAAGATATTTAGAATGACGAGTCAAAGGAATTAGCTTTGTGGACCTATCTTTTGAAAAAGACCTAATATATAGTCAACTTTGCTGGTTGACTTCTATTTAGGAATCAAATCAAACTCTCATCTTCCTCAAGAATAAATAAAAATCACACCTAACATATCAAAGACTTGTGAGAGAAAAAAATATCATCTTTTAGGCCTCAGAGAAGCTGGCTATTAAGCTAGTTTACTCAACTTTTTGTTCTTTTCTATGATATTATTTCCTTTTAATTTACTTGAAAAATAATAATATATTTTTATATTTATAAAATTTTAAGTTTAAACTTTGTATTTTACTTTTAATGACATATGGAGTTATTTTATAGCTACACAAATAAAACGGAGGAAGTACTTTTTTAACTTTGGGAAGTGACAGAAACAACTTTGTGTAAGAGAAATAGACAATTCTTACCCTTTTGTCAACTAAAGAAATCCTATATATAGTCATAGTAGTCTTTCATGCCTAGGTAAATCTTCTAATATAAACTCGGCCAACTTTCCCACTATTAAAAGAAAGACTTGATGGGGTCATTTACGTTCATTTTGACTAAAGATGAGTAACAGGAGTAGGATTAAGAGGTCCAAGGATTGTCAAAGTTTTAAAGTCAATAGAAAACACATGTATTGCACGAGTAAAGTCAAGTGCATGACGATTTCAACCCTTTAACATGAAGCAACTATGCTACAACTTTCGACTCCTCTAAGTTGCAATTAACTGGTGTATTCGATACTTGAAACTTGAAAAGTATAAGTTTACTTATCTCTGAAAAACAATAATAAACCTTATACAGCCTTATCCCTATCTTATGGAGATAACAATCCTGTTAACCCTGTTTCTGCTAGACACTCGATCAAGAAAAGTTTAGCTATTTCTGTCACCAAATAACCAGTGGTCCACGGCAGGGATGGTCATATGCACGCACTACAAATACAATCATTACTTCTTTATTCTTTGAAATATCAAACCTTTATGATGGAATTGCTATAATAATTATGCTGTATGGTTGTAACAGGATGTGGATTACTCAAGAGATATGAACCAGATGAGATATCACCAGGGATAAGATCTGAGATGTGACATAAGAATTGACTTTTATGGGCCACTTGACATGTCAAAAAAGAAGCGCACACGGAAGAGAACTTGAAAATCCCAGATTTTCTGGCAACTTGCTCTCCTGAGAAAAGGTGGTGTATGTCAACTTCCCCACCTCTCAATTCCTATGAAAGAGACTTCAGGGTGTTTGAGCTGTGGGGGCATTAGGCAGTAGAGCGGAAGGTGGATACGTTAAAGATTTTAGGTGCGTCCCCCAAGTACAGATTGACGTAAGTAAAGATAACTTACAGTTATTAACATCCTTTTTTACACATTTCGATGATACTTCAATGGCAGAATTCTTTTTGTTCCACAGTACTGTTTTCAATGTACGTTCTGTATGTATTGATGATTCATATGAAAAACTGATGAAAAGACTCGTCAATAAAACTGTAAGTTCAATTCTCAACAAGTCCAGTCAAAGTAAAAATGACAGAACATAACATCAACAAGACCTTTTGCATCAAACTTTACGCATCCTTCTCAAAATAGTGCTCGCACATGCACGGTTCAGATTATCTGAGTATCTAACCAAAAACTTTAAGGTAATGAATGAAGAAGTAGCAAGGATCATTTACAACCCTTTAAAAATTCTTAACCAACCGATAAACTACAAGTTTAATATTCTAATATCCTTCCGCACATGTAATCCGCTTCTAGAATTTACGCATGGATTTGAATTTTTTTTAGTATCTTTTTGTTTTTTTTTTTAAGTAAAGAAAGCTCAACAGGAGCGCACCTGGAATAAAAGGAGAAAGAATTAGGCTCAACAGACTAATGAATGAGCTCGGAGGCTGGAGTAATGTTAGTTATAGATGGGCTAAATTGAGATATAGAGAGAATCCTAGGGAAGCTCCATGAGTTGAATTATCAGGGAGAAGTCAACAGCGATATGATGGAATATGAAGAGAGAAAGTGGATGCAAACGAGCTTGCGCAAGAAAGATTATACTAGTTAATAACAAAGAATTACTTTGTGAAAGTTATGATTTTTAATAAGTTATATTATTAATTTTGATAGTTAAACACACTTGTAGCGGTTTATGATTCAATCCAAGCAAAGTACTTATAAGAAACCACTCGAGATGTAACGTTTAGCTTAAAGTATATTTATTTTTATGTATATCGCCTTATATTTTATTTTATTTTTGTGAAGTTAGAATGTTAAATGTTATTATTTATATTAATTTGAAGTGTTTTTTTTTTGTGTATGAATGATTCAGGAGCAATTGGATGCTAGATGCGCAAGATTTGAGCCAAAACAAATATAACCGGATGAATTGGGCATTTAGGCGTCACAGGCAAAGCCCGGCGCCACCTGTGGCGCTGGAGGCAGAATAAAAGTTTGAGGCAGCGCCTTGGTGGGCACCTGGCGCTACTCAGGGCGCCGGTGACGTGATTTATCTTATTTTGTCAGCGACACAGTTTATTCGGCCTTAGACCTACCCAATACATATAAAAGAAAGACTAAGTCTATTTTTGAAGGGAGAGACACCACTTTGGAGGAAAAATTCACACAAGAAACATCCAGGAGCAAGAATATATCAGATTTCTTCATCTTTTCTAGTATTTTCAATTATTCAAACCATGTGCAATTGTTTGCTAGTATCATGAGCGGCTAGAAAATCCATTGTTCTGAGGTTGTGATTAACCATGAGTATTGTTGTTTAACGTTGACTTAGTATCGATTATAATTCACTAATATATGGTTGTTTCTTTAATTTTGTGATCAATTGCTTAATTGTCTGGTCAACAGTTAGATTCTATTTAATATCTATGCTATGCTTGAAAAAGTCGCGTTTAGATTAGAGAAAAATTGAAGAGAGCATGATCTTAATCCTTAGGGGGCGGATTTGTGGTTAGGATAGGAATATACCTAGTCACCATGCTTAATTAGATATCATAATCTTAATATATTCTTAATAGATTGAGAGCAATTATCGATTAATTATCAACCATGAGGGAATTGTATGAGAGGGAGAGTTAACTAGAACACAATAGAATTGGTGAATAAATCACAACCCTGGAATACTTGTCTCTATTGAATACATAACAATTATTCTATTGCTTGATAATTTAGTTATTACTTAGAATTATAGTTTAGTATAATTAACTTATTGAACTCGATATTAGCTTGATTGAATAACAATATTGGTGAGTTAGTGAGTGGTTGATATAGGTCTCTGTGATTTCGACACTCTACTTATCATTTTATTATTTTTACGACTACGTATACTTGCTTGTGCGTTTGGGAGCAACAAAATTTTAATGCCGTTGCTGGGGACTTAAAAATTAGAACTTGTAAGAAACCACTTGAGATGCATCGGGCAAACCTTACTAAACAATGGTGGAAGATGTTGATGGTAATAAGAGCATACTTAAGTCGATTACCGGTCAGTATTATTAAAGGCGCACTTAAAGCGCACTTAAGCCCTGAAGCGAGGCTTTGAACATGTTGAGTGATTTGCTTTGCTTAGTGGGTGCTTCAGTGTTATCATCAAGGCTCTAAGACACATTTTTTCTTGCCAATGAGTTTCATCCTAAAGAGGCGATACTAAACAATTTATAAATTACTTTGTCATAAATTTTTTTCAGTTTCTTTGACCATATATTTGGTAATCATGCTTATTGATATTAGACTTGAACTACACATACATATTTGTATTTTTTCTCTATTTGCGCCTTTCTTCATCAAAGCCTACGCTTTATTTTCACATTACGCTTAAATCCCTAACAGTCCTTAGAGATTTTTTGCGCTTTTGGCTTTTGGCTTTTGATAACACCGTTACCATGTAAACTTTATATTCACAGACCAAAAATGCATCAATAATTAAAATATTAAAACAACTCCTGAAGCATATAAGTTAATCCTACTTAGTGCATGATACATGCTACATCCTAGTATAATGATCCGGCCGGACATTTTGAGAGTTATAGCCGTTTCTCCATTCCCTACATCTTTGGTGAGCTACAGCTATATTATGATATATCGGGTTAGTTGGTACGAGTCTGGAATGGTTTTAGAGTGATATGAGACACTTAGTCTTTTATGTGAAGGCTTAAGTTGAAAACGTTGACCGAATACTAATTTATGTGTAAACGAACTCGGATATGAATTTTAATGGTTCGATTAGCTCCGTTAGATAATTTTGTATTTGGGAGCGCGTCCGGAATGTTATTTGGATACCATAGTAGAAATCGGCTCGAATTGGTGAAAGTTAGAATTTTGGCGATTTTGGTCGGCAGTGAAAATTCTGATATTGGGGTCAGAATGGAATTATGAAAGTTGGAGTAGGTTCATGGTGCCATTTTTGACTTGTGGGAAACATTTGAGGTCATTTGGATGCGGTTTAACGGGTTTTGATATCGTTTGTGGAATTTGGAAGTTTAGAAGTTCTTAGGCTTGATTCAAGTGTAATTTGGTATTTCGATGTTGTTTTGAATGATTCAAAGGTTTGAATTAGTTTGAATGATATTATGGGATGTGTTGGTATCTTTGGTTGTGGTCTCGAGGGACTCGGGGTGATTTCGGGCGGTTATCAGATTGTTTGGAGTTGAAGAAGTGCAGCTGAAGCTGCTGGGTCTAGTATTTTTGCACCTGCGGTGGGGAGCCTGCAGGTGCGACCCCGCAGAAATAAAGAGAAGCTCGCAAGTGCATCCAAGGTTGAGGAGGACTAGAAGCGTAGGTGCTAGAATAGGAGTGCATATGCGGAATCACAGATGCGGAACTGGAGTGCAGATGCGAAAAAGGCCTGATTCGTATGTGCGAGTATTTGAACGCATATGCGGATTTTGGGAGAGTAAGTGGGCTCCGCACCTGTGATATAATTCCCGCAGGTGCGGTGTCGCAGAAGCTTAAATTGTACCGCAGATTCGATTTTGTTGGGCAGAAGGTATAAATAGAACATTTCGATATTTTTCCCCATTTTCACATCTTTGAACTCGGATTTTGCGGGTTTTTGAGGGGGATTTAAGAGCAACCACTGAGGTGAGTTCCTTATCTTATGTATGTTCAACAATGGTGTCTCCTCACTCTTTTTACACCAAGTTGGTGAGTTTTTGAGGTTAAATTTGGGAGGTTAGGACTTGAGAATTGGAGAGTGAATCTTGGGGATTTGGAAGGGCTAATAATGTTGGATTTTGATAAATATTGTATGGCTAGATCATGAGTGAATAGGCTTACGGTTTTTGTGACTTTTATTGGATTTCAATACGTGGGCCCCGAGGCCGAGTTTGAGCCAATTTTGGGTTTTGAGTATAATCTAGTAGTTTTTCTTCTGGAATTGATTCCTTTTTGCATATATTAATGGTATTGTACTGCTTGTGGCTAGATTTGAAACGTTCTGAGGCCGGTTCAAGAGTCAAGGGCATTGTGGTGTAGGGATTTGCTCGGATTGAGGTAAGTAATAGTTAATCTAGTCCTGAGGGTATGAAGCCCCAAATTTATTGTCATGTGACTATTTTGGAGGTGATGCACATGCTAGGTGATGGGCGTGTGAGCTTGCACCGATGGGCATTGTGACTTAGTCCGTCCCGAAGAAACTGTAAAGTATAATAACCCGTTGTTAGCTATATGCTCCGTATGCGTTATAGAAATATTGGCTGTAAATTAGGGGTGTTCATCGGGCGGATTGGGCGGCTTTTACTCTTAACGGTTTGGCTTATCGGTTATCGGCTTTTAAATGTATTAATCCGTTAGCCACCCGATAAGATATCGGGCGGATTGGTATCGGGTTAGCTCTTATAGGGCGGTTAATGGGCGGTTTATCGGCCTAACATACATGTTCACTAAATATTTCTTATTCTCTTCGTCTTAGAAATAATGAATTGCCATAAAAAATAATATTTTAGAGGCAATATGATGCATTCAATTTTCTTTGCCAAAGTCACTCAATTTGATTTTCGTGATTAGGAAATTAACTTTACCATCTCCGGCATGTTGCCAAACAGGAGGATTACAACCAAAAATAAATTAAAGATAGAACCAAAAAATTTCTAGATCCCGAGAATAAGAATGCTTAGAAGTAGAAATAAACTTTTGTTAATCATTTTCAAGGATTTTAGTTTTTTATATTTAATATATATAAATAAAAATAAAATATATATATATATATATATATATATATATATATATATAATATTTATATTCTTAACGGGTTAACGGATTAGCCGTTAAGAAAATTGAATAATCCATCCCCAAACCGATAAGCCGTTAATAAAAAAAATTCAATCCGTTCCCCGTCCGTTAAGCCGTTAAGCCGTTACCAGTCAGCCGTTAAGCTTCGGTTTGGATCGGTTTTCGCTTTCGGATCGGTTTTGAACACCCTTACTGTAAGTCATGCTAGACACCATGTTTAGGACTTATATCGGTATTGTTGGGACCCTTAGTGGCCATTTCTTGCTGCCATCTTATTGTTTTATCGATATCCCGTACTCAGTCATTTTCATACGTTTTTATATCATATCCCAGTCTCTTTTATTCCATTTGATGCTTCATGTCATTACTGTTTGGGCTGATTATATTGGCTTTTGGGAGTCCGGGAGACTGGAGAGATTGATAAGTGAGTGAGCCCAATGGCCTGATTTTGAGGTTATTTATGAGATCGGGTTGCATGCCGCAATATGTTTTATTGATTCTGCCATAATTGACATTTATATAGCGCTTGGGCTGAAGGAGCCCCCCCCCCCCCAACGTTTGCATACCCTCAGTGAGCACATGTACCTACTGAGTGTGAGTGCCGATTGCCAAGAATTGAGCGATTGTGAGGAATGAGTGACTATGAAGTTGGAGGGATTTCGAGGACTGAGTGATGATTTTTCGATTGGCAGTATATGATTTCATCATTGTTGCACATAGTTGCCTTATATTCTTACTTTGAAAACTGTTGAAAGATATTTATCTGACTCTACTTGAACTTGTTTTAAATCAATTGATTTGACTTGAACTCTGAACTGAAAGCGTGCCTACACTTTATCGATTTTTATTAAAATAAGCTTTATTTGCATAGCTCGTCATTAATTCTTAGTTCCCTATTTATTTCTGTTACTTACTAAGTTGGTGTACTCACGTTAAATCCTGCGCCTTGTGTGAAGATCCAGGAGTAGTTGATCGGGGAGGTTGTTGATAGTCCTTGCAGCAGTTTGTAGATAGCGAGGGCCTAGCGTTCCCAGCCTTGCTTTTCTTATTCTCTATCTTTGTAGAGTTGTTTGGATTTAAGACTATGTTAAATCTTGTTATTATCAGACCAATTCTATTAGATGTTCATGACTTAGTGAAACCCCGATATTTGGGGCTTTTTTTCCATATTTCTATATTGTGTTTAACTCGTTTTTTTTTGAAAACCCTGTTTTAAAAAGGTTTTTGGATTTTCATTTAATAAATTATCGAAGTATTGTGAAAGTTAGCTAGCCTAGTACCATTGATAGGCGCCATCACGACAAGTTTGAGTTTAGGGTCGTGACAAGTTGGTATTAGAGCTTAAGTTACTTAGGTCTCACGAGTCTTGAGAAGGTTTAGTAGAGTCTTTGCAGATCGATACGGATACGTCTGTACGTATCTTCGAGAGGTTGTAGAATCCTTAAGAAACTTCACATTCTTGAATTCTTATCGTGCGAGCCTGTTAATATTGGTAACTAAACTTCTATTATTCTATTCTCTCAAATATGGTGAGGATACATGCTACTGGGCAGGACGAACAACCATCAGTACCACCAGTCAGGGTCGCGAGAGGTCGAGGTCACGGTCGAGGTCGAGGTCGAGGTTTTGGTTGGTGAAGGGGTGTAGCCTGCACAGCAGCTAGGGCAACACCTACAGATCCAGCAGTTGCCCCAGTTCAGGATCAAGTCTAGTTGTGGATGCAGCAGCAGGACTAGCTGTGACCTTCGTGATTCCAGGTCTTTAGGAGACCATAGCTCAGATTCTAATCGTGTGCATCAGACTTGCTCAGGCGGTCTGTATTTCTACCAATACAGCCACTTCCCTGGCCGGGGGACACACTTAAACTCCTACCGCCCATACACCACAGCAGGTGGTATAGAGACTCTAGAGACCGAGGGCACCACCAGCTCATTCGGTTGCACCTACTCAGGTCTATGTGGTTCATGTCATGCCGGATGATGAGCAACATAGATTGGAGTGGTTTGGGAGACTTTAGCCTCCGACTTTTAGTGGTGCAAAAGCCGAGGATACCCAGGGTTTCTTGGATAAGTGTTAGAGGATTCTCCATACAACAGGTATTCGGGAGACTGCTGGGGTCTCGTTCACTACCTTTCAGTTCTATGGAGCTTCCTTCACTTGGTAGGAGGCTTGTGAGAGGCGTAGGCCTATTGGTGCAACACCTCTTACATGGCAGCAATCCTCCGTTCTTTTCCTGGAGAGTATGTACCCCAATCATTCAGAGAGGAGCTGTACATACAGTTTGAGAAGTTATGTCAGGATGATGTGATTGTGATACAATATGAGATGAGATTTTAAGTGTTTTCCATTCTATTTCCCATAGATATAGAGAGGATCAGAAGGTTGGTTGATGGCTTCACTTATCAGCTGTGGATTCTTATGACCATGAAGAGGGTGTCTGGTGCTTATTTTTAGGAGGTGGTTGACATCGATCATGATTTGAGTCTATCCACCGCCAGGAGCGAGTTTAGAGGGAGAAAAAAAGGCCTAGTGTATCCACCGCCAGGTAGCTTTGGTGGTGTTCCTTCTGGGGGTTAGTTTTACCACGACAGAGTCGTCCTTTCAGGCATGCTCAGACGGCCCACCCAGTTCACCGTGGTGCAATATCTGGCAATGGTTTTCATAGTTCTCAATAGGGTCACTCATCTATGAGTGCCCTTCCAGCCTAGAGTTTGTCCTGTGCTCTATCGGTTCAGGGCTCCTATATGCCAGGTCCTTCTACCAGTCATCCCGGTGCTCGGGTCTCCCTTTAGTCCCCATCACCAGCACCATGGAGTTGTTTTGAGTGTGGGGAGTTTGGCATGTGTGGAGGCAGTTTCCTCGTCGTCACGAAGGTACAACATAACAGAGGAGCCAGACTACGTCTTCATCCCCAATTACTTTAATGCCTGCCCAGCCAACTAGGGGTAGACCTCAGTCAGCTAGAGGTTTCCCTAGAGTGGGAGGTCGACCAAGTGGTGGTCAAGCCCATTTCTATGCTCTCCCTGCCAGACCAGATGCCATTGCTTCAAAAACAGTGATCACAAGTATTATCTCCGTATTTCATCGAGATGCTTCTTAATTATTTGACACTGATTCCACCTATTCATAATTTTCTCATTATCTGAACATTCCCCATAAATCTCTAGCTTTATCTGTTCGTGTATCTACGCCGGTGGGCGATACTATTAATTTGGATTGTGTATATCGATCGTGTATAGTGACTATTGAGGGATTATAGACTAGAGTTGATCTATTGCAGCTTAGTGTGGTTGATTTTGATGTGATGTTGGGCATGGATTGGTTGTCTCCATGTCATGCTATTCTGGACTATCACGCTAAGACGATGGCATTGGCTATGCTGGGGTTGCAACGGATTGGGTGGCGAGGTTCATTAGATTATGTTCCTAGTAGAGTGATCTCGTTGTTGAAGGCCCATCGAATAGTTGAAAGGGTTGTCTTTCTTATTTGGCCTTTGTGAGGGATGTCAGTGTATAGACTCCTTCTATTGATTCAGTTCTGATGGTGAGAGATTTTCTGGATGTGTTTCCTGCAGACCTCCTGGCCATGCCACTGGACAAGCATATTGAGTTCGGTATTGATTTGGTGTCAGGCACTCAGCCCATTTCTATTCCACCATATCGTATGGCAGCAACAAACTTTAAATAATTGAAGGAGCAGGTTTAGTGACTCCTTGATAAGGGTTCATTCCTCCCAGTGTGTCTCCTTGGGGTGCACCAGTTCTATTCGTGAAGAAGAAGGACGGTACTATGAGAATGTGTATTGATTACTGGCAATTAAACAAAGTCACATTCAAGAACAAGTATCCTTTGCCTCGTATTGATGATTTATTTGACCAGCTTCAGGGAGTGAGGGTGTTCTCTAAGATCGACTTGAGGTTAGGGTATCACTAGTTGAAGATTAGGGACTTAGATATTCTTAATACAACTTTCAAGACCCGATACAAATATTATGAGTTCCTTGTGATGTCTTTTGACTAACCAATGTCCCAGCAATGTTCATGTATTTGATGAACATCGTGTTTCGGCTTTATCTTGGCTCATTTGTTATTGTATTCATTGATGATATTCTGGTGTACTCGCATAGCCAGGAGGAGCACGTCGAGCATTTGATAGCTGTATTGCAGTGACTGAGGGAGTAGAAGTTTTATGAAAAGTTCTCCAAGTGTGAGTTTTGGCTCAGTTTAGTAGCGTTCTTTGGACACGCGGTGTCTAGCGAGGGTATTCAGGTTGATGCGAAGAAGATAGAGACGGTTTAGAGTTGGCCCAGATCATTTTCAGCCATAGAGATTCAAAGGTTTCTTGGGTTAGCTGGTTATTACCATTGGTTCAATTAGGGTTTCTTGTCTATTACATCACCCTTGTCCAAATTGACCCAAAAGGGTGCTCCTTTCAGGTTATCGGATGAGTGTGAGGCAAGCTTTCAAAAGCTCAAGACCGCCTTGACTATAGCTCTAGTGTTAGTTATGCCATCAGCTTCAGGCTCTTATGTAGTATATTGTGATGCTTCATGGGTCGGCATTGGGTGTATTTTGATGCAGGAGGGTAGAGTGATTGCTTATGCTTCATGCCAGTTGAAGCCCCATTAGAAGAACTACCATGTTCATGATCTGTAGTTGGCTGCCATAGTTCACACGTTGAAGATTTGTAGGCATTATCTCTATAGTGTTTCTTGTGAGGTGTATACTGGTCATCGTAGCATCTAGCACTTTTTCAAGCATAATGATCTCAATTTGTGGTAGCAGAGATGGTTGGAGCTGCTAAAGGACTATGATATTACCATTTTGTACTACCAGGGAAAGGCCAATATGGTGGCCGATGCCTTGAGTAGAAAGGCATTGGGTATGGGTAGCCTTGCATTCCTTCCTGTTGGTGAGAGAACCCTTGCAGTTGATGTTCAGGCCTTAGCCAATCGGTTTGTGAGTTCCGTGCAGCAAAAGTTGCGCACTCAGGTTGAGTTAAGCACAAAATTTCACCCTCTAACGGATGGACAGTCCGAGCGCACTGTTCATTGATTTTGGGGGTTCATGGGACCAAATCCTGCCACTCGCGGGCTTTTCTTGCAACAACAGTTATTAGTCGAGCGTTCACGTGGCTCACTATGAGGCTTTATATGGGAGGCTGATGTTCCAAACGTTAATACCATACAAGGGAGGGAGGGGGGGTGATTTGTATGGTAACCAATTTTTGCACTAGACCAATCTGGTTCTTCTAGATGTTCTAACTATGACTATTTGCAGAATTAAGAGTGCATAAAATAAAACATAGAGATTTTTACGTGGAAAATACCCGACTAAAAAGATGAAAAAACCACGACCTACTACTTAGTAGGATTTTTCCAAATATTCACTAAAATATCTGAGCCAAAACATCATTTACAAAACTCTTTGTAAACCTAAAGATTAACTCTAATCCCAGTGTGGCACACAGTCTCAACTGTTGCGATACTTTCAAGTTAACTCTAACTTTACTCAACGTACCTAATACAATTTGCTTCTATGAAAGCTGGAAAGGTACAATTTAAATCACCTACTACAATTGAACTAGAATAAGAAAAACACAATGGAACTGGTTTTTCAATCTTGTTCAAGTAGCTGTAGGCATGCACACTTGATCTCACGTAAATTGCTTGCAATATAGCCTTGCTCTTTTGCTCTCAATTTAGCTTTAACTTCTACGTATTTGTGCATACCTGTACAATAGAAAAATATTACTTTTATAGAGTTAGTAATCACAGTTTGACAAAAACTCGAATTGCTGATCCTTCATCAAATTCGAGTCCTAGAACAATTCAGACTCCAATCCTTATCCTTGATCTAGATATAGTTCTCTTCACATAAGGAGACTTCAACTCCATATCCTATATGTAATCTTTTCGATCAGTTCAGAAGATATTGCTGCTCGGTCCCAAAGGCTTATCTTCTTCACATGCATCTCATGTGCATAGACCATAATAACTGTCTCCTAAGATGGACCTGGTCCTTCACTGAGTTCATTTGTCATTCTTCAAAACTTCAACTTAGCTTGAACCACAAATTCCCCCTTTTTGATTATGACAAACTTTATGCTTCTATTGATCCTGTAGAACTCAACTTAATTTTCACAGTTTAAATTAACTTATCATTAAGGACCAGGTTTAATCAGGTTATAAATATCACTTTATTTCAAACTACAAAAAATAAAGCACAATATCTCTTCTCCCTTTTGGCATCATCGAAAAGTTGCACATTATATGAATCCAGATGTTAATTAGTACTCATGGCCGCTGGGGCAACTGTAAGTGAAAACATGATTCAGTTAACCAATAATCAACTTCACAAAGAATTTAACTATTGAGATCAGAAGTTTCATAGAACAAGAGAAAACAAGG
This sequence comes from Nicotiana benthamiana, assembly GCA_034376525.1. Classification (NCBI taxonomy): domain Eukaryota; kingdom Viridiplantae; phylum Streptophyta; class Magnoliopsida; order Solanales; family Solanaceae; genus Nicotiana; species Nicotiana benthamiana. The sequence continues at coordinate 154,654,267 of CM067337.1, forward strand.
CACATTGTCATTGATAAGGAGGCTTTCTACAAAACAGACCACAATAAGAAAAATAAACATCCAGACATGAGCAAAAACAAAAAGAAATCCCGAATCTGGGTCACTGGGGGGGTATTTTAAACTGGCTTTAGGGCTTGGAGGTACTAGAGGGCTGGGTTTGGAGAAGGTTGAACGTATTCTGAAGCATTCCATCACTCTTTTCCTTTTCCTTTGCTAGCTTAGCCCTAAGTCCATCTCGTTCAGTTTCTAATTCAGCAACACGAGCCTGCAGCCTAGCAATTTCAGCACCTTTTGGTCCACACTCTTGAACCAAGGCCCTAACCTTGCTATTTCCAGGAGTCTTTTGAGATGAACCTGGTTCAACTGGGTTGGCATTCACTAGATAGTCACAATCCATAAGAGTCTTGACACCGAAGTGCTCTTTGCTAGATGCCATTTCCTATTTCTTCAAAGGAACATGTAGCTTTTCCAGAACAGTAGTCAATAGGTACCCATGAGGTGGGGCATGGGCTTTGGAGCCGTTGATGACTTTATCCAGTAGTTCGACAATGAACAAAGGCCAGTTGATCTGCTTTCTTCTCATTAGACACTCCATAAGAACCAGGTCCATGTAAGTTGCACTGAGCCTCCTCTCCTGTCTGGGCAACAAACATTTGTTCACAAACTCAAAGAGCACCTTGTGTTCAGCCCTCATCTCACATTTCTGAACAAACCTGAGCTTCGGCACTTCTTCAGATGTTGTAGAGTCACAAAGGTTTCTGGTGATTTGGAGTGCATTAGGAAGATAGTCCAGACAAGGCCACCTTTGCCTAGTATAATCATCATATCCTACACGGGGAATGTCTAGAATCTCCCCCAATTTAGGAGCATCAAACTATACCTTGGCTCCTTTCACTAGACTAGTAACAACCCCATTCACTACTGTGGCATTTTCCATAAATCCGATCGGCTCTTTTCTTGCCAGTTTGCCATCCAGTTGAAGAACCATGTCCTTCCACCCCAGTGCATTCAGGGCATCAACCAATCCTTTCATGCCTGGCTCCTCCAGGTCTTTTAGAATTCTTCCTTTCAAGATCTTTCTCCTGCCAAAGAGGACAAATCCATCCTGTCCCTTTTCAGATTCCTCCTCTTGTTCTTCTCCACTCCATTTTTCTTCTTCTTCAATAATTTTCTTTTGTTTTATCTTGACGGCAGACCTAGTTCTTTTGGCCAACGAGGACTTAGCAGATATGGGTACAGAGGAGGTCTTCTCGGTCAAAGTCTTGGAACCTTTTGGTTTGGGTGTTGTCACCTTTTCAATTGTTCCTCTTTCTTGATGGACCATGTCCATCTCCTCATCGATACTCTCCACAACTTTTTCCTTCCTTTTTTCTCTCTTTTTCTTCCTGCTTTCTTCCAGTGCTTTCGGCAATTGATCCTCAATTTGTTTAACCCTGCTTCTAGTTGCTCTTCCCTTTGGTAATGAATAGACAATAGACTTAGGAGATGACACTTTGGTTCTTTTTTGTTGGCTTGGAAGCAGTTGGAGCTTTTAGGGAAGAAGCCTTGCGCTTCTTTGGATCATAGATGACCCCACCTTCTTCAGGAGGTCAGCTAGGGTTTCCTCACCAGATGCACCACTTTTAACTTGTTGCTTACTCAGGTGAACAAGACCTTCAGCAGCGTCCCCGGAGCTATTTCCCCTTGACTTGTTGCCACTCTCCTCAACATTACCACAAATTGCAAGAATTTTGTCTTTCTTTTTCCTTCCCTTTCGACTAGATTCATTCCCTTTCATATCTTTCAAAGGACCCACCAAAATAAACCTATTTTCTACATTCTCGACTGCATCAGAAGAACTATAGCATGTATTTACCTTTCTAGGGTTTTCTTGATTCTTGTCTATGTCAGAAGACCCCCATTCTTCTCCATCACTTGTCGAAATAAAATCTTCAGGCTCAGAACTCGAGTCAGATAATTCCTTTTTAGAGTGCTCCTTATTCTGGCCGGCTCTCAAGTTTTCGTTTAGAGCCATTCTTAAAGCACCAGTGGCTACAGTTTTTTCTTGCCAACATCTTTTGCTGGCGGAATCTAGGTTTAGGATTGTTGCTAGGGGGCACAGACGAGGATGTATTGGGAGATACAGGTGAGAACGTTCCTGGATTTTCTTGAGGAAGTCATGGTGAAGGATTTCTTGAAGATTTTGGGGATTTTTGGAGATTTTTGAGAAGAAGTATGATAAGTGGTTTAGCACTTAATGGCGGTTATGGACCAAATTAGGAGTGTGTGGAGTGTATTTAAAATACAGTATGATTAGGAGCAGTAACGACAACCTTTTTGCAGTGGTCCATCAGGAGTCTAATCCCATTAAGACTCCAGTCTTTAAGTAACACTAGTTTTTAGGAAAAAGTCTCGTTTTTCTTTAAAATTCTAGGAGAATAAAAATGGTCCAATGCTTAGCGGTTATATTTTTGGGAGTTTGGTTAGAATAGGACTTCTGCTCATAATTGGAATATTTGATTTTCTAATTGTGCAAAGTAAAGAAACATACTTGACATTTTCTCATGAGCATATACTGATGAACCATGTTCTTCAAGTAGAACTTCTCTTGATTATGCCTCATATATTAGAATAGAAAAAAACTTTGTAAGAGATCAATGAATTAAAAGAAGACATGTCATATGAGTATACTGATTAGAGTATGAGACTGAATAAGAATTAGTCTAGATATTCACATAAAGTCAGAACTTCTAACCAAACAGAACAATTTTTTTATCATTGCATTCTGAACTGGACCTTTTTAGGTGATCTTAATCATCCCTAATTCCAATATGTTCCATTCAAAGTTTTCTCTACTTAGTGCTTTAGTGAAAATTTCACCTATTTGTTTATCAGTAGCACAAAATTCTATGGAGATTAACCCTTTCTCATAGTTCAAGAAGTGGTGTCTAGTATCTATGTGCTTGGTCCTTTTATGATGAATAGGGTTCTTTGTCATAATTACAACACTAGTGTTATCAAAAAAATATTGGAATACATCCCACTTCAATTCCAAAGTCTACCAGCTGTTGTTTGATCCATAGCAATTGAGCACAACAAGAAGCAGCAGCAGCATATTCAGCTTCTGTAGAATAGAGGGCTACTGAATTTTGCTTTTTGATATCCCATGACACTAGGCATGACCCCAGGAAATGTGCCATACCTGGAGTACTCTTCCTGTCCACCAAGTAACGTGCATAATCAGCATCAGCATATCCTACTAGATCAAAATTACTACCTTTGGGATACCAAAGACACAAATCAGTGGTGCCTGTCAGATATCTCAATATCCTCTTGACAGCTATCAAATGTGACTCCATTGGATTTCCCTGGAAACGAGCACAAAGACCTACACTGAAAACAATGGCAGGTCTGGTGGTAGTAAGATACAAGAGTGAACCAATCATACACTAATTTTTGATCAACTGATGAACCAGGTTCATCAATATCTAATTTAGTCGCAGTTGCAATAGGTGTATCCATTTCTCTGGCGTCCTCCATCTTAAACCTTTTGATTTGTTCTTTTGTGTACTTCTGCTGATGGATTATGGTCCCATGTGAGATTTGTTTGATCTGCAAGCCTTGGAAGAAATTTAAATCACCCATCAAACTCATTTCAAACTCACTCCCCATTAATTTTGTAAAATCCTTACTCAACTTATCAGTAGTGGCCCCAAATATTATGTCATCAACATATACTTGTACAACAAGGAGGTCTTTACCTTTTTACCTTATGAACAAAGTCCTGTCAATGTTACCTCTTTTGTACCCACGCTCCAGTAGGAATTTTTATAGTCGTTCATACCAAGCTCTTGGGGCCTGTTTGAGCCCATATAGAGCCTTGTCCAACTTGTACACATGCTCAGGACATTCCTTGATTTCAAATACTGGAGGTTGTTTCACAAACATTTCTTCCTTGAGGTAGCCATTTAGGAAGGCACTTTTGACATCCATCTGATGGAGAGTGAATTCCATATGTTTTGCAAAGGCAATGAGGAGTCTGATTGCTTCTAGTCTTACAACTGGAGCAAAGTCTCATCATAGTCAATGCCTTCCTCTTGGCTGTAACCTTGAACCACCAGCCTTTCCTTGTTTCTTGTGATAGCTCCATCTTCATCAAGTTTGTTCCTGAAGACCCATTTGGTACCAATGACTAATCTGTCCTTGGGTCTTGGAACTAGATGTCAGACTTGACTTCTTTCAAATTGGTCGAGTTCCTCCTGCATAGCGTTGACCCAATCTGTATCCTGCAAAGCCTCAGTAACATTTTAGGTTCAATAAGAGATAGAAAAGCATCAAATGAACATAGATTCTTTAGTTGTGATTTGGTTTTGACTCCAGAAGTTGGATCAGTGAGAGTGTTCTCAATGGGATGAGAACCTTGATAGTTTTGAGGTTTCACAACCAACTAGTTTCTGCTGAATGTTTCAGCTATTTGTTGAGAAAAAGGTTCATGAACAGGTTCCTTCAAGGCATTTATTTCAATTCCTCTTTGATTTCTTGCCCCATGTCAGGTTTCCCTATAAGGAAGGACCTGTTCCATAACCTTTTCCTTCTGTAGGTTCCGCTTTGACTTGAGATGATGCTTCACCCAAGTCTTTGACCTGTCCAAATGAGTCATCTTCATGTTCCTGTCCCTCAGAAAGAATGTTAGTTTCATCAAATATAACATGCACACTTTCTTCTACACACAAAGTTCTTTTATTGAATACTTTATATGCTTTGATATGTGAAGAATATCCCAAGAATACTCCCTCATCACTTCTGGGATCAAACTTACCTAGGGAGTCTTTTCCATTATTGTGCACATAGCAGTTGCAGCCAAATGCCCTAAGATGGGATAAATTTGGTTTTGACCCTTTAAGTAACTCCTAGGGAGTTTTCTCAACAAGAGGTATAGTCTTGCATCTATGATTATGTAATATGCAGTGTTTACAACCTCTGCCCAGAAGCTGTGGGGTAATTTACAAGAGAAAAGCATGGTCCTTGCCATATCCTCAAGGGTTCTGTTCTTTCTTACAACTACTCCATTTTTCTGAGGAGTCCTAGGGGCAGAGAAGTTGTGATTTACACAATTTTCATCACAATATTCAGCAAATTGTGAATTTTCAAATTCAATTCCATGATCAGACCTAATGGATGCAAGTTGATTTCCTAATTGTTTCTGAGTTTTTCTAACAAAAGCATTAAACATTTCAAATGCCTCATCTTTAGATGACAGAAATAGTACCCAGGTAAATCTAGAGTAATCATCAACAAGCACCATCACATATTTCTTTCCTCCTCTACTCATGGTTCTCATTGGACCACAGAGAACCATATGATCCAGTTCCAACGTCTTGGACGTACTTACCATTTTCTTGGATTTGAAGGATGACCTTACCTGCTTCCTCCTTGTACATGCCTCACAAACTTTGTCTTCCTTGAACTTGATATTAGGTAATCCTATAACCAAGTCCTTGGAGACTAATTTGTTTAGTTGATTTAGACTGGAATGGCCAAGTCTTTTGTGCCCCAGGATGGGATCATTATCTAACACACTTAAATAAGTGTGTTCATTTTCTGAAAGAGTTGACAAATCTACAATGTAAATATTTTTAACTCTTTTTCCCTGCAAAACAACCTTGTCAGTAATTAGGTTAACCAAAAAACATTTGGTCGAGGTAAAAGCCATAAGTTTGCCTCTGTCACACAATTGTGACACACTTAAGCTATATTTCAAACCATCTATCAGGTAGACATTCTCTATAGAGTGAGAATCTGTCTTTCCTACCTTTCCTACCCCAATGATCTCACTTTTCTTTCCATTTCCAAAGGAGACATTACCTCCTTTTAAGTCCTCAAGTTAAAGGAACTAGTCCTTGTACCCAATCATGTGTTTTGAGAAGCCACTATCCATATACCATATTTGTCTCCTCCCTCTCACTTGGACCTCTTCTTCATCATCTGATTCTCCGAGGGCCATTAGTGCTTGCTTCTCCTCAGCTTCATCTTCTGAGTCTTCATCTGAAGTTTCTCCCCAAGCAGCAACCATAACCTTGGTTGAGCTTTTGTTTCTCCTGTGTTGAACCTGTTCCTTCATTCAGCTCTTTCTTTCTTCCACTCAATTTCCTATTGAGGACAGCTTTTGATCATGTGGTCAGTCTTTCCACACTTGAAGCATCCCTCATTTGCCTGTTTCTCCGGAGCTCATGTTTTATTGAAGCTTGTACTTCTTGAAGAACCCTTTCCTCTCATTAGATATCTCTTGAAATCCCTAGTGATCATAGCCATTTCATCATCTTCCAATTCTACACCTTCAACAGTTCTGAGAGCTAAACTTCTCTCCCCTTTGGGGGTATCCATCTTCATGGTTCGTCTCCTCATTTCATAAGCAGTTAAATTTTTAATTTGTTCATCCAGTCTAAGGGTAGTAATGTTCTTGTATTCCTAAATGGCAGTGATTTTGCTTTTCATGTGACTGGCAGAACTCTTGTCAAAATTTTCTCAACCTTGTCTTCTTCAAGGATAGTCCTTCCAAGAGATTCCAGTTCATTTGTCAAAGTGGTGAATCTAGTGTACATCTCCTGGATAGTTTCTCCTTCCTTCATGGTAAAATTCTCATATTGAGAATACAAAAGTGTTCCTCTTGATCTTTTCACTTGAGGTGTTCCTTCATGAGCCACTTACAGAGTGTCCCTTATTTCTTTAGCAATTGTACAGTTTTGGATCCTACTGCACTCGTTGTTGGAAACACGTTCTCAATGCAATATACTAAAACGTGTGTTCTTTTGTATAGGTTTTGATGAATGACAAACGAAGCAAAAATTGATATATGACGAAGTTCAAGAAACAAGCGCACAATTGATATACATCGAGATTCAAGCTCAAGACAATGTTTTATAGTTTAATTGAGTCATTCTTAATTGTGATCTTGATCCTACAACTTGACTCGTAACATGGCTTCTCTCATAAAACTATTTTCCAAAATCATGCATATTTAATTTAATGCTAAATGATTTTAAATCATGCATATTTTCATTAGTCAAAATGATTTTTAAATGCCTCTGAAAACTGGACTAAGATAATCGATTATGTACTAATGATAATCGATTGTTTTAAGCCAAGACTGTATAACAATCGATTGTGAACTAATGACAATCGATTGTGTTAAAGCAGTGAACATCAGGTTTCTTCAAACCTGCATGACAATCGATTGTGAACCTTATGACAATCGATTGTGATGAGACAGTGTCCATCAAAGTTTTTCAAAACTCAGAATAATCGATTTTGAAACTAATGACAATCGATTGTGAAGAGACAGTGTCCTTCAGATTTTTCAAAGTCACAAAATAATCGATTGTGAACTAATGACAATCGATTGTGTTGAGGCAGTGACTTCCAGTGATTTTCAAATTTATTAAATAATTGATTGTGAGTATATAACAACGATTGTCAAGAGGCAGTGTCTCAAATGTTTTTCAAAAACTGATAAGTAATCGATTGTTAACTTTGTGCAATCGATTGTGAAGCTGACCGTTGTCGTAAAGTTTTCAAATACCGTCAGGTAATCGATTATTGATTCTATATAATCGATTGTTGTGATTAAAATCCGGAAAAGATTTTTTGAACGTTATTGGGTATTCGATTATTGATTTGGTATAATCGATTGTTTTGATTAAAATCCGGAAAAGGTTTTTTGAACGTTGCTGAGTAATCGATTGTTGATTCTGGACAATCGATTGTTTGTGGTAAAATCTGGAAAGGATTTTTTGAACGTTGCCAGTAATCGATTATGGATTGTAAGTAATCGATTATCATGCGTAAAATCTGGGATTGAATTTTGATCTGACTGGCAGACAATCGATTGTTGGGGTTTGACAATCGATTGTCAGTGAGTAAAATCAGCAACTCTTAATTGGCAACTAGGCAACGGTAATGCCAAGTTTTTCAACTATAAATACAGCTTCATTTCAGTATTTTAAACACAACAACATAGTACAACTGATCATTACATTGCTATAAGCTTGCATACTTTTGTTTATCATTTTATATTCAATTTCATAAAGCTTTTGAGAGCCATATTCTTGTCCAAAGTTGTTGTGATCCAGAGCTTACTTCTTTTACTCATATCTACTCATTAAGGAGTATTTTGTTTGAGTGTTTTAGTGTTGTATACACTTGTAAGAGAATTGTAATTCTCTTGTTGTAAGGAACTTGTGTTTCCTTGGTTGAAGTCTTGGAGTGTTGTAACTCCGAGCAAAGGTGTTGAGGCTTGCGTCCTCAAGTTGTAAAAGTTTGTTAAGCACCCGGAAGCTTGACACGTTAGTGGAAAATCTCGAGAGAGTCTCTCGGGGACTGGACTAGCCACACGTTGTGGTGAACCAGGATATATCTGTGTGTAAGTTATTATTTATCGCACTTATTTACTTCCTGCAAATTTTAATTTCCGCAAGTTTATGCAAAATTTTATTATAACACTATTCACCCCCCCTCTAGCGTTAAGCGTATTATCTAACAATTGGTATCAGAGCCCAACTCTCTGAAAACTTAACAGTTTGAGAGAACCATCCATGGCTTCTACTCGTGATTCTTTTGCAGGAATTGAAGAAGGACAGTGCTCCACACGACCACCTCTATTCAACGGTACAAATTACACGTACTGGAAGGAGAGGATGAAGATCTTCGTTCAGTCCAACAGCTTTCACCTTTGGAAGGTGATAATGAAGGGAAACCAAATTCCAACAAAGAAGGTGGAAAACGAATGGGTTCCCAAGTCCGAGGATGAGTATGACGCGGATGACATCCGAAAGGTTCAAAATAATGCTAAAGCAATAAATTTATTATATTGTGCTGTTAATGCTGACGATTACAGGAAAATATCGTGTTGTACATCGGCAAAGGAGATGTGGGACAGGCTAGAAGTCACGTACGAAGGTACGGACCAGGTAAGGGAAGCAAAAATTGATTTCCTAACCCATTCTTATGAATTATTTCACATGAAGGAAGGTGAAAAGGTGGACGAAATGTTTGAGCGATTTTCAATAATCGTAAATGACCTACATGCTCTCAAGAAAACATTCACGGATAGAGAGCTCGTTCGAAAAATTCTTAGAAGTCTCACACCGGCATGAAGATCAAAGGCCGATGCAATTCAAGAATCCATTGGCGTTTCAAACGTCACCATCGACGCACTAAGAGGTAACCTTAAAACCTATGAATCTACTATTCTTAACCCTTTTGTTGATGATCAAAGGAGGCAAAGAATAGCTCTAAAGGCGAGCACAAGCCAACCGCAAATTGATGAGGAAGGAGACAACGAGTTTGGACTCGTTATCAAAAGATTTCAAAAGTTCATGCGCAAGGAGTATGAACGCAAGGGCAAAAAGCAAGGCGAACAAATCAAGTGCTATGAATGTGGTGAAACCAGGCACATCAAATCAAATTGCCCAAACATCAAAAAGGAGAAGAAACCTTTTAAAAAGCAACGTGCATACATTTCTTGGGGAGGCGACTTCGGAGATGAGTCAAGCGAAGGAGAAGAAGACGAAGCAGCAAATCTTTGCCTTATGGCACAAGAAGACAACAAAGATGAGGTATGTCAAATTTCGTCTAAAAACTTCTTTACTCTTGAAGAAATGCGAGCTGCTTTTGATGAATTATATGCTGAGTTTATTAAGGCTTCAAAAACTGTTAAGGGCATAAAAGAAAATGCTTCATTAAAAGAAAAGGATTTTCAAAAACAGCTTTCTTCGAAAGAAAAGGATTTAGAAAATCTGGTTTTAGAAAATGAGAAGCTGAAAGAGGAAAACAAGTTTTTTGGAAAAAGAAGTTCCGATAAGCCCGAAAGCTCTACTAGAAATTGCACTTCTTGTTTGCTTCTTAAGAATGAAGTAAGTAGGCTTAAAGGCACATTAGATAAGTTTAATTATTCGCACAAAAACTTGAATGATGTTCTTGTTAACTTGAAATCAACCAAGCATGGAATAGGCTTTAAGAATGAAGAAAAGGTTGCAGCTAAACCCCAACAACCTAAAGCTCAACCTAGGATTAACAATAGAAATGCTTATCCTAGAAACAACAACTCTAGAGCCAATATGCATGCTAGACAAAATGCTGAACATTTTAGAAGACCTAGGAATGACTTACCACCTAGAAATAGTCACCCTAGAAATGATGCATATTTTAGGCCAATTTTTGAACCCCTTAGAAGACCTAGCAATGGCCCTCAACCGAAAAACAATCACTCTAGAAATGCTGCCCATCCTAGAGCTCATAGTAGGAGAAATAATTCTCATGAAATGCGAAATAGTCATAGTGTTCAAAATAGAGTAAGAAACTTTCATCCGTCTAGTTACTATGAACCTAGAAGGATGCATAACCCAAATGTGACTTTTCATTATTGTAGACGTATTGGTCATATTGCTCCTGCATGCTTTACACGTCATAGACATGTTACTCAATCGCATCATTATAATATGCCTAACCCCCAAGGACCCAAGATGGCATGGGTACCTAAAGAACATTAATTTGTTTTGTAGGTGTGCTTGAAGGGATCAAGTGTACTATGGTACCTTGATAGTGGATGCTCCAAGCATATGACGGGAGATGAATCCAAATTCCTTCAATTAGAGCACAAAGAAGAAGGAAGTGTTATCTTCGGTGATAACAATAAAGGAAAGATCATCGGCATCGGCTCGGTCGGTAAGGATGAAAAATCCTCTATTAAGCATATATTACTTGTGAAAGGTTTGAAGTATAATCTCTTGAGCATAAGCCAATTATGTGACAAGGGAAATCTTGCTCTATTTGATTCGGATGAATGCCTAGTATTTAGACGTAGTGATTTCAAAATCATACTTCGTGGTTTTAGAGTTGATAATATTTATATGGTTGATCTTGCTAATTCCTCACCCGAATATGTTAATTGTCTAATGAGTAAAGAGGATGATACTTGGCTATGGCATCGTAGAGCAGCACATATCAATATGCATCTTTTGAACAAATTGATTTATCAAAACTTAGTTGTTGGTCTTCCCTTTTTAAAATTTGAAAATGACTCTATTTGTGACTCGTGTCAAAAGGGGAAGCAAACAAAAGCATCTTTCAAATCTAAAAACATTGTTTCAACTTCTAGACCATTGCAATTGCTTCATATGGATTTATTTGGTCCCTCTCGCATTGGAAGTCTAGGAAGAAATAAATATGCTTTTGTGATTGTTGATGATTACTCGAGATTTACTTGGACTTTATTTCTTGCCAATAAAAGTGATGCTTTTCAAAATTTTAAATTTTTTCTTAAGCGTGTTCAAAATGAGAAAGAAACAACCGTCACTTCAATTAGAAGTGATCATGGGGGAGAGTTTGATCACAATCTCTTTGCAGACTTTTGTGACGAACTCAGAATCGAGCATACCTTTTCCGATCCACGTACACCACAACAAAATGGGGTGATGGAAAGGAAAAATAGGTGTCCCGAAGAGATGGCTAGAACCATGCTCGACGAAGCTAAGATACCCAAACATTTTTGGGCGGACGCCGTGAGTACCGCTTGCTACGTTCTAAATAGAGTAGTAATTCGGCCGATACTCGTGAAAACCCCCTATGAACTTTATAAGGGAAGAAAACCAAATATTTCCCATTTTAGAGTTTTTGGTTGCAAATATTTTGTTCATAACAATGGCAAAGACCAATTGGGTAAATTTGATGCTAAGTCGGATGAAGGTATTTTCATTGGATATTCCTCACATAGTAAAGCATATAGGGTCTTTAATTAAAGAACCCAAATTGTGGAGGAATCCCCTCATGTTGTATTTTCCGAAAATAATGCTCGCTTGGCGAGAAAGGATTCCGGTTTTGATCTTGCAGGTATCTTAGATTGCTTGAAAGACAAAATACAAGAGGAACCACCCAAGGAAAATAAAGATGAAACTGAGGAACAACCAACGGAAGAAGCGCCACAATTGGAAAAAGAAATGAATATGCCTAACGAGTGGAGGACAATCAAAGATCACCCTCTCGAACAGGTAATTGGCAACGTTGGAGACAAGGTAAGTACCCGAAACTCTCTCAAAAATACCTTAGAACATACTGCTTTTGTTTCTCAAATTGAACCCAAAACCATCTCAGAAGCAATTGGGGATGAATTTTGGACCTTGGCAATGCAAGAGGAGCTTAACCAATTCGAACGCAGTGACGTTTGGGATTTGGTGCCAAGACCAAAGGTCATTCCATAATTGGTACGAAATGGGTTTCTCGCAATAAACTAGATGAAAATGGTATAATCACTAGAAACAAAGCTAGGCTTGTAGCAAAAGGCTATAATCAAGAAGAAGGTATTGACTATGAGGAAACATATGCTCCCGTAGCTAGATTAGAAGCTATTCGCTTATTGCTTGCATTTGCCTCTTCTATGAATTTCAATTTATATCAAATGGATGTGAAAAGTGCTTTTCTAAACGGTTTTATTCAAGAAGAAGTTTTTGTTGAACAACCCCCGGCTTTGAAAACTTTAAATCTCCCGATCATGTTTTCAAACTCAAAAAGGCTCTTTATGGTTTAAAACAAGCTCCCTGAGCTTGGTATGAAAGATTGAGTAAGTTTCTTTTGGAAAATGATTTCATTAGGGGGAAAGTTGACACAACTCTCTTTGTTAAGCATAAAAACAATGATATTTTGTTAGTTCAAATATATGTAGATGATATTATATTTGGTGCTACTAACAATGTTTTATGCAAGGAATTTTCCGATTTAATGATAAGCGAATTTGAGATGTCTATGATGGGTGAGTTAACATTCTTTTTGGGATTACAAGTAAAGCAAATGAAAGAAGGTACATTCATTTGTCAAGCCAAATATTGCAAAGAATTGCTGAAACGATTTGAGATGAACAATGCAAAAGAAATGGCAACTCCCATGAGCACATCCGATCATCTAGACAAAGATGAGAAAGGTAAGGAAGTCGACACCAAAAAGTATCGAGGTATGATTGGCTCTCTTCTTTATCTTACTGCTAGTCGTCCGGACATCATGTTTAGCGTGTGCTTATGCGCTCGTTATCAATCGTGTCCGAAGGAGTCTCACCTTACTGCGGTAAAACGGATTTTAAGGTATCTTGTTGGTACTACAAATGTGGGTCTATGGTACCCCAAAGGCTCTTCATGCCAACTTGTTGGCTACTCCGATTCCGATTTTGCTGGATGCAAATTGGACCGCAAGAGCACTAGTGGCACTTGCCATTTGCTCGGTAGCTCTCTCGTTTCTTGGTTTAGCAAGAAACAAGTAAGTGTTGCGTTGTCCACAACCGAGGCTGAATATGTAGCCGCGGGGAGTTGTTGCGCTCAAATCCTATGGATGAAACAACAACTCTTGGACTATGGCCTAAGTCTTGATCATATCCCTCTTAGATGTGATAATACTAGTGCCATATGCTTGACGAAGAACCCCGTTCTTCATTCGCGAACGAAACACATTGAAATTAGACATCATTTTATTAGAGATCACGTTCTCAAAGGCGATGTCGAAATTGAATTTGTTGAAACCAAAAACCAATTTGCAGACATCTTTACAAAGCCTTTAGAGAAAGAGTCCTTCTTCCGAATTCGCAGTGAACTCGGGATCCTTGACTCCACGTTGATCTAAGTCATGCATTGCAATTTTTTATTACATGAGTTCTAACTTGAGCGTCGGAGACGTCTAACGATTTTTGCAGGTATCGCCCCAAAGGAAAGGGGAATTATAAAGCTTGACGTACAACAATCGGTTTCCGTCGTCTAAAAATCGATTATGTCGTATCAATAATCGATTATGTTGCTTTTATTCGGGTTGATGTTGCTATATTTTTTTTTAAATAAACAAGTTTTATTTACATCTTTAGCATCTTACTATTATGTTATTTTTGCTAATGGCAAAAGGGGGAAGATAACGGGTATGCACTCTCAATATCTATAAGCTTAAATTAAGGGGGAATTCATATATTGAGGGGGAACAAATTGCATACTTGTTGCATGTATACACTTGTCTTGAATCGTCATATAAATTGCTTGCATTGCATATCCCGCTTAATGTTTGCCATTATCAAAAAGGGGGAAATTGTTGGAAACACGTTCTCAATGCAATATACTAAAACGTGTGTTCTTTTGTATAGGTTTTGATGAATGACAAACGAAGCGAAAATTGATATATGACGAAGTTCAAGAAACAAGCGCACAATTGATATACATCGAGATTCAAGCTCAAGACAAAGTTTTATAGTTTAATTGAGTCATTCTTAATTGTGATCTTGATCCTACAACTTGACTCGTAACATGGCTTCTCTCATAAAACTATTTTCCAAAATCATGCATATTTAATTTAATGCTAAATGATTTTAAATCATGCATATTTTCATTAGTCAAAATGATTTTTAAATGCCTCTGAAAACTGGACTAAGATAATCAATTATGTACTAATGATAATCGATTGTTTTAAGCCAAGACTGTATGACAATCGATTGTGAACTAATGACAATCGATTGTGTTAAAGCAGTGAACATCAGGTTTCTTCAAACCTGCATGACAATCGATTGTGAACCTTATGACAATCGATTGTGATGAGGCAGTGTCCATCAAAGTTTTTCAAAACTCAGAATAATCGATTTTGAAACTAATGACAATCGATTGTGAAGAGACAGTGTCCTTCAGATTTTTAAAAGTCACAAAATAATCGATTGTGAACTAATGACAATCGATTGTGTTGAGGCAGTGACTTCCAGTGATTTTCAAATTTATTAAATAATCGATTGTGAGTATATAACAATCGATTGTCAAGAGGCAGTGTCTAAAATGCTTTTCAAAAACTAATAAGTAATCGATTGTTAACTTTGTGCAATCGATTGTGAAGCTGACCGTTGTCGTAAAGTTTTCAAATACCGTCAGGTAATCGATTATTGATTCTGTACAATCGATTGTTGTGATTATAATCCGAAAAAGATTTTTTGAACGTTATTGGGTAATCGATTATTGATTTGGTATAATCGATTGTTTTGATTAAAATCCGGAAAAGGTTTTTTGAACGTTGCTGAGTAATCGATTGTTGATTCTGGACAATCGATCGTTTGTGGTAAAATCTGGAAAGGATTTTTTGAACGTTGCCAGTAATCGATTATGGATTGTAAGTAATCGATTATCATGCGTAATATCTGGGATTGAATTTTGATCTGACTGGCAGACAATCGATTGTTGGGGTTTGACAATCGATTGTCAGTGAGTAAAATCAGCAACTCAATTGGCAACTAGGCAACGGTAATGCCAAGTTTTTCAACTATAAATACAGCTTCATTTCAGTGTTTTAAACACAACAACATACTACAACTGATCATTACATTGCTATAAGCTTGCATACTTTTGTTTATCATTTTATATTCAATTTCATAAAGCTTTTGAGAGCCATATTCTTGTCCAAAGTTGTTGTGATCCAGAGCTTACTTCTTTTACTCATATCTACTCATTAAGGAGTATTTTGTTTGAGTGTTTTAGTGTTGTATACACTTGTAAGAGAATTGTAATTCTCTTGTTGTAAGGAACTTGTATTTCCTTGGTTGAAGTCTTGGAGTGTTGTAACTCCGAGCAAAGGTGTTGAGGCTTGCGTCCTCAAGTTGTAAAGGTTTGTTAAGCACCCGGAAGCTTGACACGTTAGTGGAAAATCTCGAGAGAGTCTCTCGGGGACTGGACTAGCCACACGTTGTGGTGAACCAGGATATATCTGTGTGTAAGTTATTATTTATCGCACTTATTTACTTCCTGCAAATTTTAATTTCCGCAAGTTTACGCAAAATTTTATTATAACGCTATTCACCCCCCCTCTAGCGTTAAGCGTATTATCTAACACTCGTCTCGTCCTAGACCACATACAAGCAACTTTGGCCTTAGCATTTTTCTCCCACTTTTTCAAGTCTTCAGCAGTGCAGTCAGTCTTTGTCTTTGGCGCTTCAATTCCTTCAGCATTCTTCTTAGTGGTTGCTAGGGGAACATTAGTGATTATGTCCCAAAGTGCATAGTCTTCCCCTATAATATGATCTCTCATTCTTTTCTTCCACCAAGAATAGTACTGGCCGTTAAAAAGTGGAGGCCTAGTAGTGGATTGCCCTTCCTAGTTCCCAAGTGGTGTACTTATTGTTGATCTTCTTCTAAGGTGTTAGCCTCTTCAAGGATAACCCGCTCTTATACCAATTGATGTTCCAGACGTTAATACCACACAAGAGGGGGGGGGGGGGATTTGTGTGGTACACAATTTTAGCACTAGAAGAACCTGGTTCTTCTAGATGTACTAACTAAGACTGTTTGCGGAATTAAGAGTGCATAAAATAAAGAACACATATATTTTTACGTGGAAAACACCCAAATCAAAAGGTGAAAAAACCACGACCTACTACTCAATAAGATTTCCTAAACATCTACTAAAATACTAAGCCAAAACAACATTTACAAAACGCTTTGTAAACCTAAAGATTAACTCTAATCCCAATGTGGCACACAACCTCAACTATTGCGACACTTTCAAGTTAACTCTAACTTGAATACTCAACGTACCTAATACAATTTGCTTCAATGAAAGCTGGAAAGGTACAATTTTAAATCACCTACTACAATTAATCTAGAATAAGAAAAACACAATGGAACTGGTTCTTCAATCTTGTTCAAGTAGCTGCAGGCGTGCACACTTGATCTCACGTAAATTGCTTGCAAAATACCCTTGCTATTTTGCTATCAATTAAGCTTTAACTTCTACGTATTTGTGCATACCTGTACAAGAGAACAATATTACATTTATAGAGTTAGTAATTAGAGTTTGACAAAAACTCAAATTGCTGATCCTTCATCAAATTCGAGTCCTAGAACAATTCAAACTCCAATCCTTATCCTTGATCCGGATATAGTTCTCTTCACATAGGGAGACTTCAACTCCTTATCCTATATGCAATCTTTTCGATTAGTTTAGAAGATATTCAGAACATATTGCTGCTCGATCCCAAAGGCTTATCTTCTTCACGTGCATCTCATGTGCATAGACCATAACAACTGTGTCTCCTAAGATGGACTTGGTCCTTTACTGAGTTGATTTGTCATTCTTCAAAACTTCAATTGATCTTGGGCCAACAGAGGCGGTATAGATCTCTAGTGGGTTGGTTTTTCCTGGCGAGGTTAGGCTTTTGTGTAAATACTTAGTTTAGGATGCATTGGACAAGGTGAAATTGATTTAGGAGCGTCTTTGCACGGCGCAGTCGAGACAAAAGAGTTATATTGATAGAAACATGATGGGTCTTGCATGGTTGGGGATAAGGTCTTGCTGAAGGTTTCACCCATGTTGGGTGTTATGAGTGTCATGACCAAAATCGATGGGTCGCGACGAGCGCCCGGTACCTTACTCAACCGAGTACAACATAAAGTATCCATTCATATCATGCTATCATAGGTGAACGAGATGGAAAAGTTCTGTAGGATAACTAGAATAAAACGTGTAATACCATCTTATACATAAGACATACAGGCCTATAAGACCAAAATGACCACTCGTACACTAAACATAGGCCGACAAGGCCATACAATTTTTTATGTGCATGGGATATGTCAATAAGCCTCCAAGAGTATATAAATACCATAAAGGTTGGGACAGGGCCCTGTCATACTAAACAATACATGTCCAAACTATACTGACCAAATGAGAACCACCTGAGCAAATGGAGAGCACAAACATCTTCAGCTGAGCTGATAGCCTACTTAGAGGATTCTCGACCTGTTTATTGGGACATACGGGTATGAAACGTAGCATCCCAGGCAAAAGGAAAGTCAGTACTAACAATGTATCGAGTATGTAAGGAATAAAAATCAGTAAATAATAGACTTGAGAGAAACATGGAGTAAAAGACTCGACATGTAAGTCTGAATAGCCTTATGAATCATTTAATACTTATAATATCATGCATATGCATATAAATATCATGCCATGTATGGGTATATGCGTTCATGACATCATCAAGTCTCTGAGGGAATCCCATCACATTTTCTCGACCACTGTGGGCAAATAATCAACATGTACTAGCTAAGCAGGTGGTGATGCGTATATAGCACCATAACCTTCATATATATATATATATTATAACTCCATCTGGTCATGGATCAATGTACAAGTATAAATGAGTGCAATACATAAGAAGTAGGCCAATAAAGTCTCTCGGAACATCATAAAACCATTATGCCTTTGATTTATGTCATGAATTAAACTTTATCAACTAAAAGACCCATAAACAGATGATAGGATAATATAACACATGGGGAATCAAGAACATAGGCATCTCTAATATTTCGATGGATAAATTCATTTATAGAAATTATGCATTTACTTGTTTTGTTTGTATCGTACGGATCATGCCAAAAGTAAAGAAAAGATAGCCTTAACATAATTGAACCGATTTTCTTTTACTAAAACACATAACGCTGGATCTAAGTAGAAAAAATCTAATATTTTTAAGAAAGATTGTACCGGACTTTCTTTGAATTTGCATTTTACGTTGGACCTTGTAGCATTTTAGAGAAATTTCACGTTGGACATTGTCATTTCTCATTTATTGACGTAGGAATGCTAGTTTGCTTAATTTTCGAAATGTCCTATACCTTACCACTAAAGAGACCAGCCATCCTTACGTGTGAACAAGGTATCATTTTGTCTTATTAGTCATTTATATATTTTTCCACTTTGGCTTAGCTTATGCCACTTGGCAGTCCCAAAAAGACCCTTATCTACTTAATACTATAATTATCTCTACAAATAATCAATTATCCACATAATTAAGAATTATCTCAAATTACTTAAAATATTACTTACTTTTAACTTATTGTATACATCCTACTATCATGGACATGTGGTATCATGTGTGACACTAGTCCATAAATATGTGGTATTATAGCTTGGGCCGTATTTTATCTTAAATTTTCACACTTCGACGAAACTTATTTTCTTCGATTTGCTTACCCTCTCACCTTCATGAATTTACTTATCCTTGTTTGAAATAGCATAATACTTATAATAACAAAATAATCTCATCTCCGAGCTTACGATGAAACTTTAACTTACAAAAATGCGGGATGTAACATCTCATTTCTTATCCTTCATCAATTTATTTATGGCGTACTTTCAAGTATAAGAATATGGGGTGTAACATCATTCCCCCTTTTGGGATATTCGTCCTCAAACGTTGACTGATGCACTTATTATTCTCATAACCGATCGCTCTTGTGAATGCTTTATTACCCTTCTTACCATCTAGGAAGCTGTTCTATGAATAAGTCCAAAGGCCAGGGCATTGCCCTTTTTAGTCCTATTTCTCATACCATGACTTTTGGTCGAAATCTTTCCAATATCATATCTGTTGCAACCTTCTATTATGCAGTTTGTGCGACTCTGACCGAGTAAGTGCGCCTATGTCTCTTCTCTTTTTTTTCCTCCTGCTTTTAGCCAATCTCTAGGCTTCACTTTGTAAACATATACAGAGCTTGATAAGATGTCCCTCTAGGCATCTATGGGTATACTGAATTTCTTCGCTCGGTACTTTATCGAACTTACTAATATTGCTATATCTTATTTTATAGACCCGGTTATCCATCCGTATGACTTTACTGCATTTAGGTAGGTCATATTATACCATAATTCTTAGTTTGATTTATCATTACTGAAGTTTTCTGCTCGATTCTCGATTACTCTCTCGCTGCTTATCATACATATATAATATAAGTTCTTTAATGCTTCCTTATTACTGTTCATCTAAAGGATGGAATCCTTATCACTTCTCATACATTGGAACTTTATCTATCTATTGTCGATTCACCTTAACGTTGATCCATAATGTACTATTTGATAACTTGACCTCGTATATGACACTACCGCTAGGGCTTACGTCTCATCGGGGAATATTTGAAGTGACTAGACTGATCTACCCGGTGGCGATATCATGCTTCCATAACAGTATTTCATAACATCCCAATGTAATTCACCCTATGGGGGTTATTCTAATCCTGTACCACTCATGAAATTCCCTTGTTTTTTTCTTTAAATTATAACTCAATCGAAGTCCCAAACATCATCCTTTACTATCACAATTATACTCTCATTTTACTACTAGGACAACATTTCATATCTTTTAAATGCTATTAGTCTCAAACTCCTTTGAGTTCATTAGGCTATACTGAGCTTTGTATAACTTAGAGACATCATTAGCTCTTCTTATTTTCATGGGTTTAATCCTGAGGACTTATCCATTGTTTTCACCTTCTCACTCACCCTTTCTTATCTTTACTCGTGTCTTCCTAAAACCTTATCGCTTTACCATACTTTAGCCTGCGGCCTGCACATATCTATTTATGCTACTTGCAACCCTTATTCAACTTGCTTGCCCCATAGATTTTCTTTATGTTATTCTGGAACATCAAGCGAGAGATCACATCGTCTCTAACTATTCTTGACTCTCTTGACTAGGGCTCTTGATACCTAGAAACTATAGTCTGGAAGATATGTCACTGACAACGCTGCTATCATTCCTAGATACTGAGTCTCAGCGCTTCTGGCTTTCTATATGAGGTATGGATTATCCACATCCTTCTACATTTGAGTATCTCATATGTTGTTCACCTTTACTTTACTTACCTTAAAATCTTGCATCATATCTCCTATCTATTTTATGACCTCCCTTCCACATAGATATAATTCACATCCGCTACTTGAAGCTCTATTATAATACTTGCACCTCTGCTACATACACAATCTGGTGGGAGCTTCATACTAACTTCTCATGAGGCTGGCATTATTCTAATTGGCTTTATCGCAGAGCCGATATAGAATATGGCTACTGTACTATCTCTCATGTACCTCTGATATTAAGGGTGATCCTGCAATGTTCTCCATCATGCTTTCTATAATTTTCTAGATTCAATAATTAGACTCCTGATTTACTTGGTTGATATAACTCTTTAGTTTCTTCTTCCTTCTAATCAAACTTTATGTAGGCTTAAGCTGTCTTTCGATCTGCAGCTCCAGGTATTAGTAATTACTTTAGCCTTTCATGGGTGCTATGGAATACCCATGATACAATCTTCTAACAATTCAATCATTTGTCTATGACTTGGACTCAATTCTTTCTTTTACTTATACCGGAGTCTTCTACGGCTGTATGACTGTCAACATATATGCTACATGGATAATACTCCGAAATCTTAAGTATGTTCATAATGCAACTAGCTCTGGATCATTGATCAGATAATTCCTTTCTTTCTATCTCAGCTTTCTTCAAACATAAGCGATTACTTTTCTTGGTCGTTTTGCCCCTTGTTGCGTGTATTCTTAGCTTATCTTAGTTCCTACGCATGCCGGAATTTTTGTGCAACTCACATAGTCTCAAATATTACCTTTGGTTTTACTCCCCGTTCATTAGCCATGGTAGGTGACACTTTCTTATGGAGTGCATACAATGTTGCTGTGAGGTTATTGTTACAAGATCATTTCTTCTTTCGGTCACTGTGCTCAGGTTGAAGCATTCTTCCTTATTTCCTCAACTACTCTTTCATTACAGTACTTAGGGAAGACCTTCTGACTCTTGTAAAGCTGTGGGCTTATTATATCATATTGTCGATAGAAGTTTTGACGTTCATACTCACCTATATTTATCCTTAGTCATTAACCTTCACACTCATGTGCTCGTATGATTGCTCCTGAAGTGTAGTTTTGACTGTCTTCTTAGTGAGACTCTCTTTTATTTTCGTAGTATTCATACGGTACCTTTAACTACCCCAACTCCTATTTGAATATTTCTCAAGGATCACGATGTCATATTTGTCATACTGAATTACGCATATTGGGGTTCACTATGTTTATCTTGCACAATCTGTTGATTTGTCTATATCCTTTTGTTAGCCATAACTATGCTATTCGTGAATCAACTACTAGCTACTATCACACCTTCTTTTTTCCGGAAGGGATAGGAAGTTTATCCAATTTAAATGGCATTAATCAAAATATGAATATTTATTTAATTTAGAGTCTCCTCTTGGGATAATTATATGGTGTCTCAAGTGATCAGTTTTTTTAAAAATTCCAAATCGAGGAAGTTTTGACTCTTATTTATGGTCTATGAACATAGAAGAACAGGTAAGGAATTCTGTTAACTCGGGAGAAGGTGTGAGGCACTCCTGAGTTCCGTGATTTTAGCACGATTGCTCAACTATTAATAATTGGCCTAATTATCTAATTTATTACATATTTAAACCTATTGTGCATTTTTCACCTTTTAAAACTGCTTTTAATTATTTCAGGAATTTGTTTGAACAAGTCGCAATGTCGTGCACTCATTTGTTTTGTATACATTACGAATCATGCAACGGGAACCATACCCACAATCTACAACATGTTTATTTTATTATTATTCGAAGTTATGGTCGGCTCATACGAAATGCACACCTGTATTTGGATTTATTTATCGTAATCATACCACGAAAACCGTACCTATAGCCACGACAATTTATTATTAATTGTGCCTAAAACAAGCTAAGAAGTTTATGATTATTTTGCTAAACTACTTTGAGATTAAGCATGAAAGGCCTATGGTTATGGAACACTTTCACTGAAAGAGATTTCATGCTGTTATTCTTTTAACTTTTCATTTCTAGAGTTCGACCCAGCCGAATTCCTAAAATATATGAGTAATTTTAATCACCAATGGGCTAGACCTTTCCCAATTCTCACCGCCCAAACTCGTTCATACACATGAAATAACACAAAAATCACACAAATAACAAAGTAGCTAGAGTATGAGGCAGTGAAAAAAATAATAGTAAACAAATGAAACTAAAGAAATATGATGATGGCCATTGTACTTCCTATTTAAATCCATACTGCCACTCCCTCATTCTAGGTGACCAATAATCATTAAATAATTTTAAAATTAATCTCATGAACTTACACTTTTATGAGGAATATGCACCTAACTTATACTTAGCATGGAAAATGAAAAACCTTGCATACTAGAAAAAGGTATGTGAGATAGTAATCAAAAAAAAAAAAAAAAAAAAAAAAGAGGCACCGGAGTATATTGCAGGGGCATACATAAAATTGTGGACAAGTCAGATTTATTATATAAGCCATAAAAACGCAGATTCAAACGTATATGAAACTCATCCCAAACGACAAATAAATTTACCAGAAAACTATTATTAAATACTTTCCAATGTAACAAAATCTCAACTACTATTATTTCCCGATCAATACCATAAAAAAGTTAAGGGGGAGTACAGAGATGAACCTTAAGTTGAACCTTTCTTTTGATAATACAAATACAGAATTTTGAATCAAAAATCGCAGCAAGAAAATAACTACAACTCAAAATTAGAACCGCGACCTAGTAGCAAGACTCGAACGACGCTGAAGACTAAGAACGACAAACGACGATCCCAAAATCTTGCTCTGTTTTGGTTCAGCTGAGGTTGGCGTCATCTGGTGGTTGGCGGTTTGGAAAATAGGGTGACCGAGGTGTCGATTTGGTGGGGTGTGCGGCTGATGGCAAGAGAGTGAGGGAGGGAGGCGTTCTGGCTGTTAGGAGAACAAGAGATGGTGTTGAGTCTCTCAAAAATGAGAGATATGGCTGCTGCTTCTCTATTCTGTTCTGAAGAAGAAGATCCCTTTATTGTAAGTTTTTTTTTTTTGAATTTTTAAGGTAAAAGATCTGATGGGTATGGGGGTTCTGGGCTAAGTGGAATGGGCTATCCGAATTTGGGCTTAAATTTTGGAATCTTTAATTCTAAAGGTCCATAAATTAACCAACTAAAACTTCTTCCATTTAAATTTAATTCCAGTTGATTAAAGTAAAACTATATCATAATATGAAACTAGGAGTATTAAAGGTAATTCTAATGTGCATTTCAAAAATTACGTGCTTACAGCTGCCCCTATTTGCTCCGAAACACGAAGTGTTTTTGAGCAAAGAAACAAGTAAGCGGCGGAATTGATATTTGACCTGACACTTGTTCAAAAAAAAAAAAATAGGTAAAATATTGTGACTGAGCCATAGTATCTGAGCTGCCTACATATCCTTGGTTATGAAGGAATTATGCCACGTGTAGTTCATAAGTGAATGAAGTGATGGAGTGTGTGGAAAGGATGGAAAAGTCGAGTGAGATACCGTTCTATCGAGGTTCCGGTTTGCGGTCATGTTATTATATCAAAATCAAAATCTAAAAGATCTAAGCAAGCCTATCAGCTATGAGTTACACGATTCCTATCTTTAAGTCTTCTGAAGCTTGATCTTGAGTCATGAATGATTCTTCATGCGGACTTTTGATTGAACCCTGATGCTTGATAGCTGCAGGTGCTAATTCATTCTTCCACGGCTTCTTTGGATCAAGACAGGACATGCAGTGGTTGTGACTTTAGCCATGTCTTGAGCAGTTCATATCTTTCATCTGCTTCAACATTTTGGATTCACTTCTTCTTCTTTTTTTCTTTTACTTTATTATGGGTTGAGACTCATTCTTTTGGTCATCTTGGACTATCGACTAGCATTCTTGAGGCGAGCTTCTGCTACTTCCAACTTGAATTGAATTCTGAAATGACTTCCCTCATTCTCTAGGTGCGCGCCTGCTACTACTACAGCAAAACAGACAAAACAAAAGAAATTTTTCTGCCCCCATTTGCACTAGGAAGATTTGTGAGTGTTAGAAAAACTACAAATTACCTAAGATGAGAGTAAAATTGAAGACTCGACTAGGATGTGCGTCTCCTGTGAATAAAACTAAAAACTTAGGAAGTGCATCTCCTTCAAGCAAAACTGACAAACTTAGAGTAGGAAGTGCGTCTTCTAAAAAGTATAACCTAAAAGACCTATACTAGGAAACTTGAATGAACCAAACTAGGAAGTGTATCTTCTAGGGGTGAAGTCTCAATTTAGGAAATGCATCTCCTAAAACAAAAATATAACTCGAAAACCCAGACTAGGAAGTGCATCTCCTACGGGTGAAACTTCAATGACTCAAACTAGGAAGTGCATCTCCTAGGGATGAACTTAAATGACCCAAACTAGGAAGTACGTCTCCTAGGGGTAAAATCTCAATTTAGGAAGTGCGTCTCCTAAAACAAAAATATGACTTGAAAGACCCAGACTAGGAAGTGCGTGTAGTATAACCGGAAAGACCCAAACTAGGAAATGTGTCTCCTTAGGGTAAAACTTAAATGGCCCAAACTAGGAAGTGTATCTCTAGGGGTAAAATCTCAATTTAGGAAGTGCTTCTCCTAAAAAAAATATGACTTGAAAGACCCATACTAGGAAGTGCGTCTCCCAGGGGTAAAATCTCAATTTAGCAAGTGCATCTCCTAAACAGTATAACCTGAAAGACCTGGACTAGGAAATACGTCTCCTAGGGGTAAAACTTGAACGATCACACTAGGAAGTGTGTCTCCTAGGAGTGAAACTTGTAATCTCAAATTAGGAAGTGTTGTTTCCTAAAATGAAATGAGAAAAACCTAGACCTCCTAGGGGTGAATCTTAAATGACATCAAACTAGGAAGTGCGTCTCCTAGGGGAAAAATATCAATTTAAGAAGTGTGTCTCCTAAAAGTATATCCTAAAAAACCAGAGTAGGAAGTGCATCTCCTATGGGTGAAATTGTAATGACTAAAACTAGAAAGTGCGTCTCCTAGGAATGAACTTAAATGAACCAAACTAGGAAGTGCATCTCATAGGGGTAAAATCTCAATTTAGGAAGTGCGTCTCCTAAAAGTATATCCTGAAAAACCTAGACTAGGAAATGCGTCTCCTAGGGGCGAAACTTCAATGACAAAAACTAGGAAGTGCGTCTCCTAGAAATGAACTTAAATGACCCAAACTAGGAAGTGAATCTCCTATGGGTAAAATCTCAATCAAGGAAAGCCAAAGATTCATCTCAACTGGGGAAAATTCCTAGGAGGTATGGGTATTCTCAACAGCCTCTGTGTAAACTAAATTGGGGCATTATACCTGAAAAATTCAATCTTTCAAGCTTTGATATGATCATTGCCTTCATCCTTGTTTCAGACAAAGAAAACTTGTGAGTTTAACACATGGTGGTTGGTTTGTGGCCTCGACCTTGAAGGCAACTGCTTCTACACTTGCCCTGATAACCTTGACTTCAACTTGGAAGACCTTGCCTATTATTGACTAACCATTTTTTGTCAACCCTTATCATAGAAAACACATCCGATCTATTCGAGCCTAATATCCTCTTTCTGTTGCACTTTGCTCATGAATTTATATTTATCAAACCTTTGCATTTCAAACGAATCTTAAAGCACGTCAATTATTATCAACTCAGTGCGCATGCCACTTTTCCCTGACTTATGCCACTTGATGTGCTAGACCAGACTTCGCTTATGCAATTAGAAATCTAGTAGTAAATTTTGAAGTCATTTCTCACTTGTTATGACAGAACAGACTCAAAAAGAGGACTTAAACAAAGCAAGAAGATCAGGGTAAGGGGATAATGGAAAGAGAAGACATCTAACAAGAAAACTACCGAATAGAAACTTATCAAATATGGACACCAATTCCAATGACCATGAAATGCATTTTGGGTTGAGTGGCCTAATCCTTCTAGCAAGTCTAATGTTCAACTCTTGTTAATACCTCTTAGCCGTGAAACTGGCTTTAATGCTCCGATTATCCTATCTGATTCACTGTTAGAAACTAAGCGTCCACCAAACAGTATAGAGAACCGGCTTCTCTATGAGTTTCCACTGAATATACTAATGAACCAAATTGTCTAGCGATCTGGTCATATATTAGTTCCCACAGTGCTAAAATTGAACAATATGTAAATTAGACATATGATAACTTCCTACTGCATAGAGAACTAGATTCTCTATCAGCTCCCACTGTAAGAAACAGACTGTAAAACCAACCAATATAGGGAATCAGGTTCTCTAATTGTTCCCACAGTAGCTCGGCAGTAAGTAAGGAACACATAAGATTTTTACGTGGAAAAATCCAAACTCAAGGGGACAGAAACCATGACCTACACTTGTAGACTTTCAACTTCACTAACTTGTAAACACTTATTTAAAGCCACTTTGTAATGACTCTTTTACATAGAATTCAACTAAACTAACTTGTGGTACTCTCACTACAAGTCAATTTGTGACTCTCTAAATACAAAGACTTTAACTAACTTGTGATACTCTCTCCACAAGCCACTTTGTAATAACTCTATTACAAAGACTTCAATCACTCTAACTTAAAATAACACTATTACAAGCCACTTTGTATAACTCTATTACAAAGGCTTTACAACTCGACTAACTCTAGCCAAGATATAAACTTTGAGGGTTTGTGATTTTGGGTTTCCTAAAACATATCTTCTAGGAAAGCAAGATAGGATTTACAATTAAAGAACAAATAACAAATACTCAATAAACCTAAGGACTTAAGATATCTTAAATCTTGGATCCAGTTCTTGAGGTTGGAGTAGCTTTGTTCTTGAGAGGTTGTTTTAGCACTTAATAGAATATTTTATTTTCTATTTTTTCAAATCTTGAAAATTTCTTGTGCCTTGCACCAGGTTTATACTATTAAAGACATCACCTTTTTGATGTCAATTCTTGGTTAGTACATGCCTCTTCTCAATGGGAAATGACTGCTGCGCTGTCACGTGTACAGTTGTAGGCAGTCACTTTCTGCAGGTGCTTTCTAGCTGTATAGTTAACTTATACTTCTATTAGGGGAACACCAACATATCAGGTCCCTAATCTGGTTCCTGTGAATCTAAAGGCATACTGACCAGATTATCTTGAGTCGATTAACATGAATGATTATACAAGGTATGCTTTAGGTCCTTTATCTGGTTCTCTCACGAAGTAAGTTGTGTTACCTTCCTTGATTGTATTCATACGTGTGTGACATCACTTACAATAATGGAAGCAAGGTAGGTATAAAGCCTTCCATGGAAAGTTTACTGCTGCACTATTCTTGTGCAGTAGCGTGTGCAAGCAACAACTTTTCTGCTGGAGAGTTGACTTCATACTGTCTCCTCGGGAATTTGTAGGGATCTATTCCCTCAGTTGTTCCTTCTACTCTGAAGTCTTGAGTTATATTCCACGTCGGATCCCAACTTGGAACTTTGTGGTCTCAAGGTCTTGTAAATGGGTAATAGGTTCTTATTTGGTTCTGGATGGTAAGTTTGTTAGATCATCAAAAAATAAAGTCAAGTACTTATTCCCAAGGTACTTGTAACCTATCAATTTTCCCATTTTTAATGACAACAAACTTAGAATTGATATTACCCTTGAGAACCAAATCTCCACATTGTTCCCCTACTAATCAACCATATTCCCCATGAGAACCGAACCTAAGGAGTTGATCACAACTGGTTCCTTATGACTGTTTGGCAAATCATCAAAACTCAAAGTACCATAACATATCAATTTTCCCCTTTTTGATGAATGACAAACCTAGAATTATTCCCCTTGAGAATCAGATTCATTATATACACTGATCATATCTATTCTGTACCCAGAATTATTCCACCTGAGAATCAGATTCCTTATATGCATTGATCACATCTGGTCCGTACCCAGTTCATTGAGAATGTTTGTCATCATCAAAACATGACATAGTGTAACTTAGATCTATTTCCCCTTTTTTGATGATGACAAACCCAAAATTATTATTCCTATAATCAACATACTATCAACAATGTTCCCCTTGCGAAGCAAAGCCATCTTTCACGCACAACACAACATATCCCCTATAGTGACTTTAATGCACAACTATTTGTCACCAAGAAGAGCTAACTTTCACACCCATGTTGACACCTATATAACGCATAACTTCCCCCTTTTGGCATCATCAAAAAGAGTAATAGAAGAAACATAACCAAAAAGAAGTTCAACAACATTAACTCATGCCACTTGGGCAACACAGCATAAACGATAACAAGAAAGCCAAGTGAATGTCATTACACAAAATATAGTGATTGCCCATAGTGGAGTAATTATGATAAACGCACAGTAGTTTCAACAATACATAATATGACAATTTAAACAACAGAAGTACCAATATCATCAAATATAGGGATCAAAAGAAGATAAGAATTTAAGGGAATTTGGAAGGAGTGTCACCGGGCAGGAGGAAAAGTAAGGGGCTAAGATCGTGATGAGATTTTCCATCTATTCTCCTTTGATCAATGATCATTTTCTCTCTCAACTCCTTTACCTGTTTCCTCAATGTTTCATTCTCACCCTTCAACTTAGCATTCTATTTTGCCAAGGGTCCTCGAGAACCAGGTCCTCAACCTATCTGAGTAGGTTGAACCATCAATCAGATTACCAAGAATCTCCCCAAGCTTCGTCTCATCAAGAACAGACTCACTCCCATGCACATATAGCATCATAGTATCACGTAAAACATATGATTTTTTACTTCTTCAGAAACATTGGGGCTTGGAGGATAAACAAGGTGATTCTATTCTTGGAACTCAACAATGTTAAGAAGTTCCTCCATTTTTTCACCAACAACAGGGTTAACACTCTGCCTTACAACATTTTTTGATATTTCAACGTCTTTTCCCTCCAAACCTAATAGCTTAACCTTTTGCTTATGTAAGGAACCGGGTTTATCACTTACACTATCTTTTCTATCCCTGAGCAGCAATTTCTTCCTCTTTTTCTTCGCAATCAGTTTACTCTTATCATATGGTGCATCTTTCTCAGCCAATCATTTTTTTATAAATGGTTTCTCACATGAAAATATTTTATTTCATTCTCTCTTCCACAATCATATCAACAGGTCACACCACTACATCATCAATCAACATACTTTTCATCAATCCTTTTTACTGGATTGGAAGTTTGTTTATACACAGAACTCAAAGAGAAAAAGATAATTACTAAAATTGACTTCATAAGAATAACTTGAGGGATCAGGTCCCTCATTCAATCCTCACATTTACCAATTTCTCTATCCTTTAAAGCTTCTTCAAATATGGCAACAACATTATCCTTATGCTCTAGAATATTAGATCTACCTTATTCCCTTTTAGTTAAACTTCCATCAAAATCTATCAAAGAGTTCTTGGGGATTTGATTCCGACGGAGTTAGGTTTTTGGAAAGTGAGAGAGTTAGGTTCACTTATGGCATATTTGGAAAGAAGGATTATTTTGAGACAAGTCTGATTTTGGTTTTGAAGAAAAGAATCGATTTTATTAGGGTATAAGATAAATAAGTTCCTTTTTAGGGCAACGTATCAATTCAGAAAAAGTTTTAACATTCTGGACTTCAAAAGGTAGGAGGAGAGGTAAGAGAAAGGCAGAAACAAAATAATGACATGACACTTCAGCAGCTTAAAAAGGCATATAAGTGTTGAAGAGACTATTAACCTGTGTCACAAGAACCAGGTTCCGTGACGATTTTTGAAAATTTTGGGCAAAGACTCCTAGAAGTGCAATGTAGCTCTTACATGTTTTTGCCCTGAAACTACTATATGTGTATACCTGTAACATTACAGATTTGAGTTAGATGTCATCGAAAGAATACATTTTAGCATTGTACCTTTCCTTCTTAACATAACCAATCATTAAGTGACCAGGTCCTTAGTTGAGCTTGATCAACCCTAAATCCAGATGATTTCTTTCAAAAATTTTCCCTGCTCAGTGCCTTGGTGAAGATGTCTACTACCTGATATTTCGTCTTCCAGAACTTCATACAAATCAGAACCTTTTCAAAATTGCATCAAAGTAAATGGTGTTTGACATCAATGTGCTTGGTTCTTTTGTGTTGAACCGAGTTCTTTGCCATGTTGAGAGCACTGTTGTGTCACATAGAAACAGTACACAATCAGTGTATACACCAAGATCTTCCAATTTTTTCTTGATTCACAGTGAATAAGCACAACACGAGGCAGCTGCAACATATTCTGCTTCAGCTATTGAGAGAGCTACTGAGTTTGTTTCCTTGTACCCCATGAGATAAAACATGAAAACGAGCCATTCCAGATGTGCTTTTCCTATTCATCAGATAGCCTGCATAGTCAACGTCAGCATAACCAATAAGGTTGAAGTTGTTACCTGAAGGATAGTATAGAGCATCCTTCAAAGAGTGATGTCACACATTAATGTGCCTTGTCCTCTTGTGTTGTACCAGGTTCAAGCTGTAAATACACCAAAGTCTTTAAGATTTTTCTTGATACATACTGTTTGAGCCCAACAAGAAGCAACAACCACGTATTCAGCTTTAGCAGTAGAAAGAGCCACATAGTTTGTCTTTTTGTACCCCATTAGATCAAGCATAAACCAGAAAATGTCTTGTTCCAGAAGTGCTCTTTCTTAGAAATAGGTTGAATACCAGAGTCTAAGGATGTGATTACATTTTGAAGGGATATGAACACTTTTGCTTCTAGTTGGATACTTGAACTTCAGACTTTGAAGGACCAGGTTCTTCCATATGTGAATCATCATTGAGTGTGTTTCTCATTGCTGAGACCTTCTACTATTTCCTTCAAGTAAACCACAACCACAATAAAATCATCTCTCTCATTTTCTACACTAGTTATATTTTCATTTAGAGCTTCCTTCTTTTTCAGGATTAGCTATGGTCTCATTTAAGTCCACTACACAGACCACTAGATCATCTCTAGATTATTCAACTTCACCTAGTTCTGAGGTCAAGATCTCCTTATCGTTGCCAAGGCTATAATAAGCATCAATTAAAACATTTACTAATGACCTTAACTTCATAGAACAGTAGGATTTTAGATTTCTCCGAACATCCTTAAAATTTACCTCATGATCATCATCTTCTTCATCCTTATTAGACCGAGCCATCATCGCAAATAGTGAGTCGTACTTTGGTACTTCAGTTTCCACAACCATCATGGAACTTTTTGCTGCATCTGGTTCCCTTTCTGATTCACTGGAGGAGTCTCCCCGAGCAGCAAGAGCCTGCTTCACAATATTGTCAGCTGCACTTATTTGAATGAATTGTTTGACTGGAACCAGGTTCATTTTTGTTGCTTTGTCAGGATATTATTTGTATTGCTCCTGCTTCGCGAGTGGACAATCTTTGATGAAATGCCCTGGCATTCCGCACTTGTGACAGAGATCAGTGTTCCTCTCCTTACTTGAACTTCCCTTCTTTGGTATACCACCATTTCTTCGAACCATCTTTTGAAACCTTTTAGTAAGATAGGTCATATCACTATCTTCATCACTTAAGTCACTACTTTCAGCCTTGAGTACTAGGTTCGTTTCCTTCTTCGGCTCTCTCTTTTCACTATCTTTCTTTCTCTTCATTTCGTATATCTTCAGATTACCAATCAACTCATCCATGGTTAGATTTTGTAGATCTTTAGCTTCTGTGATGGCATTTACCTTATTTCCCAAGAGCTAGGTAGAACACTGAGGATTTTTCTTATAAGCTTGTTTCTGGGAATAACATCTCCAAGTGAATGAAGCTCATTTATGATGGAGGTGAATCTGGTGTTCATATCCTGTATAGACTCATCGTCCTTCATCCTAAAGAGCTCATACTCTGTGGTGAGCATGTCAATCTTGGACTATTTAGCTTGAGTAGTTCGTTCGTGTGCGGTTTGTAATGCTTCCTATATTTCTTTGGTAGTATCACAACCTGAGACTCTGTTGTACTCATCAAGTCATATGCTACACACCAAGATTTTCTTGGCATGATAGTTCTTTTCTACAGCTTTTCTGTCAATATCAGTGTACTCCCTTTTGTTTTTTGGCACCATTGGCCCAGTTTCTTCAAGCGTTTTCATAGGAACATGTGTACCATCACAAATGATGTCCCGCAGCTTTGAATCTTTGGCAATTATAAAATCATGCATGCGAGTCTTCCACGAGCCGTAGTACTGACCATTGAATCTAGGAGGTATGTAGGTTGATTGTCCTTCCTCAAAGTTGGTTGGAGCAGTCATTGAGATCCTTTCTTGGTGTTAACCTTTTAGAAAGAACCCGCTCTAATACCAGTTATTAGTTTGTATGAGTCTACCAAACAGTAGAGTACCTGGTCCTATATGAGGTTATTTTGAGAATACTTAATAAAAATTGTAAGTAAAGAAGACAAGAGATTTCTATGTAAATCCCACACAATAGGATAAAAAAACCACGACTTACGCTGGTAGGCTTTTAACTTTACTAACTTGTAATCTCACTATTAGAAGTCACTTTGTAATAACTCTATTACAAAGACTTTGACTAACTTGTGATGCTCTCACCACAAGCCACTTTGTGACTCTTCTAGTTAAAAAGCCTTTAAACTTATGACTAAACCTAGTTACAACATAAACTCGGAAGTTTACATATTTTTGGTTTTCTTAAGACAAAGCATATAAAAAGTAGGATAAGAGATACAATGAAGAACAAGAAAAAAGATTACAACTCAACTGCGGATACATATAGACTCATTATGAAACTGATCCTTAGAGGAGTTGTCTTCTTGTTGTTGACACACCAGTGACTTCAATGCCGGATGAACATTGTTATGCTTGAGAGAATATCACTAAATGCACGAGTGAATCTTGTGTCTTGAACCAGGTTGTTATATTACAAAAGACATCAAAATGGATGGTGATGTCAATTCGTGGTACACGCTTCTTCCCGATGAGAAATGATTGATGCACTGTCTGCTGCACAGTAACTTTTATGCAGTTTGGTGTGTATAGTTGACTTGTACTTATGTCAGAGAACACTAAGGGACCAGGTCTCTATTGTGTTCCTCTTCTGTAAAAATTGCGAAACAGTCACTTTCAGCTGTTACTTTCCAGCTACTGTACAATTGACTTGTACGTCTGTCAGGGAACACCAAGGGACCAGGTCCCTATTATGTTCCTCTTCTATGACAGTTGCGAGACAGTCACTTTTTATTGTTACTTTCCAGCTGCTATACAGTTGACTTGTACTTTTGTCAGATAATCCTAAGGGACTAGGTCCATATTGTGTTCCTCTTTGTAATAGTTGCGGACAGTCACTGACTTGTACTTCTGTCAGAGAACCCTAAGGGACTAGATCACCTGGTCCTTGTTGTGTTCCTCCTTGTGGTTGGTCATTCATTTGCTGGAGATCAGACTGGACATTATTCATTTGAAATGTATACCACGTGGGTCAGGTTCTCTATCTGGTTCTTCACAAGAAGTTTGTTAGACCATCAAAACATAAGGAGCATATGGCAAAGACATTGAAAACCCATCACACACACCCCCCCACACACACACCCACCCACACACACACACACACACACACACACACACACACACACACACACACATATATATATATATATATATATATGTATATATATATATATATATATCCATCTGGTGATGAGTTAATTTTCATGTATAAATGAATGCAATGCATGAGAAGTACGTCAATAAAATCTCTCAGAACATCATATGACACACAAGAAATCAAGAACATATGCATCTCTAGTATTTGTATGAATAAAGTTATTTATAAAAATTATGCATTTGTTCATTTTGTTTGTATCGTACGAATCATGCCAAAAGGAAAGAAAGGATAGCTTTAACATATCTGAACCGATTCTCTTTTGCGAAAACACGTAACAACATATCGAAGTAGAAAAATATCAGTATAATATTCTTGAGAAAGATTGTATCAG
Organism: Nicotiana benthamiana; assembly: GCA_034376525.1. Classification (NCBI taxonomy): domain Eukaryota; kingdom Viridiplantae; phylum Streptophyta; class Magnoliopsida; order Solanales; family Solanaceae; genus Nicotiana; species Nicotiana benthamiana. The sequence goes on from CM067337.1 coordinate 154,688,939, forward strand.
ACTTTCTTTGAATTAGCATTTCACGTTGTACCATGTAGTATTTCAGAGAAATTTCACGTTGGACATTGCCATTTCTCTTTTAATGATATAGGAATGTTATTTTCCTTAATTTTACAAAAGTCCTATACCTTACCAATAAAGAGACCAAACACTCTTACGTGTAAACAAGGTATCATTTTGTCATATGACTCATTTTGTATATTTTGCCACATTGACTTAGCTTATGTCATGTGGCAGCCCCAAAAATACCCTTATCAACTTAATACCATAATGATCTCCATAATTGATTAATTATTTACATAAATAAGAATTATTTTAAATTATCTAAAATACTACTTACTTTTAATATATTTTATATATTTTACTATTATGGTCAAGTGATATCTTGTGTGACATTAGTCCATAAGTACGTAGCACTATACCTTGAACTGTATCTTATCTCAAATTTCCACACTTCGACGAAACTTATTTTCATCGATTTTCTTACCCTCTCACCTTCACGAATTTACTTATCCCTTGTTTGAAATAGCATAATACTTATAATCCCACAATAATCTCATTTCCGAGCTTACGTCGATTAACTTACGATAAAACTTTAACGTAAAAAAATGCGGGATGTAACATTTCATTTTCGAGCTCTCACCAATTTATTTTTGGCGTACTTTCACGTATGAAAATATAGGGTGTAACAATGAGATTTTGGAAGAAGGGCAAGTTGATCCCTCGGTTTATTGGACCATTTGAGAGTATAGCCATGTTTCCACGTTCCCTGCTTCTTTTGTGTTCTATATTTGTATTATGATATACCAGGTTAGCTGGTTCGGGTCGAGAATAATTTTAGAGTGAATTGTGACACTTAGTCTCTTATGTGGAGGCTTAAGTTGAAAAAATTCATTGGATGTTGACTTATGTATAAAATATATTGGATTCGGTTTTTGATGGTCCCGTTAGCTCCGTTAGGTGATTTTAGACTTGGGAGAGCATCCGAAATGTGATTTTGAAACCCGTGGTAGAATTAGGCTTGAATTGGCGAAAGTTAGAATATTGACGATTTTGGTCGGCAGTGAAACTTTTAATATCGGGTATGGAAGGAATTCTGAAAATTTGAGCAGGTTCGTGGTGTCATTTTTGATTAATGTGCAAAATTTGAGGTCATTCATCGAGGTTTAGAGGGTTTCGACATCGTTTGTGGAACTTGATAGTTTAGAAGTTCTTAGGCTTGAATCCGAGGTTAATTTGATATTTTAATGTTGTTTCGAGTGACTCGAAGGTTCGACTAAGTTCTAATGATGTTATTGGATGTGTCAGTATCTATGGTTGTGGTCCTGAGGGCCTCGGGGTGATTTCAGGTGGTTAACGAATTGTTTGGAATTGAAGAAGTGCAGCCGAAACTACTGGTTCTGGTATTTTCGCACATGCCGGGAGGAGCCTGCAAGTGCAGCCCTGCAAAAGCGAAGAGGAGCTCACAAGTGCCGACAAGGCTGAGGTGGACTGGAAGTGCAGGTACAAGGTTAGGAGCGCATCTGCGGAATCGTAGATGTGGAAGCAGAGCACAGATGCAGAAAAGGGCCTTAGAAGAAAGGATCACGAAAGTAGGCAGGGCCCGCATGCGCACTCACACGTACGAGTATTTGACCCCAGATGCATATTTTGGGAGAGTAAGTGGGATCCGCACCTGCGATGGAATTCCCGCAGGTGAGGCATCGCATAAGCGTAAATGGTACCGCAGATGTCGTTTTGCTAGTCAAAAGGTATAAATAGAACACTTTGGGATTTTTCCATTTTCACATATTTGAGCTCGGATTTTGGGGGGTTTTTTTAGAGAGATTTTAGAGTAATCACTATGGTGAGTTCCTTATGCTTATCTATGTTCAATAATGGTGTCTCCCCACTGATTTTACATCTAGTTGGGGAGTTTTTGAGGTGAAATTTGGGAGGCTAGGGGTTGAGAATTGAAGAGTGAGTTTTGGGCATTTGGAGGGGAAAATGATGTCATATTTCGATAAATGTAGTATGGTTAGGCTCATGAGTGAATGGGATTTCGGGTTTTGTAACTTCTGCCGGATTCTGAGACGTGGATCCGGGGACATGGTTTGAACCAATTTTGGATTTTGAGTCTAATCTAGTAGTAGTTTTTTCTTGTAGAATTGATTCCATTAGCATATATTAATGGTATTATACTACTTGTGGCTATATTCAGGACGTTCGGAGGCGGATTCAAAAGGTAAGGGCATTGCATAGTAGAGATTTTCTCGGATTGAGGTAAGTAACATTTATAAATCTGGTCTTGAGGGTATGAATCTCCGAATTTTGTGTCAAGTGACTATTTTAGAGGTGACGTACATGTTAGGTGATGGGCGCGTAGGCGTGTACCAATGGGGATTATGACTTAGTCCGTCCCAAAAAAACTGTAAAGTATAACAACTTCTTGTTAGCTATATGCTCCCTGTGTGTTATAGAAAGATTGGCTATAAGATTGACTCTTTTATTCCATTTGATGCTTCATGTCATTGTTGTTTGGGCTGATTATCTTGATTTCTGAGAGCTTGAGAGACTGATGATTGAGTGAGGCTGACGGCCTGATTGTGAGGACATTTATGGGATCAGGCTATACGTCACAACATGTTTTATTGATTCTGTCATAATTGGCATTTATGCAACGTTTGGGCTAAGGAGCCCCTCCGAAGCCTGCACACCCCAGTGAGCGCAGGTACCTGTTGAGTGCGAGTGCCAAATGCTGAGAGCTGAGAGATTGTGAGGAATGGGTGGCTGTGAGGTTGGAGGGATTGGGAGGACTAAGTGATGATTGCCCAAGGGGAAGTATATGATTTCATCAATGTTGCACATAGTTGTCTTATTCTTGCTTTGAAAACTGTTGAAAGATAATTTGTCTGAATCTACCTGAACTTGATTTAAATCAACTGATTTGAGTTTAACTCTGAAGTGAAAGTGTGCCTACACTTGTATAGCTCGTCACTACTTCTCAGTTCTCTATTTATTTCAGTTACTTACTGAGTTGGTGTACTCGTATTACTCCGTGCACCTCGTATGCAGATCCATGAGTAGTTAATCGGGAAGGTTGTTGATAGTGCTTGCAACAGTTTTGAGATAGCAAGGTAACTGCCTGGCATTCGCAGCTTTTTTTTCTTCTTCCTTATCTTTCTTGAGTTGTTTTTTGGATTTCAGACTATGTTAAATCTTGTTATTGTCGGGCCAGTTATATTAGATGCTCATGACTTAATGACACTCCGATGTTCGGGGCTTTCCTTCTACATTTCTATATTGAGTTTAACTCATATTTCTTATCTGAAAACCCTGTTATAAAAAGGGTTTTGGCTTATCATTATGAATTATAGAAATATTGTGAAAGTTGGCTGACCTAGTACCATGGATAGATGTCATCATGACAAGTTTGAATTTAGGATCGTGACACCTTGTCATCCTAGTTACATGTTGAAAACGGTTTATAGAGTTCAACAGTATGACTAACAACTAAAGGTGCAAAGCAAGGTAGCATTACCTCAGTCAAAGTCAACCATTAATTAAGAAATGAAGACGGGAAGATTATCACCCATTGGTTTTTGTTAGGAATCTCACGAAATTCTAGTGCTCCTGCAAGTGGGAGGTCACCAGACGTATATTAGAATTTACAACTGGCGACCAGTTACAAAATTGACTCCTCTGGTAAGGATAAGTCAATCGTCAAACCAAGTACAAGAATAACTCTAAGAGAAGCAAAGTGTTTCCTTCCTTTACTTCCAATTTCCTTAAGCTATATGCTTTTAACGCAACTTCCTTGCATTTTACGCCTTGGAGAGAAGCAAATGGTGTTTCCTCAAGACAAATTAATGGTAAAAGCCATGTTGATAATTCTGGGTAGGAAAACCTTTAATCCTGGAAAGGGTAACAATATTCACATGAAGATGCAGATACCTTCCAAACAAAGTATTCTCAATTGTTGTGAACAAAATGAAGATTGAAATAAGTAGCACTGGTTTGAGAACGAGAACCATTAGAAGAATTCTGCCTATGAAGGACCAATGATAAAGATAGAATTATGATTTCCTGACATTGTCGGAAATTTTTATTAGAATGTGCTAAAATAAAAACCAATGTACTTGATGGATTCAACCAAGCAGCCATGAGCCACCCATGACCCCGGCAACAATTACTTAATAAAGATTCCCACAAACAGTGACAGATAGGCCGAGTTACAGAGACCTATCTTAATGGACAAAGTGATAGCCACTCCCCAAGGTGGCATGAAGTTTTTTGAAATGTACATGCTTCATGAAGGGAATTTCTGCAGCTTGAAGAAATGCACATTGGTGGATTATTCCATCTGATGTCTCCCCTTTCCCCTCTTCCCTGTTGAATTCCGAACCATACACCCTCAATGAATTTAAACATAAACAATGCTGTCAAGCACAGAGGTGGTGTTCCCTTGTGGTTTCAAGCAATACATCAACAAGACTGTAAGAATAAGCAATGCATCTACATATAGCCACCAGCAAATACCTAAGAAAAGTTCAGGCATGAGACAGTCAGAACATTACCGAACTAACTTCCAACAACAGTACAATGAATATAGCAAAATAAAGTAGTTCCCAGAAACTGGTAGCATACCCGAGTATTATCATTTAATATCATCCCTTTTATCGATACCATTCTAGTTATGTAAAAAAATATAATTGGTATACTTATTAACATGATTGTCGCAGACAAGGAAAGACATAATACAAGTTCTTGCAGCTGGTATGGCAAAAGATAACTAACAAATTGTTAGAACTCAAGTTGGTCCTTTGGAATTGGATGCATCAGTGTCTTCGGAAGATTTCAGAGTCTTTATTTTTCTCCATGGTTTGTTGAATACCTTCTATCCTTGTATGAAACTTTTAAGTGCATCTTTATATGCAGAAGCTCTTGTCATGTAAACACGTTGCAATGCTGGTCGTAGCGTCTCCATTCCACCTCTTGCAGCCACAGCTAGGAAAAAAAGTGCAAAGGATGATTTCGACACGACTGAAAGGACTTATCTACTAATTGAAGAGACCACAAGAAATATACAGCGACATAATTGAAAGTGTTAGGCAATCGTTACTGTATGATATTATTGCATGTTATTTTATTTATGGTTCTTATGTTTAGATAATTATTTACGCTATTTCTGGGGGACTTACTAATGCTCTTTTGCTTTTGTTTTTGTTTTTCCTTTCCTTCACTGAGCCGAGGGTCGATTGGAAACAGCCTCTCTGCCCTCTCGGGTAAGGGTAAGGTTCGTCTACATATTACCCTCCTCATACCCCACTTTGTGGGATTATACTGGATAGTTGCTGTTGTTGTTGTAGGCAATCGTTATGAAGTTAAAAAAAATTAGATGGAGAGCAACAAATTATCGCAAATTTTTTGTGAAAATAAGATATCCAGCATTTTGCAGCATGTTATACTTGCCTGGTGGCTTACGGCCAAAAAAGTAGAGAATGTCGAACAGTAAAAACAAATACATTCAATAAAACAAGCTTGGACAATTGAGAATTTTAAGATGGATAGATGATAAAGTAGTGAGAAATGACACAAATAATTAACAAAAATAGATACTCTGGGTTAACAGAAATTAGATTATAATGTTAAAAAGCAACTGGAAATTAGATTACAATGTTAACATGCAGTACTATCATTAATAATTAGAATTACAAGACCAATATTTGATAAGAAAAGAGGTAATCAAAGAGAAAATGAAAACAGAACTAACTGGATGAAACTGACTCTTAGAAAATTGTCTAAACCTGACAAAATTATGGTTGCCCTTTGGAATTGGATGCATCAGTGTCTTCGGAAGACTTCGAGTCTTTATTTTTCTCCATGGTTTGTTGAATACCTTCTTGATATCCTTGTATGAAACTTTTAAGTGCATCTTTATATGCAGAAGCTCTTGTCATGTAAACTCGTTGCAATGCTGGTCGTAGTGTCTCCATTCCACCTCTTGCAGCCACAGCTAGGAAAAAAGTGCAAAGGTTTCATAACTCAATTTAGAAATGATTTCGACACGACTGAAAGGACTA